>OY998179.1:148983037-150245312 GCA_963921935.1 Galeruca laticollis | reverse complement strand
GAACTTCAGTTATAAAAGTTAGTTTAGTCATTACTAAAAATTATTCTATTCCCCACGGAAGTGTATCTAAAGAATTATGAAGTAATTTTCTTTTATCATTGGTGAGGACCTCATGCGATTTTGGTTTGTTCAACACTATACACATTATGGACAAAGGAACGTATCGTATTTTGAGTAATTGTCATCTGTTCCAATTTTTCATACAATCGACATAATCATCAAAAGTTATTTTTTACTACACATTTTTTAATACTCTTTAACGACTTTACTCCCACACTGAACTTTGTAACCGTACATTTTGGACCAACGAAATGTGTGATGATTTGTTCATTAGACTCATCTTTCAATACGCATAATACTTTTTATTAACTCTAGGTATATTGTATGGATTATTAGTGTAGTAGTCTTATGTATCAAATTTGTCAATTTTGTGTCAATTAAATATTTATATGCATCGTTACAAGTAAGTTGGTGAGCAAAACTGTTAGTGTCTGTGTACAATAGCTCACAATTGACTACTCCCATTGTTGGAAGCTAAAAATTATAGTGAAAGTCGTACATTCCAATTTTGGAAATATTGAAAATTGCCATATTCATATACATTGGTTTATTGAAAATGGAGATTTTTTAATTTCCTTAGAGTCGGATCATCATTGAAAATTGTTCTATTGTGATAACGCGGACTAGAAATGAGATTTTTAGCACCATAACGTCCATCATGGGAAGATACAAATTCTATGATTGCATATACATTCCTTACATTTTATGTAACACAGCAGGTGAAATCTTTTTGACCCTCCGAGAATGTCATTGTTATTTTCATATAAAATCTTACCTGCCCGTCGACCGTAAATTCTCTCTCCTATACAGACAAATCACAATATTTGAATAAAATTTTGTGAGTTCTATTACTAAAATTGTTAGTTTTATAATCATGTTGTCGAAAGTGTTGTCACATTTCGGTATAATAATCCGTGCCTGAAGAGCGTAGTCTTACTGGGACTTGGGTAAAGCATATAACAGTTTAATTTTAAGAATTTACAAATACAGAAAATCATATAACTATATTAAATGAATATACAAATAACGTGATTAAATTATAAATAGCTATAATGTTCTATGAAAATTATCAATATCGCCATCAGTATCATACGTCCCTCTAAATATTTGGGGTGATTCATAATGAAATTCGGCAATACAAGATTCCTGATATTTTGTTTCAAACAGTACTGTTTGATACCAAAAATGTCAAACGTATAACGGTGATGCATGTCTGGTGCCTCTGTGGTGTATGTGTGCTAACCCTGTGATGTGTGTCTGCTGTCCCTCTGCTTGAGTTGTAAAGTTGGTTCTTCTTTCACCACATCTATGATAAAAATGACATTCAGTGTATGACAAAGTTGTGAAATCATTGCTTCAAGATTTTTCTATTAGCGTAGCATTCTTTTTGAAGAACAGCTTAATTATATTAATTTAGTTGGGTGCAAGCCTGATGTCTTAGATGTCCTCTTCTATCACGATGGATATCCGTTAATGCCAGTATCTGTAAATATGTTGCTCTTTTGTTGGTTACCAATATCGCCATCAGTATCATACGCCCCTCTAAATATTTTGGGTGATTCATAATGAAATTCGGAAATACAAGATTCCTGATATTTTGTTTCAAAGAGTACTGTTTGATACCAAAAATGTCAAACGTATAACGGTGATGCATGTCTGGTGCCTCTGTGGTGTATGTGTGCTAACCCTGTGATGTGTGTCTGCTGTCCCTCTGCTTGAGTTGTAAAGTTGGTTCTTCTTTCACCACATCTATGATAAAAATGACATTCAGTGTATGACAAAGTTGTGAAATCATTGCTTCAAGATTTTTCTATTAGCGTAGCATTCTTTTTTGAAGAACAGCTTAATAATATTAATTTAGTTGGGTGCAAGCCTGATGTCTTAGATGTCCTCTTCTATCACGATGAATATCCGTTAATGCCAGTATCTGTAAATATGTTGCTCTTTTGTTGGTTACAAATATCGCCATCAGTATCATACGCCCCTCTAAATATTTTGGGTGATTCATAATGAAATTCGGAAATACAAGATTCCTGATATTTTGTTTCAAAGAGTACTGTTTGATACCAAAAATGTCAAACGTATAACGGTGGTGCATGTCTGGTGCCTCTGTGATGTGTGTCTGCTGTCCCTCTGCTTGAGTTGTAAAGTTGGCTCTTGTTTCACCGCAACTATAATAAAAATGACATTCAGTGCATGACAAAGTTGTGAAATCATTGCTTCATTTTGTTGTTTTCTTGGAAAATAATTCATATAAACCGAGTGTCGCAGTAAATTTGTTAGTACTAGCACTGTCAAACAGACTTCTGATGTGAGTCTGGGGTGTGTTTGTTATCCCTTCTGTTACCCCTCTGCTATCTATCTGATAGACTTCTGATGTGTGTTATCCGTTTAATAATATAATGAGTCACATCATATTTTACTATAGTGTAGTCGTACGAGCAACAAATCTCAAGCATGCAAACGCTTTGAGTGTCCTCTGTTGACGAATAAAGTGGATTTGCTGTCGTTGTCGTCCTAGTAACATCCTGTATGTGGAAATAATCTACCAATGCGGTTTGTTCGATGAAAATTTGAGCAATAATAGCAGAGATTCATTGTAACGTCCTTATCTTTATATACCCTGTGGCATCTTTTATGAAAAAATTCGGTATTTTTATGACTACGACCTGTATATATAAAAAATACGGTATCTTTATGACTACACCCTGTATAAAATCGCATCTTTTTATGACTACACTCTGTATATATGAACATCACATCTTTTTGACTACACCTGTATAAAAATTTCCAAAACTGTGATGAATTTGTTATATCTACATGAATATTTCAAACAAATTCTTTGTATAGCTAAAATATCTCTCTCGGTGAACAATGAACCACCCACCACGATGGGGCATTCTTACCTATGAATAAGGGTAGGTTCATTAAATGCATTCCCCTTATACTATATTAGATATGAAAAGATTGTTATTTTTTATCAATTTCAATGAAAAAAACTGAGTTAAAATCATCAATGATTCAAATAAATATTAGACCGTATAATAGGGGTGTATGTGATTGCAATATACTGAGGATTTCTGTATATCTTTAAGAATTATGATTGTACTTTAGCAATACAAAAATAATTTCACCAATTTTTGTATCTCTCTTAACATTGCAATAACCTATAGTCTGAGATGAAATTCTATAAGATTTACAATTATACTGCTTCATGATGGAAGAAAAACATTTAAAGGCTTGTTCCAACTAAATTAATTATGCAGCTCATCAAAAGAATGCCAATAAATATTGACGATTTCACAGATTAATATTTTGTTAAAATAGTTATTGGTGGTGGTTGAAACGTTAATAATAATACACAGACGATTGTCACTTGATTATTCGTATTCTAGTAACACACGAAAGGTGTCCGAGAATAATTATAGTCTGCGGCAAGCAGGTAAAATTTCTCTTAGTACAAAAAAGGATTTATCTGTTGTGTGTTACATAAAATTATGATTCTCTCAATATACGGTGGTTATTATTCTGATAGAAATACATAAAAAATACGAGGGATGTTAAAATTGATACAAATAATTATTGGAATTGTAGAAATATGTAGACAATTGATTCAATCTTTAAAGAAATGTGAATTTCAAAACTTTTTGTTTAAAAATATTAATGTCTGCATTAAATGCATATAATTGGTATAGCAAAAATAACAATATCACTCTCACATTATTATTGTAGAAAAGAACTATAAAAATAGACTCATCGCGAGAAGGACACCTCAACGTGAAACCAACACACAAATTTCAAAATTAAAATATAGTGGAGCCCTTATGGCGGAGATGTAACGGCGAAGGCTGGGAACGATGAGGTCCCGGGTTCGAATCTCACTCAAGGCAAACATTTTTTTCGATGCACAAACGGATAAAAAATGGACGACAGAAAAATAGAAATCTGTAATCTACTGGAATAAAAATTTAAAAAAGAAATCTGCCGACTGAAAAATGGACGACAGAAAAAAGAAATCTGTAATCGCCGACAGCGACACCAGCGCCACCGTCGACTAGCGGACGATTTTCGAAGTAGTGAGTTAGAACCCGCATAGTTACACTACAGACGGAAAATCCACAGAGGATGCAATATGCTCACTAGTAAAATAATTATACAATTCCATAGATAAAAGAATCCCAGCAGCTTGCATCTTTGTGGACATCTCTAAAGCCTTTGATACCGTTAAACATAAAAAAATATTAAACGAATTAAAGTTTTACGGTGTGGATTAACTTATGAACTTTTAGAAAGTTATTTGATTGAGCAAAAACAATATGTAACCATCAATAATTATATAAGCGAGGCTATAAATGTTACTTATGACATCCCTCAAGCTGTACTAGGCCCGTTGCTATTCAATATCTATTTAAATAGCCTACTTTCCCTGGACATAAGGGGGAAAATTATTAGCTTCGCCAATAATACTGCCATCCTCTTTACTGCTCCTACTTGGGCTCAATTGAAAACACAATCTGAAATCACTTTTAAAAAAATAAAAAACTGGTTTCAATTTAACGAACTAACACTAAATGTAGATAAAACAAAATATATGCCTTTCATATGTTACCAGACTGGTCTACCAAATCTTGGCTCTTTGGATATTGACATAACCACTGAAATGCCAGAAGTAGATAGGATTAAATATCATGGAATTGTTATTGACGTCATCTCAAATGGGGCCCGTGTACAAAATATATTGCTAATATAGGGATTATTATCAAGATTTAAATGCTTGCCAGATATCTTAGATATACACCACTTAAAAATGTTATACTTTTCTATGATCCACTCACAGCTGAGCTATGGCATCTCTTGTTGGGGTGATGCATATGATTGCAATATTCAAAAAGTAAATGTACTACAAAAGTGGATATTACGAATTATTTATCATAAGAGGTTTCCAAGTGATCAGTTATATATGTTGAGCCAAGTTATTGATTTAAGACAATTATACTGCCTTAAAATACTACTTTACCTAAAACGAAATGAACATATATTAGAACGCCTTGAATACACTCATAATACTAGACATAAAAATAACACATACAACTTACTTAAAAGAGAAAAAAACTATTGGACAACACTGGTTCGATTGCTTGGGCCCTAAATTTCTAAGCCGTGTACCTGTAGAACTACAAAACATTAAAAAATATGAGAATTTTAAATATAAAATAAAAAAATGGATATTATCAAAAAAGAGAGACTTTTAGCAAAATATAATAAACAATATTTAAAAAGAAAAAAATATTATATATATATATTGTTATAAAAATTATACTATTATTTAGTATTAAATTTTAATTATTTTTAATTTTAGCTCAATTTATTGTCGGGACATGGGTTCCGGCGCCTATGTTTAATACCATTAGCTATACTTGTTAAATAAAAATTTTTGTTATATCACAACTTATTCGATTTAATATTATAATGTTCCAGTACTCCTATGTATTATATGTGCAATATGATGGTGGCTTGTTTTAGTATACGCTTGACAGCTGAACGACATATAACGACTTACTAAAACGATATGCTTAATAGATTTATTTATTAATATAAAATCTAAGCGGTGAAAGAAAGAAATTTCTGTTACTATATGACAGTTTAATAATTAGAATTATGAAATATGTGTATGAAAAAGAGTTGCATATCTAGTGCGTTCATTTCTACAATTATCTTAACAAGTGAATATTATATACATGCAAAGAAACTCATAACCTCACAAAGTGTTCTATACAATTAAATTTGTGGTGAATACATGTTATTGGTGTGTTCGTTTATCTTACAATAATTTTATCAAATGAATATTATATACACAGGGCAACTGATATTCTCACAAAGTGGTCTATACAATTAAATTTTAGGTGAGTACATATTATTATTATACTCGAAATTTTTAATTATTGGATCTAATAAACAAAAGTACACTAACCTGTATTCACTATTTTCAAACAGATGTACTACGAGGTTAAATTTGTCTCTGGATTCTGGGGAGATGCTGCTACCATAATCTCGCAATCTTCAAGAAATTTCCATATACAAAACAATTTAGCTAAATAATCTACTCAGGTACTGGCTTTAGTTATTATTTTATATTTCAAATTTCTTAAAATTCTTCGAATTTTAGTTCCAAATTTCACTCCGCTCTTCATATATGCGTCTTCCTCACGCTCACTCTCTTTTTTTCATCAACAAACTATTGTTCCCAAAATTTCCATGTATTACTAGATTTTCATACAATTGTAATGTTCGAAATTCTATTCTTCTTTTTCAACAATTGTTAATTATCAGTTTTTTTCTATTATTGTCTTTGCAAACACACTATATATTATAAATAGTTTATATTTTCGCACATTTCCGCACGTCTTCTTATTTGGATAATACATTTTTTTAATGAAATACAGTCTTTAATAGGTACACTCTTTTGTGACTAAAATAAATTCTACAACTTATATTTAGTTTTCTACATATGTAACTCTTTTCTTCAATAAATTTAAAACCTAGAACATTATTTATTTTACATAAACTATCCTTAATTTCCTTATTTCAAAACTGCAAAATTACTATATGTTTATTTTTATGTGCAATTGAATAGGCATCACTTTGACACATATAGTATATAAATTGTTTATCCAAAAATAAAATAAGCTTAGCAATAATCATAATTAAGTAGAATAAAGTTAATAATAATTATTCAGAAGAAATTTAAGATTACGATTAGTTTGTCAAGATGACATAACCTCTATGGAATATTTGTTGTCAGTGGTAAAAGGCACAAAATTAAAATGATGGAACATATAGTTTAGAAATTGTTTGCTTGTCAAGGATTGTTTTGTAAATAAAATTAAAGAGAATTTTGCATTTTGAAATAGGAAATTAAGGATAGTTTATGTAAAATAAATAATGGTATATGTTTGACGTTCTCATTATTTTCTTAATGAGATTGTTAAATGCGGGACGTCATTAATCACTATTATTTCCAATTCGAAGGACCAATCGCACATTGGCGATAATAAGTAACTATAGGTTTATAGTACGTGTGAGGTTGTTTAAATAAATTAAATTATTGTATCACTTTCACTCGGCATATTAACGGTATGCTACATGTGGTTCATCTTGCGACACAACTAAGAATATTACTGATTATTTGAATGTACTATAAATGATTTAGTCACAGTATTATATTATTAAATGAATGTAAATATGCTAGTTAAAAGCCGGGTGGCTATTAAAGCGAGAGTACCATTTTGTACGAAGGATTACTGGAAAAGTTGACTGGGAAGTGGGGAAAAATTGGGTCTTATTCATATTTACGTGTGGGTGAAGAAGTGGGAATTCATGTGATATGGCGGGGAACATTGACCAATGGGAGGCGAGAGTTTAAAATGTAACGGTCAAATACAGCAGTGAAAGATACACGCTGGGGTCGGTTTTTCTGACATGAAAAAAGTGTTGTTCGTTACAGATAAAGAAGTTTCGACGATAGTTTTTGTGAAGTGATAGGGTTTAAACTGATGTCGGTTGCTTTGAAATATTAAGTGGAAAAAATAGGAAGGCAATAATTATCTGTGTTTTTTATGTGGAAATAACGTTAAAATGGATTTTTCAGTGTTTAAAGAAATATTGAATATTTGAGAAGAATTATATTTCTGTGTATGATGTGTGCAGGATATATAAATTATGTTATACAGGGAGAAGTTGAAGTAAAGATTACAGGAAGAATTTGATTGTCAATTCAAATTCGTACACTACAGATTTAAGAGAGAGTTACATATGTAGAAAACTGAATATAAGTTATAGAATTTATTTTATAGTCATTCAAGAGAATTCATATTAAAGACTATTTCATTAAAAAAATGTATTATCCAAAGAGGAAGACTGTTGGAAATATGCGAATATATAAATTATTTACAATATAAAGAGTTTTTTCCAAAGACAATAATAGAAAAATACTGATAATTCACACTAAGTGTTAAAAAAAGAAGAAAATTTGTAACATTAAAATTGTATAAAAAGATCCAGTGATCGATGGAAATATTGGGAACAAATAGTTTGTTGATAAAACAAAAGGAGTGAGCGCCGAGAAATGAACCGCATATGAAGAGTGGAGTGAAATTTTGAACAAATTTTCAAAAAATTTTAAGAAACGACATATAAGCCGAAGAAAACATAAAACAATAACTAAAGCTAGAATCTGAGTAGATTATTCAGCTAAATTATCTTGTATATGGAAGTTTATTGAAGATTGCGAAAATATGGTAGTAGCATCTCCCCAGAACCCAGAGAG
Organism: Galeruca laticollis; assembly: GCA_963921935.1. Taxonomy (NCBI): domain Eukaryota; kingdom Metazoa; phylum Arthropoda; class Insecta; order Coleoptera; family Chrysomelidae; genus Galeruca; species Galeruca laticollis. The sequence continues at coordinate 150,236,926 of OY998179.1, read as the reverse complement.
AAATACAACATCGTAGTGCTTATGATTGAAAATAGTGAATACAGGTTAGTGTGCTTTTGTTTATTGGATCCAATAATTCACATTTCTCGTAAATAATAATAGGTATTCACCAATAATGTTAAGATTAGAAAATATGAATTATATAGTTTACGATACTTTTAAAAACATGTAAGATATTTGTAGATATGAAACTCATGTTACTTCTTTTCATCATTGTATATATTTTAAGGCGTAAATTCAGTTCAGTTGCTAGCGTTGTAAAAATGTGTTAAAGAATTGGTAGATCTTTTGTATTCTTTCGGTGTTGTAAATTCAAACGGTAGTTTCACTTTATTTTCAGCTTTGTTAAATACTTTTAAAATATCACGTTTCGCACTATTAATTGTAAATAGTATTGTTGGAGCAATGAAATAACACATTTTGAAATTCGTGAGATATATTGTCGAATTATGTTTGAAATCCTATAGTTAAAAATTTAGGAAAATGTCACGTTTCACACTATTATTTATTGTGTTGTAAAAGCCCTAAAATGTTATTACTTGGAGCTAAACTAAAATTGTAACTTATTGTCACGTTGTGCGTTTTATGGTAGATGATCGGAAGGAGTGTAATAAATGTTTGAATAACTTTCCGGAGTAAAAAGGTCACAATAGGACGGTCCCACTTTTTTGAATGTTTAATGGAAATTGAAATATCTATTGAAGGCGTTCATTGTTGATTCTTGTCGATGATTCTGGCAAGTCAAAAGATACTGGCCAATAGGAATTCTTTATTTCCTTTTAGTCAACCCAATCCACGCGTAAACACGCCCCTTGCAAATTTGTATCTAACACGTCTTACAACGTGAAGAAGTCAGTTCCTAACTCAGTACACCACTCAACAACAACATTAGTTACGAGCTCATCGCTCAATCAACGAAGTGAGTACAACACTCATTCAATAAGCATTCACACTTAGTTAGCAGTTATCACATAGTTACGCAATCGGTTAGTAAGTTATCGGTTACATTATTAACGAGTCAGTTGGTTGAATAGTGAATCGGTTCCTTAAATGGTGCAACAAAGTCGAAACTCAAGTTCTAAGTGTAAATCAAGTCGAATCACCTCGTTTCACCTCAATTAAATCAAACACGTCGTTTCTTAATTAGTTTTCGAGTTCATAACTCAATCGAATTCATCGAGTCGTCGTTACATATATCGAAGTAACTTCACTCAAAATCAAACAGTCAGAGATACTAAGTCTAATCATTACTTAGTTTCTATACGAGCCAAGTGAGTATTCATTAAAACGAAACATATAGTGCCTTCCGATATAAAACCACCGAAGTTCAAACATTCATAACTTTGTACCATTCTTGTAAATTTATACATAATAAATTATTAATTTCGACATTCATTTTGTCAAATTAAGGTTATTAATCTAGTTGAATGTCTACGCCAGTCGACGAAGTTCAACATGAAATATAATCAGAAACAAATAATGTAATTTATATAGAGCACGTTGTGAGGATATGAATTTCCTTGTGTATATAATATCCATTTGATGAAATTATTGTAAAAGAAACGAACACACACTCATAATATGTACTCACCTCAAATTTGATTTGGAAAGAACAATTTGTGAGGTTATGAATTTTTTTTCATTGTATATTTATAAGATTCACTTGATAAAATAATTGTAGAAATGAACTCACAACATATATAACTCTTTCACATAAATATGCCATAATTCTAATTATTAAATTGTCATATAATTGCAGAAATCTCTTTTCTTCTCCATTCATATTTTATTTTAATAAATACATAGATTAAGCATATCGTTATAGAGGGATGAAAGTCGTTTAGTTGTGAAGCGTAGGTATACTATAAAACAGGCCACTATCATATTGCACATATATTACATAGGCTTACTGGAAAATTATAATATTAAATTGAGCTAGCAATAAAATTAAAAATAATTTAAAACTAAATAATAATAAAAAGTTTATTTCTTTAACAATAATATCATACTAAAATAAAAAAAACAATTAATATAGATATAATTACAATATATAAACATATTTTCACGGTCATACCACGCAAAAGAGATTACTGAGAAGGAGTGGTAACCGTAGACATACATGTTTCTGGCCCATTAACCCTCATCAGTACCAGTACGGTTTAACCAAGAAAGGGTGTACAGCTTGGGAGCAAGGCTGTTAATTGAAACATGGGAAAACAAACAACGGGTTTCAACAAGATAACCACACGCACATTTGTGCCTTCACTTGGAAGATCCCGAGTTTCCGGGACAACAACCAACATCAACACGGAGGCGCCTATAGCTCTCCTTTATGAAAACTTCCGATCCAGGGAAGTTTCCTTTCCGTTGTTTGTGTTTTCCCATGTTTCAATTAACAGGCTTGCTCCCAAGTTGTACACCCTTTCTTGGTTAAACCATACTGATGACGGCTAATGAGCTAGAAACATGCATGTCTACGTTTACCACTCCTTCTTAGTAATCTCTTTTGCGTGATCTATCCGTGAAAATTTGTTTTGTTTACAATCCGCGCGTTATTCATTAATCTTTTCTTTGGTATATATATTTATGGAAATTTCAGGGTTATTTCTTGGACCTTATAGTTTATATTCTTTATTGTTTTATTGTATACAGTGTAACGAGTTATCTTTTTTGAAGCATTGTATGATTTTGTTCCGATGGTATTTTAAGTTTAATAAGTGAATATAACTCGTTACTTACTTTCCAACTCTGTTTTCTGGTACCGTTTCAAGCCTTAATATTAATTTAAGTATTTATTTCATTAATAACCGAAAAGCCGTGATTTATCATTTAAGGAAAAACATAAAATGTAATAGATTCCACTTTTCAAAATTTAAATTATCAAGGACGCCCGGTATATAAACTATTTTATTTAAAATCGGAGTCGTTCCGTACAAATAGAAATACTTCTTGCTGTAATTAAATCGATTTTCCCTCACCACCGATATTGCCAAAATTTAGGTAGGAAGTAAATTATAAATTCAAAAACCGAGCGTTAAAAAGGCATTAGATTATGTGTTGATTGATTATATTAATTATTAAGTGATCGGCGATTAAAATTTCTTGTTTTGATTTTTGAAGTTATCATTCGGGTTTTGATACTCAGTTATTATTTTCGGTTAGCGAAATAAAGTTTTCATTTTCGGTATTACAATAAAGATTTTGTTCAGTTTTTTTGGTAAAATTTATTATAGTGAAATATAATTTGGCCGTAGATCGAGTGTCCGACCGTCCAGGTTTTCTTCCAAGTAAGTGGAAATTATTTTATACACCCGATAAAGCATTTCACCGAGTTTCAAAGTTTTATATTTTAATTTCCAAAAACAATTTAGCAGTTTGGTTATCAAGAATATAATTCCGTATTTTGGTAAAGCCGATAGCCGGTAGTTTTTTTGAAGCAATAAAAACAATCCTATTCACGGTTTTTATTATCACGTTCTGTATATTGTTTCTCTGAAATTAGAGTCTGATGGAAATATCATTTTGATTTTAAATTTTAGGAATAGTTCCGTATTTAAAATATTATTCCGTATTTTTATAAGACTGATAAGCCGTTATATTTTTTTTTCGAAACGATAAAAAACCCAAAGTTATTTACAGTTTTTCTATCACCACGTTTTGTATATTGTTTCTTTGGAATTCCGGTCTGAGCCTTCAATACATTGAAGTAGCATTTTGATTTTAAATTTTTTTTTGGCGATACAGATTGTTATACCTAGTGTCCCACTTAAATACCCAAATACATATTAGATTCAAGTTGCATTCTAAGACATAGTTTTATTTTACTATTATTTGGGAAACCGCTGTTCTACTCTCCGACCAGTATTTTAAAATAGTTTTAGCACGTAATTTAATTTGATTTGAAAAGTTGTTAGTTTTTTTTTTGATATAAACGAGTCTTTTCACATTTTTCCATCTTTCCCGATTGATTATCCCTACCGCTAAAATATAAAATTTAAAGTATCAATTTCCCTGTATAAAAATTAGATTCTCAATCGAGTACGAGGCCGATGCCACTGATCGCTTGAAAATCTAATTTAGTTTGATTTGAAGGTTTAAAGTGTCAATTTCCCTGTATAAAAATTAGATTCTCAATCGAGTACGAGGCCGATGCCACTGATCGCTTGGTAATCTAATTTAAATTTGTTAGTTTCTTTTGTTATAAACTAGGCTTTTCACATTTTTCCATCTTTCCCGATTGACTATCCCTACCGCTAAAATATAAAAATTTAAAGTGTCAATTTCCCTGTATAAAAATTAGATTCTCAATCGAGTACGAGGCCGATGCCACTGATCGCTTGGTAATCTAATTTAGTTTGATTTGAAAATTTAAAGTGTCAATTTCCCTGTATAAAAATTAGATTCTCAATCGAGTACGAGGCCGATGCCACTGATCGCTTGGTAATCTAATTTAAATTTGTTAGTTTCTTTTGTTATAAACTAGGCTTTTCACATTTTTCCATCTTTCCCGATTGACTATCCCTACCGCTAAAATATAAAAATTTAAAGTGTCAATTTCCCTGTATAAAAATTAGATTCTCAATCGAGTACGAGGCCGATGCCACTGATCGCTTGGTAATCTAATTTAGTTTGATTTGAAAATTTAAAGTGTCAATTTCCCTGTATAAAAATTGGATTCTCAATCGAGTACGAGGCCGATGCCACTGATCGCTTGGTAATCTAATTTAAAATTTGTTAGTTTTTTTTCGATATAAACGAGTCTTTTCACATTTTTCCATCTTTCCCGATAGATTATCCCTACCGCTAGAATATAAAATTTAAAGTATCAATTTCCCTGTATAAAAATTAGATTCTCAATCGAGTACGAGGCCGATGCCACTGATCGCTTGAAAATCTAATTTAGTTTGATTTGAAAGTTTAAAGTGTCAATTTCCCTGTATAAAAATTAGATTCTCAATCGAGTACGAGGCCGATGCCACTGATCGCTTGGTAATCTAATTTAAATTTGTTAGTTTCTTTTGTTATAAACTAGGCTTTTCACATTTTTTTTTTTCTTTCATCTTTCCCGATTGACTATCCCTACCGTGGAAATATAAAGTTTAAAGTGTCAATGTCCCTGTATAAAATTTAGACTCTCAATCAAGTACAAAGCCGATGCCACTGATTGCTTGGTAATCCAATTTAACTTCTTTAGTTTCTTTCGTTATAAACTGGTCTGGTCACATTTTTCCATCTATCCCGATTAACCATCCCTACCGCGAAAATAGTTTTTATTCCGTGGACTACCGTGATAGGTAATTATTGTTTTTATTGCTGCTTACCGCATAATTTACCAAAACTGCTTATACCGCTTCCGCTGTTATTAACAAATTGCATTTGCTTGTTTACACCTGTTTTATTGTGTCATTGCTCACATTCCTTAATACCGGCAAATTTCGCATGGTGCATAATAACATAAGGCTTGAACATTTTTGCTTACTGTTGATATATTGAATTGATTCGGTACCGTTTGATCAGAAATTGTTGAATAATAATCTGTATGTGTACATATTAAGTAAGTCTTGTAATATACCAATAAATACGATCAGCGTTTTCTTAATATACCGTAGCATCACCGTCTAAGGTTTATAGGTTCTGTAGGTGTGTTAAATTCAACGAGACCCCTGGAATTTTCCGTAACCTCCATCTGAGGCTACCTGGAACTCTTGACGCCGAGGGTCAAGGGGCCGTGGAGTAAACCACGTAAAATAATCTGGCGCCCGAGTATTTGTTTTGCAAGAGAACTTTGCATCGAGGGTGTCCAAAGTGACGCGTCAGTCGCTAAAAACCTGCGCGAGAGGTGAAGAAGAAGTAAGCGGCAGGGGAAGCGCGTCACAAGTGGCGCCCGAGCAGGGACCGTTTTCCGTATTGGTTTTTTTATTGTAAATTTAAGCAGTGACCGTTTTTCCGTTTTGATTTCATTGGAGATTTGAGCAGTGACCGTTTTTTTTTGTCGATTGTAGTTTTGAGCAGGAATCGTTTTTCCGTTTTTATTTTGGTGTTCACTGGTTGTAGATTTAAGGAGGGATCGATATTCCGTTGTCGATTATTTTTGTTCGTTTGATTGGTTCTCCGTAGTGTTTGTTTAAAGGTGACCGTTTTGCCGGTGTTAGATTTCTCTTTTCTTATCTTTCTTGATTAAGTAAAAGTAAACGAGGATAGCTTGAGTGGAAAGTTGGATGTCAAGGAGAAGCTCTGAAGATCTTGACCTAACCGTTTTGTTCAATCCAAACGAGGCTGAAAAATCCGAATCCGTCCCTCCGGTACCGGCCCAGCTACCGACCGTAAGTTCCGTCGAAGAAGCCGCAGACCAGCGTGTAGGCTGGGTATACCTACTAAAGAACGAAGAATTGAATATCCAGCTAGAGAGGAGAAACTTATCCGTTGCGGGAATCGTTCCGGAGAAACGGAAGAGACTTGTCAACTTTCTAAGGCGTAAGAATATTTTTCCACAACCCGTTTCTGATCGATCCGATAACGTAACCGTTCCGAACATTATGGCCAACCCACCAATAAATGTGTACGATTGGAAGTTGTCTTTTGGAAACAAGGGAGATCCTGTTTCGTTTATAGAGAGAATAGAAGAAATTTGTACAGCGAAGAACATACGGAAAGACAATTTGCTTCCAGTGTTGCCGGAATTACTATCCGGTGAGCCCGCGTTTTGGTACCGTAACAACCGGAGCAGGTACACGACCTGGGATGAGTTCGAAGAAGACTTCCGAATCTTCTTCTATCCCGTTAACTACGAGGTTGACTTAGAAGCCGAGATAGGTCGCCGTCTACAAAGGAGAAATGAGGCTGCCGCCACTTACATCACCGAACTCCAAACTTTAATGCGTAGACATGGAAAGCTAACTCCTGAACAACAGTTAGCATGGCTGTACCGCAACCTGTTGCCAGAATATCGTCTGCAAATTCGAAAAGGGGACTTTCAGGATTTTTCCACGTTTTGTCAGGTGGTCAGGGAATATGAGCTCCTCAGGAAGGAACTCCAGTCGATACCCAACCACAGTGGACCGAACCGTGAACAAAATCCCCGCCCACAGCCAGCAGGTACGCCCAGAAGATATGGACCGTCTCATTACTCGACGCCTGGACCAACTAGAGAGCCCATCGCCGGTCCCAGCCAACCGTCAACGACCGATACTCCTCGCCGTCTGCCGTTTGATACTACTCAGCAACAGTCTGGGTCATCTTCCCGACAACCAATCTGTTACCGCTGTGGTGAATCTGGACATTACAGAAACAATTGTCAAAACCCGCTGAAGATATTTTGTTCTCGTTGCCGAAAGGAAGGAGTATTATCCAGAGACTGTTCCTGCAGGAGGCAGGAAAACTAATCCGAAGCTGTACCGAAGAGAGGCCGACACAGCTTCCGCAAATTTTTGCCTCTCATACCGAAAGATCAGAAGAAATGAACGACCCCCGACCGCACATAGACGTCGCAATTGGAAAACACAAATTCAAAGCCCTGCTGGATACCGGAGCAGCAAAATCATACATTGGTGATCAAGTAGCTAAGACTTTTTCCCAAAAGATGCAAACTACAGCCCGTCAAGCGACGCAGGCCCGTTTAGCTAATGGAAATTTAGTCTCCATCACCGACATTTATGAGCTAAAATGGAAAATCAAAGACGTCACAATGGAGGGTTCGTTAGAGCATTTCCCTGGTCTGATAACGGATATTGTGTTAGGACATGATGTCCTACAAAAGTATGATTTCCGTCTGGAATTAGGAACCGGAAAAATATACGTGAAGGATGAACTAGTAAGGGGTTCACAATTAGCCAGTCCGGTTGAAATGATGGAAGTAGTCAATACGTCCATGAAAGAAGTCGATGTTGTTCCGATCATCTGTGAAGAAATAATCAACAATCGTCTCACTGAGAACATATGTCTTGGAAATCTAGCTGTATCCGAAGTCTCTGAGTCTCCCCTGGTGTTAGGGGTTGACAAGGAGCAACCTGTTGTTGAAACTTCCGAATTTTCCCCGGTGTTGTTAGGGGTTGATTCAGAAAAATCTGTTTCCGAAGTCTCTGAGTCTATCCTGGTGTTAGGGGTTGACAAGGAGCAACCTGTTGTTGAAACTTCTGAATTTTCCCCGGTGTTTTTAGGGGTTGATTCAGAAAAATCTGTTTCCGAAGTCTCTGAGTCTTCCCTGGTGTTAGGGGTTGACAAGGAGCAACCTGTTGTTGAAACTTCTGAATTCTCCCCGGTGTTTTTAGGGGTTGATTCAGAAAAATCTGGTTCCGAAGTCTCTGAGTCTTCCCTGGTGTTAGGGGTTGATAAGGAGCAACCCGTTGCTGAAACTTCTGAATTTTCCCCGGTGTTGTTAGGGGTTGATACAGAAAAATGTGGTTCCGAAGTCTCTGAGTCTTCCCTGGTGTTAGGGGTTGATAAGGAGCAACCCGTTGTTGAAACATCTACGTTGTTCCCGGAAGACTTAGGAGATTTCGACAATTATGGTTATATAGGATGTCCGCTGGAAACCATAACTCCGCAAATAGAAAGAAATTTATCGACAGAACAGACAGACAGACTGAACATCTTCCTTAACCGAGAGTTACCGAAATTTGAGAAAATTCAAGGACCAACTACGCTAGTTGAGCACGAAATCCGCTTGCTGCAGCCGCGTCCGATCAAACAGAGATACCGTCCTCAGAATCCGAAAATGCAAGAAATTTGCAATACAGAAATAGATGCCATGTTGAAGGAAGGAGTGATAGAACCCTCAACAAGTCCGTGGAGTTCTCCGATTGTGATTGTGAAGAAAAAGGATGGGAAGAACCGCTTCTGCATTGACTTCCGTAAAGTCAATGAAGTAACCATGAAGGACGCCTACCCTCTTCCATTTATAAACGCTATACTGGATAAACTGCGAAAAGCCAAGTTTATTTCCAGTTTAGATTTGAAGAGTGGATACTGGCAGGTTCCGTTAACACCAGAAAGCAAACCCATTACCGCATTTACGGCACCGGGACGTGGATTGTTCCAATTCACGGTTCTTCCATTTGGCTTACACTCCGCACCGGCCACATTCCAGAGGCTAGTTGATCAGTTGATCGGTCCAGATCTAGACCCCTATGCCTTTGCTTATCTGGATGACATAATCGTTCTGGGGGAAACGTTCGATCAACATTTAGAAAATCTGTCCGAAGTGTTCCGCCGATTACGACGAGCACGACTGAAACTCAACCCGGAGAAATGTCACTTTTGTCTACCGTCTATGAGATACTTAGGCCATGTAATAACTGGAGATGGAATCCGTACCGATCCCGAAAAGGTTGAGAGTATAATTAAATTCGCAGCCCCGAGAAATATCAGAGAACTAAGAAGATTTTTGGGAGTTGCATCCTGGTATAGAAGGTTCGTGCCATCGTTTTCTCAGAAGGTGGCTCCGCTAACGAAATTACTACGCAAGTCTCAACGATGGAAGTGGGCTGAGGAACAAGAAGCTGCTTTCAATAAGATTAAAACCTGTCTATCAGAAGCACCCGTTTTAAGCTGTCCTGATTTTACCGTACCGTTCACTCTTCAGACTGATGCCTCAGAATATGGGTTGGGAATAGCCCTTACCCAACAGAAGGATGGGCATGAGCATGTGGTAGCATATGCAAGTCGCACCCTGAGTCCTGCCGAAAAGAATTACTCCGTGACTGAGAAAGAATGTCTTGCTATTGTATGGGGGATTGAAAAGATGCGTCCTTATCTAGAGGGCTACCATTTCACGGTTGTTACCGATCATCAATCTCTTAGATGGCTGCATTCCATATCTAGTCCGTCCGGACGTTTAGCCAGGTGGAGTATTTTCTTACAGCAGTATGATTTCGAGATACAATACCGTAAAGGTGCGCTAAACCGTGTAGCCGATGCGTTGTCTAGAAATCCGCTACCAATGACCGTCGAGAACAACCCGCCGTCTACTCTATGTTTGACCGAGGTAATCGCAGAATGTTCATGGTACCGGAATAAGAAGGAAGAGGTTCTGAAGGACCCAGATAAATTTCCGGACTATTGCATTCGGGAAGACCGCCTGTACCGTCACTTCTGGGACATAAACGATTTCCGAGAACCTGAGGTGAGTGATCCCTGGAAGTTATGTGTAGCTAAGCCTGACCGAGACCGGATACTTCAAGAAAACCATGATGCTCCGAACGCTGGTCATCTGGGAATCGCTAAAACTATCACCCGTATTGCACGACTGTACTATTGGCCAGGAATGTTTAGGGACATCACCAGATATGTGAGGAGGTGTCTACAATGTCAAAAGTACAAGCCGTCGCAACAAAAACCCTCAGGGAAAATGCAACCATCTTCGAATAGACAGCCTTGGCAAACCGTTAGCTCCGATATTATTGGACCATTACCAAGAAGTAAAAAAGGAAATTGCTACATCATAATATTCCAAGACCGATTCACTAAATGGGTACAGTGTAAACCGATTAGGAATGCTACTGCTAGTAGCATAAGTACCGCCTTTTATGAAGAAATATTGACGATATTCGGATGCCCCCGTACCGTGCTGACCGACAATGGAAGTCAGTATGACAGTAAGCTCTTCAAAGGAATGCTGAGTGGATTAGGGATCCGACACCGTTTTACTCCGCCGTATACACCGCAAGCAAATCCCGTCGAACGAGCCAATCGTACACTGAAGACAATGATTGCGCAATATTGCGAAGAAGACCACCGAGACTGGGATACAAGGTTGCCGGACTTGAAATTCGCGATGAATAACTCAAGACATGACTCGACTGGATTTTCACCGGCCTTCCTAAATTTCGGAAGAGATCCCGAAGTACCGAAATCCTTTCGAAGAGAAGTTGAAGAAGCTGCCGAGGAAAACCGAGAGGAAGATACTGGAGAAGACGACCTTACCGAAGAGGATCCGAAACCGCATCTCTTGCGAGTAGAGAAACTGCAAGAGTGCTTCGACCTAGTCCGTCTGAACCTGTCTAGAGCGTTTACCAGTCAGAGTCGTAACTACAACCTACGTCGACGAGACTGTAAATGCGCCATAGGAGACAAAGTGATGAAGAAGGAACATACCTTATCATCTGCCGCTGATCATGTAGCTGCGAAGCTAGCCCCGAAATTTTCCGGTCCGTATAGAGTCGTGCGAGTTATCTCACCGGTGGTGTACGATTTGAAGGATAACAAGGGTAAACGGTATAAGCACGTACATATAAAGGATTTAAAACCCGCCAATGAGTAACAATTTTGTTTAATGCTTATTTTTAATCTTCAGGATGGAGTCACTCCATGCTACGCCACCGCCGTCCCGTCCGCCACCACAACCGACCGAAGACGATTGGGAGATAATAGACCTAACTGAGGAAATTACCCCTCCCGCCTCTCCAGGACCAGACACCGACACGATGCCGTCCTCGCCATTCCCCGACAGCGACGACCTCTTCCTCGAAGAAGAGTGGTCCAATTTCGACTGGGAGATGTCTTCAGCACAATTTGAAGCCGAATTCGATGAACAATTCGGGCTGGTCCATTACAGTCCGGGCAACACTCCGCCGAGGTCACCCACTCCACCTACTCCGGGAGTGTATACGGAGAAGGTTCTGGTATGCACCCTCTATGAACGGACCACCGTCGTTCCGGGGGAAAAGGGGGAAACTCCGGGCCAGATCGAGATCCAAGAAATGGTGTCGCGATACGACACCGGGGTATGCAGCTCCTTTACGCCGCTCCAGCACGATCCGCCACAACCGTCCCCGCAAGTACCCCGGGAAATGCTGGAGCCACTAACAACCGCCGCCATCTCACTGGAAACCGACCCCGACATCCGCACTACAAGTCCCCAAGAGCGAGAAGTAGCGCCCCCGTCATGGGAAATATGGGAGTTTGCCCAGCAACTGCCCCATACGCAGGAATGGCCGAAAGCCTGGGCCGAAAGAGCGCAGTTTCTGCGCCCGAAAACCGCGGACCCGACCCAGTGGTTTAAGGCACGGGTATTCGACCGACAAGGAAGGAGACATAACCTCCGAATCCCGCCCCGGCCGTGAATAACCTCCCCGCCGGTACAACCACTCTCCGGTCCTATTTCAGATGACACTAACTAAAGACTTTCTACCCCCGTTTCGACATTTTCACTGCCTGATCACCTAGTTACGTTCCACCGGAGTCGAGGATCTTGTTGCGTTCTATCAATAAAGATATTAACTATCAGTTTATTTTATTGCTTTATTATCCTTAGCATTCTTGCATCCGCTTAAAAGAGCCCTTATAAGTATTACCAGGGTTACTAACAAGTGCTTGTTTGTTTAGAAGTAACATCGATTGGCTACCATGAGCTCCGCTGTTCCCATGGACGTACTCCATCTGTCCGATACTGATAGCCTTCCCGAGGACCGAGACGAGATGAATCCGTCAGCGCTGTCCGAGTATCAGGAGGACCAGACGAATCAGAGTGGCCGGGACCCCCTCAGGATGAGTATCCCCGCGATGATCCGGTATGCGTCCGAAGTCTGGTACCGTCGTCCGGATGAAACCCCAGCCAACCACCTTCGCCCGGGGGTCCATTGTGACCGGAACCATGGAAAGACGCGCACCTTCATCCCCATAACGCCGGATCTGTGTTGGAAATGCGGCACTTCAGGTCACCGTCGAGAGAGTTGTAGAAGACCATCGATTCTGTTCTGTTCCCGATGTGGACTCATCGGTCAGATGTCCCGAGATTGTCCGTGTGAAGGACCCAACCCCCGTACTCGATCAGTAGCCGTCCAGACCCACTTCGCAACTGGCTTCCGCCAACCTCGGGAGACGCGAGATGCCGGAATTCAGTGCAACCTAGGCACGGAACACCCCAGGCCCATCCGAAGAGTCGTGGAACTGCCCTGCCGATTATATCGCCGACAGGCATCCCAAGGAAGAGGACCTCTACCCGTAACTCAATCTACTACCACCCGACGCAGGATTTCCGGAGTCTAAAACGAACAAGTGACGTTCCCATAGAAAGTAATTGCTAAGTATTTTGTATTTTATTTAATACTAAGATTTGTATCTAAAAAAAAAAAATTTAATGAACGAAATCTGCGCTTTCGTTCATTAATTTTTTTTTACCGAAGTAAAGGGGGTGTGTAACGAGTTATCTTTTTTGAAGCATTGTATGATTTTGTTCCGATGGTATTTTAAGTTTAATAAGTGAATATAACTCGTTACTTACTTTCCAACTCTGTTTTCTGGTACCGTTTCAAGCCTTAATATTAATTTAAGTATTTATTTCATTAATAACCGAAAAGCCGTGATTTATCATTTAAGGAAAAACATAAAATGTAATAGATTCCACTTTTCAAAATTTAAATTATCAAGGACGCCCGGTATATAAACTATTTTATTTAAAATCGGAGTCGTTCCGTACAAATAGAAATACTTCTTGCTGTAATTAAATCGATTTTCCCTCACCACCGATATTGCCAAAATTTAGGTAGGAAGTAAATTATAAATTCAAAAACCGAGCGTTAAAAAGGCATTAGATTATGTGTTGATTGATTATATTAATTATTAAGTGATCGGCGATTAAAATTTCTTGTTTTGATTTTTGAAGTTATCATTCGGGTTTTGATACTCAGTTATTATTTTCGGTTAGCGAAATAAAGTTTTCATTTTCGGTATTACAATAAAGATTTTGTTCAGTTGTTTGGTAAAATTTATTATAGTGAAATATAATTTGGCCGTAGATCGAGTGTCCGACCGTCCAGGTTTTCTTCCAAGTAAGTGGAAATTATTTTATACACCCGATAAAGCATTTCACCGAGTTTCAAAGTTTTATATTTTAATTTCCAAAAACAATTTAGCAGTTTGGTTATCAAGAATATAATTCCGTATTTTGGTAAAGCCGATAGCCGGTAGTTTTTTTGAAGCAATAAAAACAATCCTATTCACGGTTTTTATTATCACGTTCTGTATATTGTTTCTCTGAAATTAGAGTCTGATGGAAATATCATTTTGATTTTAAATTTTAGGAATAGTTCCGTATTTAAAATATTATTCCGTATTTTTATAAGACTGATAAGCCGTTATATTTTTTTTTCGAAACGATAAAAAACCCAAAGTTATTTACAGTTTTTCTATCACCACGTTTTGTATATTGTTTCTTTGGAATTCCGGTCTGAGCCTTCAATACATTGAAGTAGCATTTTGATTTTAAATTTTTTTTTGGCGATACAGATTGTTATACCTAGTGTCCCACTTAAATACCCAAATACATATTAGATTCAAGTTGCATTCTAAGACATAGTTTTATTTTACTATTATTTGGAAAACCGCTGTTCTACTCTCCGACCAGTATTTTAAAATAGTTTTAGCACGTAATTTAATTTGATTTGAAAAGTTGTTAGTTTTTTTTTTGATATAAACGAGTCTTTTCACATTTTTCCATCTTTCCCGATTGATTATCCCTACCGCTAAAATATAAAATTTAAAGTATCAATTTCCCTGTATAAAAATTAGATTCTCAATCGAGTACGAGGCCGATGCCACTGATCGCTTGAAAATCTAATTTAGTTTGATTTGAAGGTTTAAAGTGTCAATTTCCCTGTATAAAAATTAGATTCTCAATCGAGTACGAGGCCGATGCCACTGATCGCTTGGTAATCTAATTTAAATTTGTTAGTTTCTTTTGTTATAAACTAGGCTTTTCACATTTTTCCATCTTTCCCGATTGACTATCCCTACCGCTAAAATATAAAAATTTAAAGTGTCAATTTCCCTGTATAAAAATTAGATTCTCAATCGAGTACGAGGCCGATGCCACTGATCGCTTGGTAATCTAATTTAGTTTGATTTGAAAATTTAAAGTGTCAATTTCCCTGTATAAAAATTAGATTCTCAATCGAGTACGAGGCCGATGCCACTGATCGCTTGGTAATCTAATTTAAATTTGTTAGTTTCTTTTGTTATAAACTAGGCTTTTCACATTTTTCCATCTTTCCCGATTGACTATCCCTACCGCTAAAATATAAAAATTTAAAGTGTCAATTTCCCTGTATAAAAATTAGATTCTCAATCGAGTACGAGGCCGATGCCACTGATCGCTTGAAAATCTAATTTAGTTTGATTTGAAAGTTTAAAGTGTCAATTTCCCTGTATAAAAATTAGATTCTCAATCGAGTACGAGGCCGATGCCACTGATCGCTTGGTAATCTAATTTAAATTTGTTAGTTTCTTTTGTTATAAACTAGGCTTTTCACATTTTTTTTTTCTTTCATCTTTCCCGATTGACTATCCCTACCGTGGAAATATAAAGTTTAAAGTGTCAATGTCCCTGTATAAAATTTAGACTCTCAATCAAGTACAAAGCCGATGCCACTGATTGCTTGGTAATCCAATTTAACTTCTTTAGTTTCTTTCGTTATAAACTGGTCTGGTCACATTTTTCCATCTATCCCGATTAACCATCCCTACCGCGAAAATAGTTTTTATTCCGTGGACTACCGTGATAGGTAATTATTGTTTTTATTGCTGCTTACCGCATAATTTACCAAAACTGCTTATACCGCTTCCGCTGTTATTAACAAATTGCATTTGCTTGTTTACACCTGTTTTATTGTGTCATTGCTCACATTCCTTAATACCGGCAAATTTCGCATGGTGCATAATAACATAAGGCTTGAACATTTTTGCTTACTGTTGATATATTGAATTGATTCGGTACCGTTTGATCAGAAATTGTTGAATAATAATCTGTATGTGTACATATTAAGTAAGTCTTGTAATATACCAATAAATACGATCAGCGTTTTCTTAATATACCGTAGCATCACCGTCTAAGGTTTATAGGTTCTGTAGGTGTGTTAAATTCAACGAGACCCCTGGAATTTTCCGTAACCTCCATCTGAGGCTACCTGGAACTCTTGACGCCGAGGGTCAAGGGGCCGTGGAGTAAACCACGTAAAATAATCTGGCGCCCGAGTATTTGTTTTGCAAGAGAACTTTGCATCGAGGGTGTCCAAAGTGACGCGTCAGTCGCTAAAAACCTGCGCGAGAGGTGAAGAAGAAGTAAGCGGCAGGGTAAGCGCGTCACAACAGGACCAAAAATGCCCAATATATACGTATATATTGAAAATTATAATGTCAACTTACCCGATTCACTATATCTACTGAACTTGTCTATATTATACCGAATTGGTCAATATTATTATGAAACTGTCAATGTTAAAAATAATATTTACTTATATTATATTTTTATAGTCTAAATTACTGGACCTATTTATTATATCACACAAGTTGTTAGTAACCTAGTTACCTTCAGTTTCAGTGATTAATTGTTTACTTTTACAGCAAAAATGTTAGTAAAATTATTTAGTTTGTATATTTCTGTTTTGTTGTGAAATAAACGTGTATTATTCTTATAATTATAAAAAGAATATGAGGTGGGGAAAGGCAAAGTAAGTCCAATTCATGTCATTTTGAGAAATAAAGTGTTTTATCAGAATTCAAAAAAAAATGGTTTCAACGAAATATTTTACAAAATGATCCGCAACTTCTTATGAAGCTTAGGTTTGAAAGTATTTTTATGGGAGTGAATATTGAGGAGTTAGGTTGACTTACACCACTTTGCCTATTTATGTTGAAAGCATTTGGACAAAACTTTTAATTTATTATTAATTTCATGGAAAAATCTATTAATCATAAAAGACTTCTATCGGCTGTATAAGCATTATAATAATCCAAGATTGCATTGATTTAACTATCGGTGTGTAATGTTTCATTTTGTTTTAGGAATTGCAGGTTATGACGCCAGGGACCATTTTCCAAAAATAAAAAAATGGATTGAAAATGTTAAAAAAGAATGCAATCCTCATTATGATGAAGCACACAAATTTGTTTATCAGTTGGCACAAAGCCACGAAGAAGAGGAAGAGGAAACTCCAAAATCAAAACTTTAGAATATAAATAAAATGTTTTTGTTGAAATAATCAAATGTAAGGGGAATTTGAACCTAGTTTTATTTCTATTTTAATATAACCTTACAATAACTGGTATCAAGTCAGTGTCACTCTGTTATTCTCCTCCTTTATAATTTTCACCTATAACACTTGCTGCGAGGATCATCCTACTTGTGTAATGGAGTGTTGTGAAGTAATGATACACGAGATTAAGGATGTGTATCCAATATTAAGTTTAATTTTACTCAAATTAAAGTATGTGGACGAATTTTATACACGAAAATTTCAATTACATGAAAAAAGCACTTAATCGTAGATTATTGAGAAATTAAAAGTGTTATTTTTGCCGAGATCAGTATTATTTAAAATAAAATTCAAAAATATGTGTTTAACGGATCTCAAATAAATAGTTATTTATTATACAAGGGGAACAAGTATTTTTCCCTTGTATAAGGGAATGCTTTTTTGCTCCTCGAGCTAAAATCTAATATTTTTCCCGTGTATAATAGGTAGGTACGCATTTTTTTTCTGTGACAAGAAAAACAACGATTTAATATTGAAATAATATTACAATATATTAAAGTCAAAAAATTATCGATGTAAATTGAAGTTTTAAACTGGTAGGCCGTTGTACTTTAGCGACAATAGACCTTTTAATAGTTGAAATTTTTTTGTGAGCATGCCCCAACTTCCGCCATGTTTTTCGGGCACTTTACAAATAAATAAACAGTACATACCACATTTTAAATGTCATTTGCTGTAAAAACAATAACTATAATTACATATCTCTGCTATAAGTAGTGAAATTTTAATTAACCTTGTAATCGTGTTGCTCGAGTGTCAATTTGTAATTCTTCTGCTCAGGCGTCAATTTTTAATTGCCGTAGGTAGTCAGGGGGTAGAACATAAAAAGGGCTTCATGGTTAGATGTGTTTATTTAATACTAACACTTATGTTACCTGTTGAACTAAAATTCTTTACAACTTAAAACTAATTCTATATACAGTTATTATATGTGCAATAGTTGGTCCTTGATTCTGTAGGGCTTCCCTGGGGAGAGTCGCCTGGTCGGGTTGTCTACAGATCTCTTATTATACGGCTTCTCGTAGTAAATAGTCTGGATCGGTCGTACCTCCTCCCTTTGCCTTTACGGTAAATATTTATTGATGAGTCATTACTATTTATAAACTTACTCAATTTTGTCGACCTGGGATACTTGTTTTATTCCTCGTTCAGGTTGCCTAAAATAAACGGGGTGTATCCGGTACCAGATCCCGCGTTTAACACACAAGTACATCCCCTGTAGATCCCAGGGACGTCCTTCATTTGCTAGTAGGACGTCCCTGGGATATCATTTATCGGGACATGGTACATGCTAGGGACGTCCTAGGGACATCTACTTTTGGTACGTCCCAGGGATGTACCAAGTCCCGACGAAGGACATCAAAGGGCCACCCTAGGGATCATCCCAGGGACATCCCTAGGATATATGAAGTACATCCCCTGGACGTATTCGAACGTCCTTTTTTTCATTTATTTAATTTGAAATATTTCATAGAAAATATGAAGAAATAAATAAAATCCAAAGATTTTTAACACAAAACCACTTTAATGAAAAATAACAAGTATCAAATAATGAAATAAAATATTTAAAAAAAAATCGACAAACAAGAACTCATTCTATACATAAATTTATATGATAATAAACTAAACAAAAACGTATATTCATATGGTAATTAACAAAACAAAAATTGACGAAAGAATTAAAAATTGTACTGATATATATTAGCTAAGTGTTGCATTTGTTGTAGGCAGTGCCTCATCTTTTTCTCTGAGAATTCTTTCCTTTGCTCTCCTGAAGAACTTCTGTAAAGCCCCCCCAATTTGTTTTTGGTTACCAACGGTTTCAGAAGATCCTGTAACAAAAATATTATTACAGGTGCAATTGAATGATGAAGTTTACTAAAATAATTTACAGTAAAAATAGATAAAAATACTCACGAAGTATCATTTGTGACATCTTTGTCTCCATAAAACATATTTATTCTTTCGTCCCATACCAGGTGAAAGATGTAGCTGTTTGGTATGTCATGAATTGTAACATGATTCTTTTTACAAAATCAAATGGAGAATTCCCCCATATTTTTGATACTTCTTGAACCTGAAATAAAATAAGATAAGAATTAAAAAGGTATATCACTCAACGATTTATTTGGTAATGAACTGTTGAAACAGGAACTCTGAATGAAGCGAGTGAATTTTATAATAATACTAGCTACTGATCGATCCTTAAACTTCACAGAAGCTTCACATGAAAAAAAATGCAATTTTCTATAAAACTAGTTTAGCATCAATGACAACTAACTTATGCTTAATGTAGAAAGTGATTTTTTGAATGTTATTTTTCAGAAAAAGTTTATAGTACCACATTTGTGAATTGGTCTTGGGGGTGTAAATAGTTCTCTATGCCTTGAAATTCTTCCACAGTGCTCTAGCTGGTAGTTTTACTTTCTCGAATATAATTTCTGTCCTCATATTTGAAGTATATCTGATATCCAGAGAGCATGCAACTCAGTAATTTTGTTCTTCAAAGATTTAAGTGTACTTTTTCGTTCATGCCTTGACGATACCATCCTCGCATAGGATGCATTGTATTGATATGTACCTAATTGATTAATCAATATACTATAAATAAACCTCACTATAAATATAATATTATAGAATCGAATAACCCAAGTATCATTTTGCAACAATTCAAGAGAGTATATTCAGTATTATGATTATTGTTATACCAACCTTTAAACTCAACTTATTATACCTCCTCAACTAGAAAATGTTCATCTTTAACTTCACAATTTTTACATAACAAAAATACACATCACATTTATCACAAACTTTTTACTGCTTTTTATATCCAATCAAACAAAGAAAAGTTGGGTTAGAAACGTGCGTATATGACTGGCATTTAGACAAAGGAAATAAAGGAATACGATCCCCCAAGTGCGCATGTTGCATGAACAGATTTCAATTTGATTGGTAGCGGGAAATTTAAATGACAAGACAGCTGCATGCAAGCTGAAAATGCATGATTTAGTTTTTCGCTTGCGATTTACACACAAACCTAACCTGAGTAAGCTAACCTAGCTTGAAATTTGAAAATGCCTGGAATTTTTAGCCAACCCTAACTTGACCTGACTTACGTTACGATATTGAGTTGAAAAAAATCTGTTCATGTGACATGCGCACTTCGAGGATCAAATTCCTATGTATACATTTTTTTCCTGAAGTAAAACAAAAATTTTCAAATGAAGGTAATATCAATGGACATTTTGATAACGTTCAATGATTCTTATGTAAATAGATATTAGAAACACCAGGGACATGAATGGGACAACCTATGGATATACCAGATGGGATGTCCTCTGGACAATCTCCGCAGGACATCCCCTGTATGTCCCAATCATGTCATTGTACCGTGGTACATAAAAGGGACATACCTAGGACATCCCTGTGTTGTTAGGGTCGCCTCCGTCTCCCGTCTCGGGCTCAACACGCTCCGGGATTTCAGCTAGACGGGAATGCTTCTGTCCTGCGCTCATCACGCTCCAGGACTTCGCTTGGACAGTTGGCTTCCGATCTAGGCTCAACACGCTCTAGATTTTCAGCCGATTGGCGGCGTTTGCTAGTGTCTACCCTTGGGTTCAACACGCTCCAAGGGGTTGACGACAACCCGGGTGTTAATTACCACCCCAGGTTCAATACGCTTCGGGATATAGTGAACTAAATCGGTTATTCACCGATGAAGCTTTTCCTATCACTTCTAGGCGTAAAAGGACTGAGCTTAAAGGTGTATTGAGATGTTTCGGTGTTAATAATATCGGTCGAGCCGTTAGTGAAATGGCGAAAGTGTTGCCCTCTAGGTACTGGGTGCCCAACTTCGTCTAGTGTAATAATTTGGTTTGGTAGTGTTCTGTATCCCAGTCCCCGATGTTTTGTTTTTAATTATGTATGGAGGGTGTTAACTTATATTTTAGACGACAGTGTCGTTACAACAAACACTCACAACTAAATATTAAACAAGTATTTTATTTGAAATAAAAAATACTATCGGTAAAAAAAGTTGTTATGGAGTAAGCCGTAGTGATACGTAAAATTAATCCTATTTGGAGAGTTTATATTATGTAATTTCTTAGTTTCCCAATGCCGTGTTTGGAATATCGTCTAAAACGTATTAAAACAACAATAAAAAAACATCTAAAAACTTGTCCCACGTGTGCCAAATGTTATTTGTGGGTTAAACGATGTGGTCGGAGGGATAGTCGATATCAAGGCGTAGTGATTATTGTCAATGAAGCAATAAGTCTTTCTCCTTATTTGTACACTTTTTGGAACGTTTATGAAAAGTTTTTTCCGACGACCACTATGAAATATGGCACATTTCATGGTTTTCTCTTAGTGAAAATTTAAAATTGCAAACGAAGGAGGTACCCGTGTGGAATGAAAAATTGAGAAATGTGATTGGCCGACAGCTGTGTGTAATTATTTTGCACACGGGTTATCGATGTCTACCTGACATTTTGAGTTTGACTTTTGAACTGTTAGCAAGTGAAAGAGCGAATTTGAGAGAATTATTGAATTTTTTGTAATTGTGAGTCTGATATGCATAAAATTCAAAACTTTGTATCAACTAAAGAACATAAAATGGTCAACAACGGTCTTGACGCACCAGTTTGTTTTAAAAATTGTAATAACCTTACCATAAACTTTAATTAATAAAATAAATACTAACCTTCGGAATTGAGGACTATGATTCTTTTCCAGGTATAAATGCAGTTTACGAGCTTTTCTTGTATTACTAAAATTTTCAGTTTATTGGGTAGATTATGTTTGTAGAAGCATAAAAATAGAAAAAAATCTTGGCGGTCTCTTATTTTAATGAAAATATTCACTTTTAAAAGGTTCACTTTTGGAAGTTATATAACAATGGCAATAACAAAAATTTTATTTCTGTTATAAAAGTTTCAAACTATTGTCATTATTATTTGTTGCCGTTGGTATTGTGTGTCTGTTTATTTTTGTTGCGCTTCTATATTTAATATTTTCTTGGTTTCCGACAAAAATGAATTTTATTAATCTAGACGATATTTATATCTGACGAAATAAAAATGATTATATCGCAAGCGCAGCGTTTGGGTTTAATACCCGCAAATAATGAAATTAAGTGTCCAGTGAATTTTTGGGACGGTCATTCCAAAATGACACCACTGCCAGATTCCATAGATGGTTTTCGTTGGAAATATAATGGACATATAAAAAAAATCAAAAGAAATGTATTATTCGTAATAAAAGGTAAATATATATATATATATATATATATATATATATATATATATATATAAACTTCAGTTTTGAATATATGTAAATTTCGCACATAGTTTTCGTCATAGTGAAAGTAATATGCATACATCCTTCCCCTTTAAAAATATCCTATACTGTGTAACGCGCATATCAGATTATTCAAGACGGAAAAGGGTGAATCCAATGATTATATTCCCTTCCCCTTCTTAAATAACTTAATATCCAATACTTTGTAACGCACATTAAGTTATTCAAGAATGGAAAGGGTGAATCCAATGATTATATTCCCTTACCCTTCTTGAATAACTTCATATCCAATTCTTTGTAACGCACATCAGGTTATTCAAGAAGGGAAAGGGTGAATTCAATGATTATATTCCCTTCCCCTTCTTGAATTACTTAATATCCAATACTTTGTAACGCAAATTAGTTACCAAAATATACATTATTTAGAAATAATCCACCCCCTTAAATATTTTAGGGCATCTTTACGTTACAGGAGTTTTTTTATGAATCCCACTTGCCCATTTGGACAATGTTGAGATTTATTCATCTGTGGGTTAATAAAGACCAGCTATTGCGAATGCAAAACAGCTAAGACTCGCGCAACATACGTTAGTGGATTGGGCCAATTTTTGCAGAGGAGTAGTCTTTGACGCATTTATAACCAAGGCAACGAAAATTGGAGGACCTGGTCAAATGTGATAGAGCTGCATACTCCTTATTTTTCCTATGCTTATTGTTTTATTATATTTTTAGTGTGGCGATTGACGTCTATTTACTTAAAAAAATAAGAAAAAACGCCGATTAGTCGTAAAAGTATTTTTTATTTGGGGGAGGGGGCTGTTCTTTTTTATGTTTATACAGGCTACCTAATAACGATATGAAAAAAATATGAAAAAGCCGATTTTCAGGAAAAAAAAATTATTGGAGGGGGGGAAATTTTGATGAGACCGCCAAGTTTTTTATCCATCTCTATGTTCAGGAGGCTTATTTAATTACGAAAAACAAAAAAAAATCGAAAAAAGGCAAATGCCCGTAAACTGCATTTATTCCCTTTTCCACATTACTCCTTTGATATGTGGGAGAATGTCAGTGGCGGATTTACCAGCAGGCTGAGTCTGCTAAATCCTAGGGCGGCAAATTCGGCCAAAATAATGTGTGTCTTACAGACATAAGAAAAAACCGTGTGTAAAGTAAACCAGAAATCGAAGATAAGGTCGTAAATCAATATTAGCCGATGACCCTCATTATTACCAATTGTTCGAAATATGGACCAAGCAATAAAAGTGTGTGTCCCTTAAAATATTCCCCGGTCATTCTCAACATGTCCTTTGTTAATTTTCGCGACTCCTGAGAAGTTAAAGGCAAATTTTCATCATTTAACATATCTTTAAGCTCCTTCAGTACTGGTCCATCCTGTTCGGTATTTACCACCAATGCTTTAGTTTTTCTTTTCTTTGGTGGCAAAATACAATTCGTTGTGTCGGCAATTTTCATTTTTTTTTGTTGAATTATTCAGATACTTTGGGAAAGATGAAAAAATAGAAGGTATTGCATCTTCCTTCATCTTGGGAGTACCTCTCTTCATTTAAGAAATAGTTCCATCTGAGAGCGTAGCAGTGCCATATTATCCAATAGGCTGACTAGGCTATAGCCTAGGGCGCCGTGAAAGAAATAGGCACCGACTGACCGGACTAACCACTAACGATAGCCACAATTCGTGCAAATCATTTTTGCTGTATACGTATTTTTTTCTTGGAGTTCGAATGTGTTGTAAGGCACCAATATTAAACAAAATTTTATTGACAGCATTACTGAATAGATACATCATTATTTCAGTCGGCCGGGTTTGAATACTTGGATAGATTGAAAAGCACCGCTTTACATCCATATATTTTGATTATCAATGCGGTATTGTGGTAACTATAGACAAATCTCTTTTTGCTGATTTGCGGCAGTGACGGGATGCCGCCAGAGATAAATATGCTAATATGCAAAGTACCGCCACGTGCACCTTGTGCTCGCCAAAACAAAAAAACCGACAAAGGGTGATTGGAAACGTAACATCAAAGTTTACAAAAAAAAATGGTAAACTTTGGAAACATTTATTTTAAAAATTGAAGGTAGTCAGTTGACTTAGTTGAGACGCTAGCAGTAATCGAGTAATCGTCAATTAAAATAATATCTACCAGTTGCGGTATTTTTGTCTTGTTTATCATTTTATCGAAAACAATGAGTGGAAGTGGAGGAAGTAGAAAACTTAGTGGATGGGAAAGAAGAATGCTGAAAAAGAAAAGCTAGAAAAAATGGAGAAGTTATTGAAAAATATACCCAAATTAAATTCTTTTTTTGTCAACCTGTTCGAGGTACGGAAGCCGATGCAGATAATGAACAAGAATCAACTCTCAGTAATGATATTATGGATAGAGGTAAGCAGATAATTGAATAACGTGGTGTAAGAATGTAATTTTTATTTTTGTACCCTCTAGAAACCGCAATAAACTCATGCAATTCTGATACTGATTAAGTTCAGGACTGTGCATCTTCATTAAGCAATTCTCAAGAAACGCCAGAATTATTTTCAAAAGTCGATTTCACAGACCCAGCTGGATGGGCTATAATCGAAAGTTTCATACATTACATTGTAATGAACCCATCTGTAATTGTTCAAGAAATTTCTAAAATGGATTTCCAAAAATCGAAATGAATTTATGATATTCATAGTAGATTTGCTTAAAAAAAATGTTTTTCAAAACTTTGCACAACGGGGAAACTGTACGTTGTCAATGGCTATTATATTCAGCACTAAATTTATTGTTTGTATTGTAAATTATTTAACCGGACAAAAACGAATTATTTCATGACTGGATTCAACGACTGGAAAAACACCCATCGGATTTCTGAACATGAAAACTCTTCTGTGAAAATTCGAAGGCGTATATTGCGCAATCAAATGTCTTAGGGAGAATAGATACCGAAGTTCATAAGCAGTACCTTGCAGGAAGATATTACTGGGTTAACATACTTAAACGAGTAGTTGCAGTTATAAAATTTTTGACATCGCGTGGCTTAGCATTTAGGGGTTCTAGTGAAATGTTTGGAGCTATTGATAACAGTAACTACCTAGGTTCGTTAGAGCTTTTAGCAGAATTCGATCCGTTTCTGAAAACCCACATTGAAACAAAAGGCAATCCAGGAAATGTTTCTTATTTGTCATCAACTATTTGTGATGAATTTATAAAACTCATGGCGGTTGATCTAAGAGAACAATTTTCGTCAGAAATAAAAAACACGAAATATTTTGCAATAATCATGGATTCTACTCCCGACATATCCTATACTGACCAATTTACTGTTGTTCTCAGATATGTAATTGAAAATGGTTCGGTAGTAGAACGATTTATTACGTTTGCTGCTAAGGTAGGGCACAAAGCTTCAAGTATGGAAATAGCAGTTTTAGAACATATGTCATTAGACAGGACAATCTTACGATAACGCTCGAAACATGTCTTATCGATATTCTGGTTTGCAAGCTAGAATCAAGGAAAAGAACAAATTGGCAAAATTTATACCATGTGCTGCCCATTCACTGAATTTAGTAATAACCTGCGCTGCAGAGTGTTCTCCTGTTGTAACAAATTACTTCTTGTTTGTGGAAGAAATATACTCTTTCTTTTCAGCATCAACCTATAGGTGAGAAATAATGAAAGAATGTTTAACACGTAACAGAACTGTGAGTAGGTCAGAACTACATGTGCCTAAAAAACTTTCAGCTACTAGATGGTCGAATCAGCTAGTCGAGTCGATGCCTGCACCGCTCTTTATGACAGTTATGATGCTTTTAAAGAAGCTTTGAATTTTATTGTGAATGGTATCTCGCAAGCACCTAAAGCAAAAGCTGAGGGGAAGGGTATATTGCAAGAAATGTTAAGCTTGGAGACTGGTATTATACTCTCTTTCTGGAGAGATATTTTAATTCAATTCCACAAAACAAGCCAGTCTTTGCAAAAGCAAAGTATGGATATAGTGACAGCCGTTCAATTCTATAAAACATTAATTCACTTTGTTACGGAAATGAGAACAACTTATAACAAATACGAGGAAAGCGGTAAATTGTTAACAAAATGTAGTACCAGTTATGGGAACACATATGGTAATAGGGCACCGCTAGACTGCTGAATTGTAATCTCACGGATTGTTTTCTTTATAATGTTTTTCATGATCACATTCAGATTTTATATAACTTCCTAGTTGTAAAGTCTCATTTTAGTTTGTAGAAATAAAAGTTATTTTTTAAAAAGTAGTTTTTATAAACTACGAATTTAATTGGCGCAGTCAGTAGGATTGCAAATCGGTTCAACAAAAATCGTGACACCGGTCCGTATCTAGGGTTTATGTGCAATCTCGAACTTTGTGTTATTTTTGTGGTTTCACGTTAAGTTCAAGAACCCAGTCCAGGGAAGAGGGACCACATCGCGCAGATCCAAGTGGAGAAGAATGAACATTTTCTTCATAGTACTGTAAGTCGAAAAACATTCCATTTTTCCTTTTTCAAATAAACTTTCGCTTTTATTTACGTTTTATATACTTTTAGAAAGGTGAAACATGTTTTTTAACATAAGTAATATAATTAAGATTAGTTGATGAATGACTCAATTGTAGAAGAATTAGCATATTTATTTAATTCTAGTATAACTTTGGAAGGAAAAAGTAATATACCAGAAATTGAAGCAATGGCTAATCCAAATTATCAATTATTAAAATTATATATTGATACTATCCCACAATGCGAGGGTAATCCTCATACTTTGAATATTTTTCTAGATAACTGTGACACACTAATTTCTCAATTTTTCGATGCAACTAATCCACAATTAAAAAGTTTTTTATTACGCGCATTGTTAAGTAAATTAGCATGTAGAGCTTTAATGCTTATAGGTTCAAGAACTGAATTACGAACGTGGGCAGAAATAAAACAAGCTCTTCAATTATGTTTTGGAGATCAGAGAAATATAGATTGCTTAGTGCAAGATTTAATTGTTTTGAGACCATTAAAAAATGAAACACCGTACAATTTCGGTATGCGATGTCAGGAAGCACGTAGCTTAGTAATTTCAAAGTTAAATGCTTCAAATGATCCAGTTGCAGAAAAAACTATTAAAATCAAAAATTATAACGATTTAGCACTTAAAACTTTTATTAGAGGTTTAACTGGTCAATTGCAAAATAATATACGTTTACGAAACCCAGATAATTTAGAAGTAACTATGTATTTAGTTATAGAAAGAGAAAATTTTATGTATAGTCAGAATAGAAAGAATACTTTAAATAATCAATCTTAAAAACCAATACCGAGAATCACTCCATCCAGACAAACTAATCATCATCCCAATTTTTTCCAGAATAGCAATGCTAATTACCAACATTTCAATTGGCCAGCTTCTCAACCTATTATTCCAATTGATCGAAATTAAAATCCAGGTGTATCTAATAATCAATTCTCGCAACCCCAACAGAATTTTAATAATTTCAATCGTCCTTTCATCCAAAATTCACAACCCCAGTGGAGAAACAATAATAATTTTCAAACTCAGAGACAACCATTTTCCAATCAACCCAGGCAAAGCCAGATATTGAGAGCACCCTCAAATCAAAGCAGAAATCAATCAAATCCCAACAAACCATACAAACTCACTCCAATGGGCACATCATCAGGTAATACATGTTAGCATCTCAGAGGAAATTTACGTCCACAGAACTGTTTGCACATGATGTAAATCATCAAAATTATGAACTCGATAACCCGTTTGAGAATCAAATACAAGGTGAATGCTCATACCAAACCCATGATGTCCAAAATTCTGATTATTTTAATCCACATGAAACCGATGAAACATATCCAGAACATGACAATTCTAATCAATATCAATTCGATGATCCTTAACAAATTTATCAAGACCCAAATGAAAATGTTCAACAAGAAGCCTCACAGAACAATCCCCCCTAATAACTTTAAATATATCCAGAGCAAATTTACCACATATTTACATCCCCGAACTAAAAGCAAATTTTTTAATCGATACAGGTAGTACTCGTAGTTTAATTAAACCTGATTTAGCTTATCAATTTTATCCAAATGAAATTTTGAAAGAAGATTTTCAAATACAAAGTGCTCATAATATAACATATCATGACGAAGTAATCGAAATACCAATTTTCAAAATATTTTGAGTTTCAGAATATCACTAATTCTATCTCTTAATAGGCGTTGATTTATTGAAACAATTAAAAGCCTCAATAGATATGAATTCAAAATAGATCGATTCTTTTGCAAAAATTCCAATATTATACGAAATTCAGAATGAAATATCGAATATTCAAAATCCTAAATATCAAACATATCACTTGATAATACCGCCTAGAACTCAACAAAAAGTTAAAATACCAGTAAAAATGAAACAAGGCACCGGACTTTTAGAATATAAAAAGTTTGCACCTCATATCGAGATGCCGGTCGCTGTAGTAAATGTAGAAAATTACTTTGCTCTTACTACGATCATAAACTCTAACACTAAAGCTGAAAAAATCCAATTTTTCGAACCAATCGATATTGAAATTTTAAATATAGACGAAATTAATTTCATTGAAAAAATGAAAACTGATCATGAAATTGGTGAAGAACATGACCTCATTTTAAAGACAAATTTGAAAAATATTGATCTAAATCATTGAAATCCAGAAGAAAAAGACGTTATCAAAAAATTATGTTATGATTATCGTAACATTTTTTATTGTGAAGGGATACCGCTCTCATTCACTAATCAAATAAAACACAAAATAAATTTAACAGACGATACCCCAATATTTACCAAGACATATCGTTACCCCGAAATTTATAAAGAAGAGGTCAAAACACAAATAAACAAAATGCTTGATCAAGGTATTACTCAACCCTCCAATTCTCCGTACTCATAGCCTATCTGGATTGTGCCGAAGAAAACAGACAAATCAAATAAAAAGAAATTCCATTTAGTAATAGACTACCGCAAATTGGACGAAAAAACCATACCTGATAAATACCTATTACCAAACATTACAGAGATTTTAGACAAATTAGGCAAAAGTCAACATTTTAGTACTCTAGACCTAGCTAGCGGATTCTACCAAATCCAAATGCATGAAGAGGACATTCCGAAGACAGCATTTTCAACTCAAAACGGACATTGGGAATTTAAACGTATGCCAATGGGACTACGTTCATCTCCTTCTACATTCCAAAGAGTTATGGATAACATTTTACGAGGTTTAAATAACAAAATATGTTTAGTATACTTAGACGACATTGTAATCTACTCTACATCCTTGCAAGAACACGTAGAAAGACTTAAAACAGTATTTGAACGATTACGACGATCAAATTTTAAAATCCAACTTGATAAATCTGATTTTCTAAGAAAAGAAGTCGCGTACTTAGGGCATGTTATTACACCAGACGGAGTAAAGCCAAATCCTGACAAGATAAGTGCAATAAAAAATTATCCAATACCAAAAACTCAAAAGGAAATCAAAAGCTTTTTAGGACTTAGGCTATTATAGACGATACATTAAATATTTTGCTAAAATAGCCAAACCGTTAACTTTATGTCTGAAAAAGAATGCTAAAGTCGAACACGATCAAAATTTTATCTCAGCTTTTAACACTTGTAAAAATCTATTAATCAATTCACCTATACTTCAGTATCGAGACTTTTCTAAGCCCTTTGTTTTAACCACGGACGCTTCAAACGTAGCATTAGGCGCAGTATTATCTCAAGGTCCAATTGGTTCGGATAGGCCAATTGCATACGCTTCAAGAACCTTCAATAACTCTGAACAAAAATATAGTACCGTTGAGAGAGAATTACTTGCCATAGTATGGGCTTGTAAATACTTCAGACCATATCTCTACGGTAAACGATTTAAAATATATTGTGGCCATCGTCCTTTAATTTGGCTATTTAATCTCAGAGAACCGAATTCAAAATTAATACGCTGGAGATTACGTTTGGAAGAATTTGACTATGAAATAATTTACAAAAAAAGTGCTTTAAATTCTAATTGCGATGCACTTTCTAAAGTAGTTATTAACGCACACGAAAATGATTCAATGATTAATAATCCTGACAACATTACAGATCCTTATGAATTAGACCAATTTCTGAATGACTTTATACACGAACAAATAAATGACAATATAACCGATGCCAATTTGCAAACAGCTGACACAATTGACACCGACTCAAATACACAACACACCACTTTTAATGAAACAACAAATGACGGTATACGAATATTTGACAAAATAATTTTTTTATATATCAATCGCATCAACCACGTAGGGTTATTAGCGAGTTAAAATGATGGAAGTTCACTTATTGTAGCTTGGTTATAGTCTCTATATTTTGCTACTTAATTTGCAGTCTTTTAGGTAGTTTAAAAGTTTTTTAGTTTCTTGCTTTTCTTGTAGTAGTTTTTTTAGTGATAGTGGTAGTTGATTCTTTTTCCGTTCCTTGTCGTATTTCGCACATTCGATTACCAGGTGTTTCACGGTTAACTCACTGTTACACATTTCGCACATTGGTTTATTTTTTCCTGCTAGTAAGTAGTCGTGTGTGATGCGCGTATGACCGATTCGAATACGAGAAAGGATCACTTGTTCTCTTCTATTTATGTTTTACAGTTCCAACCGTGAGAATTTGTAGTGACTTCATATGATTTGTGTTGGTTATGTCTTGCTTCTTCCTGCCATTTATCGTAGATTTTGCTCTTGTAGAACGCTTTCAAATCAGTATGTACGGTAAAATCGTTCCTTTCTGATTGTTGATTGGTGAATGCATTTTTTGCTATTTGATCTACTCTCTCATTCCCTTCTATTCCAGTATGGGATGGGACCCACATGAATTTAATATGTATGCTGCTTTTTCTGCAATTCTGTAGCTCTTTCTTGATCAGTATGGCTATAGGGTGATTAGAGTACAGTTGACAAAGTGCTGTTAGTGAACTTTGAGAGTCAGATATTAAAAGGACATTTTTATGCTTGATTTTCTGGGTTTTCTTGAGTGCTTCTAAGATGGCGAATAATTCAGCTGAATGAATAGATGTGAAGGGTGGGAGTATGTAGGATTTCGAAAAGTCCTCGGAGTAGAAGGCAGCCCCAATTTCATTTTGGTTTTTTGAAGCATGTGTGTATACCTTATAAATGCTACCGTATTTATTTAAGGCTCTTAGGAATTCTTGTTTTATTCTGGCTGTTGGAGTCTCTGATTTATTAAGGTAGGCGAGGCTTAGGTCTAGGATAGGGAGTGTTATTGTCCATGGAGGAGGATAATTTATTGATGGGACGTCATAAATATTTGGGAAATGCGAATTTATTTTATTTAAATATGTTTTGACTCTGTGATAGAAAGGAGGAGTAGTTGAGCTGGATAAAAATTTGGCTTTAAAACGATCAGATAAGACGTTGTGGGCTACTGGATTTCTTTTGTTCGATATTACAGAGACAGCATAAGAGATGCTTAGATATTCTCTTCTGTAAGAGAGCGGTAACTCTCCAGTCTCCCAATGTAAGCTTTGGATAGGACTTGTACGATGGGCACCCAAACAGATGCGAAGAGCTGTGTTTTGTATAACTTCCACTGACTGAAGAAGGCTTTTGTTGGCAGAGTTATAGGCAATTGCTCCGTAGTCAAGTTTTGATCTGATCAATGATTTATAGATGTGCAGTAAACTTGAGTAGTCTGCGTCCCAGTTTTTGAATGCTAGTGATCTGAGTAAATTAATTCCAGGTTGGCATTTTTTCTTCAATGTCAGAATGTGTGATTTCCATGTCAGCTTTTGGTCGAGTATCATTCCTAGAAAACTTATTTCTCTCACATATTCTATTTTCTGTCCATAAAGGTACAAGTTTTCAAGTTGTGGTTGACTCCTTTTCGAGAAACATAAAGCTTTGGTTTTTGTCGTGTTGAAACGCAGTCCTCTTGTTTTTGACCAATCCTCTATTATAGCTATTGTTTGTTCGATGGTTTTATGTATTGTAGTCATATTTTTCCCTCTGCAATAGATAACCAGGTCATCTGCATATAGTCTGCATTTCACGGGTGATTTACAGTTTGCTATAATTGAATTTATTGCTATGAGAAATAATGTCGTGCTGAGATTTGACCCTTGTGGAATGCCGTTTTCTTGGGTGTTCAGCTGTGAGTATACGCCATCTACTCGTACTTGGTACTGTCGTTGATCTAGAAAGTTCGATATATATTTCAATATGTTACCCCGTATTGACCAGTCGTAGAGAGTTTTGATTATTGAGTATTTCCAGACTGTATCGTAGGCTTTACGAATATCAAAAAATACTCCGATGCAGTGCTGCTTTATTGCAAAGGCCTCATGGATCTCAGATTCTAGATCGATAAGATTGTCTAACGTGGAGCGATTTTTACGGAAACCACACTGTTCGGGTATGATTAGTTTTTCTGATTCTAGGTGCCATAAAAGTCTGTTATTAATTATCTTCTCAAGAACTTTTCCCATGCTACAGGTGAGTGAAATTGGTCTATATGTTTCTGGATCTGATTTCGCTTTACTTGGCTTAGGAATGGGAATTATAATGGAAACTGTGCATGCTCTGGGATATACTTTCTTTGTTAAGATTAGGTTATATATCTTTAGTAAATGTTCTTTGGTTTGTTTACTTAGATTTCTTAGAAAAATAAGTGGAATATTATCAGGACCTGGGCTGCAGTTTTTAGAGTTTTGGAGTGAATTTTCAAGTTCTTCAATGGTTATTGCATAGTTCAAACTGTTCGTTTGCTGGTTATTATTATTATAGTCAATTTCTTGCTGCTCTGCTTTGTTTTTATGATTCAAAAAATCTGGTGTGTAGTTTGAGTTGCTTGAGTTTTTTTGATATTCACTTGATAAGATGTTTGTTATTTCATTTCGGTTTTTATAAATACTGTTATTTATCTCCAGAAAGTTTATTGTATTGGATTGTTTTGGTTTGGATATCCTTTTGACTTTTTCCCATATAGTGGACATTGGAGTTGAGCTGTTTATTGTTGAAACATACTCTTTCCATGATTCCCGTTTCGCTTTTTTTATTGTGTATCTGGCTTTGGCTCTCAATCGTTTGAATTCAATTGAATTTTGTTCCGTCTTGCTCCTTTTGAATCTGTTAAAAGCTTCTTTCGATTTCTTCACAGCCTCTTTGCAGTCCAAGTTCCACCAGGGAACCGTTTGATGTTTGTTGTTGTGTTCGTACCGTCGAATATGATTATCTGCTGATTGCGTTATTAATTCTGTGATAAAGTGTACTTCTTGATCAATATCCGCATCTTCCTTTAACTCGTGGAGATTTTCTTGTATAAATTCTTGGAATTCGTTCCAATTTGCTGATTTTATTTTCCATTTTGTTATTGGGTCCGTTGTATTTTCCGGTTCGCTGCTAATTATTATGGGATAGTGGTCACTATCATATAAATACGTTGATACATCCCAATTAAGTATTTGTGAGAGAGATGGGTGACATATTGTTAGGTCGATTGCTGAATCTTCACCAGTTCTTATGTCATGTCTGGTTTTTTTGCCGTCATTTAGGAGGTTAATATTGTACTTTTCTAATAGATTTTCAATTTTTTTTCCAAAAGGTGTCTGCTTAGTAGAGCCCCAGATATAGTTGTGGGCATTAAAGTCTCCCACTATTATCTGAGGAGCTGGAATTTGGCTCAGCAGCTCAGTGAGTTCTTCTGTAGTAGGTTCCTGATTTGGGGGAATGTATATGTTGCACAATGAAAAGGTCATTGTATCTTTCACTCTAACGGCGACTGCTTCAATAGTAGTTTTTAGATGAATTGATGTTGCATCTATTGTATTTCTAATATATGTTGCTACACCTCCACTGGCTATTCTTGCATTTTCTCGATTTTTAGAGAAACAATTATAATTTTTTAGATTATGGATTCTATTGTTTTTAAAATTGGTTTCTTGTAGGCATATTAGCATGGGCTTGTATTTTGAAATTATTAATTGCAAGTTTTCTAGGTGGGTATAGTACCCATTTATATTCCACTGAATTAAGGAAGTGAAGGTAAACAAGATTAATAGGTTTCAATAGAGGTATCTGTGTCCAGTTCTGTTTGGTATTCAGGGTTTATCTGTTTGAGAATTTTATTTTTAATTCGAGTGCATCTCATCTTCATTTTTTTATCCTTTAAATAGGGGTATATTGTGGTAAGTAGGTCTGTGATTTCCGTTATTTCTTCGGTGTACATTTTCACGATACTGAGAGGATCTGTACACCCTTCACAATTTTCAAAAAAATCTATAAGTTCTTCATAGGTTAGAGGATAATTGATATCTGTATTCTTGAAAAGCGCTTTAGTGTGACTTAACATTTCTCCTATTGATTTTTTTGGTTTTTTGTTTTCGGTTTGTTTTATTTTCTTTTCACTATTTGTTGGTTTTACAAATGTAGGTAGGTGTTCAGTTGTTGTTGGTGATGGGGAACGTTCTGTTGATGTTCTTTTATTTTGTGGTTTGGTTGTTTCGATTTCGTTTCTGTTGACAGTCGGTGTGCTGTCTTTACTATTTTCGGCGTGTTTAACTACTTGAGTATTAATTGTTTGAGGTTCGGAAATTTATTCTGAGTTTTGGTTATTTGATTGATCCTGTTGATATTGTGAAATGTTGTTTGTTTCTTCTTCAGTTTGATTGTCGGTTGGATTTTCTGGTGATGATTCTGTTGATGGGTTAAAGTGAGTGGCTATGGCTTTAGTCACTGCTTGGTATTGCTTATTATCGATAGTTTTGATTTCTTCCATTATAGGTATAAAGTCGTACGAGTTAGAACGTATCTTTGTTTGTCCAAGGTTGAGGGGAAGCACTCCTGGATTTTCTTTCAAATCTCTCATTTTGATTTCCTCTCCCATTAGGCATGTGAATCTGTGAGGAAGATTTAGAATTAGTTTTCTTTTAGGATTTGTGTTTTATGTTTTTCTTATGTACAGGGTTTTTCATTATATATGGACCCTTCTATTTCTCACTTATTATTTGATGCAGATAACATTTCAAATAAGAGTTAAAGGGTTATTGATGTAGTTTTTAAAATTCAACAAAAATATTATACAGGATGTCCCAGAAAAGAGGGTCAGAGCCAAAGTGTTCTTTCTTAAATGGGACACCCCATATATTTTTATATTTTTGAACTGTTCACTTCAATCCGAATTCAGCAATATATAATTGTTATAGTCTAACCTTAACAGTTCAGAAAATATATTCATTTAAAAATCGTTTTCTGTGGGATGAAAACCAACTATAAACAACGGGCAATGAAAGCATTGTCGTATTTGACAAGTAGTTATTTACACCATTATAAAACATTGTATTTGATAGTTTGGAAAATGCGGTATACAGATGATGAAAATATTGAAATATTTTCTCTACTTGTAAAAAGTAATAATAACAAATTAGATGCAAGGAGAGAATTTATGGAATTATATCCAAATCGGCATGCGCCTAGCAAAAATACGCATGTAATGACAACTAAGAACTTTTCTAGGAAAAGATGAACGTGTGTAATTAATGAGGAGGATGATTTAGATACACTTCTGCATTTTGAAGGTAAAAAAATATATATTTCTTTGGATTTTATGGTAGTTGAATAAGAAGGAATAATTTTTGCGCTACTACTTTTTTGCAGAAAACTCTGAAGACTCGTTAGTAACCAGCTTCAATATATTACAAAAGCATGCTATGAAAATTTTTAGGACTCTGAAAACACACAATTATAAACCATATAAGATACTTCCCGTGCAGGCTCTTACCGAATTGCACAAACGGACAAGGTTAATATTTTGTCAGTAAATGCTTCGTCGCTTGAATGAAACTCCAGATATCCTTCAGAAAATCTGTTGGGCAGATGAATCCAGTTTTTCTACAGCTGGCGTGTTTAATAGAAAATATAGACGTTCATGGGAAAATAAAAATCATAGACAGCGGAAAGTGCAACAAATAAAGAAATCTGGACGGAAATCAATTAAAGTTTGGTGCGGAATATTCCAGAATAAAGTGGTTGGGCCAATATTTTTCAATTATAAGTTAACAGGAAGAACTTACCTAAACTGCATAATACCTAAAATAAGTGAAATACTAGAAAATGAATTTACAGCTGACCAATTAAATACTATCATCTGGCACCAAGATGGGGCATCACCCCATAATGTATTAGAGGTGAGAGAACATCTCAACAATCAGTTTCCAGAGTGGATCGGAAATAATGGGACAATTCTATGGCCTCCTAATAGCCCCGACCTAACTCCCTTAGATTTTTTTTTGTGGGGGATGCTGAAAGATATAGTTAACTTTGGCGAAAATAACAATCTTGAGATAATTCAAGAAAAGATTCAAGGCGAAGTTAATAACTTAAATAATCATGCTGATATTATTTCTAAATGTTTAGAGAATTTACGCCGAAGATACCAACTATGCATTGGCAATATGGGGGGTCGTTTTGAACAATATTTATAGTTTCATTTGGGCTTACTTAATTTGAGATTACTTTATTTTGTAAATAAATTTACTGAATTCCAATCGATAGATTACTACATCTTACTGTGTCGTATATATTTTCTGAACTGTTAAGGTTAGACTATAACAATTTTATATTGTTGAATTCGGATTGAAGTGAACAGTTTAAAAATATAAAAATATATAGGGTGTCCCATTTAAGAAAGAACACTTTGGCACTGACCCTCTTTTTTGGGGCATTCTGTATAATATTTTTGTTGGATTTTAAAAACTACTTTAATAACCACTCAACTCTTATTTGAGACATTTTTAATTGTAACAAATAATAAGTGAGATATGGAAGGGTCCATATATAATGAAAAACCCTGTACAGTGACTGTCTGAGTGTCTATTGTAATAATCAATCAATGGATTCCACTATGATCCTGAATAAAACAAAATTCTCTCACCAGTGTAATAACCTAAAAAAAACCGCTGTCACCAAAATGTAATAACCTAAAATATATATATATATATATATATATATATATATATATATATATATATAACTCTGCTGTCAAAATGTCCCCAATGGACCGCGAAGGCAGCGTAGCTGGCTGTCACCACCCACGTTTCCGTGGGAAACAAGAGTCGACGGCTCCTGTAATAAATGTCCGAAAGAGCTGGCTTCGGCCTCCGTTGCTACCAGTTGTCGTTGGTAATGAGCGAGGTCTTGTGTTATGGGGTTACGTCAGTTAGAGGTTAAGAGCTAACTGTAAAAGAACTTGCCTGTGTCGTTCTCTACATTCTGATTCGTATACATTTCTCAAGTCCGACCCTGCCTAACTTGACTTCGCATAAGCGTAATCCCCTTGTTTTGAAATTGGAGCGCTGCAAATTTGAACTCATATCACCTGCTTCTACGTCCTTGAACTCTACTGTGAGTTGGTATGCAGGAGATATACAATTAAAAATTTATTAGTGCATCATTTACTGTAAATAGCTAAAAAAAATCATTTATCGTCATAAATGTGTAAATTTTATTAATCTATCTATTCATATTTGCTTTGCATACTTCGACTTGATGTATAGCTCTATATATACACATATTGCCCGCTGATAATTGTTTTATTGCCAAATCCCTTTTGATTCTCACGCGGTTATTCCTTTTAATTCTTCTCTTTTACGTTTGTACTTTATCTGTACAACTCATTTTTCTTGTATATTCTTCTTTTCATTTCTGCCTTCTATTTT
This sequence comes from Galeruca laticollis, assembly GCA_963921935.1. Classification (NCBI taxonomy): domain Eukaryota; kingdom Metazoa; phylum Arthropoda; class Insecta; order Coleoptera; family Chrysomelidae; genus Galeruca; species Galeruca laticollis. The sequence goes on along the minus strand of OY998179.1, from coordinate 150,198,827 downwards.
TGCATTAATATCATAATTATTTATTATACCTTATCGATTCCTTATAATACGTGTTTTTGCACGTTAACTTTATTGCTGTCCTCTAATTTGAGGAAAAGGGGATTCCCTCTATAATAATTAATGTTTTACAGAAACTTTACTCTTTACTTGTTCTGTAATTTAGTTTTTCAATGTTGTCAACTCATTGACGCGTTGCTCCTATATTAGATTTTTGTATAATCCAGTTTCTGTATATTGTTTGTTTTCTCGTATAAGTATAAACATCGGAAACATTGAGATACTTTGTTATACTATCCGCCTTTATACTTTCCTTTGATTATGCGGTTATAACCACTATTCGGAAAAGCATACGTAGCGCTGCATACGAAATCTGGTTGATTATGGTGACGTATTCTGCTTGATCTCCGAAGGGGTACACTAAGTGTTGTGCTTTTTATTCTCTTTCTTTTTGTGATGGATTGTACGGGTTTGGCATTCGCCGCGTTCCCCCATAGGGGTAGTGCTGCCACTCTGGCAGGAGTCACTCCCGTTTCATCAATTTCGGTGTCCTCTATATTCGTTGCGTTTTCTTTTGGCACTTCTTCTTCTACTTCGAGGCCCCTATTTTCTATCTCCTCGTCTCCATAATATCTTTTTAGCCTATTAAAATGTACAACTTGTTCCTTTTTTCCCTTAGACGATTTTATGAGGTAGGTTACTGGTCCCACCTTTTCTTTAACTTTGAGGTATACTAAGTCTCATGTGTTGAATTCTCTATATTCTGTCGATTTGTTAAATCGTTTTATTCTGTCGTTCTTTGCTTTGTCTATATTATTTTGTACTTTTTCGTACACTTGAGCCAGTCTGGCTTCTAGCTCGGCTGCGTAGTTTTCATCCATATCGTACCGTTTCCTTTTCGACTCTATAAATTTGTCTATTGGTAGCGATTGTTCGCGACCGTGTAATAGGAAATACGGGCTGTATCCGGTTGATGTGTTATTGCTGCCCCTATATGCCATAAGGACATATGGTATCCATTGATCCCAATTCTCTTGGTTGTGCGAGATGTAGTGGGAAAGCATATCTTTAATAACTCTGTGCATTCTCTCAATTTGCCCATTAGATGTAGGTGCGTAGCTTGCAGTGTGAATCTTTTTTATATTCAAAATTTCGCATACTTCTTTCATCAATTTGGACATGAAGTTACTACCTCTGTCTGTGAGTAATTTCTGTGGAGTACCGTGTCTGCATACTATTTCCTCTACAAATGCTCGAGCTATGGTTTGCGCCGTTTGATCGGGTATAGGTATAGCCTCACAATATTTTGTCAGATGGTCTTGGAAAGTCAGCAAATATTTGTTCCCTCTATCTGACGTTACTAATGGACCAACTATGTCCATTGACGTAATTTCCCATGGTTTGCTTAAGGGGGTGAATTTCTGTAGTGGTGCTTTTTTGAAATGCGGAGACGTTTTACGTCTGTTGCATGAATCGCATTCTTGGCAATACTTTATAACGTCCGCCTTTAGTGTTGGCCAGTGAAATCTTCTTTCTATCGCCGTCATAGTTTTTTGTTGTCCTTGATGACAGTATAAGGGTGTGTCATGGAAATCCTCTAGTGCATTTACCTGTAGTGATTTAGGAAGTATCAGTTTGTCAGAACCCTTGTTGTCACTCCGGTATAGTATGTTCTCTTTGTCTCGGTAATATGAAGCCGTGGTATCCTCATCCTTTGCATTTATTTGTTGTATGATTTTGTTACAAAAATTGTCTTTTCTTTGTTCTTTTAACAGTATGGCTCTATCCCATATGGGTTCCCATTCTGCACTTTCTTCCATTATTTGTGCGATGTCACTGCCCTTGTGCTTTTCCTCAATTATTTCTATTTTTGTGTTAGAGTTAAAAAATATGAATTTACTCATTTTTGCCACTTCTTCCCATTGTAGTCCCATGAGTTGACTACTTGATTTTACTAATGCTACTGCTGGCTGTTTGTTTGCCTCACAGCCTTCTTTGAGTTGCTTGATGCACTCCCACACATTTTCGTAGGAGGATTGATCTTCTACTGCAGATTTTTCTATTATGTAATATATTGTTTTCCCCGGTGTATTCCACTCTAGGATACTTGGTATTTGTTGGTCTAGGTCGATTTTCGGCCTTCCCATTATTTCTGCCATCTCGCGCAGTAACGCGTCATTTGGATGACCTTTTCTTGGTATAAACAGTGCTAGTGCCTGTTGTTGGGGTGTAGTTAGAGGGTTTTTTCTACTATAAGGTCTGTCGTTGCTACGGTGCTCACGTTATTGTCAATGTGTTCTTTATATTGTTTGTAGTCTATGTTTATAAAATTGTTTGTTGTGTCATGCATTCTGCTAAGTGCGTCTACGTTTCCGTGTTTACGACCTGGCCGATGAACTACTTCAAAATCATATTCTGACAGTGTTAGTGCCCATCTCGTTAATCTCGAACTGGGGTCTTTAAGAGAAAATACCCATTTTAATGGTCTGTGATCTGTTATTATAGTAAATCGCTTACCATATAAGTAGCATCTAAATGTTTTGACACCGTATATTATGGCTAATAATTCTTTCTCAGTAGTTGAATAATTTAACTCTGCTCTATTTAACGTTCTACTTGCGTAAGCTATGGGCTTTTCATGTCCCTCTCTTATTTGACTTAGAATTGCTCCGACGCCTATTCCTGATGCGTCTGCTGATAGAATGAATGGTTTCGTAAAGTCTGGAAATATTAATAACTTATCTGTAGTTAATATTTGTTTTAATTCGTCCATTGATTTAAGTACGTCATCGGTTATTTTAAAATCTACATCATTTTTCGTTAAGTTCACTAGTGGTGCCGCTATACCTGTGATGTTTGGAATAAATTTTCTGTACCAGTTAACTAATCCTAAGAATCCTCTTACTCCCTTAACTGTCTTCGGTAGGGGATACTTTTGTATAGCCTCAATTGTTTCTGGATCGGGTGAAATTCCTTCGTGTGTTATTACTGTCCCAAATATTTTACTTTTTGTAGTAAGAAACTGCACTTTTTTGGTTTCAGTTTTATATTTGCTAGTTGAAGTCTCTCCAGAATGTCTTCTATTCTTTCTATATGTTCTAGCTCTCCTGTATAGTTAAAGATAATAATATCGTCTAGGTATACCATGCAACTGGTTCCGGTTAATCCTGCTAGCGTTGTATTCATAAATCTCTGAAAAGTCGCTGGTGCGTTGACTAGGCCAAATGGCATTTTTGTGTACTCATAATGCCCATGGAAAGGGCTAAAGCCTGTAAGAGGGATGTCTTCTTCTTCCATGTCAATTTGATGATATGCTTCTGCTACATCTATTACTGAGAAAAGTGTCTTTGTTCCTGCTTTATAGCCTTGTAGTAGGTCCGATATGTTAGGCAACGGATAGTATTCCTTCTTTGTTACCGCGTTTAGGCCTCGGTAATCAATGCACATTCTTACTTTCTCTGTTTCATCCGCTTTCTTTTTTACTACTAGGACTACGGGGGCCGGCCATGGGCTTGATGATGGCCGGATTATTCCTCTGTCTAGTAACCTATCAATTTCGGTCTTCAATGTTTCCCGTTGTTGATATGGGATTCTATAGGGAGCTTTGCAAATTGGCTGGGCTCCTGTTTCTAGTGCGATTGCATGTTTTACTTTGGTTGTGCTTGTCAGAATTTCATCTTCGTCTTGAAATAAGTGATGATATTTCCTTAGAAGGCTTGTTAGCTTCTCTTTCGCTTCTTGTGACAAATGTGTTATATCAAAGCCTTCCTCCTTCCATCTATTATTTGATACATCAAATTTTGCAATCACTTGCGGTTTTATTTTTGGCTCTTGCTATTCCTCGCATTTGTATGCTTTACCTATTTTATCTCCTTTCCTTAGTCGTACTTCATTAAACGATGCATTCATTATTCTCACCGGAATAATTTCCTTGTTTGGTACTAACGTATTTGCCATGCGTATAAAGCTGTTGCCCTTACTTGTGGCTTCACATACAATGTTTATGCTTTGGATCTCCTTTACCAATTTTGCCAGTGTGCACACCTCAGTTCTAGGTGGTATGAGTAGTGCCTTATCTAAAATTATATCCGTATCTGTGCGTGATGTTTCTTTTTCTTCCGTATTATTTTGGTTGTCATTAACCTCTCTTTTTGTTATTTTCGTGGATAGTTGTTATTTTTGTTCATTTCCTGCCGATTGGCTTGATAAAGTCTGTTTTGTGTTTTTTTATATTTCTTTTTCTTGCTTTTGGTGATTTGGCCTTCCTTCTTGTTTTCCTTCATGACTTCTGATGTTTCCTGCGGTCGTATGAAATTTTTGACTGTTGATAACCATTTTTCCCATTCTTTTTCTGATGTCACAGGTTTTCTTTCTTCTTCTGTGTTGTTTTTTTGTTGTCTTGGCTGTGCTGACTGTTTCTTCTGTTTTTGCTTCATGAACCTCCCTACTGTATCCAACCATTGTTTCCAGTCTTCATTCTTGCTTACTTTATCATCTTGGACTGACATCATTTCCATTACTTCTCTGGTTGACCTCATGAGTATCTTTTGTCCCCATAGTAGTAGCGACGGTTCTCTTTTATAAGATATTTCCGCTTCTTGTTGAGCTAAGAAATCTCTCCCAAGTAATACTTCTACGTCCTTAAGCATTTTGTCGTCACAGACTATTAGTTCGAATGACGTTCCGACTCCTCCTATTTCTGTTTCTATGTTTGATTTTGACGTTCCATGTAGTCGTATTTTATGTCCCGTGATTCCTCTTAAACATAATGATTGAATGTCTTCACTATACATTTCCATTGGTTCCACTAGTGACTGTCTTATAAGTGAATAGGAACCTCCTGTATCTATTAAGCAAGTTCACAGCACTCCATTAATTTTTAGGGACACCATGTATGGTATTTGCTTTGTCCTGTAAAAATGTGAAATGCCGTTTTTTATTCCCCTTGTTGTTTCTCTTTTGAGGCTTGCTGGATGGGATCTTCCTGCGGCCTTATTTAATCTAAAAAATGTTCCTGAGACGCGTTGTTTCCTGCATTGTTGTTGTTGGTGTTTTGTCTGTTTTTCCACCAGCCATTTTGCCTGCCACTGAGATTTTTGCCCTTGTTTTTCCTTTGATAATTGTCATTATTATTGGGTGGACGTCTGTTTTGATATCCCCTCGACGTGTTGCATTCCTTAGCCCAGTGCCCTTGTTTTCCACATCGAAAACACGCATTTTCCTGCTGCCCTCTTCTTTTTTGTTCGTTTGCACGGCACTCGGTTGTCAAGTGGTTCGCTTTTCCGCAGTGTTGACATTTTCTTGTGACTGTAATTAAATAACACCAGAAATGGGATCGGGAGAAAACTTGAGAAACCCCTTTTAAATCAACGCGAATGACTCGCAGAATAAAAATAAATTTTGGAATTTAAAAAAACATGTTCGCCAGAACCTGCATATTTTCGCGTACCCTATATATGAACTTTGATATCAACAATTTAATATTAAACCTCAAATGTGCTCCCTATTCCTAATTCATACGGTGAGATATCACCATTAAATAATAGTATACGATATGGACTATCATACACAAAATAAATTATATAAATATAATATCATAGGAAGCGGGCTGGCAATGTTAATAATCTAACCAAACTACAAAAAAGTCATAATACACAGTTAGTTTAATTTTGAAATCAGACTTACCAATTCCCTGACTGGGTGTTCACAAAAACGCCGACGGACACGATTCGCGTTTCGAACCCTTTCAGAGCGCGTACAGTAGACGCTCCCTCTTCGAGAGAAAAAAAATAATTATACCTGATTGCTAAAACACTACTTTAATTATAAATTACTGAAACTCAGGACTCCTCAAAAACCGTTATCCGCGAAACCTCAAAAGAAAACTGGACCGTTCCCGACCGCGAGTTTTTACCAACTGCCACTTCAATTCTTACCCTTGCGAAGTTTCGGCATTTGTCCTTTGACAGCGATCTTTCATTTTTTTGTACCTGTTACTTTTTGATTGGTGGAACTTATCGTTCGATTAACATTTGAGTCCGCAAAATTTCATTATTTTGACGCAATTATTATTTCCGGTTAAAATATTATTTGTTTTACTTTTATTCAGCCAGACAAACGCTTAGATAAGTATTTTTTTCATTGTATGAATGTGAACGACCGCTTTCTATAGTTTAAACGTTACAATGTAAAAAGTAATTTGTTATACAGGATGATTCTCCCCATGTTTCTTATTGGTATTTATTACACTATCGTTATAGCGTTATCTATGAGTACTGTCTTGGGTAGAAATCTTGGTAATAGTTTATTTCTTTTCAAAGTATTTCTGGTGTAAATTTTAGTATAGGGTTTGTATGATAAAGAGGTTTGTCTCGTTTTATTTCTGTTTTCTATAATGTCCTTTTTATTTTCGGAAAGGTGTTTGTTGATCTCCCTATAAATTTTTTCGTTTTATTACGATTTTGTCCTATGTAATCGTTCAGTAAGGTTCTTTTTATATCTGTGTCAAAAGGATCTCTTGCATTTAGGTGTCCGTTTAGTACTTCGATGGGTTTTAGTTTCGTTGATGAGTGGACAGATTTGTTGTAGCCTAGTAAAGCATATGTCATTTGTTATTTGATGGATAACGTTGTTTTTTTGTTTCGGTGTATTCTTAGGTGTTCGATCAAAGTTGAGAAGAATATAACGATCATACCGTTGGACTGAGGACTGTCTGGGGTTGTGTAGTAGATGAATATTTTATGGGAATCGACAAATTCTTTTATGATTCCGTTTTTAAATTCTGTTCCGCTATCTGCAACTATCATAGAAGGTAATCCGTGGTGAGTTACAAATGTAAGGAAAGCGTTAATTACGTTTACTGCCTTTTCTCCTTCTATTGGGTAGGCCTGTCCATATTTGGAAAATGCATCTTATTAGGAACTTCTGTCCATTGGCTTAAAATAGATCGACATGAACGATTTCCAATGGGTGTGGGTGTGACCATAAATTTTGGTATTGGTGGAAGTCTGTCATATTTATTTTCTTGACAGATATCGCAGAAATTAACTATGTCTTCGATATCCTTCTTCAAATTAGGCCATAAATAACGTTTTCTTATTTAAAGTTCTGTTTCATTTATTCCTCTATGATTAGCTATGCCCTGATGGTATTTTTGTATTAAGTCTTCTTGCTTTTCTTCTGAATTCACATCTTCCAGCTGTGTGTTACATTTAATTAGGTCGTAAGCGTTGTTTTTGAATATTTTCCTGATGGTTTTGCAAATTTGCTTATATAATTCGTCGCTTTCGAAGAGACATGTTTATTTTCTTTTTGGTTGGAGGTGGTTCTTAAAGAAATTTATAATATCTGGGTGTGGACCGTTTTTCGAGAGTTATACGTACATGCGCTGTTTGTTTGGAAATGTGTGTAATGTTACTGGAGATCGAGGATTGTAATTAACTGTTTTGAAGACGATTTGGTTGTTGTAGTAGTTGAGCGGTCTCTCAGATATAGGAATACCTAAAATTGGGTTTTCTATTGCTGTGTGGTTCGTTTCGCCGTTTGATGTTTCTCGTTGATCTTCCTGTATGTTTTGTTGTGATTCCTCTTGATTTTCTTCTCGGTTTCTTTGTGTTTCATTTATTTGTAGAAGGGATTGTTCTAAGTTCGCCTGTTCTAGTATTTCTTCAATAGAGGGGGGCAATTCCGGAATATCCTCGTCTGTCCTCAGGTGGATTATTATATTAAGAGGAATTTTATTCATCCGGGGATTCTAATTTTTTATTCACCTCATCGACGTATTTTGCTAGGTCAAACAATTATTTGGCGTGTAGTTCCACTCTTGAAAGGGCGTCGGCGTTGGTATTAAATTTTTCTTTCTCATACACTACTTCGTAATCGTACTCTTCCAATTTTAATCTCCATCTTACTAGTTTGGAGTTTGGTTATTTTAAAGAAAAGATATACTGAAGCGGGCGGTGGTCTGAGAGAATTTTAAACTTTCTACCGAATAAATAAGAGCGGAAGTATTTAGTGGCCCATGCTATAGGTAACATCTCTTTATCAATTGTTGAATACTCAGTTTCTGTGTCGTTTAGCGTTCTGGAAGCGAATGCTATGGGTTTATCGCTGCCCTCTTATCTTTGGGAAAGCACTGCTCCTATAGCATACTTGCTAGTATCGGTGGTTAGATTGAAGGGTCTTGTAAAGTCCGGGTACTGTAGAAGAGGTTCGTTCATCAAATGGTTTTTGCATGTATTGAAGCATTCTAAAGTTGTTAGAGGTTTCGTCATTTTTGCGAAGTCCTTTATAAACTTCCTGTAGTATCCTAAAAGTCCTAGGAATCCTCTGATATCTTTAGCCGTCTTAGGTGTTGGATAATGGGCGATGGCTTTAATTTTGGTAGGGTTCGGTTTTATGTCCTCTGAAGCTACGATATGTCCCAGGAAACCTTTTCTTAGGAGCTCACATTTGTCTAGTATTTTCAGTCTGGTATCACGGAGACGTTGGAATATTCTGGTGAGATAAACTATGTGTTCCTGTATAGATGTGGAAAACACGATAAAATCGTCAATATAAACCTAACATATTTCGCCTTGGAGTCCTTTCAAGACATTATCCATTACTCATTGGAAAGTTGCGGGTGCGTTTTTAAACCCGAATGGCATTCTCACATTCTTACATACTCGTAGTGTCCGTTCTCGACACTAAAAGCAGTTTTAGGAATATATTCCTCGGATATTTCTATCTAGTGGAAACCGCTTACCAAATCTAGGGTGGTGAAATATTGGCATCGGTCAAGTTTATCCAATATGTCTGTTATGTTGCGTATTGGATACCGGTCGTCGATGGTTTTTTCATTTACCTTGCGGTAGTCAACAACAAAGCGCCATTTAATTTTTCCTGAGAAATCGGTTTTTGTTTGCCACTGCCCAGATAGAGAGGACCATGGAGATTGGCTGGGTCTAATTATACATTGATCTAGTATCGAGGTTATCTGACTTCTAACTTCTTGTTTGTGGATGTATGGATAGCGGTATGATTTAGTATATATCGGTATTTCGTTCTATGTAGTTGTTTAACTTGGTTCGTAAAACTAAGAGGTGTATCTGGTTTATGGAAGATATCTGAATATTTTCTGCAGAGGCGGAGGATGTGTTCTTTTTCTTCCATATTAAGATGGTCCGTTTGGATTAGATGGTCTATACTATTCTTCGTACTTTGTGCTGGTGTTGTTATCATCGAAAATATATGATATTTTTCGAGACTAATCTTACAATCTATCGGTTCGGTAATAGCGAATTCTATTGGCTCTGAGGTAAAATTTGCGATTTCCGTCCAGGCTAGTTGGTTTTGTGCGTTGGAAAGGCTTTCTTTTATCACTGCACCTTGAATTTGTTGTTTTGGTATAGAAACGGTTCCTTAATTTCCTTTAACTGGTAACCTGACTTGACTAATGTAGTTTGCTTCGAGTTGAATCGAGTAGAATTGCGTTTTCTTCGTTTCATAATATTTTATAGGGATGGTTGAATGTTTCTTAGTGAGGATTGATTTAGGGACATTTAATTGGGAAAGGAAGAGTTTTAAGTTATCGAGACCAATAAGGCCATCAAAGGTTTCATGGAACTTGAATAAATAAAACTTAATTTTTCGGAAGATTTGAATTCTGGAAACGAAGGGATCGTGACACTATGCTTTTGTGAATAATTTTGAAAAATGGAAGTGACAGTAAAAGGATCATATTTATCAAAATTTTGGAAATAAGTGGAAGCTATTTTGGGGTTAAGGAATGATTTTGTAGAGCCTTGCACTTCGGCGAGTGATAACTCTTCTAGTGGTTGTTCTATCTCGTAAAAGTCTTCTTCGTTATCGTTTTGTTCGATGTTATACAATTCTTCGACGGCAAATTTCGGCTGAGATTGTTGAGGTTTTTGGTGTTGATTGGACGGTCTGTTCCTATTTGTGGCCGCTGTCGATATACTCATGGGGGTTGGCCTTGGTTGTTGTGATGTCCCTGGTCGGTTGGTCCAGAATTTCGGTTGATTTGGTTCCCTAAATGGTTGTCTTGTTCCGAGTCTTGGTTGATTGCACGTGGACTTTTGGAAGTTTTGGAATAGTTGTCTAGGCGAAAATTGGCTGTTCATTTGTCTCGTTGGTTGCCATCGAGGGTTGGAGAAAGTCGGTTGTGGTTGGACTATCATTTGTGATAAAACTAGAGGTCGTTGAGAATAGATTGGTTGTTTCTGGGACGAAGTTATTTGTGGATCATCCTCGAGTTGAAGATTGAGGCAAGTTATGACCCCTTTGCTTTCTTTTTGTTCTCTTATTGAATATATTGAATTGCAATTGCTAGGTTATTAGGCTGCATTGCCCTTATAGTTCAGCCCAAAGGTTCTCGAAGCCTGCTAGTAAAGTAGTTAATGCTTGTTGTCTAAAGAATTCCATTTTTCTTCTTTTTATTTCTGGATTTTGGGTATGAACTTCGATGTAATTGGTAATACAGTTTACAAGTCCCATTGTTTTCTCATAAAACTGCATAGGTGTTTCTTGATGGCCCTGTCGAAGGTTGTCTAAATCTTTAGTGAGAGAATTTTCTTTTCTTTGATCTCCAAAGTTTTGAATAAGGAGGTCTTTCACAGCGTCCCATGTTTGGCATCCATAAATAGAAATTACTTATTTGGCTCTACCAGTTAGATTACTTACAATAACATGGAAAAGAATTCGGTTCTGGATATTCGCTGGATTATTTTGGTTATAATAATAATTTAATAATTAAGTTGAAATCTTGATAAATTCGAATAATTCGTTTGGATTTCCATCAAAGTTAGGGATAATGCATACATTTTTAACGTCGAATTGAGTCCATTGTAATATTATTTCAAGTTTCTACTGTATTATTAAGGTCTGAATCGTCAATACTTAGGTTGCTAAGGATAATTCGTCATTTCTAAGTATTCTCTACTTATATTAAAATCTATTATACTTGGCAACGGATCGTCTATGCTAAACTCTGAATCAGAAGATTCTGAGACAGAGGAGTCTCACAGAAATGATGTGGCTTACAAGATACAGATGATGCTAGGGTGCATTCCTGGAATCCTTGCTTTGCTTCGGGATGAACTATCTTGTTGGTTACCCCTGGAGCTTGTTATTTCGAAGATAGTGGATAAACGCTTGATAACGACGAGGATCACTTAATGACTCTTCCACTATCCTACTGACTGCGACAAATACGATTTGCCACTTAAAAACTCACTTATTAAAAACACGTTTTATTTACTAATAACAACTGTTACGAAGCTACACAATAAAACTGGTAAAAATAATATAACTAAAATCAGACTGAATATAATAAAAACAGATCGTTTAATTTATATAAAAAAAATATTGCTACGTCGGCATCGGATGTTTCATCGAATGTTCTTTGTAATGGGATTCGTATACAGGAAGTTAGTGTAATGGATTTCAATGTACTGTAACTAGCACATAATTGAATTGAATTGAATGCCACATTTAACCCCAATTTTTAGTGAGTTGTAGGCATGTTTCAACCAAATTTCTATATTCTAAAGATATAAATGACAGAATTGTGTATTTTAAACATTTTATTAATAAAAAAAGTACAAAAAGTATACACAGATTAAAAAGTATATAATAAATTATGAAATTAAGTACCATCATTCTAAGTAGATATTAAAGATACACAGTATCCTCTTTAAAAATTACCTATAGGGGTAATTGATGGCCAAGTTGAATTTAAATTCAGTACACATTACATTTCTACTTCAGCCAATTAATCGAGGAAGGATATTGTCTAGTGAAAGAATATCTGAAATATACTTAGTGAGGTCTTGAATTAATTATCAATTTTTTTCAGTGTAGGTGAAAAGTCAAAATTGAAGAATTTAGCATTATTTATTAATTCAAAGAACATTTTGTCGCTTTGGTGAGAAAAAAGAGAATATTTAAAAATGTAGTGAGGACACTAATCAATTGTTTTGAGTGGTAAAATTGTACTGCTGACATTGAAATTGTAAAATGCAACTAGAATTAATATGATGAAGAGAGATTTTAGGAAGGTAGAGGCCCTGTTAGTGTTTTATGAGAGCCACTAAGGGACAGCTATGTTAATTAAAAACCAACAGTGAAAGGATAAGTGAGAATACATAAAGATTTTAGAGTAAACGTATAATATCGCAAGAAAAGCAATTTTCAAATGAGTAACAGATGTTAAAATGGAAATTAATTATAGAATCTGCTGAAAAAGGAAAAAGATGCATGTAACAGAAATCGAAATAGCAAGACTGAAATGAGTAACAGTTACCGGAAAGAGAATAACTTATAAACATAATTACTGACACTAAAATTTATGTGTTTAAAGCAAAAAATGAATATGATGAAGAAAGATTAACGTTAGGTTAAATTAAAATATGAGAGTAGTTCAAATAACTGGGAAAAGCAATAGCTAAGAAAAGCAAGTCTCCAATAATACTAGAAGGAAAATTAAGTCATACAACGACAACGTCCTTCAAAAATGTAGACCGAAAGTAGAAAAAAGTTTGTTCCAAATTTATAATTGCCCTAAAGAATGATAATTTCATACACGTTCAAATTTTTGAAATACTGTGAATAAATAGTCATGACACATTGTGAAATGTTTAAAAAAATAAATAAAGCTAGAAATTATTATAAGGAACTAAAATTATCACAATCAACTGTTACATTCGATAAAAGTTAGTATTTTATGATGATTCCACATTTCATTTAACCTTTTGTACATTTAGAGTGTTCTTATTAGCTGTGACAATGCAAAGTAATCTTTAACTCAATTTTCATTCTTTTGTAGACGTTTAAATAACCTTAAATTTTCGTATGCAATATAAGAATATGTAACAATATAGGTACGTTTACACCGGACGTACCAAATTTTTAGTCCGAGGTTTAAATGATGTCACGTGTACTTTACTTTCGGTGTAAACAACCAAGGAGTAAAATTTGGTACTCGAATTTGATCCATCTCATCTAGGGTAGGTCAAATTCAATTTTTGACGGTGTAAACACGGCATATTAGTATTCGTGGACCAACGTGACGGTTTGCTAAAAGCAAAGAGTAAAAATAGGTCAGCTGTGGATTTGTACTTCACTGATTTAACATTATTGTCCAATTTTCACTACTTCTAGGTTTCATCCATATTCGTTGATTGTCTAACAATCCCACAAAATTACTGCTAGTTAAAAGCAAATAAGCTAAATTGCTTCTTAAATATGGAGACTTCGATGACTCTAATTTAAATCTTTGAATATGTTTTTTCTTTTTCAGGAACTCTATTACACTGCAACTATTTTTGTATCCATTTTTAAATAAAATCAAAGTCTACCATCACATTTCCTAAATATTTAAGGTTACGTCATTTTAATATAAAAATGTCAATTTTGGTCCCTGGCATTAAACGTGCACTATTTTAATCCAGCAAAACAGTCAGTATAAACACTTATGTTCTAAGCTAAATAAGTCCACGATTTGGTCCACGCACCAAATTGGTCCACACGGTGTAAACTAACTCATACAATAATTTCATAACCTTAGCGAATTATCACAAAAATACTCAATTTCAAAGGTTATACATGGAATAGCACCAAATAATGTTATGTCATAGATGTTTAGTATCACTAGCGAAATAATAAGAATAGAGTTTTTTTCATCACCATTAAAAAATGAATAAAAACGCTTTCATGCTGATTAGACAAAAGAGACATCCACATGTTAAACCACACCCCTGAAAAAAACATCACTTGCTAGAGCCATGGGTTTAACAGACCTGCCGTACAAAAATATACGTCGAGGAGACGGGTATATGACAGTGCCAAAAGACAAGATCGAAATGCTTATCATTTCGAGGGAAAAGGCAATTGGGTGTATATCTTCAGCTGAACGCGGCGTTCTTGACGCTGTGGAAATTTGCATGAGTGCTACTGATGTATTTATGCTACCTCCGTTCATTTTTCCCAGATCTAGAGCAAAGTTTTATCCTTCGTCAAGATGGGTGCAAAGATATTTTTTCTAACTGGTTCAATCAATTCATTGAGTATTCAATGCCCTCCAAAGAACATCCTGTCCTCTTGGTTTTGGATGGATATACGACCCATAAAAAATTTAGACGTTATAGAGAAAGCTAGAGTTGGTCGTGTTGTATGCTTTGCTTTTTACTAACGTAACTCCGAGGGATATGACCCACGTTTTGAAATTTATCACCTTGTCAGTTATTACTAACTAGTTTTTCCTACTCATTGGATTTTTATCTATCTACAACCTTCATGTATCATAAATTGGAAGTGTAGGTGATGGTGATCGTACTAAATAGTATAAATTAAATTGGTTATGAAATTTAAATTTTGCGTCATACTCCCGATGGGGTTGGGAATGTGACACTTAGGCGGTTGGGGATGTGACACTTAGACAGTTGGGGATATGGCTTATGGTAATTTATATTGATTATAAATAAAAAACTATTTTTTTAAATGTTTAAGAATCCAAAAGAAAAGTTAAAGGACATCAAACAATTAAACTACTTAATGGTTCTAGGAATTTTTATATGAAATGTGAAGTGGTCACGATGTAGCTACTGATGGAGGTGGCAGTATTTTTTGATACTCTCTATTTGAATTATTGATTCGTCTTTTGCTTGAGGGAAAATAAACTGTAATTTTTCCCTCTTCATAAAATTAACTGTGACGTCTTGACCTTAGCATTTTATAACAATAGGTATCAACATAGTATAGAGGCTTCACCTATCCGGCAAACTTTACGACAACGTAATTGTCTATATTAACGCTTCCATCCGTTTGAAAAAACTCACTTTCGTCGCTTTCTCTTTCACCGTCAGGCAATGAGCGCACTGAAGTAGCCAGTAAGTGGCGTGGTAGCCAATTGGCCGGTGGAATGTGGGTTATCTGTGGGTGGAATCACTAAAGCCTATGTAAATAAATCAAGATGTGCGCATCAAAATGGCGAATGTGACGACGTTGGTTTTTAACAAGTAGCATGTGTTAGAAATAATTTTAAATATCGTAACAAGTAGGTTGTTGTTTATTAGTAACTAAAAAAAGAGAACTGCCAATTTACAAATTTTTATGTCATGTAATGTTAGCTGCTAATTTTTTTAAAATAAATTGCATATTTCACCCGGGATAATTACTTTAAAAACTGAAAACCTAACAGGTTATGGGCCCAGGTCAGTTCACAGCTGTGTGAAAACTTAGTGAATTAAAAACTTTGTGAGAAATAAAAATCGTGATTGTAAAATCTGCTGTTCCCGGTGAAAACTTTGAAGTTAAGTGAGAACTTTAGTGGCATAATATAAAATAAAAATGGCTCAATCTCACGAAAGTACTTTGATTGAAAAACTATGCGATAATGAAACTTTCGAGGTATGGAAATTTCAGATACTAATACTGTTTAAAGCCAACGGATTCTATGAAATTGTAAACAGAGATTGGAAGTTTGAAAACTTGAATAAACCCGAAGAGAAATCAGAATGGAACAAAAAGGATGCTAAAGCACAAAAAGTGATAATGACAACTATAGATAAAAAGCATTTAATGCATATAATAAACTGTGCAAATTCATGTGAAATGTATAACAAACTGTGTAACATTCTCCATAAGAATTCTGAGCAGCTAAAATGTAATAAGTTACAAGAATGTTTCAATTTTAAATTTGATAAACAAATAGACATGTCACTGAACATAAGCAAAATTGAAAATTTAGCCTTTCGACTTAAAACATTAAACCAATGTGTTAGTGATGATATGATAATATCTAAAATTCTTTCTACTCTACCTGAAGAATACAAACATTTTGTCACAGCCTGGGAATCAGCCCCATTAGCAGAAAGATCATTGACCAATTTAATATCAAGATTAGTTTCAGAAGAAAATAGAATAAAAGGAACAAAAAAAGACGAAAGTGTAACATTTAAAGCTGAAGAAAAGCACATTAAAAAAGGAAAATTTGTTAACCAAGCATCAGGACGTGTTATAGTTGTGGAAAAATTGGACATTTTATGAAAGATTGCAGAGCAAAACAATGTACAATATGTAAAAAGAATAACCATACAGAAGAAAACTGTTTTTCCGAAAAACTTATCAAAAGTCAAAAAAGGATGGTAGTAAAGTAAGCTTTCTAACACATGAAAATAAAAATTATGAATTAAAATTTGATACCACCTTTATCGTAGACTCTGGTTCAACGTCTCATATGTGTAAAAATAAGGATCTTTTTGAATTTGTGAAAAATAAGAAAAGCGAAATCTGTGTAGCAAAAAAAAATGAAACGATGCTAGCAGAAGGTGTTGGACAAATTACTAATAAGTCTTGCATTCTAAATAATGTGTTATATGTGCCCGATCTAAGTAAAAATCTTTTATCAGTAAGTGCTATAACAGACAAAGGGGGTGATGTAAAATTTACCAAAGATAAAGTTGTTATTTTAAAAAATGGGTTGGAAGTATTAAATGGAGAAAAACAAAGCAATGGGCTGTATGAAATAAATTTTTGTAAAGATAATGAAAGCTTGATTGCTGAAAAACAAATAAAATTAAAAGCTAGTGAATGGCATAGAAAATTGGGACACTTATAATTACAGAATTTAAAAAAACTCTTAGATATTTCTAACGGAATGGAAGTAAACAAGAATGATTTTAATAATCTTGAAAAAGAATGTGAGGTCTGCATAAAGTCAAAACAAGTCCGAAATCCTTTCTCATCAACAAGGTCAAGAGCTACTCGTCCACTAGAAATATTACATATTGATATCTGTGGTCCAATTGAACCTACAATATGGGATGAAAAGAATTATATTTTAACTATTTTGGATGATTTTACTCATTATTCAGTTGTTATTTATTAAAACACAAATATGAAGCTACATATTATCTTAAACAATGTATAGAAGAAATGTAGGCTCATAAAAATGGAAGAGTATACAAGATAGGATGTGACAACGGAGGCGAGTTCTCAAATTTAAAACTAAAACAGTGGTGTAACATGAAGGGGATCGTATTGGCTTATACAGTACCTCATTCTCCGCAGATGAATGGCAAAGCTGAACGCCTAAACCGAACTCTTCTAGAAAAGGCACGAGCATTAATATTCGACTCAGGATTAACAAAAAAATTTTGGGGTGAAGCTGTTTATGTAGCCACTTATCTACTAAATCGCAGTCCAACCGAATCAAGCATTACTGGAAAAATTCCATCGGAAAATTTGATAGGAAATCTGTCCGGACTTCAATTTTTCGGTTGCATAGCTTTTGCAAAAACCCTAGGATACCTTAAAAAACTAGAGCCAAGAAGCCAAGAATATATCTTTATTGGTTATGCACTAAATGGCTATAGATTGTTTGATAATCATAAAAAACGAGTAGTAGTTTCTCGAGATGTTATTTTCAAAGAAGAAAACCATGAAGATACGCAAAAAGAAGACGAGATTAAAAAACTCGAATCGACTGATGAAGAAGAAGAAAATCTGAATAATGACAATGGAAATAAAGAAAATCTGAACGATGACAGCAAAAATGAAGAGATTCAGCATGAATACGAAAATGAACAATTTGAACCAATTATAAATTTAGGAGAAGGTGAAACAGAAGACCCAATAGAAAACAGACGAGAGAGAAAAATAAATTTGCCAAAAAGGTATAACGATTATGTGATGTTAACATATCAAGAAGCAGTCAACAGCTCTGGAAAGGAAAATCGGATACAAGCAAAAGAAAAAGAAAAGGAGTCTTTAAGAAGAAATAAAACTTGGGACTTAGTTGATTTGTCAGAAGCTAATAAAAAAAGATTTTGACCAGCAAATGGGTGTTCAATTTAAAAAATGATGGAAAATATAAAGCCAGATTGGTAGTACGAGGGTATCAACAAAGTATGGGATAGATTTTGAAGATACCTTCAGCTTTAGTCCAGTAGTCAGCTCAACAGCTCTAAGGGTAATGTTTGGCTTAGCAGTCAAAAACAACTACAAAATGAGAAAGTTTGACATCAAAACAGCTTTTCTATATGGCGAACTTCATGAAAAGCTCTATATGTCATTACCTGAAGGATACGAAGATAATAATAACAAAGTTTGCCGTTTTCGAAAGTCCTTGTATGGTTTAAAACAAGCTCCTCTTCTTTGGAATGAGCATTTACACGTTTTTTAAAAGATTTTGGTTTGTCTTCACTAATAAGTGAAAGATGCATATTTAAAAACAAAGAAAGCAATCTTTTCCTGGCTATATATGTTGATGATGGCTTAATCATGGGAGAAAATGAACAGGAAATAGAATATTTATTAGAAGGATTGGAGCAAAATTATCAGATAGTAAAGTGTAAAACATTAGACAATTTTTGGGAATAAACATAAAAATGGAGAAAGAAACAATAATACTCAGTCAAAAGGAATACACTGAAGAAATAATAAAAAGGTTTAACATGGAAGAAGCAGAACCAATTTCAGCTCCAATAATTCATTTTGAAGACACAAAGGAATATAAAGAAGAAAACAAGAAACCCAAAAATGTTCCATTCAGAGAAGCCATTGGAAGCTTACTTTATCTAGCTAATAAAACAAGACCTAAAACAAACTATACAATATTTAATCAAAACTAAAAATATGGGCATTTGCTTTAAAAATGATCAAATTTCCCAAAATGGAGACTATATTTTGACAGCATATTGTGATTCTGACTTCGCGGGTGACAGAGAAAGTAGAAAAAGTACAACAGGATATGTGTTGTTTTTTGCTAATGGACCTATTACATTGTGTTCCCGCAAACAGCCAATCGTATCTCTCTCAAGCACCGAAGCTGAATATATCGCAGCAGCAGAGTGTGTAAAAGAACTCTTGTTTTTAAAATCACTAATTGAAGAACTCACAAGTGTGCCAGTGTCAATAACTTTAAATGTAGACAACCAAAGTGCGATAAAATTAATAAAAAACGGACAGTTCAATAAGAGAAGTAAACACATTGATGTGCGGTATCATTTTATTAATGAAAAGGTTAGTGATGGTGTTGTAAAGATAAACTATTGCCCTACTGACTTACAAACGGCGGATATATTTACAAAGTGTCTAGGAACTGTTAAATTTCAGAAACATAGCAACTCTCTCATGTATGAACTCTAGTTTTAAAAAAAAATTGTTTTTGTTATTTTTAAAATCTTAATTAAGATATTTAAGATTAGGAGAAGGTGTTAGAAATAATTTTAAATATCGTAACAAGTAGGTTGTTGTTTATTAGTAACTAAAAAAAGAGAACTGTCAATTTAAAAATTTTTATGTCATGTAATGTTAGCTGCTAATTTTTCTTAAAATAAATTGCATATTTCACCCGGGATAATTACTTTAAAAACTGAAAACCTAATAGCATGTTGATATTTTTATATTCATGTTGTTTTAAAGTATAATTTGAATGGTTGAAAGTATGACATACAACGTTTTGCATCTATAATTTTGGACACCAATTTGACATACGACATATTTTTATCTTTTGCAGAATAGTTGGAAAGTGGAAAAAATTATTAAATAAGATGATTGGACAAAGTCGTGGAAAATACTTAATGAATCTTGCAATACAAAAGAAAAGAACTAGAGATGATTTGGGTAAGAACAGTTGTTAAGTTTTATTATTATCATCAAAAGTCACTAAAGTAGAAATGATTGCGCTTCAATCGAGTGGTGGTATCATTAATTTTCTTAATTATTACTTGTTTTAGAAAACTGTGAAGCTAGTGTTGCCTCGGGGCCAAGTCATGGTCAGGATGGACCAATGGAAGTTGTAAATGAAGGTCATTCTGAACGGGCGATACTAGAAAATTTGGGACCATTAGAGTTACTTGGTATTGATGAGAATAATATTATTTTGCTTGAGAACGTTTCTGGCCAGGAAGCAGGATTGTTTTTATGTCAACGTATGGAAATACAAATAACAGGAGATCAACCACCAGCAATTAATAAGAATGTTGAAGCATTGCAGTACCAAGAGTTGGAGGTATCAATTCATGAAATTTCTTCAGCAACTCTAATTTCAGCAGTGATTCTGATGAACAGTACCAACCTCCCAGTAACAATTCGATATACAATGCGAGTAGCCACCGTTCTCCATGCTGAAAATAATTTACAATCAGCTACTGAACTGCTAGAAAAAGGAAAAAACGTAGGGGAAAGAGGAACGGCAACGAGTATAAAAGACAGAAGAACGCAAATATGCGCTTATTTGGGAAGTACTATGTTGGTTTCAAAAAGACGCCTCTGGCAAATATAAACAAATCAAACAAATAAATGAAAAAAAATTGGTCCTCGTTGTGGGGGGCACACTCGCATGACCAAGAGAAAGTTTTTTTGTGACCAAATCAACGATGAAGAACGCAGTCGTCTTTTCTCAGAATTCTGGACTTTACCTAACTGGGACTCTAAAAAAACTTATAAAAAACAATGTATTGCGTTGTGACCCAAAATACAAAAGAAATTACAGTATTGATGTCTCGAGAAAAAAAACGACCTTCCGTTTTTATTTTTCAGTGAGTGATGGGAATAGGGGCAAAGTTAAGAAACAAGTTTGTAAACAAATGTTTATGCAAACAATAAGCATTAGGGAAAGACCATTACGTGATTGGGTGAAACCTCCTGGAACCACTAGCTCTCAGGCAAGCACTTCTGTAGAGAATATTTCTGCCTAAGGTTGAATCGCATTACTTCCGCACCTTTTCTGAGTCTGGGGTAGTATGAGAGACTTTTATCGAAAATATGTCGGAATATTTGAGTCTTTAGGAAAAAGTAAAGTATCGAGGACAACTTTAAAAAAAATTATGGACAATATGAACTTAGCATTTTACACACCAAAAAACGATCAATGTAACGAATGTACCATGCATAAAACTGGAACTCTGGATGAAGAATCGTATGCAAAGCATATACAAAAAACAAGAAGCATTTGCCGAAAAAGAGGCTGACAATGGCAAAGCCCTTAAAAATAGTGGCGAAGTCAGTCAGATCTTATACAGTTGACCTACAAGCTGTGCTTCTGGCACCACGTTTAAATGCGGCGGTAAATTATTATAAAACTAAATTAAAAGTCCACAATCAGGTTTATTATAATTTGTCATCAAAAGATGTTTCGTGCTATGTTTGGCATGAAGGAAATGGAAGGTTGGATAGCGATGTCTTTGCTTCTATAGCAACTAAGTTTATCTCAAATGAATTAGCCCAGGCCCAGCCTATTCCACAAAAAACAGTTATATGGAGTGACGGGTGTGGTTATCAAAATAGGAATACCAAATTGTCTAATACCCTATTAGACTCGAGCACGAAGTACAGGTTGATTATTGAACAAAAGTATTTTGAGGTGGGTCACACCCACATGGAAGTAGATGGATGCCATTCCGCAATTGAAACTAAGCTAAAGCATCGAAAGCAAGTGTTCCTTCCTGCAGACTACATTCTAATTTTACAATCAGCACGACCTGACCAGCCATTCAAAACTTGTTATCTGAGCTACAAAGAATTTGAAGAGTTTAATTCTGATTACTATACCAGTATTCAGCCAGGGTATAAAGCAGGAGTTCCTCGTGTTAATGATCTTGTGGCGCTCCAGTATACCCCGAAGAAGGTAATCAATTATAAACTTGCATTTAGCGACAATTGGGCACCATTACCATGTCGTCCACGACGTTCAATAATCCTCAGCAACATTAGGCCGAAGTTTTATGACCGACCCTGCCCAATTGAAAGAAGTAAGTTTGAACACCTTTAAGAGCTAAAAAAAACTACTACCAGAAGATTATAGAAACTTTTATGAAGAAACTCTACCACACAAAAAATAAGCTAATTAACAGTTTCAAAACTTTCTTAACATTTTCATTTTGAAATTTGGATTATAATTTTTTTTTAAATATTTTAAGTATTTTTTATTAGTTTGTCTTTTTTTAAACTATTTTTACAAATAATAAATAGCGATTTCGTCCCGCTTTGGTACCCCACTTTGGTCTGTCAAATCACATACCGAGATCTGCAGCACGGTTACTGAAATTGGTAGCTTTCTATTCTTGTCTAAACTAGTTTTTGTCTTTATTTATAAACAAACAAAGTCGTTGAAACGAATTGAATTTTTGGCCAATATTCTAAAATTCTTTAAGTTTTGTTTGTTTTTTCATTTTTTTTTGTCTAGTAATAATGGAATCTGTTGATTTTATTATAAATGGCATGAAGCTTTTTTTGGGTTTTTGCTATATATATTTAACTCAAAACTCGAAGAAAATATAGTAAAACTCAATAAACAACTTTTCCGATCGCAATACAAAACGTAAATGTAAATTTCATCAATCAGCTGCACCAATTGAAAACCAAACGATTTCGCCTGTAATTGGTACTTTACGTCATACCGGTGACGTAGGACCTACCATTTGGTTAACCAAAGTCCCTACCAACCAAAGCGGGACGAAAACGCCAAAAGAGATTTTTAGCAAGTTATTTTTTTTACCTACATAATACACCATTCATTTTTAGAACAACTGAGAAAAGGTCGTATGTCAACGAAAATTGAAAAAAAATTGTACACAAAAGGTCATATCAACATAAATCATATAAGGCAATACATTTAAAAAAATTACACCATTATCATTCTAATGTAAAATAAATAATGTTTAAGCATTTAAGAAATAAATTGGAAGCATAATGACATGATGGAACAGTTTTTTGTCCCTCCTGAAAACTTGATTTTTGGACATACGACATGTTGCTGTTTTCACGATGTTGGACGTTATATTCTAATCAATGCGGAGGATTACGTGAAGGATAACCTATAAAACCAAATTCTCAATCGTTGTTCAACAATGCCTTTTTAGTGTTTAGAATGTGCATAGCAAACTGAAGCTTGTAGGTGTAATATGGGTTTCAGAGGAAATAAAATTAGCGTTAAACTCGAATCTACCTAATGAATCTGGTACATCGAATCAACCATACTGATATTCCAGAGCGTGTTGAACGTAAGCTGCTTCATAAAAACAATACGATTGCTTTAATTACATTTTTGTTTTGATTCTTGGTTCTAACCAGTTGAAACGTATTTGATGATTTGGACGATTCTGTTGTTGATAAAGAGTACTTTCCCGACCCTGAAGAGGTAGAGAACCATTCTTCAGATAAACAAAACATTGCCAGATTGATTAATATAAAACAACTAAGGGTACACTTATCTTTCAGAAGGTGGCGGATACCAAGACGATGGATCAATAAATGATAGTATTGAAAATGTCAATGAAGTGGCCCCTGATACTGACACTATAGAGACCAATCTTTCCAGTAAGCGGAAAGACCTAAAAAACATCTATAAAAACTCCGGGATTCCATAAATTAACAGCAAGGGTGACTACGTACCATAAAAGTCAATATGTAAACCTTGCAATGCGAGCTGCAGGTAATTTTTGTATTTTTCTTAACTTTTATTCTTAAACCTTGAATGTTGTAGACTCAAATGCAATGCACAGCTAAGTGAAGAAAAAAGGCATTATATTTTTACTTATTCTTGGAAATAGAGAGATAGGCAACGCGATCTTATCAACAGTTTAGTAGAAGTAGGCGACTGTAAAAGAAGAAACGTTACGGCCGAAAATTCAATGCGATCAAAGACACTGAAGTTCCATTCCAATATTGACAATTCTCATCATCATCATTGAGAAATCATATTTCTCAATACTCTAGGAATCAAAAAAGGAGTATTAAATTTTGCAATTAAAAAACGTATACGCAATACTACTGAACGTGATAGAAGGGGAGGCTATGGGACCTCAAAAATATCAGAAGAATCACTAACTTTTTTGAAGGATCACATCAAAAAATTTTGTACAATGGCATCTCATTATTTCCGAAAAGACTCAAAACGACACTACTTAGATTGGAAATTAAATATTTCTTTTATGTACAAGTTATACCAAGCAGAGTGCGTAGAAAATAATACAGCTTACTTAAAAGAAAGCTTTTACCGATACGTATTTAATACTCATTTCAATTTGTCTTTTCATACATCATAGAAAGACCAGTGTATTATATGTACTGCTTATGCAAAATCTGATCCTGAAACCAAGCTTACATTATATGTGACCTACGATTGGCACGTACATTTAAAAGATAGAGCAAGAGAAGAAAAAAATCCGATAAAAAAGATGGTCAATCAAACGCCTCGACAATACATGCCTGTAATTTTGACCTTCAGCAGGTCTTATACGTTCCAACAGATCCGACCAATCCAGTTTTGTTATACAAAACGAGGCTGTCTACTTATAATTTAACGATGCTCAATACTGGGAACAACACTGGTAAGCGTTTTATGTGGACGCACCGAAATAGCATCCTGTTTATTTCACCACCTTGAAAGCCTCCTTCTTACAACGGAAAGTGTTCGGCTATTCAGTGATACATACATGCGGCGGTCAAAACAAAAATCAGTTTGTTACTACCATGTTTATTTATGCTGTTCAGACTCTACTTATTGAAGTTGTCAATCAAAAGCTCTCATTTCTGGTCACAGTCACGCGAAATGCGATTGAATGCCTGCAAGAATATAAACTGCAGCAAAAAACATCCCTGTGTACTTGCCTCATGAGTGGGCAAATAATGCTAAGCGCAATGAGCGAAAATACGAAGTTTTTGAAAAACGTGACATTAATTTTCTCGATTGGAAACCACTTGCAAAACTTCTGATGGTTAATGGGGACAAGAACGAAGATGGGAGCATAATTAACTGGCATAACATTAAGTGAAACAGATATGAAAAATCTTATCATTTTGTTACGAGTGTTAAAACAGATTTCGATGATGTCTACCACAAAATAATGATTCTACGTTATGTTAACTACCATGGAAAAATGTTTGGTGCCCTTACAGGAAAATAAAAGATAGATATCGGCTGTAAAACTTAAGAACCTAACGGAAATCAGCAATGCCAAACATTTACCCGGTGACTGCAAGCATTTTTATAGGGACTTGACTGGCGACGCAAATGTTGAGAACCAGACAGTATTGCCAGATATAAATGATGAAAAATATCAGAATTTTGTTTAAGAAACTGGTACTAAAAAAGGTTACAGTATTTTTATTTGATAGTTACCATAGATAGCGTGTAATGGTTTACTAAATCTTAAATAAAGTTAAGTTCAAATGTGACTATATGCGTTTTTTAGTAAAAAATTACATTAAAATAATTCATAGCAATATTTGTCAGTTGCATATTATAAACATGTGTATGGACTACAACCGATACCTTGCTAAAAAACAAATATTTCAAGTTGAAACCCTGATTTGATAGAAGGGATTAAAGTTAGATTTGAATTTTCTCTTTAGGAACAAGACCATCGATATAATCACTTTCATACCACTTCGCCGCTATTCCTTCGCCACGCCGCTATTCCATCGCCACGCCGCGATTTCACCATCCCTATACCTCATACCGTTCCAATACCACACCACTACCACACTACATCAGTGTGCGCCTTGCCTGAGATGAACTTTAATATTACTCACCTCCGGCTGATGAAGGCAGTTCATCTTCGAAAGCAATTCGTTTCTTAAAATGCTTGAGAACCAGTTGTATTACCGACTTATTCTGCTTCTCTGTTTTTGCATCCCTCTTGGCTTTTTTGTTGGCGATATTCTCAACGGTGGTAAGAACCTTAGCATATTGCTTCCTTTTGACTTCTTAGGGATACGTTATTGGTATTGAGGAAACGATATCAAGTACTTCTGATAGAGTCATTATATTAGAAATACCTGATATGCTAGGACTCTTGGATGCTCTTGATTTTCAACTGTTAAATAGGCATGCTCAGGAATTGTTGGTGGAGGAAATTGAGAGCCTGCTGATCCGATCGATGTTTTTGGTGCTTGGGACCAGGCTTTTTCTAAGAGTTGACCAAAATATCCCACTCTAATTTTTTCTCTGGATTTCCAACTCCTCACTCAATAGCTGCATTTCGGTAGTACATTTTTAGCGGTTTAAAAAAACGGTCAAGGGGTTGCAAGTAATGGGTTGTGTGGCAAAGGAAATGCACGTCTTTTTTCTAGGATTTCGGGCGAATTGGTATGCGATCCATGTCCATCAAGCAAAAGTAAACTCGGGATTGAAGTGATTTTCCAGCCACTTAAGAATAGTTCTTCGTTTATGTACGCTAAATTCCCTCCCATTACCACCTCTGCGCCATTAGGTTGGTTATCTAGCCATACTTGTTATTTATTCACACCCTTGAATATAATTTAGGAAGGTGAAACAGTCCCTTCGGCATTGCAACAAGCTACTAACTACTGTTATAGTTTCCCCTCGCTCTGCTGATTGTCGAGCTTCAACGGATTTGCTTCCTTTCGCAGCTATAACGTATTGTATAGGGTTGTTCAGTTGTAGACATGATTCGTCTACATTGTATATATTAGCAGGTTTATTGAATAAGCAGTGTTCTGCGAGGGTACTTTCTAAAAGGTCAAAATTAGCTGCGACCTTCTGTTTGTTAATTCCGTCTGCTAGGGCCTTGTACACCCCTTGGACTTTCCTTACCTAAAGATTAGGCTTCCGGTTAAGAAAAGCTTCAAATCATCCCCTGCCTGCACTGCAATTTTTTTCACAGAAATGTGTGGATTAGAGTATGTCCATTCTCTCTGCCAAACTATACGGCATCGTGCGCAAAGTAATTTTTGTTGGGGCACATCCAGCCTTTTGTAGTCTCTTCATGTGTACAACGATTTTTTCTCCGCATCCCAACCAAGAACTGGTGGTTGTCCTAGCTTTCCCCTAATGAGATTATTTGATTTTAAACGATAGCGCTGAGTTTTTTCAGGTAATCGATTCGTTTTATTGCTTCTCTAATGGATGATCTATCAGCAACCGCTTGGGCAACAGCAAGAAGATTTTCCTCCGACCCGGCCCTTCTCAACCCTTCGCTTTGTAGCTCGGCATTTCTGAAAAAGTTTAAAAATATATATACTTAAGTACTTAGGTACTAGGCACACTCCTAAGAGATGAGGAAAGATGAGACGGGGATATGACGCATGTCATATCACTGTATCACAATGTGCGTCATATCACGAGCTATCCAACATTTTACTTATAGAATAATCAAGTAATAACAAAGACGAACGTGTCTAAAACCATCCTATACTATTAATTTTAGAAGGCGTAAACACATAAAAAAGTGGCATTACAACTAATATTTCCTAAACAAATCAAAGAAATACAATATTACAAAACCATCGCATATGCTGGTACAATTTCCATAATATTCAAAGCAACAAATACATTTTTTTAAACAGAAAGTTATGTGAGTACAAAATTATTAAATGTAAAAAAAGCATCTCCATTAAAAAAGTCTAGTGTATAAAAACTTAAATGTCCAGCATGTAATGTTGTCTATATAGGTCAAACCCTTAGAAATTTTGAAATTAGACACAATGAACACGGATTAATTGAAAATACTAACTTATATCAAATTAAAATATTCACAACGCATAAACTAAACCTATTCACACATACTTATTTTCTAAAATCGACAATAAATACCTTCTGTAGAAACTTTTCATCCGATTAGTGTTGTGCATAGTTAAAAACATCTGAAAAGATATCGGATCGTGATTGTGTATAATCTGATAACCGGTAACGTATTTGTAAAATCCGAAAAAGTCTTTCGGTACGAACCGTTCAACTTTTTCTACTTCTTCGACGTATAGTTCCGGATCGGATATGTTATCGTCTTTCGCGAAACTAATATCATTCGATAATTGGATCACTTCATTATTCTCGGGCACTTCGAACGGCGTTACGAATATATTGTCGCATAAATAGCCTCCGACTCGATCTCGCATCTTCTTGAAAAAATCGGAAGCCGCTACGAGATTAAGGTTGACATTTTTTATGAATTGTTCTATCTGCGCGTCGTCGAAATATCTCACTAAGTGATTTTTTTCTCTGTCGTAGGTCATTTTTCCTTTGGGTATGCACTCCATTACATTTTTGTTGACTCGGTACCACTTTTTTTCTATTCTAATTTTTACGTAGTTTTCTTCGTGGTCTACGTTGGGGGAATAATCGCTTCCGACGCTGCTAATAGTTTCTATCGATTGTCTTCTTTCGGATAAACGTCGTTGGGCTAGGAAACTCTTGTTGCGCTCTTCCGTTATCCAATTCTTCCAATTTGCCCCCGATGTACCCAAATGTTCGGAACTTGGTGAAACTAGATCCGCGGGCGATACGATTTCGGGAGTTGTGCGTTGATTTGGAGAATCCACAGAATATAACCTCGGCGTACACACGTTAGGTTCGTTATTGATTTTCAATGTGCACGACAACGACTTTTTAGTTTCGTTGAATTGACTTAACTCGACGATACTCTTCTTCTTTTCCGTTGGTAATGGTAGTAGCGGACCGACTGGCATTGTATAGATGTATTTTGGTATGGGATCCGGGTTTACACAAGGTTCAGTAGTGGATACTAAATGGCAAATATGTATGTTAGAGTTCTCAAAGTATCTCTCTGGATTGGATATCGTACTATCGTATCCTATTGTTTTTACAAATGGTTTCCTGTCTTCTTCGTCTGAAGAAATATCTTCCACTATCGGTATTGTCTTCGGTCTTGGAGATTTCAACTGTTCGTTACTTGCGGGTGCCGATAGATTTCCATTATTTATTGATGATTTTGCTGCGTCTACACTTTTAGATTTTAAAGTTTCCATTAGTGGAGTTTGACATTTTGATATTGATGGGACTGATTTCGAAGCTAGGGTTTCAATATTTTCTATCTCGTTGTAATGAATTGGTGATAACAAATCTATTATCTCGTCATTGTATTTCTTAGGTGAGTTGATTTCTGATATCAATAACGAAGGTTTTTTGTTGATCTTCTCAACATTACAATTGTTTGTTACCGTTGAACCACTTTTACTATTGTTACAAGATTGTGTTTCTTGCATGGTTTGTGTTTGACAAGGGATCTCATCATGTTTTATATAATTTTGATTACAATCTGAAGTATTGTCTTTAGCACTGTGATTGTCTTCGTCAACTTCAATTATTACGATATCTGAAGAAGGTCTTTTAACGTCATTAGTGGATGACGTATCTTTGGTCTCAGATTTTACGTTTGATATCTTAGTTTGTGACTTCCTGTCTTCTTTTGAAGTATCTGAAAAAGAATTTTGAATTAGAATTTTCGACATATTTGAGCATACGCATATATTTTTTATTGCTATAAAAATAAAAAAATGCCTTCAACTCGGTTTATCATAGTATCAGTGACATAGAAACCCGAACACCCAGTCAATTTTATTTCATAAATATTTCACGTAGGGGAAAGCGGAGTTCAGTCGGGCATGGGGCAATTTCGGACAATTCAAATTTAGCGCTTTTGATACAAAATACCAAATTGAATCCCCCAAAACCCAACCGAAGCGTCTTCGTCGTGGGGGATGGTAATAGTTTGCTACGTTGTGGAGTGGATGACAGGGAGATATATCTGTCAAATGTCCTATGGAACAGGTAAGCTGGCTAATCGATGATGAGCTGTGTCACGTATGTCCATAATCCAAATTAATCATGGACGTGCGCAGCATGATTCTCATTAGGACCTGGTAAAACTCCAACACAAGGTGTCAGGCGACCCGTGCCGGTGGGTGCATGGCGGTGAGAGAGCACCCTCGCTAACGGAGCTTATGGGATACCGCGCGACCTCCCAGAGGAATAGGCTTATTCCGCTAATCGGATCACTGGGGGAATGGACCATAGCAATCCGGTACTCGTGGGAACAAAATGGCTGACCTGAATACAAAAATCAAGGAAAAAATTCGTGAATTAGAATGTGGTCAAGAGACCGAAGGCATTCCTATTCAACAGCTCAGCATCAATTCTCCATCAACAATGGAGGAGGATATGCTGCTGAGATCTGCAGAGGATGATAATACCTCAAAGAACCCAGGAACACAGTCGCATTCGAGGGAACCAAATAAGAGGTTCTCGAGAGGCGAAATAAGAAGGATAAGGGGAAAAGAAGATCTTGCTGGAGGCGAGATGATTCTCTCCAAAAAAGAAAAAAAGTTGGTGTGGAGGCAGCAGCACGGTGCTTCGGTTAAGCCAGCTTCAAGCGAATCCAGTTCCACTGGTACTCCGGGCGCTGGGGAGAAGACGAAGCAAGTTGCGAGATCTGAAGCCCAACCGTCAGCATCCAAACAGTTAACTCTAGTAGGAAAGCGGTTGCACTCGCAACTAACCCCGGAGGAGACTGAAAATATGACAAAAATATCTTAGTCAGAGAACTATAATGGCACCTAATGTCCTTTGCTTAGAGGCTGATAGCGGAAAAGTTGGCGAACCATCCAGAGACAAGGCAAGACAAAGAGGCAGCCTTAAAGATAAAAATTGTGCTGGGAAGAGGTGCCCTTCGAGGAAAAGTCGCCTGGATATACAGCTGCCATCCGGAGAATGGTGCGGCAGTTGTGGACTGCGCAAATTATACAACCAAGGTGTGGCTGGAGATCCAATTAAAGCAGGCTGAATCCGTTTCACGAGATTCAACTGCGACTGGGCCCAGCCTAAAACCTAGTGAAGATGCGCAAACTCACAACGTTCGTACCACGATCTACGGTAGCGGAGACCAAGGGAGATATGATGCTTGGTCTGAAGAGCTAGAGTGTGATAGATACTGAACACTGGGATGTTGTGGAGGGCAACGTCACGCCAGGAAGACAGTTTCTATTCTTACATATAGATGACGAATCCCTGCATAAGCTGAAGAAACTTGGGATATGCCCATTCGTGAGAGCATGGAGAGAGTTCTCTTCAATCTGCAGGGAGGACAAGACAAACATAACGAAGATAACTGCAGTGCTGTAAATCAACCTGCATCGTAGTAGAGAGACGACGGTGATGCTCTATCAGAAGATCATTGCCGATGATAGTGGAGTGGAGTGGTTCTTATTCAATAACCATTTACCGTTAAATGCAGAGTGATGGGCATGAGCACT
This sequence comes from Galeruca laticollis, assembly GCA_963921935.1. Taxonomy (NCBI): domain Eukaryota; kingdom Metazoa; phylum Arthropoda; class Insecta; order Coleoptera; family Chrysomelidae; genus Galeruca; species Galeruca laticollis. The sequence continues at coordinate 150,167,813 of OY998179.1, read as the reverse complement.
GCAAAGGGTAAGTCAATTTACGACTCTGATAATGATAACCCAAGGGCTTGTATCTTTATGAGAAACAACAATAAATTTTTGAAAATAACGGACCTCTGTTCTAGAGACACCGCCGTGACTGAGGCACACCTGCAGGCAGGTGATGGCAACATCAGATATTTTGCTTGCATCAGTGTACCTGCCATATGATTCCGCAGATGCACCTCCGTCCATAGAAATGAGATGGACTGTGCAGCACGGGATGATGACGGGGAATCACCTCATCTTGGGGCTGGACGTCAATGCTCACCATTCGGCCCGGGGGAGCTCCAACACCAACAACCGAGGTGAGTACCTTATGAATTATCTAACGGAGTAAAATTTAACCTTATTGAATAAAGGCTGTAAGCCAACTTTCCAAGAAGGAGGAATTTGCTTAGGGAAGAGGTCTTGGACATCACTTTGTCTAGCTGCTTTGCTGGGAAGTATTGGACGAAACTTTGGCATCGCACCACAACTATATCGTCATCACTATTAAGTCGACCTATACGAAAGAGACTTTTAGAAATCATGAGAATACAGATTGGGAAGCATTACGGAAGGAATTGGAAATCAATCTGGCCTCGCTTGACCCAATCTCAGGGCAAGGGGTTCAGGGAATTGCACGCGACCTTCCACGTTGGTGGAGCAGAAAGTTATCTCTGAGGAGGAACGTCCGCAGGCTGTACAATCAGCAAAAACAGAAACTGGAACTGCCAAAAGAAGGCACTCACTGAGTTATTTAACAAAGCCACGAGTGAGGCCAATAGAAGCTCGTGGGGAAACTGCAAAGCTCCACAGAGTGAAAACCCAGTTAACGTCCTAGAAACCATTCTCAAAGAAGACGGCTCTTATACGGACAGTCCGAAGGAGACACTTGCAGTATTGCTCAGTACGCAGTTCCCGGGATCCACCAAACTACAAGTCGAAGCAACAAGTGAAGCCAGAGTAGAACGATTGTCCGTGATCTCACGTCATATGGACATATGGATCTGTGACACGGGCTATCCAATATGTTGATCCTTTTAAGGTGCCTGGAGTAGATGGAATTTTCCCAGCGATGCTGCGATATAATTACTCCAAGGCTTGTGAGTATTTTCAGACTAAGCCTAGCCACGGGAAATATACCTATGGTTTGGAAAATCTCCAAGGTGGTATTTATTCCGATATCTGGCAAACTCTTGTACGATATTGCAAAGGCTCACCGTCCGATAAGACACTTGTAATTCCTTCTCAAGGGAATAGAGAAGACATTAGACAGGTATCTAAGGGTTACGGTGCTAGGCAATAAGCCTTTACACCCTAACCAGCATGCATATCAAAATGGTAAGTCTTGCGAAACTGCCTTGTGCAGCTTGGTGGGCGAGACTTTGATAAGTTTTGATGACACCATATATCGTATTTTTCTTGCTGTAGATAATTTGTATTATCATTGCAAACAACATGGACACGTATCTAACATTTGCATTTCAAACTTACCACCTCAACGAACAGACGTCACTTTTCCACCAAACTCAACAACTATAAACATCCTACCTACTCTAAACTTATTACAACAACCACTCCTCAATTACCCATTGAAACAAATATAACAGCCACTGCAACAACTTCAAATATTATACACTGCTGAAGCACATAGTAACAAAAGATCCCTAGAAAAAACATCAAACTCTCCACAAACATCTTACACAAGCTTCAGTAAACCAGATGCAAAACCCAAAAAATCGAAATCCACTTCTAAATCAATCATTACCCTGGAGAATCAAAGAAATATTCGACAAATAAACTCAAATATTATCTTTCGAACAAACAATCGACTTTTTTGAGAATGGATCAGCCTCTTAGTACAGCAATATATTATACCTCTGATACACTAGAACTATTGCAATTCTTAACTAAAATACATTCATATACCTCTGACCGCCAAATAAATACCAAATGGACTAAAACAATAAAGATAATTCTGAAACAACTGAAGCTCTTAAAATCAGGAGAAGATGCCCAATCCAACTTTTCTCTTACCACATCCTAGGAATCCCTAATTGAACATACATAATATTACCTTCATTTTATTGAAATGGAACATAAATGGGCTTTGCACCCATTACGAAATTCTCAAAATACTTATACACGAAACTTCACCATCAATGATTTGCCTTCAAGAAACTAACTTTAAAGCAAACGGAGGCGTATCAAAATTCCTCAAACAATTAATATCTGCAACAATTGTATCCCTCATCACCTCTAATTTTACTGGGTGATTTTAACAGCCACAATCCTATTTGGGGATGAACAGGTTTTAACGCAGAAGTCAGAATAATCGAAAACATCCTGGATGCATATAATCTAAACATTTTAAAGGATGGTAGACCTACAATAGTTAATGTTCACACAAGCACTGAATCAGTAATCGATTTATCAATATGCCATCGAACTATCTCGCCCCTATTTTCCTGGGACCACTGAAATGAATAAACAACTGGAACGCGCACGTAAAAGTCGAATGTCTTTCAAATTTGAAGCCAGAATGTAGATAAGGACAGATGCTGCGGGAGGGAACACTTTCTCTTTCTATCTTGTTTTGGCTAATTGCATTTTGAGAAGTTATTGTTGTTAAGTTTTATTTATTTGGTTTATTATTGATTTTAATACATAAAAAACTTTTAAAATCGTTGTGTATTGTTGTGCTTATGGATGCACCAACGAAAGAACACTAGGAACGGGAAGTATAATTTTAAAAAAAGAATTATCTTATGTGTTGTTCATAATTTTCTTTCAAAAGTAAATACACTCTTTACAATAAAACATCTTGTTGTAGATATGAGTAATGAACTACATGAAATTCAAATGATTAAATATGTAGCAAGTAGGTATGCAGACCTTAGGATATAGACACATGCAAAAAAGAGATCATTAAAGTTATTAGGAGACAAAGCGACTCTTTGTCATAAATTAAATAAAACTATTTTATTTTACCATATATAATGTTTTTATTTATTTTTTTGTTAATAGCTTTTATACAATGTCTCTCTATGTTCTATTTTTCTATTTTTTTAGCCGTTTTCTATCCTTAGGATATTGGCCTCTTTCAAATTCGTCCATCGGCTTCGATCTTGTGCAACTCGATACCAGTTCAGGCCAGCGACCTTCTTTATCTCGTCGTACCATCTTTGCTGGAGTCTTCCAACACTCCTCCTCTCTGCCCAAGTTCTCCATCTGGTGACATGCCCGCTCCAGTTTTCCGTATGCCTGGCCACGTACCCTGCCCATTGTCATTTTAGGGAACCAATTATTTTTATTATATCGAAGACTTTGGTTTTTTCTCGTATCCAAGTATTTGTTTTATGGTCTCTCAGGGAAATTCCCAAAATACGTCTTTCTCTGGCTCTCTGATGTACTTCCAATTTATGTTTTATCTTCTCGGTTATTACCCAGGTCTCACAACCATACATGACAACAGGCAGTATACACTCGTTATAGACTTTTGTTTTCAAATTCATTGGAATATTCATGCTGAAGATGTACTTTAATTTGCCGTAGGCTGCCCATCCCAGTCTAATTCTATCAATCTCCATCTCTTGATTTTGTTTGCCTGGTGTTATAGCTTGGCCCAGGTATATGTATGTTTCCGTCTTTTTTATTGTGCTGTCATGAATCGGTATTGTATCGTCTGCATCTGGTATATTTGTCATAAACTGGGTCTTTGTGTTGTTCATGTGTAATCCTACTTTTGCAGCCTCATTTTGTAGTTCTTCCAACATGTCTATCAATTCCTGTTTATCTTTTGCAAACAGTACAACATCGTCAGCAAATCTCAGATTGTGTAAGCGTTCACCATGTACGTTCAATCCTTTGTTTTCCCACTGTAGCTTCTTAAAAATATCCTCGAGAACTAAAGTGAATAGCTTTGGAGATATAACATCTCCTTGCCGAACTCCTCTCCTTACGTTTATTTTGTCAGATTATTCGTGAAGTCTTATCGACATTGAAGAATTTCTATGGATGTTTTCGATGAGGTTTATATAACGTTGATCTACTCTAGCATATCTCAATGATTTTATTTTTGCCCAGATTTCTACTGTGTCGAAAGCTTTTCGGAAATCGAAAAAAGCCCCCCATAGGCTGTTATATTCTGTAGCTTTGTCGATCATCTGTCTTACGGTGTGTAGATGTTCTGTCGTACTATAATGGCTTCGGAACCCAGCCTGTTCTTTTGGTTGGTAAGCCTCGAGTTTTCGTTCTAATCTGTTTGTAATGATTCTGGTGAATAATTTATATATCTGTGATAGTAAGCTTATCGGCCGGTAGTTTTCGAGATCAGTTGGGTCACCTTTCTTGTAGATCAGAACAACTACAGCATTCTCCCATCTTTTGGGTATATATTCTTCTGTTAGGCACTCATTGAATAGTTTTAGTAGTTCTTGTCTCGTCTTGATATCGCTTTCCTTAAGCATTTCAGGCAGAATGTTGTCTTCTCCCGCTGCTTTGCCATTTTGCATCTGGGATAGCGCTTTCTCTAGTTCTTCCATATCTATGTCGGGCATTTCTTCTGAGTTGACATTTACTATTCGAATTTTGTCCTCTACTGTCGTTATCTTTGGTATTTTAGATTCGTACAGATCTCTATAGAAAGATTTGCTACGTGGGTATCAGTTAGAGTACTTCACCACTATTACTAGGAAAACATAAAAGGTTTTAACAAATTAATTCATAGGTTTGACTAGCTCGAAATTATACGGTTGTTCTATTCGGACCGGTAGAGTGGGTCGTGGAGGAGCCAGAAATGAAAGAAATAGATTTCTAGGGTTCTTTATAATCCTCACACTGAACAGCTTAGTTACCCAACTTGTCTAGTTGCTTATTTACAGGTAATATGGCCCCATGTAGTACTACACGGTGTACATAGTGCTATATATATATAAATATATAAGGTGCTTCTAAATAATATTCATCTTGAAAGCAAAACTAATGGACTAAATAATTTATAACTCTAACAACTAATTGACCAGACAATATTTCTGATACGGAAGCAGGACCCAGCCACCATATGCAGAACTAACAAAAGAATTGAAATCTCTTACTTCCTACTCCAGGTGGTGCGACTCTACCTTTACAGCAGGTTGTACGTTGGTATAATTTGTGACTGTGTTAGATGCTACTGGAACTAATGTGATGGACAGATTGCTGGTAAATAGTTCGCAGCTAATCATTTAACTGGTCATTCCAGTATTGGCCTGAAATTGCGAATATTTATGATTAGATGAGCATCTCCGGAAATCAAGGTATCTTACTGAATATGGGCAGCGGCCGTATAAAGAAAGGTACGTAAATCCACAGAATGTGTGCATCAACTGATGTCAATCGTACTCTCTCTTTGATGTTACTTTCTTTGTACTAGGGCTCCTTAGATCCGAAATAGAATTCAATTTTAATTAAACCACATGGTCTACATTCGGCCCAGAAAAAAGAAAAGACAGAAGGAAGAGAGATAGACAACCTGAAAATTTCCTTAGCTAGGCAATTTTTGGTGACATTCAATTCCATAGTACTCACAGAACTAGAGTAAGATTTATATTTTGTATTCAAGAAGAATTTTAGTTCAAGGTCAATCGACATTAAACAATGTAAACAATGACTACAGGCTATTTCAATAGATAATTAGCTGATCTTTATTAGAACTTATAATAAATTGTAAGTATTATTTAATTAAATCCCTATTCAGTCAAAAAAATATAATGAACCCGTAACAAACCCCCCTTTCCCGGAAAAAGTTTCTAAGAAACTTTTATCAAAGAAAATATACTATATCTATCCGTTCCTTCACCTAAGACACGAAAATCGATACATGAGCTTACATAACTAACTTAAATACTTAACTAACCTAACAACTGATCGTCAGAGCCTGAGATGTTATCCAATTTACAGTCCTCATCCGGTGGATGGGCTTTAAGATCCTTCGCATGCCAAACGCCTTTGGAATCGCCTTTGGTATTCCTCAGTTCGTATGACCAGGGTGATACAATCTTGGATATTAGAAAAGGTCCTTCGAATTTTGGCATGAACTTAGCGGTAATTGCTTTGGAGGCATCTGATAACACATGGCGACGTTTCCAGACTTTTTGATTCACTGTGAATTTTTCATCACGGCGTCGAAGGTTGTAACGATCTTTGGCCTTTCCATACGCTAGTTTTATCCTCCGTCTGACATCCTGAAAAACTTCCAACAAAGCCTCCGAGCGGATCCTTGGATCATCGTGGTAACCTTGAGGAGTTGCCAGTGGATGAAAGTCCTTCCCAGATAGCTGTATTTCTCTGCCGAAGATTACAAAGTTTGGCGTCAACTTTGTAGTTTCGTGACAGGAGGAACGGATCACACAAGCTATCTTCTGAAGGTATTGGTCCCAGACTCGGTGATTATCTGAAACGTAGGAAGTTGAAGCTGTCTTCAGTACTCTATGTGCTCTCTCTACTGGATTTCCTTGAGGATGATAATTTGCGATGTGCCATGGTTCGATATCATACTTCCGAAGTACCTCGTGAAATAATTCGCTTGTGAAAGAACCGCCATTATCCATTATTACCTTATTTGTGGTGCGCCGTAAACTAAAATCACATTGTCCTCAAAATTCCAGGAAATATGTTTAGCAGTAGCCTGACGTAACGGAAAAAGTAACAAAAACATGCTAAAAACGTCTTGAACCGAGAAAATATAACTATACCCAGCTGTGGATCGAGGTAATGGCCCTACAACATCGACGCTTAGTACAGTATCCAGCAAAATAAACAGTACCGAAAATAAAAATTAATTTTTAATTTCTGTAATGTAAGTGTTCAAAATGTTCACCATTTCGACGCAAAGAAGCTTCATATCGATTTTGTAAGTCAATAAACATATTTATAAAAAGTGGTTGATGTAACTGCCGAAAAATATTTTGTATTCTTTCCCGTAGTTCGGCGGATTTTCCGAGTGAAATATTTTGTCCTTCATTATGCCCCAAATGTATGCGTCAGGTGGCGTCAGATCAGGTGAATGAGAAGGATATTCGAAGTCTGTTCCCCGAGAAATTATTCTATTATCGAAATGCTGATGGAGTAAGTCTAAGGTGCGCACAGCTGTATGGCTCGTTGCACCGTCTTGGTGGAACCATTGTGTGCGAAACTGTAGATTTCGTGCACGGCAAAAGTTATTTATATCTCTCACAAAAGGTATAATAATTTTCTCTCTATAACGCTCTTGGTTGACAGTAAGTGGATTCTGATTATCATCTTCAACGAAATAAGGACCAATCATTCCATGACCAGATACCGCGCATCAAACGGTAACTCGAAGACTGTGGAGTGGTTTCTCTACAATGACATCAGGACGTTCAAATCCAAGGAATCTGGTTGTTTGTCGATTAATATAGCCGCTAAGATGAACGTGACTCTCGTCTGAAAACGATATGTTTTTCAAAAATTCGGGATCTTCGTAAATTAAACTCAACATGTGACCACAGTAAATTTCTCTTGCACGTTTGTGAATGAATATTCATTTTCTCAGGGAGAAAACTGGGTTTTCGAACATACTGCCACGCGGGCGAGAATGGGAGAGAGTTTATAGAGTTCTGGTATTAATAGTAAAATAGTGTAAGGGTGCTGATGGTATGGGGTTGAGATTAGGATTGTATGTGAGTAGATTATTTTTGTTATGAGGTGTTGTTTACCCTGAATCACTTGTGAGAGATATCAGTTTAGTAATAGGTCTAGTATATTGTCCATCACTAGTCAAAACTGTGGCGCAACGAACCTTGCCGTCTTTACCCAAGGGTGCTTCTATCACCCTAGCCAATGGCCATTTGAGAGGAGGAAGATTAATATCCTTTACCAGAACCATATCGTTTACCTGAATGTTGGGACGGGGAATCATCCATTTTGGGCGATTTTGAAGTCGATTCATGTAGTCTAGTGTCCACCGTTTCCAAAAAACTTGTTGAATTTGATAACATTTGTTCCAGAATGAGAGTCTATTTGTGGGCTGAGAAGAAATGTCTTTTTCAGGGTAAGCGGTAAGAGCAGATCCGATAAGAAAATGACCCGGGGTCAAGGGTTGTAAATCCTTGGGGTCAGTTGACAAGGGGAACAGGGGCCTGGAGTTGAGTATTGCCTCGATTTGAGTTAGAATTGTGAAAAATTGCTCGTACGTGAATTGAGAATTGCCTACGATTCGATGGAGATGATGTTTAGCACTTTTTATGCCTGCTTCCCATATGCCTCCCCAGTGTGGAGATTGTGAGGGTATAAATTTCCATTTAATTTCATTGGTAGACAAATAACTTTCAATCGCGGTGTTTGTGCTTTCGGATTTATGGAAGGTATATAAGTCTTTCAACCGATGTGCAGCTCCAACAAAATTATTGCCGTTATCGCAGTAAATAATGGTAGGATTTCCTCTACGAGCTATAAACCGTTTGAGCGAGGCTAAAAATGAATCAGTAGAGAGGTCTGAAACTAATTCGATGTGTATAGCTTTGGTTACCATACATACAAACAGGGCTAAATAAGCTTTATACATAGGAGCCTTACGCAGAGGGGAGGATTTAACTAAAAAATAACCTCCGAAATCTATTCCGACTTTTTGAAAAGGCCGGGAAATTGTGATGCGATCTTTAGGCAGGTCCGACATAATTTGTTGGGCTGCTTGTGAACTAAATCGGTGACAAATGAGACATCTATGGATAATTCGTTTGGTTTCGCGTAAACCGTCTAAAGGCCAATATCGTAAGCGTATGTTAGAGAGAACATTTTGTGCTCCACTGTGACCTAGCCGGTTGTGTTCAAATTTAAGAAGAAGAGATACCACATGATTCTTGGATGGCAAAAGAATAGGATGTTTTTGAGCGAACGAAATGGGTGCGTGAGTTAATCGACCACCTACACGTAGAAACCCATCAGAATCTACAAACGGGTGAAGCGAAAGAATCTGTTTGTTTTTAATTGTTCTGGAAAGAGAGATTGCTTTCATTTCTAATTCGAAATGTTGATTTTGGATAGTTTTAAGAATAAAATTGAGCGATTTTTCAAGCTCATAGACTTGAAGAGGGCCTGATGTTTTTGCATGTGTAGCCTTTGAGTTGTGAACGAATCTAAAGACGTACGCCACTGTTCTTTTTAACCTTTGAAGTGAAGAGAACTTGGAAAAAATGTTTTGCCAGAAATTTTCGGCTATATATGAAGAAGTTAATGCAGTTTTTTTCTGATCTGGAGGATTAGGGACAGGAGAAAAGATATTGAGTGAATTAAAATCGAGGTTTGGGTCTTTCAGGAATTCTGGACCAGAAAACCAAAATGAGAAGTCTTTATCTTCGAATTTACCACGAGATAACATGTCTGCGGGATTGAGAGCTGAGCGAATGTGTCTCCAATGACAGTTTTGAGTGATCTCTTGAATTTGAGAAACTCTGTTGCTTACAAAGGTTGTCCAACGAGAAGGAGGACTGTTAACCCATGTTAATGCAATTGAGGAATCGGTCCATAAATTAACTGAATCTATAATAAATTTATTTTCAAATACTTGTAAATTCTTCTTAGTTAGTTTCGACAAAAGTAACATGGCATTGAGTTCTAACTGAGGGATGGTTCTGGTTTTTCGTAAAGGTGCAACACGAAGGACCATGAACGTATTGGACTGTTTTAGTTTTCACGTCCAATCGTTTGGGGTAAAAGGAACTGTAGTACACTGGTTTATAATTCAGTTATAATAATATTCATTAATCTAAAATAACTATATACATTTTTTACAAATATGAATGTAGCTCTCGACAGACATGTCACACACTTTTTTCTGTCACTTACACCAACAGTAACGATTTTTTAGAGATCAAATTAACTGCGTTTTTTATGAGTTCGGAGAATCTGATTGGGTCGGAGAAGAGCATACACGGGGAGGGAAAGAGTACATTATGAAATATATTGATTTGAAAGAGTGCGACGTCAATAAAAGTTTGGGATTGAAAATGAATGAATATTCATTTTCTCAGGGAGAAAACTGGGTTTTCGAACACCTTCTGTACCATGAAGCAACACCAATGAGTCGTCGAACATCGGTTACTGATTTTGGTTGAGGAATTCGAAGAATCGCTTCTACCTTTTCGGGGTCTACCATTAGACCTCCCGCACCTATAACATAGCCAAGATATTTCAGCTCTGATTTGCAAAACTTGCATTTGTTCCGATTTAAAGTGAGCCATGCTTTGCTTAATCGGGAGAGGACTTCTCGAAGTATTTCCAAATGTTCCTCGAATGATTTGGTGCAGATGATAATGTCGTCGAGATATACGAAAACATACTTCTCCAGGTCAACTCCGATTACGCGATCGATAAAACGCTGCCATGTTGCTGGTGCGTTGTGAAGACCCATAGGCATCCTCCTAAATTGGTACAATCCTCGATTCGGTACGACGATCGCAGTCATGGGTTTAGATTTTTCTGATAAAGGTATCTGCCAATAAGCACTCTTAATATCGAGGGTAGTAAGATAGTGAGAATCCCGTAGTTTGTCAAGGGTGGCATTTACAAAGGGTAGAGAATAGGCATCCTTCATCGTTACTTTATTCAATTGACGATAGTCGACAAAAAAACGATAACGACCATCGGGTTTCTTTATTAAAAGAATTGGGGAAGTCCATGGCGAATTCGACGGCTCTACAATTCCATCCTCTAACATTTTTGTAAGCTCTTCATGGACTTGCTTTTGAAGCGGTGGTGATAAGGGATAATATCGCTGTTTCAGTGGTGGTGATGAAGTCCTGATCTCGTGCTCTACCAAGTTCGTGCATCCTAGTTTATTTCCCATCGTCTTGAATATGTCATCGACAAGTTTATCCAACCGGCTCTTTTGATCAATGCTCAAAAACTCAGCTGATATTAAGGCCACTCTAGCACCATCATCATTTGGCGACAATTCTCGGAATGACCATTCTCCCGAAAACATATCAGAAATAATTCTCATATCCTTCCAAAAATCGATTCCCAATATAAGAGAAAGAGGTAGGCTTGGAACAATCAAAACATTGATAATTTTGACTCTACCGTACAATGCCATCGGAACCGTTACCATACCAAGAATATCACAAGATTGACCTGATGCAACCAAACATGATTTCTGTTTCCAGTCTTCTATTCTGCAGAAGGATTTTAGTATATTCCATCCCGGTCCACCTATAATAGTACTAGTAGCTCCTGAGTCCAACAACCCTAAGAGAACGCAACCATATATGGAAACCCGCAGATATGGCCTTGTGCCCCCTTTAGCATGTGACAAAATATAGTGTAGTAAAACGCGTTGTTTTTCTTCGGCCGGTAGACTTCGGTCAGACAGTTGCCTACTGTCGACCTCCCCTTAAGTTTTTTTGACAATTTGGGCAATTGTAAGATGAGAAATCATTCTCTCCGCATTTAAAACAAAACTTTTTCCGACGAGGTTCAGAGCATTTCTTGAACCGATGACCTGGTTGACCACAGTTCCAGCAGGATACTGGGGCTGGCGACGTAGTAACTGGGTTCTGTAGTAAAGAAGAACTGGTGTCCTCGGTATTAGGAGAGTTTTGCCTTTGGTTCCGAGTAGGTGTAGGTTGACTTCTAACAGCCGCAACTGAAGGCTGGTTCGGTCTCTTGTAAGCCAATTCTGGCTCCAACAAAACTCTACTAGCCGCAGGAGGAGGAACAAACTTCTGAATTCTAGCCTCAGTTTCTTCCACTGCTCTTCCTAGTGGAACCAATTCATTAATGGTAGTAACATTCTGTAGAGCTAGTTGAGACTGAATATTAGGTAATAAGTTACGCCTTATTAATGCAACACGATCCTCTTCAATTTCCGAAAGAGATTCTCCATTACTGTAACGAAAGCCAACACCTTCTCATGAGATCCCTGGGTGCGTCTCCGAATTTCATCCATTAAGCTGACCTCGTAATCATACGGCAAGTAAGCTTCACGAACCTGTGTAACGAAGTCTGACCACGAGAAAAAGTGTTTAGTTCTATACCATAGTAATGCGTCCTGTGTCAAGAGTTCAGGAAGACAACGAACCAACTGGTTATGTGACACGCCTCTTGACATTCGGAGTTCCTCAACCCTTTCCAAAAACTCGTTAACACTAGTTCTACCATTAAATTTTACGTTCCATCTCGAAACATCGGGTAATCGAAAATCACTGGCCCAATTTAAGTGAGGCGGCGGAGGCATCGAAAGAAAACTTAGATCTTCCACCCCTTGGAGTAGGTCATCCACTGTCGCTCTTCTTGACGATGTATTCCCAACATAATTAAAGAAAGGTTCTTGGAAGCTCACATGTGGTCTAAACCTCGGTGTAAAATATTGCTTTCTGTGATAGTTATGCCTAACGTTTCGTGAGGAAAATGCTTCGTTTACTTGTGGATCATCAATAGTACCACCTTCACCCATATCTATGAAGTCTCCAACTTTTGGCAAACTTTTCGAGCAACTTGGTTGAGTGTCCCCAATTGGAACATCCAATAAAGTTTGGTTAAGGCCATTGCCAGTACACTCAGCCAATCCGTGTGCTGTAGGTGTCCTTGAATACCGAATATTTTGTACCGGTGGATTTGAGCTACCTCTGGAGTTAACAGCAGTGCTATAAATTGCATTAAGCTCCTTTTTTAGCTGCCTGCATTTTTCCCATGCTTGTAATTTTCCTTGTTGATCTCCTTCCTTTCCTCCTAGCCTGCCTATCCTATCAAATAAATGCTGAAGTCTAGTATTGATTCTTTTAAAATCGTTTTCCGCATTTTCCGGATCGAAATTTTCTACAGCTCGTTATAAATCCTCAATTTTATCCTCACATACTTCTAATTCCTCTTCAAAATTTAACACTAAGTCACTTTTTATAAAAGACTTCTTCAAGTCTCGCTCTTCTCTTAACATTTCCCGAAGATTTTCCCTTAACTCCGATACAGTTTTCCCTTTCACTTGCGATACTCCGCGAATAAATAGCTCATAACTCAATTCGTCCTTAAGGAGTCGTTTGACTTCCATCGCTACTAACTAAATTCTAGATAGCCTCAAAAGAAAGGATAGATATACCTGTATAAGTTAGTAAGAATTTAATCACAAAGAAACTACTAATATTTCAACACTAAAATTATGCGCAAGTGCAAAACAGTCACTCCCCCCCTTTCCTACAAGAAAGAATGAAAAAGATACAAAATTATTAACAGCTATGCACAACTAGCTGAAGTCTTAGCTATAACAATATATCGGTTTGGGCGATCGGCCGTGGTTTTATTAGCGGAAACCTCTTACTAGGCTAAAATCTCTCGAAACTAAAACCACCAAACGCGACAATAATTTTGCTAAAAAACCACCCCAAAAAATCTATCGGCAAGTACGACACTGTGCGCCAAGTTTGCTTTGAATAACTAGGATGTACAGAATGCAAATTAAGTTAACATCACTGCCACAACTATCCAACCATGAACTATTTATATCAGTTTTACAAAACTAAAACAAAAATAACCAAATCGCTAACTACAAACAAAGTACTATTTATAGTATTATACCAACTAATTTTTTTTTATTTATTTTAAGTTTACATAACTAATAGCGCAAGATCAACAACCCTGTAATCTTTACCTTAGACATACCAAAATGTTTAAGAACAACATTAACCACCCTTGGCCTGAACTGAGTAGCCTATAATGTCGTAGGCCACCAACAAAACAAGAAGACGAATGGAAGTGTCTGTTTAATTCGTCAATGTCAAAATGAAATATTACCTACGAACAATAACAAATGAATATGTGAAGAAATATTTCCTTATTTACAGAAATAAAGACAAAATTTTCTACTATATGAATTAAAACTAACCTGTGTTGTATATGCTACTAACAGTTGTGTGGTTTTATTTGTGTCGTCCTGATTTGTTTATGTACATTGAATGAAATTGACAAGTTCCATAAATTGTTGCAAATACTAAGAAATATTATTAAGAAACTAGCTGAAATAACAGAAAATCAAGTTACGTCTCGTAAAGGATACGAAATGAAATATTGCAAAACAAAATAAATTTTAAAACATAGAAAATATTGGGTAAATAACAACTATTTTTACTTATATTACAACCAGATGAACACGTTAGGGCGCCATTTGCTACGTGGGTATCAGTTAGAGTACTTCACCACTATTACTAGGAAAACATAAAAGGTTTTAACAAATTAATTCATAGGTTTGACTAGCTCGAAATTATACGGTTGTTCTATTCGGACCGGTAGAGTGGGTCGTGGAGGAGCCAGAAATAAAAGAAATAGATTTATAGGATTCTTTATAATCCTCACACTGAACAGCTTAGTTACCCAACTTGTCTAGTTGCTTATTTACAGGTAATATGGCCCCATGTAGTACTACATGGTGTACATAGTGCTATATATATAAATATATAAGGTGCTTCTAAATAATATTCATCTTGAAAGCAAAACTAATGGACTAAATAATTTATAACTCTAACAACTAATTGACCAAACAATATTTCTGGTACGGGAGCAGGACCCAGCCACAATATGCAGAACTAAGAAAAGAATTGAAATCTCTTACTTCCTACTCCAGGTGGTGCGACTCTACCTTTACAGCAGGCTGTACGTTGGTATAATTTGTGACTGTGTTAGATGCTACTGGAACTAATGTAATGGACAGATTGCTGGTAAATAGTTTGCAGCTAATTATTTAACTAGTCATTCCAGTATTGGCCTGAAATTGCGAATATTTATGATTAGGTGAGCATCTCCGGAAATCAAGGTATCTTACTGAATATGGGCAGCGGCCGTGTAAAGAAAGGTACGTAAATCCACAGAATGTGTGCATCAACTGATGTCAATCGTACTCTCTCTTTGATGTTACTTTCTTTGTACTAGGGCTCCTTAGATCCGAAATAGAATTCAATTTTAATTAAACCACATGGTCTACATTCGGCCCAGAAAAAAGAAAAGACAGAAGGAAGAGAGATAGACAACCTGAAAATTTCCTTAGCTAGGCAATTTTTGGTGACATTCAATTCCATAGTACTCACAGAACTAGAGTAAGATTTATATTTTGTATTCAAGGAGAATTTTAGTTCAAGGTCAATCGACATTAAACAATGCAAATAATGACTACAGGTTATTTCAATAGATAATTAGCTGATCTTTATTAGAATTTATAATAAATTGTAAGTATTATTTAATTAAATAATGAACCCGTAACAGATTCCACAACTTTTAATATCTACTTTCTGTCTTCCACTATGTTGTTTTTCGCATCTTTGATCTTTGCTATCTCTTTCTTAGGTGTGTTGCGTATTTTAAATATATTTAGTCCCTTATTCTGTTCTAATAGTGATTGTACTTGTTTCGTTTGATGTTTTAGTATGTCCTGTTTCGCCATTTTTCTCGCTGTTTCCTAAATATTTTTCTTTTAAATTTAAAGATATATTATCACATTTTTCCTATTTAACTACACATGTGTAAGAATGATAGTTGCCCCTCCCTTGGCAGTTGTTCTTGTCTAACTACGTGGCTTCATTTGTACACTGTGTTGTGGTTGTTCCAGTTTAGGTTATATTTCAGTGCCTGAGACACTGTACCATATTTGTATGGAAGCGACCATTATCCAATCAAAGTTACGATATCCGATCAAAACTCCGCCACGATATACACTACTATTCCAAAATGGAAGAAAAACATGCTGATTGGCCAAATTTCAGATTTTACATTGAAGAAAACGTCGCGTTGCTACCCATTAAACTAGAAAACGATAATATTTTAAACGCATTCACAAAAGTTATCACCTATGCAGCAGACAAATATATAGAAAAAGCAAAAAAACTCAAAAAACATACACCATTACCGTGGTGGAACACTGAATGCGATAAAGCTATTAAACAATACAATGCGCCATTTAATAAACTAAAACTAAATAAGTGCTTGCATAAAGTTGTCGACTAAAATTGGAAACTATACTAATGCGTATTGTTGCCACTGCTGTTTTGTACAATATCTGTAGAGCAAATAATGAGAATGAACCTCCGGAACCAGAAGATATAGATCGTTTCTTACAAATTATGGAAGATGATGAAGTACCGCATATTCCACTTGTAAATGTTCAGGCCCCCATAGCTAATCAACTTCGACGAAATTTGATTGAAAATTGTTTCAGATTTATTGAATAATATTTTTCAATTATGGAATAAAAGTATATATTAAACAATTCTGTTTTATTTATTTTTTAAAGTAGCAAAATGAAATTAACATATTTTTCTACCTGTAACAGTCACAAGGTCATGCCACGAGGACTGGAACAGCGGCTTATCTTTTACCCTTCCTGAATTTTAAAAACAAACCAAAATGGCCATTCGATTTCCATGGAAATATAAAATATAAAAAAATAGTGTGTTATTTTGAAAAATATATTATCATAAGACTTTTGTTATTGATTAAATTGTTTTTTGGTACAAAGTTTAAAATGTGCAGAAAAAAATACATCAAGTAACTATTTTTTCAAAAACAAAAAAGGTAAAAAATTAGCCCCTGTTCAGTTTTTGTTGCAAAAACGTAGATACAGAATAATAAATACGTTAACACTTTATTAAAACTATTTATTTGTTCAACTGTTTTCTTTCAATTTCTATATCTAACATCAAACTTTCTTTTTTAACCTGATGCCTTCTAAACACTGTTTTTTCACTTTAATCGTTTTCCGATATTTTATGTTCAACTCAATGGTACACGTTGATTGTGGTGTCGGTCTGCGTCTTTTGGTCCACGTATGATTTAAGCTTGGTGTCTTTTCCTGGCTCACATGCCCTGAGAAGGTTTGACGAGAGCTCTGAAATACATAAAAAATAAGTAATAAACACTTATAATTGAGTTATCACGCAGTCCTTGAAAAATTTCGTATACGAATTTTGTTGTTTGCATTCAAATTGTTAATTTATTTAACACTTGAAAATCTGACTCAGCTCGCATACAAAAATTATCAAGAATTGCCCCCAGGTTGGCAAGTATCCAGGATTTGTGAACAGGGGGGTCGGTCTCTAAAAAAAATGCCATATAGCTTTTAAAAATTAAAATAAGTAGAAAAATAAATAAAAAGAATTCAGAGGGAGCTCCTGACCCCCCCTCGTTACGTGCCTGCCCCCAGGTCAGTTTGTTGATCTAGAACTGGTATTTGAACTTAAGGTCAAAATAAAACAGCAGTATATTGATGTAGTTCAAGCCAATAGAGTTTTCAGATAAATACATTCAAGTTTAGGAAAAGTGTTAACAAAATACGTACCTGACGATTACTAATTGCAGTTTGATATATTGATGATGGAAGTGACACTTTTTCCTTGTGGTAAGTATGGGCAGCATAGAAAACATCTTCGACATTTACATTTGATTTATCTGCCTCCAAAATCACGACATCTTGGGCTTCAGAGTCCCCATCAAATGGACTGTTTAGACCATAGACAGTTTTCTTGTTTAATAGAACTAATGTTAATTCTTTTACAGGATCATTTTTTTTTCTCAAAAGTGCCTCCGCCAGTTTTACACAGCTCTTTCTGTTCTTCTGCTGCCCCTTTTCTAACATTCTTTTTAAAATTTTCGTAATACTTTCTCAACGCTTCCTTATTGCGAAAATGGTCTTCACTACTTTGTGAATTAAAGGTATCAGCTATTTTTGTCCATGCAGCATCTCTTTCTCGCTGAGAAGATTGTTTGCTTATTTTCTATATTTTAAAACTGTGAATTATGTTAACCCGCAACGGCTACCATTAAAAATTATTACACTAAGACTACCCAGCGGTATGAGGATACCACTAGGTATTTTTCGTGTTTTCTTAAATAAAAAAAACAGACTATATTTGAAACAATTTATTAAACTATCATAATGAAAGTAAAACAATATAAACTCCTCAAAGGAAATTTTAAAACAAACAAAAAAGAATGAATCTAATTCTTAGATTTTTCAAGACATGACTTACAATTTTTTTTAACATGTTCAAAGCAAATTGGGTTTTCGTATTCTCGGCATTGAGAAAATGTTTTTCTTTTTAATTTGGGAGGACGAAGGTAACATGTCTTTTTAGTATTCATTCGTTCTTCGCTGGTGCTGCCTTGTTCACTTTGAACAGTATCTTCCATTTTATTTAATATACCACAAAAACGGGATCGAAGTTCTTTTGGTAGCCTATTATTGGAAAGCCATATTTGCATATATGGTTCAGTTAGAGTCTTAGCTAACATTTCAAAAAAATCCATGCGTTCTATCTTTTTTGAGTTCTTAAAACTTTGGTGTAATATATAGGAATTGATGCTGCACATGTTTACCATTGAGAAAAAAATTGCCGTAGGCTATCTTCTAGTTCTTCTAGAATAGTTTGCACATCTTCGATCCAAACCATCCAACCCTCCTTTTGTCAGGTTATAATCTGAAATACGAGTAATTTCGGGTTTCGTAGTTTGTGGATAATCTTTTTGGGAATGGTGCATTGATGAGATGAGAATGACGGCTTTATTTTTTTGTGTAACATACGACAGCAAAGTAACATCCTCCTTAAATCCGTATAAAAAGAACTGTTTATCTCTCGATTTTAATTTGGCAAAAAGCAAGCTGGAATAAATGGTTTATTACGTCTTAATGTACCCAAGTAAGTCAGTCCACGTTTTTGCGATTCAAGAACTACTTCCATGGATCCAAACCATTTATATCCGCTGTCAGATTCCTGTTGCTTTTTTCTATAGGTTTCGCCAGCCTTGCAATTGCTTGTGTAGGTATTTTTAGGCGTCTTTCTTCTGCATATAACGTTAACCCATCAGATTTTTTTCCGCAATATACAGGGTATCCCACGAGGTTTTGACCAGTACATATCTTGAAAACTATTTGAACTGCAATATTGAAATTTGGCAGTTATGAACTGTAGGTAGTATTACACATTTTAAGCAATCAGCTACTTTGCTACAATGTCATGTTTCGGGTCACGTGGTATCATGTTTAGAAAAGTTATTGTTCCACTGCTGTAAAGGTCTCTCTTATACTAATTCGGCGATATCTATTTTTTTGTGTTAGGTACTTAGAAACTGCAAAAAAATGTTTTTTATTTGAAAAACAAAGAGAGCTGAGAAAAAAATCATATTCTAGTAACAGCTATTCTGGTTGTCAAAACTGTCAGTGTCAGTGAACAACCATTCACTGTATTATTGTTAAAAACTTTATGATTTGAAACTTATCATGCCTTTACGCTTCACTTATGACGAGTATGTCGATATGCTGATCATCTCTGGAGAATGTGGAAAAAATACCAGACGTGCTAGAGATTTATATAGAAATCGTTTCCCCGACTGAACAACTCCAAGTAAAAATACTTTTACTTATGTAGAACAAAAGTTAAGACATGGTTCTTTTCCAACCGGAAAACATCAAAATTCTCGGCGTAAGCCTATTGTAACGGAAGATAATATTATTAACATTCTTGTTTACATCCAAGTCAATCCCCTCATTACAATTCGATGTCTGCAATAAGAATTAGGAATAAGTAAATCTACTATTCAGAGGGTGTTGAAGCAATACAAATATCATCCTTTCAAAATACATTTAACGCAAGGTCTAACTCCTGCAGATCCAGAAAGGATACTCGATTTCACTGCTGAAGTTGCAATTAAAATCGTAGAGGACCCTTTTTTCTTGAATAAAATATTGTGGAGCGACGAAAGCCGTTTTCACAACAAAGGGTATAACTAATAGACATAATTGTCACTACTGGTCGGCTGAAAATCCTAGGTTGACGCGAGAAACGAATTTCCAAATTATTTGGGGGATAAATGTTTGGTGCGGTTTGTTTAATGGCCGTTTGATTGGGCCGTATTTTTATGAAGAGGCTTTGACAGACGAAAGGTATTTAGATTTTCTCCAGAATATTCTTCCCCATTTGCTTGAGGACATTCTACCAAATGAGAACGACTACGTGTTGGCAACAGGATGGTGCAACTCCTTATTTTGCTCAGCGAGTAACGTCACATCTGAATGTGTATTTCCAAGACAGACGGATTGGGAGGCATGGTACAATGCATTGGCCGGCTCGTTCACCAGATATAACCCCGCTAGATTTTTTCTTTGGGGATATTTAAGAGGATTAGTTTATATTACAGCTCCTACCGATGTAGATGATTTAAAAAACAGAATCAGAGCAACTTGCCAATCTGTGACACCAGAATGTATTGAAGCAGCATGCACAAGAAATTTACTCAGAAGTTTTGAATGCTGCATTATTGAAGGTGGACATCAATTTGAGCATCAACTGTAGTAGAAGTGTTATTGTATTCCAATTCTTTTTGTTCTTCAGCTCTCTCTGTTTTTCAAATAACAAACTTTATAAACATTTGTTTGTCGTTCCTAAGTACCTAATACAAAAAAATAGGTATCACCGAATTAGTATAAGAGAGACCTTTATAGCAGTGGAACAATAAACAGGGTGTGTCATTAACTTTTTTAAAAATATACCACGTGACCCGAAACGTGGCACTGTAGCAAAGTAGCTGATTGCTTAAAATGTGTAATACTACCTACGGTTTATAACTGCCAAATTTCAATATTGTAGTTCAAATAGTTTTTGAGATATATACTGGCCAAAACGTCGTGGGACACCCTGTTTATAGGCATTGAAAAGATAATTATTTCTAGCATCAGTAAGGCACATAATTTTGATGCCAAGGTTAGCCAGTTTGTTAGGCATGTACATCCTAAATCGGCATCTACCTCTAAATGCAACGAGGGACCTTTTCCTTAATGGGGAAATTTGGTACCCTTTTTTTCAGCTCTCATGATAACAACAAATTTTGTCTGCTGCTTAAAACGAATAATACGCCGAAAAACAAAAGTAGACACTTTTCTTTTATATTATAGATTATCTGTTAATAATTAGAATTTGCCAAACAAACACCGGTGAAAAATTGTATAATAATAAAAAATTAGGTTATGTTGCTCCTTTTCTTCTTTTTAATGCCATTTATCGACGTTGTCAAATCATTCCTCGACTTAACTAAGAATTTGATGCGGGCAACTCGTGCAAACACATTAATTTTTAAGTCCAACCTTAAGTTAAAGTTGCACTTAGCTATAACGAGTACTGGTGCAAACAGCCGTTAGTGACATAAGCCTACTAGATTTTTGTATAAGCAGACACAACAAACTTTTACATGGAATAATTATTATTTACAGTTACAATCTAGGAAGCTCGTGTCAATTAGATGTACCTTTTGTTAAAAGATTTTAATAATACTTTGAAATTAAAGTAATACGTCTATTGTCATCTTAATATGCTGAAAAGTTTAGGTTGTAGCCTATTATTATTGCCGTATAATTTCTTTGTTGTTTCGTCCTCGTTATTGAACCTATATCGAGTAATTTATTTTATTTCAAGGTTATCAATTGATGAGTAAAATAATACACACATTTTTTGCAACGATTTAACTGTTGCTAATGTCCAATTTATTACCTAAGGCGGGTTTTCCTAGCAACGCACCTTTTGCGCTCCGCAGAACGTAATCCAGCTGCGTAAAAGTGTTTTCCTATGATTGTCATCATCAGTTGTATGACGCCCGTCGTTGCGAGTATAATTGATAAAAAATAATATTTTCCGCGATGAGCTTATTCAACAGTAATAAAAGAAAAGTTTTGGCTTTATTATTATTATTACAAGATGAAATTTTGCAAGAAGAAATTGACATATTAACAACCATTCACAGTAGCACTAGAAATTCTGCTATTTCAAAATAGAAGCAGTGAAGGATCATTTAAATTACTTTTTCTACTTCCGCTACTAAAACCGCACTTTGAACACGGGTTTGACATGCACAAAACGACTCTTCAAACACTAGTGTTTAAAATGCGAAAAGTCACATCTCGTTTATCTTTTGTTTTTAAACGTCAAATCAAGCGTATCTTTTGTATGTTAAATTTCATATTCCATGATAATTTTGTTATTCTGCGTCATTTGATGTGTCAGTCAGCTGTCAGCCATCGTCCGTCATGTAATGAATATAATTAAAATATAATATAATGTTTTCCATTCCGCGGGCGAAGAAAAAGTATAGTAAGCACCTCGTGTTAAAAACGTCTTTAGTCACTCGTTTCACAAGGAACTCGTTCCGCTTCGCTCCACTCGTACCTAGTAAAACTCGTGACTAAAGTAACCTTTTTGACACTTGGTACTTAATATCCATAGACATCGACGAAGACAAATTTAAAGCATATTTTAGTTACAAGACAGCAATTCTCGTTTCTTCTTGATCTTGTGAAAGAGGATTTAAATGTTGAGCCATGTAATCATGTCCGGCATCCTATTTCACCATCTGAAAAACTTGGCCTAACATTGATGTAAAAAAATAATTTTTTTTTTCAATACTATTTATAATGTCTAGATCTTCAGACGATATATTATTATTACCTGATAATACATTTACGTTCAACCGAGGTGACATCATGGAAGACGAATGCGCATTTTGGACCTAGAGACGGTGGATTTAGAAACGGTGCATTTTCAGAATAGTTTGTATTCAATAGGGGTGACATCATGGAAGGCGCATGAGCATTTTGAATTTGGAATTGTGGCGATGGACTTACATACGGTACATTTTCAGATAATTTCATAGTAGGTGGGGGTGAAACCATGGACATATTGGAAATAGATGATTGTTCCACATATGTGTGAGAGGACGAGTGGGAAGATAATGCTGAGCTAGGGCGGCTGTAGCTTTCATTAAATGTAGACATGCTGCTTCTTTTTGACCTTTGAATTCTGATTTCAATGTCTGATACCACATTAAAAATTTTCATTTTAGCATCGATCACATCTTCGGGCTGAAATTTTTTAACAATATCAGCAATGCTTTTGAAAAAAATATCAATTTCGTTTCTTTCGCTAGATTCCAGTATTTGGTCTACTTATTTACTTAGTTGTTGCCTCTCCTGCTGTTTGGATTTTAGTAACTGTAACAGTGACTCATTTGCTCTATTTTTATTTGTCGGATGCTCATCTTTATCTGACATATCCCTTCTGCTTTTTAATTTATTTTTATTGAGATATTCTTCGGGAGTATCATTATTGATGTCTGTGGTAACTTGTTCACCGTCAGCTGTACATTGACCGCTACTATTGAGCTTGTCCTGATCTTCATCATTCGGATCATTTTCATCGACTGGAAATTTGATTGACTTCTGAAACAACAAAAAAAGTATTGAATAAAGGTTTCCCTGTATTTGTACAATTATGTACTTACTCTCGCTCATCTTCCACATTATCTAAGAACCTCAATCTGTCCCAGTATGCTGCCCGTTTCTTCAGCCATGTGGATGTTCGTTCGAGTAGTTTTAAAAGCACTCAAAATAAACCTGCAATCTACGTTTTTACCACCAGTCTCAGATTTAAATTGGAAGGAAAAAGCAGAAGAATTCTGGAAGCGATGGAATTTTACAAATTGTTTAGCAGGATTAGATGGTAAACACGTTAGAGTTGTAGCGCCAAACAATGCAGGTTCCTTATTCTATAACTACAAGAATTACTTTTCAATTGTCCTTCTTGCTATGGTGGATGCAAAGTTCAAATTCGTTGGTATTGATGTGGGGTCTTATGGCTGGAGTCTTCAACAAATCAGAAATGGGAAAGCAGATTACAGACGGGAAATGTTTCCCTCCTCCGAGATTTTTACCAGATTCGAATATTTTGTTGCCTCATTTAATAGTAGGCGATGAGGCTTCCCGATTAGACAAACATGTCATGAAACCTTACCGCCAGAAACAAGCTAACAAAATGAGATTCATCTAGCACCTTTGTCGGTTCAGACGAGTGACTGAAAACGCTTTTGGCATAATGTGTTCTATATTTCGAATTTTTTTTACTTTACACCTATTAATGTAAAACCAGAGACAGTTGACTTAATTATTTGGATATGTTGCTGTCTACACAACTATTTGAGAGAAGAGTCCTGTGATACATATGAGCTGTCTGCGGAGAATGTGATACCATTGCCTGGGGTAGGAGGATTAGTTAATTCACAAGGATTTGAGGTTAAAACCAAATTCAAAGACTACTTCCGCAACAGCCACAGATATGAATAGACACCGTATAACGCTTTTACATCGTGTATTAAAAAAACGTTGTAATCTTAAAAAGTTATTTTCAGAATAAATCGCTTTTAGAATAAAATGTCTTTTGATAAATGAAACAACAAAAAATACCCACCTGATCTGTTTAACATTTTTTCCGTTTCATTCCAGATTGTGTCCTTTTTGGCAATATTTTTAAACTCTTTAAGTGTCATGTCCCAAAGAATAGGGTAACCACTTACTACTTCTATTAAGTGTTCATCGTCGGTAGCACTATAACGGATTTGTTGTGTTTCTGAACCCATTTTTGAAATAAATTTTTATTATTATCGAACGAAAGAGTAGCACTTCTCTCACCAACACGCAACGTACAACTGAATAGACTGCTCTCGGAGCTCGGAGCAGTCGTTCAGTTCGGTTGACGCATAACGACGGCGCACGTAGTTTTTACGCGTTATAGAGAAACGAAAGTTCTCAGCGTTTTACGCCGACCGAATTACGTTCTGCGTCGCGCAAAAGGTGCGTTACTAGGAAAACCCGCCTTTAATGATGAAATGTGCTCTAAAATAATATTTTATTATTTTCTCTAAAACAGTTGAATTTATTAAGTTTAAACAGGTATACATTTTTTATTTATTAATGTTGTCTGCACAAATTTAGCATGTCGCCATATATTTCTTAATTAACATAAAAAACTTTTAGTCATAAGAGTGAACTCCGTTGTAGTATGAAGCGCCTCCTCATGAAGTAGGCCAACAATAGCCATATAGTGACATTTGCCAACTCGAAAAACCCCAATTACCAAAATTTCATCAATATCAGTGAAGCGGCTACTGAAATATTTCAAAATCATTAATACAATATTTCAACTTTATCACCCTGTAGATAGTTAACTATCAACATTTTACTAAGGTCATATTTGGCCAATCGTCATATTTTGATGTCAGGAGTCTTCCATTTCTCTGTGTACAGTTCATTATGAATCACCCTGTATAATCACACATAGAGCACATGTATGCTCCGTATATGTATAAAGGTTATCTATGACAGGTATAATACGTCTCGTCACGAGCAAAGATGAAAGCACAATGTCCGTATCACGGACATAGGAAAACAAAATGGATTGCTAGCCCACTGTTCAGTAAATGACTGCGTTCCGCCATCGCGTGACAATTTCTGTTGGCGACACTGAATGTCACATCAATCAGCCTTTAAAGTTGTATTTATTTTTGGTTTCTGAAAATAACTTCAATTTTTTATGGGTATATTACGGCTAATTTTCGCCGCGTTTATTGTTACTAAGAAGTAAGTATCCAAATATTATTAAATGAAATAATTGTATAGTCTTAGCACGTTAGAGAGAAGTTGATTATGATTTTGTCTAACTGTTGTTTATTTAATGATTTCTAATTAGTTTATAGTTCCAAATATAAGTAGCACTTTCATAGCATTATAATCCCAGTTTAATCATAAAAGTCAGAACATTATTTTAATACATTATTCCTAGAAAATGTTCTTTAGAAATATATACACTGTTTAGAGTATAAATAGAAACGCACCTAAAATTTAAATTATGTTTAGCATCAAAGTGCTTCTTAAAGCTACATTTATTTTAAAGTCTTCCCTAAATAACTGTAAACAATATCTGATGTTACCTCTTTTTCTCCATAATTGATGCGATATTTCAAATTGAAGAAACCCTTTTGGAAGTGGTTTGAATACTCCAATGAAAGAAAAATGAAACCTACTGGAAACCAATTCTTTTAAATACACTGAGCTACATTAAAAATCTGAAAGGCTAAATGACAGTTTTAACCTATTATTCGCTTTTTGGTTTCGACACAGTAGTCTTTACTTTGCTATATTTGAATCCCAATGCAAAGAAGGAGAGAATCTAAGATACTTAGGTACTAACATACAAATTCAGCCAAGATCATTTGGAGTTATTTTTCAATGGTGTATTTAACAGTTTTTTACTGCCTTATAAAGTCCACTTCAGTGTTATCGCATTTTTTCACCAGAAGACACTATTTTTTTCGGTTTTATATATGTAAAATGATTAAATGACTTATATTTTAGTGTTTTAAATGAAACTTATTGTTTCTAGCTAATTCCACAATCTATTGAAAAAATGTTGAAAATTCTAAAAAATTGTTTCGATATCAAGGCTATGGTCCGAAAGTAACTGATTTGAAGTTTACCGTCACGAAAGTAACCAAAAATTAGTGGTTGCTGAAAATCTGGTTAGTTTTGGAACACGTTTTCTTGAATATGGTTAATGAACTGTCAAACTAGTAACCAGCCTTATGAGCCCGGTTACTTCTGGTTTCGACTGTCATCTGTCATCTAATGTTTATTATTTTTTGTTGATTAATGGTTATTGGACCATCAAAGATAAAAACAAAACTGAGATATATGAATAAAAGTTTAATATATTCGTCGTTCTGCTTTTGCTTGTAGTAGTTACCTGTTTTTATTTTTAATTGCTACTAAATATTATGGTAAATAGATTTGCTTGCGTTTCATTTTTGTACAAATAATAGTAATTAATACTTTTTTTAGGAGGAAGTGAACATTTCAAATTATTTTCAGGTCTCATGTGGCTATTGCAACCAATACTTAGGAATACTCAAGGAATTAATGTCCACAAATGTTTTACTACATCCATATTTGAAGAATTTTGAAAACGTTTCCTTGGACGTTGAACATAAAACAGTATGGGGTTTAAATTAAGAAAAAGAGGAACAGAATGTTAAAAGTAATAATAATACTGTTGAGAATCCAGTTCCAGGATGTAGCAAAAGTAATACTGATCCTGAAAGCAACAAAAATTTTTGGACGTATGAAGCAACCAAATTCTTAATAACCACTTGTTGGAATTTACACTAAGTAATTCCAACTTTTCTAATTATATATTTCGAGACACCCTGTACATATGTATTGGAACCGGCGTAGATGTCGCTGGGTGTCTAACAGTTACGAATCTCTGCGCGCGCAATTTCATTTCAAAAAGTACTGCAGTAGCTTTCGCCCTAGGCACACCTATTGTGAGAGTGTCTACGCACTTTCCCTATGTAAGAGTTTCGAGCTTTATTGTGTGAAGTTAGTGCGTTGGTGTTCAAGTTGTGTGTTTTAGTTGTGTAACTAACTCAGTTATTCGCCGTGGCCGTTCGTAAAGAAAGCCGGTAGTTGGTTCTCTCTCTAACACGTTTAGATTGCCGTGTATGTTGCCAAAGAAGCCGGTATATCTCTCTCACTCTCTCTCTACATCAAATCACAGTTACATTCATCGCACGTTATCAATTCTCTCTTCTCTCTATTTGAAACATTTATCAAGTTTCTGATACATAGTTTTTATGTTTATTTTCATGTAATAATTATTTTATGGTAATCGGTAAGATTACAGTGTTGTGTTATTGGCAAGAACAATTCATGGTGATAATATTTTCACATGTTTATTTATTTTGTTTTTACATGATCTTTCGAAGTTGTTTCATTAAAGATCAGTTGAAATTAAACTGACTATAGATTGAGATCTCAGTAGTTTGTTTAACCTTTCGTGGTCAGCGGAGACAGGATAGTTCACTTCGATGTCAACAAACACCTCCCCAAAAATTATACAGTCCACTGAAGTTACTGCCCGTCTTCGCTCTCCGACACCACTTATAAACAAAATAAACATAAATTCGAATCTCCTCAATACAGCAAAAAAGCGGTTTGGGGAATAATAAGTGAAAAAATGAAAAAAATTGATGTTTATAAATCGGGGGAAAATGGAGGAACTTGAAAAAAACATACTACGATAAAACATTGAAGGAAAAAAATAGTACAGGGAATTCAGGAGGTGTATATTGGATATGTTTTGATGACTTTCATGATATACACTTTAAGCATCCTCATTTCAACCCAATATATACGATTAGCAGTACAGGCTCTTTTAAAAAGAGACTGTGTACTGAAGGTGAACTTGAAGGTTCTTCTAGTGACTGTAGTAATGAAGAAAATTTAAACTAAATCATTACTAACAACAAATTGAAAGGAAAAGATAAACATATACAGTACACTGCTACATACATCGAAAATAGGAATAATGAAAAAATGAGACTGGTTCAAAGAAAACTTTAAAAAAGACCATTAAAGTAATATTAGCTACTTCTTTGTGTTTCTATATAGTTTTTTTGTGTTAGCTGCTGACAATGCACCAATCCAATATCTGTTTTGGGGGTTGCCAGCATAAAATATTTGAATATGATGTATATACATTTGTGTTTTTAGTGTTTACCCCTGAAATGTTATTATTATTTTTTGTGTTTATCCCTGCAATGTTACTTTGAGTTTTTAGTTATTTTTGACATGTTTTGTAAATTGTATGCATTATTAAAAATATTTTCGTCAATTTGTATTAATTTTTTCATTCAGTTAAGAAATAAAACAAAACAAGTAATACAATAATCTTTATTCTCCTAACATGTCACATAGAACCTAGCCTTTGTAAATTTCTGTCAAATTCTTGTAAAGGTCCTAAATGTTTATAGTCTTCATTTTCTTCAATAACTTCAAAATCTATTATATCATTTTGTTACATACATATATTATGAAACACACAGCATGCCATTATGTACTTGCATGCCCATTCTATGTCTTTTATATAAAGAAACTTCAAAGATCTAAGTCTGCCTTTTAATAAAGCAAAAGCTCTTTCTATGGCACATCTTGCTCTTGACAAGAGGTAATTAAAATGTTTTTGGATATTTGTTAATTGGCCGTTATCTTTAAATTGAGCCATTAAAGTTTGAATGCAAGGATATGCTTTATCACCGACAAGATGGCTATCATTTTGAAATTTCTCAAGTCTTCTGTCTGTTAAAAAACTAAAAAGATCACTTCTCTTCAACACATTAGCATCATGGGTTGCAACAACCTCTCCCACATAACAATGTGTAAAAAGCAATCTGTGGTCATATACATCCTGTAAAATAGGTACTAAATAATTAAACACAAAGACAATATAGGTAGATATTAAATACATACTTGTAGAATTAATGCTGGAATGTTTTTTCTGCAAATATATGATAGCCCATTTTCTTTAGGTATTGGTATTTGAATATAACACCCATTCAGAGCACTTGTAAAATCCATTTCATTGAAGGCAATTTTAACAGATTCTAAGTAATCCACAATAGGCCATCTGATGATTGAGTCAGAAATGCTCAAAATTGCATCCGTCACTATTCTAGCTGTTCTCAGCGCTCTCCCAATGTTGAAACAACTATATATTGATCTAAAACAAATAGAAAAATGCACTTCCACTCAAAATGTTGATACAAAGTAAATTTGGAAACAATTCTCTGCACAAGAGTGAGCCTTTTTTCACTAAAGAAAAACTACTTAAGACTATCAGATATATTGAATTATATCTAGAGAAAAACAGCTGAGAGAAAAATGATTTTGCCTTTTTTGCCAGATGTAATTCAATGCCTCACATATTCCTAGTAGTTCTTCGCTCATAAAAAACAGCACCCTTTTGTGAAGTTGATTACTTTCATTAACTTGCTGAAGGCTTTGATATTATTTTATTGTAATTTTTTGGTACAATATACCAAATGGTCGTTGATAAAATTCCTTTAGCTTTGTGTACCTCTTTTATTGAACCTACCCAATTATGTAATTCAATTTATATAAAACTGAAAACAATGCATACCTATAACTGTTAGGTGTGGCAAAGTACCATATAGTAAAAAACGACTGATTTTTGCAAAAACAGGATTCCTTCCCATGCTATCATCAGGAGCCAATTTGTCCCTAACTATAGACAGAATATGGTCAGAAGTTATTCTAGACATTCGAAAATTTTCTCGAAATTCTCCATCGGTATACAATTCCACTACCCTGGTGACAATATTCTGAATTCTTGGCCTTAAAACTAAAGAAAAAAAAGTAATTATTGAATTAATAAAGTATGCTGCATTGCTTACCTTGTTTACCCCTTGCAACCCTGTAGTCATCATCTGAATACTCTTCATCAGAACTTGGCAAAAGAAGATGGTAAAACACAAAATCAGCCCGATTGCCAATGCTTAAAAACAACTGAAAATGCCCAAAATCTGTTTTTTGGAGTAACAAACAACAAAATCCGCGTCAGTTTTGAGAATATATTTAAGTTTATATTTTCGTTTCGTACTTTTACCGGTTATATGTCCCGAATACAACTAGATATTTCAGTTTCATGCTGTCAACCAAAGCTGTTAACCGTGGTTATGGTTAGTTACTTTCGGACCATAGCCTATATATCATCGTCAGAATGACAAAAGTTACATTTCATATGATGCCTACCTGATGTTTAATAGTTATTTTTTGCTAGAAAAAAGAAGAAGATATGATATTACAAATATTAAAGCTTAGATATTATTAGCTCTATGGGGATATCATGGATATCATTTTTCCAATTTAGATCAGTATAACTGTGCAATGGTATAGAAAACCAGGAAAACTATATCTGCTGATCTTTACAATTATACAAGAAGACACTTTAAAAATGGAGAACTCCCTAGATTTATCTGTTCATTGACGACTTCATATTGTGGGTTTCTTAAGTGTCCAATTCTTCAAGGAAATCCAATTCTTGTTTCTTATCACAAATTTGTAGTAGGTACTTCTAGTTCTGTGTTAGGTGTCAATATGAATGATTTGTGTCAAGTAGATGTTTTGCGTAGTGGGATTTATCTGGTTGTTTTAAGCTGTATACTCGTAAGTGTTCACTGTATCGGATTTCAAAATTTCTAAGGGTCTGACCCAAATAGACAGCATTACATTCTGGACATTTAAGTTTATATATACCTAATTTCTTCAATGGTGATATTTTTGTTTTTACATTTAACAATTTAGTACTTACGTTACTTTCTGTTTTATCAGAAATTGTTGTGTTCGTTGTTAAAGATATTATCTTTGAAATATTATTAGAAGTATTTCCTGCATATGTGATAATTTTTAGAAGTATTTATTTCTTTAGTTTGTTTAGGAAATATTAGTTGCCACTTTTTCCTCTTTTTTATTTATCATATGTAATCAATAGAAAAGAGGAAAAAGTGGCATTACAACTAATATTTCCTAAACAAACTAAAGAGATCAAAACTTATAAAACCATCACATATGCAGGAAATATTTGTAATAATATTTCAAAGATAATATCTTTAGCAACGAATACAACAATTTCTTTTAAAACAGAAAGTAACGTAAGTACAAAATTTTTAAAAGTAAAAACAAAAATATCACCATTGAAGAAATCAGGTATATATAAACTTAAATGTCCAGAATGTAATGCTGTCTCTTTGGGTCAGACCCTTAGAAATTTTGAAATCCGATACAGTGAACACTTACGAGCATACATATTAAAACAACCAGATAAATCCCACTACGCAAAATATCTACTTGACACCAATCATTCATTGACACCTAACACAGAACTATATAGAAGTACTACATATTTGTGATAAGAAACAAGACTGGATTTCCTTGAAGAATTGGAAGTTAGAAGACACTTAAGAAGCACATAATATGAATTCGTCAATGAACAGATAAATCTAGGGAGTTCTCCACTTTTAAACTGTTTTCTTAAGTGATAATTTTAAAGATCAGCAGATATAGTTTTCCTGGTTTTCTATATCGTTGCACAGTTATACTGATCTTAATTGGAAAAATATATCCAGGATAACCCCATAGGGCTAATAATATCTAAGCTTTAATATTTGTAATATCATATCTTCTTCTTTTTTCTGTTATCATATATTAAGTCAATCACAAGTTAGGTCAGTTCTTGGTCTAGCCAAAAATAACTATTAAACATCAGGTAGGCATCAAATGAAATGTAACTTCAGACGATGATATTTAATATCGAAACAATTGTCAATTTTTTAGAATTCTCAACATTTATCCAATATATTGTGGTATTAGCTAGAAACAGTGAGTTTCATTTAAAACACTAATATGAGTAGATTCCACGAAGTAAGGGTCGAGACAGTTAATTTGACTTTATTTTATAATCTTCCTTCATTTCAAGAATCATTTTTTAGATCACAAAATGGCCCCAACAACAATCCTAGCTTCTTACAATTTTTTAAAATATATTGAAGAATGATAACTCACATGGATATCCATAACAACACCGGCAACTGTACATCTCAATATTATACTGCCATCTTTGAGTGTGGTTTCAGAAATGTTAATTTTTTCAGAAACAGAGCTTCAACGAATTTACAGAAAATGTAGCGGTTACATAGCTGAATTTGTTATAAGATCGCTTTTGAAAAGACTATCTTGCGACGTTTGTTGTGAGGTACTTGGATCATCAGGGTATGAACGTGACGCATGTTTCAAATTAATTTACAGGAATTCTAGAGGCGGCCGATTATTTCCCTCTCAAAGTGGAAAAAAACATGTTATGATATGAAGTTCAGTGCTGCCTAAAATTAATAGGCAACCTTCCACTAAGATTACTTTAATCAGTATGTTAATGAAAGATACAGAATGCTTTCTTTTAAATGACAATATTTTTCCATCATTGTCAGATCATTCCTTTCATTATGTACCCTATGAATTTAACCAAAACGAACTAATTAAATTAATTATCAACACCTACAGTGGTATTAGAATAAATAGCATTGCAAATAAGGCCAACAAATCCTTTCCTACAGAAACTGTTAGAAAAAAATATTAAAAATATTGGATAAAAATCAATAAAAAGCTTAGACAATCTTTGGTATTTTTCCATTTCAAATAAATGTATTAGAATTAATTAAGTTTATAATCTTATATATTCAGTAAGGTGCTTTGAAATATCTATATATGTATTTTTTACTCAATGCTTTTGTTTAAATAAAATGTAAAGAAAAGAGAATATGAACTTATATGTCATTTATATAACTAAAGTGTCTCAAACATTCTATTATATATCAAGTAGATAGTAAGCTCCCCTACTCTCAAACTTAATTATTCAGACTATTCTGAAATCCATCAACCAATTGTATATTGCATAAGTGTTGAAAATGAAATATGTCACACGAGTTTGCAGAATTGAGTGTGAAATCGAATTTTCAACACATGTTATACACGATATTTGTCCGAGGACCACAAAAAAGCAGAGTTAGTATTTATTTTATTAATTAAAGTTTATGGTAAGGTTACTACAATATTAAAAATAAACTGGTGCTTCAAGACCGTTGTTGACCATTTTATGTTCTTTAGTTGATACGAAGTTTTGAATTTTATGCGTATCAGACTCACAATTACCGAAAATTCAATAATTCTCTCCAATTCGCTCTTTCACTTGCTAACAGTTCAAAAGTCAAACTCAAAATGTCAGGTAGACATCGATAATCATCGACCCGTGTGCAAAATAATTACACCCAGCTGTCGGCCTGTTGACTTTTGTTACTGTACATGCTATGTTGGAAACGATCTTTTTCTTTCTTGACGATTTCGCGCGCTGTCCTAACCCAGAAAATTAGAGTATGATACACATGTTGATGCGAAAGCATGTATGTATATTATTCTAAACCTTGTGATACTAAATATATCTATCTATATCTAACAAAACGTTCTGTATAATATACAAACCCATACGAAACTTATCACGGCCAATCTGATTTCTCAATTTTCTCATTTCACACGGGTACGCCCTTCATTTGCAATTTTAAATTTTCACTGAGTAAAGAGTAAACTGTATGAAATGTGTCATATTTCTGTAAACTCGTGTGAAATCTTTCATTTTGAACACTTGTTATACAATATACTGTTACTTAATTCACATCATAATTGAACAGTACTTCAAGAAGTTCCGATTTTTCAATTTTTATGTTTAATATTTGTTTTTTCGAATATCCCAGGTTGTGCAGCCTCGAAATTACCTTAATATGTGGTGATAGAAGTCAAAAATAAAATTTTGAAACTGGAATATAATATGTACTTAAAACCACAGCAATGGTTTATTTTCTTGAAACGGCGGTTGATTTAGTAAACACAACCATGCTACTACGCTTCCTTTTAAATTACGATATAAAAAACTATTAGTTTTCTGTAAAACTAACACAAAATTAAGAAACAATAAAAATTCAACCTATATTTTTCGGTGAATGCTCTTTAAATCCCCAATGTTTTGACTTATTTGCGTCAGCAGCTTAGTATTTTTTGGTAAATTCAATGTAGCCAACGTAAATAGTCACGCGATGGCGAATTGCATGCCACAGTCATTTTAGTAAATATTTTCCTATATCCATGGTCCGTATACTGTACTAGGAATATTCTGTGGTAACATAGGGTTTGAAACAGAGTCCACAATCGACAATTTGTTAGAAAGAAATAAGTATAAATTCAGTGTATTACTCTTTTTCTTTAACAGGATATCATAACCAAGCAAAAGTGGAAAACGTACAAAAGTACATAGCCGTAAGCGACGATAATGTGTTACAAAACCAGTATAAACTCATTCTAGGTATTAACAGAATATCAGAAACATTGAAAGAATTACAGTACAGTTAAACTACTATAAACTATAGGTGGTCAGAAATACCGCTCCCGAGAGACGCACGCGCGATTCGTATTCATATAATCTAGTATCCTTATTTTAACTGTAATAATCTACGCTGACTATCTTGTCTATCTTACCATGCCTTTCTCTAACACATTGGTAATGACATGTGCCTCTTACATTTTCCCATTTACTATGAGGCGATTATTGTCTCACGTTAGAATTGAAAAAGGAGTGATTTACTTTATTATTAAAAAAACAATATTATATGGGCACTTATACTTTCAACGTGTAGATTGAAAATTAAGGGAGGGGGTAGATAAAAATATAAGAATTACGGCTCTAGACGAATTCGTTTTATCAGGAGTGTAGGAATTGCAGGCGGTCTTTGTCAGAGAGAGAAAATTTTCGGCTAATCGTTCAGAATTGAATATTTGCTATTTTATCATATGTACAGTATTTAATTATTGAGTTGCAATAATAAATTATTTCAAAAAGTAGCCTATTCAATGTCACTATCGTCGATTTATTGTTTTTCATATTATAACCGTACAAATTATTAGATTTTTAACCTATTTTTAAAATCTTTATAATGATTGGAGTGATATTTGAAAAACTATTTAACAGTTTGTGCAACGATTTACTGCACAGGCGTTTTTCAATTTGGAATGTCCATAAGAACAATGTTAAATGTAACAACAAAATAATTTATATCTCTTTTATAAATAAACATACAAAACTGAATCTTTGACTGAAGGATGAAAAATTTTTTGATCGATATAAAGCGGTGAAAAAAATCCCATTTTCAAATGCTACAATAAACACATTTCTTGCTATTTCTCAATATGAATTACTCTGGTAATACCATTTTACATTTGCAATTTTTGGTGTATCTGCAGTCTACTCATTTTAAGATTTAGAAACATCCATAATTCAAAAACAAACTCGCTCTGTAGACCGCTTGTCATTCATACGCTCCTAATAAAACGATTTTATAGAGAACCGTAATTTCTCTATTTTTATTTATCCCCTCTCTTCTTTTTCAGTCTACATGTTAAGATTGCTAGTGCCCACAAAATATTCCGTATTTAAAACAACAGAATTCAGTCCTCATTTAATTCTAACGTAAAACGATAATCGCCTCATAGTCAAAGGGAAAATGCAAAAGGCACATGACATTATCAGTATGTTAGAGAGAGGCATGGAGAGATAGACAATCCAAGTCTTAGCGTAGATGATTACAGTTATAATACGAATATTGGCATACGATACTTTTTTCGCATGTTATGATGCACTGTTAACAAAAATAGGTGAAACATTGAATATATTTGTTTCTTTCTAACACATTCTTGTTTATGAACTCGGTGTCGGGCCTAACTTTAACTGTAGATGGGGATCACTTTGGTGCTTCCAAAAACCTATATTTAATGTGTCTTCTGTACTTTATAACCGAGATACAGAGTGTTTTATAAATTTATCCCATTTCTTTCGAACCTCATAACTTCCGAGTTTCCCTGTATATTATTTTGAAATTCGGTACACGTAATAACCATTACCTAGAAACTCCATCAAAAGCATCTCCAAAAAGATAATGCAGGTCCGGCTTAACAAAAAATTTCAAAATTCGTCTTTCCTAAAAACAACACCCTGTATATAGATTTTTTTGAAATTGCTCTTTATAATTGGAAAGAGTATAAAAAATCGAATCTACTCATTTCCTTTTTATTTTTCCGCAGACAATTTTACTACCAAATATTTACCGTCAAAGTTATAATTTCTGCACGTTTTGGGGGTTAACAATGGTATCGGAGAGGTTTTAGAGAAGCATCCTAGAAATTCAATTGAGTTTGTATGTTTACGAGTACAGACCACTAAAAAATGTGATTACAGGGCCGTACTTAGGACATACTCATTCAATATGTCTCGAATATTTCGAACACCCTGTATAAAGATATGTATCTGGAAACTATGCACTTCTACATTTAGAATAACAAGAGTAAAATACGAGAAATAAATGAATCCTCCAAAATCGGAGAGATTTTATTAGTTTTATTAATTGACATGAACAGAAAACAAGACTAACAACATTGTCCAAACGAAGCAAGTCTAACCTACAAAAATTACTCAAAATGACCTCCATTCTGCTCTATGCACTTTCTTGTCCTTTTTGTAATATTGCGAGCGGACCTTCTGATCACATCTGGATTATTTCTCATTTCTCCGCAGGCATTTTCTATTCTTCGAAGAAGTTCTTCTCTGCTATTAATATCAGTAGCATATACTTTTGATTTTAGATATCCCCAAATATGGTAATCCACAGGATTGAAGTCAGGTGACCTTGAAGACCAGTTATTGGGACCACCTCTCCATATCCAGGAAAATTTTCATTTAAAAAATGTCTTACTATGACTCTGTAATGCACCGAAGCACCGTCATGCTGATAATAGATTCCTTCTAAATTTACGTCTGCATCATCTAATAGCACTGGTAAAATATTCGGCAAAAAATCCAAATAGACTTCGCCAGTCAGTCTATGTGGAAAGATGTGTGGTTCTATTAATTTATTATCAATGACACCGCACCAAACGTTAACAGAAAATTATCGTTGCGAATGGGCCTCTCTTGTAGCAAATGGATTTTTTTCTGCCCAAATGTGCGAGTTCCGTAAATTATAAACGCCGTCTCTTGTAAATTGAGCTTCATCCGTGAATAGAACTCTACTTAAAATTCTTGCATTTCGAATGATCCAATTGCTAAAATTCGTTCGTGTAATTTCGTCCCCTGGTTGAAGTCGCCGCCAAACAGTAACATGAGATACATTTGTAGCATGTCCAATTCTTCTTGTACTAATCTCCAATATTCAAAATATTTTGTTCCATATTTAAATGATGTTCATTTAATGTAACCATTGGAAATATGCCGTGTTCTACTAAGTAATTAAAAATACGAATAAATGTTTTACGGTTTGGTAACCTTCGGTAAGGGAACCTTCTTCCGTATTCAGTTTTTGCAGCTGTACCATTACCATTACAAAATCCATAAATAAATAGAATATCTGCGTATTCTCGGTTAGAAAATTGATGAGGCATAATGATTTAATACTCACTAGGTAAAAAGAAAATACTGTAGTAAGTTCAAAACATCAAACACTGTTTGACAGAAACTAGATACTAGATACAAATGACACACACTTCAATGATGTGTCTATTCCATGACCTACTTGAAGTATTATCTAGTTTATACGAGTACTTTTAACGTTTTTTGAAGTATAAATTTATTTCTCGTATTTTAAACTTGTTATTCTAAATGTAGAAGTGCATAGTTTCCAGATACATATCTTTATACAGGGTGTTCGAAATATTCGAAACATATTGAATGAGTATGTTCTACGTACGGCCCTGTAATCACATTTTTTAGTGGTCTGTACTCGTAAACATACAAACTCAATTGAATTTCTAGGATGCTTCTCTAGATGCATTAAATATATTTCATTTCAAGCTAAAAAATAAAAAAAACCTCTCCGATACCATTGTTAACCCCCAAAACGCGCATAAATTATAACTTTTACGGTAAATTTTTGGTAGTAAAATTGTCTGCGGAAAAATTAAAAGGAAATAAGTAGATTCGATTTCTTATACTTTTTCCAATTATAAACAGCAATTTTAAAAAAATCTATATACAGGGCGTTGTTTTTAGGAAAGACGAGTTTTGAAATTTTTTTTTAAGCCGGACCTGCATTATATTTTTGGAGATGCTTTTAATGGAGTTTTTAGGTAATGGTTATTACGTGTACCAAATTTCAAAATACTATACAGGGTAACTCGGAAGTTATGAGGTTCGAAAGAAATAGGATATAAAGTGCAGAAAACACATTAGATAGAGTAAATTGGGGTAATATGGCAACATAAAATTCAAATGCCCACATTCTAAGAACCAACGCGCCTAGCTGAAACACGATGGCTGCACGTTAGAGCTTACACAATATATGTATGTGTTCAGAGTCGCTCGATGCCATATTCACACACAGCGAAAGATTAGAAGTAAAAATGCATAGTGATACTCTATTGCCATTTTACCCCATACCATGGGTAATATGGCATCATACGATGAGTAATATGGCAACATGCTATTCTCGTAAGAAATAAAATATTTCATGAAACTGAAAAAAAAACTTTATTTTTACAACATTACATATTATATATTACTGAATCTTATGTCTAATCTTATGTCTGATCTGGAACACAATCTGCACAATATATGTTTGATGGAGTACATATCTCGTGAACCCAATGATTACATTGCACACATTGCAACCAATCACATTTTGGTCCTTTTTTATCAAAATAGTATCCACGGCATTGTGCACAATATTCTGATTCATCGTATTCCAATTCTGATTCACCGCTCTCCATTGTAGGCACTTCTAATTCGCTTTCTGATGAACTAGTATCAGGATTAGCATCACGTCTTTTCTTTTGAGTGAATGTCTTCTTTTTTCCTTTGTTCTCTTTATCGGCCTCATCTTTTTCCATCTTATTTTTTTTACGTTTTAGCTTTGCTGCTTCCTTTTTGTCTTTAATTTCTCTTTTCTTTCGTTTCTCTGCAATTGTTTCTGGGCATGTAAGTAACTGAGCATGCTGCTTTCTCTTCTGACACCCACTTGGACCAGGTATAGCTGGAATAGGTACGATCGCTTCAAATGATACTTCGTTGTTATGAATATTATTGACCTCATCATTAGGATTATCTTCAACATTGTTGTCGGCATCATCAGGAATAACACCATCAGCATTTTGTTCTAAATTATTGTTCCTAGGAATTGTCGCGGGAGTATGCTGGATGAAAGCATGATCGGGAATTATGGTTGCATTAAATGGATGGATTCCGCAGGTTCTGAAACCCGAAACCCCGTTTTGAACCGTAGCTGCTTTACACCATGCATTGTTTAAGAGTGCTGGAAACTGTAGCCTATTCAATTTCCGACCAGGATGATTATGTATCCAGTTATTACAGGCTTGTGACCAATAGGTTTTTAAAGGTTTGAAAAACGATCTGTCTAGTGGCTGAAGCCAGTGTGTCGTATGGCTTGGTAGACACAACATGATGACATCGTTGCTTGCGGCTTAATCTAATAATTCTACATCCGAACAGTGCGACGAATGGCCATCTAAAATGAGCAATACTTTACCTGGCTCTTTTCTGGCAATAAAGTGCTCTCGAAGCCATATTTTAAAAATATCTGTTGTTACATATGCCGATTTTTCATTCATTATAACTTTACCCCCAGGAGGCAAACCATCTTCGAACTCTTGTTTTTTCTTCTTGCCTTTAAAGATACAAACGGGAGGAAGAAAATGACCTTCTGCATTAACACAGGCTATAACTGACACCGTCTCACCTTTCTCACCACTTGTAACGCAGTTTACGGTTTTGGTGCCTTTAGTGGCAATAACTTTTCCTGGGTTATTGTTAAGTTGTAGCCCTGATTCATCGATATTAAATATTTTTCTCGGGGTGTTCATTAAGTCATTATCTGTTAATGTTTTCTGCAACAGATCAAAATATCGTTCGCATTCATTCTTAGACATGCCTTGCGCTCGCGCTATAGACATTCCTTGAGCTTGGCGAATTGACAATTCAGGACGTCTTTTCATAAACGATACAAACCAGTCATACCCAGCTTGCTTTTTCTCGACATTAAAGGTATTTGAAATATTATTTTGAACCGCAAAAGAAAATGCAATCTTTTTCACATCAACTGATGTAAGTGCAAATCCATGCTTTTCCATAGTTTGGATGTATTTTACCAAACTTGCTTCATGATCTGAAGTTAGACAACTTTTGCGGCCCAATTTTTCTTTGCGGAGGTTTCCAGACCGCATTCTTCTCATCAAAGTACGGGCAGGAACGTTATAAGTACAGCTAATTTGGCGAACAGATCCTCTACCATGTCTAAGATCTTCAATGGCATTGCCAAGATCTTCTTCTGACCATAAAGCTCTAACGTTTTTCCGAACAAAAGTACGAGGCATCTGAAACCAAAAAAAAGCAGGTAAGGGTAAGAGTAATACGCTCGGGGTAATACGCCGCAGTTGAAAAAATGTGACGCATAATACCCCATATTGCATCTTATGACAAATAAAATCAAAACACATATTTATCATACGTTTAACAGAGTGTTCCGCCAAAAAAGAGTAAGGTTATGAATCATTCTTTGACACACTTCTATTAAAATTGACGAAATCTGCTTAAGACTTCCTTCACCACTGTATATAACTTAACATTAGAAACTATTTTACACGGTGCTTACCTTTATATCGACGTCACTCACTAAAAAACTAATGGTTTCGATTTGCGAATGATTCACGCTTGTTTTCTGTCTGACACAAATATGGATGAACGACCATTGTTGCCAAATGTTGACTTGGAACGGAAATATCAAACTGCGGCGTATTACCCAGCGCGGCATATTCCCCCAATTTACTCTATAGGTTTTTGGAAGCACCAAAGTAATCCCCATCTACAGTTAAAGTTAGGCCCTTTCCCAATGAAACACCCTGATGCCACAATGAGAAAGTCTGGCACCTCACAAAATGGCGGACCGTCAACGCGAAAGATATGCGTGAACTTTACCCGCCAAGGAGAGTGTCCATGCTGATTGTTGGTTATGCTGTGACTGCGTCCTCCTCTATCGCATCAAATAGCCTCTCTATCATACATGTTTGCTCGCTCCAAGTTTTTTTATTTAAAAGCCTTGCAACCGTTATTTATGAACAGATTTTTGCAGACAACCGTATACTACTGTATTTGCAATAAAATTATCTTGATTTTAATATATGTATATGTCAGGTTGTTAACAGATGAGCGCAATTACTAACTTACCTCTCTATACACGTCAACTATGTAAATGTGCCAGACAAAGGTAGGCAATTTAGCTGTTGCATATTGTGTATATTATTTGCTTTTATCTGGAGTTTAGTTCATTTGGCAAGAATGTCACGGAATTTTTAAAAAATGATAATTTTTTATAATTTTAATTAATTTTAGCCACGAACATTTTTTACGGCAACCCTCTCGGTCTATGTTCTCAGAGATATATTTTAGTTGATAAAATATAATTTTCATCCTTACTTGGGATTTTAGATTAAAGGTTTCTGAGATGTAGTTGATCTGTCTCATCGCTCGATAATAACTATATGTAATATATACTATTGCTTACCTTCTTCGTCGTCAATTGTGATGATTTCAGGAGGTACAGTCGTCTGTTTCAATCCTACAAGTTTATCCAAAACTTTCTTATAAACTTCTTTGTCTTCATTTCTTAATAGTTCTTTGAAGAGTTTCAAATCTTCGGTTACAGTAACGCCGTTTTCACATTTTAACGCTACCGCTTCTTTCTTAATATCCATTTCACAAGTTGGTACGTTTTTCACAATATCGTCTTGTTCATCCGTAGGGATTTGTGCGTCTTTAGCGGCGACAGTGACTTCCATTGATTTATCCTGTACGATTACAGTGCCTTTTTTAAAAACACTTCCTACGGCATCACTTTTATTCATCGAATATGAATCATTAAGACCCAATGTGTTACTCGTTTCAGGTAAATAGTTGATTTCTATTGGTAGAACTGGTTTATTTCTGTTGGCAACATCAGTTTGAGATATTATTTTCGTATTAGTACCATTGTTTATAGTTCCGTTAAGTTTTTTATTATTCGGTGGTAATTGATTTGAGTTTAGTCTTCTTTTCTTCGGCCCTTTCGGTTTTGGATTCGGCGAGTTTCTTTTTAAAGCATTTAAGAAATGCCTCATCCAATTCGGATCAGTATATTTTTCTGGTATGATATGCAAAACGTCCTTGATCAAAGGTATTTGCGAATCCAGATCATGCGTTAAAATTTTTATGGTATACCGTCTTAAAGTTGGATTGATGGTGCTGTCGTTGAATATCGTTTTCGTTAAAAACGATATGATTTCGTTGATTAAATCATCTATAAATAATTTCAATTCTATTGAAACGTCTACAGCTACCTTTATGAACATTAAATATTGATAAAAGTAATTGAAGATGGCCAAAATTTCGGCAGTAAAAGAAATTCGCATTAGACGGCGTGACATTGGCAGCATTGATTTCGCCACTGCTATTCTCAGTAATTTGTGATAATCGTGGATCGAGTTGTTGAATTTATTAATTTGATTATAAATTTGAGGTAATTCTCTAAAGTTACTACCTTGTGACGGTCGTACTTTTAGCTCATCTATTCCTTTAGTTATATTGTCGAAAATGTACTGATATTTTCTGTAAAAATATGGATCCATCAGTTTCAACAGATTATCCTCTTTGACGGACAAATTTATAGGAGCTTCTGTTGATTCATTACTAGGCTGTGGATAATTTTTAGTTCGTTTTGTTAACACAGACTCGACATATCTTTGAGGATCGTTGGTTTTAGAAAAATACGCGTTATTAGGTAATATATGGCGATTATCAGGTGTGTGTGAAGGTACAATTGGAGTTATGGCGGTATTGCTAGGCAGTGATACACTCGTAGGTAAATTTTTGGGAATGTATGGAGACATGTTTGCTATAGGAGGAGGAAGAGTATCATTGCACATTAAATTTGATGGTATTGTTACAGTAGATGTTGAGTCTGGTGAAATCCTTTCTGTAGATATTCGTTTCACTGGTGGACGAGGCGGTTGGACGATTCCCTTCCATACTGGTGCATTTTGAAGAAGTGGTACTTTTAATGTTGTATCCGTATCCGTTTGCGAGCTTATCGCATTTTTGTTTTGATCTTCTTCGACTGAATATCTCCTTATAGAGCTGTTATGATTTATGAAACTAATTTCCGGAACTATGGCGGGCAAAATATGCTTTCCTAGCAGTTTTGAAGTATGATAACTATCATATGATTGAGATCTTTGGACGTCCTTAACGTTGTTTTTATTACTATCGATAGAATTGATTATTTGTTCTGTTATGGTTTCGTTGTTGTTTGTTTTGTTAGTTTCTGAGGCGATTTTGTTGATGACGTTATAGTTGACAACATTGTTGTTGTTGTTATTTGGTTGCCTTTCTTTATTTTCGCAACAATGTTGAAGATTTTTCTCCGTACTCACATTATAGGGTTCTTTAGATTTGCACAATGATGTCGGAACACCTGCAACAATACAGAAAATAATGAAATATGGGTACCTCATAAAAATTTTATGGAAGTTGCGATCTAATATCCCAGACGGAAGTTGCCGAAATGTTAAACACATTTTTTTTTCTGTATATACTATATTATTATTATTGCATGCGTTAAAGTATGGAAGATATCTTCGTCACCCCGTAAGATGCAGTAACAAAATTTTGGTTATGTATATGTCGCAGGCTTATTGAGAAATCAGTCCTATTATAATGCGAGTAGGCTTTTTCAATACGACTGGGCGCATTGTAACACTGCCGCAATAACCAAGAATATCACAATATGACTAATAATTTTGTTAGTCTTAGGGCGGGCACACAAGTTCCTGTATACCCATCAGGTAAACCTGCGCAGGTAAACCGTAAACCTGACAGGTATACTTGTGCAGGCTGGTGCACACACGTTACGGTTGTAACGACACTGTCGTCTAAAATAAGCGTTAACACTCTCCACACATAATTACCACAAAACATTGGCGACCGCGATACAGAACACTATTAAACCAAATTATTACAGTAGACGAAGTTGGGAATCCAGTACCTAGAGGGCAACACTTTTGACATCTCACTAACAGAACGACTGATATTGTTAA
The DNA here is from genome assembly GCA_963921935.1 of Galeruca laticollis. Taxonomy (NCBI): domain Eukaryota; kingdom Metazoa; phylum Arthropoda; class Insecta; order Coleoptera; family Chrysomelidae; genus Galeruca; species Galeruca laticollis. The sequence goes on along the minus strand of OY998179.1, from coordinate 150,123,379 downwards.
CGCTGAAACATTTCAATACATCGACAAGTTCAATCTTTACGCCTACAAGCGAAAGGACTTCATAGGTGGAAGTAGCTCCAGCTTATATAGTTTTCAAGGCCCATTTACCAAATGGGTGGAGATAAGTCCAGTCCGGAAGATAACCGCAAAGGTAATAACTCAACACTTTAAAGATGAAGTATTAATGAAATTCGGCTGTCAAAAGATAGTGATAACGGACAATGCCAAATCATACGAACATAAAAGTTTCAAAGAATTACTAACAGATTTCAATATAGAAAAACCACCATATTCACCGCAAAACAACCCCGTAGAAAGAGCAAACAGAGTAATAAATACCATGATAGCACAATTTTGTGACAACAATCACAAAAAATGGGACACACATATACCCAGAACTAACGCTCGCCATAATTACCGCCAGACACGAGTCAACCGGATTCTCGCCAGCATTTCTCAACTTCGGACACGAATTAAGACTTCCAAGTAAGATTGTAAACGACAGGACGACAAATACAGATTCTACAACAAACAACAAGTGTACGAAACTTAAGGAAACTTTCAAACTAGTCAAAATCAATCTAGCGAATGCATTTACATCACAAAGCCACTGTAACAACCTTAAAAGAAGGAACTGGTCACCAAAAATCGGAAAGAAGGTGATGAAGAAAGAACACCACCTGTCAAACGCAGAGAAAAATTTTAGTGCAAAATTAGCACCAAAATATTCGGAATGTTTTACAATAGAAAAAAAATAGCCAATAACATCTACCAAATTAAAACCGACAATAGCAACAGAACGTAAAAGATCTAAAACCAACATGGCCGGAATCAAAACCGGTTAACCCTACTACCAGCACAAAAACCATCAACTCCACCAAAAAATTACAGTTAAATAGCCAGACAAACACAGAACAATATCAATCTAAACCAAATCGCGAAGATGGAAGACGTGCTCGATCTACACGACGACAGCATTTGGCAGCTTGAAGAAGGAGAGTTAGATCGACCTCCAACTCCCGGGAAGTCGGTAGAGCAAGACTGGAATCGATTGGTAAAAATGAAAGGCCAATCACTATCAGTGACAATACCGTTAACAGACCTCGTACTGAAACAAGTAAGAAATGGATCGAAGACCAGGAGACGGAGATACCGATACAGGCTAGCAAACGGCGAAAACATTAGGCCGGTCCAAATGGCCTCCCATACATTCAATGATATATGGGACCAAAAATGTTGTTCCCAAATTTCTTACGACCTGGGGGGGGGTTAACGACACTGTCGCACACATAATTACCATAAAACAATGCCGATCGGATACAGAACACTACCAAATCAAATTATCACAGTAGACGAAGTTGGACTAACCGAACGACCGATATTGTTAACGCTGCAATATTTCAATACATCGACAAGTTCCATCCTTACCCCTACAAGCGAAAGGAAAGCTCCAACTAATATAGCGGGAGTACCCTTAACCGAGTTTAACCGTGTTTAACCTGGGATCGAAATCGACACCCGGCTTGTCGTCGACCCCTTGGAGTGTGTTGAACCCAAGGTTAGATACAGGCAAACCCCGTCTTTCGGCCGAAATTATAGAGCGCATTGAGTCTAGAATGGAAGCCAACCGTCCTAGCCGAAGTCCGGAAGCGTGTTGAGCCCAGAACAGTGGCCTTCCTGTCTAGCTGAAGTTTCGATGCGTGTTGAGCCCGAGACGGAAGCGAACTCCCAACTCACTGAGGTCCTGCTGTGTGTTGACGCGGGATCTGGTACCAAATACACCCCGTTTGTTTTAGGCAACTAGAACGAGGGGGCAAAACGAATATCCCAGGTCGACGAAACTAAGTGAGTTACACAACCGTACTGCTTCGTCAATCAATCCTCGTCGCAAAGTCAAAGGGTTGAGGTAAAGACGCATATTAAGAGGTGATCAGCAGACGACCACCCTCAGGGTAGCCACGCGGAATCGCGGATTAACGCTTGTACATATAATAACTGTATATAGAATTAGTTTTAAATTGTACGGATTTTATTGATTATTAGTTTGCAGATAACACAGATGCTATCGTTGAATAAGCAAATCTAAACAAACAGCCATTTTTATATCCTACGGCAACTACACGGTAAACCGGAAAATTTTAGCTCAGTCGAGAGATGGCCAGCCAACAAGACGACGACGCGTTCAGTTTAGTCGGTTTGTTATTAGTGGCCGCGAAGTACAAAAAGAAGAAAGCCCGCAAAGGCTGGTGTAAAGATTGGCTTTACAAGAGAAATATATTAGAGAGTTATTGAAACGTCTTTTGAGAAATCCTTTATTAAAAGATTTCTTTATTTTGACATATACGTATGCGCATTTCTTAAGTACGACTTTAATACTTTTATGTGAATAAAGGATATCCTATATTTAAATAAAATACAGGAAAGGAAGCTTTTAGTTAAAGATCTTTAATTTTGACATGTTTGACACACTTTTCACAGAAGTAGAATAGCTATTTCAGTTCTGTGATTGTATTGAAACTAACAACCAAAGACAATACAAATACTAATATATTTTAGTTTGTCTATGTTAACAACTATATTAATTGTTATTCCGTTATTCAGTATATCCTCGGGGATTCTGCATCTACTTTAGCAAAATTTGCCCAGAGAGCAATAAAATTGTACAGATTAATGAAAAAAATAACAGAATCTTTGATTGGCCCATAAAATAAAAATCAGTATCTCATAATTTAAAGAATACCTATGTCCAATGTAGTAAAAATTTGTATAATTAATCTTCAGTTTGTTCATAGGTATTAAGGAGCAGTTGCCTAATTAAAAGTATGCAAAAATAAAGTAAAGTAAGTAAAGTTCAAATTCATACATTAATTTATTATACATTTCAAAAGTTACACATAAAAGATTAATTATTGTAAAAAAATAAAGACCTACTACAACCAGGTACTGGTTGTAAAAGAATATGGTCCCTCCAGTATTCAAAAGATGTTTTGCAGTTTTAGGCACACAACAAGAGCTTATGGTGTAAAATGAATTTTTTCATCAAAAAAGTATATCACCATTATAAAAAGTATTATAATAGTTCGATAACACGTTAGTACTTTAGAGAATAACAACAAAACCATTCGTCTTATGACAAAACTGCTTTAAGAGCTTGCAGATGTACTTGCACTTCTCTTTTTTAATTTTGAGCATTTCCTCGTACATGGGAACCACTTCTTTGTTATTTGTCTTTGATTTATTTACTAACTTGTCCCAGATAGCACACTATATCCATAGGATATCCTATCACGATCCCAAATGTCCTGAAACTGGATAACCGCGATGGGATATCCATAAGCTATCCTCATCTTGCCCAGAAAGGTACAGCATGTACTATTCGTTTCCAAAAATAGTATATCCTATGGATAACCCAAAAGTATATCCTATGGATATCCGACTGGGATACCACTGAACGCTGCCTATAAAAGGATATACATAGGTTGACCTATTTAATAATAACCTATGGTTATTCCTTCGGGTCGATGATGGGTTTTTGGTTCAGCTGATTTTTCATATTGTTGGGAAAAATATATCGAAAACAAAACTGTATGTAGGTATTGAAATATAAAGATTTTAAATTAAGATAATACACCATCATAATATTATGTTGTTCATGTCCAAGCAGCTGTTTCGTTTCTAAATTCAAAATTTTGCCGAACATGCCATGCTTTAACGAGTTTTTACGATGATGTTTATTCCCGCCATGTATTTGTATATTTCGCGGTTTCCGAGTTAAGCCGATTTCGCTAACCGATGGCCAACAACCGACAACCGTACCTCTGTTTCACAAAGCAATTGTGAAGAAAAAAGATAGAGATAGGCTTGTATGGAGTTTTCCCGCGTTTCCCGGCCATTGCCAATTGCCATTGCGTTTGCGTATGCTGTTTGCTTTGCTATGCTAGATGTTTATATTGTTTATAACAAGCTGTGATGCAAGTTTGGTTTGTTATTAGTTTGTTATTTAGTTATTTGAAGTTTTGAATGTTTTGATACAAGTGCTGCTGAACATCTCAAGATTTTTGCTGGGAATTAGGAAAGGTTAGTGTTTGTGTTGTAAAAAAATTTCTATTTTCACACACCCCTAGAATGTTTCGTGAGCCCCACTGATATAATTCAAAGTTTAACGTGTTTAATTGTCTTGTATCTCACATATATTCTTTCTTTCCAGGAGTTGGTGGAATAGGTACTATACTACCTATTTATTTAAGTATACTATTATTGGTTATGTTGCTAAAAATTACTCCTTGACTAGGTCGAGTTGAAGTAATGGCGTGTAATTCCCAAGGTATTAAACGCAAAAATAGGTCTTATTATAGAAAAATTAAGAAGGATACTGATGACTCACTTTTATTGTTTTCGATTAATGATAGTCATAATAAGTCTTTAACTCCAGTGTCTTTGCTCAGCTCAGATTCTGAAAGTGATGATAATATATCACATATTTCTAATATTGATCTGAAATCTGATTCAGGTGATTTTAGCCATATTTATAGCTCCAATGACGATTCCATTTGTGCTGAAAAATGTGATCTCGATGATTTTTTTAAGCTCAATGAAACGAATCTTTCTTGCTCGAGCCTGCCATTATTCACTGAATGTACCAACATTGATAATGGTCACAAAACAGATATTAAAACACAGCTAGCACAATGGGCTCTTTCAGAAAATATTACTCACTCTGCACTTGGAAATCTGCTGAAGATTTTGAAGCCTCATTTCGAACAGTTACCCCTCGATCCTAGAACACTTTTGAAAACTCCTAGAAGAACTGAAACAAAGATCATTTCTCCTGGGGAGTATCACCACTTTGGCCTTGAAAAGGTTGTCAACTATCTGTTGCAACAAAAACAACAAAATACAAAATGTGAAATATGTGTGAATATCGATGGAGTACCATTGAGTAAAAGCTCTGGTAGTCAGTTTTATCCAATCCTAGTCTCTCTTTTCCCTGTTGAAAATTTAGTTGGTTTGGTTGGGATTTACCATGGTTACAAAAAACCAGTTGATGCTAATTTATTTCTAAGAGATTTCATAGATGAAGCTATAAAGTTGACAAACAATGGGCTAACTTTTCGTGATAAAATAATACCTTTTGAAATTAAGGCTTTTATATGTGATGCTCCTGCTAAAGCTTTCATTAAAAATATTAAATCTCACACGGGTTACTTTTCTTGTACAAAATGTTGTCAGGAGGTGGAGTTCATTGATAGAAAAATGTGTTTTCCTGACATAGATTTCATTGAAAGATCAAATTATAGTTTTACCAACAAAATCCAAGAGGAACATCATGTTGGGGACTGCTCTTTACAAGAAATTCCAAATTTGAATATGATTTCAGCATTTCCTTTAGATTATATGCACTTATTATGCCTCGGAGTGATGAAAAAATTGATACTTACATTGTGGATAAGTGGCCGACCACCTTTTAAATTATCGTCAAACCAAATCAATAAAATTTCTGATTTATTGCTAGCACAGTCTGGAAATATCCCAATAGAATTTTGTAGAAAACCCCGCTCTTTGAGTGAAGTAAAAAGATGGAAAGCGACTGAATTTAGGCAATTTATATTGTATACTGGGCCAATTGTTCTAAAATCTGTACTTGACCAAAATAAATATTTGAACTTTTTATCTCTACATGTAGCAACCAGAATTTTGTGTTCAAATTTGATTACTAGTGACCACCTTAAATATGCACATTCATTATTGATATACTTTGTCGAACTTTTCAGTGTTCTATATGGCAAGGAAAATATTTCTCATAACATACATAACCTTCTTCATATATCTCAAGATGCCACTAATTTTGGAAAATTGGATAATTTCAGTGCTTTTCCATTTGAGAATAACATGCAAATTTTGAAAAAGCATGTCAGAAAATCTGATAAACCAATTGCACAGGTGATAAATCGGATTGCTGAAAGAGAACAAATATTTGAAAAAAATATTACTGCTGAAGTTGCTAATATTCCTTCTAAAGAACATCATTCAGGACCCTTGCTTCAAAACTGTTGTGAGCCACAATATCAAGAATACAAATTTAACAATTTTAAACTGAAAATAAAACATCCTGACAATTGCTGCATGTTAAAGAATGGTAGTGTAATAGTAATTGAGAATTTTGCCACAGACTTTCTAGGAAATGTTGTGATTATTGGAAGAAAATTTGAGAATCTTAAAGATATCTTTACAAGTCCGTGTAAATCTTCTGATATAGGAATATACCAAGTTTATGACTTAGGTAGAATGCACTCTTGGCCAGTATCAGATGTAGAACTGAAGTATGTTCCTTTGGTCCAGGAAAATACTGTTGTTTTTCCTTTACTACATTCTGAATGAATTTACTCACTTTTTTTCAATTATTGTCAGGAATAACATCTTTTTAGCAACATACCATTAAAAATGTCCATCTAATTTAGTCTTGATTCATACCACAGAAATAGAATAAACATTTCTATGAATCATACCAATTGATTTTCAGAACAAAATTGTGAAAAACACAAGTATTTTTGTTCATTACCGTAGGCACTGGAGCAAGAGATAACAGACAGAGACTGTTTTTTTCCTTTTGTGTTGAGTATTTGAGCCAAATAAGTATCATGTTTAACTTATGGTGTTCAATATGGTAGTATAGAATTTCAATACTTTCCTGAAGGGGAATCCCCTGAAAATTGAAAGAAAACTTATGAATTGTCAATGAGATATAGAAAATAATTTTTCAAAATGTTGGAATACACCAATTGATTTAAAAATCATAAAACGTTTGACAAGCCTTAGGTTCTTTCTTTCCCATCGAAGTGTAGCACTTTCCTACACTTGTAATTTATACTGAATTCCTGTATTCTTTTGCCGATTGGATTGACACATTTGATTGTTGTACTCGTATCTGCACTCAATTCGAAATGTGTAAATTACACTACACCACATTACACGTTGAAGCAGACGAAAGTAACCATAATTTTCCAGAATAATTTTTTTTTAGAATTGTAGTTTGTATTTCTTCACAATTAATATTTTATGTGGACATTTAAGTATTTATCAAAATTCTACACTGCGCGAATAGTTTCTGTTAAAAATAGCTGTGGACGGACAACTGGAGTTATCCTATAATATATTTTTTTCATTTTAATGCACAGCATCTAGTTATATATGATAAGAATTATTGCTTTTTGACATGATTTTCAGCTTGGAAAATGTGGATTATTGTCATATTTTTAAAAGAAAACTCGGTCGAATGTATACCCTCATGTTGGCTTACTGACAGTACTACCAATAAATGTTATTGGCCTCCTTATAGAGGAAGTCGATTGAAATCAGCAATCTCAACGTGTGAGAAACCCCAAGAAGATTGGGACATTTTTCGAATTAGAACACTCAATGGAGATAAAGTTTATGGTAAGATTATTATTATTAATTTCAATGTATTTTGTTTTCACGTCCAAAGATGATATTTTTCTTGTTCAACAGTCACGAGCAAGTGGACTATTTAAACTCATTATTCAAGAATATAAATTTTGAATGTCAACGTTGCAACGGGAATTATTGCCTTCTTCAGGGCTACAATAAAAGGAGTCCATGAATATAATATCCTACGATTACAGACCTACAACAAATTCATGTTTGAATTGTTAAAATTATATAGATAAAAGTTTGTATAAATAAATTGTAAAAAGATTATTTTAAATTTGTCTGATATATATTTTGGGTTCTACTTTATTTTATTGACAATAATCTTTTTACAATTTATTTATACACAATTTTATCTATACATTTTTAACAATTCAAACATCAATATATTGTATGTCTGTAAACATAGGATATTTTATTTACGGACTCCTGAAGAGGTGGAAATTCCCGTCGAAACGTTGGCACTAAAAATGTATATTCTTCAATAATGCCTTGAAATAGTCCACTTGCTCGTGACCGTTGAACAAGAAAAAATAATAATTTTCATACAGACTTTCATCTATTCTATTATTTTTTGAAAACTAAACTTTGACGAGATTGTCCTTATATTTTGCATTTAAATTATAGATCAGCTCGTGCAAGCTCGAAATGCATGTGACCGAGCCCAATATAAGTCTGATGTATCTGACTTTGATGATGAGATGAAAAGAAAGCCAAAAAAGAAGATAATCAGTTCTTCCTCAGAGGATGAAGAAGAGAATGGATTTTCTGGTTATAATTTGAAGATTCCCCCACCCCCATCAAAAATACCCAGCAAGCCCAGGGGTAAATATATATAATAAGATATTCTCAGAATTCATTCAGGTAAATGCTTTTTTCCAGAATATTCTGAGCACGTAGACAAAATTCCAGAACCAAAAGGGAAAAAAAAGGTGGAAAAAAGAGTTGTGGCACCATCAACTAGCATAAGTTTTTTTTCAGAATCTGGTGTGAATTCGATATCGGAAGGTCAAAATACTGAAGGTGAGATGATTTTTTGAAGTGATAGTGTTGTATCATAATTTGATATATATTGGAATGATTGAGTTGGGAATTTTCTGTTGGTTGTTTTGATACAAAAATTGCATATTTCAAATATCTGAAAAAGTGTGCATGGTCCTTTTCAACCCCAACAGCACCAAAAATAAATTGTTATGTTAATGAATATTTCATTTGTAGATATTTCATCTCAAAAAATCATAAATCCAACAGAGACGAGCAAGTTACTCCAAGGTAAGTTAGAGGAAATATTTTTTTTTCAGTGAATATTTTTTTGTGATCAATTTTTATTGTAGAATTCCAACATATTGTCAGAAAATTAAATATCATCAATGTCAAAGTGGATGAAATGGCTGCAGATATCACACAAATGCACAATCTCCTCAGAGATAGAAATGAAACAAGAGTTGAAGTCAATATTGATTTCACTTTGCCTTTGAACACCGTAGAAGAACTAGAGTACTTGGAGGCAGAACTGATAAATAAAGAAAAATATGCAAAATTTGTAAGTTTTTCAAACTGTATATTCAGTCTATTTTGTGTATTTAAATGAAAGCAGCTATCAATATACTTAGTGACAAACACGATTATGAATTCACTAAGATAGACTCGAATGCTGATTACTGATTGCTACATATATTTTGTCAGGATTTGAACCAGTTTTTTCACTTCAATTCTTGAGAATTTGGTATATCAAGCTAATTTTTTTTCAATTTTTATGTTTGAGTTTCTCTTCAGTATTGTGGATTTTGTGTTTGTTGATGATGTGTCTGGCTATTGCAGGCACCTGAAACTATTAGATATTACTTTGTATTTTGCTTGTTTCACTGAATATAAAAATGTTTTTAACTGAAATTGAGTTGATACCTCAAGGGACTCGGTACTGCTAATTTTTTTGTGGTACCTTTTTCTCTTGCTTGCATCTTTTATAGAGCTAAATATTATTTATTAATGCTATATCATTTCCAGTTCGCATATGTTGAAAAAATTGGTGGATGTTCAGAGTATGATAATGTCAAGAGAATTTTTGGCAGGATTTTTGCAAACGAACTGGCAACCCAATATAATTGGCTTGGACTCAAGAAAAAAAAACCATTGAATAGTTTACTTCTTACGAAGATTGCCAAGGGTGAGTACCAAATTTTTACAATAATGGATTTGATAAAATTAAATACAGAACTCAATATATACATTTACGTGATCAGTGGCTTAATAATAAATAACTACTGAACGCTACAAAATACAATGCCTAAATTCATTAATTCATTCATCAAATGAATATGAATTAATTATTAATCCAGCCTTTCAAATTTTTCCTATTCTATAGGAGTTTCGTTGGAAAGCATTAAACAGAAATTAATCCACCAACCCTTTGAGACTGGCAAACACCTAGTAAAATTTCTACAAGAACAAACTTTGCCCTGTAAACTAAGAAATGCTTCATCAATTAGTTTTAGGTGAAAAAGTTATTCTTCATAAAAAGTTCTACATGTTCTAAAATCTAAAATACAATCATCAGATATCAAATTTTAATTTTTTAATTTAAATTTACAAAATATGAATGTAATGTTGGAATAATATTTTTGACAATATCGAAAATTGTCAAGGTAAAAAGTTGAAAATTATCCAATCACGCCTATCTACTATGAAAAATTGGGTTGTGATATTTTTTACATATTTCTTCAGTTGGTTTTTGTTGTTTTAGGTTTTTGACCATGTTGAAATTTTTATAAACAATTTTTTTTTCAAACCAACCAAATCTAACAAAAAAAACGAAAAATGTAAACAACATTTAATTGTTCTTGGTAGATAGATATGATTGGATATCTGAACGTAATTTTCAACTCGGAACAACTTTGTTCCATAACAATTTTTGATATTGTCAAACATTAAGGTACTCTTCATAAGGAATAACTTTTTTCCAAAAATTATTAATAAAAAAGTTTTCCATATGGTTCCAATTTGGTGAGACATACTGTATATGTTATATATTCCGATTCTTGTAGCTACTCATCTGAATGATTAATCATTTGCTAGCTGTTACAGGGAGCATTCAACCAAACCAATTGAAAATATGTTTTAAAAAAAATTCTTTATATTGTTAAAACGTTTTCTTATTGCAAATTGTTTTCTCCATGAAACTTTGCTATGTATGTCACATACTGAAATAGAGTATATTTTTATTGGGATCTGACAATATTAATATTTCCCACACAATGATGATGAACTTCATATAAGATTCCTATATTGACTGATTAGATGTACTTGAATCTTTCAGATGCTATTTTGAAAAATCCCAGAATTCAGAATGCTACCGAAAAAAGCATTGAATTTGCGATGAAAAATTGGCTACGGCATGCAAAGGATAGAGTTAATAAGGGGGCCGAAAGTAAAGAGGTGGTAGAGAATCCAATAGTGGCACCTAATCAAGAGGTGGAACAAGCCGCCGAAGAAGCCATAAATCCTACACAATGTTCAGCAATAGATTTTTAATATGATTTCGCCTTTCATTTTCCTTCTTCAATCATATAATTATTTGTTATTTCTAATGTTTCAAAGATAAATGATAATATAATGAAATTTGCGTCAACCCAATAAGAAAGTAAGTCATTTAAGAAAAATAAGTGATAGAGTTATAAGGATTAAATGCATGCTCCTCCTGGAAATGGAAAAAACCCTAAAATAAAATGAAGTTATTTTTGTAATATCTAACAGAAAACAACTACTTTCCCGGCTAATACCACGCTGGACATTGAACTACATCTGATAGATATTGTGAAAAGACCCTAACTTGAAAGAAAAATTCTGAAAGTGAAAATTCGCATTTTCATTTAGATAGTTTATTTTAATTATTTAGTTTCCATCAGGGATTCATAGATGAGATAAGAGAGAATGTTATTCATAGGCAAAATCTGAATGAAAATGCGAATTTTTACTTTCAGAATTTTTCCTTTTAAGTTAGGGTCTTTTCACAATATCTATCAGATGTAGTTCAATGTCCAGCGTGGTATTAGCCGAGGAAGTAGTTGTTTTCTGTTAGATATTACAAAAATTACTTTATTTTATCTTAGGGTTGTTTCCATTTCCAAGGGAATCATGTTTTTATTCAATTTCTAATTGAGAATGTTTCTCTTTTCAACATGAATACCTTCCAAGAGGTTTATCTTGAACGGTGGAAAAATGACGACTAAAGTTTTCTTTTCAGCCGCAGATGATTCCACAACTGAAATTATGAATATACCATTCATATTTCCAAAAAATCAAAATGTAATACTAATCTTACAATAGGCCGCGGTGGGGGACCTGTGACAGTAGGCCCACTCACATTTGAATCTAATCATGTTCCTATCCTATGGTAATAGTTCCAGGTAAGCCCTGGTATGTCCTGGGGTGGAAGGAACTATCACCATTTCTATATACAGGGTGTTTCAAAATTCAGTATCGAGATTTCAGGGGCGTATTTTTCAGGTCATAATAAGACTTTTTCCCATTAACACGTGTCCGCAACCACTTCATTTCTGAGATACAGGGTGTTTAAGTTTCCAGGTTTTTTTTAGTTTTTTCTTCATAGCTCTTTCAGTTTTTGAGATATTAATAATGTCAAATGCTTCCAAACAAACCTAAACGTCAAAATGAAAATAGCAGTCAAAGCCCACCAATTCGCTTTTTTATTGTTCCCTTGAAAAATGTAATTAAATCTAGCGAATTACACAAATGGTTTTAATTTTTTTCTCGATAACAGTTGCAGATGCGTAAAAATTACAACAGACAAAAAACTTCATGAACAAAATAAAGAATGTATTTCATATGTTAGAATCCACCAGCGGCGTACTACAAAAAAGTTTATGGGGCGAAAAAGAGCTGGACCCCTGAAAAAATATCTCCTTGTAGATTGTTACAATCATCCGGCATACTGGATGATGTAAACCCTTAAAAAAGTTATCTGTATTTTGAATTTGATTTTGATATCTCAAAAACTGAAGGAGCTATGAAGAAAAAAATAAAAAAATCTTGAAACTTTAACACCCTGTATCCCAGAAATGAAGCAGTTGCGGACACATGTTTATGGGAAAAAAGTCCTATTATGACCTGGAAAAATACGCCCCTGACATCTTGATACTGAATTTTGAAACACCCTATATATAGTTTCACTATGGGATGTCTTTATCTTATCCCTATACCATCCTATGGATGTACAAAAGGATTGCCCTGGGATCTCCTGGGGATGTAGAAAAGTGTGCCACTTGGATATCCATGTGCAAAATTCGGGATATCCTATGGTTATAGGGAACACTTAGGAACTATAACCATAGGATGTCCTATGGATAACATTTTGCTGATTGGGTGTAATCCTCAGTATGGCGAAGTTTAAAACTTATCTCAGTATTTTCATATTTGAGGCAACGTATATCGGATATCACCTAAAATCCCGAAATTTATGGTAATTAGAAATGTTCTTCAAGACACAGAAATGAGAATGTGGTTTTGTTTACCTACCATCCACACTATTTCCACTTTCGGTGATGAAATGTTCTGGTAATTGCAGCATATTCTTCAATTTTAGGTGTACTATATCAGCCCTAAGAAATCTAAAGTGATTTTTAAGTTCGTCATCATTCATGTTATTTATATCAATTATTTGCATCTGATAAAAAATAAAATAGTGCAAAATCAGCATCTCTATCTCTTCTGCATTCGCTCTTGCTAAAATTGCTATTTCTAATTGTTCCTCCATAATAATTCTTTTTTCTGTATTGCTATTTTCAATAACTCTATAAAAAGTCATACTAAAAGATATTTTAATAAAGGCACTTTTAGTAAAAGCAGCCTTTATTACAGATCTTCAATAACTCTCTACTGAAAACAACTTATATGTTCAATTAACTGTCACTGTAGAAAGTAAGGAAGACCAACTCAGTGTATGAAAAAGTGTCCGCTGGCAGGGAGCAAATTAAGGTGGCGCCATAGCAGCAAGTGGAAAGATTTTAAAAACAGCGCCATAAATTATTAGAGTAGGATACTAAATTAAAAAGAAAAGAAAGACGTCCGCTTTGTTACCGCGTATACATAGTGATTCGAAAATATTTTGAATTTACAACAAATTCGTAAGTATAATAATAAAAAATGTATCTACTAAAGTTTATAAAAATCGAATCACTATCCACGTTAGTTCAGCTGTTTTATAGGCTTTATTTACTAATCAACACTTGACTACGTAAATAGTTGACGTTTTATAAACTGCAATATGCTCAACTACACCAGTCATCAGAGACATTAAATTTTCCATCTCAGCGCACTTCACTCCGTTTACAACTGCTAATTTCATGTCCTTTCCACTCGCTACGCTAGCGTTATTGTGGTCGGTTATTGAACTGTAATTTGCTGCTTACAGCTAGACACTTTTTCAACTTGTCCCCTATACAAGACGGTCCTCCTTACCTCTACCCTCCATAACCGCGTACAACACAATAGACTCCTTAGGTATTATATATAATACAACTGATAGTGTGCCAGACGAATTGTAATAGTTGTTTATTAGTATATTAGGAGATTTCATCGTTTCTACTAAGAAATGTATAGGATGTGATCAAAATTATTCAAGTGCGTCAATTCCACAAATGAATCAGAGTGGAAGTGTGATGTATGCACAAATACTGAAGAACCAAAGGAAAAAATGTATCGTTGGTCAAAAACTAGCTGCAGAAAAAACTGACTCTTAATATCGGCCTAAATATTGCAATTGAAGTTCCTAAAGTAGATAGACGACCACTGGATCCGAAAAATATATTAGGAAATGTAGTGAATGTCTCCAACAGAGTTGATCAAATTGGTACAGCAAATGGCTTGTTAAACCGATGGTTTTCGAGGGATAACATTACTGACTATCCAACTAATGAAATAATTAATATTCCACAAGGAAAATAAATTCTCTTGAGATAAGCTCTAAGATTATTTATGTAATAAAAGCGGATCATGGTGTAATACATAATCTAAATCTGTAATGACTGTAATATGCATCCAAATTAGGCTATCGAAACGGGCGTCAGACCATAATAGTGAGTGTAATGGTGTGTTCAGTATGATAATCACAAACAGTTTCAGATATTCCAACTAATCATATTTATTTAAATAATTGTTTATTTTTTCACACATAACCTATTGATGAGTTGTGTTTTTTTTTACTATCAGTGTAAGCAAAATAGATAAGGTTTTTATTGCATGTAACAGATACGAGCCCACTGTTAATGAGTCTCAATATATTACGATTTAAAATGCGTATCTTATCTTTTCTGATAAATATGTAGAACTTATTTATATCCACAATTATTTTTTTGATTTATATGATTAGACTAATTTGCTTATCTTTTATTATATAACTGCGAAGTATTTTCTTTAAAACCTATTCGATCAAATTTGAACTGTTATTAGATATGATAATACTGAATATAACTAGATTAATAAAATTGAATAATTGTATAATACTTGATTTCAATCAAAAGCTTCTCAGTCTCTTGTATCTACTGTCTCTTATATTTTGAAAACGCCTTGCTTTCACTGTGTTCCTCAAATAAAATAATATCTATTTCTTGGTTTAGTAGCTGAAGACTTTCCAAATGACAAAGACACAATGATAATTCCGTGATATCTATTTTTAAATCAGAGCCTATGAACAATTCAAAACTATAGTAGCAGAACAATATATTTTATTGGAAACAATGATCTAGCCAGCAAATTCAATACCAAAAATGTAGGAGAAACACTCAAACAGCCAGAAGAAAGACACTGAAAGCCGTGCCTATTATGTACGTGGATACTACCACCGGTCGGAGAGCCGAAGCGAGGCTCATCTGCAACGAGAGTCAGCACTGCAGATTTTCCAGAGTTGGTACAATTGTATAAATTTGGTACTTTTTCACACTTCTTGTACAAAAATACAATTTCACTATTTTTGGTACATTTTTTGATCAATCCATTTTGAGATATTTCATATGGTAAAATAAATTATTATCAAAGCTCTAGCGTTTATTCGGTTGCTTATGCTTGATCAATTGATTCGCTTGGGTCCATGTGTTGGCTGGGAATCCCCAATCTTCAGAAAATATTCTAGACAACGTTCGGAAGTCCGGTGTCATGTTTCCGCGCGAACTAATGTTTATGTTGGCTGTGTTTACGAAATAATTATTTGTAAATATAGATAGGTAAGTCTATATTATATAATATTTATTTAGAAAATAATAGGTACATGATAATTTCTAATTAATTCACCTCCTTGTATTAGGTATACCCAAATACTGAAAGAGCTATTAAAAGTTCTTATTATCCGTCTGCAAACACAACAAGTGTTCTGTATGTATTATCTATTGTGTTCTCTATTATGTATGACAATGGGTTATAATTTTTCTAACAGACGAAACTTGTTTTTATCTTTTTAGTTGTATTTCGCAGTAGAGTATATTTTTTAATAACTATTTTTTTGTACACACAGATCTGTGGTAAGAAACAGTAAGCTTAACCCTCCGTTAGTCGCGCATGTATCCAGCAGATACATGCTTAAGTTATTTACAGTTATCTCGGAAACAAACAATGGTAGAATTACCAAATGCAGTGTATTCCCGGCATAATGTGTTTTGAATCATTTCCTAGAAGGATAAAGCCAAACACCCCTTTTCTGTGCCGCTATTGTCGTAAAACCCTAACGATGTCAGCCGTGTGCCTGCCAGATACTGCGCGACCATTAACGTTACAATTTTGTCTCAGTCAGTCGTTTCTAAAAATGTGTGCTTGTAAGACGTTCTGAGTTGAAGAAATTTGTTGTGAAGCGTTTCTTTATAATTTAGAACGAGTACGAAAACATTTTTCGACTTTTCAAAACCGGAAGATAATGAGGAAATACATCGTCTAATTTTTGAGGATAACGAAGAGAGTGCCGATGTTCCTGACAACAATTTTGAAGAATCTCATGAATCTGATTCTAACGTTGATAAAAACATGTGTGCCATTAAGGAAACCTTGCTGGCTTTGGTAGAGGTGGAGAACTACCATGCTGAATGATTTACCAATGCGATTTTGGATTCGCTTCGTAAGATTGATTTTACCACCAGAATGTTATAGATAGGTTTTTCCGCAGACAATGCATCTGTCATCATGGGAGGGATTGAGAGTGTACAAGCAAATCTTAAGATCAAATAAGTTCAAATATATTTGTTATCGGCTACCCATGTCATTCCCTCCATTTAATTGCATCTGAAGCTTGCAAGAAAATTCCTTCAAAAATGGAAGAGTTTGTTCAAGATGTATACAACTACATATCTAGAAGCCCAAAACGTCTCAAAGCATATGAAGAGTTTTAGCAATTTTTACAGCTTAAGCCTCACAAGCTACTTAGGCTAAGCCAGACTAGCTGGCAGTCATTAGAGGTAAGTTTTAGATTACTACTTTAGTTCTTCATTATATTTATTTATGTAAAAAATATGTTTTAGGCGGTGGTGAAACGAGTTTTGGAGCAGTGGCAGAAATTTAAGCTATATTTTATGTCTGAAGTATCCGAGGAAAAGGATTTTGCCAGATCAGCAATATTTTAGAAAAAATCAATGCTCATGAATATTAACACTACCTCAATTTTTTAGCACACTTCCAG
Source organism: Galeruca laticollis (assembly GCA_963921935.1). Classification (NCBI taxonomy): domain Eukaryota; kingdom Metazoa; phylum Arthropoda; class Insecta; order Coleoptera; family Chrysomelidae; genus Galeruca; species Galeruca laticollis. The sequence goes on along the minus strand of OY998179.1, from coordinate 150,106,257 downwards.
TGGTAAACAAAATTAATATTGAATTTCAGTTGGAGAAACCAAAAATTCACATACTATTTCAAAGAATTACTTCCATGTACAAAATACTTATAAAATATTACTTGAAACATAAATACTTTGATAGTAGCAATAATATTTTAAAACTGAATCCAACGAATGTGTATGAATATTTACCAAATTATAACATATACTTGGAAGCAAACGTTGAATTGCTTATAAAAAATACAATTTTAAAAAAAGAAAACTTGAGTCTTAATTTTTATATTGAATTATGTCTCCGAATTCGCAATAGGTTTCATAATTAAACACAATATGAAAATTTTAAACTGCTCAATCCTACTGAACTTTTGGAAAAACCTATCTCTTTTTTGCCATTGTTGGAGCAGTTTCCTCATCTACTCGAAAACAATATGGAGGAAATTTCAAATGATACAGAAGAATTTGTTTTGGAAAATATAACCAAATTTGTTTTCAATGTATCTTCTTTACCGCACAGCAGTGCTTCGGCAGTGAGAATCTTTTCTCATTTCCATATAATTAAAAGTGAAGTACGTAATCACCTTTCACCGAAAACGTGCAATTCCTTATTAATGACAGAAACTTTGTTTGGAAATAATTCCTGCATCCAATGGAAAACAGAAAAGTTTATTGTTGTTTATCAATAAGAACCTATAAAAGGTTTTTAATTATTTTTCGCATTATCTGCTTTAAGTATTTCCATGTTGACTCTGGCAACACTGGTCAGCAGTGTGAAGATAGATACCGCGGCGTATTGTTGATAATTATATGTACAGCTTGGTAAACGTAGGAAAACCCTTGAGATTTTGATGCGCCGTAGACAAACCAGACCCACTACCTAGTAAATGCAGAGAGCTCATTTTTAAATTGTATTCGTGCACTTCGTATCATTGATATACGAGGATATATTGAAATATTCTTAACCCACTATAGAACCAAACAAAATTTCAATGTCAAAATATTTTATTACTCAACATATTTTCCTCTTAATTGGATACATTTATTACAGCGAACCTGCAACTTCTCTAGACCTTTCCAAAAAAATGTTTCTTCTTGCTCTGCAAACCAGACCTCCACAGCTTTTATTACCTCCTCGCTGGAAGAAAATTTACGACCTTTTAAACTTTTTTTCAGTTAAGGAAAGAGATGAAAGTCGGACGGAGCCAAATCTGGTGAATAAGGGGGTTCCAGTAATTCAAACCCTAAATCACGAATTTTTTGCATTGCAATATGAGATTTGTGTGCAGGGGCGTTGTCCTGCAAAAACAAAACACCTTTGGATAGCTTTCCGCGTCTTTTCTCTTTAATTTTTTCCCGTAGAGTGGTCAGTAATGTCGAATAGTAATCTCCAGTTATTGTTCTACCCTTATCCAAAAAATCAATTATGATTACTCCATGGCAATCCCAAAAAACTGAAGCAAGAACTTTTCCAATTCAACGGTCTGATAAAATCATGTCATGAACTGCATGGATATTTTCGGGGACTGACACAGAAACTGGCCTTCACGATCGGTCATCCTCTTCAATGGAAAATTTACCTCTTTTGAAGCTTGCGGTTCAATTTTTAACGGTCGTATACGAAGGACATTAATCACCAAGGGTATTAAGCATATCTTCGTAAATCTGCTTACTTCTTAACCCTTTTAAATACAGATACTTGATGATGGCTCGATACTCCAAGTTTTCGATTTTCACAATTTCGGTGAACAGCTTTTTTCTTTTAATTTATTGCGTAACTCTGGTTTAATTTTTTGACGTCAAACTTTACACTGACACTTCTAATAAGTTATTTTTCGTTGCTATGGTAACGCACTATTTTGTTTATGCATGGAACTGGTCTAGGCTAACTAGATATCAATACATCCTCGTAGTCTCGGACAAAAGTTGAAAACAATTCAGTTTGTACATTATTCAAAAGTAATTTGGCCAAACAGAATGCCGTTTAAAAGTAAGGAGAAAAATAAAGTTTAACAGGTCAAAGTCGTGAAATTATAAACAGTGTATTAAAGTATTTTAAGCAAGAAGCGGAAGCTGGAACTCCCATATTAAACATCTCTAAGGTATGTTCAATTCGGTGTATGTAAATTGCGGATCTAATCCATCTGCTATTAGTAAACTGCGGACTAAATGAAAAAGGGATTCTTAATCGATATTGTAAATTGCGGACTAAGTAATACCAGGTACCTATAATTTGGAATTCTAAGACTTTATATAATGGGTTTTAAAGAGGGTCAGAGGGTAGGTACAGGTACTTTATTTTTCCGTACTTTTTTTTTCATTATTAGATTGATTTATTAACCACTGTGCGAACATCAAGTTTCTGCAAAATGGATAAGTTTGAAATTATAACGAGTAAGTGCGGTTGTCCACTTTTACTTTTAAATGGATATACCTATTCGAAAAAGAAAATTTTAAAAAGTGAAACGTTTTGGACATGTACAGTTAAAAATTGTAATGCCAAAGTTTTTACTATTGGTGATGGTGAAGTAGTTCCTGTAATAAGTCGGATGAATTGTAAACACATTCATGAAAACCAGAACACTCAGAAGCTCATCACAAAGGTACTCAGCGGCAGTGCAAAAAGAAAAGCAACAGATAATCTTACGGAGCGTCCATAATAAATAACGCATTCAGTGCTCAATGAAAATGTGGGTTATGTCTTTGATAATGTGACAACAACGAATTTGGCTTTAGTGAAGAGGAATATGTACAATCCCAGGCGAAAACTTCAGCCTAAACTTCCGAAAATATTTTCCAGAAGTGTTTGAAATTTTAAAAGGTATGAAAAACGACATAAGGACTATTAAGTTAGAAAACTTCTTGCGATTTTGTGACGAGAAAACCAAAACTGTAATTTTTTCTTGTGAACGCAATTTACAATATTTGTGCAAATGTGAAAAAAATTTTGTCGACGGAACCTTCCAGTACTGTACAAAATTCTTCTGTCAGTTATTTACTATTCATGTATTTGACAATGGACATTATATTCCACTTGCCTTCTGCTTACTGCCTGACAAAAGAACTCTGACTTATTCAACTGTGTTTCAACTCCTATAAATGGAGTGTTTAAAGTTACACTGTGTCTTTAATCCTAAAGTGGTTGTAGCAGACTTCGAGCTTGCTATACACAACTCATCTATCCATATTGTTTGGCCTGAATCTAAATAACAGGCTGCCGATTCCACTTGGGCCAAGCTTGGTACAGAAAAATTGTAAATTTAGGTTTAAAATCTGAATACAGTGACAGAAACATCGATGTAGGAGAATGGTTACATCATATTTTTGGTTTAGGGTATTTGGATCCCAGGGCCGATCCTAGCAGGTGTGCAGCACGTGCACCGTACGCGGGCGGCCAAACTAAGGGGCGGCCGCAGGCCGCATTTAGTAATAACAATCAGCTATTTTATGAAAGAAGAAAAATGAAACGTTAGTGCTCAGTTGTGTTGTGTGTTGGTCTATTGTCCATTAGTAATTAGTATCTTCTCCTACTCTCATCTACACACATTCTTCATTTGAGAGCAAAATCAAGGCAGAGCCGGCAATACAGCATACAAAATTGAAATTTCTATAAAAAAACAAGGGTCATATTTTTGACACGACTAAGTATGTTTGGTTCCTGTGTGCGACGCGGCGGCTTATTTTATGTACGTATAGTATTTACGATGTCAATGTCAGTTGGAACGGCGAAAAAAATGTTAAAGGAGGTACCAGCAGTGAAACCTCTGGAAAAAACGTGCTGCTGTTCGCCGGGCGGCTTTTTTTCAAAGTTTTCGCCGCTGCGGCCTCCTTTGAATTTTTTTCGCCGTGCCAACTTACTTCTTAAAGACTATATATATCACAGTCGGCACGCGGCAGGTCAATGGTCAAAAGAAACTTTATTTTAGCGGTTTTCTGTATAGATAAGAAATGGATTGTTTCGACAAAGTTAAAGGGATGCGGCATGCTACTTCACCACTATATATAAACCATTTTCATCTCAAAATGTTCATTTGACTTTGAATCAACATACAATAAGACTGGTCATAAACACAATCAAGTGCAAGCAAGTGTAAGTTAATATTGGAAATTAGTGACAAGGCGTTGCTGTTGAGTATCGTTTAAATCAGAACTGTGGTAAGTACCAAAGCTCTTAACTAGATTTATGAACGAATGAAATGTTGTACAGGGTGTTTTCTAATTAGATAAAAAAATTAATTTTGTCGCGATGATTCGTTTTGAATATAAGTACAGAATGTTTAAAAATTCAAAATTTATTTTCAATTCTTTCAAAATTCGTTAGCACAAAATATAATTTTCTTACAAAATTATAGGTTACCAACCGGGGGAGTTTATGAAAATTTAAATTTTTACCCAGCTTTTGAAAGAGCGCTACGAATCATTATTTATTTTAAATAATTTGCTCTAACTTTTTCAACAGGAATGGGGATTTCTTATGAATAACCCATATTTTTACACTTTAAGTAAAAAAAAGTATTAACAGTGGTAGGTACTTTTTAGAGGTAATTTCGATGAATTTCAAAATTTCTGAAGAATTCCTATTCATTTTATCTGCATCTGTGAGCCATGATATACTTACCGTACTTCTTTCTTTTTACCTTTAGATGTCGTCCTAGTATAAAAACAGAAAGACTAAAAGAGAGTCAGGTGCCTTCTATAGAAAAGAGAAGAATAGAAGAAATCTCAAAACAAGCGGGAGCATTGAAAAAATATTTTGGAAAACCTGATAAAAGTGAGCCCGAACAAAAAGGTTTGAATCAAATCGCTGAGTTTGATTATTCACAACTATCAACATCCACCAGTACTAGTAAAACAAACAATAAATCAATAGATTTCACACCCGATGAAGGTGATAAAGCTGCAAGATCATCATCAAGCAGTCCCATTCCCAGTGAAGCCGAATGTGAAGATGAGAGCAAAGAGGAAGAGGGCTTTGCTCAAGTAGCACTAGATGATCCAGCTACTTGGCCTAACATTTTGACAAAAAAATATATTGATTTGTTGGTAGAACACGGTTCCAAACAAGTTCCAGATTTCAAATTTCTGATTGATGAGAGTGGCAGAAAATTTAGCTGTTCATATTATAACAAAACTTTAGTAAACGGGGAGAAAATAAATCGGGCGTGGCTCTGCTATTCCATAAAACTAAATTGTATTTTTTTGTTTTGCATGTAAATTGTTTAGTAGAGATAGTTCAACACAACTTGTAAGTACTGGCGTCATTGTTCGGATTACCTCAATAAGCATGAAAATACTCTAAAATACGTTTACTCTATAAAATCGTGGTGCGAAATAAAGACGAGGATGGAAAAAACTTGTACTATTGACGCGGAACAACAAAATGTTTACAATAGAGAGAAAAAGCGATGGCGCGCTATCATTGAAAGAATGATTGCTGTAGTACAATTTTTAGCCAGTCAAAATTTAGCATTCAGAGGAACTAGTACGGAGTTGTATCATAGAGATAATAGTAATTTTTTAAAGGCAGTAGAGATGTTTGCCAAATTTGTTCCAGTTATTTCAGAACATCTTAATAATATCAGTAAATACAAAGATAAAAAAACACGTATTCCACACTACTTAGAGCAGCATTTTCAAAATGAAGGAATTCATATTTTAGCCGAATCTACTCGTAATGAGATAACACGCATTGTCAAAAAAGCCAAATATTACACTATAATTCTCGACTCTACGCCCGATATTAGTCATTTACTGATGGTAAAACTAAAGTAGATATTTTAGATTTTTTTTTAGGATTTTTTCCAGTAACTATTACCACTGGAGAAGGTCTGTGCAATTTTCTATTAGAGAAGCTATTACCTAGTCTGCAGCTCGAAGTTAAAGATATACGTGGTCAGGGCTACGACAATGGATCGAACATGAAGGGGAAAAATATAGGGCTTCAGAAACGGTTTCTCGATATCAATCCTAGAGCATTATACGTGCCGTGTGTGGCTCACACCTTAAACCTCGTCGGTAATGACGTTGCCAGCTTCAGTGGTGAAATTTCTGGATGTTTTGATATGATACAAGAGGTTTATAATTTTTTTTCTGCGTCCCCATTTCGATGGGATTTACTAAAAAAATACGTGAAAAGTCTAACTTTGAAACAATTACGTGAAACAAGGTGGGAAAGTCGTATCAATGCTATTAGACCTCTAAAGCAAGACCTCAAAAACATTATTACCGCATTAAATGCTTTAATTGAAGATTCCACCAGAGACGCGAAAACAAAAAATGGTGCAAAATCAATAATTAAAAATCTTGAATCATTCAAATTTTTGTGTTCAATTTTGATTTGGCATGATTTATTATCAAGAATTAATGTTCAGAGTAAAATGCTTCAAAATCCTAAATTAAACATCGCGGAATGCATTGAAGGCTTAGATAATTTAAAAAAAAATATTTTGTTTCACAAAGATCAGATGATAATTTCAAAATATTTGTCGAACCAGCCACTTCGAGGCTCAGGAAAAAGGTCCGTTTATTTGATTACGAGGGCAGTGATGAACCCCTTTTGAATCCCTTCTAGTAATTCAAGACTTCTTTCTATTTTGCAATTCTTGACCACGCGATCTCTTCGGTAAATGAAAGATTTACATTATTATCTGAGTGCTTTCCAATATTCTGCTTTCTGTATGAGTTTCACAACATTTCTAGTGATGATCTCATGAAAGCCTGCATGGACTTAGATATTAAGTTACAGGTACAGGAGGAAGGAAGTATCGTGAAAGATATAGACGGTATACAACTGTTTAATGAAGTAACTTCATTCAAAGATATTTTTACAGGTAAGAAACAGCCAATTGAGGTATTAGAAATGGTCAAAAAAGATCTCATTTCCTGTTTTCCTAATTTAGCTCTAACAATAAGAATTTTTTTAACCTTACCTGTTTCTGTGGCTTCAGGAGAAAGAAGTTTCAGCAAATTAAAAATTATTGAAAATTACTTGAGGAATAATATGACACAAGAAAGGCTTTCAGATTTGGCCATCATCTCTATTGAATCCGAATTCTGTGAAAAGGTAGATTTTACGGAAATTATTGATAAATTTGCCACTCAGAAAGGTTATTTTATAATTAGGTAATTATAATAATTAGGTACCTAGTCTGTAGACTGTAGAACAACTGATTTATATACTTTTCGTTGAGTTGGTACTTTTTTTATGCAAAGGTGATATTATTGTTTGTTTTTTATTTTGATATAGTATTTTGTTGCTATTAACCTATTTATAAGGTGGCCAAAAAAATAAAGTTTTCAAATTTTATTTGCATTTTTACTCATGATTCACTTCTTACACTTATTTCACACACAACGATTGTGACGTACGAATACGATAAAAATACGTAACTATCTAATCTATTTTTTCTTAAAAACTAAAAAATTACAAAACTGCAGCCTAACTGTCAAGTTAAAGGCATTTGACCTTGAACAGAAAAAAAAATTCGCCAGCGGCGTTTTCCTTTTCTGCCACCCCCGCGCCACGAATTACTCGCCCTCCCTCCCATGGAACAAAGCTGTATACGCACTGAGTATTCCAAAATCGTTGTGTGTGAAATAGACGTTATACAGGTAGATGAGTTTAAGAGTTTATAACGTCAACGTTAAATATTAGTCAAAATAAGAAATAAATCTCTGGAGAGGCGGCACATCTGGTATTTGCACGCGGGCGGTCAATACCCTAGGATCGGCCCTGTTGGATCCACCTGAAGTTTCAGATTGATTTATTTTTGATTTAGTGGCAATTCAACCTAATAATAATCCAAAAATTAAAATGGCTGATTATTTAATTGAAAATTATATTTCCGAAAATTCAAAGTTTCCTCCATACATCTGGGCTTCAAGATGTCCATCTACGGAAAACACAACAAATGCGTCTGAAAGTTTTCACTCCAAATACAATGAGCATTTTTATGACTCCCATTCTTCCGTATTTACTTTTATTGATGTGTTGAAACAATTTCAAACTGAAACGTATGTTAAAATTAATAGTGTCGCAGTACCTAGTAAGATTAGAGATAAAAGTATAAAAACACGTCATGAACTAATAAAGAAAAACATTTCTGACCATGAAAATGGCGAAATAACGAGAATTGACTTTGTAAAATGCATTTCTTACCTTGGTTAAAAGTAATAATGTATCTGCATAAGCAATGTTATAGTTTTAGGCAAGGCAAGATTAGATTTAATTATTTACATAATGTTTATTTTGACAAATATTTCTGGTACTCTTGCCGGTACACACTTTATCATATTATGTAACCTTTATATATTAAAAAAATATAAATACCATATTTTTTTGCTGCTATTTTTTACCCATAAATACCTTATATTTCCCCTTAGCTTTGCTTTCCAAAAAAAGGTCGCTATAATTGTAATTGCATGGTTAAAACATAAACTGTTGCAAAACACAGCAGTTTTTTAAAAAAGTAGGTTGCCGTTCGTTTTCCCCGTATATCCAGTACGTAACAAGCACCCCTGCTCTCAAACTTAATAATTCAGAGTTATTCCTAAATCTATCAACCAAATAAATGTTTACTTCACATCCTAATTGAACAGTACATTGAGAAGTTACTTCTGATTTTTCAAATTTTATGTTTAATAGTTGTTTTTTCGAATAGAAATAGAAATCGAATATGTACTCTAAACTTCAGCTGTGGTTTATTTTCTTGACAAAGTATTGATTTAGTAAATACAACCATGCTACTACACTTCGTTTTAAATTATTATATAACAAACTATTAGTTTTTTGCAAAACAAACAGAAAATTAAGAAATAATTCAATCAACTGTTTCAATGTTTTGATTTATTCAGTCTCAGCAGCTTAATATTTTTTGATAAATTCAATGTAGCCAACGTAAATAGTCACGCGATGGCGACTTGCATGTCACAGTCATTTTAGTAAAAGTTTTCAAATAAGGGCTGGCAATCCATTTTGTTTTCCTATATCCGTGCCTACCAAGAGTTATCAAAGACACGTAGATATTGGAGCAGCTACACACAGTCATATCTAGCGCTAAATACACAGCAATCACCCTTAATGAACAAAAAACAATAGTGAATAATATTTCTAAGCCTAAGAAACCGAAATGGGAAATCAGAATCGAATAGAGGAAACAGGAAACATTCTAATGATAAAAATACATCACTTAATAAACGGAAATAGCATGATGGAGAAGCTAGACACAATGAAACAAAGATTCGCTGTATATAGTTGGCAGCCAAAATGACGAAAATACATGAAAAATCATAGGCGTCGGAGGCTGCTGATATATGAATTTGGGTGGACTTATTGAACAAAAGAAATTTGAATTTGGCATTATACATGAGACATAAAACACATGTGTGATGTTGACGACGATGATGTTTCTAACATAAGAGGAGGTAGTGAACATATTTCTACTAAACCAACTGATTGATTATAAAAAATGGCTTCATTTCTTAGCCGAAATCGAGGGTCACATTTTCTAACGAAATTCTTATTGAACGATTATTTATGTGCTCGAGGAATGAAATCTGGATATATAGAAACGTTGGAATTAATTCAGAAAATGAAGAACATAAGAATACTAGACACATATGAAGAGAAAATCATTCATCTTGTGCCGAAGGAAAGGAGAAGCCAGGTAGAAATTCCTCCAAACTAAAGGTAAATATTTTCGGTGCCGTCAAAGGGGTGGTAATTCCACCCTTAATATTTAAAAAAATCATATTGGGCCGAAGGAAACGAGAAGCCAGTTTGAAATTTATACAGAAAATAGATACATATATCAGAATCCTCTAGACGGAACGAAAATCTCTTCGGTGCCGTCAAAGGGGTGGTAATTCCATCATTAATATTAAAAAAAATCATATTGTGCCGAAGGAAACGAGAAGCTAGGTTGAAATTTATACAGAAAATGGAGACCTATATATATGTAGTCTTCAAAAATTAAGAATCATGAACGAAACGAGATGACATTATTAGCTAGAAAATTTTGATGATTTATGGAGGAAAACAAAATATTGATGCTACAGATTGAGTTTAGCGATATAAAATCATATATATAAAAATCATAAAATTCCGCTGGCAAATATCTGGAAAACAAAAGATGATATATGTATTTCGTGGAAGCATATGATTTTTATGTCAAAGGGTTCTCTTATTTACGGAGAAATCCATTACTAGGCGTCATCTGTTAGGGCGTCACGACACCGAAGCCAATTTTTTTAAATGACACCCGAAATTTTTCAAAGCTTATTGTGATTCTGTATCAAATTCTGAATTCAGCAATGGATTTATACGTGAATAAGAGGACCTTTTCACATAAAAATAATGTGCTTTCGCGAAATATGGATATCATCTTTCTTTTTCCATTTACTTGCCCGCGGAGTTTTATGTGGATAGAAAAATTTCTACTCTGAATATTAAGAATATCGTAGTTATTTGACGTTGATGTCGACTGAACGTTTTGATTTTTTAATTCATGCAACATAATTCGTATAGATGATTAATTCATTCAATGTCACCCCGTCTTCAATTTCATGTAGTGAGTAGAGTTTCTCGTGAATATGGCTTCGACAAGTCCAACACTGAAATTGACCGTCATCGATTTGACAACTTGTACAATTTTTATTTAAATATTTTACCCGATGATCAATATACTCTTATCCATACCTTATATTCCAAATCTCTGATATTAATTCACCTATACAAATTAATAACGAGCCGCTCATGGCAAGCAAATATTCAAGACCGAGCAAGCGAGAAAATATTAAGGAAGAGCCTAATGCAGCGATGCCAAGTAACTATAAATTATTTTCTCCACAAACCTAACGATTGATCGTGTTTACTATCGATTTATGAATGACTTGGTTCGTCTATCTTTAGTTGAATGTTTTTGGATTTACCGATTGCAGGATTGCCAGCATGACTTGGCGCACAATATTGCAGTACCATATCCTAGGTTCTCAAAATAAGTAAATGTAGCAATGCGCTACCCAGAGCGTAGTTAACAATCATATGAATTAACTCAACTACCACTGGATATGCGATGTGTTTGGATCTGCCGAATGCAAGATTGCCAGCTTGACTTGATACACAGTGTTGCAGTATCATAGCCCATGAGATAATACACTAACTCTATCACTGGCTGGGCAGCCGAAGCGAGGAACGACCCGAGGCGAAGCCCATCTGCAAATAGAGTCGGCAAGGTAAAGATAGATACCGTGGCATGTATATGTATGTTGATCGTAGGGTGAAAATAAAATGATTATATAAATTTCCTTCACTTAATTTTTACTGCTCAAACACACTACATCAAAAAGGCGATAGTGGTAAGATCGTCATATTATAAACTTACTTATTTACATAGAACTAGTAGGAAATGAGAGCGAGGAAACTCAATTTCGCCAAGAATGTAGGTTCAATTATTTTCATTGGTCTTGTAATCTTGTAACTTATTGGCACGTAAAGCAAGGGATATAAGTATGCGATAAAAAATTAGCACTGCTAAGCATTAGAGTACGTTTCTACTGTTTTAAAGAAGCTCGTTGCTCCAGCATGTAATAAACCATTGTTATCCTTCTGAGTTTCACGAAAAAGAAGCATACGCACTTTCTTTCGTCCTATGAACGAGCTACACGTAGTGTCCTCTTCTATCGCACCGTATAGTTCACTCGGAGTTCTCCGTTGCATATGTTCATTTACTTTTTAAAGCTCGCCAACCATAATTCAGATCAGATTTTTACAAAACCCCTCACATCACCGTGTTTGCAAAGAAATTTTCGTTATTTCGATACAAAGGTATTATATTTATATTATGTTAGGCCTTGATATTTTATTCTGCTTTCTCCGGCATAGCTTGGATTGGGATATTTATAAGGTCTAAGGGTTTTTCGTGCGTTGCGGCTCTGTTTGTGAGGTAAAAGTGTACAAGTTGGCAAATTAATTTTGGCAGTCGGAAGTTTGGCAACGTCCGATGCGCCGTAGCAAAGACGTATGTGGATTGCAAGAGCTCACTTCGCTGGCAGAATTCGAAAGTTTCGTTTCGACAGTACAGTTCAGAGAAAAGTGTGATTACCGGGGTTGTGCAATCCTAACTTGTTATGACGACTCCAGAAAGTGAAGTTGTTCATAAAAAGTTGAGTGAGCAGTGTCGTGAAATAATTATGAACGTTTTAAATTTCATGACCGAAGAGGCAAATAATGGCGAGTCAACAATTCCATTAACAAAGGTAAGTTTTAATTATTGCAATAAAATTTTTTAACCAAAGTAATTATTTAACAAATTTACACTCGATAGTAAATTTTTTAAATCAATTTTCTTACAAAAAATATTTATTTGTTAAACGATTTAAAAAAGTGACATTAAGGTGAGACAAAGTATTTTATTCACTGATGTGTCAATTTTATGCATTCATGTATCAATTTTATGCACCGTTATGTCATCATGACAAACAAATCGACGCCATTTTTGTTCCATTTAGAGCAACCTAAATAAGACATTTTTTGGTTTTTGCATGCCTGCGGCTCCTGCGTAAATTTTTCCATTCATGAAATAAATCTCCACTTCATGCACTTGTTGCATAAATAACTATTCTGTTTCTGTCTACAGGATTATATAAAAGGGCACATGTTTATTTTATGTAAGATACCTATTTAAATGTAATAGGTTTTTAGCTTATAATTATAATTATTATACTCATTTTATACCTATCTCTATTACGTTTCCGTTTTATTATTTGTTTTGAACCATCTTCCGATTTCAGTTACAATTGCGGTTTGGTCATATTAAAATATGTTTGAACAAAAATCTAAAGATCGTTTAAAACAACTAATGAACTGAAACGTAATATAGTATTTTTGAATTCAATACTTCTTTTAAATGGCCGAAAACCTCGACAAAATTTTTTATTTCAAAAAACGGCCATTGAAAACAAATTTAACTACTTCCTCATTTTATTTGTATACAAATACACATGAGTAAAACTTTCAATACAACATTTATATCGACTTTTATTGTCAGGTCATTGAACGAGTTTCTGCTGCTACGAAAGTTTACCAATGAACGGTTTCCCGTATTAAAAAAGAAGCTCTGGCAGGAAGTAATGCTGACACTGATGTGCCTACTAAAAAACAAAGAACGTCCAGTATCCGTATGGATCAATTCGACAAAACTGTGCTTAGAAGGTGCATAATAAATTATCACATATCCGAGAAAAGGGTACCCACGTTAGGAAATGTACACCAAACCTTTGCAAATAGTTATGGCTTCGCAGGAAGTTTGTTAATGGAACGTCACAAAATCAGACATTTACGCCTACTATATTTAAGAAACATAAAAAAGTGCAGAGAACAGAACAAACGTATCATTTATAAGGATGAAACATACATTCATTCATGTCACACGCACCTTAAAGGATGGAGCGACAAGAGTAACGAAGGATTAAGAAGACCCGTTTTAAAAGGTAATAGGCTTATTATTGTGCATGCAGGAAGTGAAAATGATTTTGTACCTAATGCTGGTATTATGTGGAACTCCGAGTCAAAAATAGGAGATTATCATAATGAAATGGCGTACGAAAAATATGAGAAGCGGGTACAAGAAAAACTTATTCGAAACCTAACAAAAAACGCTGTTGTGGTAATTGATAACGCCCCATATCCCAATGTTCTAAATGAAAAATTACCTACGACTGTGTGGACTAAACAACAATAGAAAAAATTATTACTAGTGTTTTAAATGAAGCTTACTGTTTCTAGTTAACTCCACAATATATTGAAAAATGTTAAAAATTCTAAAAAATTGACAATTGTTTTGATATTACCTAAATATCATCGTCAGAATGACAGAAGTTACATTTCATTTGATGCCTACCTGATGTTTAATTATTTTTGGCTAGTCCGAGAAGTGACCTACCTTGTAATTGACTAAATATATGTTAATAGAAAAAAGAAGATATGATATTACAAATATTAAAGCTTAGACATTATTAGTCCTATGGGGATATCCTGGATATAATTTGTCCCAATTAAGATCAGTATAACTGTGCAATGATATAAAAAACCAGGAAAACTATATCTGCTGATCTTTACAATGATCACTTAAGAAGACAGTTTAAAAGTGGAGAACTCCCTAGATTTATCTGTTCTCCACTTTTAAACTGTTATTTTGTAAGCTCGATTTTATATAGCATTATACATGTGTCACAATTTATTATTTTTAAATCCAAATTCAAAATATTGTGTTACCCTCGTACGTATTAGCAGCTTCACAACCTTTAAAACTTTGCATGTGGAATGTACGTCGCCTGCTCTTCCCGGTAACTGCGTTTACAACGTTGTCAAGTTGTATAGCTCTCTCGCGCATCGTCAACTGACAACCTGTTCATGTGTGGCTTATGGTGAATATATCGCGAGGAACGAGTATTATGGAATTGAATTCGATTTTTGCGATTGGGAACATAAGAAATTCGATAGATCGAATAGTTACTCGGCAGTTACAGTTGCGGTTGTATTACTCCCTGCCGTCGGACATTTGGTTGTTGAACCAGTTCACCAGGTTACAGGGAAACTACAGACAACTTGCAACACCGACGGGAGTGAGTGAAGATACTAATACCGACATACCTGTTTATACCATCCAATCCAATAGGTTCGGCAAAAAATAACCAACCCAACGTTTGCATATTCATAGACTGGATAGGAACTTTTTAGCCACCGCACTCGCGATATATTACATTTGGTATAGAATAATTTTCATCCATTGAACAGATGGGTGAAGAACGTTTCTTATTGGGTTCTAAAACTTTAAGGGAACAAGAAAAAATTAGGAAATGTAAAGATATTCTCAGAACACAATTTGAAGATTTGAACAACAATATTCTTTGAAATTCTCTGTTATTTCTATTTAGAAAATTCACTAATTGGTTAATTGATTACTAACTGTCGACGTTGAGAATTAAATAAAAATGTACAATTTATTACTGTTTACCAAACAATAAACATTTTAAAAATCCGTTATCACATAATTTATTGCTGTTACAAGAATTCCTCGGTAAGTCATGTGTGTTTTCACAAGGTGATAATATCAGATTACTTAAAAAACTCAAAAAACTAAATTATTACTTTGTTTTCTTTTGTATATAATATTTACTTATTATTACATCTAGTAACCCTTCTTCCGAAACTCTGTCTTATAAGAGCATTTTCTTACACCCCAGAAAGTCTCCGGGCCAATAAAAGGCATTCGTGTTTCTTTCCTGGGCAAGTATATTCGACCAGGAACTCAGACTAAAAAGATCCTGTTAATCTTGCTTATTTGAAGTTTTCTTTGGCATTTCCATATCAACTTTGAATCAATGACTTGGAGCTCAGTGCTTGACTATCAGAATGAATCATGGGAAAGCATGCGTGCTTTCCCATGATTACACTTGTTGTTTGCTCTTTGTTTTTGTTAAATTCACGCATGATCCATTTTTGATCTTATATATATATATATATATATATATATATATATATATATATATATATATATATATATATATATATATATGATACATTCTATGACAATCTTTTAAACTGTGTTTACTTACCAAATGATGACAGTTTTGTTATTATTAGCGATTTTAACATTCCTGAATACTATAATATGCAACCTGACCCGACCAATGATGATAGGTTTATTACTTCTTTAAACAACTTTACAGAGTTTCTTAATAACACGTCATTCAACCAAGTTCTTAATTCTCATAATCGTACTCTTGACTTAGTTTTCAGTAGGAAACAACTTAACAGTAAATATATGTGTCGATCGGTTGACTCTTGAGGATAGATTTCATCCCTCCCTAGTAATCGTTACCATGCTAAAAGTTTAAAATGAGTTGTTCGCAGCACCAATGAATCTAAGGTATAACTTCAGAAAAGCTAACTTCATGCAACTTTATAGTGATCTGATCCATATCAACTGGGATCAATTATTGCTTGAAAACAACATTGATGAGGTTTGCGAATATCCTCGCAGTAAGATTGAAGATACAGCATCTGTTAACGTGCCTAAAAGAGTTCCCAGATCCACCAAAACATACCCTCCATGGTTTAACAACGAAATTATTCGCAACGTCGTTTGTTGCTAACATTCAGAAGATTCCATAATAGCGACGACCCCATTGAATTTAGTAATCTGCGGGCCAAAATTAAAAGAGATATAAGTCCAAGTCATTATAACTACAAGAGAGATATAGCGCAACAGCTAGTAGTTGATCCTAAAAA
This sequence comes from Galeruca laticollis, assembly GCA_963921935.1. Lineage (NCBI taxonomy): Eukaryota > Metazoa > Arthropoda > Insecta > Coleoptera > Chrysomelidae > Galeruca > Galeruca laticollis. The sequence goes on along the minus strand of OY998179.1, from coordinate 150,089,990 downwards.
GGACTGGTCCTTTCTTAATGCAAATAGGAAAACCACTAGGTTCTGAAAATAATTGACATTATTTTCATAACCGATACATTTCCATTCATTATTCAAAGTCTAACAGGGCACTTATGTTTTCTCAGTCAAAATTGATGTTCTCAAAATAATCTAGCACGCTCATGAATCGATTCTTCTCTCTTCTACAAAAACCGTTAAGAGGTCCTCGCGCCCATCTGACACAATCCTAACCATTATACTAGAGGCCCCTTTCTGTAATCGGCCATTTTTGAATTGAAAATAGAGAGCATCTTGAATATTCAAGCCGGCCAAAGAGAAGAGTCGCAACTTTATGGTAAATTGCGTTTGCTATGATGGTTCCGAAATCCAGACGGCGTGACCGTCGATTTGGTTTCGAGTTTATCAGTATTGCTTGAAACGTTGTGAGGGTAACATCGCTCCGTATTGTAATGATGGGTGTAAATAAATTATAAAAGCGATTAATGGAATTGGGACCACCTGTATCATACAAAAAAAGAAATAATATTTCTTCAGTTATTTCGTTACGAAGCTATATTAAACAAAATATGTTTATCATTTCGTAAAACTAGGTGATTGGAAATTATAGCGTAAGCTATTTCACTTCATTGTAGAATCATAATTTTAAACAAAAAAAAAATGAGAAATACATTAACTCGTGTATGGAATTGCTAACTCAGCCACACACTTATGGAGTTGAGTCGACAAGTAACCAAAAAAAAAATTAATGAAGAGGGGTAAATATGGAACCCATCGAAGGGGAATGGAAAAATTGGAAAGAGTTAGTGTGGGTCCAGCCGGCGTTGTGGAACCACGCGGAGTTTACGCGACCAGCGCAAATCACTTGCAAAAGTGATTGCTCCTTCTGTTCGTTAAAAATAAATCAACGTCATTTATCAGATTTAGTTTTCTGTTGTTGTGTGCATATTCTTTGAGTCATTCGCTCCATACTCCACGTCTGAGAGTCAATTAATAATTTTATTTAACTGACTAACCATTATTTGAGAGGTGTACATGTAGAATCAGGAAATATAGAAATTGACTAAGAGTCATCATATTATATAAACTAATAACCTTTCAATACATTGCTTCTCGCTGTCGACGGCACATAAACTATGAATCAGATCGTCGGGGTAGTTAGTTTACTTAAGGGGTAGAATAGTTGCTGTATTGCTGTCTCGCCACCTAATGTCATAAAAAGGCAATGAACAGGAGAACCCTAAGTGGCGATATTTTGCAACTGCCACAAAAGAAATTTATCTCAAAATCTTTTAATTAAGAACTCGGGATTAAATACCAATTATTTTAAATGTTTGTAAGGTTGGTATATAAGTCTATCAAATTAACCGGGCGCAAATTTTAAAGAAATTCAATCGACCAAACAATCTCGAATCTTCTCGAATAGAGAGAGGAACTTATCCTCAGGAGTTCATGTTATTTGGTGTAATTCGAAGTATATTTATTTTTACAAAAAAATCTAATTAAAGTGTTATTTCAATTTTTGTCTATAAATTGTTATTTCGTTCAACTTTACCAAAGGTTAATTAAACTGTAGTTTCACCGATTTTATCAATTGAATATCATGAGTCAATTGCTAAGAAGCTAAACTGTCAATTTTCTATATTTTGTATAATTTTTTTCTTTTGTTTGTTGTTAATTATAATTAATAAGTTTCGTCCCACTCATCTTTTCTAAATTATAAATCTTTTGTTCGATTTTGGCAACTGAAATTTAAATTAATTTCTGATTTCGTTAATTATAAATTTTGACTAACTTATAAGGGAATATATTTATTAAGTGAACTTGGTTTTTCATCCAAAGTCGCTCTAACCTTAACTCTACAAGTAGAACAAATAGCGTCCCCCAAAATTGAAACCTCGTATTGTAAAATAAGGTCAAACTTCAAACTCTTTTGAGAAGAACAGCCTTAGTCCGCTCAAAAGTATTAATTCTTGTGTTATTTGATAGTGACAGAAACTATAGGTAACTAGAACAGCTACGCATTGGCAGAGGTAAAACTTCCCTTAAATAATCATAATTATTATTAAAAGTTACGAAAAGGTCTTTAACGACCCCAGCAGCGTTACAGTATCAAGAGTGTAGCAGTAATTGCTACCCGTGCGCATTTCAAATATCTGTATTTTCTGTGACCCTGTCCCTTTATGTGAACAATATTGTTTATTAGTGTTTATAGTTGTGACATTTTAGTGCTAATATAACAACGGCAAGTCATAAGTGTGTGTATAAAAATTGTTTCAATAACAATAGATGTGATAAAGACATTACATTTTTCAGGTTTCCAGTTGGCGACGGTAAACGTGGCAAAAAAGTGCGTAAATATAAACATCGCACATCATGTTTTTGATTATTAATTAGTTGAACTTTGTCGACTGTAGTAGACGTATTCAACTATATTAGTAATCTTAATATGATAATGTTAATGTCGAAATTAATTGTTTATTATATACAAATTTACAAATGAATCGTACAAATGGATTATTGTGTGAACTTCGACGGTATTAAGATCGGAAGGTAATCACGAACTTAATTATTTCGGAAAAACGTTATTTTCGGCTTGATGAGTCAACCAATAGTAGCGACTGTATATCTCTACTTTGGAATTACTTGAATACTGACTAAAAAACGGTATGTTTGACTTCACGTAGAAATGATGACTCTCGACTTTTGAGTACACGTGCTTGACTTGAATACTAATTCAGAAATGATAGGTTTGAATTAGTAACTAAGAAACGATGAGTTTCGACTTTGAGTACGCACTTGACTCGAATACTAACTAATCAATGATATGTTTGACTTAGTAACTTAACTTGACATAGAAACGATGAGTTTCGATTTGAATTACACTTAGAAACGATGAGTTTCGACTTTGAGTACGCACATGAGTCGAATATTAACTAAGAAACGATAGATATGTTTGACTTAGTAACTTAACTTGACATAGAAATGATGAGTTTGGTCTTGAATCATACTTAGAAACGATTTGTTTCAATTTGAGTACGCACTCGATTCGAATACTAACTAAGAAACTATATGTTTGACTTAGGTAAGATGTAACTCTCGGAGGTACGATATGTCCCGACTTGGATGGGAGATAACGGTATGTCACGACTTTGTTGCACAACTGAGCAACCGGTTAACTGTTCAACTGAGTAACTTGGTAACTGCTTTCTTCACGCTGGAAAGTGTCTTAAATACAAAAACTGCAAAGGGGTGAATTTTCATGAATATTGGTGGGACTAGAGAAATGTGCTTTGCCAATTGGTGCTCATTGTTAAGCCGGCCGGTACCATTGAAAATAATCAACAATGGAATCAATCACCATTGAAAAATATTTCAAAGGTTTGAGCATCCTATTGAAATTATTTTAACGCATACATTGCTATTGAGGCTATTTCAAAGGTATAAAATGGCTTTATTAAAGGCTGCCCGACGCCTTTCTTTTCTTCAAAGATTCCGGTCTCTTAACGCAGTGGAAGTTTATCATATAAACAATAAAATAAGATATGCATAAAAGATACATGACTAAGGTATTTCTAGACAAAAGAATTCTATTGTTTGGTGTTACAACAATAAAATCAAAATGGTATAATGAAAACGTAATATTTTGCTAAATATATAAGAATGTCAAAGGCGTAAAAGATATTATACCTTAAAATTCACAACAATATCAAGATGATACGAAAAGAATTTATATTCTCAAATATATTGCCGACAGATCCACAATAATTGACATCCTTGAAAACATCACTCTTTCTAACATTAAAAGAAAATTTTCGCTACATTGTAATCTGTGATTCACATTATTACTATTTTGCGGTGTCTTTTCTCATTGTACTGCCATGAAAGTACCTATAATTACTATCTTAGGTTTACTTTTCTCGAATTATTATGTACACTGTTATTATTATTTAATTATGTATGTTTCTGTTGACTTGTTATATTATTTATTTCACTAAATTATATTGTCTGTAAGTTGTTAATTTTATGTGTGTTTCTCCCACCCATTAATTGGCCCTAGGGCTGTTGGGGGACGTAAATAAAAAGAAAATAAATAAATAAAATGTCTCATATTTTCTTTTTAGGTTCATTTCCACGCATATTTCAATTATAAGTATTTCTGCATGAAATACGCTCGGACACAAGCCTAACGATAATGGCCATCCCCGAATACTCCAGCGACATCTACTGTGATGGTTTTTGAACCATCCATGTACCATTTAATGGTATTTCCTTTGAGAGTTTGGGTTATTTATTCCCTTTCCCAGACTTCCTTCTTACTTGGTATCGTAGCAAAGTTCCTTTTACAGTATAATTGGGATATGTTCCTATCATAACTGATTCAAAATAAAATGTACTTACTTGTTCCGAGCTTGAATATCGTCAAGCTGTTATGTCTAAATTTACTTCTACAAATAGTCCTTTTTCTGGCGACTTTGGATTGAATAGTACTTTCTTTTTTCTTTTCCTTCTTTTGGCCGTTCGACACCGCCGAGTTTCCAGATGAATTTGAAGAAGTCTCTTCATCTAATTCTTCCCTAGCTGAATTCGTCTGCGCATCCAAAAGAGGTTTTTGGTGTTTTTGAATCAGTCTTTTTTTGAAATGTTCTATACTCATTTTGCATATTATCAGACCATATTTTCTTCTCTAAATTCAAACTTTCCAACATCGAGATCTCAGTACTGAAACAAAAATATTACAATTACGATTTTTTGTTGAATTGTTTTAATATTTAAACACCTTTGTCAAACATTGCAACTAAAATCAAGTGGAATGAGGATCAGTTTTGTTTTGTATTCGTTTAGAAAATTTACGATAAATCAAGAATGGAAGTGAATAACATCGTGTTGAGTTTGCATACCGATAGTTTTTATACATTCTCGTCATCTAGAAAATATTTTGGGGAAATTCCAAGTACACGTCACCGATAAGCAAGATTTTTATTCTCTTAAATAATACACAAATTACATAAACGTATAATAACTAATTCTGATCTCAGACACCAGGATATATATATATATATATATATATATATATATATATATATATTAGTGTTTTTAAATGAAACTCAAGGTTTCTAGTTAATTCCACAATATAATTCAAGTTATTGAAAATTCAAAAAATTGACAATTGTTTCGATAAATCAATATCATCGTCGATGATACTGATTTATCGAAACAATTGTCAATTTTTTGAATTTTCAATAACTTGAATTATATTGTGGAATTAACTAGAAACCTTGAGTTTCATTTAAAAACACTAATATGAGCATATTCCACGAAGTAAGGGTCGAGACAGTCAATTTCATATATATATATATATATATATATATATATATATATATATACATATATATATATATATATATATATATATATATATATATATATATATATATATATATATTATTATTATTATATTCTACTATGTTTTAATTATATATTTTATGATTTTATATATGAATATTAATTTATATGATGTGAATTTTATTTGTTGCTGTCGTCACAATTTGTAATAGTAACTGAACTAATGTGAAAACACCTTTACCGCTAAATATAACCTATTAGATTTTATGACAGCAGTTGTCAAATTAATATGCCCGGCTTAGATAAATATGAAATTTTATATTATGAACGATAAATCAATATACAATCAATTAACTCACTCTTATCTCAGGGAGGGATCAGAGATTTCAAATAAGAATTCAAATTTTATAAATTTCCAAATAATTTTCCAAATTACGTATTGCACTATTCAAAATGTAAAGTAACTGTTTGTCCAATACACTATAAGACAATTAAATTCTTATGACATATATGAAATTTACTGTCAGGAAATTAACCAAATGTCACTTATTATACTAAATTTTCTCTAGCATAAAAATTATTAAATATAATGAGAATGAATATATATAAAAAGAATCAAAGAGATTTAGAATTCAAATTTATATAATCTATTATCAGATAACAATTACAAAATTAAAACTTTTCAAAAAAATATAAACGCATAAACCAAAGATAGAACTTTCTATCAAACCTTAATATTAAACAACCTATAATTAGAAATTTCCTATCTAAATAATTTGACCAAAAGTTCAAAATGTCTACTTTTATAATTGATGTATGTCAATGTAAAATGCGCAAATTTCCTTGTAAATTGTCTGTTCCAAAATAGTCTTCACTTGACGTTGAATTTTTTTTTATATAAGTAACGTTACTATAATTTCAAAGTAGGTATTTAATCATAAGATGCATCTATTTTCGAAATATTTTTACTAAAGGCCTATTAATTCTCGAGAAATAATATAGATAATATGGACTGGACTCACCAACTAGGTTCTGGTAGACTCGTTCGTATTCTAAAACTCTTTTTAGAATTTCAGGAACAACTTTTCTAAATCAATAATTTAGAAAACGGAAAACCACTCGCACTTTAACGCTGTAATTCTTTGCGAATAATACACGCGCTGGCTTTACAAATGCAAGATATGTTGAACTGATAATAATCATACAAATTACTCCGATATGCTGAATTGAATTTGAGACAACTCTTATTCGATGTTGTCTCGAGAGAATCTAAAAATCAACTCTATTTTAAATGAATTTGAGACAACTCTTATTTGATGTTGTCTCTCGGGAATATCAAAATCAACTCTATTTTAAATAAATTTGAGACAACTCTTATTCGATGTTGTCTCGAGGGAGATTCAAAATCAACTAACTAAACTGTTTCAATAAGTAATTCTCCTCTCCTTTGGTTACCAGAATTTCTTTTTTAAAAAAAAATACAAATTTACGTTTTCATATAGAAAGAGAGATTTTCATTGTTTTAGTATGAATGCCATTTTGCTAACAGAGACATCTGTATTCTTGTTTTCAAATCGTTTTAAAATCTGTCCATCATTAAGTCCATTCTGCATTAATGCCATAAGAAATTGACATGTCAAATTTTATTGGTATATTGAACCTTTCAAATTATTGATAATACAGTGTGTATCACTAGTATTACAACCAAATAAGCAAATTTTTCTTTATTTCAATATTTTCTTTAGAATTTAGATAGAGGATATGTATTAAATCCCCTTAATAAAAGAATGATGAATCGATTCTTGTAGATAATGTATCTTTCAAAATTGCCAAATATAATACTAATATGTTAGTACCATAGTAATATCGTTCAAATAATTATTAACATATTTCAAAAAAAAATTATCTTCAATCAAATTAAACTATTATTCCTAATTCCCATAAAACTTCTTAAATCTACTATATCTATTAAAATTTCACGTAACATAATAGTTATTCTATTTTAAAATTTCCTATATACATGTTGATCAATTTTTTAATGGTCTGTAATATTTCCAACTCTCTTTTATTTTACGCCGCATAAACAACTTACATGGAACTGGATATGATTTTACTTTAACATTTCTCAGTATTCTTCTCCTTTATTATATCCATATTTTAATTAAGCAACCCTTAGTTCCTTCGAAATTATTTTCTCATACGTCTTTAATAGTTCATTTATAACTGCATAATATTCTTCATTACAATCTGTCCAATTACCATTACTTTTTACATCTTCTATTTATTCTATCTCACAGAAGTTACATTTCATTTGATGCCTACCTGATGTTTAGTACTTATTTTTGGCTAGACCAAGAAGTGACCTTGTGAATGACTTAATATATGTTCATAGAAGAAAAAAGAAGATGTGATATTACAAATATTGAGGCTTAGATATTATTAGCCCTATGGTGATATCGGTGATATCCTGGATATCATTTTTCCAATTAAGATCAGTATAACTGTGCAATGATATAGAAAACCAGGAAAACTATATCTGCTGATCTTTACAATTATCACTTAAGAAGACAGTTTAATTGTGGAGAACTCCCTAGATTTATCTGTTCATTGACGACTTCATATTGTGGGTTTCTTAAGTGTCTTCTAATTTCCAACTCTTCAAGGAAATCCAGTTCATGTTTCTTATCACAAATATGTAGTACTTCTAGTTCTGTGTTAGGTGTCAATGAATGATTGGGGTCAAGTAGATGTTTTGCGTAATGGGATTTATCTGGTTGTTTTAATACGTATGCTCGTAAGTGTTCACTGTATCGGATTCCAAAATTTCTAAGGGTCTGACCCAAATAGACAGCATTATATTCTGGACATTTGGGTTTATATATACCTGATTTTTTTAATGGTGGTATTTTTGTTTACCAATGGGAAGCCCTATATCAACTATTTTGGCAAACATTTTTATGGACAGTTTAGAAAGAAAAATCTTTGAAAGTAATATTTCAAAAAATGTTTTATTTTGGTATAGATATGTGGATGACATATTAGCTTGTTTCATATGTAGTGAACGACAATTAGATATATTTTTCAACCACATTAATAATTTACACCCAAAAATTAAATTCACATTAGAAGTTGAAGAAAATTACTCAATCAATTATCTTGATTTGAAAATTCAAAGAGTTAATAATGTACTTTATTATTCAATTTACCGAAAACCAACACACTGATGTGGCAATTCCATATAGTTCCAATCACCCCATGTAACACAAACTAGCGGCATATAATTCAATGATACATAGAGCATTTTCAGTTCCTATGAACAAATATAATTTTGATAGAGAGATTAATACAATTAGACAAATAGCAACAACCAACGGTTATCCATTCCATATGATAAATAAACTAATTAATAAAAAAGAGGAAAAAGTGGCATTACAACTAATATTTCATAAACAAACTGAAGAAATAAAAACTTATAAAAATAATCACATATGCAGGAAATATTTCTAATAATATTTCAAAGACAATATATTTAGCAACGAATACAACAATTTCTTTTAAAACAGAAAGTAACGTAAGTACAAAATTGTTAAATGTAAAAACAAAAATACCACCATTAAAGAAATCAGGTATATATAAACTCAAATGTCCAGAATGTAATGCAGTCTATTTGGATCAGACTCTTAGAAATTTTGAAATCCGATACAGTGAACACTTACGAGCATACAGATTAAAACAACCAGATAAATCCCATTACGCAAAACATCTACTTACACCTAACACAGAACTACATATTTGTGATAAGAAACAAGAACTGGATTTCCTTGAAGAGTTGGAAATGAGAAGACACTTAAGAAACCCACAATATTAAGTCGTCAATGAACAGATAAATCTAGGGAGTCCTCCACTATTAAACTGTCTTCTTAAGTGATAATTGTAAAGATCAGCTGATATAGTTTTCCTGGTTTTCTATATCATTGCACAGTTATACTGATCTTAATTGTAAAAATGATATCCAGAATATCACCATAGGGCTAATAATATCTAAGCTTCAATATTTGTAATATCACATCTTTTTTCTATTAACATATATTAAGTCATTCACAAGGTAGGTCACTTCTTGGTCTAGCCAAAAATAGCTACTAAACATCAGGTAGGCATCAAACGATATGTAACTTCTGTCATTCTGACGATGATATTCAGTTATCGAAACAACTGTCATTTTTTTAGAATTTTCAATATTTTTCATTATATTGTGGAATTAGCTAGAAACAGTGAGTTTCATTTAAAACACTAATATAAGTAGATTCCACGAAGTAAGGCTCGAGACAGTTAATTTTTTTCAACTATTATTTCATTCCCCATCATAATCGGCGCAACATGAACCATACCCAATAATACAATGACCTTGAAGAATTGTTGGAAACCGCCCACATGATACGACGAGCTCTAGGATAAAGAAACAGACCATTTATTATGAGTAACAGGGATAATTCCGAGCATATTTTACATACTCCTAAAAACTTGAGTGATCGTCATATATGCAGAGTTTCGTTGTCATCATTTCTTAAGACAGTGAAAGAGAAAAATAAACAAATTCAAACTAGTAGCATTTAATGTACTTACGTTCAGTGAATGAAATAAGATTTTTTGTTTAACAATGAACGTAAAAAATATGACACTGTTTCAACTTCATTAATCCAAACAGTTCACTAAACACCCACTCACAATTTTATTGAATTATATTTTGAATTTTACTTTCAGTTTGTCCAAACTATTTTTGCTACATTATTGATGTGATTGTGAATGAAATTCCATTTCAAGGAACATTTAATAAAACACATTAATGGCTGTGATGAATAATCATTCGGTTATCGATACATTGGCGACACGACGTTAGCATTTTTTGAAAAAGAATATCCATGGCAAATTCACTGACAAATATCTCCTTACGTTGTAGCTTAATAAAGATTGAGACATTTATGCGACTGTAAACAGCATTGTTGGTGCCGGTGATTAAAAACATACAGGGGAATCATGTGTGAGAAGTGATGTCATCCAATTAAGTTCACCTAATGTATTATACAGGGTGTTTATAAAACCATGCGAAAAAAATAAAGAAAATATTGCCCGTATGAAATTATGATGGATCTTTAACAAAATTTCCTCAGCCCACTCTCTTCCGAGTTATCACCCCTAAAAGGTAGTGAGTAAAATTAAGTTTTAATTGTTTGAACTTGAAATTTTGTAACTTCCGTCCACTCGCAAAGGACTAACCACAGGTATTTTTTCAACATGTTACATTGTAAGGGGGCAAAATTAGCATCCCTTGCCTTATTTAATAGCAAATCTTTTTTCGAGATTTAATTTTGTAAAATAAAAATATTACTTTAAAATCCCTGATTGTTTGAAAACATTTCTTAATGTTAAAGTTTTTTCCTAGAACCAATAGATTCGGTGAAAAAAGTACAATGTCCTGGGTGATACCCTGTTTTAATTACAACGAAGAGATCTTCCTCAGCGAGTTAACTTTTGTGAATGGATTAGGAACGAAATACAACAAAATTCTCTAGCCCAGATACTAGAGCATGGCTTTGGCTCTATTCTAAAAAAAATAATAAAGCAGTATACAGAATGTCAAAAATGAGGCTAGAATATGTAGAACCCCCCCCCCCCCCAATAGATATTTTCAACAAAAACATGTAAGGTCGGAGTGTACTCCTAATGCAACAATATGCAATATGATTTTCTTTGCACCACATTCCCCGAGAGACATGTATTCTTGTGCACCACCAACAAAAACATAATATTCTTGGTACGTATATAAAAGAAATATTTATTACCTTTTTATTGAAATAAATTCTCCAAAAATAAGTAACAAAATAAAATCCCTCCTTCCCCTAGTTAGATTAAAGCTTATTATTTAAAATAAATCCCACCCTCAATAACATTTTCAGAAAAAAATACATGGATCAAAATCAGTTTGAAAATTGGAAAAATATGGTTTCTAAGATGAGAAAAGGGACAAGCTACTTGGAACCAGTAGCAGAGTTTTTATCGACGGATTTTTCGAACAAAAAAATGCTAGCGAGTTGGACTTATACGAAATGGTATAGCTGGCGCAAAACATAAAAGGAAGCAATGTAATAGTGATATCCCCTTTAAGTTATGTTGCGGAGCTAGACTCTGAAAGGTATTAATATTTTGTTTACTTTTATCAATACCTATATTGTATTCGATGTTACGTAATTGTTGAAAGGGCGTTCGGTTTAATCGGGATACCAGGCGTGAGCTGAGCCCTTTTTGTATCCCATTCGGATTTTTTAAGAACAAAACAAAATTCTATGAAAAAATAACAAAAAAAAGAAATTTTATATCAATGAATAAAACAATTCTTTAAAAATAAATATTATGTCAAACTCCTGTTTGTCACTACTATATAAGTAACATGAAAAATATATTAAACTTCATTAATTTTCTTCTTCCAAAAATTCTATTAATCCTTCTCCCATATCACCTGCTTCACTATCACTATCGTCTTGTAAACCAATAATAAATTTATTTCCTCCATTAATATGGCCCAATATTCTTATACTCATCTTCAGTTTTGATTACTTTTTTAATCTCTGTTTTAATAGTGCCCAAATTAACTGGATGGGATTGAAAATACAAAAATAAGGAGGTAGTCTCACTATAGAGTGTCCATGTTGTTCAGCAATACTCTCTGGGGCGTATAATTTCCTAAATGTCTGTGTTTGTAAGACTTTAATCAGTTGTTGTTTTGTATAAGAATCCTCAAAGTACAAATTATTATCCCTTATAAACACTCATCCTTGATGTCAGCCTACCGACTAAAGAGTGATTGTTGCTTATCTCTGGTGAACACCATTTATATTCGAAAAAATTGCTATCTCAAAATATACTTATAGTTCAGTAAAATATGGGAAAAGTAATAAGTTATTTCAAAATTATATTCCTAATCCTTCTTACTAAAATGAGATATAAGGTACATAGTGTCAATTGTCTGGTGTTATGTTTAAGATGTTTTAAAATATAAATAGGTTAATATTATTTAAATGAATGCATTTTGTTCTATACATTAACGCTAAATATCTTAAAAAATATTATGGCGCTCTATAATTACGGCTTAAAAATAATAGTTAGACGGTCTATAAATGTATTTAATAATTATAAAATTATTAAATACATTTTAACGATTATTAGTAGAAATTATAATATTAAATTAATATATCGTCAAATAAGCATTTTAAATTATAATACTGACTGGACTATGACTGACTAACGATAAGCCGCATTCTTAAAGTTCACACTATATCTCTTGCGCCGACTATAAGCTAGAAGGCCTCAAACCTATAAAAACCGATAGAAACTATGTTACACTATCAATCATTAGTAAATTGGATTGGGTAGTTGAAATACTCGCTAGCGGTTTCTGCGGTAGTCAATCTCATAGACAAATGATATAAGAGACGGTTTGATGCATAGGCGACAAGTGGTACAACATTTCTGCGCCGCCGCCCTCGCATGGAGTCTCTGCAGTCGCGCGAAGTACAAGACCGTTTTACATTAACAAAATAAAATAACATAATTTAAAATATTATAATTTCCACATAGTGCCTTTAATGTAGATAAATATTATAAAATATCCTAGTATATTAACTTTTAAGTCATTAAAAATGAAAATATACAAAATCAATCTTGCATTGGTTTGTGTGAATACAGCTTGTGTGTGTCAAAGTAAAGTGTCACAAATAAAAATTACTAAAAATATGGTTATGGTTGCAAGTTCTAAGGATGAGAAAATTAGTATAGTTTTTTCTTTAATTTATTTAGTTTTTCCGTTCTAATAAAGTAAATCAAAGTAACTGAATCAATAAAATGCAATTAGTCATAATTGTATTGCAAAAAATTGTTAATAGTAAATATTTGTGGTCACTTCGCAATTTGTGGATTAAGAATAAACATTTTTAAAATCTTCATCTGACAATAATCAAAGAGAACATTGGTACAAAATTTTAGAACTTCATTTTACATCCAATGAACAAATGTTATGTGAAGATCATTTTGATGATGATGCACTTACAAGTACATGTCGCAAAAGTCTCTTAAATTTGCTTTACTTTTTCAATCCTTACATCATACACCACCACATGGTAATAACATCCAAGCTTTTTAAAGTACAGTATTTTCTGTAAAAAGAAACCTTATTTTTTGTGACATTGATAGCCGAGAGCTACAACACAAATTTTGAAGCAGATGATGCAGTTTATTAGATAAATTAAAGTCTTTTTAAATTTCCATAATTAACCAAAATCCCTCACTTCTAAAACTATTAATGAATTGGAAAACATAATTCCCGTTTTTAGATACATAATTAAATTATTTGAATGTTGACACTCAAACAATAAGCTATGTTTCTAGTTTCGTACAACTTTTAATTGCGAATAATGTAAGGGTAATTTGCAGACAGATATTTTAGATGTTCAGATGTTCACCATAGCTTCACTTCCTTCAAAGGAAATGATGATAGAATACGTCTGATTTATGTACAGAGAAGTCGTTAAGTTTATTTCAATACTGCATGACTTTGGCATCATATTATACCATTTTTAGTTCATGTAGAAAATATGACTGAAAAAAATTATCAAATATGTTAGCATAGGTCATATAAATTTTGATTGATTCGCCTGTCGAGAACATAATTCATACGTATTTTCTCAACTCATAAATGTTTGTGTCCCCTTATTAATTAAAAAATATAATGATGGTAAGAGGACTAACAAACAAAAATATTTTTTTGATAACTTAAAATGGACTACAGGCAAAGAATTCTTAGTGAAATGCTTAGGTTTGGATGGGTGGAGATTGAATTGTTTTCTAATATATATTGTAATAGTATATTACGTAACGTGTGTTGTAAGAAGCATTTTACGCACGAACGGAAAGTTACGCACGAGCCGCGTAGCGGGGAGTGCGTAATTCCGTGAGTGCGTAAAATGCGTTACAACACGAGTTACGTACTATACTTTACCAACGACCCACTTGTACTTGTGTTTATAATCTTATTAAGATATTTAAAGTACAAGTAAAAACGTACAGCCAAGTTTTATAAAAGTCGCTCCTCGATGCCCAGCCAAGTGTTGTAAAAGTCCGTCCTAAGTAGTATTTATTTTTATTAAAAGTGTATGTAGAATTACCGGAATTGCATAAAATTGCGCATACACCTCTCGACTAAAGTAACATTAATCCCTTCCCTCAGGAATCAAACACCACCCGCGGGATTAAATGGACCACTTTAGTCGCTTGGTGTATAATATACTATTGTTTACTAATATGATACATTCAGACAGCTAAAAGATACGTATTGAATGAAACGGAACCACGTATCATATAATTCCAAATAACTCTTAGTGTTAAATGCAATCTCATATCTAATAAATGTTATCTACCAATTATATATAGAATAAAATTCAACGTCAAATATCTAAGTAATACATTTTGAATAAAATGGCTACGTCTATTGACAGTTGCTAAGTGGTTGCTATGGAAGCCGTGCGATTTACTTTACAGCCGTGCGTTTTGTTTTACCGTGCGTAATAAACGTCTTACATTGATTGCCGACTGTGTGTTTTTGACTACCTACTTACAGGGGTGGTCGTAGGTAAAATACTTAAGGGGTATCATCAGGTAATGAAAACAACTTTAACGCTTTAATTTCATTAAAAAAATCATTGGAGTCTATATCCTTATTATCCTGATCTGTCAGTCGTTCTTCAAGAACAGAACAACGTTTTAAAAGATCGCTGTCACTTAATTGGATTATGTCCCTAAAAAATCCGAAAATATCATACACATTTAATAAGTCAAATCGGTTTTTTAGAGTGCTTAAAGTTGGATCTATAATTTTTAAGAAAAAACTCATTTTAAAGGCGGTTTTTGGATCATGAGGGGTCTCATCTCGGTGTCCATAGTCAAACAGTTTTGGTTTAAATTTAGTCCTGGCCGTTGGTAACGGTGGAATGTCTTCTTCAATTTCGAGAGAGAGTGCTACTTCTTTCGCTTGTACAAGAATTTCTTGAAATGATTGGTCAGGTCTATATTGCTGGAAGTTTTCAACTAAATTTTTTAGATAGGATTGGCATACTTTAATACTAATTGTAGCATTTTGCATTTGTTTGCTGACAATATTTATATGAAATAAAACGTCATGTCAAATAATAATTCCACAAATAAATTGAACATTTTATATAGATGTTAAGAGGGAACTCGCTTTATGTCTTGCATAAAAGTGAATGGAATTATCTTCAGCTACTTCTAGAAGACTTTCGCAGACCTTAATTAAATAAAGTTTGAAGGGCTTTATTGTATCAATTCTGCTGGACCATCTTGTCTCACTTAGAGGCTTTAAACTTAACCCGGGGACATTTTCTCTCATAACATCCCACCTTTTCGTAGATGACGAAAAAAAATTACCTATATAACTCTTGCACAAGATTAAAAAAGTTTATTGTAGCATCTGACACATTAGAAGCGTCATTTATTGTTAAGTTCAAAATATGAGCCGCACAAGGTACAAAAAGGGCACTCGGATTCGCGTTTTTGAAGCCCAACATGCTTTCCCTTCATGTTTGCCCCATTATCATAACCTTGCCCTCTAATATTTTTTATATCTAAATTCAATTTTTTCAAAATTTCTGTCACAAACGTATATATCCCTTCCCCTGTAGAGTCCAGTATTGGATTAAACGCAATAAAACTTTCCTTAACTTTAACCTTTTTTGAAGTGATGTTAAGGACAACATACCTCAGAACAAGTCTAATTTACTCAGTATGACTAGAATCTGGTAGGCAATCTAATATTATTGAAAAATATTTTGAACTGCGAACCATTTCTAAAATATTATTTCTTACTTTAGACGACAGTAATTCAATTATTTCTATCTGTATTTGCACGCCTAAATAGTGAGTCATTTTAACAGATTTTTTTCGGAGTTAAACACTCGGCTAACGTGCTGTCTCATCACTAAATCAAAAGAGGCAACCATCTCAACAGCTTTTATAAAATTTCCATTATCATGTTCGAAAAGTAATTTAGAAGAACCTTGAAATGCCAAGTATTGTGTAGATAAATACTTAACAATCGCAATAATTCTTTCCAACACCTCGCGCCAATATTTTTTTCCGTTTCTAAAATCCGCCGGTGATGAGCATTAACAGTTGTAGATGTCTCCAACATTTTGTTAAAATTCACCGAAGTGTTCATATAACTGTTGTGTAAAATTGACGTTTCGTGTCTCTTCATTAGCAAAGACAATTGTTCCCAATCAGATACTCCATTTCTATCACAAAAAGTGTTAGGAGTTTTGCAAAACAACTTATAACAAAAACAAAATACAGAATCTTCAGAAATAGAGTAAATAAGCCAAGTCCTTTCGACTTTTTCTCTATTTGCTAGACTTCTTATAAAGTATTTTCACGGAAGCTTTCTCTTATCTTTATTACTAGGAAAGCTAAAACTAATGTCTATCAAGGGCGGACTACGTTTAACCAATATTCTAGCTATATCATTGGTGATTCTTTCGGGCCACAAACTGGGGTCGGACGGAATTAAATCGACACTAGCCTCATTAAAGTGTCACTTGCAGCAGGTATTTCGGTAGCTAACATCATTACCGAACTTCTTACACACGCTGAATTATCTGAAGTGCATTGTTCAAGCACTGTAGACGAGGATGGTGTCATCGCTTCATCGTGCTCTGCATCAATAGAAGCTGTTTTGCTGCTACAACCGCCACCACTTGTTGCAGGACCTGATGTTACCATGGTCGCCTCTGTTGAAATTTCAGATGGTCCACTCACGGTTACTGATATTACGGATTTAGAATCTTGAGATTTGGTCGCATCGATAGTCTCCATAGAATCTTGATTGTTTTGCAAGAAGTGCTTTGAAGATCCAGCCATTTTTTCCCTTCCTAGTAGTCTCAGTTTCTTTTGTTGGCTAAACTTCGCACCTGAAGGTCTCTATCTTTTATCCTGAAAAAAACAAATAAATAATTAGTACTCATGGGAGTTAGGAATTAACTTCTAAAGTAAGCACAATAATAAGCACCAAATTTGCATATTTGAGTAAAAAGCAATTTGTTCGAGCCCTTTCAGTTTAAACCCTTCCAAAAATAAAGCCAGAAAAAATATTAAACTAATTTGGTCTTATTGCCCTTAAAAACCTACAAAATGGTTTTTTAAAAGATCGATAGAATAAAACTAAGCGAGTTATGGATAAAAAACCAATTACTTTTTTAAACTCGTACATGACATTTCAATTAATAAAAATATATTTTGGTAAAAAAAATTAATTATAACCAGTATCCTATAAAGGGTTAATGTTGATAGTATAAAGTAGGGATCACTTACCATTTTATAAAAAAGCAAACAGTTGAAATTGCAGTCAGCAGGTTTTCAGCACTTTTAGAAAAAAAAGTAGTTGATAAAATATTATACAACACAACACTTGACAAAATAAAAACAACTTCAAATGTAAAAATTAATAGGATTACTTGTTTTTATGCACTTGTTGCACGGTCCAGTGAACTAACCGGTTTAATAACGCCTCTGGCGATCCATGGATTTTATAGCGCACCAGGAATTATTCATGTCTGAAGAGGAAAAATCAAGAAACTACCGCCTGACATGTTCTCGCTACATAGGAATCGGCAGTAACTGGATGATATACTAAGAAAATGAAATGTAACTTCTGTCATTCTGACGATGATATTGATTTATCGAAACAATTGTCAATTTTTTAGAATTTTCAATAACTTGTATCATATTGTGGAATTAACTAGAGACCTTGAGTTTCAGTTTGTATTTATCCTATTTAACTTCTCAACTTTTATTTTAAAATTAATTTCTGTTTTTTCTTTGTAATTTTTGTGGACCCTGGAAACGTTCATCAAAACTTCTAGATCAGCTAAAAGCCTAGCGGGTAAAATCTTCACCAAGAATAGAAGTGAATGGGCAATTAACAGCTTCAAGCCCTACAAATCACCTGGAGAGGATGGCATCTTTCCAGCACTCCTACAACAGGGATGCGATATCTTAATTCCCCACTTATGTAAGATATTTAAGATCAACTTCATCTTGGGATACATTCCAAAAGGGTGGAGAGAGGTCAGGGTCTGCTTTATTCCTAAGAGTGGCAAACGTCCTCCAGAGGAACCAAAGTCATATAGACCTATAAGCCTTACCTCCTTTTTACTCAAAAGTATGGAAAAAATACTCGACACATATATGAGAAGTGAATATTTATCAAATGCACCGCTTCACGAGGAACAATTTGCCTACCAACCTGGCAAATCTACCTTAGATGCCTTACATTGTCTCTTGAGAGACCTAAAAAAGGCAATAGCTGCGAAAGAAGTATCGCTATGTGTATTCGTAGATATAGAGGGAGCTTTTGATAACACCTCATATGATTCAATTAGCGCTGCTGCAACTGCAAAGGGTATTCCACCTTCCATAATCAAATGGATTCAGTTCATGCTAAATACTAGGAAAATAATCACCTACCTCGGAGACCAGTCGACTACTATAAAAGCTGTGAAAGGTTGTCCTCAAGGAGGAGTGCTATCACCTCTACTGTGGTCACTAGTGGTTGACGACCTCCTAACAAAGCTAAAAACAGAAGGATTTCGTGCTCTTGGCTATGCCGACGATTTAGTTATAGTGGTCAGAGGTAAGCACGACGGCATCATTGCCGATCGCATGCAATGTGCCTTGAACCTCATAACTACCTGGTGTTCGAAGGAAGGACTTTCAGTCAATCCTAATAAAACGACACTTGTTCCATTCACTAACAGGAGGAAGTTAAGTATACGGACTCCAAACTTGAATGGTACAGCCCTGTTTTTTTCGGAAGGGGTTAAGTTCCTTGGAGTCATCCTTGATAGGAAACTTACGTGGAACTCACACCTCGCACACATCATCTCAAACGCAACAAGGGCTCTTTGGACGTGTCGTAGGCTCTTTGGGAAAACTTGGGGACTAAAACCAAAAATGATCTACTGGTCATATATAACGGTTGTCAGACCTATCATCACCTATGCTGCGCTTGTATGGTGGAAGAACAACGCAACAAAGGGCTACAATAGAGTTGTAAAAATTGCAAAGACTCGCATGTTTAGGAATAACGGGCGTAATGAGATCATGCCCTGGCGCGACCTTGGAGGTAATGCTAGATCTCCATTACATTTATATGTAAGAAGGATTGCTCTGCAAAATGCCTATAGGTTAACACAGGCTAAATCTCTAAAACCCGGTGATTTGACAGGACATCTCGAGATACTAAGGGTTAGATCAACTCAATCTATGATGATGCCTAGGAACATAATGCCTGCTAAACAAGATTTCGAACTTACTCTAGATGTTATTATTAACGATCGTGAGTTAACACAGAACGAAATCTCAGAAATAACTAGGGGTGGCCTCACATTTTATACTGATGGGTCAAAAACAAACGAAGGAGTAGGAATAGGGGCTACAGGACCTTATCTTAGGTTATCAGTAGCCCTAGGTAACACTCCCAAAATATTCCAAGCGGAAATACTGCAAGATGGGAAAAGTGGATAGAGGAACATGTAGGTTCTGCGATAGTGCAGATGAAACGGCTGAACATATGTTATGACATTGCGGAGTACTTGTTCGCCAACGCCATATGTACCTGGAACGGATGTTCTTGAGACCTGACCAGGTAACAAAAATAGCTCCCAATCGGATAATAGGCTTCCTTACAAGCCTTGATCTCTGGGACAAAAAATAGATGGAGGGTATACACAAAAGATCTTTTCAGGTCGCAGTGTGGAAGGCCAGCTATAGATCAATCGACCCCTTTGTAATCTACAATCTACAACTCTTTGTTTAAACCATTAAGTAATAAATAGGTAATTGATTTTCAAAAATACTTTATACCAGCAGCAGTTATTATTTCATCATTTTGAAATCAAAATATTCCGAAAACGGTACACAGTATTGAGTTTTTCCAAGAATAATAAAATTTGGACTAGAAAATTTAAAACTTCTCAGTACGAACCGTGTAACTAGCGCCCTCCATAGAGGCAGTTATAAAAACAAATTTATGCGATTTATTCACAAAATTACAGTTAGTAGTTTCGAAATAATCGTAAAACATGTATATAAATTATTTTTTTCAGTATCCTGTATCTTGGAAATTTATTTCGCAGTGCTCTACCTATCTGAGCCACAGGGCCATATTTTTTTGAAACACCCTCAATATTTCGGATCCGGAAAGGTCTATCCGCTATTTTGATAGTTGATATTGTTCGTTTAATATTGTTGTTTTCATCGCTCTCTCGTATGACACCTCACCGTTTTATTGTATGTTATAAACGGTACAAATTTATATAAAGGCAATATTTGTATTCTTTTATTTAAACATGAAAAAATCTTATCTTTCTTATCAAAAGATATATATAGCTATATGATTAAATTGTACTCTATTGCAACACGTAACTTAATTATCGCATATATATATATATATATATATATATACGAGGGCAATTCAGAAACTAACCTCCGGTTGATTGAAAAAAATACACCAAGTTAAGTAAAAATATTTTAATATATACATCTTACAACTACATCTTTGCACTATTTTTCGACATAGTCTCCATAACGATTGAGGCACTTATCGTATCTCTTCACAAGCTTTGAAATTCCTTCTGCATAAAAATCACCCGCTTGTGCCTTGAGCCAGCCTGTGACCGCATCTTTGAGCTCTTCGTCGTCATCAAACCGCTGGGACCCGAGCCATTTCTTCATATGCATGAAGAGGTGATAATCGCTTGGCGCCAGATCTGGGCTGTAAGGTGGATGGTTGAAAACGTCCCACTTGAAGGACTCAAGAAGGGCTGTTGTTCTGCGAGCAGAGTGAGGACGGGCGTTATCGTGCAAAAAAACGATACCGGAAGTCAGCATACCACGGCGTTTGTTCTGTATAGCCCGTCGTAATGTTCTTAGTGTTTCACAGTACACGTCTTGATTAATGGTCGTCCCACGTTCCATGAATTCAACCAACAACACCCCTTTGGCATCCCAAAACACCGTTGCCATCAGTTTTCTGGCAGAAAAATCTTGCCGGGTTTTTTTTGGTTTGGTAGGCAAATCTGAATGTGCCCACATCTTTGATTGTTCTTTTGTCTCAGGGTTCACGTACTTAATCCAGGTTTCGTCACCGGTCACGATTCTATTTAACAATGGTTCTCCTTCGTCCTCATAACGTGACAGAAAGTCTAATGCAGAGGCCATTCTTTGACTTTTGTGGTGGTCGGTAAGAATTTTGGGCACCCATCGTGCACAGAACTTACGGTAACCCAATCTTGCGGTCACTATCTCGTACAAAAGAGTCTTAGAAATCTGTGGAAAATCAGTAGACAACTCCGCCATTGTGAAACGTCGATTTTCACGAACTTTTGCATCAACTGTCTGAACGAGTTCGTCAGTCACCAAGGATGGTCTACCACTCCTCTCTTCATCATGAACGTTTTCTCGTCCACTTTTAAATAAACGTACCCATTCACGGACAACTCCTTCACTCATAACTTTTGGTCCGTACACGGCACAAAGCTCACGATGAATAGCTGCTGCAGAGTATCCTTTGGCTGTAAAAAACCTTATAACAGCACGCACTTCACATTTGGCGGGATTTTCTATTGCAGCACACATTTCAAACTGCCACAAAAACTAAACTAGCGCAGGTACGATGTTCACTCGACTACGGCTTGATGCCGACTGACCTGCTGAGCGTGTGAATGCACAGATGGCGCGCTACTCCCCCCACTACCCGCACTGTGACCAATCGGAGGTTAGTTTCTGAATTGCCCTCGTATATATATATATATATATATATATATATATATATCATCATCATCATCATCATCATCATCATCATCATATGCAGCTTATTCAACCATTTTGTTATGGTGTAGCCTCCCTTTACATATTTATATATTCCACTTCCATGTGGGCCCATTGTTGTCTATTGCTAGCTATGCGGCCCCAAGTTGATCCTGCGAGTTTCTTTATGTCGTAGTCCCATCTTAAGTTGGGGCGTCTTCTTGGTCTTTTCACGCCTCGGGGATACCATTGCGTTATCTTTGTGGTCCATCTATCGTCTGTCCTTCTAGCGAGATGCCCCGCCCATTGCCACTTTAGGGATCTGATTCTATTTATGACATCTATCACTTGGGTCTTTTGTCTCATCCAATCAAGCCTTTTTCTATCTCTCCTTGTTATTCCAAGCATGCATCGTTCCATAGACCTCTGCGTTACCTGGAGTTTTCTAATGATATCAGTTTTCAGGGTCCAGGTTTCACAGGCGTATGTTAATACTGGTAGTACGCACTGATCAAACGCTTTCTTTTTCAAACGAAGTGACATTCTAGACTTGAAGATGATAGAGTTCTGTCCAAATGTTCTCCATGCTAATTTGATTCTTCTGTTTATTTCTGGAAGTAGAGAGCCTGATATGTGTATTAGTTGACCCAGGTATATGTATTCCTCTACTATTTCCAGGGCAGTGTCATTAATTGTTATTTCTTGTGCGTTTATCAGTTCGATATACATTATCTTGGTCTTACTCAGATTTATTTTAAGGCCTACTTCGTTGCTTGCTGCATTCAAGTCATTTATTTGTTGTTGCATTTCGCCAGGGTTACTCGCTATCAGGATGATGTCATCAGCGAATCTTAGATGGTTCAAGTATTCTCCATCTATATTCAGACCTGTGTTGTTCCAGCCCAGTTTTCTGAAGATGCTTTCTAGTGTTGCTGTAAATAACTTTGGTGATATTGCGTCTCCTTGTCTAACTCCTCTGCTAGTGGGGAATTCTGGTGTGCCCTCATATATCCTAACTCTCGCTTTAGCTTCCCTATATATATTTGCTAGGGTCTCAATATATGGCTTGTCGACCCCTTGTTCTGTTAGGGCATTTATTATTGCTCTGGGATATATAGAGTCGAATGCTTTCTCAAAGTCGATGAAGGCTAGTGCTAGTGGTTGGTTGTATTCTTTGGTTCGACTGATAACCTCTTTGAGGGTAGATGTGATCTATTGTACTGAAGCCTTTGCGGAATCCAGCCTGTTCTCGTGGTTGGGCCGAGTCTAGTGTATTTTGTATTCTGTTGTGAATGATCTTTGTGAATACCTTGTACGTCACTGGTAGTAGACTTATTGGTCTGTAGTTCTTATCGTCTTCTTTGCTGCCTTTCTTGTGGATCAACACTATAAGGGCGCTGTTCCACTCTTTAGGTATGCTCCTGGACATCAGACAGTTCGTGTATAGTTTGGCAAGGTACTTCCATGTTTTAGCTCCTGCATATTTGAGTATTTCGGTCGTGATGCCGTCATTTCCCGCTGCTTTGCCATTTTTCATGCTTTTCAGTGCCATTTCTACTTCCTCCACCAAAACTTCTGGTATGGCATCTTCTGAGTGTTCTATTATTTCTTCCAAATTTTCAGGGGCCTTGTATAGGTCTCCATAGAATTTGGCTACTAGGTCTATTATTTCATTCCTGTCTGTGGTTCTTGAGTTTCCATCAGTTAATGCAACTATCTGTCTTTTCCCTATTATTAGTGCCCTTTTTGCATTTTTGTAGCTTTTAAGGTTTTCTATTGTTGTTTGTACCAGTTTCTCGTTGTAATTCCTGATATCTTCTGCGATTTTCTTTCGTATCGTCTTGCACAGTTCGGTGTATTCAATTCTTTGAATGTTTGTTGTCTTTTTCATTTCTCTTCGTTTTTGTAATAGTGCTTTTGTTTCCGGAGTTAGTTTTTTGTGTTCACCTCGTTGTTGCAGACCTCCCACTTCTACGGCGCAGTTTCGAATTGTGTCCATCAGTTCAGGGTTGTTATATTCCATTTTTTGTAGTCTTTCTTCTAGTAGTGCTTCATATTGGTGAGAGTTCTCTCTCAGCCTTTCGTTGTTTATGTTTTTCGTTGTGTTGGTTTTGATTAGTCTTGACCTTTCTAGTTTTATATCTAAGACCAGTCGAGCTCTAATTAGTCGATGGTCGCTTCCTGTAGTGAACTTGTTGAGCGTGCTTAGATCTTTTACTGTGTTAATTTTATTGGTGAGGATAAAGTCTATTTCGTTTCTGATAGTTGCACCGGGGCCTTCCCACGTCCATTTCCTGTTAGGGTTCTTCTTGAAGAAGGAGTTTGCCACATACATGTTCTGAAAGTGTGCGAACTGTATTAATCTCTCTCCTCTTTCATTCCTTTCTCCAAATCCATATTTCCCCATTCCTTTTTCTTGGTCTTTCCTGTGTCCTACTTTGGCATTAAAGTCTCCCATTATGTATTTGAAGCTGAGCGCTTGGGTTATTTCATTATAGAATTCTTCTATTTCATCGTCACTATGGCTGATTGTTGGGGCGTATACCTGAATAATCTGGATAGTATATCTTTTGGAGAGTCTTAGTGTTATGCTGGCTACTCTGTCTGAGGTGCTTGTTATCCTTATGATTCTATTTTTCCAGGTTTTCTTAATTAGGAATCCTACTCCGCTTGTTCTTCCTGTTGGTGTTCCTTGGTGGTATAGAAGATTCCCTGATTCAAGTTCTATGAGTTCTTCATTTTTTCGTCTTACTTCGCTAATGCCCATGATATCCCACTTTATTTTTGCTGCCTCTGTTTCCAGTTCCATAATCCTAGCTTGATTAGAGAGTGTACGGCAGTTATAAGTTGCTAGGTGTAGTGTAGTCAATGGGTAGTGGTTTAGACTCCGCAGATTCTTAGCACCCTCTGCCCTCGTGGCTGGTTCCTAGGATCTACCCCTCCTAGGGCCCTTCGGGCTTACGGAGAATGAGGGCCGTAACTTGTCCTTGTCTGTCATGCTGGGGTTGTGTGGCGTACCTTACCACGCTGCCTCAATGCGGGTTGGCAAGGGGCGAGGGATGTCGTCCGCCAGTTTTCGCCATTTACTGACGGACCCTGTACCCCCAGATTTTTAGTGGAACTTTTTATTTATGAAAAAGCCCTTACTAGAGTGAGATTCGAACCCCCGTCCTTCAGGTCAAGAAAACCCAATTTCCGGCGCTCTAACGCACTCCGCCATCTGGGGGTAATATATATATATATATATATATATATATATATATATATATATACTACAAATAAATTATATACATAGTATAATGAATTTGGTATAATTTATCGTCATTAATCTCGATTCGATGAATTAGTACTTATCGAATTGATATCGATAGATCGTCCAGCTTCAAGGTTTTCCACAACTAATCAGAGCATCCAAAAGTTATCAGAAGTTTAGATAAGATAATCAATGAAATGCACTTCAGTTGCTATAAATCGAATCCGGCACTGATACTTTTGGAACAGAGAATATCTGACACATACAGGCAAAGCAGCATTAAAGTATTGTAAACTGTTATCGAAACTTTATCCGTGTCATTTCCATGACAATTATTACTTTCAACGCATAAAAAATAGTGTAATAGTATATTACCTATCAAGAGTTGTAAGTAGTATATTACCTATCAAGAGTTGTAAGTAGCATATTACATACGAGTGGAAATTCCACGAGTACGTAATATACTTACAAGTCATATTAAGTATTATACTTTATCTGCGCCTCAATAAAAATGATTATTTTTCAAATATACATTCTAAGCACTGACATTTAAATAATAATTGACGTTTCTAATGAATTCCATAGTAATGACAGATATAAAATTGTTATATTTATACAGTGTCACAAGAGGAAAAACTACAAAGTTATGCTTGATAAATCAATAATTTTTAAAAATACATCTGATTTAAAAATCAAATTGATACGCCACTGGTCGGTTTATTTTAAAGATATTGGATTTTTTTGTACCTATATTTTTAAACTGACTATGGAAGAAGTATAATGGTTTTCATTGTTTGCTGTAATTGTTCTTACGTGTTCTTTGTGTCCTTTCGTGTTTAGTAGTTTTCATCGTTTTTTATTCCATATACCTTTTTATAAATTTATTATAGTTTATTTGAAAATGCATTATAGCATAGTTTTTAATGGCAAAGGTATATATACAGGATTGTTCAAAGCACAAAAAGTAAATATTGATACCTTCTTATTTGAATTTTCACTAGATTTTAGTATGACCACCCCGAAAAACCTCGAATACAATACATCATAAATTGTAAATGAGCAAACTCTAAGGGAGCCATTCTCTAAAAATCAAAACATCTCTCTCTGGTCGAACGTTTGACGCGGGCGTATCACCAGGCGCAGCCGAACTTAATCACCACCCACAACAGTACAATTTTACTAGGCCGCCACCGCCGATATCTAATTGTGCGCACTTAAAAGTCGAAATTGTTTACATCGCATTTTTTATATTTCTATTTTTATTTGCACTTTCTATTTTTCTATCAAAGGCGTTGTGAGCCCGCAGTCCCTTTGATGAAAGCCGCCTCTGAGATAAGACACTATAGTGGGGAACAAGCGACTTTCGGGTCTAACTTCAAAACAAGTCGAAATTGTTTACACCGCATTTTTTGTATTTATATTTTTATTTCGGCTTTTTATTTATCAAAGGCGCCGACTCTAGTATTCTTGAGAACGTTAGGACCAGGCTAGGGACATTGCAGACCGTACCATCTATGGAGCCTGTTGAGTAACTAAAATCGGTAGATAATTCCACAAAATTTTCGAAAACTGTAACGTCGTTAGTATTCAAATTTTATTGATTTTTATTACTGCGTATGCGCGATGTCATATTGCTCGTCCCCACAGGTTATCTGCTATATTGTTATCGTTTCTTAGTTCAAGTGTTGAGGTTATTATGAGGTTTCGGTATTTTGGTGTATTTTTTAATTGCTATAGTGTAATATTTATCTGTAGTTTCATTGCTTTATTGTTATTAATTGAAAAGACCATGTCAAAGTGTATTCTGAAGGAGTGTTGTACTCGGTAAGTTTTATTAAAAAAATTAGAGCATTTTTTCTTTCTCAATTAACCACCAATTTCTTTATTTTTATAAAATACAGAATTTTTACAAATTTAATCGACAACTTTAGAGATCATGGTTGTTTTTTACATTAGCTAAACTGAAAATTGTTGCATTACTAAAGTAAATATTTCTTTTTACAGTTTTGTTCCTCCAACCCAGGAAGATAAAGTTAATATGGATGGAACTCAGTGGTAATAAATCATTAAATTTGTCGACGAGAAAACGATGTTCCCTTCATTTTCAAAAAAAGTGTTTCTTTAGATTTCAGAAAAACGAACGGAGGTTATTAAGACAGTTTGATTTGCCTTCCCATATGAGAGGAAATTGACAAAAATTTATGGTAAGTTTTATTGTATTCAATATAACATGCTATGATTTTGGATATTTTAAAATATAAATTGAGTGAAGAAAAGACGAGTACTGAGTGTGTAATTTTATTAAAATTTTAGCTAAGCGCTTTCAGCCATTAGGCCATTCTCAAAGCTGTCGTCCAGAGAAAAACATACAACAGGTGTCAAAAAACATCAAACCCTGTAACTGCTACATACAATGAAATAAAATGTTTTATGTTAGATCATTATTTAAGTAAAATTTGACTGTCTCGACCCTTACTTCGTGGAATATGCTCATATTAGTGTTTTTAAAATGAAACGATGATATTGATTTATCGAAACAATTGTCAATTTTTTAGAATTTTCAATAACTTGTATTATATTGTGGAATTAACTAGAGACCTTGAGTTTCATTTAAAAACACTAAGTAAAATTTGTTAAAATTTCGCTATAAAGAGGGTATACAATTGTAATTCACATAACGAAACGTCTAATTTGAAATTATCAACTAAATAATATGTGTGTACACCCTCTTTATAAGGTAATTTTAACAAATTTTACTTAAATAAGGGTTTGATGTTTTTTGACACCTATTGTATGTTTTTCTATTGACGACAGCTTTGAGAATGGCCTAATGGCTGAAAGCGCTTAGCTGGAATTTTAATCAAATGACACACTCAGTACTCGTCTTTTCATTCACTCAATTTATATCTAGTGTGTACACTATACTCAGACAATTCTATTTTAAAATGTACCCATTGAAAAAATAATCTGGGTTTTATTTTATGTTATAGCTATTCCCTCCACCAGCGATGGGATGGAAGGTATTGACGTATTGCCGATTTTCATATATAGCCCATAGTATGACAATTTATGGGAAATTAAAGTGAGTATTAACTTTTGTTGCGGCATTACGTCTAAGTATTTGGTCTAGCGGTAACCAAAAATCCAAAATATCCAATGAAGACAAAAAATAAAAAAAACAATATATCAAAAAATAGTTAAAAAACAAAAAAATCGAAAACTCCAAAAAAAGGAATTAAAAAAAAATTATATTTTTTTTGGCTTAGTACAAAAACATGTGTAAACTCATTATTTCAATAGTTTTGTTTTCTTTTGTTGATATAA
The DNA here is from genome assembly GCA_963921935.1 of Galeruca laticollis. NCBI lineage: Eukaryota > Metazoa > Arthropoda > Insecta > Coleoptera > Chrysomelidae > Galeruca > Galeruca laticollis. The sequence goes on along the minus strand of OY998179.1, from coordinate 150,061,144 downwards.
ATTTTCAAACAGATTTATGTGTTTACTTGTAGCAGCTCAACCAGAAACGAGAAAGGACTTCCTCGAGACGGTGGGATTTTTAAGAACCCTTTAGAAATATTTTAACAATCATAGACTGCCAGGAGCTGCAGAGTAACTTAAACTGCTTTATGCGACGGTTTCATAAGAACGGAATGCTTTTAAAGGTAGAAATATACAAATCCCGATTGTTGCCATTATTGTTTGAAGATTATGGCAGCAAACATAAAACACTGCTGCTCCATACAGAAGTGCGATGGCTGTCTCGGGGTAAAACTTTAACAAGGTTATTTGAGCCGAGTTACAAATGTTTTGATACGTTTCAATTTTGTCATTGCGCAAATTTAGTTACATAAACTTTAAAATATAAAGCTTCGTTCAATTTAACATTATTTTGACTTTAAATCTACATTAGAAAATCCCAGTGTCATCTATTATCGGAAATTATTTATCATATCGCGCAACTATAAACAAACGTCAAAGTATTTATTTTGTCCCCGTGGAGTTACTTCGAACGCACTACCCCTGATATATATCTTTGTAACGCGTCTATGCGTATGTTGATCTGTGGCGTACAACTATCGCAACGTTATTGGTTAATGAACGTTCTGACTTCTCGAGTGTATTCTGATTGGTTGGCTGGATTGAACACGAGGGTTATAGTTTGTCTGTGAACTTTCATTATTCGCTGGGCATTGGCTGGTATAAGCCGTTGAAATTTTATTTCATGTGTTCGGATGAAATAATTGAATATTTCACCTTATATTAAGGGATCACCGACGTGAGAAATATATTTCCCGGGTATCGTTGAAGAAGAAGTTATTGGAGATTATAGACACGTGGGAATACCAATTTTTTGGGAACAGATATTTCAACGTGATAGGTGCTTTTTTTCATGGTGTAATTCCAGTCAGATGTTAATTGTAAGTATTAGACAGTTTCATTAACTAGATTGTTCCTATTTAGGACTAGAGAATTTGTCCCCTTATCTGATGAAGTGTTTTTTTATAGTGCATACAAAAAGGTGTCAGAGGGAAAACATAATTTAAATAGGCCTTAATCACCACATCTAGGATGATAACAGCCCCATATTAGGACCCGATCTGGCCAATTGGGTTTTCTTCACTTTTTTTCACTTCTTTTCTTTCTCTCCTCTTCGTTCTCATTCTTGTTTTTGGGTTTATGTTATTAATTTAAATAACCCTAACGTGGGATACTGTATGGGGGAAAATTTGGAGTACTACCGTTGACTTGAAGAGTACGATATGGGTTCCTGAAGCTTTCTACAGGAGTAGGAGTTTGTAGCCACCGCTAGTAGTTATCGTAAAACACATTGGGATTTCACGCAAGTTTTACACTTTGATTTGTTTATGTAAAGTACATTTTGCCTACAATATCAGTCGGTGTATGTTGTAGATCATCATTTATTTGTCCGTTACTGTAAGCATTTTGTGGTAGTCAGTATTTTGGGGTAGTCAGTTTATGACTATACTTATATTGATCAAGCATTAATCACTAAGATCAACATATAATATTAGATTATAGCCGTCATATCGTTTATAATTTGCGAATGTGGATTGGTGATAACTTCACCCATTGTAAGGTTATGTAAACGTTACTGTGGCTATTCAATTTAAATATTTTGAGTGATTTAAGTTGGTAGTAGTAAGTGTATGAGCTCATATGACATTATTGCACCATATTATATTTTAATATTTTCAAATTTCATAATTATTTGCGTAAGCGTTATTCTCTGCCATAGATACGTATGGTATACTGTAATGATTTAACCCTATAGTATATTCGAGACTCAAGTATACATTTGTTTCACTTTTATCAGGTAATTGAGTACTCGTTTGAGAAATTTCATTTGTCTGTAAATACTGGTTTGTACATATTTATACCCAACGAACAATCCAGGCTGTAACGTAGGATTTCAATTGGGGGGAAATTATTGGATTTTACTTGGGGGGTTATATTGGATTTTACTTGGGGGGTTATATAGGATTTTACTAAATTAATTTATAGGACTTTAAAGTGCCATTGGGTACTGGAAGGTACAGCCTGTCATGACTCTTCGTACAAATTGTGGTACGCAGGGACTGAGTTACTACTGGGGAGGGATACATTGGTTTTAAAGGTACGGGATATATATTTTTGCTTGGGATATTTGTATATATATTTGTAAATATATTTTTTTTGTATATCATTCAATCTAGGGGGGAATTTCACTTACCCATGTAAAGTTGTGGTTAGGATTTATGGGATTTTAGCACATTTGGGGAAATTTCTTGTAATTTTTGTAAGTGACATCTGGCTTTTATTTCTCCACCTATTTGGTAGTCTTAGGGTGGGAAAACTGGTGTAGGTAGTTGTCAGGAGGAAATATTCCCTGGCGCCCTTTTACATTTTATTTAGTCTTCGAACAACGGACCCCCGTCTCCGCAAGAGTTAGAGGCAACGCCTAAAAGCGCAAATATGCACCGAGGTTGAGGTGGAAGAGTCTTAGTGTGAATAACGGTAGGTGGCAGTTTATTTCAGATACTTCTTTTAATTTGAAAGATCGTTTGTATGATAAAACTTGGTTGTTCCGACTGTCTTTTATGGCGGATATCTTTAAAAAACTGAACGAATTAAATTTATCATTTCAAGGTGAACAGACAACAGTGTTCCAGGCCTGTAACAAAATTACTGCCTTTAAAAGAAAATTAGATTTTTGGATTATTTGCGTTGGTCTGAGAAAAATATAAAGCTTTACGTGACTCAGTGAGTTTGTTAGCGATAACGACTCAGAAATGTTTCAAGATGATGTATTTGAAGAATTGGTCCAATATCTCACTTCGATGCGTGCATCTTTTGAGAAGTATTTTCCCGAAGAACAGAAAACAAAAAGGAAACTTAATTCATAATCCTTTTTTACCCAACCTGTAAAAGTCCAAAACTTTGTCAAACGAGACATATGAATCTCTTTTAGAAATGTCGTTAGATACAAGTATGGAGTCACTGTTCAAAACGACGCCTCTCAACGATTTTTGGTGCAGAATTCGTGATGAATAAATATCCAATGCTTGCCAAAATGGCTCTGAGTATTCTTCTCCCGTTCCCAACAACATATTTGTGCGAAACAGGATTCTCAACCTATGCAGCCACGAAAACCAAATACCGCAATAGAATGGACGCCGAACCTGATATAAGACTTCAACTGTCTTCTATCAAACCTGACATCAACCAGTTGATGAAAAATAAAAAAAGATTCATACCTCACATTAGTTAGATTTTTTTCTTTTTTAATATCTTCTAATATTATACTTGATATATAGTAATTTACTAAGTAAAGTAAGTAATGAGTATTGTACTTTTATTATGCTTATTAATAAATAATACATTTTTAAAAACAATTGTTTTATTGTAGGATTCCGTCAAGAATTTCGCTTTCCAAAAGGGTTCCGTCACCAAAAAAGTTTGAGAACCGCAGATATAGGCAATTCATCTCTTAAGAATCTTAAGTGACACTCGCCATTTAAATGTTCATCAAAAACAAAAGGGCCCATAATTTTACAATCTGAAATCCCACTCCGTACTTTAACTAACCAGCGACCCTAGTTAACATCCTGTTGCTTCCAGTATGGATTTTGATTAGACCAATAGTGTGCGTTATGTCTATTCCATTACTGGAAAATGTAGCTGACACACGATACGGATGAAAACGATTTCTTTTTAATATAGAGTGAACACAATCCCTAGAAATTCCTAACTCGCAAGCTAGTTCTCTTACATTAACTTGTGGATGTGCAGCAATATATCCTGAAACGTTCATTTCATCTATTTCTGTATTGTTTCTTCGCCGTCTTGTAGAATTTCTTTTATGTTGATCAGATCCGGTTTGTATAAAACGCTTTGCAAATTTTTAAACGCTCTTCTGCGACCACATAGGAAAGTGACATATATCGCACTGTCCAGTTCTATGGAAAGTGGCCTTTATTCATACGCGTACGGAAACATAACTTATCCGTACGTGTACGGATAAAAAAGCTGTCGAATTAAATGTTGAAATGCTAGTCTATTCACCCCGCAAATTTATGTATATGTCAAATGCGTATTTCCTAAGTTGATTTGTCCATATAATATAGTTTATTTATTTTATTTGAAATTTAAAAAAAACCACCAAGCGCTGGTTCGAACCACCTTACTGTTTGTCAGAAATCGAGTGTACGGACGCTTAGTCCGCTCGGCCATTCCATCGCTGTTACGTTACACTAATTTTATATTTCAGTTGTCAACAATTTATGACATCGGGACGCCTACTACATTATGTAAAATTTTCAATTTACTTAAGTATAACTCGATCTAGTATACCTGTAACGGTTAGTCAGTGTGGTAGAGCATGAAAAAGGCTGGATGGTTAGATATATTTCTTTATTCAACAGTGAGATGTGTTAAAATTACAATGAATATTTACAATTAAAATCTAAAGCTCTGTACAATAATTATATACACGATTTATTGGTCCGGGAGGCGGGCAGTCTCTCTAGGGTGGTCGTCGGATTGGGTCGCGCATGATTCTTCTCGGTTGTCCGGATTGTCACGGTTACTGTCTACCCCTCACGGCTCCGGTTTACCGTGCTCGGGCGTTGTTGTACTCGGTTGTCCGGATTCCTCACTGGGACGCTAGGTTCTTATAACCAAAGGGGTGTGTCAGGGTCGAGATCCCGCGTTCAACGCACAGTGTAATCTCGGAGGTTGGGAGTTTGCTTCCGGCCCGGGCTCAACGCGCTCCAGGATTTCGGCTAATCAGGAAGACCTCGGTCCTGCGCTAAACATGCTGCAGGACTTGACCTAGGGTAGTTGGGGTCCGCCCTAAGCTCAACACGCTTTAGGACTTCGTCCGATATACAGGGTTTGCTTAACGTCTAGCCTCGGGTTCAACGCACACCGAGGGGTCAACGACAAGCGGGATATTTATGTGTTCACAATTCCAGGCTCAACACGCTCCGAAATAAGTGCAACACTTCGGTTATTTTCCGTTGAAGCTTCCTATCATTATTCTACGTAAGGTAGAGCTAGCCTTGTATATCCCAGAATGTCTGCATTGGTAGTATCCTTGTTTATATATAAGCTAGTATCGGTCAAGTTACTAGCGGAACGGCGAAGGTGCTGCCCTCTCGGTGCTGGGTGCCCAACTCTGTCTAGTTTGGCTTGTGTAGTGTTCTGTTTTCTAATTATTTATCGGGGTTATTTCATGTTCAGACGACTGTGTCGTTACACGTTATATTTTTTATCGTATCTTTGATTAGAAAATGGATATTGAGATGCGGTTTTTACCGTTATTTTTAAAATAATTAAAAAATATAGCATCGCATTTGAAGATTCCCAAAAAAAATTGAAAACAAAACAATTGTTCAATCACCGCCACCTAGAGAACGTTAAAACTACTGTAATGAAACGATGATGTAATATTTTATTAGGCATCAAATTTCCTCTCAAATGATACTAAGTCTGTCAAAATCCATATTGCGAAACAAAAGTTGTAACAGTTTTATTGAGTCAGCTTTTCCACTCACCCCTACCAGTTATTTTACAAGATTGGGGGTAAAGTACTGGAGCAAACTTACATTTATTATAGAAAAATTATGTTTTTGTGTTATTATTGTGAACTACACCCCCTACCGATGGAGTAGAAAACATGAAAATAATTTCCAACAATTTCTCGTATGCGAATTTGTAATACAGATTGTTTTTTCTAAGCTGTGCGATAAATAGTTTCTGAGATACAAGGGGTATCTCTCTTAATCAGACATCCGGTACATGCTCCTCCTTGCCTGCAGCTTCATTGCAAATAAATTTCTCAACGTTTTAATGCAAAACCAAGATGAACGTTTTGAAGTATGAAAATTCTACTTTCTAAATCGTTTTAGTAAATTGAAATTGGACAATACCTGTCGTATCAGGCCTGCTGGAAAATTGCATAGTAAAGATTCAAATGGCCACAGTGACTGCTTTTGCTCGCTACAACTCAAAAAATAACAGTTTTGAATTTTTGAAAAAAACTGCATTTTGGCCGGTTTTTCTTGATTTTATCCTAAACTAACGATCCGATCTAGTTGTCTCATTTTCTTCGTGTTTTTATTTTCTACAATTTCTGTATTGACGCCATCACGATTACTCTGACATTTTCAATTTTATTAGCAGAAAAATAAAAATAAAAAACGATTTATTACATAAAATTGTTAATAACGCAGTTATGAGTAATAAAGTCGACTGAAAAACATCACACTACATCATATGAAATTATTCTCCAAACAATGGCGCTCTAACACTTTTACACAAAATGCTCACTCCAAATATCTGTAGCGTGGCCTACTATTTTTCCACTAATGTACTAATACCATTTATAACCCATTTTTTTGAGATACGAAAAGGTGAAATAACCATACACGACATAATAGTCCAGTCATTACGTCGGAAAAATTGGGTTAGAAATGCAAATGAACCGAGAAAGGGGTAGAAAAGCTTAAGTTGTCGACCAAAATAGCCTTGTGGGTTTTCCGCCATCTTGAAAAAAGGATTTCATTTCAGTTTTTTCATCATAGCTCGGTTCCCCGTTGAGATACGAAAACTTTTATGCAATACTTTTTTGTTGCTCTTTGTACAATTAAGGTCCTATACATTTTTCACGTATCGATCATTGTTATCGAGCTATCAATAAAAAACCATAAATTTGGGGAGAACAATTTGATTTTCGCTATTTCCTTTTTTCTCGTGAAAAATATCGAAAAATGTCTAGTATGAAACTTTTAGAGCGTCTCGTACGGTTGTATCCACACGTCAAAATGGATTAAAGGTTGTTCAGGGAATTGTTGCAATACAAAATAAATTAATAAACCAGCCAAATTATAAATCAAACACATGAAGTTTATTGATGAAATAATTTTTATGCAGCAAAAAATAATAATTACAGGTGGTCATTTTTTTCACATGCTTTTCGTCGTTTTGATGGTCCTGGCTGTAGAAGTACTTCCTCGGTAGACTCTTCGAGTCGTGAAAACTCTTCAATCGCAGAAAATGATGACGTGACGGTCGAAAAATCATAATCATCATCATCGTGATCGTCGTTGAATAAAATCTCGACTCTGGCGACATTTTGCATGTCTGTCCACTACAGTCGAAGAGTCTACCGAGGAAGAACTTCTACAGCCAGGACCATCAAAACGACGAAAAGATGTGAAAAAAATTACCACCTGTAATTATTATTTTTTCCTGCATAAAAATTATTTGATCAATAAATTTCATGTGTTTGATTCATAATTTGGCTGGTTTATTAATTTATTTTGTATTGAAATAATTCCCTGAACAACTATTCATCCATTTTGACGAGTGGATACAACCGTGCGAGCGGCTAAATCAAAACCGGGCACAGTCTTACTGTCGTAATTTTTCTCGAAAATAAAAAATAAAAAAACGAATTTGTAGGTCTGAGCACGCTCAACAAGTTTCACAATGGACATTTTTCGATATCTTTCGCGAAAAAAAGGAAATACCGAAAAACAATTTTTTCGCCTCAAATTTATGGTTTTTTTTATCGATATCACGATAACGATGATCGATACGTGAAAAATGTATAGAACCTTAATTGTAGATCGTACAAAGAGCAACAAAAAAGTTTTGCATAAAAATTTTCGTATCTCAACGGGGAACCGAGTTATGATGAAAAAACTGAATTTAACCCTTTTTTCAAGATGGCGGAAAACCCACAAGGTTATTTTGGTCGACAATTTGAACTTAAGCTTTTTTAGCCCCCCCACACGTAATATTCAAAATTTGGCTATCTCGGTTCATTTGCATTTCCAAATGTATATAATGACTGGACTAATAAATACACTATACTATAACGAATATAAATGCTTTATTTGCGACCGTGTTACGTTACAGTTGTCATTCGGGAAGAGTATTTCGTTGAAATTTGGTCTTTGGCGTTTTTTAGGATTGAATCAATTCAAACAATGTTTTTCCAGAAATAGGGTTCCTTATGATAAAACAAATATTATATAGGCATAAAATGTGATCATTAACAGCATAAAATCATTTCCTCAGAATAGTCAAATACCATATTGCTTGAATTCTCCAAGAAAGTTATCAAATAAATTTTACGAATTTTCCACAATTTATCTACACACATCCTCATTGCTTGTACTATGAATTTATTGAATCTATTTAAGGCGATTTAATGTTCGTGAAATCTATCATTATTTTCATCGATTTCGCATTTATAAAAATATTTTACTGACCTTTTTATACTAATGCGAGTCCATAAACTTAAAGAAGCACGAATAATATAGTGGGATCGCTTATGAAATACTGGCACATGTACTTGGAAGTAATAGAGATTTGAAGATGTTTTTTTTAATAATTATTATATCTTATCTTTGTTTAGATATGCCTACCTGTGTACACTGATAACTTTTTATCAGTGATTGTCTGGGTATGTACATAAAATAAAGGTTATAAAAGGTTACACAAGTTAAACGGTTTGATTATTTTAATGTTTAGTTTACTATAAGAATTATGTCTAGGTAAAAATTGTGGTTGCATTGAACAAACCATGCTAACTAATTAAGCGGAAAGCAAATTATTATAAATGGTAGTTTTCTATCATTATCTTCCTCTTTGTCCATTGAGAGTATTATGCCGTGTTGTGATGTTTTATATAGGGTGTGTTTGTGTGTTTTGAAGAAAATATAACTTATAACATTTTGAATTTGTACCTACTTTCCCCTAATTTTCGGTACTTATACACAGTGACAAAGAATCCCGAACACCCAGTAAAAATTATTTTATTTCGGTAATATTTGGCATTCATATTCGCTCCTGGTGGAAGTAGTCCAAGCAGACCCATTCTGGGTACGTGAAAAGGATTGTGGAGAGAACTCGAACATGACGCCACACACATACATATAATAAGAAAGAGTTTATACTATAATGTTATTCTTATTTATTTGAATAGTTTTATCACAACGGGTTGAATAAATTTATAAACACGGTATGGTTCACGTAAGAGATATAGTGCGAACTTTAATGTTTTGGCTTATCCTTTGATTTGAATAATGTCATAGTCCAATCAATTATATAATTTAAAATGCTTATTAGATGATATATTCATTTAATATTATAACAATCGTTAAACTGTATTTAATAATTTTATAATTATTAAATACATCTTAAACGTAACACCAGACAATTAAGACTACCGTATATCTCGTTTTATTAACAAGAATTAGTAATATAATTTTTAAATAACATATTATATTCACCATATTTTACTGAACTATAAGTATATTTTGGGATAGCAGCTTATTCGAACACGCACGTGTCCATCAGCGATAAGCAACGCTCACTATTTAGTTGGTAGGCTAGCATCAAGGAGAGTGTAGTGTGTAAGTGTTATTGGTAAAAATAAACAAAATATTATTACCTTTCAGAGTCTAGCTCCGCAACATAACTTAAAGGGGATATACCATTACATTTCTGCACTATATGTTTTGCGCGTACTATATATTATCTACTTACTTGATTCATTTATGCACTTAACTATTCACTAATTTATATAAAATACACTGTTTATTCATTTACACTTAATTTATATAAATACAAACTCAATTGCGGTTCGTAGGTAGTCGCTTATATATTAAAACGCTTTTCTGGAACATTTGTATTCATGAGATTTCTAGATTGCGGCTCTCAACAAACAATCGACCTACTTAGAAATGTTCTATAAAAATCACAAAATAATAGTCCATCACAGAAATACGTGCCGCCATATTTTAACTTTTAGATATCTTATTAGACAGAGTCGGCACCAGTGTGCGATATCGTAACATTACCCCTCTCCTTAAAAGGAAGTAACAGGGCACCGTCTTCATAGGGGAACTGATAACGGGGGGTATAGCTGCAAATTGATATGTGGACACCGGTATCTTGAAGGGTCACCTCTACCATGTTCCTGATGACTCGCCAATTCAACTGGTTGCTCTCTATCCTAGGCATTGCTAGTTTCTGCACGTTGGATTCCAGTAAATGATCTCGAAGGCTTCGTAATGCTTCCCACACATCGCGGTAGGTGGATCGATCCTGAAATTCGTTTTTTGTTACCAGGTAGAAGACGTACCGCGAATTGTGTTCGAGTCTCAGTGTCTTGCCAGGGGCTGGAATTTGATCTTCGAGTTTTTCTAATTACCCAAATTTCTTTCGAAAGGCCTTCGTGCGTGTTTGTTACTGTTGTATGCCAGTGAATAATCTTCCGGAAGAGTGAACAAATCTTGTCGTTGTTCTGAAGTTACTCTATATCTAGCTTTCCCGGTACCTCCATACGCGCCCATAAATTCATCTAAGGTAGGGTCAGACACATCTTGAATATGTTTTACTCCTTTCTCTAGGTCATGGTCTCCTTCGAATGGCGCTAGTTGATTTTGGTGCACTACTTTCGGTTTTCTATTGGGATCTTGCTTAAGCGATTAATGACGTCATTGATCTTTTTCTTGATTAAGTACGGACCTTCCCAAGATTTCTGTAATTTTGGAGAGAACCCTTTTCTTCTCGTCGTGTTGTGCAACCTTTCTTTGCCCCCTTCTTTGAAATGGTCTTCTGTGCCCTGCGTGATGCACCGTTTTTTTATTCTGTCGCTGGCAACTTGAAAATTCATGCACATTATATATCCTTCTTCTCAATTGGATTTCATAATCTTCTCCCGCTAGATCCTCTCCCGGTCAACAACCAAATTCTAGGTCACAAGGTAGCCTCATTTATATAATACAGTAATTAATTCGGCTCTTATACTGCTAAGAGACGAAGATCGTGGAAAACGATGGGTTTCCGTCAATTATATTGGATTTAATGCGATGGGAAGTTACGGGGGAACGCCGAAAATTCAGTTTAGCTCTTATATCGTAGGCTAATTTATTCATTTTCTTATAGGGGGTTTTCGTTACCTGTTTTTGTATTTTTTCCCTGAAACAGCCACGATTGCAGGCCTTGTGGGCTGGGATTTTTCCGGAGGCTTCATCTCCTACCCAACTGGACGAATACCAGCAGGACTGGCGTTTTAGAATCGCCTTCATCGTGGGATTCAACTACTGTATCCCGTAACTAGCTGAAAAATGATTTTTTCTTTCATTTCAATTCTTAATTAGCAACTTTTATGAATTATATTGTAATGTTTTTGTTATTTATTTAAACAATAAACGGGTGGGATAAATTTTAAACACTCGGTATGGCTACTTACTAATTTATTTAAACACTAACTAACACTTAATTTATATATACTTAACTAATCACTTAATTATTATTGTTTTTAAATGAAACTCACGGTCTCTAGTTAATTCCACAATATAATAAAAGTTATTGAAAATTATATTGTGGAATTAACTAGAGACCGTGAGTTTCATTTAAAAACACTAATATGAGCATATTCCACGAAGTAAGGGTCGAGACAGTCAATTTCACTTAATTATTAATTTATATTAACCGTATAATCACTCAAATTAATTTATATAAACAATTTATATTCACTTATTTACTTGTTTATCTCACGATGTCAAATTATCAACTGTCTCGTCCGCTGATCGGTCCTTTTTATATACTGGTGCCTTTTTTAATAGAGAATTCTGGGCTGCGGCTTACACAAACCAAATGCCTTTCGCGATATTTCTCGATTGCCGGCTCAATCCTTAAAATACCTTCCGAGAACATGTCTATGAAAACTATCACAATAAATCCCAAAAGACCTTCCCAGAATTCGGCGCGCTCGCCATTTTTTTAACACCGTTAACATAAGGTTACAGGACCGTACTTAGTATCTGCTTCGGTGTGCGAGTTCGTAACATTACCCCCTCCTTAAATGAAAGTTCCTCCTGGAACTTTTGTGTAGCCGAGACTGGATGTTTGAATCGACAACTTACTCCATTTCTACACTTTCCAATTTTATGGAAATAGCAGGGCACCGTCTTCGTCGGATACTGATAACGGGGGTTGTAGCTGCAAATTAATATCTGGACACCGGTATCTTGGAAGATAATCTCTACCATGTTCCTGATGATTCGCCAATCCAACTGGTTACTCGCTATCTTAGGCATAGCCAGTTTCTTCACGCTGGATTCCAACACATGGTCTCGTAGGTTTTGAAGTGCTTCCCATACATCGCGGTAGGTAGATCTATCTTGAAATTCATTTTTAGTTACCACGTAAAATACGTACCGCGAATTATGTTTCAGTTTCAGTGTCTTGCCAGGGGCTGGAATCTGGTCTTCAAGTTTCTCTAATTGCCCGAACTTCTTTCGAAACACGGATGCCAACCCTCGTGCGTTCTTGAGACGGGCGGGCATGTTGTGTGCCAGTGAATAATCTTCCGGGAGAGTGAACAAATCTTGTCGTTGTTCTGAAGTGACTCCATATCTAGCTTTCCCGGTACCTCCATACGCGCCCATAAATTCATCGAAGGTAGGGTCAGACACATCTTGAATAAGGTTTACTCCTTCCTCTAGCTCATGGTCTCCTTCGAATGGCGCTAGTCGATTTTGGTGAACTACTTTTGGTTTTCCGTTGGGGATCTTGCTTATGCGATATATAACATCATTGATCCTTTTCTTGATTAAGTATGGACCTTCCCAGGATTTTTGTACTTTTGGAGAAAATCCTTTTCTCCTCGCCGGGTTGTGTAACCATACTTTGTCCCCTTCTTCAAAACCGCCCTCTGTGGCCTGCGTGTCGTACCGACTTTTCATTCTGTCGCTGGCAACTTGAAGATTTGTTCGGACTAATTCATGAATATCGTCCAGCCTTCTTCTCAATTGGATCACGTAGTCTTCTCCTGCTAGATCTTCTCCAGAGCGACAGCCAAATTCCAGGTCACAAGGAAGCCTCATTTCACGTCCAAACAGGATTTTCGCAGGTGTTTCACCCGTGGACTTATTGACGGCAGATCGATAGGCCAATGCGAATAGGGAAAGATACTGGTCCCAATCTCTCTGGTGGCTGGATACTACTTTGGACAGGTATTTTCCAATAGTCCTGTTCATTCTCTCGACCATTCCATCTGACTGTGGATGTAATGCTGTTGTCCTGGTCTTCTTCATTCCCAGCTTCTCGCAAATCGCCTGGAATATATGACTTTCGAAATTTCTTCCCTGGTCGCTGTGGACTTCCATGGGCACTCCATATCGGCTGATAAATTCTTTCACCAATACATCTGCCACAGTTGTGGCCTCTTGGTTCGGGATAGCGTAAATTTCCACCCACTTTGTGAAATAATCCATTACAACCAGTGTGTATTTGTCACCATTTTCTGTCGTTGGAAATGGCCCAGCGATATCTAAAGCAATCATGGGTGCCTTTCTCTTGCGATGTTGTCCATTATTCGTAGCACAAGTCGTACATTTCTTACACCAGTCCTTCACATCGTCGGAGCTGTTCGTCCAATAAAACCTTTCACGGACTCGCTGAAGGGTTTTCTTCACTCCCAGATGACCTCCTGATGGACTGTCGTGTAACTTCTTCAGTACCTCAGCTACTCTTGTTCTCGGGATAACTAGCTGTCTCCTCATCTCGTAACCATCATCGTTTTCAAGGACTCTTTTCAACAGCCCTTCTTCCAGGACAAGAGAGTCCCACTGAGCCCAATACGCCTTGAGTTTCGGTGAAAATTTTGACACTTCTTGCCAGGTAGGTCGCCGATTTTCTTTCTTCCATTGCCGGATCATCTTCAGATGAGGATCATTCTCTTGATCTTCTCTGATCCTGGTGGGTGACCATTCTTCATTGACTACAGTAGTTCTTGAAACTGCAGCTTCCCTAGATTCCGCCTTGTTGCAGTGGGAGCAGTCTGTTGGGCACGGCCGTCTGGACAGGGAGTCGGCATTTCGGTGACTCACACCAGCTCGATGTTCGATGTTGAAATCGTACTCTTGAAGTCGTTCAATCCATCTAGCGATTTGGCCCTCGGGATTCTTGAACTGCATCAACCACTTGAGTGCTGCATGATCAGTCCGGATGAAAAACTTCCTACCATTGAGATACTGGTAAAAGTGTTCCACGGACTTCACTACCGCCAAAAGTTCTCTTCTTGTGACGCAGTAGTTTCGTTCTGGTTTGGAGAGAACTTTACTGAAATATCCCAGCACTCTTTCTTGCCCTCCTTGGATCTGTGAGAGCACTCCACCAATTCCTACGTTGCTTGCGTCAGTGTCAAGAATAAAATCTCCCTCTGGTAATGGATATCCTAGGCCGAGGTTAAATGCCTCTTCAAGGTTTCAAAAGCCGTTTGACAGTCTTCGTCCCATTGGAAAGCTCTTGCTTCTTCTGTAAGTCGCGTTAGAGGCTTGGCAATATCTCCAAACTTTCTGATAAATCTTCTATAATACGTGCAAAGTCCAAGGAAACTCCTAATTTGATGTTTGTCGGTTGGTTGCGGCCATTGCTGAATGGAAGCAATTTTCTCTGGATCCACCGCCACTCCTTCATTGCTCACTATATGACCTAGATAGTTGACTCGGTTTTGGAACAGCTGACATTTCTTCGGGTTTAACATGAGCTGGGCAGCTTGGAGTCGTTTAAATACGTCTTCCAAATTCTTCAGGTGTTCGTCAAATGTCTTCCCCAATACGACGATGTCGTCCAAATAGACCAGGCATGTCTTCCAAGACAACCCTCTCAATACAATTTCCATGAGTCTTTCAAATGTCGCAGGCGCATTACAGAGCCCGAATGGCATGACGTTAAATTGCCATAATCCAGATCCGGTGGTAAAAACAGTCTTCTCTTTGTCTTCTGGGTCCATTTCCACTTTCCAATAACCAGACTTCAGGTCCAAGGTGGAAAACAGTTTGCTGCCGGCCAAAGTATCTAGCGTATCGTCAATTTGAGACAGAGGATAGCTGTCCTTCTTCGTCACGTTGTTAAGCTGGCGATAATCCACGCAGAATCTCGTAGTTCCATCCTTTTTCTTGACGAGCACTACTGGAGACACCCATGGACTAGTAGATGGTTCTATTACTTTTTCTTCTGCCATCTCTCGAATTATTCTTTCAGCTTCCTCTCTCTTCGCTCGTGGAAGTATTCGAGCTGATTGCCTAATTGGTTTGGTATCGTCTGAGGCATCTCCCCGAAGCGCGATAGTTAAGTTCACTACCTTCTCTCTATGGGACCAATTATTCACTCTAGCGGCTGCTTCAAATTGTTTCACATAATGGGCTAGTTTCTTGGGTATGAATTAACAAGTGAAATCATATCAGAAGGATTAAAAATATCATATAGTTTTCTATGATAACGATATTTATCTCAAAAAGTTATAAATATCTTCGAAAATTAGATTTAAAAATTTTATTAGATTTAAATAAACCGCTGTAAGTCGACCAATGACAGAAGCCCTTGTTGTCAGATTGAAAGTACGTTCTGTTGACAAATCCTACTTGACTATCCAAGTTGATTAATACAAAGTGAAAATCGACTAGAAGAATTTGACAACCTCAACAGATATCATCCTCGCCGACTTTTTAGTTGTTTGTTATATTATTGTATAGTAGAAAATGTGCTTCTGTTTGTTTGCCTTTTAAAAGACATCGTTAAAATGGATCCAGGTTTCACCGAAGCTAATTCGACAAATCTTCCTCAAGTGGATGTGGACATGGTGTCTCAGTCACTCAAACTCCCCTAAACAGAAGAAGAGTAAGCGATCCGGTACTAAATCGAGTTTGGAACTCTGAGGTAACGCAATTTGTGTATGATGTGTTACATGACACGTTTTCCAAACAACTCAACCTACATGGAGAACATTTAATTTTCATTATACATACATTTTACGTTA
Source organism: Galeruca laticollis (assembly GCA_963921935.1). Lineage (NCBI taxonomy): Eukaryota > Metazoa > Arthropoda > Insecta > Coleoptera > Chrysomelidae > Galeruca > Galeruca laticollis. The sequence goes on along the minus strand of OY998179.1, from coordinate 150,045,276 downwards.
TATTTTCTATTTTGAAAGCATCATCACTGCAGTTTAAAATATATTTCCAATTTTCTTTGTCTACGAGAGAGTTCCCTTTTTTAATGAGAGGCACCCGATTAGGAGAACGTTATTTGAAAGAGTACGTTTTGACAGTACTTTGCGTTTCTCTTTAACGGGTGTTAAAGAAAAAAGATAACTAGTCTACTTATAAAGTTTTCCCTCGTGACAACAGCGCAAAATATATTTGTTTGCCATTGGCTCTAGCCTACCACAAGAATTCAAATTTCAATATTTTTTTGATTTTTATTTGAAATCGTAGAGTGGCGTTATCAGTCGCAAATTCTTAGTTCAGACCCAATATATCTTGTGACATTATCATTGAATTTCATGAAACGAGCCCATTGGTCCACGACATTTTTCCATCACTTTACGTAATTCAAGATGGTGGAAACGCCCACTGGCAACCATTTTGGAAACATGAAAATAATTTCCAGTATTTTCCCTTGCCCACTTTACCTATAAATTTTTTACCGTAACTCTCTACGATTATTAGTTTCTGAGATATAGCCGCTAACCTCGCTAATTTTCCCATCTTATACACTCATTGACAGTTTAGTGTAACATAAATTTCACTTCTAAAGCTGTTAGTATTATACTGTCGAATACATTTTTTTTGTTGCACTGTATTATAATTTTGGAATAAACTATACAATCAAAAATGTTATTAACTTACAAATATCGTGTTAATAAGCCACAAACAATTCGTATTATTACGAACTGTTTAAAACCAATGCTAAGACTGGTAAAATAAAAATATATTTTTATTACTAAGCGAAAAGTAAACAACATACAATAATTTATTGTTCTGTAGATAAAACAATTTAAAGAGTTTTTTAATAACAAATTTGGAAATAATATTTATCGAAAAAAAACCTCTTACCCAGTTTTGCGTATTTTAATACAAGAACGTCTCTTCCAATTCATTGAGATATTGGAGAATCAAGTAAATTCAATTATATTAGGATTCCATTCCTATTGGACTGTATATTGTGTGTGCGCACGTCAAGTATGGAAACATGAAAATATTTTTGTCACCCCGTAAGATACAGTAACAAATACTGAAATAGTACCTGACATGTTGTTTCAAGAGTGTACAGAACCTTTGTAATGTGTCGAATAAGGCTCTCGCTCCCTTCACTGACCCCTCTGCCAATGACTCATGTATCATCTTCTGTTGTAATTCAAACCCTCTTTTTTGATTATGCAAGCACGCCATTTATTATTTTAAAGTCTTCCAGAACCTTCTAACCTGGCCGGCTTATCCCCAGTTAGAGACTGCGCATGCAAGCACCCGTTTTGCGAGAGAAAATGCCGCACGCAAGGGGAGAATTACCGTACCCTTCCTAGAGTGATGAATTAACAAGTCCCTCTTCCTCACGTGTTCTGTTTTATTCTGTAAGGGCTGTTAATATATTTTTCCAAACCAGGAGGTGGTTAAAATTTCCTGTCCTGTAGTACTTATATCCATATTTCCAACAGAAAGACATAATAGCACTTGTAGTGAAAAGAAATGTGATTAAGTGCGTATTGCAGTGTTATTGTGCATTCTTTTGTTGGAATTTAAGGTAACATTTATCTTTATTGTATAATTAATGGATGAAATATAGAATTACAACACCACTCACCAACTATTTGTTGCTCAGTGTGGAAACCACTGAGTCTCCGGTCCTTCGCAAACTTAAATAAGAAATATATTCGTTATTTTTATCAAAAAGTGGTATTTATTGAAGCACATTTCCTTACATCGATTGGAATCAGAGGCCAGCTGTGTTATCGAATGATTGCTGTTTCACACATAGATATAATTAGATTCATACATCTTCATTATTGCTTTTCTGTAGCAGATAAAATTACTTCATTCGTTAGAGAATCCGACACATCAACCTATTCATCCAACTGAACTAATTTATAAAAACCCACAACGATGATGTCAACCAGTGGTACTATTGCTAGTTTTTCCTCTTCCTTAATTATAGGATGATTTTCCTGATCACCTTTCATCAATCCGGATTTTTTAAGCAGTTGAGAATCGTTAGTGGTGTTACAGCTCCCCATTCCCCATGCTTTGTCAACAGTAAAATATCAGCCAGGCCCGAGTTATTCCGCAGTTAGCTGATTGTCGAGAGATTTTAAATCGAGCTTAACAATTTATTTGCGATAGAACGTCGTAAAATTATGGATGATGCATTGGTACAATGGTTGCAATTTGGAAGTGGTATTCGGCGGAAAGAATTAAGAGTTTTCCATTGAACAATGTAGGAGGAATGTACACAGTGCAATCGCCTAAAAATAATAGAATTTTCCGCTTTTGTTGTTTCATCTCCACGTTAACTGAAATTTACTATTTCGTCCCTTACTACGTGGAATCTACCTACTCAAGTTACTTTTGTAAATGAAACTAACTGCTTCTAAATCGTTCCACAATATAATGAAAATATGTTAAAAATTCTAAAACATTGGCAATTGTTTCGATATTAAATATCATCTTCAGAATTACATAAGTTACATTTCATGTGATACCTCCCTGAAAAATGTGGTACTGGCTCTAGTGAGCTGAAAATTAACAGGGTTCATCTGTGAGACGCCCTAAACAATATCCAATCAAAAAATTGGTTACTTGTATACACTCCGGAAGCTGTATCGTGCTAACAAATCGACATTTCTTCAAAAATTACAAAAATGTGGTACTTCAAGTACCATAGTTCTGGTGAGCTGAAAATCAATAGAGTTTATTTGTGAGATATCCTGAACAATATTCAATCATAAAATTATTGACTTATTGCACTCCCGAGACTGTATCGTGCTAACAAGACTTACGAAAAGTATCCGACGACATACACATAGGATTTTTTTCTAAAAATCGTTGTTTGTGTTGTTTTGGCTAAAAAACGAAAAATCCTAATTTCTAACTTTATTTGGGTAAACTGATACTTTTCTCGCATATTGGATATGGTTGGGCGGAAAAGTAATAATTTAAATAATGATTTAAACTTTTCAGAATGTAAAGTAACATAATTCCGGATAGGGGAATTGTGCTTAAGATGACATACTCAGGTAAGATGACATCGTACTATATCAGCTCCAATATACGCGCCACAAGCACGTAATCAACTTTCACACATAGATGGCGTAATCGGTTAAAAGATGAGAGCGCGCACGCATGCGTTGTTTAGATGTAGTGTGCATTGTTTTGATATGGTCACCCGAAAATATTATTTTGTTAAAAGTGTTTGTGCCAATAAATAACTATCAGGTAAGTTTTTTGTTGCACTCGACTAATTTACAATGAACTGAGGTTAATATGAGTTATAAAAATTGAAGAATCATTAATATAACTTAAAACTGTTAAGTCGCAAAAGGTGCCAGATATTTTTAAGCTCGTAGGGTAAGATGACATACGACCGTCGCCTTAAGAAGACATAGTATGTCATCTTACTATACATTTCTGATGTGTAAAAGTAATTTAAATTTATGTTTAATTTTCTTTTTAGGATGCCCGGAAATTAGGAAGTATAAGTATCATTCGTGGTAAAAGGATATGACGAAGACCATTCAAAGATTCAAAGAAAACAATATGGGGTGGTTGAAGGCGTCTAGAACATTTAACGTACCACAGGCCACACTACGTCGTCACTTTGTGAATGTTTCTGTAAATCTTGGTCGTTTCAAGACCTCCTTGGAATCGGTCAAAGAAAAACAAATAGTGAAGCATTTAATAGATTTTGAGCAAAGATAAGATTTTTTGGGTTTACTACCGCTGATGTCATTTTGGAAAAAAAGCAGGAGAGACTTATAGATTCGATAAAGTCACAGAAATGGCAGGCTGGGAATGGCTAAAAGGGTTTAGGAAGCGTAATACCTCCAACTTGTCCCTGAAGCCACTTCCGCAGCAAGGGCAAGAGCTTTCAATGAGCCTCAGGTCATGAAGTTCTTCGAACTTTTACACAAGTTGGTGATCGAAAATAATATTTCTCCGTCAAACATTTACAATATAGATGAATCTGGCGTTAGAACCGTCCAAAAGCTACTAAAAATATTTGCATAAAAATGGAAAAAACAAGTTGCGACATTGACAAGTGCAGAACGAGGCCAACATGTCTCTATCGCTGCCTGTGCTAATACTGCTGGAAATCTCTTTCTACCGGCAATGATTATCCCTACAAAAAACTTTATACCTGAATATTTTGATGGTGCACCTCCAGGAACCCTGCAGCTATGTTATGAAAGTGGTTGGGCATTTATTCCCCAAATAGATGAAACAGTTATACTGGATGCAGCCCTACAAACAAAGTTATTTTGATTCTCGATGGCTAAAATAGCCACAAATATCTCGAAGCACCACAATTTGCTAAAGAAAATGGTGTAATATTGCTGTGTCTACCGCCGCACTGCACCTATAGAATGCAATCACTGGACATCTCATTTTTTGACCACTGGATGCATATTACAATCGTGAAATGACCACCTGGCTAAAAGCGCATCCTGGTAGAACCGTAGAGCTTTAATAAATCAGTATTTTTGGGAAGTGCTGCCTCAGTAGGAAATATAACAAGTGGCTATGAGAAAACAGGAATTTATCCGTTTAATCCTCATGTTTTTCCGGATCATTTGTTGCTACCCAGCGACGTTACTGAAAATGTTATTGACATGAAGATGAACTACGGAGGGCGCGAGGAAGAAAATAATAAGGAATTTACTGAATCAGCTGCTCAATTGCAACCTAATCTTGAAGATGCTACTGGACCTTCTTCGTTGATGCTGGACTTTCTTCATTGACCACAGTTGCTGGATCGTCTACGACCCAAGAGATTTTAAATCAGTTTCCACGGGGCAAGCAAGAAATACAAAAAGGAAGAGCACTGGCTCTCAACTTCTGACATGCGCTCCTTTCCTGGACGTCAAAAATAAAAAGAGAAAGAAAACCGCAAAAGCGCAGGAGTTCAAAAGCAGGTGAAGCGTAATATCTTTCAGGATTACTCAGGTAGTGAACCTGATTTTATTCAGGACGCGATGACGTGGATGAACCCGATTGTGCAAGGCTTTATTTTAACGAGTTATATAGTAAATCGAGGCCAGGAGAGCATTGGGTATGTTGCCAATCATACAAGCAATGGTGCCACACTCTATGTGCCGGCATTACATCAATGGCGAAGATTTGTATGTGTGAATTCTGTATCGATAATTAGATATGCCATCTTAAGGTGCGTAATCACCAAAAACGCGAGCACGAGCGAACAAGAGCGAGCGAGCATTCTGCATCAATAATCTTCTGGTGAGTACGGGCTAGCGAGCGAGCGAACGTTTGCCTGTTCGTGTTCAAACAAGATCGAGAGGAAGGCGGCACATCAAAGAAAATACTTGTTCGTACTCGTTCAGTGTGGACGGGATTTTAATCTTCGAAAGAGCTCCCACTTCGATCGCTTGCGCTTGCTGCATGAAACTTTGACGGGCCACGACGTGGAAAATTGTTATTTACATTTTGAAATCAATTATTATTATAGGTTGGTTCATGAACTTGGCCGTACCAGGTATAGTTATAATATTTACATTTTGAATTAAATATTAATTTGGTTATTTGTAGGTATTTTTAGTGACCCAAATTTAAAATGGAATGGTCGAATGATAGTGTGTTGAAATTGATAGACGGCTATCGGATTCGACCGGTTTTATGGAATTCTTTGGACCCATTTTACAAAAATAGAAATAACAAAGAAGATACTTGGAGAGAATTAGCCGATGAGTTAGGGACTGATAGTGCAGAAATTAAAAATGAAATGCAGTCACTACTTGCATCTTTTAGAAGGGAGAAACAAAAACTGAAAACCACTTCGGGGATGGGTACCGAAGAGGTTTATGATACCAAATCGTTTGCTTTTAAGAGTCTATTATTTTTAAAAGACTAAAATCAACCAAAAGAAACACAGGATACAGAAGGAAAAGTATGTGAAACACTATACTTAATTGAATTTATTTTTATGTATAATCATATATTAGCAAATACGTACAGGATTATTAGCTCTTTTATATCTGTGAGGTTGTCAGAAAAAGGTTATATCGTGCCTACAAATATAATTCTTGCCAGGGCACTTTTCCTACAGTTGCTAAGTATTCTGCAAATTCTTTTCCGTTCTCTTTATAAACTTGTGTGGATTTACGTGCAACTTTTTGAATAGGAAGAAGTGATAAAGAGTTCTCTTTCTTGTCTCCAACTGCCTTCCACAAATTTCCCACCAATCTCTTCATCAAAGATTCCATGTTTTGTATATATGTTTCGGGATGATTTACTCCTTCGTAGATAATTATGCAAATGAATGCATGCCATAACAACTTTTGTAGCTTTATGTGGTTCCAGTAGCATAGGTTTTCTCAATACCCTAAATACAGTAGAAAGAATGCCGAACGCATTATCGACTACTCTTCTGGCGCTCGACAATCTATAATTATAAATACGTTCAATAGAATCTTTCTGATGTGAACCTGGATAAGGTTTTAAAATATGTCCAACGGGAACGCATCATCAGCTAGAAAAACGCACGGTAATGATTTGTTTGTATTTGGTAAATATTTATTGGGAGGTAAATGCAATTTGTCTTCTTGCAGTTTCTTGTAAAAAGATGTATTCTTTATTACACCACCATCTTATATTCTCCCCTGACATCCAACATCAACGAAAGTAAAACAATAGTCTGCGTCGACAACAGCCATTAAGACGATACTAAATGTGGACTTATAGTTGAAGAATTCACTTCCTGCATTTATTGGAGCTTGAAGCACTCCGTGTTTGCCATCTACTGATCCCACGCAATTCGGGAAATTCCATAATTCATCAAATTCTTTTGCAATGTCCAACCACTCCTGTTCTCCTTGGGGCAACTGAAAATAATATTACTAATTATTATTTAATTTGATCAAAATTTCTAATGAGAATAAATGAGTCGCTAATTATTAAGAGAATGCACTTAGTTTTATTTACTTACATTATTTTTGGTTCCACCAGTTCTAGCAAAGTTTTAAAATCTTCAGGGGAGATTCGGCAAAAATTCTGGAACATTCCGTAATCCTATTCTACTGTTAAATCTCGCAATAGACTACTGCCACTATAAATATGTCGGTTTTTAAATACAGTTGCTTGCCAAAATCGTATCTTTCTTTTTTTTCTTTTTCAATAAATTCAATACAACGAAAGCAGCACTAGCTAACAATAATTTTTCATGGTCAGCCATATTTACCACGCTCGCACAAATAAGATGGATCAACTCCGAACTTGAAAATATTCGCTCTGGAATGGATGAGATATCAATATGTTAAGCAAACACGACCAAACACGAGCAAACATACACGAATGTTTGCGCGTGCTCGCTTTTTTGGTGAATTCGCACTTTTAGACTGCCATGTGTCCTCTTACATGTACGGACATAATGGTATTTTTTTTTACTTTTTCACTTATTGGGTTCCAATAAAGTTGGTATTTATTTTGAGCTCCGTACCTAAATAAACGTTTTAAATGTATAATCTGAGATTATACATTACAATTCTCAAGTATTTGCCACAAAACAAAAAGTATGTGATTTTAAGCACAATTCGCCTATGTTAAAAAAATTGTCATACCGTCCGTAATAAATACACTTTTAAAAAATTACAGTGGATAGAAAAATGACAGATTTTGTAAGGAAAATAAGAGAAAATTAGATAATTTGACTGCATGAATTAGTTATTAAATTTAAATTTTTAATTTACTAACAGATACTTCCAACTTGTAATTAACTATCTTTATTCACATACTTCTGTACTTCTTTTGAAAAAACATATAATATCTTTAGTAAAACTAAATCATCTTTGCACTTCTCATTGTTCTACAATTAATTATATCAATAATTTAAAGTAATATTTAATATATTTTGAAGAAGGTTTTTATTTCGAAACTTTTATTTTTCCCCAATAAATTAATGGGGTGCAATTAAGGGCTCAGTTCACGTATGGTAGACCCGTTTCTACCGGAAGCCAATAAAAAACATAAAATGCTTTCTAAAATTGTCTTTAAAACGGCAGTTACATTGATTAAGCCTACTACATAGCGGCAGTTCGGTATACGCCAGATCACCTTGGCCTTCTTATAGGGCGTTCCTATGAGGCGTTAATCACGACAGTTAACCACGCTAGTCAACTTTCGTTCGTGACACTCACGAAAGTGTGAATTTATAAAACGTTCACACGGTTGGGGGGTTTGTGCCGTTCACGCCTCGCGTTTCGACTTTTAGTCACCATCGAAACATCGATCATGAATGATCTAGTTGTTGAAAGTTGTGTGTTTTAAGTTCGTTTTTTGCTACTATCTTAGCAAAAAAGATGGAGCGCTTACAGGACACAATTACAAAAATACAGGAATATTTAATTCATTACTTATTCTCTTAGCTGCGGCGGCTCGTAAATCTCTATCACGGTATTCCTCCAAACTTGGATCATATAACACCTATTCCATCGAATATAACTCCAAAAAACGCGTAATTTCACTGTCGTTAAACTTAATAATTCCACGTTGCTGTGACGACATCTTGGCTTCAGGAACGGACTATCACGACTGAAAATCAAACAGGTTTGATCTATCCACGCTTGAGTCGTGCGCCGTTCCTCACGAAAGCAAGTTTAACGACTATGCGTTCACACAGAAGTGTATTTCACGAAAGCGTGGTTCACTGTCGTGATTAACGCCTCGTGGGAACGCCCCTTTAGTCTAGGTGGTAGTGGTTCAATGCATCTTAACGTCAATCACTCACTTTGATTAATTAACTAACGATCTTTACACCCACAAACATTCAGCTGGCGGTTATTTTTATTTTTGTGGATAATAAAATTGAACTATTTGTCAATTTCTATCGGTATTACATCAATTTATTGCAAACTTTACATTTTATGCTGATACTGACGAGTTTTTAACAGATTATTTATACTTATGATTGTAAATATGTACAGCAGATCGAATAACACAAAAGTTTGAACTGCGAATGTCCCACTATCCTCACAGGCCCAATCCATTTTTTTGTGAAAGCCTCAGTAGAACAGACCCTAGTACAAGCAAATGAAAAAGACACGGCTATATCTGTTGGATAGATTTCGTTTCTGTTTTCCTGTACTGTTAAAACTTATAGTTTTCAAAATGTCTACGAAGTTTAAAACCAATTTGTGTTTTTTAAAAATACGCTGAAGTAATGACTTATCCATGAAAGACGTTAAAGTGCCAGTGCAAATAAATTATTTTCAAAAATACCATTCAAGGTGTTATAAGACAATTTATAGCATTACCAAAAAATATCGTTCAACTGTTATATTTCAGTCATCATCTTCTGAAACAAGATGAGTTAAATGTATTAGTTACTCGTTACTTTAATTTAATATCATCAATAACTCGATAAACTGAATATACCAAATGTTGGAAACATTTTGTTCCAAAAATTTCAGCGTTCGATTTGAGTTCCGTTTCTTTCTTAGTTTTCAAGAAGAACCTGACAATTGTGACCAACATACTGGAGTCGTCGACTTCAACGTGCCTGACATGACGAGGCCAACGTCAATATTACCGGTGTGAAGATAGCAACCAATTTTAGCTGCAAAAATGTTGGGAACTGCTCAATTCGCGGTTTCAGTGGCGTGCAAAATATTTATTGAATCGAATTCATATTTAGGAGGGCCACCTTTATAATCAATGAGTAGATGTGGATTCGTGTAGAGGACACACTGGTTGGAGGGATTTTGCTTACCATGGGGAACAAGGGTTGCAACGTCGCCCTTAAAACTGAAGTAAATTGTAACTTCCAAAGGAAAAGAGAAGCCAAATAAATATTTGAAGGGTAGAAGCATTATGATGTTAAAAAAAACACTGTTCAAAGGAAATTTGCTTACGATGGGGAACAAGGGTTGAAACGTCACCCCCAAAACTAAAATAAATTGTAACTTCTAAAGGAAACGAGAAGCCAAGTTAATATTTGGAGGGTAGAAGCATTATAATGTTGAAAACACACTGTTTAAAGGAAATGTGCTTACGATGGGGAACAAGAGTTGAAAAGCCACCCCCAAAATTAAAATTAATTGTAACTTCCAACGGAAACGAAGAGCCAAATCAATATTTGGAGGGGAGAAGCATTATGTTAAAAAAACACTGTTCAGAGAAAATTTGCTTACGATGGAAAACGAGGGCTGAAACGTCACCCCCAAAATTAAAATAAGTTCGGACTTCCAAAGGAAACGAGAAGCCAAGTTAATATTTGGAGGGTAGAAGCAATATAATGTTGAAAACACACTGTTTAAAAGAAATTTGCCTACTATGAGGAACAAGGATTGAAACGTCACCCCCAAAACTAAAATAAATTGTAACTTCCAAAGGAAACGAGAAGCCAAGTTAATATTTGGAGGGTGGGAACATTATAATGTTAAAAAAACGCTGTTCAAAGAAAATTTGCTTACGATGGGTAAGAAGGGTTGAAACGTCACCCCCAAAACTAAAGTAAACTGTAACTTCCAAAGGAAACGAGAAGCCAAGTTAATATTTGGAGGGTGGAAGCATTATAATGTTAAAAAAACGCTATTTGAAATAAATTTGCATACGATGGGGAACAAGGGTTGAAAATTCACCCCCAAAACTAAAATAAATTGTAACTTCCAAAGGAAACGAGAAGCCAAGTTATTATTTGGAGGGTAGAAGCACTATAATGTTGAAAACACACTGTTCAAAGTAAATTTGCTCACGAAGGGGAACAAGGGTTGAAAAGTCACCTCGAAAACTAAAATAAATTGTAACTTCCAAAGGAAAAGAGAAGCCAACAATATCTTGTATTTTACCACAAATTACAGACTATCTACCAACTTTATCCATACATTCAACAAGACTAAACATACCTAAAAAATTAACATTGGCAGATCCTAATTTTAATAAACCGGCTCCTATAGACTTATTAATAGGGGCTGATACATTCTGGGACCTCTTGAGTATTGGTCAAGTCAAGTTAGGTGACGGTCTTCCTACGCTGCAAAAAACAACATTAGGATGGTTAGTTTCAGGTCCGTTGTTTATAAAGAATGGAGATTTTACGTCACGCCATTGTAGTATTTCAACAACAAACGATTTAGAAACACAGGTTGCAAAATTTTGGGAATTAGAAGAGTACCCTAAAACACGATTTTTATCTGACGAGGAAAATTATTGTGAGAAACATTTTAAGGACACCGTGTGCCGAAACGATATCGGTCGTTTTATCGTGACAATACCTTTCAAACAAGATATTTCTGTTCTCGGCCAGTCTAGAAGCATTGCTACTAATCGATTTTACAATCATGAAAGAAAACTTGAAAAAAATCCCGATTTGAAATTGCAATATCATAATTTTGTTCATGAATACATTCGTCTAGGTCACATGGTTTTAGCTGATGAGCAGAATGATGACACAGGGTGTTTTCTTCCACATCACTGTGTATTAAAAGAAAGTTCTTTAACTACAAAGTTGCGGGTAGTTTTCGACGGCTCAGCTAAAACCACATCGGGTATTTCACTTAATAATATCATGATGGTAGGCCCCAACATTCAAGATAATCTGTTTTATATTTTATTAAGGTTTCGACTACATAATTACGTTTTGAATGCTGATATAACCAAAATGTACCGTCAAGTACTTGTAAATGAAAAACAATGTAACTTTCAAAAAATTTTATGGCGATTTACACCCGAGAGAGAAATTAATGTGTATGTCTTGAAAACAATTACTTACGGATTAGCATCTTCAGCTTTTCTCGCGATCAGATCGCTACAAGAAATTGCACACCGTCATAAAATCGAATTTCGGACATTATTTTACATGACTTTTATGTAGATGATCTCCTCACCGGTGCTAAAACTATCGATGAAATTAATTACATTAAGGACAATATTTCCAAACTTTTATTGATATATGGCTTTCCATTAAGAAAATGGATTTCGAATGCTAAAGATTTCCTTCTTGATGCTGAGCCCGGTTTAATACATATAGGAGACCAGGATCAAAGTAAAACGTTGGGATTGCTTTGGAATCCAACAAACGACGTTTTACAGTATTCTATTAACATTTCCAATCAGAAACTCAAAGTCACTAAACGTCAAATTCTGTCATCTACTGCCCAGATCTTTGATCCACTTGGGCTACTGTCACCTGTTACCATAAAGGCAAAGATCATACTACAAGAACTTTGGAAACTTAAATTGTCCTGGGATGAGTCCCTTCCCAGTAACATACATACAGTTTGGTCTCATTACCAATCACAGTTGCAACACCTCAATTCTATAAAAATACCCCGACAAGCATTATGTCCCAATCCTGTTTTCACACAGATTCATGGATTTTGCGATGCATCTCAGACCGCGTATGGCGCCTGCATTTATATTCGTTGTTGCGATTTGCTGGGTAATCTTACATCTCATTTATATTGTGCCAAAACACGCGTAGCACCGTTGAAGCTCTTAACTATTCCTAGATTGGAATTATCTGGGGCGCTTTTACTTGCTGAGCTCATTGTCAAAGCACGCTTATGCATTTCTCAATACGACAACATTTTTTATTGGTCCGACTCTATGATATGCATTTCATGGATTAATTCATCCCCACACATATTAAAAACATTTGTGGCCAACCGGGTAGCACAAATTCAGAACCTTTCTGAAACTGGAGCATGGAAACATGTAAGTACTCACGACAATCCTGCCGACTTATTATCACGCGGATTGACTCCACTCGACCTGGCAAAATCCGAATTTTGGTTTCACGGTCCTCCATGGCTCTTACAACATGAATCCACTTGGCCTTCTTATGACAACGACACCGCCATTTTGACTCCGTCCGAACTTCCAGAACTTCGTAATAACCTTGTTACATTCGTTAATGCTACTGATGACTTCATCTCATATATTCTCACAGTTATCGAGTCACGTTCCTCTATCATGAAATTACAGCGCATATTCGCCTATTTCTTGAGATTTTCAAATAACATCAGGCATAAGTGTAAACCTAAACGCCAAGGCACATTGACAACTACTGAACTTGACGAATCACTTTACTTACTCATTCAAATTGTACAGCGTCATTATTTTTCTGACGAATATCACAAATTGTCACATTGTAAGTCAGTACATAAAAAGAGCAAACTTTTAAGCTTGAACCCATTTTATGATGAGGCGAATAAAGTGATTCGTGTAGGTGGTCGATTAAAGGAATCCGACTATGATTATTTGAAGAAACATCCAGTGATTCTTCCTTCAAATGGCCACCTGACTATGTTAATTGTCCGACAAGAACATATTAGGCTATTGCATGCTGGTCCTCAAGCTCTTCTGGCTTCGATCAGAGAAAGATTTTGGCCACTATCTGGTCGCAATCTTGTGAAAAGGATTGTGCACGACTGTGTACGATGTTTTAGATGCAAAGCAAAAACACATGAATATATAATGGGAGATCTTAGGCCATCACGAGTCACTCCATCGCGTCCATTTTCGATCTCTGGAGTTGATTACGCGGGACCATTCCAACTCCGTGACAGAAAAGGTAGAAACTTCAAAACTTTCAAGGCATATATAGCACTATTTGTTTGTTTTTCCACTAAGGCTATACATTTAGAGGTTGTTAGTGACCTCACATCTGAATGTTTTTTGGCATCTCTGCGTCGTTTTATGGCTAGGCGGGGTAAATGTACAAAAATATACTCCGACAATGGTACCACATTTATTGGTGCTAGCAATGAGATGAAATCCTTTTTCGATTCCTCCGGAACTAACATTGCTGAACAACTCTCAACCGACGGCGTTCAATGGCACTTTATAACTCCTAATGCACCACATTTTGGTGGTATTTGCGAAGCTGGCGTTAAATCTACCAAATACCATTTGAAACGTGTACTAGGTAACGCTTCTACTACCTTTGAAGAATTCACTACTATTTTATGTCAAATAGAAGCGTGTCTCAACTCCCGACCACTCTATCCAATATCATCCGATCCTAATGATACAAATCCCCTTACCCCGGCACATTTCCTGATTGGAGAAAGTCTGATGGCGTTACCAGAACCCAACCTATTGGACATTAGAGTGAATCGTCTTTCAAGATTCGAAAGAGTACAACAAATAATCCAACACTTTTGGTCTCGATGGAACAAGGAGTATATATCCTATTTGCAGACTCGAACGAAGTGGAAAATAAACCACCCGCAGCTAATTAAAATCGGTATATTGGTACTGATCAAGGAGGATGGACTACCACCCTTAAAGTGGAAGTTAGGCAGAGTCTCTCAAGTTCAAAAGGGTGCTGATGGCATCATACGATCTGTGACCGTCAAAACGTCAACCAGTGAGCTAAAACGCCCAGTGGTAAAAATCTGCATTCTGCCAAACCAACAATAATCTACATTGAAACCCTGAAGTGTTTCAAGGCGGGGGCTATGTTGTCGCCAATACGGACCTATCAGCATCCACCTACGCCGACCGCTAGCGACAAGTCGTAGAGGATCAAGGAGGTACAACAACTGTCACGACTGACAGCATTCCATTCTTTAATATCGACGTTACGATATACATGTTTCAATTTTGTAAATCTTTACGATCTTTGTTAATAGTCGATAAATATATAATTAAAACTTTTGTTACGTGAAATTCTGAAAATTATTCACTTATACTCAACACTTGGCTTCTCGTTTCCTTTGGAAGTTACAATTTATTCTAGTTTTGGGGGTGACTTTTCAACCCTTGTTCCCCTTCGTAAGCAAATTTCCTTTGAACAGTGTGTTTTCAATATTATAGTGCTCCTACCCTCCAAATAATAAATTGGCTTCTCGTTTTCTTTGGAAGTTTCAATTTATTCTAGTTTTGGGGGTGACTTTTCAACCCTTGTTCCCCTTCGTAAGCAAATTTCCTTTGAACAGTGAGTTTTCAACATTATAGTGCTCCTACCCTCCAAATATTAACTTGGCTTCTCGTTTCCTTTGGAAGTTACAATTTATTTTAGTTTTGGGGGTGACTTTCCAACCCTTGTTCCCCTTCGTAAGCAAATTTCCTTTTAACAGTGTGTTTTCAACATTATAATGCGTCTACCCTCCAAATATTAACTTGGCTCCTCGTTTCCTTTGGAAGTTACAATTTATTCCAGTTTTAAGGATGACGTTGCAGCCCTTGTTCCCCATAGTAAGCAAAATCCCTCCAAACAGTGTGTCCTCTAGACGAATACACCCCTACTCAATGAATATAAAGGAGGCTTTCTGAAATATGAATTCGATTCAATAAATATTTTGTACACCACTGAAACCGCGAATTGAGCAGTTCCCAATATTTTTGCAGCTAAAATTGGCTGCTATCTTCACACCGGTGTCAATCTTGAGGCGAGAGGCGAGCACACGTAGTCAGTCTGATGAAAATTAATGATATTGTTAGTGGTGTTCCGTCAGGTACTTGTGAAGAATCTACCGTTACAGATGATATTATAGAAGGAACAGAAATTGATAATGAATCTGCTTATATATGTTTCTAACATTTTAAAATTAAATCATAGTAATGCTGATACAATTTTGAGATTTGTATTATTTTGCTACAGAAATTGTTGAAAGCGAAGTAATAGAATCATCAGATAATAACGACAAACATAATACTTAAGTACTAGAATGAGATCGAAATGCCATCACTGATAGATCTGATGAATAGTTACGAGGATAATGATTATTATGAAAGTGATACTATAGTACAGAAGAATTGGACGAAAAAGGCGATTAATAATTTTGCTAACAATAAATGTGAGCATTTTATTGCTACGTACTGTTTTAACTTATAATGGAATAATTAATCAATCTACTCGTATGTAGCATTGAAATGATCTGAATTACTTTCTTTTTATATATAAATATTTAAACGTATAATTAAAAGCCAACACGAGATTGATAAGTATGAAGAATCTATTAATAACTCGTCAGTCGCAGCATAAAGTGTAAAACTTACAATGATGTAATACTGATTGAAATTGACACATAGTTCAATTTTATTATCCACAAAAATAAAAATAACCGTCAGATGAATGTTTGTGGGTGTAAAGATCGTCAATTCAAGAATCAGACCGAAGAAAAAAAGGAAGTACGAAAAAACGTAGGAGCTGAACTGAGAAAAAAGAAAGAAGATGAACTAAAAAAATAAGGTTAAACCTAAAAACACCCCGATGAGCATACGATGAGTGTCTGATATTTCTTAATCAGTTTTCTGAGCAATATGAAATAATAATCTTAACGGAAACTTTCACTATCTTCGATAAGGATATATACACTATTCCAGGTTACAGCAATGTCTACAGTGAAGGAACATTAAACAAAAATGATGGGATCTTAGTGTTTATTAAATGTAATATAAAATACAATTATAATATTGTTCGGGTTGCCCAGAGTACTGCCATTGAATTACATATTATTGTTAACAAAATTCAATTGGTCTTAACAGCTATTTACAGATCACCCAGTACAGATAAAAATAACTTCATTACAGAGCTTTATGATTATCTTCAGTTAAGGAAACAAAATAAATTCCATATTGTCATTGGAGACATGAATATCGATCTACTGGAAAACACTAATGATTCTGATGATTATAAAAATGTGTTTAACTCATTTAACTTCATTCCGTATATAAATCAAGTCACAAGACCTAGTAGTAAAACATGTGTAGACCACATATTTGTTAAAAATAATTACAATCGAAATCAATTTAATTCATACGTTTTCAATTATGATATAACTGATCATTTTCCGATCGCAGTTATCTACAACTATGAGTCAATTTCTACCGACAAGATTCAGCAAAATAAGTATAGAAAATATATCAACTATCAAAATCTAAGAAATTCTATGAACGATGAACAGTGGATCGATATTTATGATTCGGAAAATGTCGATTTGATTATGGAAAACTTTATAGAAAACCTAACTAAGTATATCCAGTTACACAAAAATAGTATCAAAGTAAATACGAAAAAAACTAAAAAGTCATGGATTACCCCAGAAATACTAAATATAATAAATGAAAAAAATAAAATGTATAGAGAACTGAAGGTACATCCTGAAAATATGATACTAAAACAAAATTATAGTTGCTTAAAGAACACACTTAGAAATAATATTAATAAGTCTAAAAAAGAATATGCGAATAGAATCATAGAGAATAATCCAAATTCTTCTAGCGAATTATGGAACGCAGTTAATAGTATTTGCCCAAATCGAAAACCTAACGCAGCAATGGAGACATTAGGTGAGTAATGAACTCATAACATCAAAGAAGGAAATTGTAAATATATTTAATAATTATTATAGCGGTGAAAATTATGTAAGTAAAATAAATGATATAAAAATTTTTTCAGAAAATATAACCAATATAAATAATACTGTGTTTCTCTATCCAGTAACAGAAACAGAAACTATAAATATCATAAATAACTTAAAACTAAAAAAATCCCCAGGATGGGATAATATCAGATCAGAAACTTTAAAAAAAATAAATATAGAAATTGCCAAGCCTTTAACTAATATTTTCAATAAATGTTTCCAGAAAGGTAAATTCCCAAATTGTTTAAAAATTGGTATCATTAAACCACTACACAAACACGGTAACAAACAAAAAGTTGAAAAACAAGTTACTTACCGTTCACATCCTACTCCAATCACCTTCCTGATCTGGGACCATTAATAATTGATGACCAAGTACACATTTTTTGAAAAAGATCGAATCAAATACTTAAGAATTGTAATAGATAGACATTTAAGGAAGGAAATTAACTGTCTCGACCCTTACTTCGTGAACGACAATTAGATGTATTTTTCAACCACATTAATAATTTACACCCGAAAATTAAATTTACATTAGAAATTGAAGAAAATAGCGGAATCAATTTTCTTGATTTAAAAATTCAAAGAGTTAATAATGTACTTGATTATTCAATTTACTGAAAACCAACACAGACTGATGTGACAATTCCATTCAATTCTAACCACCCTATGTCACACAGACTAGCAGGATATAATTCAATGATACATAGAGCTTTTTCAGTTCCTATGAACAAATGTAACTTTGATAGAGAGATTAATATAATTAGACAAATAGCAACATCTAACGGTTATCCATTAGATATGATAAATAAGCTAATTTGTAAAAAAGAAGAAAAAGTGGCATTACAACTAATATATCCTAAACAAGCTGATGAAATTAAAACTTATAAAACCATCACATATGCAGGAAATATTTCTAATAATATTTCAAAGATAATATCTTCATTAACGAATACAACAATTTCTTTTAAAAGAAAAAGTAACGTTAGTACAAAATTGTTAAATGTAAAAACAAAAATACCACTATTAAAGAAGTCAGGTATATATAAACTCAAATATCCAGAATGTAATGCTGTCTATTTGGGTCAGACCCTTAGGAATTTTGAAATACGATACAGTGAACACTTACGGCATACAGATTAAAACAACCAGATAAATCCCACTACGCAAAACATCTACTTGACACCAATCATTCATTTACCCTAACACAGAACTAGAAGTGCTGCATATTTGTGAAAAGAAACAAGAACTGGATTTCCTTGAAGAACTGGAAATTAGAAGACATTTAAGAAACCCACAATATGAAGTTGTCAATGAACAGTTAAATCTAGGGAGTTCTCCACTAATAAACTGTCTTTTTAAGTGATAATTGTAAAGATCAGCAGATATAGTTTTCCCGGTTTTCTATATCATTGCACAGTTATACTGATCTTAATTGGAAAAATGATATCCAGGATATCACCATAAGGCTAATAATATCTAAGCTTCAATATTTGTAATATCACATCTTCTTCTTTTTTCTATAAACATATATTAAGCCAATCACAAGTTAGGTTACTTCTTGGTCTAGCCAAAAATAACTACTAAACATTAGGTAGGCATAAAATGAAATGTAACTTCTGTCATTCTGACGATGATATTGATTTATCGAAACAATTGTCAATTTTTTAGAATTATCAATAACTTTTATTATATTGTGGAATTAACTAGAGACCGTGAGTTTCATTTAAAAACACTAATTTAAGGTGGGACTTACAAGTAAACAACGTCAAGAATAAATTAAGAGGTCTGCTGACTAAATTCAGATTCTTGGCTGATTTCTTGACATTGAAAAACCTCTAAATTTTGTATTTCTCGTTGGTGCGATCTCAGTTGCAATTTGGTATCCTATGTTGGGGAGGTGTAGCAGAAAGCAATTTGCAGGGTCTTAATGTATTACATAAGTGGATACTGAGAATCATTTATAAAAAAGATATAAGGTTTTCTAGTGACAAACTTTTTTCACAAAATAAAATATTTGATGTGAGACAAATTTTCTGTGAAAAGATAATCACAAATATACATAGAAATAAAATAAAAGTACAACCATTTTCACATTGTCACAACAGGAGAGCAAAAGAAAACTTCAATATTCCAATATGTGAGAAAACAATCGGTCAACGCTCAGTGGAATTTCTGTCAGCAAAAATTTATAATATTTTACCTCTCAACTTGAGAAATATTAATAACCATAGAACATTTAAACGCTCTATAAAGGAATGGACGTACAATACTGACAGAAAAATATTCAATAATCTAGTCGACCTTAAATTTTATATTTGATGTTAGGAATCTAATTGATTCATCACTTTGAATTATAAATAAAGTAAAATTATCCCGATTTGGTCAATTCACCCTATTGTGACTGTTTCGCCGATTTTTGATTTTATCTATTTCAGACAAATAAATCCACAATTATGTATGCTGAAGTTATAGGTGGGTGTTTGTCTGTCGTTTTAATAAGGTGCCTGTATGTCTATTTTATATTTTGTGTTGTTTTATAAGTGTATTTTTTAATTATGTGAAAATATCACGTACAAGCGTCTTTGGCGCTTCAGTGATTTTACGTTTATTCATGTATTTTTAACAATAATTACTTTGTAAATTGTATTGTATTGTATTCCTCGAATTAACATTATTATTATGATTATCAAAGTGACTGTTCAACGCTCAGATGCACAGAGCGCGCGGCATGTTTATGCCGCTGACTGATGGTCTTACCCCCGTTATAAATACAGCTGACGATTTTCTTTATTATTTAAAAAGTATGAAAATTTAGCTACTTAAAGATCATACGGTATGAGATGACTTTCAATTCGAGAATTTTTAATACAGTTCATATAGACTGGCTCATAATCTCCTCGGTGTTTACGGGTTCTTTTTATAAATAAAAAGATCTCCAACTTTAAAAACAAACTAGATTTATTTAATGAATTCTTTATAGGTATGGTTGTCACGTTGATCACTGGCGTTTTTGACAGATCCCTGCCATTGTCAGGTCGAGCACTATTAACACCAAAGTGAAACTAATATAAATAAAAGAAATAGTGGATGTATTATCGTATATAATGTTTGAATGAAACAATATTCACTTCAGAAATTGACATTAGACTTTATTTCAAAATGCAATCCTTTTTTATGAATTATTTACAAGCTTTGTCATGTGCTGTTGCCTTGGTCCTGCCTTCCAGGGTTGCCAAGCCACTTTTGACACATGACACAAAAACACTAGAAACTAGCTACACAGAAGTATACAATATATTGCATATTTCCGCTCAATGATTATAAATCCTATCTTTGAGGAGCCTTTACAACACGACCACATTGAGTGCGCATGGGTTCTAGGCTGGTCTTTGGATTTGCTGATTCAGAAGTACCATTATTATTAACATAAGGAGTGGAGGACATTACAGGTGGCGAACAATGAGTTGAGACAGTCTCAGTTTCAATAAGTTCTTGATAAGGTACTCGTATGACAGTAAACTTATTCTGAGACAATTTCTCTATTTTCGGCTTGTAGATTATATGACCTGGGACTGTTATGCCTACTCACAATTTGGCCAAGCTCCCACATTTTTCTGACATGATTATAGACAGTAATGTTTTGACCTGGCACAAGATCTACTAAATATTTAGCATTTTTGTTGTAATAATGTTCATTTAAGCTTAGTCTATGTTTTAATTTATTCTGAACATCCACGCAGAGTTTGGGTGGTAAAAGAATTGCCGAAACAGGGATTTTGGGTTTACACACACGGCTTTGCAACAACTGTGCCAGAGAATAATTAATGTACTTTAATGGCGTATTGCGGTACTGAAGTAATGCCTCTAACACTTATTTACCTTCCTCAAGTGGCATCTTAACTAGACTTTTGGCTATTCCCACACTCTTCTCAGCCAAACCATTTGACTGAGGATTATTGGGAGGATAATTGGGACGTCAAAATTTTAAAATTTCAGTCCCTGGCAAATTGGTCACATCCGTTGGAGTTATATTTTGTTTACAAATAATGCTTACATAACTAAAAGGTAAAATACTTACTTCTGCTCCAGTGTCAAGTTTGAATTGAATTTGTTCACCTTCTACTTGAATTATTTTCAATCAAGCTGCATCACTGCAACCATTAGAATTGTTAACTGACCATCTTAATGCATCTCTAAAAAAACTGTCCTCTTCATGCTCTTCTTGCTCTCCTTCTCCTTCACCACAAGCCACTTCATACACGTTTTTTTGCACCAATTACACTGCTAAGACCACTTGATTGACAATTTTGATTTTCTTTGTTGCCAACCTTTGCCTTACCAATAGTTGCAAAATGATTCAGTTATTGACACTTTTTACAAGTTACTCCATATGCCGGGCGTTTACCTCTTACATGCTTTTGTAATAGGCATAAAGATGGCAAGGGAATTTAGGGAGACACTATATATAAAAAATTTTTAAATCAAACATAATTTTAATCAAAATACGATACAAAAGTCTGAAAAGAAAAAGCGACTTAGTTTTCTGTTAGTGTAGGCAGTAAAACTTGAATAAACTCAAAATTTATCGGGCGCTGAAGATCACCCATGTCAGCAGAAAAGTCCGGTTACAAAATCATTTTTTTTGCAGAAAGTAATTTAATGTTATGAAAGTCAATGAAGTAACCATTAACTAGGTCACGGTCTTATGTTCATACTTTAGTAAGGAGACGCTAAATAGTTCTTTCTTAAGCAAAACTCCGGTCATTTTTCACTGACGAGATGAATTTCGTTGGCCTTACCGGACACTAACTGAAAGAGAGGGTGAATATATTAAGGAATCCTAGTTATTTTCCCATTTGCCGAACGAATAATTTTTATTGTATTATGCTTTCATTATATACCGTAGGCATCGAAAGTGTACCCTAAATTATTTATTTTTGTTTGTTGTTGATTTTATTTTGCTACTTACTTGTTCGTAATATAGGCATATTTATATGTTATCTACCAAGTCTGCTTCCTTTACTCCCGACAAATTCCCCCCTCCCTAGATACAGGTGGACTGGGACCCGTGGACGTACCGGGTCCGGAAGATACGGCCAACCTCAGAGCTCAGGCTTGGCACATCGCTTAAGCTGAAGAGGCCCCACGGCATCCTCCCGCTCGAGCCAGGAAACTACCCTCCCTCGAGGTTCTTCAAAAGGGGATTTCCTGCTCTCTTGTGCCCTACGGCACTGGTTACAGCAAACGTTGCAAAAACAAAAGTAAACAATAACCAAACGACTTAGAGTTATTACACTTTGATCCACAATAAGTACAATCAACTACGCAAACTTGATTACTCGCTTGGGTATGCTTCCGATTGGGTTTTCTATAGATTTCATGAATCAATCCGTCCTGGTGTTGCAATGCTTTTAATTGTGACTAACTAATTTCAACTGCTCTACAAAACTTGATAGCCTTATCTAATGTCAAATCAGATTCCCTTAAAAGCCTCTCTTGGGGTCTTCACTGTAAATACCCATAACAATTCTATCACGAATCATATCATCTTGACCATTGTACTGAGTCGACTTTATAGCTTTTCTTAATTCTGTGACAAACAAATCAAATGGTTGCTGTTAAGGACAAATCTCTCAAAAATAACATTTTTTAGGCACACAGTATGCTTCAAATTTGGCTTTGATAGTTGACAGGCACTTTTTTTCTGTGTGTTGTTAAAGCATATGTATTAAATAATTCCAAACCTTCATCGCCTATCATGTTCAGAAACACAGCCACTTGTCTTTCCTCCGATTTTGTTTCCAACTCTGTTGCAGCCATGAAGTAATCAAATTTTTGTACAGAAAGTGTCCAATTCTCCGAGATGTTGCCATCCAAGCTCAATGGTTGTGGTGGTTTAAACATTGAATCCATCTTTTTCCACCAGTTTTATTTCCAATTCAGCCAGGAATCTAAAATTTCACTTTGCCAGCCGTACATGACACCATGTATTATCGTATATAATGTTTGAATGAAACAATATTCACTTCATAAATTGATATTAGACTTTATTTCAAAATCCAATCCTTTTTTATGATTGTTTACAAGCGTTGTCATGTAATGTTGCTTTGGTCCTGCCTCCCAGGGTTGCTAAGTCACTTTTGACACATTATACAAAAACCCTAGAGACTAGCAACACAGAAGTCTATAATATATTACAGTGGATATCGTCATTATAACACGCTCTCCTTTTTTTAGAGTTAACATCTTCAAAATGCTTGGGCATTTTTGGAATGCGTTTAGATTTTAAAGTCTGATTAGGATTGACATTAATATCTGGTTCATCATTGTCTATTTCAGTAGCACTCTCATAATTAACACTTTCTGCACTGGAATTATTGTTAGACTCAATATTTTTACTTTTACAAATAATCTCTATATCAGGTGTTTCTGTATATAGGTAAATCAGGAGAACCAGAAAGATATTTAGAAAAGCCGTGATCAAAATCATTTAACAAATTTTCATTATGCTTGGGATGAAAAGTTAAATTTGTCAGCCGATTATACTTTTTGTTCTCTCTAACAACATAGGATCTATCATTAAACACATCCCTCGCGTGTCCTTTTTTCAACCGCTATCTACCTGTATTAGTATTGTCTCTCCTATCTTTAATTTATGCAAAACCATTACCCCTGTTCAAGAATGGGAATTCATGATTTGGATATATTACTGTATTTTTAGATCTATTTGCAGATATGAAATTCTCTTTGTATCCGTTCGTTATTGTTTGTATATTGAAAGCGTAGTTTATTTTAAGTATGTTGAATATTTAGAAAAATATCACGTTTTATAATATCATTTTTATTTATGTTATTAAAATTGTAGCGCCATAAAGCGGATTGTTCAGACCAAACGAAATATCTCATTGTAAAGTTTGTAAGGCTCATTGTCATATTATATTTGAATTTCTATGGTTGAAAGGGACGGGATGTTTGAATAATGGATCGGTGTCGGAAGACCTGTAATAGAACATTTCGAACGTTTGAATAACATTTGTCTTCTATGTCGTCAATTAATATATTAGTGATTTCTTCCCGTCGAAATGCACCAGTATAACCCATAATCAACAACACTTTTGTCATTAGATATTGTTCGTCTGAAGCTTCTACTAAAAACTTATCGATATCCTCTTTGTTAAGTACTCTAGACTTCTTTGCTTTATACCCAATGGATTTTTTCTTCATAAACACTGTTAATTTAAAATATTTGCTTATGTCGATATTTCTGCTGGTACGTAGCATGGCCTTCAGCATCGAACATAAACTCCACAACGAAGAAGATTTCAGCGTTTCTGATTTTTCTGACAAATATGCCAATAACACATCCTCACAAATGCTTATTACCTTCTTTTCCAGGCACCACTTTTCAAAAATTTGGTATGTTTGTTCAGTGGCAGCTCGTGGTTAATTTTATAGGGGGGTCATAAGTGATGTGACCAAAATCTTAAAATACAGAACGACATATAGTCTGCCGATAAACTATGTTTTTTTTATTTTCTCTTTTAAATGTTTCAAGTCTTGGACACCGTTTTTACACCATAAAGAATTATTCGAAAAAAGCAGATAAACGAAACAGTAAAATGCATCACTTACTTCACATCCGCAAATCCAATCAGACAAATCATACATAGACCTGCGAAATTTGCGATGAACTTCTTTGTTTTTGTCTTACTAGTCTGTTTAATTTTTAAATCTGGAAGAGGACGACCACCTTCCTTTAGTTTTAATAGTTTTTCAAAACTTAATTCACTTTTAGTTCTCTCTTTTTGAACCATTTGCACCACATACATGATAAGAGGCGTAGAATACAATAACACCAAATAATTAAAACACAAGCCCTCAAAAAACAAATCAAAATAATAACAATAACTTATTACATCAAAACACAAATCTTATTTGACTTCAAAATGATCTCCTTTAAATCAAAATATAGCGCAGCCTGCCAACCCCTCTACTCATCTCTTTTCTAAGCGTGTAATAATCGAACGACGTAAGTCGATTCATCATTCATATTAACCCGGGCTTTTGACCCAACACATGTAAAGTTCGGGCGTGTTTTTTTCACGTTACGAAGCTTGTCAGCGTTCGGTTAATTTCGTCCCCATTTAACGCGTTGAGGTCAACGATGGGCACCAGCCCGTTTTGATATTTTGAATTTCGCAGAGATGTAGGTAAATTTTATTTTTTATCTAAGAGAAATACTTAGTATTAGTATTTAATACTATACTATATGTATAGTAGGTATATTTTATTTTTTTATGTATCTACGAGTATTTAAATATTTTTTTAAATTAGTTTTTAATGGGAGGTCATTGACCCAATGGAGGAGCCGCCACTGTGTTTGTTCATATCGTGTCCGGAATTTCATCTTCCATTAATTCACAATCAAATGCATCATTTTGTATATCCATTTTATAATAAATGTCACGTTTTCAACTAAACGTCAAAATATGTCAAGTTATTTTATAGTTTTAAATAATACAAAACTTGGTTACCATAGAAACCAATTGACCGCTATCTTAGACCAACTATTTTATGATTTTTTCCATTAAAGATAGACCGGTAAGTAAATAAAAATGAGTCCGGTAATAGTATATTACGTAACGAGTGCAGAAAGTGACATTTTTCACACGAATGGGAATGGGAATTCCACGAGTGTGAAAAATCACTTTCGCACAAGTTATGTACACTATTTTTCCTACGACCACGCGATATACTTTTACCGAATCAGGCATGTACAATCTTGCGTTTTTATGTAGATGTGAGAGGTTTTATATATGTGTATTTGTAATTACTTTATATAGTTTTGATTACTTACCTTTGAAAGTGGCCCAGAAAATTGTGATTCTTATGCGATGAAAAAGAGTGCCTTCATAAAAAAGTTAGAATAA
Organism: Galeruca laticollis; assembly: GCA_963921935.1. Lineage (NCBI taxonomy): Eukaryota > Metazoa > Arthropoda > Insecta > Coleoptera > Chrysomelidae > Galeruca > Galeruca laticollis. Next base: position 150,018,943 of record OY998179.1, on the reverse strand, counting down.
ATATTGATACACAAAATATTACGAACATTTATTTTAACAACTAACAACAGTTGTAAACAGAACATCAGAAATAAAACTGTTTTTGTTACATAAATATTGCGATTCAGAATTAATTATTTATTTCAATTACTGTAAAAATTAAAAGTAAAATTTATTATTAGTGCACCTAGATATGTCTACTTGCTGTTTCCAATATTATTATAATCAAATATATAATACTATCTAATTTACCGCAGACAAAAGATTTCTAAAAAGTAATGTATTCGATAAACAGAGAATTTAACTCTACTAGCTTTATTATCAAGCTAGTATTATGGAGTAAACATTAGCACACTATAAGTGATAAAATGCAATGTTTAAGGGTGATAGTTCCATTGAGTCACATAACCCCATCATTATTAAATTTAATTATAAATACTACTCAGAATTCAAGTTTAGAGAACGTGAATAAGAATCTTCAGATTTTAACACTCTCGCGATCTTTTTTGTCTATGATAAACATATAAAATATCGACCCTTTTTAGATATAAGTCAGTTGCCAGTCTCAAGTCAATCTCACAAAATACGGACGATGATAGAATGAAAAGCTAGGCGTTCCTGCGGAAACCTAAGAACTTAGAGACACAACCACTGCGCGCTGAATGCAGTTATACTTATACTATTTTCTAATAGAGGGTACCATATAAAAAAACTTTAAGTAATAAACCATTTCTTTCTCTATTCTCGTAAAGATGGCAGTGTCAAAGAGCTTAATTCAGCTGGGCTGTGATCTGTGACGACATGAATTATGACTAATAGAAGCAATGGTGTATTCTTTTATAGAAGTGGAAGAAAAATATTCATTTTGAAATCATTTTTATAGCACATGTGTTTGCAGTCTTTTTTTAATAGTAGTTATATGATCTGTGTTTGCAGTGATAATTTTTTGCATAGACAAATTATATATTGTTTTTATTGGATATGGATGAAAACTATAAACTCCCTCTATAATTAAGAAAATGTTGTGTACCGGGTTGTGACAATCGCATGGGTAAAATGCATCGCTTTCCCAAAACTGTTCAGAAAGTATATGGAATGTGGTTAGAATATATACGTCCGCAGAATTATGATATGTATTCCGTGGAGGAAGTATATAAAAAGTACGTGGGGTGTGAAGAGCACTTTGAAAGAAGTTGTAAAGTTGCAGGTACGAAAGGCCTTACTCGTGACGCAGTACCAACGTTACATTTTGCCAGTAATCTGGATCCAGCCCCTGGATCAAGCTGGAGAAAAGGTAGATATTTAAATACCTGACAGAATGTTATTGGATTTTATTGATCAGGAACAAAATTTTTCTTTTTTGTATTAATAGATTGTTAGTATTAACATAACCTAGGAACTAGTCGCTAACAAGCTAACAAACATAAAAGCCCAAAAGTCATCTATAAAATGTTACATTCATTAAACTGATCATACTGTTCTGTCAACATTTTGTGTTTTTATACATATATAATTTTTACAGACATTAACAGTTTTTAAGGATACTATCATCTACGAATTGTTTTGCATGCTTTGTGTTAGTTTTTCGGAGCTAAATAAATGATATACACTCAAGAACAAGTAAAGTGTGCAATAACACTTGAAAACGGCTATATACAGGGTGTCCCGGGACTAATGGGAAAAAAGTCGGGAGCGTATAATATGAGCTAAAATAATGTTAGTACTTCATATAAACTTTTTCTATGCAGGCCCTCGTTTTCGAGTTATAGGCCGCCAAAGTTTTAATTTTGAATTTGGTTTTTATTTTTAATTTTTGTACTAGTTATTTGATCTTTATAAAATTTACGGCAAAGATATAATGTATGTGTATGTTTATTTTGGTAAGGTAAACAGATTTACAGTAGTGCATTGAAGCCAGGGACGAACTACTTGCAATGGTTAGTGATCCAAAAATTTTGCAGGGATGGCACACCCTGTATGAAATTATCGAAATTCACTTCCCCACACATTAAGCTAACGAAAAGATACTCTTGTTGGGATTCGATAAAATAAGCCGTTTGGCTAATATTTACAGTTTTATTAATGCGCTACGTACCAATTTACGCATTCACCATTTTTATAAGTACACAACGAGGTAAAACGTAACTTATTAATAGATGTCCAAGATTTACCTACAGTACTACAAAAAAATAAAAGCAGAAGATGAAAAACATTAACGACTTATTAATTCGAAAATTGGTAAAAACTTTTTATAAGTGTTTTTACCGTTTATCAAGTTACCATAGGATTAGTTGTCAAACGTTGTGTAGAATAGTTCGTAGTCAGTACTTGTCAATAATTCATAAGACCTTAATTTAACAGTTACAATGGCAAAATTCGCTTTTATCGAGTACGCAGATATGCATCTAATGTATGGACTGGCTTCTCGAAACTGTTTAGAGGCCAGAAGGCTTTATGAAGAACATTTTGCAAACAGAGCATTGCCAGACAGACGAATGTTTGAGTGTATTGATCTCAGATTACGAGAAACGGGTATGAATAAGTAAATGTAATTTTCTATGTATACAAAACAAAATTTTTAATTTTAGGAATATTTTTGCCAAAAAAAGGTGGAGAAGGTCCAGTACGAAGCATACGTACTGTGGCAGTTGAACAAGACTTGTTAAATGCAGTTGATAATGAACCATCAACGAGTTTTCTAAAAGTATCAAGAGAACATAACGTCTCGAAATTAGTTGTTCATCGCGTCCTAAAAGAACAGCTGTTATATCCTTTTCACATGAAAAAAGTACACAGTATGACAGTGGCTGATTATCCTGCACGACTTGAGTATAGCCAGTGGTTTCTGCGACAACAACAAGCAGACAATACATTTATTAGTAACGTTCTCTTTACGAACTAATCCGGTTTCACCAGAGATGGAATCATAAATTCTCATAATATGCATTTATGGGATGATGTGAATCCACATGGCATTATCCAAACTAGGAGCCAGCATCGATTCATGGTTAATATTTGGGCAGGAATAGTTGGCAATAATTTGATAGAGCCATATACTTTATTGACGGTACTTTGACTGGTCAGAGATATTTGGAGTTTTTGCAAAATTAGTTATGGAACCTGTTTGATGATGTGCTACTACAAACTCGTAGGAATGTATGGTTCATGCATGATGGGGTCCCTCCTCATTTCAGTTTAGATGTACGCCATCATTTACCCACAAGGTTTCCTAATAGATGGATTGGTCGTGGAGGCCCTTTTCAATGGCCACCGCGATCAGGAGACGTTAATCCTATGGATTTCTTTCTCTAGGGTTATCTCAAAAGTAAGGTATACGCAACACCTGTGCAAACAAGACAAGATTTAATAGACAGAATTGTGTTACAATGCAATGTTATTAGAAATAATGTGGGATTGCTCATTCAAGTGCAAAGAAACAACCTTCGTAGACTTAGAATGTGCGTGGAAGTGGGAGGAGCTCATATTGAACATTTATTAGAATAACGTTAGTTTTTGTTGTTGTTTAGGAATTAGTATTAGTCTAATGTTTTATAACTTGTGTTTTTTGAGGTTTTCTTAATGGTTTAATAATGTTATGTTCGCAATTTTGATTAAAAGGAAGTAAATCCTGGACATCGTATTAATAAGTTAGTCAGGTAGATTTGTACGTAGTGCATTAATAAAACTGTAAATATTATCCAAACGGCTTATTTTATTGAATTCTAACAGGAGTACCTTTTCGTTAGCTTAATGTGTGGAGAAGTCAATTTCGATGATTTCATACAGGGTGTGCCATCCCTGCAAATTTTTTGGATCACTAACCATTGCGAGTAGTCCGTCCCTGGCTTCAAGGCAGTACTGTAAATCTGTTTACCTCTCCAAAATAAACATACACGTACATTATAGCTTTGCCGTAAATTTGATAAAGATCAAATAACTAGTACAAAAAATAAAAATAAAAACCAAATTCAAAATTAATACTTTGGAGGCCTATAACTCGAAAACGAGGGCCTCCATAGAAAAAGTTTATATGAAGTACTAACATTATTTTGGCTCAGATTATACGCTCCTGACTTTTTCCCATTAGTCTCGGGACACCCTGTATATTTCACAGTTTTGACTTGTTATACATATCCTGTAGTAGATCTTGTTATCAAATCATATTAATAATTATAGTAACAGAGTAATGTTACAAATTCCGCTTGTTTGCCTATAAGAAAGATGACTTCCTCTATCTCGGGTCTCATAAATGTAGGCAAGAGATTCTTATTCAAGTCATTCAGATAAGAGCCCTGTTTATCATCTGTAAAATTTCCAAGCATATCCTGCCACAGTAGTAAGTTAACTGTTTAAAGTAGGTATAGCCTTTGTAGTGGAAATACAAGAATCGAATCTGTGGGGGCTGAAATGTCGTTGTAACTAGCAGTAAAAACGTGTTCTGTCGACGGTGAATATATTCAAACTTCCTGACAGCACAAGTCAAAAGTACACAAGCTTAATCCCAACAGTATAGTTTCTTTGTGGACTGCTGGGAAGTTTGGATAAGTTCAAGTTTTATGTAAGCTAAACATCTTGAGGTGGCCACAACACTAATATATCTTAATTATGTAGGCTGAACTATACTTTTTATTATTCTGTATACTTGTTGCAATGTGAACATTTTCAATTATAATTATTATTTATATTTTTGTCAGTGTAAGAAATGTTTTTATATTTTTAGTTGAAGTAAGTTTTACTCCTCAGCAACAAGAATTGCCGGAACAGTTCAGTGGGATGGACCAATTAGGTACCTTCAACAGGTAGGTTATTTTGTATTGTGAATGTAAAGAGTTGTTTATTCTCAGAAATGCAAACAGAGTTTGTTTCATGGTATACATTCCCAGACTTATACATTTTTAATGGTTTCATTATTTTTTTGTATGTATGTGAATAAATAAAGCCTCACAGAAGGCCTGCCTTTGTATATGGGGTTGTCTAAGGAAACAAAATACACAAAAACAAAAGTAATAATCGTAATGATATTCTTTCTATCCATTAACAATCATTTTTACTTGCTGTTGTTTGAACCATTTAACAGTATTTTCCCCTATTTAACCCATTACATACCAGTGATGCATTCACGCAACGCCTCAAATTATATTTTTTGTAGGATAGCATAACATATTTATGAGATAATTTACATGTTTTTTACGAAATTAAGACTATAATTGAACTAAAAAATATTTAGTTTAGTTAAGGTATTATATAAAGGTTCAATAAAACTTTTATTACTTTTTTATTATTTTACCACTTGATGAGTAAGGGGTTAATATTTCACAAATAAATTACTTTGATTGTTTTTGAAAGTGCTAACATTTTCTCTTGTTTAAATAGCTTCTGTATGTTTATTTGTAGCATCGTTTAATAATTGAATCCATTTTAATGTAATAACGTTAGATTTTTTTTAGGATAGAAAATAAAATATATGTATCTATAATCTTTTATGTTCGTTTTTGTACTTGTATATTTTTAATGTATCTGTAATAAAAAAAACATGATTTTGTATTAATAAATTTATAAATAAACCGTTTTTTATTTCAACTTCACTTCAGGGTGTAAATTTATTATACATTCAAAAATAAGGCAGTTAATAACAAATTCATTTAGTTGGATAGCCCTTTATTGCATTTTTTCTTAATTTTGATTGTATAATGGAGAACTACCTATATTTCTGTTGTACCTCGCAGGTAGTAAATTACATTTGATTCGAATTCTGAAAGTTCGCACCATGTTCTGTGGTTTGTGCTCCAGAATTTGAATCTAATGTAATTTACTACCTTCGAGGTACTGGCAGAACAATAAATATCCGCTTCTATTTACTGCCAGATGGCGGCAGTATCGAAAAATGGAAACGGTAAATCTTTTTTTTAAGAAATCTACATTATCGGCCTATTTAGAGACACAACCGCTGCAGTAATTGTCGCATTAGATTTCATACTCTACAAGAGAGCACTTTTCATTCTATCCTCGGGTCCGTTTTCTGTGGTCAATCTCTACAGTATGCAGTAACAGAGACAGTCTCTGGCACTGGCAGTAAACATTATGTAGTCAACCCTATCGGATATAAAATCGAATTCTTGTAAATAAATATTAGTTTAAGTGAAGGGAATAGTTTTGAGTTTCAATAAACTACATCTATATCTATGGTTAAAACGTTTGTCCTTGCAATTTACGTTTTTACAATTGAAATTTAAGAAATAGTGTGTACGTGTGTTTTAATAATAATATTGAATGTCATAATTCTTACAGTATTCCAAAAATTTTGGTAGAAAAAGTGAAAAAAACAAAACAGATGTATGTAATAATAGCAACATTTCAGCAAACTAATTTATTTCCGATTACTGCCGAACTATTACTACAAATATTATCACAATATTACCTACATACTCAACGAGTCTTAAGGCGGATATGAATAAAGCATAATATAAAGATAAATAGTAGATAACAACGCAATAGTATGTTAAAAATAAAATACCCATTGACGCTTCAAAGCTATGATAATAAAAGATAATGCTGATAGAAAAAAGCGTATAACTCATAAATATAATCTATAACCACATATTTTACATTCCAATATGGCCGTTGTATGGGATTGAACAAACTTTTCAATAACACCGATAATAATATATTTATAATGAATCATTTGGAATATATTTTCAAATATGCGTAGTGGCAATTTCTACCCAAGCAATTACAGATGGAAAACGATATTATTAAAGTTGTTGCGACATGATTCTGTCATTATGTGATACAATTTTTCCTGTTGCAAAGTGTAGAGATGCAAATTTGTACTTGCACCTCGAAAATAACTGTTCTAGTTTGTAAAACAATTATTTCGAAGATGGTAGAAATGCAAGTAAGAACTTCCATCTCTTAACCCGTCTTGAACCTTTATGCTACCGACCTATAGTTTAACGTGCTCAGCTGCTCAACCAGAATACTGATAGAAATTTATGTGGACTTTAGAAAAGTCAAACCGTTTAATATCTGAACAAAATGGTTTCAGCAAAATGGTTCAGGTATTGATAACATCCTGGATTTAGAATGTGACATTCATGAAGCCATATTCTTCGATCTTTAAAAAGCTTTTAATAATTGCTGGAAACTCAATAACCTACAACAACTACACATGTGGAATATTCGGAGACGTTTAACATTTATCAGTAATTTTATGATCAACCGATCTCTCTCTTACGCTGCAGATCAGATAGAAGATAATGGGACACCACACGGATCAATACTCAGTCCCACATTATTCTTAGTGGCTACAAACAATATCATCAAAGTCCTACCGAACCTCTTGAAAGCACACGTGTATGCAGATGATCTCATTGTATACATTAAAGAAAAAATATCCTCATGTCAACTATTTTGCGAAACTTTCTAATGCAACTCGAACAATGGTCCTTGAATACTGGTTTTGTATTCTCCGCTACACAGACCACCGTCATGTTCTTTTCAAAAAAGCTTCAGATGCTTATCCAACGTACTTTACAATTATTTGTTAAAAACTGACAGGAACATATCAAACAAACGGCACATTCTTGTGACAAACGACTAAACCTAATGAAGACATTGGCCAATAGGTGCTGAGGATCCGATTACAGTACACTACTTACCATTTACAAAGCATTAATCAGATCAAAAATCGACTATTGTTCCATTGAATATGCCTCGGATTCTAAAACAACTCTAAAATTACTGGATACCGTGCTCAACAATGGCCTTTGAACTGCGCTAAGAACTTTTAGAACAACTCCCGATGAAGCTATATATTGTGAAACTGGCGAGTCATCTCTGCATTACCGAAGAATATTTTGAACACTCCCACACGCCACATCTATAGCCTCGAATAAAGACAAACCTCTCTGTGGCAACTCCTTTACCAAGAAATATATAAATTACTTCGACAACAAGCCGCATACACCTAAACCTTATTATGAGAGAATCATTTTCAATAGATCTAGACCATCAACATACCCACTATCAACATTAATTAGAGCAGACATGAAGTATTTAAAACTAATCTTAAATTAATATGGGAAGAAAACCTGGACATCATCAAAATATATACAGATCAGTTACAACCCAATAACAACCAATCTCGCTCTGCAATTTAAACTTTCTCCAAACCTGACTATTTTCTCAGCCGAACTTTTTGCACTTTATAAGGCCCTTCAACTGATAAATTCTTCCAACATACCAAATTCTTACAAGCTCTCTCAGTTCCTTGTTAAACTTAAAACGGATATATCGCAAAAACTCTAATGAGAAAATGATAAAATTCGAATTGCTACATGCTCAAGAAAACTCCAGACGGGCCGCGCCAACTTCATATGGATCCCATTCCACATCGGGATTGATGGCAATGAACAAGCAAACAAATGTGCCCGTAGTACTATATCTAATGACGAACGAGAATCAGAGTGTCGCAAGTGATATCAGTCATTTATTGAAAATAAAGTTTTGTGTAAGTGGAATCGGGATTGGGAATGTTCTCATTCGCAATTACTGCAAATCAAAAGTGACGTCTTTCCGTTCCAAATTATAACGAGCGATCGACGTACGCAAATGAAATGCCTAAAATAACACTAAAATCTAAAGAAACCTCTATAGAACTTGTACAAAATAAAGAAACAGGTTACCGAAACAGATAACGAATACAATAGTATATCTTCGCCAGATGAATGTCACAATAATACCGATTTAAGACGAAGTGAAAGAATGAAAACCCTTCCTTCTAAATCATGCAACGAAACACCCTGTATAAATGATTATATTTTTTCAATTCCCGAATCTTTCAGTGAAATAAAATATTTAGACGACAATATTCAGTGGGAGCAAGCTATAAAGAAGAAATGATTTCTTTATGAATTAATGCATGGACTATATAGTCGATAAACCTATCGATAAAAATATAATTGATTGTAAGTGGGTCTTCACTATTAAAAATGAGGCTTTTGCTAATCCGCAAAGATACAAAGCTCGATTAGTAGCCAGAGGTTTCAGTCAAAAATATTTACTAGATTACGATGAAACTTTTGCACAAATTGCTCGAATTTCAACATTTTGATCATTATAGCTAATCAGTATAACTGATTGCTACATCGAATGGATGTTAAAACAGCTGATCTTAATGGCATTTTAAATGAAGAAATTTATATGCGTATACCCGACCGGTTTCAAGCTAAAGAAAACAAATTCTGTAAATTAAATAAATTATTAGACGGTTTGGAGCAGGCCGCCCGAACGTCGTTTATGCGATTCGACGATATATTACAAAAACATAGCTTTAAAAATTCGTCGGTAGACCGTTGTTTATATTTGTTGGATAAAGGTTATATTAGTGAAAATATCTATGTAGTATTGTATATCGATGATCTATTAATCGCCACAGCTGACATAGATACTTTGATAAGTTTTAAAAATTATTTGAAGAATCAGTTTAGTATGGAAGATATGCAAGAATAAAAAACATTTCTAGGTATTAAAGTCGAACGAAATAAAGATACAATTACGTTAGATCAAAGCTCATTTTTGAAAACCATTTTAAATAAATTTTACATGACCGATTGTAAGCCAGTTAATACGTCATTTACCAATAAATTAAATTATGTTGACCTTAATTATATAGTTTAATGTATGTAATGTTATGTTCAATACCAGATATATCTGTACAGCCATTAATTTATTAAGTAGATATCAAAATAAAAATCATAGAGAATCTTAAACAAATTTTAAGATACATAAAAAGTACAATTAGAACTTAAATTAGTTTATAAACAATAGTATATTACACACCGAGGTGTGAAGAATTTCATTACTGTCGAGAGATTAGTTATAGTTAATTCCTTTTTCTATCTTTACTATATCCACACTAAAGTCTCTAATTGTTTTTAATTAGTCTATAATTAATTTCTATGTTAGTATTTTTCAAATTGTGGTGGTCATTTCACTTATTTCAGGGTTTCGTATTATTCCACTATGGCAAATTAATTATTCTGAACATCAAATGACAGAGTTGGTTGTATAGCTATTATAAAAATATATGATTATTTAATATTTCACCTGAGTACAATATGAGCACCCATTCATACAATAATAACATTCCCAAAATTGGTTTTCTTGATTTATTTTTTTTATAAATGAAATAAGAAAACCAAATTTTATTTAATTTAATAATTTATCATCTATTTTAGCATCTCATTCCTATAATCCTTTTATCTATAATCCATTTCATTCTTTTAATTATGTTCTTTCTTTATAACTTTTCATATACATTTCATATTCATTATTTAAGTTATTTTATATTTCTTAACAATATTTATAATTTCAAATCAATTCATTTCTAACTTTGCTTTCCCGTCTTATTCTTTCATCTTACCCCCTCATAATTAATTTCTTATCCAAGATTATCATTTCATATTCATTATTTAAGTTATTTTATATTTCTTAACAATATTTATCATTTCAAATCAATTCATTTCTAACTTTGCTTTCCCGTCTTATTCTTTCATCTTACCCCCTCATAATTAATTTCTTATCCAAGATTATCATATTCTTCTCTCCTGTACGCTATAATTTAAATTTTTTATCTCATTTTCTCGTTTGATTTTCTAAATTTTGGATTTTAGTTGTTGTTTAATTTTATACCTTGATATTTGTTAATATGTCATTTGTTTGTTTATTTTCATTTTAATTGTAAAGTATGTTATTAATTAATGTAGTTTTAGTGTCAATTATAAAATGTCTGTGGAAAATGTCAGTAATGTCCTTTTTTCGCCATTTGTAATGGATTGCATAATTATTCAAACTATGGCTTCTATTCCTTGGACTTTGCATTATTATAGAAGATTTATCAGGAAGTTTGGAGATATTGCCAAGCCTCTAGCTCAACTTACAGAAGAAGCAAGAGCTTTTCAATGGGACGAAGACTGTCAAACGGCTTTTGAAGAGGCATTTAACCTCGTCGCCGATATTAGGATATCCATTACCAGAGGGCGACTTTATTCTTGACACTGACGCAAGCAACGTAGGAATTGGTGGAGTGCTCTCACAGATCCAAGGAGGGCAAGAAAGAGTGCTGAGATATTTCAGTAAAGTCCTCTCCAAACCAGAACGAAACTACTGCGTCACAAGAAGAGAACTTTTGGCAGTAGTGAAGTCCGTGGAACACTTTTACCAGTATCTCTATGGTAGGAAGTTTTTAATCCGGACTGATCATGCAGCACTCAAGTGGTTGATGCAGTTCAAGAATCCCGAGGGCCAGATCGCTACATGGATTGAACGACTTCAAGAATACGATTTCAAAATCGAACATCGAGCTGGTGTGAGTCACCGAAACGCTGACTCCCTGTCCAGATGGCAGTGCCCAACAGACTGCTGCCACAGCAACAAGGCGGAATCTAGGGAAGCTGCAGTTTCACGAACTACTGTAGTCAACGAGGAATGGTCACCCACCAGGAACAGAGAAGATCAGGAGAATGATTCTTGCCTAAAGAAGATTAGGCAGTGGAAGGAAGGAAATCGGCGACCTACCTGGCAAGAAGTGTCAAGATTTTCACCGAAACTCAAGGCGTATTGGGCTTAGTGGGACTCCCTTGTCCTGGAAGAAGGGCTGTTGAAAAGAGTCCTTGAAAACGATGATGGTTTCGAGATGGGGAGACAGCTAGTTATCCCTAGAACGAGAGTTGCTGAGGTACTGAAGAAGTTACATGACAGTCTATCGGGAGGTCATCTGGGAGTGAAGTAAACCCTTCAGCGAGTCCGTGAAAGGTTTTATTGGATAAACAGCTCCGACGATGTGAAGGACTGGTGTAAGAAATGTACGACTTGTGCTACGAGTAATGGACCACATCGCAAGAGAAAGGCACCTATGAAACAGTATAATGCTGGAAGCCCTTTCGAAAGGATTACTTTAGATATCGCTGGACCATTTCCGACGACAGAAAGTGGTAGCAAGTACATACTGGTTGTAATGGATTATTTCACAAACTGGGTGGAAATTTACGCTATCCCGAACCAAGAGGCCACAACTGTCGCGGATGTATTGGTGAAAGAATTCATCAGCCGATATGGAGTGCCCTTGGAAGTCCACAGTGACCAGAGAAGAAATTTCGAAAACCATCTATTCCAGGAGATTTGCGAGAAGCTGGGAATGAAAAAGACCAGGACAACAGCAGTACATCCACAGTCAGATGGAATGGTCGAGAGAATGAACAGGACTATTGGAAAATATCTGTCCAAAGTGGTTTCCAGCCATCAGAGAGATTGGTACCAGTATCTTTCCCTATTCGCATTGGCTTATCGATCTGCCGTCAAAGAGTCCACGGGTGAAACACCTGCGAAAATCCTGTTTGGGCGTGAAATGAGACTTCCTTGTGACCTAAAATTTGGCTGTCGGCCTGGAGAAGATCTAGTAGTAGAATACTACATGATCCAATTGAGAAGAAGGCTGGACGATATTCATGAATTAGTTCGAACAAATCTTCAAGTTGCCAGCGACAGAATGAAAAGTCGGTACGACACGCAGGCCACAGAAGGCGGTTTTAAAGAAGGGTTACACAACCCGGCGAGGAGAAAATAATTGTTTCCAAAACTACAAAAGTCCTGGGAAGGTCCATACTTAATCAAGAAAAGGATCAATGATGTTATATATCGCATAAGCAAGATCCCCAACGGAAAACCAAAAGTAGTGCCATTCGAAGGAGACCATGACCTAGAGAAAGGAGTAAACCATATTCGAGATGTGTCTGACCCTACCTTCGATGAATTTATGGGCGCTAGATATGGAGTCACTTCAGAACAACGACAAGATTTGTTCACTCTCCCAGAAGATTATTCACTGGCATACAACATCCCCGCCCGTCTCAAGGACGCACGAGGGTTGGCATCCGTCTTTCGAAGGAAGTTCGGGCAATTAGAAAAACTTGAAGACCAGATTCCAGCCCCTGGCAAGAAACTGAAACTGAAACATAATTCGCGTTACGTGTTAGAATCCAGCGTGAAGAAACTGGCATGCCTAAGATAGCGAGTAACCAGTTGGATTGGCGAGTTATCAAGAACATGGTAAATATTATCTTTCGAGATACCGGTGTCCAGATATTAATTTGCAGCTACAACCCCCGTTATCAGTATCCGATGAAAACGGTGCCCTGCTATTTCCATAAGATCGGAAAGTGTAGAAATGGGGCCAGTTGCCGATTCAAGCACCCAGTCTCGGCTACACAAAAGTTCCAGGAGGAACGTCCATTTAAGGAGGGGTTAATGTTACGAAACAGCACACTGGTATAGTCCCTGAATCCTATTCTGTCTAAGCCATGTATGAAAGTTAAAATTATGGCGGATGCGCAGGGATTTTTTAGAACTGTTTACGATTGTGACTATCTTATCTAGACATTGTTTCTGTGACCAATCTTATCTAGAAAATGCCAGAGCCAATTGTTTTTGTGTCAGCCGCAATCTAGAATTATCTAGTAAAAAAGGCAAAAATATATAAATGACCGACCAGGAAGAGTTTAGTTTAGTTTTAATTTTACATCATGAGATAAACAGTAAATAAGTGAATATAAATTAGCAAAGTGTTGATATAAACTAATAATTAAGGTTGTGTGTATATAAATTAAATTTAAGTGAATAGTTAAGTGTCTATAAATTAAGTATTAGTGAATAGTGTAGTGAAAAATAAATTGAGTAAGTGAACGTGTGTATGAATTTATCCCACCCGTAATAAAACGTTTTAATAAATAAGAAAAAACATTACAGTATTTTACAAATTGTGGTGGTAATTTTATTTGTACGTGCGACTTTATAGACATTACTTTGACAGTTGGTACTTACTCTGATAGCTTTTTATTTTAAAGTTTGTGTTCCTGTTTCTATTTGTCATTTCATAACTTAGATGGTATACAGGGTTTGTCAAAACTTATTTTGAATATTATATTTTTAATTGTTCCTAATTTTAATGGGTTCCGTTTTAGCTTATTGCAGACTTATTTCAAGGTTTCGTATTCTTCCAATATGATGAATTAATGAATCTGTACATCAAATGACAGAGATGGTTGTATAGCTATTATAAAAATACATCATTATTTAATATTTCACCTGAGTACAATATATGAGCACCCATTCATACCATAATATTGAATATGACGATGATGTTAGCGAACAAGGAGGTTCTAGCGATACAACACCTGATGACTTCTTTTATTTTAATGAACCCGATACATTTAAAAAGGTTATGTTCATGAATACCTCTCAACCTGCCACTGAAAAGGAAAATACACATATCCTCTCTGGCTCTTCGTTTCTCGGAACGACAGCCTAGGTTAGCGAAGACCCACAATTCGACCTCTCTCGAACTCAGTTAGCTGCCGATAATTTACATTTCTTCGCATCCTAGGTAAGATAAAGACTTGTGAAGTATTGTAAGGTAATGTTTGAAACCACCGAACTCGAATAAATTCTGTATTCTGATATCGGAATGAGGCAGTTCGTCCAGTACTTACAGCAAAAAAATAATTGAATAAAAACAGGAATGTTCAACTGATAGAGCTCAAATTCTAATCTTGTATTATGATAAATATATACATACGTGAAATATTTTTGAAATACAATAATATTATTAAATATAGTTAAACCTTCTGAAACGGTTTTTCGTTACGGCGCCAAAGATATATTTCTATTAGCCAACCAATATTCTTTATATTATTGTTATATATAGGTAAACCGAAAAAAATCCTTATATCTTCCTATTTTATGCTATTTTATTTTTTGCAGTACCGCTTCCGTTTCCGGTCCGGGAAAGTTCGATGCATAGCTACGGACTTGAATACTAGAATACCGTATGTTGGAGTTTGAAGTTGCGCCGAGAAAGAAAGAAATTTTTGAAAGTAACATACAAAATATGGTGTTATCCTAATATTATGTTCTGCAGTGTATTTGCCACAAAGTTTCATGACTAATATAATTGACTTCATTCCTATAAACTTGTAGATAAGGTATATAAAAATGTACACGGTTCCTATATAAGTGAGGAAACGCTCTAGTTATACAAATAATAGTCCTAGAAGAATCATCCCGTATTATCATTGCCGAATAAAAAAAAATAGTGTTAAAAACACATACCTTAATCCTACCACGTATAGTCGCCGATAATCCAAAAGAACATTGCAAAATTCCCCAAAAACTATCACAAAATTTAAAGAGAATGATCAATAAAGTTTATCACTCAAATATCTTGAGGTGTTCCATTCAACATACTTTTATTTATGGTTATATTAAAATGTTCACTCGCGCTTATCAAAACCTATTTTCAAACACCACGTCAGGTCGAATCGATTTCTTTCTGTTTGTCGTTCAAATGGGGTAATGGATGGTACGAAAATTAATCAAATGCATTTTGTAACATCAGCAATAGCTATGGAATATATGATTCCGATATGTTGAAATGTTTTACTTTGGCGAGTTTAGTTTGTTAATCTTATCTCGGTTGAGATAAGTTGTTATCTATTTTGTTATCCTTCACAGTCACGTACTTGCCCTAAACAACAAACGCATTATGAAATTCATTATTCAAAGTATCATTTAACTCAAGGATTGAGAGTGGAATACACGTAACCCAAATGTGGACAGCAACGTTTAGTAATTCAATTTAAATTTTGCGTTCAGTATTTAAACAAAAATAACAATTTGTCGCTATTCTCCCTGGTGAGTTTAACCTTCAACGATTTTTTTGACACGCATTATCAACAACCAAAAGATTTAAGGTTTGTTCCAACTTCATTGAAAACCGTTCAGCAACGGTCACGCTCATGCGCAGTACTAAAAAAGTGTTCCAACTAAAAATTGACGGTTCATCGGACGGTTTTGATGGCGTTCCATCTGATTTTATGGCCGTTTAAGAACGGTTTTGAAACGATCATTTCGGTACAGCATATTCGCCGATCCCACTCAGTTCAGCATAGGCTATAAAATGCGGTGTTTCTATTGGTGGTTACTAGTTAACGAATTTCTCCAAACTCGTGTGCTGTTGACGTTTAGAAATTTATTATAAACAAAGCATAGTCGAAAATCAGTACTTTTGTTATTATATATAATCTTTGAGTTTCATTATCAAAAATGATTGAAAAACTGCCGTCTAATTTTACATATACGGAAAAGATTGTGGAAGAATGTTCAATAACGTTTAGAATAAAAGAAGTTAACGATGAATCTGCTGCAAATGTAAGTAACAAGAGATATTATAAAATAAGTACCTAGATATCTCCTCAGAAATAAAAAATTAACTTGAATCTTGAATACTTGAAATTTTACATATTTTAGGAATGGTTGGATGCTTTTTCAAAAGAAAATAATGTTACTTGGCGAACTTTAAGAACATACCCAAATTCAGGAAAAGTTAATATTTTCAAAGTTTGGTTGCCTTGTCAACATTCGACGGATAAAAGAGCTAAAGGAATTCGTTCTACAAAAAATATAAATTGCCCCGCTGAACTATTAATTGTCATTAAAAGGTATTATTCAGTTTTAAATTTTAGTTTAACTTTATATTAAGTAACTTATTTATTTTAAAAATACATAATTTCCTCTCAAACGAACTTGTGACTTTTATGAAATAGGTACATATAATAAAATTAAAGTCTGAATTAGTAATACATATTATGTTAATATCAACATTTTAAGAAAATATTATTTTAGGTATCTTCCCCAATCAAGAGCGAAAAATCAAGACCCATTAACAAAATATTTTCCAGCTATTGTAACACTAAAACTTAAGCACAATCATGAATTGAATTCTGCTGCAGTTCTTCGTTATGGGGATCTCTTACTAGAAATAAAAGAGAAGTTATGTCTTTTATTTCGTAATGGCCATAATGCAGCTTCAGCCTTAAAGTCACATAAGATTGACTTGATGTTGGAATTTGGAGATAAATATTATGAAATAGCAGCAAACGCTAGATATTTACCCAGTCTTTCAGTTGTAGATAAACTTTTTCATAATGAGTTTAAAGCTGAATATGGAAATATTAGTGGGGAAGATATGTTGCAAGGTGTAGAAAGACTGCTTAAAGAGTATGTAGAAACTAAAAATGATAAAGCAGTTTTTAGACATTCCAGTGATGGGAAGCATTATTTTATTGTAATATGCACTCCTATAATGTTAAGAGCCCATGAGAAAATTTCACAAAGTTGTGAACTAGTTATGGTTGATGCTTCTGGTGGTGTCGATAAACAGAGGCATAGAGTGTAATTCCTTGTAACACCATGTGCGGCAGGAGGTATACCACTGGCTACAATTATATCTGACACAGAGAAGGAATATGTATTTTCTGAATCACTTAGCTGCCTTAAAGATTTACTTGGTGAATCAGCGTTTTATTTCGCAAAAGAACCAAAAGTTTTTATTACTGATAATGACTTAAAAGAACTCACTGCCTTGCAAGAAAATTTTCCTACTTCCATTAAACTTTTGTGTCAGTTTCATATGCTGAAGTCAATATGGTCATGGTTGTCTAATACCAAACACAAGATTCAAAAAGAACATAGGCATGAAATTTATTTTAATTTTGAAAAAATATTATATTCATTTGATGAAAACACAGCAATTGAACATCTAAATTTATTTAAATCTCATGCAAAGAATTATAAGTATGAAAATTTACTTCATCATATTGATGAATTGTGGAAAAAAAAGGAATCTTGGGTTTCCTTTTATAGACGCAGTCTACCGATTCGCGGAAATAATACCACAAATTATGTAGTAGTTTTTCGGATCCTCGAAGACTGTATTTTAGATAGAGTATTGGCATTTAATTTAACTCAGTTGGTAGACTTTATCATCACACGATATGAACTCTACATGAAGCAACGACTAACTGATTTTAGTAATGGCAGATACTCTAACTCAGTGTTAAAAAAAATGCTGCCATATGAATGTGATTTAACAGAATTTGACATACACTTAGACAGAGATCACATTTACAAAGTAAAAACAAAAAACTGTGAAGAATGTTATTTTGTAGACATTATAAGAGGAATTTGCTCATGTAATTCAGTGCAGTCTGGAAAACTCTGTAGACATTCATCAGCTGTGGTTTTACAGGTAGAAAATGATATTAACACATCATTTAATTTATACTGTGAAAATATAAAAACATTTTCTATGTTGCACAAGGAATATTGCCGCCTCTGGGGTGGTTTACTCCTTTACATAAAAATGTCAGAATTGATAGTATTTTATCAACTGAAACTAATAGTTACAAAGTAAATGAGGAAGTTTCATTAGAAGTTGTCATTAATGGAACTGAAAATAATAATGTTACTGCAAAACAATCTGCCATTTCAGAAGAAGAACAACAACAACTTCAAGATATTTTTAGACGAATTATTACGGGATTAGAGTCCAGTCCAGACATATTTGTTCCTGCTGTCAGAAAAATGTTAAAAAACGCACTACAATTTGCAAAAACTGAATCGGGCTTCATATCTGCTTTGCATACATTTGGATCCTACAGTGGGCTTAAATCAGTTAAAGCTAAAAAGACAGGAAATGCACGTAGATGTCACAAGATTCAGATTGGTGTGCAACCAACTGCTGTTACAAGAAGAAAACTTTTATTGGCTGGAAAAAGAAAAATTAGTGCAGGAAGACCTACGTCCCAGCAACGTCCAGAGCTAAAAACCTAAGAGAACATAACTATACATCATTTGGATCCTTACCGACCAGGAAAAGAAAAGCGCTTCATAATTTACAATCTTGTGTCTTTGACCGCTGTATTCATTTCATTTTATATTAGGGATAGTGTTTATCTATTTATTAAATAAATTTGTAAAAATAATTGATTTTTTTCAACGCTTAAAAACCCGTATATGGAAAATTTTATCCGAATAAAATTTTTTTTTTGGTTTTCAGACCTTTTGGAATATGAATGTAAGAAAAAGTTTTATAACTCGGTTTGTATTATGGATGGAAAGTTGCAGTTTTTTTAATAATAGTATGAACACTCCTCTTTCGATTTTCACCAATTTCAGTCTTTCCATTGCTTATACGTAGTACAACAACTTACTGTAATTTTTTACAAAGAACTGTACTCCAACTTTAACCCTGTATATTTAATGCCAATATAAAATGAACGAATTCAAATATGATAAGTAATTGAGATGCATCTTTCCTCTATCGAATGGCATAAGAAAGGAATCGAGATATAACATAGTTTCGTAATTTTAGAATTTTTTATGGAAGCATGTTAAAAAAATTTCAAATGTTTTGTGGTCCTGTCCAAAAAAATTTTAAGTTTTGGTTTACAGTGAAGGTATGGAAAAATTGTGCAGTAAATTTTGTTCTTAAAGAAATTAAAAAATATTTTCTAAATTTCCTATTAAAGAAATATTAGATGAAATGTAATAGCCTCGTGACATAAGGTCAAGTCATATGCTGGGTACATCAACTAGTTTAGGTATTAATAATATGTAGTTATTTTTAGGTACAACTGTGTTGTAAAGCAAATAAGTCACAAGAGAACTAAGGAACTAGACGCAACATATATTGGAAAGAAAATAATAACAAAATTTTTGTTTTGTATAGGTAGTAAATTTCAATCAAGTATTATTGTCGTTTTAAATTTAATTTATATTATATTGCGGTTTATTCTGAAGATTTAGAGTTATAATTAAATAATCCCAGAATCAAAATTGAAAATTATTTAGGTACCTATGTTTATTTGTTTGTTGTATTGTACAGCTGAACCATGATGTAGGTTAAGGTGATGTTAAAGACTCTGATGATGAAGACCAAGATATAATAAATATTAGAGAGATAATTACAAATAATTTGCCATTCTGAAACAGTATTTTCAATTTGACACTTCAATGTATAAATGTGAATATTTTCAAAAATTAAACGTAAAGTAATTTTTTATTATTTACATTTGTTTTGAACTGAACAATTCATTATTCATAAGCATTATGCATAAGGTTTGTGATTGAAATATGATGTAAAAGAAAAGGAACAGAAAATATAATTTAGTGTCAACAAAAATTCCTCTCTGAGCACTGCTTTCACAATGTATCTTAGGTAAGACAAAATATGATACATCTGTAACTTTTGTCGTTCATATTTTTTAAGTTATTGAATTTTAATTTCACCTTAAACGATCATTTTTAAGATTCTTAACATCAACTTGTATCTATAAAACTTGTCATCCAGTGAACAGTCATTAAAACCGTTCCAACTTCACATTTTCGGGATCGTTTGCAAACGGTGTAAAATCTGGATCTGCGCACAAAAACAGTCCAAACAGTTTCTGAATCGTTTCATGACGATCTCAAAATCGTCGGTTGGAACAAACCTTTAGTATAGCATCAATAAGAATGGTGCCAAAAAAGAAACTATCCCCCATAAAATCTTGTATTTTCTTTATCGGAAATTTAATTTTATTTTCTCCTAATAACCTTAACGCTCATTAGTAATTGCATTTATTGCATATTTGTGCATGTTAATGCATATTTCATCAAAAGCTGTAGATTCTTGCATCTTTAAGTCGTTATTATTATTTCTTTTTGGAAATACATACGGAACACCAATGAAATTATTTGCTAGGGTCACCCATTTCGCCCATCTGCGTCCCCAAATGCGACATTGTCTGGGAAATTCCCAAATGTTATTATCTTATTCATTGTTTCATTGCCAATGGGGTGCGGGTAGTTTTGTCGGTATCTTAAATACCTCAGGTAATTTATTTTCTCACTCAGTTTTCAAAATAAATTTTATCATTAATTGCCTGCTGGTACTGTCACAACCATGTGTCTAACAGTGTTGGTGTCGTTTAAATATTATACAGTGCACGTAAAATGAGTAACTCCCAGCCCAGACAACATGTGATATTCATAGAATAATCTTTAAATACACCAAAAAGTATGAGAATATTCCGAATCAACTAAGAATATTCTTATAATATTAATATTATTTTTGAATATTCTATGAATATTCCTTAGTGAATATTCACAGAACAAGCCTGATGAATATTCTTAAAATATTCATTTTAGAATATTATCAAATTGAATATTCTTACAATATTCATTTAAGAATATTACCAAACTGAATATTCCTAGCATAGTCTTTTAATCATATTTACTTATGATTAAAGAAAATTAATATTATTTTTCACATGGGACGAAAGTTATAGTTCAAACATCTATCCGGATATTCAACCCTACGCATAGGTGTAAATAGTTAAAATAACCTTCATACAAATAATAAATATAATATATCAAATTAACCATGTATTAACCGCGATGTGTGGGAAATACTTCGTAACCTCCGAGACTATGTGTTACAATCCAGTGTGAAGAAACTGGCTATGCCTAAGATAGCGAGTAACCAGTTGGATTGGCGAGTTATCAGGAACATGGTAGAAGTTATCTTTAGAGATACCGGTATCCAGATATTAATTAGCAGCTACAACCCCCGTTATCAGTATCCGATGAAGACAGTGCCCTGCTATTTCCATAAGATCGGAAAGTGTAGTAATGGGGCCAGTTGCCGATTCAAACATCCAGTCTCGGCTACACAAAAGTTCCAGAAGGAACTTCCATTTAAGGAGGGGGTAATGTTACGAAACATCACACTGGTATAGACCCTAAATCCGATTCTGTCTAAGTCAGGTATTAAAATAAAATTATGGCGGATACGCAGTGTTTTTATAACTGTTTGGGACTATCTTATCTAAACATTGTTTTTGTGACCAGACTTATCTAGAAAAGGCCAGAAAAATTATTTGTGTCTGTGTAAGCCGCAGCCCGGAATTTTCTAGTAAGAAAGGTATTAATATAAATAAGGACCGATCAGCGGAGGAGTTAGTGGATAAAGTGATCTCGTGAAATAAATACACCGAAATAGCAAACAGTAAATATAAATTAGTTAAGTGTTCAAATAAATTAGTTTAAGTGAATATACTGAGTATAAATAAATTAAGTGTTAGTGATTAGTTTAGTGTTTAAATAAATTAATAAGTAGCCATACCGTGTGTTTAAAATTTATCCCCCCGTAATAAAAACTTTTAATAAATAAGAAAAACATTACATTATTATCGAATGTCTATAGAATCGTTTGAAGAACTTCATAATATTTTGAAAGTTGATTAATCAAGAAGTCTATGCGGCCTTCCTTTTTATGCATACTTATATAATGAATATATGTATTATATTAAACTTTTATTGTTATTAAACATAAATAATTGTGATATTCTAACCCTAAAATGTGGAATAAGTGTTCAATTGTGTAGTTATAAGAATAATCATAAAAAATCTACATATTTCATTTTATTGTGTATTGGAAGAATAATCATAAAAATCTACATATTTCATAGTCTAACTAATTAAGACAACAGTAATTAATTGGCTCTATAAATTTCCCTAAGCAACTAACATAGGTACTTAAGTTTCGATATGTATATCCCATATGCAAGAATTCGGTTCTACCAAACTTATAAATTTGTCGATATCAAAAACTTCACGGTCTTTGGTATAATCGAAAAATATTCTTATTCCACTTCACTTCTACTAATGAATAATATAAATATTGTACACCTATGCTATTGTGATTTTTGAATCGCAAAAGTATGCAAGTCTGAAAAGGTTCATAAGCCACAATGATAATTCGGTATCCCGGATTCGGATACTGTCACCGGCGGCTGAAAGAGCTAGATTTAGAAATTTAGTATCGCGATACAGTATGCCGTGCTGAATGCAGTGTGAAAACGTACATTTAAACGCATGTATTTTCTGTATCTGGGATACGAGTATCTCGGATACAGTATCCTAGTCTGAAAGGGCTCTAATAGCCGAGATACTGTATGCGACATACAGAATTTAGGCCAGATACAGTCAAGATACTTTTGTTAGAATATAGTTTTGTAAATAAATTTTATCAGTACAATATCAGTGCTGTACAGTCCTTTTTATAAAATGGACATTGAAGAGTGCGTTATGTTGTGGCATATTTTATACAAAAAGAAAAAAAAGGAGACAAACTGTGTGGGTTCATCCTATAGTATATAACTTACTCCACCAAGATTTACTGCAAGATCGAATAAAGTTTTTTAATTATTATCGAATGTCTATAAAATCGTTTGAAGAACTTCATAATATTTTGAAAATCGAAATAATCAAGATGGATAGTAAACTGCGTAGGAGCATACCATCAAAAGAACGGCTTTCTATGACTTTAAGGTAAGGAAAAAGTAATAGTATCGATTTCCGTATTCCCTATATTTATTTACATGTATTAATACAAAAGAAAAATATACGGAATGGCCCAAAAGTCTGGAAACGGCCAATTATCTCGTAAATTGCTAGTCCTAATTGTACAAAATTTGGGGTACACCTGTTTTGTGATACGGAGATTCCGGATTTAATATTTGCAATGTTGTTCAAATTCGTCACCCTGTATATTTAGTTATTATTGAAATCTCCTATTCAGTACGAGTTCAACCATACGTAACACATGATTTTATGTAGTCTGGAAGGTCTTAAATACATAAAACAGGAGTCTGGCAACGCCTAATTGTCTCAATACATATTTTAATACAAACTATTTTCAACTACATTAAAACGTAACAATTGAAAGATTACATCTTCAACATAATGGTTACTTTATCAAGTGTTCAAAATGTGCTCCATTTGAGAGTTGACAGTACCCTAATCGACGGTAGAATGCTTGGCCGTTTCCAGACTTTTGTGCTACTCTCTATATTGTTTATTATAAACACTAATTTTCTGTCTAGCCTTGATAGTCAGTAAGGTCCACAATGGATCCATCCGTTGAGACGTCAGGTGAATCAGCAGAATAGGAAGACTGGAGTGGAGTGGTGATGTTTTTATTTTGTTGTACACTTGAAAGTTGTGTTATTTGATTGTGATTTGTCTGATTCGAATGTTGAGCGAGTTCCCCTTATATAAAAACAAGTGTATGCGTCCTTCCTTTTTTGTACATACTTATCTGATTGATATATGTATTAGATTAATTTTTTTTATTATTATTACACATAAATAATTGTGAAATTCAAACCCTAAAAAGAAGTTGAGTAAGTTGAAGTGTTTAATTGTGTATTTAGAAGAATTATCATAAAAAATCTATAAATATTTCATTTTATTGTGTATTGGAAGAATAATCATAAAAATTCACATATATCATCGTCTCACTTGTTAAAACAACAGTAATTATTTGGCTCTATAAATTTTCCTAAGCAACTAATATACTTTAGTTTCTATATGTATATCCCATATACAAGAATTCGGTTGTACCAAACTTATAAATTTGTCGATATCAGAAACCTCACGTCTTTGGTACAATCGAAAAATCGTTTAATTACACTTCACTTCTACTAATTAATAATAAAAATATTGTACATATATGCTATTGTGCTTCTTGAATCGCAAAAGTATGCAAGTCTGAAAAGGTTCATAAGCCACAATGATAATTCGGTATCCCGGACTCAGATACTGTCGCCGGCGGCTGAATGAGCGAGATTCTGAAATTTAGTATCGCGATACGGTATGCTGTGCTGTATGCAGTGTGAAAACCTACATTTAAACGCATGTATTTTCTGTATCTGGGATACGAGTATCTCAGTACAGTATCCTAGTCTGAAAGGGCTCTTAAGGTACTAAAGGTACAACAGAAAAAAGCATAACCGTTAAAAAAGTAGGTAGTGAAGATATAAAATATGAACATATAGGATACAAACAAAAACGTAATCGTAATTTAAATTACCAGTAAAATCACTTTAATTTGAAGGTATTCCCAAAAATTGCAATGTTTTTTCTATAATAATAGTTCTATATTTATTTTTTATTATTGTTAATTTGGAAAAGGAGCACTCCGCTTCGTATCTTTAAGGCATTGTATAAATTGGTAAATACATCTTTCATTTCCTTACTATAGATGATGTTTAACATTGTTGAGCAACTCGTGTTTGTTTCAGAGTTAGATATTTTCAAATATTGTTTGAACTGCACGGCTTCGCTAATGAGTTCTCCTTCAAGAGTTTCGGTGTAATATTGAATTTTTGTAATGCTCTCCGTATCAATATCTTCTTTTGAGATATTTCCCATATCAAATAAACATTGAAATTTAACTGTTATATCTTCATATACAGACTTGGGCGATGTAAATTGTTTATTAAAAAATCCAACAGCCTGTTAATAATCTCAACTCTAAATTTTATTTTCCCAATAAACATAGGCATCTCAGTTTCCTTATTAGCTAGTAATATTTTTCTTTTGCGTTTATTGGATTCAGCAAATTCTTTTTCCATATCTTCGCTTAGTTCTTTAGCATTTACTTCCAATTTATCGGTTTCTGATTCAGATTTTTTTTCTGATGTCTTGGAACAATTGTTTTAAAAAATCCAATCAATGATATCCTTCAGGCGATTGTAGTTTGGTAGAAACCTTATTAAAGCGCTCCAGAACTTGTTCCCAAATTAATGTTAACATAGCAAATTCTAATTCAATCATCTTTTTGTATAAGTCTTTGGCTTCGATTCTGCAATCAGTTCTTTTCTGTATCATCCATGTAAATATGTTTTAAAGTTTTTAAAATATCATCGTACACAATTAGTGTACAAAAAACGTAAGGATTTTAAGAAAATTTTATTTTATGTACCATGTAATATGGAAAATAAGGTTATAGCTAACTATCATGACAATTTAGGTCACTTAGGCTTTGCTAAAACAAGCGAGTACTTAAGTAGAGTTTATTGGTTCCCAAATTATAGAGAAAAAATTAAAAGTTATATTCAAAATTGCCTTAAGTGTATAACTTACTCTTCTACGTTAGGAAAAAGTCAGGGTCAACTTTACAACATACCGAAAGGCGATAAGCCCTTTGATACTATACATGTGGATCATTATGGACCCATAGAAAAGACCCCTACAGGCAAACGCTATGTCTTTGAATTAATAGATGCTTTTACTAAATTTGTAAAATTGTATAGTGTTAAAACTACTAAAACCATTGACGTCATACACAAATTAGAAGATTATTTTAATAACTATAGACGACCAGTAAGTATAATTTCAGATAGAGGTTCTTCTTTAGTGACTTTTTAATGAGAAATAATATTGTTCATGTTAAAATCGCTACTCATTCACCAAAATTTAACGAACAAATTGAGTGCATTAATCGAGACCTCACCCCTATTTTAGCAAAATTAACTGATCTAAAAAATAAATGGGATAAACAGTTACCTATAGTAGAGTTTGCTACCAATAATTCTTATTGTCGATCTATAGCAATATCCCCAGCAAAACTTTTATTTGGTACTAATCAGAAAGACCCAAATGACCACTTAAGGACTTACGTTGAAAATGAAAATGAAGAGGGTAGGGATTTAACTGATTTGAGACAAAAAGCTTAACTACAAAACGAACAAGTACAAAATTATAATAAAGAGTATTTTGACAAACGACATCGACCTCCACATAAATATGGCCAGGGAGATTATGTAATGATAAAAAATCCAGACGTGACACCTGGAATTAATAAAAATTTGCTGCCCAAATTTAGAGGTCCTTATGAAGTAAAAAAGGTGTTTGATAACGATAGGTATGTAGTAGTTGATGTTGAAAATTTTCAGGAAACACAGAGACTTTTTGAGGGCATTTGCTCTTCCGAGAACATGCGCATGTGGTTAAAGTCTGATTGATGTTTTGTTTCTGTATCTTTAAACAAACCTATCATTTACACTTACCTTATGATTTATAAATTATGCTAAATTTATTTACCTAATTTATGGTTATGATACTTATTTATGTCTTATTTTGAGTTATTATATCTTATGTTATGAGAATTTGTTTCAAGTCTTGATCAATTTTCAGTTGAGTGAGAATTTGGTATTTGTGAATACTGTTTTATGAATTTTTGTTAAGCGTGTGTTTATCTGAGGGTTGGATAGTGGGAATATTTAAGTATATTATCTGAATTATTTTTATTTGAAAGAGAGAAGAAGAAATACCTAAAGCCTAAATATGTAATAATTTTAGATCTAGAATACAAATAAATCCATCCGAATTTTTTGCCGATTTTATATTTCCGAACTGGCAACACTTTCGGTCCGTTTATGTTTGATGGCGACTACTTTCCTCAAACTTTGGGAGAAATACCCTTTACTTACATTCATTCAACGCCACATTTTAGGGGAATCCCTCAAATATCATATATAAGCAAAATATTTTATTTTTCCACTAGCTATTTAGAAAATGTTCTACCCTCGAGACAAATCTTCAACATATTTATGAATAGTGAAGAATGATTGTAAGATAAGATAGGAGAAGGTCGCCTATGTTGGCACACTTAACTTTAATGCTCTCTAACTTGCTTATTTGCAAACGCAACATTTACTGTTTTGACTGTGTATATTCTGAATATAACAGCTATTTATGTCATTCAAATTCTGATTAAGTAATTTTTTGTCACACAGCAACGATATAAAAAATTATTAAGGTATGCCATCATAAGAGCATGTCAGGACCTATGATGGCATACCCCTCAGAAATTAAATATACTCGATTCAAAAGTAGTTTAATTTGAACAAAAAGTGAAAAAACAAGAAAAATTCTCATAAACAACAACAAAATAGGTAACATTTTCATAAGCGTTAAAAAATATTCTCGAAATTCAACGTAACAGACTAGGATGCAACATAACACTTCGAAAAATTCTACTGGCATAGCTCGCAAACATACAATTTAGTTTGTTTAAGTACTCCTGCGCAATCACAGTGGCATCAGGACAGGCATTTCTGACATCGAATCCAAGTTTCTCTAGCACGAGACTGAGAGTATAGCCCATTACAATATATGCAAGCAGCATCAGATTCTTCGACACTATCAATATTGTACGAGTTATTATTGTCCTCATCCTCTTCCTCGTCCTCTTGTATTATTCTTCTCTTCACTTTTCTCGCTCTTTTTCAGCCTTCTGATCTGCTTGATTTTTCAATTCTACAATATTAGGTGTACTGTTCACATGACCACATTTCCCGCGCTTCCTTCCTCTCTTCGCTTCAAGTTTTGGTGCAGCTACTGGCAACGGCGATACCTCTTGTATGGTAAGCTTAAATTTTTCTGTTATTGCATTTGTTGCTTTTGACGTAGAAGGACTTTGTTCTTGCTATTTAGAAGCACCTGCCCTTTCTGATGTAGAAGGCCCGGTTTCTTCGACATCTAAGTCTATTTGTGACTCTTCTACTGCTTGTTCACAGTCCTCAGGGACTAGTTGTTCAAGAGGTTTATCTGTAGTGAGTGAAAGAGCAAACATACAATCCTCGAAAATTTCAGCATTTAGGGGAACTATTCCTGCTTTGCGAAATGCATTTTTGGCGTTTGCCGGTGTTGCAGTTTTCAAATAGGCATTTTTTAAAAGATAGTAATCTGAAAATGCGTTACCATTCTCCCCGAATTTTGTTTTAGCCATATTTGTATCTCTTGGCTATAGTAGACTTGTAAAGTGCCGAAGAAACCAATATCAAGTGGTTGCATACGGTGAGTGCAGTGCGCAGGAAAGCAAAATAAAACAATTCCATTATTTTTGAGTATTTGAAGAACCTCTGAACTCTTATGGTTCGAATGGCCGTCCAGTAAAAGAAGCACTTTGTTTTCAATAGAGGCCTTGGTATAGTGTGAGGAATGTTGAAGCCATTTTACAAATATTTCGCTATTCATCCAACCGTTTTCCTGACAAAATGCTTTGCTTCTAGGTGGAGAATTATCCATTAGTTCATTCTTGAACCGTTTCCTGGGGAAAATGAAAACTGGTGGCACATAAGTTCCTATGCTATTCATGCAACAGACAACAGTTAAGTGCTGTCCACGTTCCGCACTACTGAGAGTCCCTACCTGCTTTCGGCCGCGAGTAGCAAATATTTTTTGCGGTCCTTTTTGTACGACTTTCCCCTAATAAGACACATAATTGAAATGTTTTATCTATTTATACAAAATATAAAATGCAAAGTCTAAAAAGTTCTATTCTTAAATTTAAAAGCGGAGTGACGCTTTAATAAGGTTTCTACCAAACTACAATCGCCTGAAGGATATCATTTATTGGATTATTGAAAACAATTGTTCCAGGACATCAGAAAAAAAATCTGAATCAGAAACCGATAAATTGGAAGTAAATGCTAAAGAACTAAGCGAAGATATGGAAAAAGAATTTGCTCAATCCAATAAACGCAAACGAAAAATATTACTAGCTAATAAGGAAACTGAGATGCCTATGTTTATTGGGAAAATAAAATTTAGAGTTGAGATTATTAACAGGCTGTTGGATTTTTTAATAATAAACAATTTACATCGCCCAAGTCTGTCTATCAAGATATAACAGTTAAATTTAAATGTTTATTTGATATAGGAAATATCTCAAAAGAAGATATTGATACGGAGAGCATTACAAAAATTGAATATTACACCGAAACTCTTGAAGGAGAACTCATTAGCGAAGCCGTGCAGTTCAAACAATATTTGAAAATATCTAACTCTGAAACAAACACGAGCTGTTCAACAATGTTAAACATCACTATAGTAAGGAAATGAAAGATGTATTTACCAATTTATACAATGCCTTAAAGATACGAAGCGGAGCGCTCCTTTTCCAAATTAACAATAATAAAAAATAAATATAGAACTATTATTATAGAAAAAACATTGCAATTTTTGGGAATACCTTCAAATGAAAGTGATTTTACTGGTAATTTAAATTACGATTACGTTTTTGTTTGTATCCTATATGTTCATATTTTATATCTTTGCTACCTACTTTTTTAACGGTTATGCTTTTTTCTGTTGTACCTTTAGTACCTTAAGAGCCCTTTCAGACTAGGATACTGTATCTGAGATACTCGTATCCCAGATACAGAAAATACATGCGTTTAAATGTAGGTTTTCACACTGCATACAGCACAGCATACCGCATCGCGATACTAAATTTCAGAATCTCGCTCATTCAGCCGCCGGCGACAGTATCTGAGTCCGGGATACCGAATTATCATTGTGGCTTATGAACCTTTTCAGACTTGCATACTTTTGCGATTCAAGAAGCACAATAGCATATATGTACAATATTTTTATTATTAATTAGTAGAAGTGAAGTGTAATTAAACGATTTTTCGATTGTACCAAAGACGTGAGGTTTCTGATATCGACAAATTTATAAGTTTGGTATAACCGAATTCTTGTATATGGGATATACATATAGAAACTAAAGTATATTAGTTGCTTAGGGAAATTTATAGAGCCAATTAATTACTGTTGTTTTAACAAGTGAGACGATGATATATGTGAATTTTTATGATTATTCTTCCAATACACAATAAAATGAAATATTTATAGATTTTTTATGATAATTCTTCTAAATACACAATTAAACACTTCAACTTACTCAACTTCTTTTTAGGGTTTGAATTTCACAATTATTTATGTGCAATAATAATAAAAAAATTTAATCTAATACATATATCAATCATATAAGTATGTACAAAAAAGGAAGGACGCATACACTTGTTTTTATATAAGGGGAACTCTCAACATTCGAATCAGACAAATTACAATCAAATAACACAATTTTCAAGTGTACAACAAAATAAAAACATCACTACTCTACTCCAGTCTTCCTATTCTGCTGATTCACCTGACGTCCCAATGGATGGATCCATTGTGGACCTTACTGACTATCAAGGCTAGACAGAAAATTAATGTTTATAATAAACAATATAAAGAGTGGCACAAAAGTCTGGAAACGGCCAAGCATTCTACCGTCGATTAGGGTACTGTCAACTCTCAAATGGAGCACATTTTGAACACTTGATAAAGTAACCATTATGTTGAAGATGTAATCTTTCAATTGTTACGTTTTAATGTAGTTGAAAATAGTTTGTAATAAAATATGTATTGAGACAATTAGGCGTTGCCAGACTCCTGTTTTATGTATTTAAGACCTTCCAGACTACATAAAATCATGTGTTACGTATGGTTGAACTCGTATTGAATAGGAGATTTCAATAATAACTAAATATACAGGGTGACGAATTTGAACAACATTGCAAATATTAAATCCGGAATCTCCGTATCACAAAACAGGTGTACCCCAAATTTTGTACAATTAGGACTAGCAATTTACGAGATAATTGGCCGTTTCCAGACTTTTGGGCCATTCCGTATATTTTTCTTTTGTATTAATGCATGTAAATAAATATAGAGAATACGGAAATCGTTACTATTACTTTTTCCTTACCTTAAAGTCATAGAAAGCCGTTCTTTTGATGGTATGCTCCTACGCTGTTTACTATCCATCTTAAATATTTCGATTTTCAAAATATTATGTTAAGTTCTTCAAACGATTTTATAGACATTCGATAATAATTAAAAAACTTTATTCGATCTTGTAGTAAATCTTGGTGGAGTAAGTTATATACTATAGGATGGACCCACACAGTTCGTCTCCTTTTTTTTCTTTTTGTATAAAATATGCCACAACATAACGCACTCTTCAATGTCCATTTTATAAAAAGGACTGTACAGCACTGATATTGTACTGATAAAATTTATTTACAAAACTATATTCTAACAAAAGTATCTTGACTGTATCTGGCCTAAATTCTGTATGTCGCATACAGTATCTCGGCTATTAGAGCCCTCTCAGACTAGGATACTGTATCCGAGATACTCGTATCCCAGATACAGAAAATACATGCGTTTAAATGTACGTTTTCACACTGCATTCAGCACGGCATACTGTATCGCGATACTAAATTTCTAAATCTAGCTCTTTCAGCCGCCGGTGACAGTATCCGAATCCGGGATACCGAATTATCATTGTGGCTTATGAACCTTTTCAGACTTGCATACTTTTGCGATTCAAAAAACACAATAGCATAGGTGTACAATATTTATATTATTCATTAGTAGAAGTGAAGTGGAATAAGAATATTTTTCGATTATACCAAAGACCGTGAAGTTTTTGATATCGACAAATTTATAAGTTTGGTAGAACCGAATTCTTGTATATGGGATATACATATCGAAACTTAAGTACCTATGTTAGTTACTTAGGGAAATTTATAGAGCCAATTAATTACTGTTGTCTTAATTAGTTAGACTATGAAATATGTAGATTTTCATGATTATTCTTCCAATACACAATAAAATGAAATATGTAGATTTTTTATGATTATTCTTATAACTACACAATTGAACACTTATTCAACATTTTAGGGTTTGAATATCACAATTATTTATGTTTAATAACAATAAAAAAAGTTTAATATAATACATATATTCATTATATAAGTATGCATAAAAAGGAAGGCCGCATAGACTTCTTGATTAATCACATTTCAAAATATTATGAAGTTCTTCAAACGATTCTATAGACATTCGATAATAATGTAATATTTTTCTTATTTATTAAAAGTTTTTATTAGGGGGGGATAAATTTTAAACACACGGTATGGCTACTTATTAATTTATTTAAACACTAAACTAATCACTAACACTTAATTTATTTATACTCAGTATATTCACTTAAACTAATTTATTTGAACACTTAACTAATTTATATTTACTGTTTGCTATTTCGGTGTATTTATTTCACGAGATCACTTTATGCACTAACTCCTCCGCTGATCGGTCCTTATTTATATTAATACCTTTCTTACTAGAAAATTCCGGGTGCGGCTTACACAGACACAAATAATTTTTCTGGCCTTTTCTAGATAAGTCTGGTCACAAAAACAATGTTTAGATAAGATAGTCCCAAACAGTTATAAAAACACTGCGTATCCGCCATAATTTTATTTTCATACCTGGCTTAGACAGAGTCGGATTTAGGGTCTATACCAGTGTGATGTTTCGTAACATTACCCCCTCCTTAAATGGAAGTTCCTCCTGGAACTTTTGTGTAGCCGAGACTGGATGTTTGAATCGGCAACTGGCCCCATTTCTACACTTTCCGATCTTATGGAAATAGCAGGACACTGTCTTCATCGGATACTGATAACGGGGGTTGTAGCTGCAAATTAATATCTGGATACCGGTATCTCTGAACATAACTTCTACCATGTTCCTGATAACTCGCCAATCCAACTGGTTACTCGCTATCTTAGGCATAGCCAGTTTCTTCACGCTGGATTGTAACACATAGTCCCGGAGGTTACGAAGTGCTTCCCACACATCGCGGTAGGTAGATCGATCTTTAAATTCATCTTTAGTTACCACGTAGAAGACGTACCGCGAATCATGTTTCAGTTTCAGTGTCTTGCCAGGGGCTGGAATCTAGTCTTCAAGTTTTTCTAATTGCCCGAACTTCTTTCGAAAGACGGTTTCCAACCCTCGTGCGTTCTTGATACGGGCGGGGATGTTGTATGCTAGTGAATAATCTTCCGGGAGAGTGAACAAATCTTGTTGTTGTTCCGAAGTGACTCCATACGCGCCCATAAATTCATCGAAGGAGGGGTCAGACACATCTCGAATAAGGTTTACTCCTTCCACTATGTCATGGTCTCCTTCGAATGGCGCTAGTCGGTTTCGGTGAAATACTTTTGGTTTTCCGTTGGGGATCTTGCTTATGCGATATAAAACATCATTGATCCTTTTCTTGATTAAGTATGGACCTTCCCAGGATTTTTGTAATTTTGGAGAAAATCCTTTTCTCCCCGTCGGGTTATGTAACCATACTTTGTCCCCTTCTTTAAAACCGCCTTCTGTAGCCTGCGTGTCGTACCGACTTTTCATTCTGTCGTTGGCAACTTGAAGATTTGTTCGAACTAATTCATGAATATCGTCCAGCCTTCTTCTCAATTGGATCGCGTAGTCTTCACCTGCTAGATCTTCTCCAGGCCTACAGCCAAATTCCAGGTCACAAGGTAGTCTCATTTCACGTCCAAACAGGATTTTCGCCGGTGTTTCACCCGTGGACTCATTGATGGCAGATCGATAAGCCAATGCGAATAGGGAAAGATACTGGTACCAATCTCTCTGATGGCTGGATACTACTTTGGACAGGTATTTTCCAATAGTCCTGTTCATTCTCTCGACCATTCCATCTGACTGTGGATGTAATGCTGTTGTCCTGGTCTTCTTTATTCCCAGCTTGTCGCAAATCTCCTGGAATAGATGGCTTTCAAAATTTCTTCCCTGGTCACTGTGGACTTCCAAGGGCACTCCATATCGGCTGATGAATTCTTTCACCAATACATCCGCGAAAGTTGTGGCCTCTTGGTTCGGGATAGCGTAAATTTCCACCTACTTTGTGAAATAATCGATTACGACCAGTATGTATTTGCTACCATTTTCTGTCGTCGGAAATGGTCCAGCGATATCTAAAGCAATCCTTTCGAAGGGGCTTCCAACATTATATTGTTTCATAGGTGCTTTTCTCTTGCGATGTGGTTCATTACTCGTAGCACAAGTCGTACATTTCTTACACCAGTCCTTCACATCGTCGGAGCTGTTCATCCAATAAAACCTTTCACGGACTCGCTGAAGGGTTTTCTTCACTCCCAGATGACGTCCCGATGGACTGTCGTGTAACTTCTTCAGTACCTCAGCTACTCTTGTTCTCGGGATAACTAGCTGTCTCCTCATCTCGGAACCATCATCGTTTTCAGGGACTCTTTTCAACAGCCCTTCTTCCTGGACAAGAGAGTCCCACTGCGCCCAATACGCCTTGTGTTTCGGTGAAAACTTTGACACTTCTTGCCAGGTAGGTCGCCGATTTTCTTTCTTCCATTGCCGTATCATCTTCAGGTGAGGATCATTCTCCTGATCTTCTCTGATCCTGGTGGGTGACCATTCCTCGTTGACTACAGTAGTTCCTGAAACTGCAGCTTCCTTAGATTTCGACTTGTTGCATTGTGAATAGTCTACAGGGCATAACCGTCTAGGTAAAGAGTTGGCTTTTCGGTGATTCACATCAGCTGGATGTTCACCCCTGTCTGATTTCCCCCGTGGCTGAAGTTCTTGGATTACAGGAGTCTTGGGGCGCTTAGAGGGGCTGCGTACGTGCTGTAGCTCGCCACACTTCCGGCATTTGATCTTCTTCGGCTTCCTGTCTGCCATACCTTTCAACAAGTTGACGATCTGGTCAAGTTTGTCATCGTCATCTTCTTCGTGCATGGTCCTACCTTTGTTGTACCGCGAGCCCTTCGTGGCTGCTTTGCATTTAAGAGGTTCTTGGTTTGCAGGAGTCGTAGGACGCGTACACGAACTGCGTGCATGCACTAGCTCGCTACAATTACAGCACCTGATCTTCTTCGGCTTCACGTCTACCACACCTTTCAACAGGTTGACGATCTGGTCAAGTCTGTCATCGTCACCTTTTTCCTGTATGGTTCTACCTTTGCTGTATCCCGAAGCCATCGTGGCTGCTTCATATTCAAGAGCAGCAGTCAATGCATCGACCAATGTTTTAGGATGGGCTAATCGAAGCGTCTTCTCCATATCGTGGTCACATAAGCTGTCAATAAAGGCCTGGATGCCTAAACATTCCATCATGTTCTCTGGTGCTGATGGATAAGCAAATCGTACTAGTCGGGCAATATGCATTTCATACTCTTGAAGGGGTTCGTCACGTTTCCGGCTTCGGTTCTTCAGCTGGAATCTGTACAACTGTTCCAAATGTTCGTGACCATATCGCATGCCCAACCTCTTCTTCAGCAGCTCGAAGTCATCCGTTTCTTCCAAAGGTATCGTCTGGAGTACATCTAAGGCATCTCCGTGAAGCGCGATGGTTAAGTTCGCTGCCTTCTCTCTATCGGACCAATTATTCACTCTGGCGGCTGCTTCAAATTGTTTCACATAATTGGTCCACGACATTTTTCCATCGAACGTTGGGGCCTTGACTCGGGTTAAACTGCCAATGTCTTCAAACTTAGATACTGTTTCTGGCTTGCAAGGTTTCGTTTGCTCGGTCTTGTTTTCTTCCTCTGGCGTGTCTCGCGTTCTTGAATCGGCAATCTTTTCCTCTAACTCCTTGATTTTCTCATCTATCGTTGTAATCTTATTCTCGATTTTCTCGTCCATCGTTGACATTTTATTCTAGATTTTCTCGTCCATCGATAACATGTTATTCTAGATTTTCTCGTCCATCGTTGACATCTTATCCTCGATTTCAGATTTTAGTGACGAAATTTCATTTTCAATGTCAGCGGCAATGTCGTTTTTCATTAATAAGATATCGGCAAATATATCGTTCTTCAAAGTAGAAATTTTCTCGTCCATGTTCTCAGAAATATTAGCAGAAATGTCGTGCTTCATAGCAGAAATCTTCTCTTCCATGGCAGAAATCTTCTCGTCCATGTTATCAGAAATATTAGCAGAAATTGACGAGATTAAGGTGGAAGCCTCGTCGTTAAATAAAACTGTTTCTGGATCAAAGCCGTCATTTTCCAGTGCCACTTTAAGTCTTTCTACTAATTCACTTTTCTTACCGGATGTTTCCAACTCACGATCTTCCAATTCCGCTCTTAATTCCGCCACTTTCAGGTCCCTTAATCTCTTGGCCATTTTTACGTAAATATTTATTCATATTACCCCACACCTGACACCAATGTAATGTTTTTCTTATTTATTAAAAGTTACGGGTGGGATAAATTTTAAACACACGGTATGGCTACTTACTAATTTATTTAAACACTAAACTAATCACTAACACTTCATTTATTTATACTCAGTATATTCACTTAAACTAATTTATTTGAACACTTAACTAATTTATATTTACTGTTTGCTATTTCGGTGTATTTATTTCACGAGATCACTTTATCCACTAACTCCTCCGCTGATCGGTCCTTATTTATATTAATGCCTTTCTTACTAGAAAATTCCGGGCTGCGGCTTACACAGACACAAATAATTTTTCTGGCCTTTTCTAGATAAGTCTGGTCACAAAAACAATGTTTAGATAAGATAGACAGTTATAAAAACACTGCGTATCCGCCATAATTTTAATTTTCATACCTGGCTTAGACAGAGTCGGATTTAGGGTCTATACCAGTGTGCTGTTTCGTAACAATAATTTTAAATCTTTTAGTAAATATCCCTTAATTCTACTATAAGATGAACCCACATAGTTCGACTCCTTTTAACTTTTTCCTTTTTGTATAAAATATGCCACAGCATAACGCACTCTTCAATGCCCATTTTATAATAAACACCGTACAGCACTGATATTGTGTTTGTAATGAGAAAATTAATTTACAAAACTATATTCTGACAAAAGTATCTTGACGGTATCTGGCCTAAATTCTGTATCTCAGATACAGTATTTCGGATACAGTATCCTAGTCAGAAAGGGCTCTTAATGTTTGTAGTTTTCCTGTTTCCATATTTTTGAGTTTTTATTTGTTTGTTTGTCTAAAATATTTTTGTTTTCTTTTCTTTGTTTTTGATATTACTTAGTTCCTTTTCTATTTATATGATTTTTTATATTATTATGTAGAATGTATCTGGAGTTACTTTTAAGTTATTTGATTGCGAGCCAAAGTATTTTGGTTTTGATCTCAGATGTACGAGGATGTATTGATACCTAGTTAGCCTAGACCAGTTCCATGCATAAACAAAATATTGTGTTACCATAGCAACGAACAATAACTTATTAGAAGTGTCAGTGTAAAGTTTGACGTCAAAAAAGTAAACCAGAGTTACGCAATAAATTAAAAGAAAAAAGATGTCCACCGAAATTGTGAAAATCGAAAATTGGAGGATTGAGCCATCATTAAGTACCTGTATTTAAAAGGGTTAAGAGGTAAGCAGATTTACGAAGATATGCTTAATACCCTTGGTGATCAATGTCCTTAGTATGCGACAGTGAAAAATTGTACTGCACGCTTCAAAAGAGGTAAATTTTCCATTGAAGATGATGACCGATCGGGAAGGCCAGTTTCTGTGTCAGTCCCCGAAAATATCGATGCAGTTCAGGACATGATTTCATCAGACCGTCGAATTGGGCTAAAACGGATATCTGAAGTACTGAATATTTCATAAGAACGCGTTCATCATACAGTTCACTTCAATTTGGACATGAGAAAAATTGCCGCAAAATGGATCCCAAATGTTTGAATGTTGACCAAAAGCGTGCAAGGGTAGAAGCATCGCGTTCGATCTTTGCTCGATTTGAAAACGATGTAGACTTCTTAAACCGAATTGTTACTATGGATGAGACTTGGGTACATTTCTACGATCCAGAAACAAAGCAACAATCGATGGAATGGTAACACTCTGGTTCTCCAAGACCTAAGAAGATTCGTGTCCAAAAGTCTGCTGGAAAAGTTCTTACTTCAGTTTTTTGGGATTGCCATGGAGTAATCATGATTGATTTTTTGGATAAGGGTAGAACAATAACTGGAGATTACTATTCGACTTTACTGACCACTCTAAAAATTAAAGAGAAAAGACGCGGAAAGCTATCCAAAGGTGTTTTGTTTTTGCAGGACAACGCCCCTGCACACAAATCTTATGATGCCATGCAAAAAATTCATGATTTAGGGTTTGAATTACTAGAACACCCCCCTTATTCACCAGATTTGGCTTCGACCGACTATTATCTCTTTCCTCAACTGAAAAAAAAGTTTAAAAGGTCGTAAATTTTCTTCCAACGAGGAGGTAATAAAAGCTGTGGAGGTCTGGTTTGCAGAGCAAGAAGAAACATTTTTTCTGAACGGTCTAAAGACGTTGCAGGTTCGCTGTAATAAATGTATCCAATTAAGAGGAGAATATGTTGAGTAATAAAATATTTTGACATTGAAATTTTGTTTTTTTCTATAGTAGACTAAGAATTTTTCAATATATCCTCGTATATTTCCTATTAACTTAGTATTTTTTATTTTGTTTCGTTTTGATTTTATTTTAATTTATCAATAAATTCTAAAATAAAAATATGTTTCTTAATTTATCCTTTATATTAGAAAAAATTGAGTAGATATATATTTAAAAAATAAGAAATAAGCAGTAGGGGATAGGGGCGCCAAAATTATGTAACCTAGGGACCCATAAATCGTTAATCTGTCACTGCTCCATACTTTGCACTTATGAGCTTATTGTCGGTATGATTCCGATGACGCCGACAGCTACATGCGACCATGACAGACGACAGGGACAAGCGACAGTATCGCTTTCGATAAACATGTGATTGTCGATTGCGGCGGCAATATGAGCGACAACGTAAAAGTAATAGGGATGTTGACTATTTTTGGGAAACTGTTTTAAATCGTACATTAGTGCATAATATAGCCTTAAATGTTTATTATAATTTTTTTAAATATGACTGAAACTTTGAAGATCATGTATTTTAAATATCGTTTCCAATTCAGCTCGAAAACGCCAATACCTGTCAAGTCACCGCTGGGACGTCATTTGTTCCCTAACACCAGTGAGATGCCAATGGAGTTTTGTCGTAATACCTAGTTGTTGTTATAAAAGATTAATTCAAATTTTTATAAAAGTTGTGCGGTGCCTCAGTGAGCGAGTATTACAATAAAAACACTTGAAAAGTTATTTATTCACGTCCCACGTTAGATGATGTATGGGAACATATGAAGTCATAAACTTTGATTGATGTTCAATGTCACGTTACTTGAGACTGATTTATTTATATTTTATTCATTAACTATTCATTACCTGGCTTAAAAAGCTCTAAAATAAGGAAAACTCTTGTGTTCTACTACCTTAGTTGAAATTATGTTTTTATTTGGATACAGTCATTGCTCATGTTTAAAAAAGTACCAACGATATTTTGAATCCTTATAAACAAGAAAATATATTTTTTTCAATATCTTTCTATATATATATATATATATATATATATATATATATATATATATTATTGTATATTCTATTTTATAATAATATTTGCCCCACGTTCGGGTGACAATTATAGTATATCTCGACTATGTTTTTAATTATAATATTATATATGAATTTATATGATGCTGAATTTAATTTGTAGCTGTCGTCACAATTTATGATAATAACTATACTATTGTGAAAATACCTTTAGCTAAATATAACCTATAAAATTTTTAATGACAGCAGTTGTCAAATTAATATGCCCGGCTAAATAAATATTAAATTTTATATCTTGAAAGATAAATTAATACACAATATCAATCAACTCACTCTTTTCTCAGGGAGGGATCAAAGATTTCAAAGATAATTCAAAATTTATAAATTTCCAAATAATTTTCCAAAACACGTATTATACTATTCAAATCGAAAGTAACTGTTTGTCCAATACACTATAAGACAATTAAATTATCTTATGACACATATGAAATTACTGTCAGAAATTAAACCAAATGTCACTTCTTGTACTAAATTTTCTATAGTATGAAATTATCAAATGTAATGAGAATGATTATGAAAAGAGAGCCAAAAGGTGATTAGAATTCAAATTTATATATTATATTATCAAATAAACACTTACAAAAATTAAAACTTTTTAAAAAATATCACAAACGAATCCGCAAAATAGAATTTTCTATCAAAACCTTAATATTATAAACAATCTAAAATTAGAAATTCTTATCTAAATACTTTAACTAAAAATCCAAAATGACTTATATGTCAATGTAACATTCCCCAATTTCCTTGTAAATTGTCTTTTTCAAAATTTGTCTTGAGTTTACGTAGAATGATATATCAATAATGTTACTATAATTTGATCAAATATTTAATTCATCAGATGCATCTACTTTCGAAATATTTTTTACTAAAGGCCTATTGATTCTCGAGAAATAATATATAATATGGACTGGACTCACCAAACTGGATACAGATAGACTTGTTTGTATTCTAAAAACGTTTTAAAATATCTGGAAAAATTTTCTAAATGACTTATTTAGAAACTGGAACAACACTCGCACTTTAACGCTGTAATTCTCTGCGAATAATACACGCACTGGCTTTCAAAGGCAAATTGTGTTAATTTGATAATAATGCTACAAATTATTCTGATATTCTCCAATAAATTTGAGACAACTCTTATTCCGATGTTGTCTCTCGAGATATTAAAACTCAACTCTATTTAAAAAAACTCTGAGACAACTCTTATTTCAATGTTGTCTCTCGCGATATTATGAATCAACTAACTAAACTGTTTCCATCAATAACTCTCTTCTCCTTTGGTTACCAAGAATTCTTTTTTTTTAAATACAAGTTTACGTTTTTATATACCAAGAGAGATTTTCATTATGCTAATAGAGACATCTGTATTCTGGTTTTTCAAATCGTTTTAAAATCTATCTGTCATTAAGTCTATTCTGCAGTAATGTCATATGAAATTGAAATGTCAAATTTTATTGGTATATTGTTTTCTTTAGAATTTAGATAGAGGATATGTATTAAAATATATATATATATATATATATATATATATATATATAATTGTTTTTAATCAATTTAGTTTTTATAATGTTCCACACTTGGGTCATAAAGAGTAGGGTATTTACTTACTGAATTGATCAGTTTGTCTTCTTGTTTTTCGGCAAAATCCATTCTTTATGTAAAATATGCATGTGCATATGAATAGCTACAAACAATGTCGTCGATAGCTTAGAAGACGATATGTATATGTTAGTTAACGACAGGAGTCGCTATCGTCACCTGTAGCAGTCGACGTCTTTAAGGCGCGTTTAGATTGCGCGAAATTGTTTCACGCAACAGTTTCGCGTA
The DNA here is from genome assembly GCA_963921935.1 of Galeruca laticollis. Lineage (NCBI taxonomy): Eukaryota > Metazoa > Arthropoda > Insecta > Coleoptera > Chrysomelidae > Galeruca > Galeruca laticollis. Next base: position 149,977,204 of record OY998179.1, on the reverse strand, counting down.
GTATATACTTGGTACTCACCCCGAAACTTATTTCGTTCGTTCTCGCGAGTATGTTTCGTGGTGAGCCACTCGTCAGTCGGTATTGAAGCGCGCATCAGAGAGCCTTGCGTCTCGTGTTTCTTGTAGTGTAAACCGATTCTACTGTTTCGCGCCAAAAATGAACCAGGAGGATAGCATCCGCCTCATTGAACTTTATGCAAAGTACCGATTTTTATGAGATGCCAAAGATAAGGTGTACCATAACCGCATGAAGAGAGAGGATGCTTGGAAGGAAATTAGTTCAAAATTGCAGTACCCTGTTACTACCTTAAAGGCAAAAATGAAAACATTGATGGGTTCCTATAGGAGTGAGAGGTCCAGGGAGAAAAAAAGCAGAGTCACTGGTTCCGGTATGTAAATTTTTATTATTTCATGCTTTGTATTAATATATACTTGTTTGTCGGACTTTTTGTAATTGTGTCACAGCATGCATACTAGTACCATAAAGCGAGATAACTCCTTAAATAAATACACTAAAATAAGCGTACTATTTATTAGTATTATTGTTACAGGTATCGATGAAGTATATGACTCTAAATGGTTCGCCTACAAATACTTTGAGTTTTTGGCTAATAAAGACATCCCAAGGGATACTGTGAATACTGCTAGTGAGGTAAGTGGATCCTTAATATCGGTCCTGCCACGGCAACGGTTGATTTAAAATAAAATGATTGGCTAAATGTAAGCGAACATCTTTGAGCTGTGCGGATGTCCTTCGCGGAATCTTGCGGATTGGAAAGAACGATGTCATAGGTGCGTCGTTGCGCCATCTACCATTTATAATGTCGCCATTGTTGTCAGTATCGAAACTTCCAGGAGGAGTGTACGTTCCATGAGAAGTACTTTTGCGTAGAAAGTTGTGTAAATAATTGGTTGCTAAAGTAACTTTTGTTGCTATTTCTGGTTGCACAAGTAGATGCTTTCTCAATACACGAAATACTGAAGTCATTATCCCAAAGGCATTCTCCACGACGCGACGTGCTCTCGAATGACGGTAATTGAATACACGTTCCGGTGAACGTACCACGGGATTACCATCAAATGGTTTCATCGTGTACTCACTCAAAGCAAACGTCTTGTTACCTAATACGTAATATGGTACTTGCATGGAATATGGAACTTGGAAGACTTCTGGGCGAGGAATATTTAATTCGCGCCTCTCCAATTTATTGTACAATGCCGTATTTTTGAATACACCACCGTCCGATATCCACCCTTGACATCCTACATCAGCATAGATAAAATTGTAGTCTGCGTCGACTATTGCAAACAGCACAATGCTACAAAATTTTTGTAGTTGTAGTATTCAGTCCCTGAATTAATAGGTGCTTGTAAAATAATGTGTTTTCCATTTTCGTTCAAATTCGGAGGAGATCTGAAGCCACTCTTCTGTAGTAGATGGTACCTGAAATCAAAACAAAATAAATTAATAACATTCAAAATAAAGGCGAAAACATTTTTATGCCAAATATGCTCACAAGGAGTCAAAAATAAAATTAACCTGGTTCCGAAAAGAATTACTTAACCGTTTTTTGTTTTGTTTCAGGAACACTCTGAAATAGAAGTTCCTGTAACGCCAACCTCGCCTACGGTCACCCCCGCAGAATATAAATCTGCAACTACAGCAACTGCAACTACTACATCGGCAGCTACTTCATGTTCGACCACACGTCATCAGATGTCACAAGAGACTACCTTTTCTACCTCAAATACTAGCAGGAGACAGAGAACTGGCATAAAACGTAAGGCAGCTGAGCAAGAATCCGACTCAATGATGCATGAAGCTATGCAAATCTTGAAGTCATCTGTTAATTCATCTAATGATGCGTACTTCACCTATGCTTTGAATTTCGCGAATGAACTACGAAAATACGACCAGCACTCGCTGGCGCACGTCAAAGGAGCCTTCGCTAATATTTTATTTGAAGCAGATATGGGAATGTATTCTGCTTCATATGGTAATACTTTACAAATACACATCCCGCACAGTTCGCCTTCTGCTTCGTCACATAGTTCACATGATTATAGAAGCCAACCATCGACTTTTTCATCAAACGCTCCTCTAACAACATTAGATACCTCAGAAAATATCACTCCAGAAGTCGATATACAATCTGTTTTATTAGATATGTGAAGATTTTTCGTTTCAATAAATAATAATAACTAATAAAATAAAAAAAAGAATATCTTTTACCTTTACATATTCCTTGAGTGACTGAACTAACGCCTCGCAAACTTCTGGAATAATTCTTGATATTGTGCTTTTCGATGTTCTGAAGAGGTATTGTAGGCTGCTGTAGGAATCTCCCGTAGCAAGAAATCTCAAGCAAACTGTCAACCTCTCTTTTACAGATATAGCCTGTCTCATGTTGGTATCTTTTTTCCTTATTTAAGGATCAACTAGTAATACGAGCTGTTCAAAATCTTCTGTGGTCATCCGAGTAAAGTTTCGAAAAGAATATTCACAAGGTTCCGCTGTCATATCCCTCAGAAGTCTGTTTCCATATTGAAATCTCCGACGAAATATGTCTTTCGACCACCATCGGCTTGTTCTTTTATTTCTTTTTATTTTCTTTCTCAACACAATTATCATCATAATTGCAAATGCTGCACTCGGAGCAACCGGCATGCTTGTCTCTCACAAACTGGCGGCTCACCTTGTTTTCGCTTGTCAACCCGAAACGTTTCGCCTCGTGTAAACAGTTATGCCGAGACAGCGACTCGCGAAACATTTTCGCGAAACTGTTCCGCGAAACAATTTCGCTCAATCTAAACGCACCTTTAGAGTCATATCATCAGTTTGGATCTTTGAGTACGTTTGTATTTTTTGCTTCTTCTACGTTTTAAAACATTTCTGCTGCTAATTCACCAATATCAGTGGTCAAAAATTATAATACTGTTAATGGTTCTTCCTTGCAATAAAATTCCAATCCCCTCGAATATGTGAATTAAATGATTTAGATTAAACGTCGGTTCATTAACTGGCACAGACCTCCAGGTATTTTAAAGTAAATTTACATTTTCCGGCTAACAGTGATAACATATATATATATAACAAAGCAGTTTATCATCGCCATAAAATAATTTTAACGGCTATTATATGGAACGTAAACATTCCGCAAAATTATATTTTCATGAAATGATGATTAGTCACACATATTTCATTAATTACCATTCTTATCCGTTATCAAACAAAGAATGTATTATGCCTAGTTCATAATTAACCAAATATTGACTACAGGGTGTCTTAAAATTGACGCCCGTTCTGTCTGAATAACAATAACAAATTTAATAACAAGTCATAAGCATAAAAGTTTGGCTTTTTGTCCTTGGTTACGGAGTTATTGATAAAAAAACACAGATCTAGCATTCGGTTTTGTGCTGCGGTCGCGAAGTAAGTTTGTACAACAACAAGAAACATATTATTTTTTTCCACAATATAAATTTAAATTAGCTCATAGCCTTCTTTATTTAACTACGAATTGTTTTGATCGGTTTTGACATTGGTGAAAATGTCACCCATCCCATCTGACGTCTCTTATTGTAAACTCATTTTGTTGTAACATTTTCTTACCAAATACCATTCGATGTCAAATTATATTTAGAAAGTTTTTTCGCTTTCGAATATTTTTAGAAAAGTATCCCTCGCCTTTTCAATTCAAAATATTCGTAAGGTAAAAAAATTTCCGGAAATAATTTGACTGCTACTGGTATTACTAGTTAAAAGGCGATTATTCCCACAATAGGTCATTTACTGCAACCTTTGGAAATGGCAGTTTTTAAATATATTAAAAACAAACGGATTGGGTTACAAAAATAATTTATTTTTTAACTAGTAACGAAAGTATCATTTTCTGCAACGAGAGAACAATTTATCAAACGAGGCGCGGCAACGTTATGGGATATTCTATCACTGGTGTCGGAAACTGACGTTTTCGGTTGAAATTAAAACGTGACGAAAGTTTTGATTTTAAAATGGTTATGGAAAAAAATATTTTCCAGTTTTTATGTGACATCTGGATAAGTATTTCACCAGCAGCAGTTAAAGTGAATGGTTTTAAAAAGGGGGGTATTTTCCCCTCCCCCCCCCCTTTCAAGATTTGCTTTAAGCTGCTGTCAAACAAACGCCAAGACAAGTGCCTGAACAAAAATCATTAATTTGCCCTGGATCAGAATTTTAACATCGATAAAGGCTCGAGCAACGTTTAGAGAGAAAAATAAATCAATGAAAGTTTCTAGGCCAACATCATCCTAGCAAGCAAAAGCAAAAAAAAAGCAACATCTCTGGTTCAAATGGATTTTGATCTTTCTGGTATCCCTCTAGCAACATTAAAAGCAAAATGCAACAATAGTTTCTAAGCTAGCACCGTTCAGTAGCAAAAATCAAAAAAATAAAACATCTGTGGACCAGACGAATTCAGAATTTTCTGTCGAGGACGCCCCTATAGGCAGTGTCACATTAGGTTACATTGCTAGCCGCTAGTCGGTGGTAGTAGTGCTACTTTATTGGCCTCTATTCGGTAGCTGCTACCAAATAGCTGCTATTTTTCTAGTCACACTTATTTGCTACTTGCACTGGTTAGTAATTTACTTCTCCGCTGAGGGCCGCATTTGTGAAGATGTCGTCCGTAGGTATACGACGAGAAAAATTACGTCGATTGCTGTTAATTGGTATCAGAGAAATATGCGAGGAGATGTTAATACATATACAAAACAAAACAAAAAACGATTGTGGGTTAGAGAATGGATAGGAAGACAGGATAAACTGGGTGCTTCGGCAACGCTAATGAGAGAACTGGCAGTCGAGGATCCGTAATCGAAATATTATGAGGTTATCCGTACCTAAGTTTGATGAGCTTCTACCGTTAGTGCAACCACTAATTAAAAAACAGGAGACACTAAAATGAGGAAAGCAATATCATGCCGAACAAAATTGGAAATCATTTTAAGATACCTTGCAAGTGGAGACAGTTTGAAATCATTTCAATATTTGTTCAGAGTACCACATAATACGATTTCTACATTTTTACCTTATGTGCTAACTGCTATATGTGAAGTACTGGATCCATTTTTATAGGTAACTAATTTATTTGTATTTTAATATTCATTTAAAAATATTTTAAGTTTAGCATACCATAAGTTACATATTTTTACCAAGATAACTTTAAGTAAAAAAAATTGTGACTGTTATTGTAAGAAGCGAGTACAATTTGTCGTTCCTGCAATTTGTCTGTCCTGAAGATTATCTATCTAAGGTCTGTTACCGTTAATTACATTAAAACGGTATTATTGTATATGAAAGAAGTAAAATCATCAAACACATGGTAACTTTATTTTAAATTAAATCAACTCGTTAAACTCTTAATATCAAACTGGTATTTGAATTTCCATATATAAATGTTACATAAAAATAAATAAAACGTTCAATAAAAGATAAATTCTTTCTTACTGCTTTCAACATTTTCTTAACCTTAATTCAAGAGGGCTTTCTGGAGGATATCAAGCCCTTCTGTTTCTGGAGATGAACTCTGCTGGGATAATTCATTTTCAATGCCGTTCGAAGGGGATACCAAAGGTGTCGGGATTGACGTCACATTAATTTGATTTAATCTTTCAAAAGTTATCAAGTCTTGAAATTTTTCTTGAAAAATAATGAAACTTCTTAGTGGTAATTCTCTAAGTTGACAGGTAATATGTTTACCGAACCTATTGTACTGGTCCTCTTCTGCAGGTTTTTCTTCATTTACAGCAATTTCCGCAATGCTTTGTAGATTATTGACAGCGGCCTCAAACCTTGAAGGGAATTTGGTTGTCATTCCAGTCTTCAAGCGTTTGACAGGCGGCCTAGAAGGTGGTAGCATGGAAATCCTCGTAGGATGAGGATCTCGTTAACTTTGCTGAACCGACGTAGTTGCTTCTACTGTTAGTGAATCGTCCCTATTTTCTGCATGGTCTTCTGTTTCAAGAGTCTCCTCATTTTGGCCGAAGATCATCAAATCCTGTAACAACATATACACAATAGTACCAAGTTAAAATGAAATGTTTTAATTTTTATTAATGTTTCACTTGCAGGTTCCTAACACAGAGAATGAATGGATCCAAATTCAGCAAGTTTTTGAAACAACCTGGAACTTCCCTAATTGTTGTGGTGCTCTGGATGGTAAACATGTGTAAATTAAAAGACCAAACAATTCAACGGCAAAGTTCTACAACTACAAAGGAACGGACAGTATTTGCTTTAGTTGACGAAAATTACTGCTTTCGTTATATTGATGTTGGAAGTAACGGTAGAGCTAGCGACAGTACAATTTGTTAAACATCTACATTGCATAGTGCTTTGGAGCAAAATTTGCTAAACTACCCAGAAGGAGGTGTTTTTGTGGGTGATGCCATTTTTCCATTAGGCTCAAACTTGTTGAAACCCTATTCACATAGGAATTTAACTGAACAGGAAAGGATTTTCAACTACCGCGTTTCTAGGGCCAGAACGCTTTCGGTATTTTAGCTTCGAGGTTTAGAGTGTTTAGCAAACCAATCCATCTTGATGTAGATACAATTGAGCTTGTTTTTAAAGCATATTGCTTTATTCACAATTGGTTAAGGATCACATCATCTCGCGCCTACCTGCCCCTGGATCTGTGGACGAGGAAGACACAACGACAGGTGACATTACCCCTGGCTCATGGAGAGAAGTTACAACTGACGGGGAAAATGTGCGTTGGGCTTATGAACATGCTTTTGTGACTCATATGGCAGTACCATTGCATGAAAAATATGGTTATATAAGAAAATCCAATGTTACTTACAATGAAGTGCAAACAATATACATTACTACATTGTAAAATACACATCTGTTTACATTTATGTGGTTTTTTTACTTACCAGGTTTGATGATGACTGCATTCCAGATATAACTTGGTTCCAAAAGTATCAGCTGTAGTGAACCGTATTAATTTAGGCTTGTATACATCGTCCACGCCGGCCCCACTTCTTTTACTTTTTTTAATTTTATTCAACTCATTCCTGTATGCGTCCCGAACTATTTTAATTTTCTTTTTTAGGGCTTCTTCCTGCGCTGGTTACCCACCATCTTGAAGCTCACTGATTAACTCAGCAAAAGCAACTTTTTCTGCTTCCCGTTTTAATTAATCGGGTGATTTCGTGTTCCGCAAATATTCATATTTTCTATATATGCTGCGAAATGTTATTGATTAATTACCGGACCACTTAAGTTCACTCATTTTGTACGATAATATTTATGTTCTTATCAAAACAATTAAATCCAACACAGCACGTTGTTGCGTTGAGTTGCCGCCAAGACCAAGACACTGCTACTGCGATGTCACATTGGCGACTTACTTGCCGCTACTAGGTCACGTGACCGCCCAAGGTTGGCTGCTAGCGCCAAAAAGTTGAACATATTCAACTTTTCTTGCTACTCATTTTTACTAGCCAGCGACTGTTAGTAGCCGCTACTACCTATGTCAGACTACGCTACTTACTAGCAGCTACCGACTAACGGCTAGGAAAGTAGCCTAATGTGACACAGCCTTATAGCAACGTTTAATGGACCAAAAAAGGTTGCTACTGCAAAGCCACAGTCTTCATCCAGTGGTAGCGCGGACAACGACGATTATATGTCTCCATTCCTAATGGATTCGGACCTCTCTGACGAATTCTTAAAAGAAATCTTGGAAGACGATCCCAAATATAAAGAATTTGAAAAAAATTATAAAACCAACAAACTGTCTGTACACTGTTGGTTATTGGTAAAATATACGACAAAAAAATCATAAAGCATTTTGTTCCAAACCAAATTAATCTGGCCTAAATTTGATGATACAGACACAATTGATGAAAAAGGTTTTCTCAAAAATTACCATCATCTAAAATTGGCAGAAGATGTTTGCTTGAATTTCCTGAATTATTTAGTGGCTATAATCTATAAGTAATCATATATGTATTTAACTCCTTCATTAATAGAAATTGGTTAATAAAACGCAGTTTAGTTTTTTACATAAAAAAGTTTGTAAAATGTTTAATTTTTAAGATATATTAATAAAAAAACCAAAAAACAGATTTTTTTTCATATTTTTTTCAATTGTCCCAAAACTTGAACTAAGCAATAGTATGACGTGCTATAAGTCTTTGTCACATTTACCCCAAATACAGATGCTGATATCATAAAGTTACTTGTTAATAACTTTTATTGGAATGTGTAAAAAATCTGAACGGCAAATCAATCGATAACCAATATACTAACCACTATCTTTTGAAATTTTTAAACATTTTTGCTATACTTGGATCCCTGACTCAAAATATGTTTTTCCATTGCAACAAGAAGGGAAACAGCAAATGCGTAAATTCGGTGTTCATTGGCTACAATAGTATAACTGGCTTGCGTATAGCGAAAGTAAAACTGGAGGATTGTTAATTTTGTGTGCTATTTGCACCAGATGGCGGAGGAATGGGTAGCCAAGTAAGAATAAAATAGTTATATAATAGGCTCATTTAGTCATATTTCCAAAGTTACTCTTTTTATACGATTATTGTAGTTTACCTTTTATTTTAAGCTTTAAAAAAAGAATTAGCCCAATTGGACGAAAATTACCAAAAATTTTAGAGCTAGAATAATCTAAGGCTATTTTAAAATGTGACGTCATACAATCTTTTTTACATACAAATTGCGATCTTGGACACCTGCGCTACCTGCTTCGAAAAACATTGTCGTTACCTTTTTCTGACATTTGTCACAAAAAGTGTTAATATTTTTCGTGCAACCGGACGCAAAACAAGCATTTTGCAGCCGCAACAGAGGCCGCAAAATGATATTTTGCGGCCGTTACCCAGAGTGACGGCCGACAAACATTTTTACGGCCGTTCCCATAGTGACTGCCGGCAAACTGAACGCCACTACAGCATTTAACATTTCTGAAATATGACAATAACAATGTATTTCGAACCAAAAACTATTTCCAAATTCACAACAGAAACATACTTTATTATTATCTCGTACGTTAAGCATAGTCTTTAACATAGAATAAATGCTCCATAAAGTTGAACTCTTCACAACTTTTGATCGCTGCATCAAATATCCTAATAATATGTTTTCTGACACCGTCTTGACATTTTGGTTGACACACCAATCTTTGAAGTTGCTGTAACATTTTTCATATTTCCGTTTAGATTTTTCGGGTATCAAATCAGAAAGTGCTGAGTCTATGAGATCTCTCAGCTCAGGAGGAGTGCAAGTAACTGAAATATCACTATCGCTATCGGACACGCTTCACGACTTCACGAGAAATGTCAAATTGATTTGTATTGCTAAATATTTCATCTCCATAGAAACATTGTGATATTGACGTGTAATTTTCTCTATTCGCGTTGAAACGCTGACTTTTCTAAAGAGACATAATGTTTATTGAAATTATGTAATTTTCACGGTTGCACGAAAAATATTGTGTATACTATGGCCGCGAAATGTTTTCGCGACCTCGAGATTATCTTGCCTCGGCCGGAGCGGCCTCGGCGATAATCTCTCTCTCGGAACGCGAAAAAGCATTTTGCGGCCTTAGTATACAAATAATTATTTCCATCAGGCTGACAGACGCAAAGCAAAGGTAATGCGTTGTGGCAACGAATTACCTGGTGAAAACAGATGGTCTGACGTCATAGTTTTAATTAATTTTATAAACTTTAATAATTTTTTTAGGTGGCTAAAAATCATTAAAAAAATTTGATATTTTGCATACTTACTAAATTTATTATGTTAATTCAGAATTTACAATAAAAAAATTGGTAAATGAGCCTATTGTTTTAATGAAATAAGGTTTTAAAAAACTAACTGAAACTAACTAAACTATATCGTAACCTAAGCTTATTATTTTTCAGATTCTTAAAATGCTTGTAAGGGAACCGCTAACTAAGTTTAAAAAAGCCCGGGAAATGCTTACGCAGCATGAAAAACCAACTACCATAAATTTTCAGTTATGTTTTTTTAAACATACAAATGTCTAAAAAGTCTGTCAGTATTTCTGTGCAAATCTAAACAAAAAGCAGAAATAATTGAAGCTAATCGACAGCGGTTAGTGCCGATTATTAAAACAATTCTATTTTGTGCCCATAACAAATTACTACTTAGAGCGCATACAGATGATGGTGATAAAGATATTAAAGATAGCTCAAACCAAAATCTTTCAGAAAGTAATGATGGCATTTTTAGGAACTAATTAACTTTTCGTATAGATTCTGGAGATTTAAACCTTAAAAATCATATACCAACAGCACCAAAGAACTGTACAATGATTAGTAAAACAATCCAAAATGAAATAATATTTTGCATTGGGAAGGTTATAACTACTGAAATTGTTAATGCTATAAAACAAAAAATTTTACAATAATTTGCGACGAAACAACCGATATAAGTACCAAAGAACAAATGACATTCTGTGTGAGGTATTTGGATAGTACGTATGATATAAAGGAAGTTTTTTTGGGTTTCATTGAGCTGCACTCTAAAACTGGCCAATGCATCAAAGAGGCCATAAAAAATCAAATTAAGCAACTTGGACTTTCTATTGATAATCTTCGTGGACAAGGATATGATGGAGGCAGCAATATGGCTGGAAGGTTCAATGGAGTCCAAGCCTTAATAAGACAAGAACAGCCCTTGGCTATGTATTTACACTGTTTAAGTTATTGCCTTAACTTAGCTATATCCAAAAGTTTCTGAAATTAGGAACATGATGGGTATTTTGGGTAGGGTATGTTCTTTTTTTAGTTGCTCTGCAAAAAGAGTTTTAGTTTTTCAACAAGCCGTTGATGACTTAGAAATAACCGAAACTAATAAAAATAAGTTAAAACCTCTGTGTGCTACGCGCTGGGTTGAGCGTCATAATAGCGTAATAACTTTTAAAGAACTATATGAAGCAATTTGCAATGCTCTTGCTAGTTTGGAACAGGACAACGATACAAAGACTTCAAGTAAGGCAATGGCTTTTAATGCCGCCATTAGAAGAAGTGCTTTTGTTATAGATTTAGAAGTCGCTTCGTCTTTAATGTCGTACACTGTAAATTTAAGCAAGTATTTACAGAGTGTTGAAATTGATCTTTCCACTGCCTTTTCATACATAAACGATATTACAAGCAAACTAGAAAATATAAGGCAAAATGAAGGACTCCAATTTAAACCAATTTTCTTGGAGGCCCATCACGCTCTTCAGAGAATTGGTACGACTATTACTATGCCTAGACTTTGCAACAAACAAACAAACAGGAGCAATATAAAGGCAAATAACGAATAAGAATATTACAGAAGGGTGATATTCATACCTTTCCTGGATCATATTATAATCCAAATGAAAGACCGATTTAATCAACTTTCTACTGTAATACCCATAGAAGGTATTATTCCAATACACCTTAAAAAATATACTGATGCCAAAATTGTTGAGGCTGCAAGAATATATGAAAATGATATGCCATGATCCATGCTGGAATTACAGGCGGAATTAGCGATATGGAGACATAAGTGGAGTGACACTGTCAGTGTTGATCTACCAAAATCATCAACAGAAACCTTAAAACGTATGTGCAAAGAATGCTTTCCCAATATAGAGATACTACTAAAAATTTTTGCCACAATCCCTGTAACAAGTGCTACGGGCGAGAGAAGTTTTTCATCGCTAAAACTACTAAAATCCTATTTGAGATCAACGATGGGACAGGAGAGACTCAATGGGCTAGCTTTGGCATACATTAATAAATCTAGAGAACTTAATATAAATGATACAGTTAAAACTTTTTGTCAAATGAAGGCCAGAAGAATTGAAACTTGTAATTGGTCTACTTAGATTATCGTTAATATAAGTTGTATTTATGTATATACTATATTATAATACATTTTTTTGTAAAATTAAAAAATTTGAAAAAAAATTATTCAAGCCCCCCCTTTGTTAAATCCTAGATCCGCCCCTGAAGGCTACGTATTTCATTAAATTGATGTTATTAATGGAATAAGTTAGTTCTCTATTTTCTTTATTTTAAGGTCAGTTAAGGTCGTTTGAAAAAAATACTTTTTTTGTTAAGTGAGTAGTTTTCGTATGCTAGCAGGAAAAATGTTGTAAACCTAAAGCTGCGTCCACAAGGACGATCGGAAAATCTCATTGGACACGTTCGTTTCAACTCGTCCACATTGTCAGTATATGTGAACGTGTTGACCGACACACATCGCCGCGCCATTATCAAAACTGAAAATATTTTGAATTGGTTTTGCTTTATTAAAATTTTTAAATATGAGTGATGCAGAAGATGCTGTAGTAGCAGCTGCTGCTGCAATTATTATTGCAGTTGTTGGAAACCAGCAACAGTGTTTTCATCGCCCTCGAAGATTTTGGGTCGACCCAGCTTCGTCAATGGTAGGAAAAAATATCATACACAGGAATTTATAAAGGATTTACTGCTAGATGAGTCTGATGAGTTAAACCTGGAATTCAGATGTGACCGGGCTTCAGAAACTTTTTTAGAATTGCATCAAAAATAATTTAAAAAGATTCGTCATTCAGAAAAGCTGTTACTGTGACCGAGCGCCTTGCAGTAACGCTACGATCCTTAGCCACTGGGGATTCATACTGTAATGTTTTTCTTATTTATTAAAACGTTTTATTACGGGTGGGATAAATTCATACACACGGTAAGTTCACTCACTTAATTTATTTATTCACTACACTATTCACCAATAATTGACACAGTAAATTCACTTAAACTAATTTATATAAACAATTCACTAATTTATATTCACTTATTCACTGTTTATCTCACGATGTCAAATTATAAACTAAACTGACTCTTCCTGGTCGGTCCCTTATATATTAGTTCCTTTTTCACTAGATAATTCTAGATTGCGGCTTACACAAAACCAATTCTAAGAAGTCCCTGCGCGTCCGCCATAATTTTAACTTTCATATCTGGCTTAGACAGAGTCATATTTAGGGACTATACCAGTGTGCTGTTTCGTTACATTACCCCCTCCTTAAATGGAAGTTCCTCCTGAAACTTTTGTGTAGCCGAGACTGGATGTTTGCATCGGTAACTGGCCCCATTTCTACACTTTCCGATCTTATGGAAATAACAGGGCACCGTCTTCATCGGATACTGATAACGGGGGTTGTAGCTGCAAATTAATATCTGGACACCGGTATCTTGAAAGATAATCTCTACCATGTTCCTGATGATTCGCCAATCCAACATGTTACTCGCTATCTTAGGCATAGCCAGTTTCTTCACGCTGGATTCCAACAACTGGTCTCGTAGGTTTCGAAGTGCTTCCCACACATCGCGGTAGGTAGATCGATCTTGAAATTCATTTTTAGTTACAACGTAGAAGACGTACCGCGAATTATGTTTCAGTTTCAGTGTCTTGCCAACGGCTGGGATCTGGTCTTCAAGTTTTTCTAATTGCCCTAACTTCTTTCAAAAGACGGATGCCAACCCTCGTGCGTTCTTGAGACGAGCGGGGATGTTGTATGCCAGTGAATAATCTTCCGGGAGATTGAACAAATCTTATCGTTGTTCTGAGGTAACTCCATATCTAGCTTTCCCGGTACCTCCATACGCGCCCAGAAATTCATCGACGGTAGGGTCAGATACATCTCGAATATGGTTTACTCCTTTCTCTGGGTCATGGTCTCGTTCGAATGGCGCCAGTCGGTTTTGGTGAACTACTTTTGGTTTTCCGTTGTGGATCTTGCTTATGCGATATATAACATCATTTATCCTTTTCTTGATTAAGTATGGACCTTCCCAGAATTTTTGTAATTTTGGAGAAAATCCTTTTCTCCTCGTTGGGTTGTGTAACCATACTTTGACCCCTTCTTTAAAACCGCCTTCTGTGGCCTGCGTGTCGTACCGACTTTTCATTCTGTCGCTGGCAACTTGAAGATGTGTTCGAACCAATTCATGAATATCGTCCAGCCTTCTTCTCAATTGGATCACGTAGTCTTCGCCTGCTAGATCTTCTCCAGGCCGACAGCCAACTTCCAGGTCACAAGGAAGCCTCATTTCACGTCCAAACAGGATTATCGCCGGTGTTTCAGCCGTGGACTCATTGACGGCAGATCGATAAGCCAATGCGAATAGGGAAAGATACTGGTCCCAATCTCTCTGATGGCTGGATACTACTTTGCACAGGTATTTTCCAATAGCCCTGTTCATTCTCTCGATCATTCCTTCTGACTGTGGATGTAATGCTGTTGTCCTAGTCTTCTTCATTCCCAGCTTCTGGCAAATCTACTGGAATAGATGACTTCCAAAATTTCTTCCCTGGTCGCTGTGGACTTCCAAGGGCACTCCATATCGGCTGATAAATTCTTTCACTAATACAACAGTTGTGGCCTCTTGTTTCGGTAATTCATTACAACCAGTATGTACTTGCCACCATTTTCGGTCGTCGGAAATGGTCCAGCGATATCTAAAGCAATCCTTTCGAAAGGATTGCTTTCTTTCGAAAGGGCTTCCAACATTGTACTGTTTCATAGGTTTCGGTTTCGCTGGAGGGTTTTCTTCACTCCCAGATGACCTCCCGATGGACTATCGTGTGACTTCTTTAGTACTTCAGCTACTCTTGTTCTCGGGATAACTATCTGTCTCCTTATCTCGGAACCATCATCGTTTTCAAGGACTCTTTTCAACACCCCTCTTCTTCCAGGACAAGGGAGTTCCACTGAGCCCAATACGCCTTGAGTTTCGGTGAGAATCTTGACACTTCTTGCCAGGTAGGTCGCCGATTTTCTTCCTTCTACTGCCGAATCTTCTTTAGGCAAGGATCATTCTCCTGATCTTCTCTGATCCTGGTGGGTGACCATTCTTCATTGACTACTGTAGTTCTTGAAACTGCAGCTTCCCTAGATTCCGCCTTGTTGCAGTGGGAGCAGTCTGTTGGACACGGTCGTCTGGACAGGGAGTCGGCATTTCGGTGACTCACACAAGCTCGATGTTCGATGTTGAAATTGTACTCTTGAAGTCGTTCAATCCATTTAGCGATCTGGCCCTCGGGATTCTTGAACTTCATCAACCACTTGAGTGCTGCATGATCAGTCCGGATTAAAAACTTCCTACCATAGAGATACTGGTAAAAGTGTTCCACGAACTTCACTACCGCCAAAAGTTCTCTTCTTGTGACGCAGTAGTTTCGTTCTGGTTTGGAGAGGACTTTACTGAAATATCCCAGCACTCCTTCTTGCCCTCCTTGGATCTGCTTGCGTCAGTGTCAAGAATATAGTCTCCCACTGGTAATGGATATCCTAATATCGGCGCCGAGGTTAAATGCCTCTTCAAGGTTTCAAAAGCCATTTGACAGTCTTCGTCCCATTGGAAAGCTCTTGATTCTTCTGTAAGTCGAGTTAGAGGCTTGGCAATATCTTCAAACTTCCTGATAAATCTTCTATAATACGTGCAAAGTCCAAGAAAACTCCTAATTTGATGTTTGTCGGTTGGTTGCGGCCATTACTGAATGGAAGCAATTTTCTCTGGATCCACCGCCTCTCCTTCATTGCTCACTATATGACCTCGGTTTTGGCTGACATTTCTTCGGGTTTAACATGAGCAGGGCAGCTTGGAGTCGTTTTAATACGTCTTCCAAATTCTTCAAGTGTTCGTCAAATGTCTTCCCTAGTACTACGATGTTGTCCAAATAGACCAGGCATGTCTTCCAGGACAACCCTCTCACGACATTTTCCATGAGTCTTTCAAATGTCGCAGGCGCATTACAGAGCCCGAATGACATGACGTTGAATTGCCATAATCCAGATCCGGTGGTAAAAGCAGTCTTCTCTTTTTGTCTTCTGGAGCCATTTACACTTGCCAATAACCAGACTTCAGGTCCAAGGTGGAAAACAGTTTTCTACCGGCCAAAGTATCTAGCGTATCGTCAATTCGAGGAAGAGGATAGCTGTCTTTCTTCGTCACGTTGTTAAGCTGGCGATAATCCACGCAGAATCCCGTAGATCCATCTTTTTTCATAACGAGCACTGCTGGAGACACCCATGGACTAGTAGATAGTTCTATTACTTTTTCTTCTGCCATATCTCGAATTATTCTTTCAGCATCCTCTCTCTTCGCTCATGGAAGTCGTCGAGCTGATTGCCTAAATGGTTTAGCATTACCAGTATCGATTTTGTGTTTGACGGCTGATGTTCAACCAGTCTTTCCTCTTTTTGGTACGAATAGGTCTCGATACTGCAAGAGAAATTCTCTCATTCTCTTTTTTTCAGCTCGCTCCAAAGATTGACCAGCTACTGATAACATCTGTTCGAATCTGGCATTAGAATTATCGGAGGTCGTTGTTTGGCGAACTATAGACGTCACCGGTACGCAGGATCTAATCTTGGTTTCCTTCTTAATGGTAATTGGGTAATCGTTCACGTTTATCAATCGTACAGGGATCTCCTTCGCCGACGTAACCAATCCCTTTCCAATTAGTACTCCTTTGCCAACCTCTTCATCGTGGTTCCTTGGCTCCATCATAACCGGTGTACCTTCTTCCATGATTCCCTGTAGCCGTGCTACTATCATGGTTTCGCTTCGTGCAGGTAGAACACGGAATCTTCCTGTACAGCTGCCAACACCACGCTGCCTTCATGTGGATGAAGGAATACCTCCTCGGAGCCCACTTTAATGGTTCTGTTTCTAAAGTCTAATTGGAAACCATGTAAATTCATTACGTCCATTCCCAGAATCACGTCTTCTTCAATGTCAGCTACGATTACCGTATGCGTGAACTTTTCTGCGCCAATTCCCAATTGGATTTGTGTTTCCCCGTGAACGTTGGCACTCTCGCCCGTGGCGGTCCGCAGTCGCAGTCTCGTTGGTAGAAGCTTCATCTTGGGGTTTATTATCTCTGGTCGTATAATGGTTTCTAGTTGCTCCAGTGTCAACCAGCAGAGCATATTTCTTGCCATTTACTTCGAGATCCACATACACACTGTCGTTGCGACATCTGAGCGAAGCTATCAGTATGAGAGGGTCTTTGGATCGATCATGGGTTGGTGCTGCCCCTCGTAGCCGACCCGTTCTAGTTTTCCTGTGACTGGGGTTCTTGGTTTGCAGGAGTCTTGGGGCGCTTACACGAACTACGTGCATACCCTAGATCGCCACAATTCCAGCTTTCTCGGCTTCTTGTCCATCATACTTTGATCAAGCTGACGATCTGGTCAAACTTGGCCTCGTCGCCTGCTTCTTGGATAGTCCTAACTTTGTTGTAACCCGAAGCCTTCGTTGCTGCTTCATATTCAATAGCAGCTGTCAATGCGTCAACTAATGTTTTGGGATGGGCTAAGCGAAGCGTCCTCTGCATATCGGGGTCACGTAAGCCATCAATAAACGCATGTATGCCCAGACATTCCATCATGTTCGCTGCTGGTGATGGATAAGCAAATCGAACGAGTCGGACAATATCCACTCCATATACTTGAAGTGCTTCGTCACATTTCTGCCTTCGGTTCTTCAGCTGGGATTGGTACAA
Source organism: Galeruca laticollis (assembly GCA_963921935.1). Taxonomy (NCBI): domain Eukaryota; kingdom Metazoa; phylum Arthropoda; class Insecta; order Coleoptera; family Chrysomelidae; genus Galeruca; species Galeruca laticollis. The sequence continues at coordinate 149,959,647 of OY998179.1, read as the reverse complement.
ATGTTCTAGATATTCGTGACCATATCGCATGTCCAACCTCTTCTTCAGCTGCTCAAAATCATCCGTTTCGTCTGAAGTACATCTAAGGCATCTCCCCGAAGCGCGATAGTTAAGTTCACTGCTTTGTCTCTATCGGACCAATTATTCACTCTAGCGGCTGCTTCAAATTGTTTCACATAATTGGTCCACGACATTTTTCCATCGAACGTTGGGGCCTTGACTCGGGTAAAACTGCCAATGTCTTCAAACTTAGGTAGTGTTTCTGACTTGCAAGGTTTCGTTTGCTCGGTCTTCTTTTCTTCCTCTGGCGTGCCTCGTGTTCTTGAAACGGCAATCTTCTCCTCTAACTCCTTGATTTTCTCGTCTATCGTTGTAATCTTACTCTCGATTTTCTCGTCCATCGTTGACATTTTATTCTCGATTTTCTCGTCCATTGTTGACATCTTAATAACGATTTCAGATTTTAGAAACGAAATTTCATTTTCAACGTCAGCGGCAATGTCGTTTTTCATAAATAAGATATCGGCAGATATACCGTTCTTCAACGTAGTAATTTTCTCGTCCATATTAACAGAAATGTCGTTCTTCACAGCAGAAATATCGTTCTTTATAGCCGAAATATCACTTATCACATTCGTAGAAATCTTCTCTTCCATGCCAGAAATTCGTTCTTCATAGCAGAAATCTTCTCGTCCATGTTCTCTTCCATGGCAGAAATCTTCTCGTCCATGTTAGCAGAAATATTAGCAGAAATTGACGAGATTAAGGTGGACGCCTCGTTATTAAATAAAACTGTTTCTGGATCAAAGCCGTCATTTTCCAGTGACAATTTAAGTCTTTCTACTAATTCACTTTTCTTACCGGACGTTTCCAACTCACGATCTTCCAATTCTGCTCTTCACTCAGTCACTTTCAAGTCCCTTAGTCTCTTGGCCATTTTTACGTAGATATTTATTTATATTATCCTACTTCTGACACCAATGTAATGTTTTTCTTAATTATTAAAACGTTTTATTACGGGTGGGATAAATTCATACACACGGTAGGTTCACTTACTTAATTTATTTATTCACTACACTATTCACTAATTATTGACACAGTATATTCACTTAAACTAATTTATATAAACAGTTCACTAATTTATATTCACTTATTTACTGTTCATCTTACGATGTTAAATTATAAACTAAACTGACTCTTCCTGGTCGGTCCCTTATATATGAGTGACTTTTTCACTAGATAATTCTAGATTGCGGCTTACACAAAAATAATTGGCTCTCTGGCATTTTCTAGATAAGACTGGTCACAAAAACAGTGTCTAGATAAGATAGTCACAATCGTAAACAATTCTAAGAAGTCCCTGCGCGTCCGGCATAATTTCAACTTTCATACCTGGCTTAGACAGAGTCGGAGTTAGGGACTATACCAGTGTGCTATTTCGTAACAATACACATTACTGGGTTACCAAGATTTCAAAGCAAGCGATCTCTAGTATCGTACCATCAGTCTGTGATGCCCTGGTAGAAGCGCTTCGAGATTTTGTCAAGGTAAGATAAATATAACTAAATTCATGTACTCGTATTTAAGATTTCTTATTTATTTACTTAAACTGACAACATTCTAAACTTAAAAAATATATATTATACCAAGTTTCATACAGGTCTTCTTGAGCTGTTCTTATGTTATTCTTGAGTTATTCATAGAGAAAGAAGCTGGTCGTCAAAGTCAGTTGCGGAAATGATATTTTCACTTGATGAGGTATGAGATAGAGCAGACGAAGGTGACGGTGAGGTATAGGATGAAGATGAATGTGGTGTTAAGCTCTGTGTGGATGGCGGAGATTGAAAAGTTGGTTATCCATAAAAAATGGGTTGCGAGGTTGCAAATTGTGAGGAGGTTGAAAAGTTGGTTGTCCATAAAAATTGACTTGCGAATTGTAAACAGGTTGAAAAGTTGGCCGTCCAAAAATTAGGTTGCGAATTGTAAGAGAAATGTCCCATCTCTGCCTCAAATAATACATTATCAATAATCTGTTGTGCCCAAAACCTTGCTTGAGGTGAGGTAATGTTTCTCAGCTTAATGGCCACCTGTTCTCCATATAATGTATATTCATCTTTGTCATTCTTCCTTGTTTGAATCGCCCTCAATAGGTTTACCACCTCATCAATGATTGAAGCGTTAGTAGCAGAAGTTGAACTTACTTCACGTTTCTTAAGTGGTTGTTTTGGGGAAGTAAATATTTTTCCAGAATGTGTGTCTGTAGCTACAACATTATCTCCCGCGTTTGATGACTCTGCATTATCCACGTTTCTTTTATTATCATTTTCGTTTTCGTTATCCTCTGTAAGTTCGTTGTCTTCTGTATGTTCGTCGTCCTCTGTATGTTGTGAACCCTGGAATTAATGTACTGTATAAATACAATTTTACAGCTATTAGCTTTTAGTTATCATTTTTTTAATTCAACTTTATTTTTCTTTTCACAGATGCCGCAAAATACAGAGGAATGGGAATGTGTTGCTAAATTGTTCAATGAAAAGTGGAACTATCCCAACTGTGTGGGTGCCATTGATGGCAAGCATATAAACATTCAAGCACCAATACACTCGGGCTCAGAATATTTTAATTACAAGGTTTTTTTTAGTATTGTCTTGCTGTAGTTGATGCAAATTACATTTTTATGTACGCGCACGTTGGTTGCCAGGGTCGAATTTGTGTATACGTGTTGACAGACCCACATTTTTTAAAAATAGGTTTTTTGGACTCACAAACATATGAAACGTGTAGATCCACTCGAATCTCGAAACATCAAAATCACTCCATTACAATACTTCCCTTATATGTATACAGATATTACAAATACTATATATAAGGTGAAGTAATAAAAATAATAGAGAATTGTGACAATGCCTTAAACGTATTTTAAGGTACAAAAAAGGAACATTAGAACTTACATTAGTTTATAAACAAAATCATATTTTGGAAGGAAATGTATACTCCAACAATTTGTTGGAATACTAAAACACAAAATTATGTAGCAGCTTCATCTACCGAAGCTGAATATATGTCACGTTTTGAAGGCGTAAAAGAATATTTATGGAATTAACTGTCTCGACCCTTACTTCGTGGAATCTGCTCATATTAGTGTTAATTCCACAATATAATAATATCTAAGCTTCAATATTTGTAATATCACATCTTCTTCTTTTTTCTATAAACATATATTAAGTCAATCACAAGTTAGGTCACTTCTTGGTCTAGCCAAAAATAACTACTAAACATCAAATAAAATGTAACTTCTGTCATTCTGACGATGATATTGATTTATCGAAACAATTGTCAATTTTTTAGAATTCTCAATAACTTTTATTATATTGTGGAATAAACTAGAAACCGTGAGTTTCATTTAAAACACGAATATTTATGGGTTAAATCTCTTTCAAGAAATATTAATTTTAATATAACGCAGTCTATAATTATATATGAAAATAATAACGGTAGCATTGCAATAGCTAATAATCCTGTTTTTCATTAACGATCTAAACACATTGATATCCAATATTATTTTACAAGAGAAAAAGTATATAAAAATGTGGTAATTTTAAAACATATTTCGATAGGTAACCAATTAGCAGAAGCTCTGACGAAATCACTGCCTTGTCCTAGGTTCCAGAACTACGTTTTAAAACGGGCTTGATGGAAATCCAGAATATAGATGATAAGATTAATTATTATCAAGTCGAATTAATAAAACAAAGCAAAACCTTTTCCTATTTTAGCAAAAGCAAATCCTTATCCAGTCGACGTTTACCGTTAGATTGAAGTAAATGCATATTAATAAAGTAAAGCCTCTACTTACTTGCTGAAGCAAATCCTTGCATATTGATGCATGTAGTCAGATGCAGATTCATCGTAGTCGTAAAAGGTGTGTATGTGATTAACTCTTGCTATGGCTGATTTGGTGAACGTGAGAGACGTCAAACATTACAAACCTCGTTGTACTCAAAACAGCAAAGATTTTAAAAAGATATTTCGCTTTCAGGAAAATAATGTTGAATGCCTTGCAAACCATTTTTTACATGAAATTGGAGAGACCCGAGGCGGTGCACTGTCTCAGCAGTGCAAAAAATGAAGATATGTTTGCGATACCTAGCTGATCCTTGTTATAAAAGTGGAATCGGAGAAGAACTTGCACTGTTAATGCTGTGGTTGACCGTATTATTGCAAAAGCTGATAATTGAATAAAATTTACCAGTACTGAAAATGAAATCCTGCAGGCAAAGGATTTGTGGTAAACAAAATATCGCTTTCCAACAGCGATTGGTGTAATCTATTGCACTCATGTAGGAATTCTTAAACCACGAATTCATGGAGAAGAATATATAAATCGGAAAGGAAAAGCAACGTTAAATATTGAAGCTACTTGTGATGCAAAAGAAATGTTTACCAGTGTTGACGTTAGTTGGCCTGGATCTGTTCACGATGCCATGTTAGACAAGTTATGCATACATCACAGAACGCGGTATTGATCGGTGATAGTGGATATGGAATAGAGCCCTGGTTGATGACACCATTCAAAAATCCAATTAATCCTACAAAAAAGGTATTCAATGCACTGTTGAAATCGGAAAGGGTTGTAATCGAAAAGTGCTTTTGACAGTTAAAACGACGATTTTCCATATTACAATATGTCTGCCGGGTAAAACTTAGAAACATTCCAAAAATAATAGTGGCATGTATTATATTGCATAACATTGCAAAACATTTAAGAGATCGTGACTTCGAAGGACCTGAAGATATTCCTGAAGAAGATGAATACTTTCCTATTAATGATGACAACGATGAAAATACACTTCGTCTTCGTCGCCGAGGACAAGCGGTGAGGCAAAATTTGGCTGCAATAATTAGACAGTTAATGTAGTTATTATTGATTTTAATGAACACTTATAATAAAAAGAAATATATTCAAAATACGTAAATATTATTTGTAACGGTTAATAACGTCATTCAGTTCAAATCGTAAAAACTTCTATCTCGGTCAACAATAATGTTGTCTTGCAAAGTATCTCCTGTTTTTTGATGAGTGTTCGTGATTGAATCCAGATATGCCTTATATATTTTAAATTCAACCGCGCAATGTTGACATTTAAAGTTTTGTACCGAGTGTGTGTAAAATGTCGTAGTAGTAAGACAATCACCGCGTGCTACAGTACAAAGGTGTGTGGGTGAAGCTATATCGATACGAGTACAACGCCGGCCGGTTAATCTCCGAGAGAAATAAGTAAAAAGGTAAAATGTCATCCTTTAATTAATTATCATTAATGAATATTACAGTTCACTTCAATTGAAATTTAAAACAAAAGGGAAATTGCTATCGTCCCGAACATTGGTCCTTCTTAGCCTGAATAGTTATTTTTTAGCCTAGAAAAAAGGCACTTTATTACTCTCATTTAAAAACAAAATTTTCATTATAAATGTACGTTTGTTTATTTTTACTCTTTACAATAATTTTTAAATCGATCTACTTTATTTCAAAAGTGAGTAACCTTGAAGATTTTGTACCTGAATTTCTTGATATTGCCGAACGAAAACTGGTCGTTTGATTATTGAATATTTTTATAATTTCCAAACGGAGATTTAAACAGACGTGTTTTTCTTTGATTAGTTACTCAAAAATTTTTCGATATACCTTTATTTTATTATCCTTTTGCCATATGCGCGTTTTTTATAGTAAATAGAGAACTCACATTTTTTCTTTTCTTATCAACTGTTCAATTTCATGGTTATTAATTATTTTTTTTACTTTACTCTTTCTATCCTTTTCGCTATACAGGGTGATTCAACAATTCTATTAAATCATTTGTTTATTTCAAATTTTACAGTTAGTAACCGGTAGTTTGTACGATATGATTTGAAATTTGATTCAATTCATTCGCAACATTTTATTGAAAATTTGCTTCCTTTGCTCAAACAAATGTATCGTATGATTTTTCTTTGTCAAGAGCATAGAGAGTTTCAACGTATTTTTTGGAGATTTTCTACAGAAGATTGTGTTCGGGAGTATCGTCGGAATACTCTAACTTATGGTGTTACTTCTTCTCCATTTCTAGCTCTTCGTACTTTGCATCAACTTGCACGTGACGAAGGACATCACTTTCCACAAGCTGCTAACATTATTCATACTTGCTCTTATATTGATGATTTTTGTTTTGGCTCGAATGATTTTGTAGAAGCTCAAACGCTTATGCAAGATTCAATTTCTCTTTTGTATCTTGGCGGTTTTGAACTTCGTGAATGGTGTTCAAATGAACCTCTCTTATTATCGAATTTACCTACTTCTTTTATTACTCCCCATAGCCTAAGTTTTGAACCAGATTTGGACAACTCTCTCAAAGTTCTTGGGTTACGCTGGTCTTCTCATTCGGACTGTTTTACATTTTGTGTTCAATCGCGAGAAGATCTTCCTTGTACCAAACGTTGTATGCTTTCGGAATTAGCTCGAATCTATGATCCTCTAGGATGTCTTCAGCGTCTGTGGTTAGCTGGAACATCTTGGGATGAATGTCCATCTTTTGATATCATTCAAATTTGGGAACAATATAAAATCGAACTTCCTCTACTGTCTCAAGTTCGCATACCTCGCCATTTATTGTTCTTCAATTTTCCTGTAGTCGAATTACATGGTTTCTGTGACGCCAGTGGAAGAGGCTATGCTTGCGTTTTATATCTTCGGTGCGTGAATTCCGAGAGTAAAGTTTCTGTTCAATTATTGTGTGCAAAATCCAAAGTAGCACCTACGAAAAAACTGACCATTCCTCGTCTTGAGTTATGTGCCGCTGTTTTGCTTTCCAAGTTAGTTGCTTATGTTCTACATATATGTCCTAAATTTACCGAGATCCCAATTTATGCATGATTGGATTCCCAAATTGTATTACACTGGATTAAAAGTTCTCCCCACAAATTAAAGATATTTGTGGCCAATCGTATATCTTATATTCAGTCTAAAGTTTCTCCGACTCTATGGCATTACATTAATTCTAAGCAAAATGCTTCTGATATTGCGTCTCGTGGTGTTCTACCATCCGAATTTTTATCTTCACCCGAGTGGATTAATGGTCCTCACTTTCTGTACGACCATCCGGTTTGTTTCCCAACCGTACCCCTATCCTTATCTTCAAAAGATCTTGCCGAAGAAGAACGGACTGTAGCTCTTGTATATCTGTCCTTGGAACCCTCTTTCTTGGAGTCTCTTATAAATAGACATTCCTCGTTCGCTACATTACAACGAGTTTTAGCATATGTCTTACAATTTATTTATAATCTTCGTCATGTTTCCTCTCGACGTTCCGGTTTCCTAACTTCTAACGAATTACATTACGCTCTTTTATGTCTCGTAAAATATACACAGAATAATTATTTTCATAAAGAACAAATGTCTAAATTCTTCTCAAAATCTCTTAGAAAACTTCGTACCTTCCAGAATTGGTGGTCGATTAAAACATGCTCCTTTATCGTACGCTTCAAAACACCCCCTTTTATTACCCCGCAATTCTCCTTTAACGTTTATTCTCATTAGATATTTTCACGAGAAGAATTTACGTGCCGGACCAAAAACCACCCAATTCCTGATATCCCAATATTTTTGGATAGTCTCTTCGAAAAGAGCCATAAACTCCGTCACTTCAAAATGCATTCGTTGTTGGAAACAGTCCCCCAAGTCTTTTCACCCGCCTATGGGCGATTTACCTAAATTCCGATTGTCCTCGATTAAAGCTTTTTCTCAGAGTGGTGTTGACTTTGGAGGACCCTTTTACATTACCTCTTCATGATATCGTGGTGTTCGTACAATCAAAGCCTACATATGTCTCTTTGTTTGTTGTGCCACAAAGGCTTTACATCTTGAGTTAGTTAGTAATTTAACTTCTGAAGGTTTTCTTGCCGCGTTGCAAAGATTTATTTCTTGTCGTGGTCGCGTATCCCACATCTTTTGCGACAATGGCACCAATTTTACTGGAGCCGTGAGAGAACTTCAAGAATATATGAAAACCGCCGCTGAGCAGGAAACTTGCCAGTTTTCTTTCAGTCCGCCTTCCGGGCCACATTTCAATGGTCTGTGGGAAGCCGGTATAAAATCAGTGAAAACCCATCTTACACGCGTGGTGGGAGACCAAATTTTAACTTACGAAGAATTTTATACTGTCTTAGTATTGATTGAAGCCTTGCTTAATTCTCGGCCCCTCACCCCTTTGACATATGATATAGAGGAGACATCAATGCTCTCGCTCCTGGTCACTTTCTAAGTCTGGAGCCCTTAAAAACTCTTTCTTTCCCTGATTTCTATGAATAAATTGTCTCGTTGGCAGCTTCTTCAAAGGATGCATCAAGACTTTTGGTCTCGTTGGAAACGAGAATATCTTCATACTCTCCAACAACGGTCAAAGTGGCTAACGCCCACATCACCTTATCCTAAAATAGGGCAACTAGTCTTGATTCACGAGGATAATGATCCCCCCGGGCGTTGGGTCATGGCTCGAATCACTGCTTTATATCCTGGTCAAGATGGTATTGTTAGAGTTGTAAGCGTTAGGGCCGCCAATGGAATTTTAAGGCGTCCCTTGGTCAAATTGTCCCCTTTACCGATAGAGGACAATTAATATACTTCCAATAAGTAGTCTTTTTTTAGTAATTAGTTATTTTTAGTATTTTGTAAATATCTAACCAGATACAACATTTTCAAGGTGTCACAATCATTAATTTTAGTTCTTTATCATTTTCTTAATTTTCTTTCTAAAATATCTACATTTATTCTTTTTTTTTTCTTTCAAAATGCACCCATGCATTTGGCGGGGGAGAATGTTCGTGATTGAATCCAGATATGCCTTATATATTTTAAATTCAACCGCGCAATGTTGACATTTTCACCTCGTCAAAGTTTTGTACCGAGTGTGTGTAAAGTATCGTAGTAGTAAGACAATCACCGCGTGCTACAGTACAAAGGTGTGTGGGTGAAGCTACATCGATACGAGTACAACGCCGGCCGGTTAATCTCCGAGAGAAATAAGTAAAAAGGTAAAATGTCATCCTTTAATTAATTATTATTAATGAATATTACAGTTCACTTCAATTGAAATTTAAAACAAAAGGGAAATTGCTATCGTCCCGAACAATGAGTATTATAATGTTCACTTTGTAACTTTTGAGGTTTTTTTTTGATAAAACTCCCTTTGCAAAGTTGATGTTTGAAATTGTTGGAGTAAAACTAATGGCTGTAACTACTTTGTGGTTAAATTTTTGGTTTCATCGGTTTCATACTTATCTGTGGCTGTTTTTCTCCTTGATGGCATACTGGCTTTGGTTGCTGTTGTATTATTTTCTGCTGGAACGGAGACGCTTGATGATGAGGTTGGCACCAAATCACTTTCTGTTGTTGGATTTTGCAATATGCCGATTTGTATTGGCCCTGTGTAAAGAAATGTAAGATCGGAACCTAACGTTCTTCAGCTGAGTTATTTCAGTTGTTTTTTTCCGATTTACTGACCTGTAAACAGTCGCATATGTTAGCAATCATTACTACCATTATTTTCAAAAATAAGATAGATATATACACAATTAAATTACCTTTAATTCTGCTGATAGTCGGATTTGTGTCTCTCTACTGCTGCCACCATTTGTTCTTCCCAGTCTACTAGTTTTATTCTTTTGTTTCATGTTTTCTTTAAGTCCCTTCTTTTCTCTTAGGTCTACTCTTCATGTTGTTAACTTTTTTCATGAAACCTTTGACATCTAGTTCTTTACCAAATATTTTTGCAATACCTATGCGATCGCTTCATATTTCCTTTTTTTAACTTTCGGAACTTGTGACTTAACCAAAATAATAGGGCACTGCTATTATTGTACTGTTGTTCAGTTTCGCTTTCACTTGACGAAGACATTTCAAAACCCAACTTACAACTTACCACTATTAATCAGCTCGTGAATATAGACGAATTGGCACGTTGTAAACAACTAGCTGCTTCGCGTGTCTCGACATGTATGAGACCCTTTTACTCTTCTACAGAAGCATTTACTTGCAAGTATAAGGTAATCATTATTAATTTGGAGACAAGGGTTTCCTTTTACTTCTACCTTTTACTTGCAGCAAAACCTTTTACTTTGACCTTTTCCTTTTAAGCAATTCCTTTCTTTTTATTAATTCGACTCAATATTTTTGGTCTGATTGGAGTTTTCTTTGGGGTTTTCCCAATCCATGCAAAAAATGTTGGACAATAACGTTTCCCCAAAATAATATAAGCATAATAATTTTAATTTATATTAATTATTAATAAGTTTTATTTCTCTACTTTTCTCTTTTTGAGTGGGAGTGTTAGATACACACTATATATATATGGTACGTGTCTTTATATTAGATACAAAAAGAAGAGATAAGAGCTTTGTTAATGTCCGATGAATGCATGCTTTCATTATCGAAAACTGTTGATGAAACCATAACTGAGTATTCTCTAATATACAAATATTAAGTTTTAAGTCTCATGATATATGATGTATCGTAATAATCAATAAAATAACTATCTATTTATATCAGTTGTTTTATTTATGAATGCCCTTTTTCTACTACAAATCTAATATAGAATGGTTGCGTGTCACGTTTGCTTTAACTTATGTAAGCCACTAAGAGGATTGTTTCCATATAGATTTGTTCCAGTTAATGTCCAATAGTAATGACAAAAGAATTGTAAAATACACGGACTATAATCATAGATACATATATTTCTGAAGATGTCCTGTTTACTCCACAACTATGTGCTAAAAATTCTGCAATACTTTTCAACGGTACAATTATGGCGAAATCCCTAGATTTCTTTTAATAAAATGCATTTCTTTGAATTGTGCACCTTAAAGTAAGAAAATTAGATTTTTAACTTAGTTTCAGGAACTATTAAACTGTTGTTTGTAGTTAATGTAGATATTCATTAAATTGGACATCTGTATATGGTGATAAAAATTATTCGATAATTCCATGAGTGTATATAAATACGTTATTATAAAACATATTCCAAAATCACCGCATTTTGTTTAAATTCGTCCCTGTTCACCAAAATAAAATTTCAAAATTAACTTTGCAGCTTATCCTTTTAAATAGCAGAACATTTGCAGTGTCAAAAGCATCGTATACTTGCAATATGTTTTTTTTCGATTCAAGGTTATTGAGATAAAGTTTGCGTAATTTTGATAAATAATAGATTTTAACAATTATTACTGGTTACTACTTAACACGACTGCACCACAATGTGTTTATTAGGCTTTGACTGCACAGTGTGCGGCGGTATCAGTGGCGTAGCCAGCAACGTGGGGCGAGGGGGGCAAACATATTATGATTCTTTAGAAGCAGTCCTATTATAATGAAAATACGGTACTTTATATAATAAAACGTGTTTTACAAAACATGACAAAGGCCGCAGCTACGTCGTGCACTGATTTTGGAGAACTTTGTTATGGCTACGTATAGAATTTTAAGAATTGATGTCTGTGTTTGAAATGTTACAAAAAAAATATATCATGAACTGTATAATTGAGCCGCAGAAATGTGAATCAATATATTTTTCTCTTTCAGACATTTCAAACATATAGGTACGGTGTTTATTTTTGAAAATATGTATGTTACCAAATACTTTGTTAAGGGTGTGACGAAAAAATACGGTGTGGGGCGCCAAGTTAGGAGGGCGGGGGGGCAGTAGCACCCCCCCCCGGCCCCATCTGGCTACGCCACTGGGCGGCACTGGGTATAAGCAGAAACTAACGGCATCTGTAGGGAACAAGGTGTTTTGACTAATACGTTACTTATGCCAATCGATAACTATCAAATAGATACATTTACCAAACCAATAAATTATTATGGGTTTCTGAACTTCAAAGTGGACCAAATTGTGGAACTGGCACCTATTGAATCGATAACTTGGTTAAATTCATTACACAAACATGGCGACGTAACTAATGGCTGAATATGTAGAGTACTCTAAGGCCAAATCCTAAAAAACGGAAGAATGCCGATCCTAATTTTAATATTTTATTTGTTATCAATGTGAATTGGTTTATTTGTTACTTAATCTAAAAACGTGTTTACAATAATAGTAATGGAGAACAAAGATAATAAAAGGTCTAAAAACTACGGAGTATGACAAAAATTTATTATTTGAGATATAACTCAACAATATTAGCATATTATAGAAAACAAAAACAACCGATTCCACGAATATTAAAATGAAAAATTAAGCATGGGACACCATTAGAGATAATTTTAATGCGAATTGTCCAATAGGCTTCTACGAAGCAATCACAAGCTTTTTGTATGACGGGATGAAAAAAAAAGTCGAGGAAAAACATTGAGAGAAAAAAAGATTGCGTCTACTACTAATTACGTTCAAATTGTGTCCGATTAATTCAATTAGTAGGTTGGCTGTATTTTTCGTTAAAAGGAATCTATTTTTACATTCCAAGTCGCTATATTTCTCGAACTGATTTTCTCGGGTAGGTACGACAATTTTTTGGCCGCTCTATATGCCGAATTATATATCAAGTTTCTTCATCCGATGATGTAGATAAATTTGAATATTCCATCTTACCTAATACAAAAATATTCGATATAGCACATTGTATACTCTATATTAACAATAGCAATTTTCTTCATTCAATCTTCGAATTATAATATATCTGTAGAGATTAGATTAGTTAGATGAATTTAACAACCTGCGCTTGAGTCAATAGTTATCCAATGGATATCTGCTCAACTTTCTACAGATATGGATTCGACAACTTATCGCGTAGATAATGTTTATCAAACAGTTCAGAAACCCAATCTACCAGATATATATATATATATATATATATATATATATATATATATATATATATATATATCTTAAGACACCGGACATTAGTGATCTCAACAAAATACACAGGTGCCATGCAAGATATTCTAATTCATAATTGCTATAATAGATTATAATTTGGAAAAAGTTCCAAAGACCTCTGTGATTAGTTAGCCTCTTATAATTCCTCATTGAGAAAAACAATCGTGGTTCAAAAAACTGGATATATATGTGCTTTTTTTGGTACTAGTATAATAGTAAATATACATGACCTTTTCAAAGAGATTAATGATCCTTCGATGACAATAACAGATTTTCACGATTCTATTTTCATGCTTATGATTTTACATGATGAAGGTGAAACCAGTGATGCTGATAGTAATTCATCCTCCAGCGAAAACAAACAAAAAAGAAGCACCTGTTCATCAAGTTAGAAAATATTGTGTTGTATGCTATCAGAAAAAAAACGAAAGGTTAAATTCATAAAAATAATGTAATAAAAGTCTTGCTAAGACTGTGTCAAATAGCCAAATTTTTGTTTGTAATGTTTTAATTCATCCCATAAATAAATATACCTATCCACTGAAATGATTTAAAAATTTTATATAAAAATATATGTTTAGAAAGTATTACCTTATTTTATTTTTTCCGTTAAATTAATTAGAACAAAAAATACCTTTAATAAACATGTTACAAAAAAACGAACAATTTTTATGTCCCCATCATAAAACAGGGCCAAGCGGGCCCAAGTATGCCTAGAAACACATTAAACTATTGGCCTGGAGAGCACGATATAGCGAAAATATACCAGCGGTCCCTAGAGACCGCCGTGGTTCCATAGTAAATGATGGTAACGGTCCTCTGGGGCCGTTAACGAGTTAAATTTGGTTACTGTTGTGAATATTCCAGTGTTTCTTATTATTTCCTCCAACTCTAAGCTAAAAGTACCTTGAATGGAGGATCGTACTGTGTCAGATCTCGTTTAATCCCAAATTCTTCAAATATTTGACCTTTCATGTTACTTTACAACTCTATTTTGGTATTTCTAGGTTACTCATAGCTTGGTACATTTTCTTGCAGTCTACTTTCTATCATAGGTTTGCTTGAAGTCTATAAAAAGAGTATGTAATTCCATTATTTTATATTCAGAACATGTGGTTTGAATTTCTTGTAAACTATGGTGACTGAAACTTCAATGTCTCACGAATCAATTAGTGTCATTCATGCCCTGCGATCTTTTATAGCCACTGCTAAACTGCATTTTTAACGCCATCTATTCGCTTGGAAGGTTACTAACGAACTTTATTTAAATTGACTGATTGCTGTAATACCGTCATCTGTGAATTTACCCTAACCAAGCTGTTTGGATGTCAATTTTAAAAAATAAAGTAATTTTTGACAAATGGGTAAATTTATGTGGAAACAGAAGGTTGAAGGAGAAAATGACATCTGAGAATATTTACAACAATTGTAGAGTGTGTGCCTTACACTTTTTACCTAAAGATTTTGGTCCATATAAAGTTCTGAAAAGAGGAGTTTTCGCATCAGTCAATTTACCAGGTAAATCTTTAATAATTAAAGAAAAAAACTAACAACTAACTAGAATACATTTATTCAATAATTGTTTTTATTTTCTAGAATCTTTAGAAACAGTAACTGATGATGTTCCTGCCTCAATAATTGAAGCTGAACCATCAACCTCTTAGCTGTACCACAAATTGGCACTTTAAAGTTACAGGAATCTTTAAATGCTCAGTTTGTAAAACTGAGAGCTAACAAAGCACAAGAATCCTGTGTGCTATTAATGAGGCTAGTTGTAGCTATTCAGTTGAACCCGAGCTGAAATTATCAACACATGCTGTTCAAGATTCTACTTCTGTCACACCAGCAGACTTGAATGCCATGGTTACTCCAAAAAGAAGTGAGTGAATAATTAATTGATGTATTAATATATAGGTGTTTAACAAAGAAATTTTCACAGAAATAGTAGATATTGGGTATAGGTCAATATTATGATTTATTAAAAAACATGAAAAATGATTAGGTACTTAGATATGCATTTATAATTTCATATTATTTAGTTACATCAAGTTTTGACTGTATACTTCTATTAGAATATTGTCTAAAATAGGGTTTAAAATTTAACATTTCAACAAAAATGTTATCTAAATGCAATGTATATTGCATATTCATATTATTTTTTATTGTTAATGATATTATTTTTTAATTTAGAAAGATCTGATTTACTTGCTGAGGTGAATGTATCTAGGGTTAAAGGCCAATCACCAAAACCCAGACGTCTCTATTAAATAGCCACTCAATTTAAAAAAGAGCTACCCAGTTTGTAAGAAGTCGTCAGTCGCTGTTAAAAAGGTATGCTGCTCAAACCTTTAAAAAATCTGAACTTTATGAAAAATTTGTATCCATTATATTGTATCATATGTGTAATATTTGTTAGCACATGCTATTATCGATAAATTATTCTTATCTTAAGTTTGAGAAGAAAATAAAGAAAATCACTATACTATACTATTTTATAAACAAAATTTCATATTAAATTTTTGAAACTATTTGTCGACATTCGTCTATAAATAAACTATCCTTGTTAATAAAAACAGATAAAAGCTTTAAACAGCTTTTTGAAGCAACCTATCATACTTTTAAGCCAAAATAAAATAACAGGTTGTTGTTAAACTTTGTGTGACTGTTTTTATTTGTTTATTTAAGAAAAAATAATATAGGCATAACTTAAAAACCTTCAGTATTTGCCATCTAGTAGTAGCTAGTGAACGGTGACTAATCATGCAGGTCTCTTCCTTTATTTTTTCCCTGTTGGTGAATAGTAACCTTACACCACAATAGATGGCGCAGCACTCGACAAAACTTTGTAGCTTCGGACTCAGTACAGGAGATTCCATTCTTCCCCGTATTAAAAGTATTTATGTATAGTGTCATTTTAAGACATTATTTGGGTACAACTTCACAATAAAAAATTTCAGCCCAAAAACTTTGATCGCTAAGTACCATTTCAAGGTACCTGTTTTCACTCAATATATGATATAAAACAAAATTCATGGCTGAAGTCAATATCTGGAAATGCATTCAAAAACATGTTTAGTTGGTGTATATTATTTCGAAAGTATTCTACTTCGAAGGTGATACAATAAATTTGTATCAATAAATAGTTATTTATTATACAAGGGAAACAAGTATTAGATTTTAGCTCGAGGTTATGTTGTCTCCCGATCGAAACAATTGTCAATTTTTTAGAATTTTCAATAACTTGTATTATATTGTGGAATTAACTAGAGACCTTGAGTTTCATTTGAAAACACTAATATGAGCATATTCCACGCAGTAAGGGTGGAGACAGTCAATTTCAATAAATATATGTCAATTTAATTCTGTGATTTGATTAAAAAATTGCGAACTCAGTGATTGTTTAGTAGTTATTTTGGAAAATATAAAGTTAAAAAATGTCTGATTCCGAGTTTTCTCTGACTCTTGATATAAAGGAAATGTAACTTATGTTCAATAAAATATTCTAAAATCAAATATCTTCCTTTATCTATATGTATATATATCCGGGAAAAAAGTACTCACTTTTTTCCCGTGGGAAAAAAAGTAATTTCGTGAAAAGTTGTATTTTGTTACCTGTCAACAGAGATAAAATGTCAAATTTTTTTCCTGTCACAGAAAAAACATATTTTGTGTTTTAGTGACCGGAATTGAATATTAGAGTACGCCACTGACTTTTAAATACAAACACAAATATTTTTATGACCATATTTAGAAGGAAATATGCGACCAATAGGTCATTTCCTTTAATCTCTGGTACCTGACCTATAAATTTCGAACAAATAACACGTCATCATAAATTATCGCCGTTCGATAAATTACTCTTATTTGAAACAAATTTACCATAAACAATAATAACACAATGGAAACGATAAACTTTATTTAATTTGAATGATTGTCGCTTAGACTCATTACATTAATTTACACAAAACGTAAAATACACTAAAAGCTAAAAATGTTGGGACGGTCAGCGCGGTAGCGGTTGATTTATTACAGCCAGTTTTGTCACATGTTTGACATTTATTATCGTAATATTGAATTTTGTTTCCTGGATGCATATTTTGGATGTTTTTCAGAAAAAGTTCGCATTCCTTTCCGTTTTGCGGCATATTACATGATTTGAGAGCATTGTACTTCTTTATTGTGCCCTCTGCAAAAATAAACAAAGGTCAGTATATAGAATATTGTACCTGGTGTCCCAATTTCGAGGCGTATCATTGGGACTTGAAAACGGTAAGAGATTGAGAAACGGTTAAATTGTGACAAAGTTACGCATTTAAGGGACTGTCAGTTATTAATAAAACAAGGATTTATTTATGCTTTAACGCGCTTGCTATAGTGCTTAATCTAAATTGTATATTGAGAGAGACTGCCGATTGTGTAGTTTTGTTAGTTTGTAAGTTTCTGAAGGACATTAACTGTAAATTGTAAATGGCTTTTTATAATTCGCGTATAAAAGAGACTTCATTATAACATTGTTTACAGTGTCACAATGAAGCTCTTTGAACACTGTTATAGTAATTTTTAGTGTACAGTTGGTTATTGTATTTACTTATATTTTTACTTGACATTTGACTTTAACCTTGACACAAATTATAAATAAAATGGTCTAGCGTTGTTCTAGCTAGCAAATTATTATATTAAAGATAAATTAGAATGATTTATGTATTAAAAATATTAATGAATAAAGTACGCTAACGTTTATTTATCAATGATTCGTCAATTGTTTATTTTTATATTGTATAGGATCAATAAATAGGTATACAAAACTCTCGATTTTTGGGATAAATTACCAGATATCTATGTGAAGATGTATTACAGAAATAATTCTGTTCATGATATAATATAAATAGATCGCAAGAGCATATACGAAACAAATAATCATCCTCTTTTTGCTTGAATGAAAGTTTGTTTACAATTTACACAATTATTCGGTTATAAATATGTCAAAAGACAGAAGTGCTGAATAAAACCATCTGTGATCTGACCAATTAGGAATCTACAGAATTACCAACTTAAATTCAAACCACTCCTAGATTAAAACAGGGATAATATGAAAATCTATTTTATTTACATAATTAAATAAATGCGAATTATAAAAAATATTGTGTAAAACTTGTGCCAGAATGACTTTCTGTAGTACTCGTGATTTGCACAACGAACCGCGAAGCGGTTCGTTGTGCAAACTTCACTCGTACTACAAAACGAGTCATTGTGATACTTGTTTTACAAATAACTATTGTAAACTTTTGTGACTTTAGATTTTCGCATGAACTAAAATTTAATGTGAATTGGAAATCTATGTAAACCTTTAACTTTCTGACAGGAATGAGTGATGACTATGGTCAGACGTACGTGAGTGCAGCTTCTTTCAGTGATTATAATTATCTAGGTAGGAAATTTCATCTGGGTAAATAGTTCGGAAGAATTGAGCCCAAGATCTCAAAAAAGAAGAAGACGAAGAAGGATTTATTTAATAAACACTTTTATTATTTTTAAGTACAGCCTTGGTCCGTTATCGGTTGACCCACTAACTTCTACTTTCAACACTGTCATTCAGGAGGGGTGCGTTCGTGAACCCTATTCCATGTACACTACACCCTGACATCCCCTTTTTTTAAGTTTAAAGCATATGCACGTATTCTAAAATGTAATCAGACAAATATTTTGGTTTGCTAACATTTCTGCCAGAACGAGATACCAAAGGTTTATTTTCTGCTAATTTATTTTCCGACAAAACTTGTGGAGTACTAAGACCAATACTTTCTTGTTTTGGTGCAAACACTATCTGTTGCTGAACATTTGGTAACTCTTTACTAGAATCGTCAGGTAATCCAATTGACTCTTCCTTAAAAGTTTGCAACGGTGAAGCTTTGTATATATTTAAACGATTTCTTTCAACTACGTTGCCACTAGGCATTTGAACTTTATACGCTCTAGGTCTTTCACTAGGACTAACAATTTTTGCTGTAACCATTTTATGTACCGGGTCTCTGACATGTACAACTTCACCGTTCTCAAACTTCTTAGGCTTAGTATGATATTTTTTATCATGATAATTTTTATATTCTTCTTGCCGTTTTTGCAAATAAGATTTCACAGAATCTTTAACATCTTGATATTTAGGCGAAATGCCAAAATCTTCAGGTATTGGCAAGAAGGCATTTACCTGACGACCAAAAACTAACTATGAAGGAGATTTATTTATTTTAGAATCTATAGGTGTATTACGGTATTCAATTAAAGCTATATAGGGATCTAATCCTGAATGAACTACTTTTTTAAGCATAGTTTTACATATACCTACGTATCATTCTATCATACCATTGGATTCATGATAGTAAGGACTGGACATAACATGCTGAAATTGCCAAGTTTTGCTAAGTTCTTTAAATTTATAACATTTGTACTGTGGGCCAGCATCAGAATATAACAATCTTGGCCTTCCAAATCTTGTAAAAAATGACTTTAGTGTCACAATAACAGTTTCCGTTGTTTCAGAATTTAAAATAGCAAAATCAGTATATTTACTAAAATAATCAACTATTAATAAGTATGTTTTATTCATAAAATAAAATATGTCCACTTCCACTACATCCCAAGATTTTTCTGGTACCCCTCTAAGTAAGAGTTTTTCCTTAGAGTGTCTTTTTTGAAACTTAGCACAACTTTTGCAATTTATAATTAAGTCTTTAATCTCTTTTTTCATGTGTGGCCAGAAAAGAATAAATTTTGCCCGGTTTAAACATTTTTCAGTCCCTAAATAATTACAATGAATATATTTTAACATTTCTTTCCTTAATGACTTTGGAACGACAACAGTATTATATTTAACAAGTAACCCATTTACCGAAAATAATTCATCTTTAATACTACTATAAAATTTTAAATGATCAGGTATTTTAGTAAAATCTGGCCTCCCTTCAGTAATATATTTTATAATTAAAGTCAAATCCGGGTCTTTAGAAGTTTCACATACAAAAATATCTTTTTTACTTTCTGAAAGTGGTAAGTTATTAACTAAATAGCAAGTGTGAACGTTAACCTCATCATAAATATCTAATAAACATGTATCTTTGCTACTTTTTATATATGACCTTGACAGACAATCAGCCAATAGAAGATCTTTACCTGGTTTATATTTGATAACAAAATCGTATGGCTGTAGTCTTAGGTGATATTTTTGCGATCTAGCGTCTTTAAGCGGATTAAAGCGATTCATTTTCGCGAATAAGTAATGACGTCACGCTTAAAAACGCTTGAAGCGGAAATTGGCGTGGTCGAGAGTGCGCCAGAAAACTTTAAGCGGTTGATAGCAATGACAGAATAAATTGATAGGGCCTGGACCAATGGTGTGGCTGTTATTTCTTTGATATTAGTAGGCAACAATTTGAATTTATCAACAAACTCATAGATAACAAAAAAATTTGTTTAAACATTATTTTTCCCAAACAACATTTGTATCTCTGCGGGGTCGTTGTGAGGTACTGTGTCTTTAGACATTCGAAATTAAATATAAAAGTCATAATTCAGATAACGGCTTATCTATTTTTCCTCATAAATCGACCTGATGCGATGGTCTTTTAGAATTGAAAATATTATTTGCAAACTTTTTATTCTTCTTGAGAGCTGATTTCTCATTAAAAGGACCACCGAAAAAGCTGTATCCTCAGTGAGCAGCACCATTAAGTATCTCCTCCTTTTCATTCTAAGATCAAACATTTTAACAAAAGCAATATTATTTTATTTAGATATATTAATATTGTTTTGCTTACTACAGACCATAGAGAAATAAACATATTATTATTTAGTGTTTTTAAATGAAACTCACGGCCTCTAGTGAACTCCACAATATAATAAAAGTTATTGAAAATTCTAAAAAAATGACAATTGTTTCGATAAATCAATATCATCGTCAGAATGACAGAAGTTACATTTCATTTTATGCCTACCTGATGTTTAGTAGTTATTTTTTGCTAGACCAAGAAGTAACCTAACTTGTGATTGGCTTGATATATGTTTATAGAAAAAAGAAGAAGATGTGATATTACAAATGTAATTTTGATAGAGAGATTAATACAATTAGACAAATAGCAACATCTAACGGTTATCCATTAGGTATGATAAATAAGCTAATTAGTAAAAAAGAAGGAAAAGTGGCATTACAACTAATATATCCTGAACAAGCTGATGAAATTAAAACTTATAAAACCATCACATATGCAGGAAATATTTCTAATAATATTTCAAAGATAATATCTTCAGCAACGAATACAACAATTTCTTTTAAAACAGAAAGTAACGTTAGTACAAAATTGTTAAATGTAAAAACAAAAATACCACTATTAAAGAACTCAGGTATATATAAACTCAAATGTCCAGAATGTAATGCTGTCTATTTGGGTCAGACCCTTAGGAATTTTGAAATACGATACAGTGAGCACTTACGAGCATACAGATTAAAACAACGAGATAAATCTCACTACGCAAAACATCTACTTGACACCAATCATTCATTGACACCTAACACAGAACTAGAAGTGCTGCATATTTGTGAAAAGAAACAAGAACTGGATTTCCTTGAAGAACTGGAAATTAGAAGACACTGGAAATTAGAAGATATTTAAGACACCCACAATATGAAGTTGTCAATGAACAGTTAAATCTAGGGAGTTCTCCACTAATAAACTGTCTTCTTAAGTGATAATTGTAAAGATCAGCAGATATAGTTTTCCTGGTTTTCTATATCATTGCACAGTTATACTGATCTTAATTGGAAAAATGATATCCAGGATATCACCATAGGGCTAATAATATCTAAGCTTCAATATTTGTAATATCACATCTTCTTCTTTTTTCTATAAACATATATTAAGCCATTCACAAGTTAGGTTACTTCTTGGTCTAGCCAAAAATAACTACTAAACATCAGGTAGGCATAAAATGAAATGTAACTTCTGTCATTCTGACGATGATATTGATTTATCGAAACAATTGTCAATTATTTAGAATTTTCAATAACTTTTATTATATTGTGGAATTAACTAGAGACCGTGAGTTTCATTTAAAAACACTAATATGAGCATATTCCACGAAGTAAGGGTCGAGACAGTTAATTTCATATTATTATTTGTCTATGCTACAGACTACAGTTTCAGAAACAAAAAATAAACGTAAAGTATGTATGTGTCATGAGAGAAATGTCATTGTCATATGCCAGAAAATATCGCTAGATATTTCCATTTTTGCGAGGTTAAGCATAACGTCACCGTTATGACGTCACGCTTAAGCGACACTGTTAATCCGCTTAAAGACGCTAGATCGCGAAAATATCACTTTAATCTTAGTCTTTGCAATCTTAAAGGAGTATCAATTAAAGGTTTTTTAATGATATTTTCTAATGGCTTATGGTCTGATTCAACACAAAATGTTTTTCCATACAAATATTGATGAAATCTCTCACAGCCATGGACTATAGCAAGTAATTATTTTTCTATCTGAGCCCAGGACTGTTGAGTGGGTGTCAATGCTTTTGAAGCATAAGCAATAGGTAAATTTTCCTGTAATATAACAGCATCCAAGCCTTTGCTGCTGCTATCTACTGATAAGACAATATCTTTCGACTGATCATAAAATTTTAATACAGACGTTTTTGTCAGCAAATTTTTAAGTTTTATAAAATCAGCCCAGCAAAACTGTACATCATTTTTTAATAATTGCCTAAGCGTGTAGGTAACATCAGATAAATTAGGAATAAATTTACTAACATAAGTAATCATACCTAGTATTGTTTGCAACTCTTTTTTGTCTTTCGGTTCATCCATTTGCAAAATAGCACTTACTTTTTCTGTGTCGGGTTTTAAACCTTCACTGCTAAACAAATGCCCTACATATTTTACCCCCGAAAGACCAAATCTGCACTTATTTTTGTTAAACCGCACATTACACTTATTTGCTCTTTCTAATACAGCACTCAACCGCCCTCTATGTTCTTTTTCGTCACATCCCCATACTATAATATCATCTATGTAGAATGCAACACCATCTGAACCCTTGAAAACATCTTCGAACTTTCGGTGAAACACCTCTGGAGCTGAGCAAATACCATATGGTACTCTTCTGTATGCATACCTGTCCAGCATGAAAAGTTGTTAACAGCTGACTATCCTCTGCTAGCTTAATTTGATAACTCTTTATTTCCATCCAATATAGAAAAAACAGTAGCACCAGACATCTTTGACGCCAATTCCTCAAAGGTTGGTAGAGAATATCTTTCCCTTACCACTACATCATTAAGATTTTTTGAGTCTATACACATTCGCTGCGATTCATCAGCGTTTTTTTACAGTGACTAGTGATGAACACCATTCAGTTGGTTCTTCCACCTTTTTTATGATTCCCAATTTTTCCATTTTATCCAACTCCACTTTCACTTTGTCTTGCATGTTATATGGTATTTTTCGAGGTGCATGACAAATAGGCTTTGCATTTTTCTTTAACTTAATTGTATACTCTCCCTGCAGCTCTCCAATTCCTACAAACAAACTTTTATGTTTCTCAATTAACTTGTTTAGCGACAAGCTATTTAATTCAGCCTCGGATTTTATCATATCTATTTTTCTTAACAAATCAAACTTCTTGATCAATGGAATGCCAATAATGCATGGAGCATTATAATTAACCACATGGAGTTCTGCTTCATGATTTTTTTCTTTAATTTGACATTTTGCCAGTGTTTTACCCAAAACTTTGATTTCAGTTCCATTGTAACTCCTTAGCTTGACTTTTGTTGGGAGAACCGTCAAATTTAACTTGTCTACACATTTCTTAGTTAAAATATTGACGTCTGCTCCTATGTCCACCATGCACTCAATCTCGCTTCCATTGATGTTTATTTTTTGTAGCCACTCTGATATACTACTAACATACTTGACACTTTTGGTTTCGCTTTTCACCATGCCAATGAAGAAATCTGTTTCTTCGTCTTCCTCATTATCTAAATTTGGTTGTGAATCTACTACATGCACTTTTTTACTATTTTTAGGACACATATTATAAAAATGATTATATTTCCCACAGCCTCTGCACATTTTCCGATAAGCAGGACACCTTTTACCATGGAAAAGTCCACAGGACATGCATCTTTTAGTCTTATTACTATTATTATTCTCTTGTCTCTTATTCTCGAAATGCTTATGCTGCCCTTGGCTTTTAAAACCTTTATTTTGTATAGCTTGGACACTACTGCCTCCTACTTCTAATTTTTCAGACAGCTGTCCTGCTAACTCTGCGGCTGTATATGTTTACGCATGTTGTCAAGCTTAAAGTGGCTTTTGTAGTAAAGTATTTCTTACCTTATAATCTATGATACCACAACCTATCCTATCTCAGATCGAACTATCTTTGAGAGTATCAAAGTTGCAGTTTTCGGCCATATTTTTTAAATTTGTCACATTGGACTCTATACTTTCACCCTCCTGCTATTGTCGAGTGTTAAACATGTGTCTATTAATAGTTTCATTCTCTTGGGGCTTTAAATGTTCTTCAAATTTCTCCAGAACTTTTCCCAGTCTTTCCTTTCTGCAGCTGTAAGCTCTAAAGTACCATAAGTCTCCTGTGCCTCTGGGCCTATAGCATGCAACAATATAGCAACTTTCCTCTCACCTGACGCCTGTGTACTCTCCTTATAGCCTGACGCTAACATGTAGATTTCAAACTGGCTTTTCCACTTCTTGAAACTAACAGCCAAATCTCCATCAATAGATAAGGGAGCAGGTGGTTTTAGCTCCATTTTAATAACTCAACTTTTTCTACACGAGGCAAATTATTTTTTTACCGCCTTTTTAAATACACTTACACTTTTGCCAAAAACTGGAAATTCTAGACTTCTAGCGATTTTTTAGCGTGGAGCAGTTTTTTCGTTGTATTAAGGTCTATGTCCGCAGAGCCATGTCAGTTAATAATAAAACAAGGATTAATTTATTAAACACTTTTATTTTTAAGTACAGCCTTGGTCCGTTATCGGTTGACCACTAACCTCTACTGTCAACACTTTCATTCAGGAGGGGTGCGTTCGTGAACCCTATTCCATGTACACTACACCCTGACAGGGACCAACAATTATAGTCCATTCGTTTAGCCGGCGTTGCAAATAACCTGAATGAAAGCAGTAGCAATTAGGCAGCGGCTCTCTCTAAAATAAATATACTCGCGTACAACTCACATGCAAATTAACACGGTCCATGAGCGACAATGTGTTAGAAAGAAACAAGTATATTCAGTGTATCACTATTTTCTACAACAGGATACCATAACATGCGAAAGTAGCATAGTACATTTTTAACTGTATTATATAAAGAAAAGAGATGATACACTGAATTTATACTTGTAGTCCAATCACATTGTGAAATGAATAAACATCAAATTATGTGTTCTTTGCAATCATTTAAATATTGTATTTCTTCAATTTGGGTATTTTTATGACATTCAGTGGGATGATAATGTGAATATGGATTAGAAAAAGAAGCAAATGAATAATTAAAACTGTTCCACACATTTAGTGATATAAAATACTATGTGAAGTTTCTATAATTAAGCACCCGAGGTGGATCGATGTGATTCATTTGTATCACTAGGGGCACTGACAGTATCGGAGCTATTGTGACTTTGTTTTAAAAACATTACTGAAAACATCAAATTCAGAAATTCCCTAAATCCGTGTGGGAATGCAAAGTCAACGAAAAAAACGGAGTTGACTCAGAGGTCGTACGTAAACTAGAAGGGGGCCAAGCCGAAATGTACAGAACACGTTACCCAGTTTCAAGAACTACTGTAGTCAACGAGGAATGGTCACCCACCAGGAACAGGAAAGATCAGGAAAATGATGCGCTCACCTGAAGATGATCCGGCAATGAAAGGAATAAAATCTACGACTTACATGGCAAGAAGTGTCAAGATTTTCACTGACACTCAAGGCATATTAGGCTCAGTGGGACTCGCTTGTTCTGGAAGAAGGGCTGTTGAAAAGAGTCCTTGAAAATGATTATGGTTCCGAGATGACAGTTAGTTATCCCGAGAGCGAGAGTAGCTGAGGTACTGAAGAAGTTACACGACAGTCCATCAGGAGGTCATCTGGGAGTGAAGAAAGCCCTTCAGCGAGTCCGTAAAAGGTTTTATTGGATGAACAGCTCCGACGATGTGAAGGACTGGTGCAAGTACTGTACGACTTGTGCTACGAGTAATGGACCACATCGCAAGAGACCGGCACCTATGAAACAGTATAATGTTGGAAATCCTTTCGAAAGGATTGCTTTAGACATCGTTGGACCATTTCCGACGACAGAAAATGGTGGTGAATACATCCTGGTTATAATGGATTATTTCACAAAGTGGGTGGAGATTTACGCGAACCCAAATCAAGAGGCCACAACTGTCTCGGATGTATTGGTGAAAGAATTTATCAGCCGATATGGAGTGTCCTTGGAAGTCCACAGTGACCAGGGAAGAAATTTCGAAAGCCATATATTCCAGGAGATTTGCGACAAGCTGGGAATGAAGAAGACTAGTACAATAGCATTACATCTACAGTCAGATGGAATGGTCAAGAGAATGAACAGGACTATTGCAAAATACCTGTCCAAAGTAGTTTCCAGCCATCAGAGAGATTGGGACCAGTATCTTTCCTTATTCGCATTGGCTTATCGATCTGCCGTCAATGTGAGTCCACGGGTGAAACACCTGCGAAAATCCTGTTTTCACGTGAAATGAGGCTGGAATTTGGCTGTCGGCCTGGAGAAGATCTAGCAGGAGAAGATTACGTGATCCAATTTAGAAGAAGGCTGGACGATATTCATGAATTAGTTCGAACAAATCTTCAAGTTGCCAGCGACAAAATGAAAAGTCGGTACGACCCGCAGGCCACAGTAGGCGGTTTTAAAGAAGGGGACAAAGTAGGGTTACACAAACCGACGAGGAGAAAAGGATTTTGTCCAAAATTACAAAAATCCAATGATGTTATATATCGCATAAGCAAGATCCCCAACGGAAAACCAAAATTGTTCACCAAAACCGACTAGCGCCATTCGAAGGAGACCATGATCTAAAGAAAGGAGTAAACCATATTCGAGATGTGCAGAATGAATGAATTTATGGGCGCGTATGGAGGTACCGGAAAAGCTAGATATGGAGTCACTTCAGAACAACGACAAGATTTGTTCACTCTCCCGGAAGATTATTCACTGGCATACAACATCCCCGCCCGTATCAAGAACGCACGTGGGTTGGCAATCGTCTTTCGAAAGAAGTTCGGGCAATTAGAAAAACTTGACGACCAGATTCCAGCCCCTGGCAAGACACTGAGACTGAAACACAATTCGCGGTACGTCTTCTACGTGGTAACTAAAAATGAATTTCTTGATCGATCTACCTACCGCGATGTGGGGGAAGCATTTCGAAACCTCCGAAAACATGTGTTGGAATCCAGTGTGAAGAAACTGGCTATGCCTAAGATAGCGTGTAACCAGCTGGATTGGCGAGTTATCAGGAACATGGTAGAGGCGATCTTCCAAGATATTAATTTGCAGCTACTACCCCCGTTACCAGTACCCGATGAAGACGGTACCCCGTCATTTCCATAAGATCGGAAAGTGTAGAGATGGCGCCAGTTGCCTATTCAAACATCCAGTCTAGGCTACACAAAAGTTCCAGGAGGAACTTCCATTTAAGGAGGGGGTAATGTTACGAAATAGCACAGTAGTGTAGTCTCTGAATCCGACTGTGTCTAAGCCAAGTATGAAAGTTAAAATTTTGGCGGATGGGCAGGGATTTCTTAGAACTGTTTACGATTTTTTCTGACTATCTTATATAGACATTGTTTTTGTAACCAGTCTTATCTAGAAAATTGCAGGGAGCCGATTGTTTTGTATAAGCCGCAATCTAGAATTATTTAGGAAAAAAAGGCACTAATATATAAAGGACCTGCGAGCGGGAGAAGTTTAGTTTACAAAGTGATCTCGTGATATAAACAGCGAACAAGTAAATAGTCTAAGTAGTGAAGTGTTTATATAAATTAATGTAAGTGAATATACTGTGTATATAATATAAATTAGTGAATAGTGTAGTGAATAAATAAATTAAGTAAGTGAACCTACCGTGTGTATGCATTTATCCCACCCGTCGTATAAAAAGTTTAAGTAAATGAGAAAAACATTACATTTCACGGAAGCAGTAAATCATACATTCGAGGATAGATTACAACGATATGTCATATATATGGAATGTCAAATAATGTATCAAACTATCTACACAACAGTCATTTTATATTTTATAGTAAAACATAATGGGAATACATCTGGCAAATACCATGCTAACTCAGGAGTTTCGCTATTGTTTATTTTATTTATCAACGATCTTCCAGGTTATGTTTTGTATGCTGAGCGCTTGGCATCTGCGGAGGACTTCAAAATATTTAAGAAGATTCAAACTGTTCGTGATTGCATATTACTGCTAAAAGATACAACATAACTAGGTGGAGCAAGGAAAATAAATTAAGTATTAATG
This sequence comes from Galeruca laticollis, assembly GCA_963921935.1. Classification (NCBI taxonomy): domain Eukaryota; kingdom Metazoa; phylum Arthropoda; class Insecta; order Coleoptera; family Chrysomelidae; genus Galeruca; species Galeruca laticollis. The sequence continues at coordinate 149,931,148 of OY998179.1, read as the reverse complement.
TTCAAAAATGTTGTGTTATATCTATATCTAGGGAAAAGCAGTTTATAACTTTTGATTATTTAATAGACCAAGAAGTATTAAATAGGAAGGATGAAGTCAAGGATATTGGAGTTACTTATTACTAGTAGTCAATGTCATTTTAAAAACAGTACATATGAATACATTAAGAAATTTGGTGTATGAAGGAACAGTTCTGGAAAATAGTCATCTTTGTTTTGTTTTTGATTCTCAATATGAATCTATACCACTCTTATATTTTTATCAATGGACATACTACACAATGTTAGGATAAGATTTATGTATTAATAATTCTTATTCCATGTAATTAGGTTTTAAAACAAGTTTGGAATAAATAAATAGATAAATGTTATAGTGACTACAATGAAATCAGTGATTTGGAAAGTTAAAAGCAGGTCCGCCTTTAAAAATATTAAGTTGATGATGAATGTAGGAATTAGATGGATACGTGGATGCCATGATATTAAAGACAATAAAAATGACAATGAAGAATTGTCAACTGTTTTTTGATATCTCTTTAAATGGCTATACAAAAAAAAAATAAAAACAGAAATTACTTGTGTTCAATTATGTCAAAAACAAAATAAGATAGTTGAAATCTGATCGCGTTTAACTATTATTCCCTTAAATGCATAACTTGCTATAATTTAACAGTTTCTCTATCTCTTACCGTCATACGCCTCGAATTTGGGACAACCAGTACAAATAAATATATTGTAATAATTTCATTCATATTTTGCAATCTAAACACGTTATTTGATTTATCATCACACCGCATTTTCCCTCTCAGTATTAATGGATTGAGTGAGTGAATCTAAAACATGCATGCAATATAGTGATTTGTCATCAAAAAATGATTTGACATAAATGATTCAAATTTCGCATTAACTAAAAAAAGGGTGTTGGATCGGTTGCTAGTATTTTCGATTGCTTATCAACTCCATTTTTGACTTGTAAGAACAAATTTATTTCTGCACATATGCTTGAAGAAGCTCAGAAACAAACATTTTAGCTGTAGAAGTCAAAGGTCTCCTACGAAAAAGTATTTACAGAGTTCAATGTTTAGGAACAAAAAAGTGGTGTAAAAGGTGCAATAAACGAAGAGATACTCTTAGCATATTTCTACAATGTTAATAAAAAGTTTGCGGCATCATCATTACATATAATAATGCAAAGTGTTTTATTTCGAAAACTATTCAACGTCAAGACTTGCGGTAGAAAATTTTATAACTAAAGTGGCCAAAAGAAGAATGTGGAAAATATTTTCAGATTTCCATGATTATAGCCAGAGGGCGTTACCGCCATCTTAAACTTTTTAAGTTATTTTACATTGAAATCCTACCAACACGTATTATAAGCATGGAATGGATAAAAATTAGAAAAACGGCAATGCTTAATAAGCATTTACATTTATGTTCATTTTTATACGTCAACTGTTTTAGTTAGATAACTAGTAATTCAATGGTATGTTAGAACATTGTGAATATCTCAAATTCTAACTAAAACAATGGTTTTACCTTGGATTTCAAGAACAGCACTTATACAAATGGATGGATCTGTGCAGTGGCCTATACTTTCGATACCTTTGCAAGCGTCATCTTTTCTTTCCGTCATGTAAGTCGTATTACAACTATAGCACTCCATGGCGTGACCTGTAACAAAATAAAACATTACATTAACACATTCTTCTGATCTGGCAGCATTGAGGTAACTCAATTTCGGCTTTTATCAAAATATTCTTAAATCGGTTCAAATTAATTATGTTTTTAAAACTAATGCACATCTTACTATTAAGTTGGGTTTATATAGCGAATAAAATAACAGAACAAAATAAAATATAAAAATGGACCTTATGGAAAGTTCCTATAGCCTTATACAGGAAATGACAAATAAGAAATAAAATAAAATAATATAAAAGTTCACCAACTTTTAACATTTCTATCTTATTTTATCTGAAAATTGATGTGCGTAATCGTAAGATTATTGATTACTGCATATTTGGTTCACATTTAACATTTCTTTTGTGGTAATAGATTTATAGGTTGCCTGGTAACTTTCGACCAACCAGAGTGTCGCATTTTTGGCGGATTGTGACGTCACCCACAATGCTCATTTAAGGAATCGAAGAAATTTGGGAAATAACTATTGCAAGTTTGCACATAGGTATGAATAAATCAAAATAAACATATTTATTAGAATTTTAATTGTGATTAAACATTTATTAGGCTTTTAAATAAAAAGATAAGCATAAAGATTTACAATCTAACCATTTATTTAATTGAAATATTTATGAGTTTTACTGCAAATATAAACAAGAAAACTATGTGAACTGTCAGCGAAGACCCCTGATCTTCTTTTTTTTTATTTTTTAGTTCAGAGAGGCGAAGTTTGTCCATATTTACTTGTGCTGAAATTTTTGTTTGAGTATTACGTTTTCATTTTGCAGATCTTCAAGCTTGCTTCTTAAAATGTCACATTCGTTACATACCCGGTTTGTTTTATTGCCAGTGGATGGATATTAGATATATCAACATAGGCCTCATTTTTGTCTGCTCCCATATACAAGAGAGGCTCTGTCACACTAACGCTCAACAATTTACTTACCACAGTTTTTCTTTCTTTTTTTAATGCTTTTGTAGCCGGACGAAAGCAAAACAGTGAAGGAATATCTAAAAAAAACTGAAAAACTAAATATCTGGTGCTACTTATTTAAAAATATTTTAACCATCTTTATTAAGCTTCTTAGCAGTCAAGTTCATCAGCCTTGCTTGTATTAGTCTTCATAATGTCCTGGCTTAAAATGTTTGCTACAAATTCTTTTATTGTTAGAAGACCATTTATCCTTACGTAGACATTTTCTTTCCCGTTCTTTGCAAACTCTGGGGTCTTTAGGGAATGTGAAAAATAATAAATTCTCCCTTGTTTCCTTTGCTTTCTTTGAATTATTTTTACATGTAGCCACGCTATTCCTGCCGGTACAGCTGCCTATAAACAATAAAATCGTATTACAGGAGTAATTAAAAAGAAAATAATTTGTTAGAACCTACTTTAGATTTGAAAACAAAATAGCTGTTGTCCTTTTCACAAACAATAATTATACACAAAAAACAAGCTAACGCTTACAGCACAACGTTTGTTTATAAATAATAAAAAAGACAAATACACTGTTTAAACAACACACAAAAGCCATTAACTGTGAGCGATAGCCATATGCTTAGGCATTCTCGATGCCGATGCAACCCTCCTCGCGACGTTCCCGCAACCTATACATCTATTAACCTTGGTCACCGACGATCTGTCACTTGAAAGCTAATATGGCGTCTGTGAGGCATACAAACCGTTTGTTGTCGTTAGTGTGAATACGTTCATCATAAGTTTTTAGCATTTTTATTGTGATTTTGGCACTTTTGAGACAATGGCAACAATGAGTGACTATTATAACAACCTTGAAACCCAGTATCCAAACGTCGAAGTTTGTTGCCAGATATGTATAAAAAATACACAAACATGTGGGGTTACACCCATACTGTTTATCCATTACCGAGTTGCTTGAACTCGAAAGAGATTCCCAGCGTTAGTAATATGAATATTGTTAGTTATCTGGTATTAACAACGAGTTTTTACATCAAGGAGCAATTGAAGGAATTTAAAAGTTTATATGCTTACACATTTTTTGAGGCAGGATTTGTGACTCAATGTGGAGTGAAGAGAGTAGCCGATATTTATATTGTTAATATTGGAAGGGTGAGTAAACTAATCACGTAGGATGCAATTATGTACCTGACTAGCTATTTTTCATTTACAATGTGCTTTAAGTCAGGGCAACGCCGTGGTCACTCTAAGATCTGTACGTTAATTTCTTTTGAGCAATCCATAACAGTCCTTGCAATGTGAAGCCATGTATTATCGTGCATGACAATGAAGGTATCTCTTATAAATGGCACATATAGCATTACGTGATCTTTAATAATGTTTTCCAGATAGATCCCCTCTCTAGGGGAACTATCACCTTACCGTTGGTGAGAGGGCTTAGTAACCTACAGCCAGGGAGCGATGCCGGCGGTAGCATAGCTACCGGTAGGGCCACCCATGCCGGTAAGGTCTCGAAGTAATGAAGGTGAAGCTAAGAAAGTTCCCACGCAGCGTCTGATCCAGAGTGGACGGCTGCAAACAGCGTCTGTTCTCCATGTTAGGAGCGGCTGAGAAAACCATTCGCCAACACGCTCTGCAAGCGTGGCGTCTTAAATGCCAAAATCTCTCAAAAAATAAAATGAAATGTCGAACCTTAAAACGAAACTACCCAAGGTGAGTAGAGTCCAAGACTCAAAATCTCACACTGAACATTCAGTCAGCTCCAAGGATTCTGGGGGGAGCAATAGTTCGAGAAGAGAACCACTCCGGCAGAAACTCTTAAAACCCAATGCACCATTATTTATCAGCACTTACAACATAAGAACTATAGAACACCTCAAAGAATTGGAAGAAGAACTTATCCACATAAAATGGAATTTGCGAAACCAGACTGCCCGGAGAAAAATGTACTACCTTACGGACAGGCCTCAACCTCCATCAGAAAAATGCAGAGGACAGGGACTACATTGGAGGCGTAGCACTCATAATAAATAAAAACTTTAAATATAATATAACTAAATACCAAACGATATCCGAAAGAGTCATATATATATATTAAAGTGAAACATATCTACCAGGTTAAATTAAACCAATTAGCATCATTCGAATAATGTGAATCTTAGTAAATATTCAATAAAAGGAGATAATTCATAAAGACATAGCTTAAACACGTTAAGAAATATTTACGAATAATATACAATTAATAAAATGATTTAAGAGATTACTATTTAATTTAGTAATTATTTTGTTAAAGTATATTTCAAGGTATATAAAAATAACAATGACAAGTAAATTACGTCAAACATATTTTGTATATAATTATAATAATCCCTGTATATAGAATCACGTGAATTTTGAAACAAAATTCAACTATTATATTTTTATATTTTGTAAACACTTTCAGAAACCCTGTATATTGCATAAACTTTTCAATTATTTTGTATCAAATGTCAAACCAAAATATCAACGCGGAAATTAACGTTCTTTCAATAGTTCGGGTAGAGTGATTCGGAGTGATTACAGAAGTGTAAATAAACACAGTGAATTTATCTACAATAACACAGAAATGGATGTTTTGATTTAATAAAAACAATTATTTAGTTAGCAACAAACGAACAATGAGAGACAAAAGGAAAACAGTTGCAAGTTGTTGATTCTAAGCTTGGAGGGAAGCCTCGTGAATTTATAGATGGAGGACGCGTGAAATTTTTCTTCTCCAAATTTGTTTAAAAGTTAAGATAATTCAACAAAATAATGTTGAAACGTTGACCAAAGTGTTCAACAGAGTTTTAAAAGTAAACTAAACTAAAAACATAATTCGTATTTAAACAAATAAGTGAAACCTTATTAGTATAGTTTCGACGACTATTCATACATCTTGCCATTAATTATGGTAATCAACTGGTGAAATAATTCACATTTCATCATTTTCACACATTCCTGAGTTCCGGTTTATTCGATCGTAGTCGATCATTTCCTTCACATGCATCATATCCAGGGTCAAGAAGAACCAACTATGAACACTATTTCTCGTGTATATATAAAACTTCTCCTATAAAAAACATTCACAGATATATTTACATGTTAGGTTATGTTATTGTTGATATCAATTTCCTAGTTAAATATTAGTTTTAAACATTTCAATCTCCACTAATATATCGGACACGAAACAATAATTTCATATTAAAATAAGTACTTACTAAATTCATACAATAAATCATAATAATAAATATTAAACACGCCACGTTCTTCTTTATCTTTGCAAACTAAATTATACACACCACAGAATACACACACCACGCGACGATTATATTTATCATAGCAAAAGTTGGGGTTGAAAGCGCTACGAATGTACATTCAACGCACACAATTGATAATTTGAGCGCAATTTACTTGTTGTGTTTGATGCAAATAAATTTATAACTAGCATGCATCATTTTATGCGAAGGTTTTCGCTAGTTTTTCATTGAATGTATAGATATGTATTGTTTAATTCGTTAATTGACAAAGTATCCGTTATTTTATAATCCACATTTAATTAAATCGTGTGTCTATGTTCGTCTTGTATTTTCTTTGATATCTTACCTATAGCTTCCTGTTGCTGGCAAGCGTCAAGTGCCGAATCCATTCCTGAGATAGGGTAACAACAATATAAAACAAATTTACAATTTTTAAAACTTATATATTATTTTGAATTGGAATTCGTGGTAAGCGAACCAATTCTGGCACCCATAATTTTAGATAAATAAACATGAAAATAATTGAGCTTAATTAAATAAAAGTTAAATATATTACAACGTGACGTCCAACGTAGAGGCGTAATTAAATATATTATAACGTGGCTCCCAACGCAGGTGCATTATTAAATAAAAATAAATAAATTATCGTCAACATTAAAAATACGTTGGAATATATATAAAAATCAACTTAAATAAGAGATGCAGTCTGCAGATCATTCAAGCCTACGCACCGACAAGTAAGGCAGAAGAAATCGAAAGATTCTACGAAGATCTGGCCAAAGCTCGCCAAAAGGAAAAAGCCTACTTCGTAATAGTCATGGGAGACTTTAATGCCAAGATAGGAGAACGAAAACATGGAGATACGGACTATGTCGGAAATTTCGGATTAGGCGAAAGAAATGAAAGAGGAGATACTCTAACAAATTACCTGGACAAAGAAAACCTATACTGTCTCAATACATTATTGGAAAAACCAAAGCAACGCAAATAGACCTGGTGCAGCCCAGACAATAAAACCAGAAACGAAATTGATTTTATCCTTTTCAACAAGAAGACAATATGTAGGGATGTATTGGTTCTAAACAGATTTAACACGGGAAGCGATCATAGACTAGTAAGAGCAAAAATTAAAATAGAGATACTGCTACTGAAAGGAAAAAGTTCCTTAAAAATCACCGCTATCCTACTAGCGATGTTCTACAACTAAAAGAAGCAGAATATCAAAGCGACCTGCACCAAAAACTAACAAAAATAAAAGTGGAGCAACTGGACATACACGAACTCGCAGATAAAATCACAAGCGCTGTGAAAACTTCGGTAAAGAAGATATGTGCAAGGACAAAAAATCACAAAGACGCAAAGCTAAGTCAAGACACACTAAAACTATTGGAAAAAAGACGGAACGCAGAGGACAGAACAACTCAAGAATACATGGACTTAAACAAGCAGGTCAAGAAAGGAATAAGAAAGGATAAAAGAACATAAAATGCGAAACTTATAGAGATAGAGGAAACCATAGAGGATAACTTCAAGATGAAGGTGTTGAGCAAAAAACTTTCGAGAGGTAAAACGAAAATCACAAAAATGCGAAATGAAAACAATATTATAGTACAAAACAAATACGACATCATTAAATCGATTGAAGTTCTCTAAACTGGCCTCTATTCATCTAAAACTCAAAAAACAGTAAAAAAGATAAATATCATGAATGTCGGATTCGAGGATCTCCCGAAAATCATGGATGGAGAAATAAGCACAACACTAAAACAAATGAAAAACTACAGTTGCCCAGGCGAAGACCAAGTCACTACAGAAATACTGAAACTGAGAGGGAAGACTTTACAGAAAACAATAAAAATACTGATAAATAAATGCCTGCACGCCGGTAAAATACCAACCGAATGGAGCAACTCTGAAGTAATACCACTTTTCAAAAAAGGCAACAGCACAATCGTCGAAAATTACAGGCCTATATCCCTTCTATCACATTTATATAAACTATTCACAACAATTATACCGAATCGCCTAACATCCAAACTGGATTCTTATCAACCGGTTGAACAGGCGGGATTTAGAAAGGGATACAGTACTGTTACGAAACAGCACACTGGTATAGTCCCTAAAACCGACCCTGTCTAAGCCAGGTATAATAGTTAAAATTATGGCGGATACCCAGTTATAAAAAACTGTTTACGATTGAGACTATCTTATCTAGAACTGGTTTTTGTGACCAGAGTTATCTAGAAAAGGCCAGAAAAATTATGTGTGTGTATAAGCCGCAGCCCGGAATTCTCTGGTACAAAAGGCACTAGTATATAAGGGGACTGATCAGGAAGAGTTAGTTTAGTTGAAAATTTGACATCGTGAGATAAACAAATAAATTAGTGAATATAAATTAGTGAACTGTTTATATAACTTAGTCTAAGTGAATATACTGTATATATAAATTAAGTGTTAGTGATTAGTGTGTTAGTGTTTAAATAAATTAGTAAGTAGCCATACCGATTGTTTGAAATTTATCCCACCCGTTTATTGTTCAAATAAATAACAAAAAAAAACATTACATTGGTGTCAGAAGTGGGATAATATAAATAAATATCTACGTAAAAATGGCCAAGAGGTTAAGGGACCTGAAAGTGGCGGAATTACGAGCGGAATTGGAAGATCGTGAGTTGGAAACGTCCGGTAAGAAAAGTGAATTAGTAGAAAGACTTAAAGTGGCACTGGAAAATGACGGCTTTGATCCAGAAACATTCGTATTCAAAGACGAGGCTTCCACCTTAATCTCGTCAATTTCTGATATGAGGAATGATTTTTCTGTAATAAAGAACGATTTTTCTGCCATGGACGAGAAGATTTCTGATATGAAGAACGATATTTCTACTATGAAGAATGATATTTCGGCTAACATGGACGAGAAGATTTTTGCCATCGAAGAGAAAATTTCTACGAATGTGAAAAGTGATATTTCGGTTATTAAGAACGATTTTTCTGCTATGAAGACCGATATTTCTGCAGATATCTTATCATTGAAAAATGACATTGCTGCTGAAGTCGAGAATAAAATCACGTCTCTAAAATCGGATATTGAGGATAAGATGACAACGATGAACGAGAAAATAAAATCAGACATGGAGAATAAGATGACAACGATGGAAAATCAGATAGATGAGAAAATCAAGGAGTTAGAGACGAAGATTGCCGATTTAAGGACTCAAGACACTTCAGCAGAAGAAAAGAAGATCGAGATCTGCAAGCCAGAAACACAACCCAAAACAGATGATATTGGCAGTTTTGCCCGATTCAAGGCACCAACGTTCGATGGAAAAATGTCGTGGACCAATTATGTGAAACAGTTTGAAGCAGCCGCTAGAGTGAATAATTGGTCCGATAAGGAGAAAGCAGTGAACCTAACTATAGCGCTTCGGGGAGATGCCTTAGATGTACTTCAGACGATACCGCTTGAAGAAACGGATGACTTAGAGCTGCTGAAGAAGAGGTTGGACATGCGATACGGTCACGAACATCTAGAACATTTGTACCAATCTCAGCTGAAGAACCGAAGGCAGAAACGTGACGAAGCACTTCAAGAGTATGAAGTGGATATTGCCCGACTCGTTCGATTTGCTTATCCGTCAGCACCAGAGAACATGATGGAATGTCTGGGCATTCAGGCCTTTATTGATGGCTTACGTAACCCCGATATGCAGAGGACACTTCGTTTAGCCCATCCGAAAACATTAGTCGACGCATTGATAGCTGCTCTTGAATATGAAGCAGCAACGAAGGCTTCAGGATATAACAAAATTAGGACCATCCAAGAAGAAGGTGACGAAGACAGATTTGACCAGTTCGTGAGTTTCATAAAAGGTATGATGGACAAGAAACCGAGAAAAATCAGATGCTGGAATTGTAGCGAGCTAGGGTATGTACGTAGTTCGTGTAAGCGCCCCAAGACTCCTGCAAACCAAGAACCCCCAGTCACCGGAAAACTAGAAAGGGTCGGCTACGAGGGGGCAGCACCGACACATGATCGTTCCAAAGACCCTCTCATACTGAAAGCTTCGCTCAAATGTCGCAACGACAGTGTATATGTGGATGGCGAAGTAAATGGCAAGAAATATGCTCTGCTGGTTGACACTGGAGCAACTAGAACCATTATACGACCAGAGATAATAAACCCCAAGAAGAAGCTTCTACCAACGAGACTGCGACTGCGGACCGCCACAAGCGAGAGTGCCAACGTTCACGGGGAAACACGAATCCAATTGGGAATTGGAGCAGAAAAGTTCACGCATACGGTAATCGTAGCTGACATTGAAGAAGACGTGCTTCTGGGAATGGACGTAATGAATGTACATGGTTTCCAATTAGACTTTAGAAACAGAACCATTAAAGTGGGCTCCGAGGAGGTATTCCTTCATCCACATGAAGGCAGCGCGGTGTTCGCAGCTGTACAGGAAGATACCGTTCTACCTGCACGAAGCGAAACCATGATAGTAGCACGGCTACAGGGAATCATGGAGGAAGGTACACCGGTGATGATGGAGCCAAGGAACCACGACGAAGAAGTTGGCAAAGGAGTACTAATTGGAAAATGATTAGTTACGTCGGCGAAAGAGATCCCAGTTCGTGTGATAAACGTGAATGATTACCCAGTCACCATCAAGAAGGAAACTAGGATTGGATCATGCGTATCAGTGACGTCTATAGTTCGCCAAACAACGACCACTGTCAATTCAAATGCCAGATTCGAACAGATGTTATCAGTAGCTGGTCAATCTTTGGATCGAGATGAAAAAAAGAGTGAGAGAATTTCTCTTGCAGTATCGAGACTTATTCGTACCAAAAGGGGGAAAGACTGGCAGAACATCAGCCGTCAAACACAAAATTGATACTGGTAATGCTAAGCCAATTAGACAATCAGCTCGAAGACTCCCACGAGCGAAGAGAGAGGAAGCTGAAAGAATAATTCGAGAGATGGCAAAAGAAAAAGTAATAGAACCATCTACTAGTCCATGGGTGTCTCCAGTAGTGCTCGTGAAGAAAAAGGATGGAACTACGAGGATTAGGCGTGGATTATCGTCAGCTTAACAACGTGACGAAGAAAGACAGCTATCCTCTGCCTCGAATCGACGATACGCTAGACACTTTGGCCGGCAGCAAAATGTTTTCCACCTTGGACCTGAAGTCTGGTTATTGGCAAGTGGAAATGGACCCAGAAGATAAAGAGAAGACAGCTTTTACTACCGGATCTGGATTATGGCAATTCAACGTCATGCCATTCGGGCTCTGTAATGCGCCTGCGACATTTGAAAGACTTATGGAAAATGTCTTGAGAGGGTTGTCTTGGAAGACATGCCTGGTCTATTTGGACGACAACGTAGTACTGGGGAAGACATTTGACGAGCATCTGAAGAATTTGGAAGACGTATTCAAACGACTCCAAGCTGCCCAGCACATGTTTAACCCGAAGAAATGTCAGCTATTTCAAAACCGAGTCAACTATCTAGGTCATATAGTGAGCAATGAAGGAGTGGCGGTGGATCCAGAGAAAATTGCTGCCATTCAGCAATGGCCGCAACCAACCGACAAACATCAAATTAGGAGTTTCCTTGGACTTTGCACGTATTATAGAAGATTTATCAGGAAGTTTGGAGATATTGCCAAGCCTCTAACGCGACTCACAGAAGAAGCACGAGCTTTCCAATGGGACGAAGACTGTGAAACGGCTTTTGAAACCTTGAAGAGGCATTTAACCTCGGCGCCGATATTAGGATATCCATTACCAGAGGGAGACTTTATTCTTAACACTGACGCAAGCAACGTAGGAATTGGTGGAGTGCTCCCACAGATCCAAGGAGGGCAAGAAAGAGTACCGGGATATTTTAGTAAAGTCCTCTCCAAACCAGAACGAAACTACTGCGTCACAAGAAGAGAACTTTTGGCGGTAGTGAAGTCCGTGGAACACTTTTACCAGTATCTCTATGGTAGGAAGTTTTTAATCCGGACTGATCATGCAGCACTCAAGTGGTTGATGCAGTTCAAGAATCCCGAGGGTCAGATCGCTAGATGGATTGAACGACTTCAAGAATACGATTTCAACATCGAACAACGAGTTGGTGTGAGTCACCGAAATGCCGACTCCCTGTCCAGACGGCCGTGCCCAACAGACTGCTCCCACTGCAACAAGGTGGAATCTAGGGAAGCTGCAGTTTCAAGAACTACTGTAGTCAACGAGGAATGGTCACCCACCAGGATCAGAGAAGATCAGTAGAATGATCCTCACCTGAAGATGATCCGGCAATGGAAGAAAGAAAACCGGCGACCTACCTGGCAAGAAGTGTCAAGATTTTCACCAAGAGGCCACAACTGTCGCGGATGTATTGGTGAAAGAATTCATCAGCCGATATGGAGTGCCCATGGAAGTCCACAGTGACCAGGGAAGAAACTTCGAAAGCCATCTATTCCAGGAGATTTGCGAGAAGCTGGGAATGAAGAAGACCAGAACAACAGCAATACATCCACAGTCAGATGGAATGGTCGAGAGAATGAACAGGACTATTGGAAAATACCTGTCCAAAGTAGTATCCAGCCATCAGAGAGATTGGGACCAGTATCTCTCCCTATTCGCATTGGATTATCGATCTGCTGTCAATGAGTCCACGGGTGAAACACCTGCGAAAATCCTGTTTGGACGTGAAATGAGGCTTCCTTGTGACCTGGAATTTGGCTGTCGGCCTGAAGAAGATATAGCAGGCGAAGACTATGTGATCCAATTGAGAAGAAGGCTGGACGATATTCATGAATTAGTTCGAACAAATCTTCAAGTTGCCAGCGACAGAATGAAGTCGGTACGATACGCAGGCCACAGAAGGCGGTTTTAAAGAAGGGGACGAAGTATGGTTACACAACCCGGCGAGGAGAAAAGGATTTTCTCCAAAATTACAAAAATCCTGGGAAGGTCCTTACTTAATCAAGAAAAGGATCGATGATGTTTTATATCGCATAAGCAAGATCCCCAACGGAAAACCAGAAGTAGTTCACCGAAACCGACTAGCGCCATTCGAAGGAGACCATGACATAGAGGAAGGAGTAAACCTTATTCGAGATGTGTCTGACCCCACCTTCGATGAATTTATGGGCGCGTATGGAGGTACCGGGAAAGCTAGATATGGAGTCACTTCGGAACAACAACAAGATTTGTTCACTCTCCCGGAAGATTATTCACTGGCATACAACATCCCCGCCCGTATCAAGAATGCACGAGGGTTGGCTACCGTGTTTCGAAAGAAGTTCGGGCAATTAGAAAAACTTGAAGACCAGACTCCAGCCCCTGGCAAGACACTGAAACTGAAACATAATTCGCGGTACGTCTTCTACGTGGTAACTACAAATGAATTCCAAGATCGATCTACCTACCGCGATGTGTGGGAAGCACTTCGAAACCTCCGAGACCATGTGTTGGAATCCAACGTGAAGAAACTGGCTATGCCTAAGATAGCGAGTAACCAGTTGGATTGGCGAATCATCAGGAACATGGTAGAGATTATCTTTCAAGATACCGGTGTCCAGATATTAATTTGCAGCTACAACCCCCGTTATCAGTATCCGATGAAGACGGTACCCTGCTATTTCCATAAGATCGGAAAATGTAGAAATGGGGCCAGTTGCCGATTCAAACATCCAGTCTCGGCAACACAAAAGTTCCAGGAGGAACTTCCATTTAAGGAGGGGGTAATGTTACGAAACAGCACACTGGTATAGTCCCTAAAACCGACCCTGTCTAAGCCAGGTATAATAGTTAAAATTATGGCGGATACGCAGTTATAAAAAACTGTTTACGATTGAGAATATCTTATCTAGAACTGGTTTTTGTGACCAGAGTTATCTAGAAAAGGCCAGAAAAATTATTTATGTGCATAAGCCGCAGCCCGGAATTCTCTGGTACAAAAGGCATTAGTATATAAGGGGACTGATCAGGAAGAGTTAGTTTAGTTGATAATTTGACATCGTGAGATAAACAAATAAATTAGTGAACTGTTTATATAACTTAGTCTAAGTGAATATACTGTATATATAAATTAGGTGTTAGTGATTAGTGAGTTAGTGTTTAAATAAATTAGTAAGTAGCCATACCGAGTGTTTGAAATTTATCCCACCCGTTTATTGTTCAAATAAATAACAAAAAAAACATTACAGTACGATAGATCACCTATATACAGTCTGTACCCTCATAGAAAAATGCACGGAATATAACGTACCTCTACACCTAGCCTTCGTTGATTTCCAAAAGGCTTTCGATACGGTTGAATTATGGTCAATCTTAATGGCCCTGCAAAACGCAAGAATAGATTCGCGATACATCCAAATCATCATAAACAAAACACCATTGGAAAGGGAAGTGCGTCAGGGAGACACCATTTCACCTAAACTATTCACGCTGGCCCTCGAAGACATCTTCAAAAAATTTGAGTGGGAAACCAAAGGCATTAATATAGACGGTGCCAGACTTAACCACCTCAGATTCGCAGACGACATAATCCTAATAAGTAACAACGTCACGGAACTACAAGAGATGCTAAATGAATTAAATCTAGCATCTATAAATATCGGGTTAAATATGAATTATAGTAAAACAAAAATAATGAGTTCTGAAGATATCAACATATCCATTCAAGATAATAACATCGAATGCGTAAATGAATATATATATACAGGGTGTCCCGGGACCAATGGGAAAAAAGTCAGTAGAGTATAATTTGAGCCAAAATAATGTTAGTACTTCATATAAACTTTTTCTATGTAGGCCCTCGTTTTCGAGTTATAGGCCTCCAAAGTTTTAATTTTGAATTTGGTTTTTATGAAATTATCGAAATTGACTTCCCCACACATTAAGCTAACGAAAAGGTACTCTTGCTGGAATTCGATAAAATGAGCCGTTTGGCTAATATTTAGTTTTATTAATGCACTACGTACAAATTTACCTAACTAACTTATTAATACGATGTACTACAAAAAATAATTTGATGATAGCAGATGATAAAAACATTAAGAACTTATTTAATGGGAATTAAAAAGGTACGCAGACAACGTAATTAGTTGCTTTTAATCAAAATTACGAACACAACATTATTAAACCATTAAGAAAACCTCATAAAACACAAGTTATAAAACAATCGACTGAAACTAATTCCTAAACAACAAAAACTAACGTTCTTCTAATAAATGTTCAATATGAGCTCCTCCCACTTCCACGCACATTCTAAGTCTACGACGGTTGTTTCTTTGCACTTCTAATAACATTGCAGTGTAACAGATTTCTGTCTATTAAATCTTGCCTTGTTTGCACAGGTGTTGCGTATACCTTACTTTTGAGATAACCCTAGAGGAAGAAATCCATAGGATTAACATCTCCTGATCGCGGTGGTCATTGAAAAGGGCCTCCACGACCAATCCATCTATTAGGAAACCTTGTGTGTAAATGCTATCGTACATCTAAACTGAAATGAGGAGGGGCCCCATCATGCATGAACCACAAATTCCTACGAGTTTGTAGTAGCACATCATCAAACAGGTTCCATAACTCATTTTGCAAAAACTCCAAATATCTCTGACCGGTCAAAGTATCGTCAATAAAGTATGGCCCTATCAAATGATTTCCAACTATTCCTGTCCAAACATTAACCATGAATCTATGCTGGCTCCTAGTTTGACTAATGCCATATGGATTCGCATCATCCCATAAATGCATATTATGAGAATTTATGACTACATCTCTGGTGAAACCGGATTCGTTCGTAAAGAGAACGTTACTAATAAATGTATTGTCTGCTTGTTGTTGTCGCAGAAACCACTGGCTATACTCAAGTCGTGAAGGATAATCAGTCACTGTCACACTGTGTACTTTTTTCATGTGAAAAGGATATAACAGCTGTTCTTTTAGAACGCGATGCACAACTGATTTCGAGACGTTATGTTTTCTTGATAATTTTCGTAA
This sequence comes from Galeruca laticollis, assembly GCA_963921935.1. Lineage (NCBI taxonomy): Eukaryota > Metazoa > Arthropoda > Insecta > Coleoptera > Chrysomelidae > Galeruca > Galeruca laticollis. The sequence continues at coordinate 149,915,260 of OY998179.1, read as the reverse complement.
ACTCGTTGATGGTTCATTATCAACTGCATTTAACAAGTCTTGTTCAACTGCCATAGTACGTACGCTTCGTACTGGACCTTCTCCACCTTTTTTTTGGCAAAAAACGTCCTAAAATTTATAAATTTGTTTTGTATACATGGAAAATTACATTTACTTATTCATACCTGTTTCTCGTAACCTGAGATCAATACGCTCAAACATTCGTCTGTCTGGAAATGCTCTGTTTGCAAAATGTTCTGCATAAAGCCTTCTGGCCTCTAAACAGTTTCGAGAAACCAGTCCATACATTAAATTCATATCTGCGTACTCAATAAAAGTGAATTCTGCCATTGTAATTGTTAAATTAAGGACTTATGAATTATTGACAAGTACTGACTACGAACTATTCTACACAATGTTTGACAACTAATCCTATGGTTACTTGATAAACGGTAAAAACACTTTTAAAAAGTTTTTACCAACTTTCCAATTAATAAGTCGTTAATGTTTTTTATCTTCTGCTATCGTTAAATTATTTTTTTGTAGTACTGAAGGTAAATCTTGGACATCGTATTAATAAGTTAGTTTTACCTCGTTGTGTAGTTATAAAAATGGTGAATGTACGTAGTGCAATAAAACTGTCAATATTAGCCGAACGGCTTATTTTATCGAATTCTAACAAGAGTACCTTTTCGTTAGCTTAATGTGTGGGGAAGTGAATTTCGATAATTTAATACAGGGTGTGCCATCCCTGCAAATTTTTTGGATCACTAACTATTGCGGGTAGTCCGTCCCTGGCTTCAAGACACTACTGTAAATCTGTTTACCTTACCAAAATAAACATACACGTACATTATAGCTTTGCCGTGAATTTTATAAAGATCAAATAACTAGTACAAAAAATAAAAATAAAAACCAAATTCAAAATTAAAACTTTGGAGGACTCGAAAACGAGGACCTGAATAGAAAAAGTTTATATGAAGTACTAACATTATTTTGACTCAGATTATACGCTCCTGACTTTTTTCCCATTAGTCCCGGGACACCCTGTATATATATATATATATATATATATATATATATATATATATATATATATGTATATATATACCTGGGACACACTATTAAATTGGGTAAAGAAAATAAACACGCGGAAATCAAAAGACGCATAAGATTGACATGGGCAGCTTTCGGCAAGCTGGGACACATTCTTAAAAACAACATGATCCCACGGGTGTGAAAGCAGCAACAGTTTTTCTAGCAACGGTGTTTTATTGTCGCTTATGGTATATGAAGGAAGAACATCTATTGCTGGGGATTTTTTTATGCGAATCCACTATTCTATAGATGTTGAACAGGCACCTAACAGAAAAATAAATTGTGATCCCTAAACCACCCCCCAACAACCCTCCGAAGTAGAAAAACCTTGAAGCAGTTGATATATCCGTTGCTCAAGGTTATTTGACGGAAATGAATTATTATACATCTGCAGAATACGCTCTATAGGGTGAAATAATTTGTGCATCAAAACTACCCCCAACAACCCTCCGAAGTAGAAAAACATTAAAGCAGTTAATATATCCGTTGCTCGAGGTTTTTTAATGGAAATGAATTATTATACATCTGCTGAATACGCTCCATAGAGTGGAATAATTTGTGCATCAAGAACTACCCCTCAACACCTCCGAGGTAGAAAAACCTTGAAGCAGTTAATATATCCGTTGCTCGAGGTTTTTTGATGGAAATGAATTACTATACATCTGCTGAATACGCTCTATAGGGTGAAATAATTTGTGAATCGAAAACTACCCCCCAACAAACCTCCGAAGTAGAAGTAGAAAAATCTTGAAGCTGTTAATATCCGTTGCTCGAGGTTTTTTGATGGAAATGAATTATTATACATCTGCTGAATACGCTCTATAGGGTGGAATAATTTGTGCATCAAAAACTACCCTCCAACAACCCTCCGAAGTAGAAGTAGAAAAATCTTGAAGCAGTTAATATATCCGTTGCTCGAGGTTTTTTAATGGAAATGAATTATTATACATCTGCTGAATACGCTCCATAGAGTGGAATAATTTGTGCATCAAGAACTACCCCTCAACAACCCTCCGAGGTAGAAAAACCTTAAAGCAGTTAATATATCCGTTGCTCGAGGTTTTTTGATGGAAATGAATTACTATACATCTGCTGAATGCGCTCTATAGGGTGAAATAATTTATGAATCGAAAACTACCCCCCAACAAACCTCCGAAGTAGAAGTAGAAAAATCTTGAAGCAGTTAATATCCGTTGCTCGAGGTTTTTTGATGGAAATGAATTATTATACATCTGCTGAATCGCTCTATAGGGTGGAATAATTTGTGCATCAAAAACTACCCTCCAACAACCCTCCGAAGTAGAAGTAGAAAAATCTTGAAGCAGTTAATATATCCGTTGCTCGAGGTTTTTTGATGAAAATATTATTATACATCTGCTGAATACGCTCTATAGGGTGAAATAATTTGTGCATCAAAAACTACCCCCCAACAAGCCTCCGAAGTAGAAAAACCTTAAAGCGGATAATATATCCGTTGGTCGAGGTTTTTTTATGGAAATGAATTATTATACATCTGCTGAATACGCTCCATAGAGTGAAATAATTTGTGCATCAAAAACTACCCCCCAACAACCCTCCGAAGTAGAAAAACCTTAAAGCAGTTAACATATCCGTTGCTCGAGGTTTTTTGATGGAAATGAATTATTATACATCTGCTGAATACGCTCTATAGCGTGAAATAATTTGTGCATCAAAAACTAGCCCCCAACAACCCTCCGAAGTAGAAAAACCTTAAAGCAATTAATATATCCGTTGCTCGAGGTTTTTTGATGGAAATGAATTATTATACATCTGCTGAATACGCTCTATAGGGTGAAATAATTTGTGTATCAAAAACTACCCCCCAACAACCGTCCGAAGTAGAAAAACCTTAAAGCAGTTGATATATCCGTTGCTCGAGGTTTTTTGATGGAAATGAATTATTATACATCTGCAGAATACGCTCTATAGGGTGAAATAATTTGGGCATCAAAAACTACCCCCCAACAACCCTCCGAAGTAGAAAAATATTGAAGCAGTTAATTTCTCCGTTGCGCGAGGTTTTTTTATGGAAATAAATTATTATACATCTGCTGAATACGCTCTATAGGGTGAAATAATTTGTGCATAAAAAACTACCCCCCAACAACCCTCCGAAGTAGAGGTAGAAAAATCTTGAAGCAGTTAATAACCGTTGCTCGAGGTTTTTTGATGGAAATGAATTATTATACATCTGCTGAATACTCTCTATAGGGTGAAATAATTTTTGCATAAAAAACTACCCCCCAACAACCCTCCGAAGTAGAAGTAGAAAAACCTTAAAGCAGTTAATATATCCGTTGCTCGAGGTTTTTTGATGGAAATGAATTATACATCTGCAGAATACGCTCTATAGGGTGAAATAATTTGTGCATCAAAAACTACCTCCCAACAACCCTCCGAAGTAGAAAAACCTTAAAGCAGTTAATATATCCGTTGCTCGAGGTTTTTTGATGGAAATGAATTAATATACATCTGCTGAATACGCTCTATAGGGTGAAATAATTTGTGAATCAAAAACTACCCCCAACAACCCTCCGAAGTAGAAAAACCTTAAAGCAGTTGATATATCCGTTGCTCGAGGTTTTCACCCTATAGAGCGTATTCAGCAGATGTATAATAATTTATTTCCATAAAAAAACCTCGAGCAACGGATATATTAACTGCTTTAATGTTTTTCTACTTCGGAGGGTTGTTGGGGGTAGTTTTTGATGCACAAATTATTTCTCCCTATAGAGCGTATTCTGCAGATGTATAATAATTCATTTCCATCAAATAACCTCGAGCAACGGATATATCAACTGCTTCAAGGTTTTTCTACTTCGGAGGGTGGTTGGGGGGTGGTTTAGGGATCACAATTTATTTTTCTGTTAGGTGCCTGTTCAACATCTGTAGAATAGTGGACTCGCATAAAAAAATCCCCAGCAATAGATGTTCTTCCTTCATATACCATAAGCGACAATAAAAAACCATTGCTATAAAAACCGTTGCTGCTTTCACACCCGTCATGATCCCTATAAATTTGAAATGCAAAGTATATAATACCCGTGCAAACATACGGATTGGAAACAATTAGCCTAACAAAAGTATCTGCAAACAAGCTTTTAACAACCCAAAGAGCAATGGAACGAAGCATGCTAGGGATCTCATTCCGCGACAAAATTAGAAATTAAAATATCGGAGGACAAACTAGAGTTACCGATATAATGCAAGAGGCGGCTAAGATGAAGTGGCAGTGGGCCGGTCACCTGGCTAGACTGGATAAAGATAGATGGGCACATAAAATAGCAGTTTGGAGGCCTAGACAGACCAAGCGAAGCATAGAACGCCCACAGAAGAGATGGGTAGACGACATTAATAAGGTGGCAGGCAAGAACTGGTTAAGTACAGCTAGGAATAGGGAGACATGGAAACAAATGAGAGAGACCTATATCCAGGAGTGGACAACTATGGGTTGAGGAAGAAGAAGAGATAGAATACTGCATGCATATACTGCGAACGAGTAGGAAGCAGCTATATGCGTGCCTCAAACCGTATTCCCCCTCAGAAAATGTTTGAACCACTACCAAATGGCTCCTTTGGAGAGATAGTACAATCAGAAAAATTTTCTCTAGATCTGCACCATACTGCCTCACGACTATCTGGAGATTTTAGGCTCACTCACGTTTCATCTCTTTCGTTGTATTTCAAAATAAGCAAGCAGAACATTTTCTGATATTCCTTGAATTTTATTTTCTTTGTGCCATTCTTCAAATGTATGAAATTGTTTCTCGTAACTTCCACGCGACTTGTCCGGTAGTAACTTGTTCGCAGTATTTTCAGCAATTTCTCTTATTTCAGGTGCACTCATTTTTAATTTAATTCAATTAAATTCAACAACAAATTGAAAGATCAAGATATCAACTATCATCAAATTACCTAAATTTGAAACTATCACATTTTAATTTAAACAGGTAAAAATAATGCCTAAAACGCGCAAAATAGAAAAAATAGTATCGAAAAATCGTTTCATAAGTCAATAGTAGCACTTGCCCATAAAAATACTCGCTTCAATATTCGACTTGTAAACTTGTTCTTTAATATATTATTTGTATGTGTAAACCGAATAAATTTGCTATATTATTTTTTATTTAAATTTTTCTACTTTGCAATTCTAATGATTATTTTATCAGTGGAAAAACCTCTTGACGAGGTTAAAGTAGGTGACACAACACTAACAATATTTAAACAAGGCTGAACGCAAATACATCAATTATTTGAAACTTTCAAATTGATAAGGAATTAAGTGTGAGTATGTGGCCATAGCTTACCCTTATTTTAAAGAGATTATAAGTAGATATAGTACCTGTGTCACTCTATACATCGTATGATTTGATATCACATATTGTATAAGGGTTGTACTTGCGTCACATATTTTTACCTCGTCAAGAGGTTTTTGTCCTGATATCAGTACTTCTTGTAAACTTTTTAAATCCTATTCTCTTATACTTATTTGGGGTTAAAAACCGTATAAATTGGAAAAACTTGAAAAAACGAATAAAAATCAAACAATCACTAATAGTAAATTTAAAATTAAAGCGCAAAAGAATACACTTTAAAGATTGATGCACGTCATATATCTTTAAATCCAATTCAAGAAAGATTGTATCAAACTGAAAGCTTCGTTCACAATGAGATGTGTAACGATAAACACTAGTTGTCTAATCTTGAAGTGGAATGGTGAAATAGGGGAGACTGGGGGAATGACGGCCCTCTAAGCAAAAACTTCTATATCTCAGTTCTGTTTTGTTAGAAAAAAGAGGTAGGAGGTCCAAATGAAAGACATGACGATTAGGAACCAAAGACATGTTAAGTAAAATTGTAACAAAATATTTTTACATGAATAAAAAAGTTCAAACCACCGTAGGCATTACCCTGAAGTTTGGAGATAATGGCAGCCGGGGCCGCCGTTACCCGAAATTGGAAGGAATCACTGGCAGAAATCACAAACAATTGTTTTCTTTGTTTCTCCGTCCATACAAGCTTTCTGAGCCCATTCAGCGCAGTACGCACATCTTAATCATAGCTCCCGATTCTTTCCAAACTATCCGCAGATGATACAAATGTCCGGAGAAATTTCGGAATCTAATTTCTCTTCTTCCTCCTGACAGTCATGGTAGGCTACCGTAGTTTTATTTCTATGGTTTGGTTTCTCTTTTACATGTGTCTCGGTGTCCTGAAATGTATTAAAAACTCGTTTCTTCACTCTCTTAGCCTTTGAATCTTCCACACTCTCGCGTTTCGTTTGCTTTTTTGTCTGCTTTGCAATTTCTTTTACCTCCAAAATGTCTTTCATTGGGGTAGAGGTAAATATCCGAGAGTGTTGCTTCTCCCCTTCTTTCTTATGTTTAACAGTACTAGTTCCAGAGCATCCTGGAATGGGTATTATTTCTCCAAATGAAATATTTTGTTTTGTTATCTCGGTTGCTTCTGCTTTTTCATCTTCCCCTTTCTCCACTGTTTTATTTTCAGCTGTTCGTTCTCTTGAAACAATTGGTTCATTTGATTTTGTAGGGTTTAGATTTTCAGCGGGCACAAAATCTTCTTCATCAAAAACATCTGAATTGACAGGGAATATTCCTGTTACTTCAAAACCTTTGGTGGCTTTTTCAATGGTTTGCAGCTCTTCCAAACGCCTTGTTAAACAAATCTGCGACGATATTAAGAGTGATTTTTTCTCCTGGTTGATTCCTCATGAATTTATGACATTCTGAGTTATACGCCGTCTTCAAAGGTCCATAAAAAGTTACATCTAGTGATGGAAACTCGATAGGACGTATGCTGCGGTATCGTGAGCATAATAATTACTTGTTCCTTGCAGAAGTTATAGGCACTCAGTGAGCAATGACTAGAGTGGTTATCTAGTAATACCAGAACTGGATCTTCCTTCGAGGGTTTAACACAGACCTTAAAGTGTTGCAACCATTGAAGGAACCGGTTTTCGGTGATCCATCCGTTATGTGAGCAGCAATCGTTATGTGAGCAGCAATAAACTGCTCCTGGAGGTCCATTTTTTTATGTACTCGGCCATTCGCTTTCTTGCATAAATGAACATGGGAGGCAGTCCAGTTGCGCTAAATGCGCACATCACCGTGGTATTTTTTTCCTCTTTCCCAGTAAATAACCTACTCTTTTTTGACTTCTTTTAGCTTAAATTTTATTTGGTTGTTGCACCGTAGTGATGCCAGTTTCATCAGCGTTGAAAATTCGTTTCGCAGGAAATTTATATTTGTACATTAAACTGCCAAGATTTGCCAATCCAACTGGTTGCTCTCTATCCTGGGCATAGCCAGTTTCGTCACATTGAATTCTAACACATAATTTCGAAGGCTTCGTAGCGCTTCCCACACGTTCCGGTAGATGGACTGATCTTGGAATTCGTTTTTGGTTACCAAGCAGAAGACGTACCGCGAATTGTGTTTCAGTCTCAGCGTCTTGCCAGGGGCTGGAATCTGATCTTCAAGTTTTTCTAATTGCCCAAACTTCTTTCGAAAGATGATTGCCATAACTAGTGCGGGTTTGTTACTGGCAGAGATGTTATGTGCTGTGAATGCTCTTCTGGCAGCGGGAACAAATCTTGCCCTTGTTCTGTAGTGACTCCATATCTAGCTTTCTCGGTACCTCCATATGCGCCCATAAATTCTTCGAATGCAGTGCCTTCCTCTGGGTCATGGGCTCCTTCGAATAGCGCTAGTCGGTTTTGATGGACTACTTTCAAGTTTCCATTGGGGATCCTACTTATGCGATAGATGTCGTTATTGATCTTTTTATTGATTAAGTACGGACCATCCTAAGATTTCTGTAATTTTGGAGAAAAACATTTTCTCCTCGTCGGATTGTGCAGCAATACTTTGTCCCCTTCTTTGAAACTGCCTTCTGTGGCCTGTATGTCGTACCGTTCTTTCATTATGTCGCTGGCAACTTGAATATTCGTTCGAACTAATTCGTGTACATCGTCCACCCTTCTTCTCAATTGGAACGCGTAATCTTCCCCTGCTAGATCTTTGCCATTTCACGCCCAAACAGGATTTTCGCAGGTGTTTCACCCGTGGACTCATTGATGGCAGATCGATAAGCCAATATAAATAGGGAGAGATACTGGTCCCAGTCTTTCTGGTGGCTGGAAACTACTTTGTATTCTCCAATGGTTCTGTTAATTATATCCACCATTCCATCGGATTGTGGATGCAACGCTGTTGTCCTGACCTTCTTCATTCCCAGCCTGTCACAAATTTCCTGGAATACCTGACTCCCGAAAATTCTTCCTTGATCGCTGTGGACTACCAATGGCACTCCATATCGGCATATAAATTATTTCACCAGTACATCCGCGATAGTTGTGGCCTCTTGATTCGAAGCTGCGTAAATTTCCACCCACTTTGTGAATTAATCCATTACAACCAGGTTGCATTTACCACCATTTTCTGTCTTCGGAATTGATCCAGCGATATCTTAAGCAATCCTTTCGAAAGGATTTCCAACATTATATTGTTTCATAGGCGCCTTTCTCTTGCGATGTGGTCTATTACTCGTAACGCAAGTAGTACATTTCTTACACTAGTCCTTCACATCGTCGGAGCTATTCGTCCAATAAAACCTTTCACGGACCCGCTGTAGTGTTTTATTCACTCCCAGATGACCTTCCGATGGACTGTCGTGTAACTTCCTCAGTACCTCAGCTACTCTTGTTCTCGGGATAACTAGCTGTCTTCTCTTCTCCGAACCATCATCGTTTCCAAGAATTCTTGTCAACAGGCATTCTTCCAGGACAAGGGAGTCCCACTGAGCCCAATATGCCTTGAATGTAGGTGAAAATCTTGATTCCTCTTTCCAGGTAAGTCACCGATTTTCTACCTTCCATTGCCGAATCATCTTTAGGTGAGGATCATTCTCCTTGTCTTCTCTGATCTTGGTGGGTACTACCGTACCTTTCAATAAGTTGACGATCTGGTCAAGTCTGTCATCGTCACCTTCTCCCTTTGTTGTATGCCGAAGCCATCGTGGCTGCTTCATATTCAAGAGCAGTGGTTAATACATTTTCCAGGGTTTTGGGATGGGCTAAACGAAGCGTCCTCTGCATATCGGGGTCACGTAATCCAACAATAAACGCCTGGATGCCCGGACATACCATTATGTTTTCTGGTGCTGACGGATAAGCAAATCGAACTAGTCGGGAAATATCCACTTCATACTCTTGAAGGGTTTCGTCACGTTTCTACCGTCGGTTCTTCAGCTGGAATTGGTACAAATATTCTAGACGTTTGTGACCATGTCCAACCTCTTCTTTAGCTACTCGAAGTCATCCGTTTCTTCAAGTGGTATCGTCTGAAGTACATCTAAGACATCTCCCCGAAACGCGATGGTTAAGTTCACTGCCTTCTCCCTATCGGACCAATTATTCACTCTAGCGGCTGCTTCAAACTGTTTTACATAATTAGTCCACGATGTCTTTCCGTCAAACGTTGGGGCCGTGACTCGGGCAAAACTGCCAATATCTTCTATCTTGGGTTGTGTTTCCGGCTTGCAGGATTTTAATTGTTCGATCTTCTTTTCTTCTGCTGGCGTGTCTTGTGTTCTTAAATCTGACATATTTATCTCTCTCTTTTTCTTTGCTTTTCTCGTCCATCATTGTCATTTTATTCTCCTTTTTCTCGTCTACCGTTATCATATCATCCTCAATATCCAATTTTAGGGAAGAAATTTTATTTTCAACGTTAGCAACAATCTCATTTTCGATTAATAAGATATCGGCAGAAATCTTGTCCATGTTAGCAGAAATATCATTCTTCATAGTTGAAATATCGTTCTTCGTAGTAGAAATATCGTTCTTCACATTAGTTGAAATATTTTCTTCCGGGGCAGAAATATCATTCTTCATAGTTGAAATCTTCTCGTCCATGTTAGCAGAAATATCTTCTTCATAGTAAAAATATCGTTCTTGACATCAGTTGAAATATTTTCTTCCGGGGCAGAAATATCGTCCTTCATAGTTGAAATCTCGTCCATATCAGCAGAGATATCGTTCTTCATATTAGAAATATAGTTCTTCGTATCAGAAATTAACGAGATTAAGATAGAAGCCTCGTCTTTGAATAAAAATGTTTCTGGATCCAAGCTTCCACTTTCCAGTGACACTTTGAGTCTTTCTACTAATTCACTCTTTCCTTTTTTTTCCAAGTCTGTCTTTAGTTCTATCACTTTCAGGTCACTTAGCCATTTTCAAGTATCTATTTATTTATATTACCCCACAACTGACACAAATATTTATCAAAAAATATTTTTATCACAACGGGTGAAATAAATGTATACATACAGTATATCTACTAACGTAATTTATTTATACACTTAACTAGTCACTTATACTTAATTTATGTACACACTTAATTTCTAATTTATATTAAATACACTGTTCACTTTTATATTCAATGTAGACTGACTCACGATCGCAGGTAGTTGCTTATATATTAAAACTTCTTCTGGAACCATCGAATTCCTGTAATTTCTAGTATGCTGCTCCCAACAAACAATCGACCTTCTTATAAAATGTTTATAAAAAGAATCACAAAAAAATAGTCCTCAAAAATCGGTGCGCTCCCCCTTAAATTTTAACTTTTATATATCGTATCAGAACCGGGTCGGCTTCAATGTGGGATTTCGTAACAATACTTTCTTTAACTCTCGTCTGAAGGCACATCTAAAATTATGAATTTTTTCATCACAAAACTACGGTCAGCGTTACTGTACTTCTCTTTACATTTATCTATTAAATTATTTAGTACTTGATACCAAAGGTGTTTATTTGAAGAGTCTGCGATTTAAAATTCCACAAACATGGATATAATTTATACAATTATCGAAATGAAACCAAATTTTGTATTTTGGTACCAAAATACAAAATTTGGTTTCATTTCGATAATTGTTTTTCTCTGGTACACTCAGCTGACTTCACTCATTTATAATTTATACGTATTGAGGAAGTCCTCCCAAAATTCACGATTTTTGGCCATATTGCTGCAATAACTCCATGCAAAATTAAACACTGTATTTTATAATTACGATACCTACAATAATACGACAGAGACTGTGCTAATGATACTTCCACATACACGTCGAGATCTGCCTCTGTCTCTCGATATTTGCAACATGTATCGATACAGATCTCAACGTGAATGGGGCACTTTAAGTTATTGCCTAATTGCCAAATACTTGTGGCATTACGTTTGAAGTAAGTAAATTTTAAATATTGTAATTTTTAGTACCTTGTACACGTGGCTTTTTTTTATTTTTTTTTAAGCGCATCAACTACTAGGGTTATTAGCGCGTTAACGCTACTGTTATTGATTGGAATGTTTGCAATTTAAATTAGATTGTATAGATTGATCTCCTTTAAGAAGTCAATTACATTCAACAAGGTGTTATTTAACATACTTTTTGAATCGGTCGGTAGTCCGTGCGCTTGACGATTTTGTTTGTACTTTGGGCATTCTACAAGACAGTGTTCAACAGTTACAATAACTCTCCATAAATACACACTGGCGGATCAGATTTTGTGATTAAATGTTGGTGAGTAAACCGAGTGTGACCAATTCTGAGGCGTGTTAACACAGTTTGACATTTTCTATTCATTACGTTGTTAATTTTAGGTTTGATGGTTGGTTTAATTGGTCTCAGTTTATCTTTAGATTGATCCCACTCGGCCTGCCACTTGTTATAAATCAATGATTTTATGTGACATTTGTAGTCTGACGCAAGCACTCTGTTTTCGCGCACTGCACTATCACTTGTAATTGCTTCTTGTGCTGTCCTGTCTGCTTCTTCGTTTCCGAGAATTCCTATGTGCGAGGGTACCCATATGAATACAACCTCTTTTCCGCCATGCCGAATTGAGTGGAATTGTTGCTTGATCATCTTTGAGAGGGGGCAATGGCTGTATATATTTTTGAGAATTTTCAGCGAGGTTAGAGAGTCGGAAATGATTAAGTACTCTTGTTCTGGCCTCCCTTGAATAAGTATAAGGGCTTGATATATTGCAAATAACTCTGCAGAGAATACAGATGATAGTTTGGGTAGTTGGTACATTCGAGTATCGTTTTGGACTTTCACTGCTATTCCTACTCCTTCCGATGTTTTTGATGCATCCGTGTAGATTTGCACATGGGAGGGGTAAATATTAAGTATGTTTTGGAATTTGGACTTAATAAGGGCTGGAAGTGTGTTTTGTTTATTGAAGCTGCAAAGATCAAAGTGGCATTTCGGACTAGCAATAGTCCAAGGTGGAGTGCTGGGTTTGTTATTAGCTAAGAATATAACTGGTATGGTGATAGCTAAATCGTTATAATAATTGGCAACCCTTTCATAAAATGCTGGAGCTGCTCTTTTTTTGTTTTGATACAGATTTCTATAATGATTTTTAAAGGTGTTGGCATATGTTGGATGTTGTGGGTTTGCTGCAACATTAGTAGCATAAGACATGCGGAGTAGTTGTCTTCTATGATGTAAAGGTAGTTCACCTGCTTCACATAGTACACTTGAAGTAGGACTGGTACAAAATGCTCCAATGGCTAAACGAATGGCAGTATTATGGATGGCATTCAATTGTTTGAGAGTGGTGTTTGTGGCCGAGCCATAGGCAATTGCTCCATAATCAATTTTAGATCTAATGATTGCTCTCTGAAGAGTATTTGAGTCAGATCCCCAACTTGTGTTGCTTAACATTTTTATTATATTTAAGTTGTTTTTGCAGGTCCTCACGAGTTCTAGAATATGATGTTTCCAATTTAATTTAGAATCAAATATTACTCCTAGAAATTTGTAAGTTTGTACGAAACTGAGATTTTTATTGTACAGTGTGAGACAAGGTTGATAATTATTGTTGTGTTTTGAAAAGATAATGGATTTCGTTTTTTCTGTTCAGAAGATAAATCCAGTTTCTTTTGACCAGTTTTCTATAGAATTTAATTGATTTTGAATTATTCTCGAAATTGATTCTAAGTTCCTTCCTTTGGCAATAAGTACTAAGTCGTCTGCGTATAATCTGTACTTGACAGGCGCTGTAGCTGTATCGACGATGTTATTAATAGCTGTGAGAAAAAGTGTAGTACTAATTACTGATCCTTGAGGAGTACCATTTTCATGGAAGAAGCTTTTTGAGAGTTCTCCATTAACTTTGATTCGGGAGGATCTGTTTCTTAAAAAAACTGGAGATAAATGAAAGCATATGGCCCTGTATCCCCCACTCTGTTAATTGTTTTAATATTTTGTAGTGCCAGGCAGCATCAAATGCACGTTGGATGTCAAAAAATATTGTGACGCATGATTGATTGGTGACAAAAGCTTCATGTACTTCAGATTCTAGTTCGATTATGTTGTCTTGCGCAGATCTTTGTTGCCTGAAGCCACATTGTTGCATTGCTATATAGTTGTGATACTCTAGATACCACATCAACCGCTGGTTTACAATTTTTTCCAATAATTTACACATCACGCATGTTAGAGATATTGGCCGATAAGATTCTGGATCAGTTTTGTTTTTGTTCTGTTTTAATATAGGTATGATTGTAGCTTGGCTCCATTTTTTCGGGAATTTGTTTTCAGTCCAAATAACATTGTAGATGTCCAATAAGATTCTTTTGGCACAGCTAGGCAAATTTTTGATAAAAATTGCAGGGATTTCGTCTGGTCCTGGACTTGTGTTTTTCATTTTTTGTAATGTTTCTTCAAGTTCAGTTTCAGAGATTTTAGTATTCAATAAAGAATCGTCATTTGGATCTATAGTTATGGGAAAGTCTTTTTCTTGTTGTTGTTTCAAGTCGAGAAATTGTGCACAAAAATTTGAGTTGCTAGAGTATTTTCTGTAAGTTTCAGCTAAAACATTGGCTATTAGTTCATTTTCAGATGTGAGCTTGTTCTGATATTGAAGGGATCGTATTCCTGTGATGGTGCGTTTCCCTGATACTCGTCGAATTTTGTTCCATTTTTGTGTGGGTGGAGTGTTGTCATTAATGCTGGCTACGAATTCATGCCACGATTCTTTTTTGCGTTTTTTTATTATGTATTTACATCTTGCTTTTTGTTTTTTGAATTCGATCAAGTTTTCTTGATTTTTGTGCTTTTTCCATACATTGTAAGCATGTTTACTTGCTCTAACCTCTTCTTGGCAGTTTTTGTTCCACCATGGTACGGGTCGACGATTTTTAATCAGTGATAATTTTTTTATTAATTCTTTTGCTGCTTCTAACATGGTATTTGCAAAATTATCAACTGTTTCGTCTATATCCGATTTTATTTCAAAGTTTGTTATATTTTCTTCGATTGTTTGCTGATACAGTGCCCAATTTGCGTTTTTATATTGCCATTTTGTACTAATGTTTGTATTGGTTATATTCCTGTGATTGGAGTTATTAATAATTATTGGAGCATGGTCACTATTATAAATGAAAGGTAGAATTTCCCAAGTTAGTTCGGTTAGTAAATTTGGGCTACAAAAGGTAAGGTCTAGAGCTGCCGTCTCTCCGGTGCAGGAGTTGAGCCTAGTGCCTTCCCCACTGTTCAGTAGGCAAAGACCGCAGAGATCTGTAGTTGATGGTAGCAGTTTGCCTTTGTTGGAAGTCGTTTTGCATCCCCATTCAGTGTTGTGGCAGTTGAAATCTCCAATAATGATGCGTGGAGATGTTATTTGAGAGAAGAGATCTGTTAGTTCTTGACTTGAAATTTCTTTATTGGGGGTATGTACACATTGCAAATAGAAATTTTTCGTTCTAGGTTGATAGAGACTGCAACAGCTTCTAAATTTGTTTTTAGAGATATTTCGTTGACATCAGCGTCATTTTTTATGTAAATTGCAACTCCTCCACTAGCTATCTTTGCGTTTACCCTGTTTTAATAGAAAGCTGTATAATTTTTTAATCCAGTTATTTTCTTTTCAGTAAAATTTGTTTCCTGTAATCCTACAATGAATGGGTTATATTGACTTATTAAATGTTGTAGCATAGGTAACTGCGAGTGAAACCCGTTCAGGTTCCACTGAAGAATGTAGGTTGATGTAGATATATTCATAAGTTTGTTCATTAGTACAATTCCTGGGATGATGATGCGTCACTTTCTATATCCGTAGAACGAGTGCCAATGTGCTTCATGATTCTTGTCCTGAGTCGTGTACAGCGAGATTTGATGCTTCTTTCTGTGAGATAAGGTCGGATTTGGTAAAGTTGCAAAGCCAAGTTGTCAAAATTATCGGTGAATTCGAGAATGGTTTTTACAGGGTCAGGGTCTCCCATTGTATTATCGAGCAAGAGCACCAGTTGATCAAAATCGAGTGAGTTGGGAGGGTTTTGACTGTTTATAAATGTTTGTGCTGGTAGTAGTGATTCTCTGCAGCTTTTGGATTCATCAGTTTTTGGGTGCTTCTTTTTTTGTTTAGGTTTTATGAATTGTTTTGAGTCCTTATTTTCTTCGGGTGTATCTGGCGTAGAGATAATCTGTTCTATGCGTCTTTTACTTCCACTATGCGCGGTATTTATGTCGATTGGGGCTAGTTGTGGTGCAGGTATTGGTGGAGGTTTCGCAGCTTGAATCTTTTGTAATTGATCTGTATTTTCTCTGAGAAGTTGTGTTTCAATTTCAGTATTTGTATTTTGAATATTTGATTCCGGATTTTGATTTGTCATTGTACTTTCAGTAACAGCTGGTAAAAAATCGGGGCACTGGGAGGCGATATGACCATCTTTTTTGCATTTGTAACAGGAAAGACCGTCTTGTAATATGTATATACGATAAGGTGTGCCGTCAAAAGATAAAGTAATGTAGGAAGGTATATCTGTAGGAGTTGAGATAGGTTTTATATACACTTGTCGGCGAAAACTTAGAATATGACTATACTCAGGGTTCGACACATTCACTTTTAAAAAGGTTATAGGCGACAGTAGGGTGAGACCTAACTGTTTCAGTTAATTTACCAAGACATCATGGGATATAGATGGACATACATTTGATAAGACCAATCGTTGAGATGGAGTAATGAGTCTACGACCATCAAGTATAGAGTTACCGATTTTTATAGATTTATGTTTATTCATAAAAGTGTCCACTGCTTGTTTGTTTATTAGGTATATACATATTCTACCATTGGAGATTCTTGAGCAAAATATAATAGATTTTGGACCAATCAGAGACCCTAGTGCGTATATGTAATCCTGGAGGAACAATCCATCAATTGTTGGAAACACAATCGCTTGCTCCTTGCTGGGAAATGTTTGTTGAGTGAGAGCGGATGCATAAGATGTATTTTGAGACTGTGGATAATTTGTAACTGTACTTTGAGAGGGGCCCCTGTAGTCAGAAACCCCGTCAGAGGTTGTATTCATGTTTCAATTAATAAATTGTCTGTGGGAGATTTCATACGTTCTGAGGCCGGATCTGTCTGCTTGAATATTTTGTGAATATAAATCAGTAAAAAACTGATTTTGTCTATTAGACTAAGCTAATTATATTTGTTTAATTTGTTTTAATTTGCGAAAAGGAAAAAGTTCATGCAACTTACAGTTGGTCACCTCTATGTATGCACTAATAATGTTTACACTGTTATCTTACTACTTTTTCACGATACACAAACTCGTACTATTAAAGCACCGATAAGTAATGTGTACTCGTCGGCTACCAGAATAGGAATCCTACACGTGGCTTGTTATTATTGACTTCGTAGTAAAAGTTAAAATGGCAGATTTATTAGCGACTGATATCGCTAGAGCAGTAGCAATGATCGAAAGTGGCCGATGGTACAGTAATATATCCGCGGTGATGGTAAATCAAAATAGACAATTCATCATTGCGTTATACGTTGGAGACAAACTGGAGAATACGTGATAAGACGTGCTCAATGCAGAAAACGCTCAACCACGGCTTCAAATGACCGTGTTTTAGTGTTGGAAACACTCGGAAGCAGGCGCCGTACAGCTGTTCAATTAACAAAAGAACTGGAACAAGTTCGTGGAACCAGGATAGGTTGAGCGAGAGGAGGAGACTTGAAGAAGGTAATTTGAAAGCGTGTAGGGCAAGAAAAGCACCAAAACTCCAAAGACGTCACCGAATAGTGCATCTAGTCTTTGCTCAACAACACCAAAATTGGAAGGATAATCAGTGGTGTCATGTTTTGTTTACACATGAGAGCCGTTTCGGTCTCAGTTCAACTGATGTCAAGGAAAGAGTATGTCGGCGACCTGGAGAGCAACGTAAACAATTTAAATAAGTCAAGAAGTTAGAGAGAAAGATTGGCGATTTAAGAACACAAGACACTCCAGCAGAAGAAAAGAAGCCCGAGCAAATGACACCTTGCAAGCCAGAAACACACCCTAAGTTGGAAGACATTGGCAGTTTTACCCGAGTCAAGGCCCCAACATTCGATGGGAAAATGTCGTGGACGAATTATGTGAAACAACCGCTAGAGTGAATAATTGGTCCGATAAGGAGAAGGCAGTAAACTTAACCATCGCGCTTCGGGGAGATGCCTTAGATGTACTTCAAACGATACCGCTCGAAGAAACGGATGACTTCGAGCAGCTGAAAAAGAAGCTGGACATGCGATACGGTCACGAACATTTGGAACATTTGTACATCTTCCAGCTGAAGAAACGAAGGCGGAAACGTGACGAAACCCTTCAAGAGTATGAAATGGATATTGCCCGACTAATTCGATTTGCTTATCCATCAGCACCAGAGAACATGACGGAATGTTTAGGCATCCAGGCCTTTATTGACGGCTTATGTGACCACGATATGGAGAAGACGCTTCTATTAGCCCATCCTAAAACAGTGGTCGATGCATTTACTGCTGCTCTTGAATATGAAGCATACAGCAAAGGTAGGGCCATGCAGGAAAAAGGTGATGATGACAGACTTGACCAGATCGTCAACCTGTTGAAAGGTATGGTAGACGTGAAGCCGAAGAAGATCAAGTGCTGTAATTGTGGCGAGCTAGAGCATGCACACAGCTCGTGTAAGCGTCCTACGACTCCTGCATACCAAGAACCTCTTAAATGCAAAGCAGCCGCGAAGGGCTCGCGGTACAACAAAGGTAGGACCATGCAGGAAGAAGATGACGATGATAAACTTGACCAGATCGTCAACTTGTTGAAAAGTATGGCAGACAAGAAGCCGAAGAAGATCAAATGCCGGAAGTGTGGCGAGCTACAGCACGTACGCAGTCCGTCTAAGCGCCCCAAGACTCCTGTAACCCAAGAACTCCAGTCACAGGGGAAATCAGACAGGGGTGAACATCCAGCTGATGTGAATCACCGAAAAGCCAACTCTTTGTCTAGACGGTCATGCCCTATAGACTATTCACAATGCAACAAGTCGAAATCTAAGGAAGTTGCAGTTTCAAGAATTACAGTAGTCAACGAGTAATGGTCACCCACCAGGATCAGAGAAGATCAGGAGAATGATCCTCACCAAGAAGTGTCAAGATTTTCACCGACACTCAAGGCGTATTGGGCTCAGTGGGACTCCCTTGTCCTAGAAGAAGGGCTGTTGAAAAGAGTCCTTGGAAACGATGATGGTTCCGAGATGAGGAGACAGCTAGTTATCCCTAGAACGAAAGTAGCTGAGGTACTAAGGAAGTTACACGATAGTCCATCGGGAGGTCATCTGGGAGTGAAGAAAACACTGCAGCGGGTCCGTGAAAGGTTTTATTGGACGAATAGCTCCGACGATGTGAAGGACTGGTGTAAGACATGTACGACTTGTGCTACGATCGAGTAATGGACCAGATCGCAAGAGAAAGGCACCTATGAAACAGTATAATGTTGGAAGCCCTTTCGAAAGGATTGCTTTAGATATCGCTGTACCATTTCCGACGACAGAAAATGATAGCAAATACATACTGGTTGTAATGGATTATTTCACAAAGTGGGTGGAAATTTACGCTATCCCGAACCAAGAGGCCACAACTGTTGCGGATGTATTGATGAAAGAATTTATCAGCCGATATGGAGTGCCCTTGTAAGTCCACAGCGACCAGGGAAGAAATTTCGAAAGTCATCTTTTCCAGGAGATTTGCGAGAAGCTGGAAATGAAGAAGACCAGGACAACAGCATTATATCCACAGTCAGATGGAATGGTCGAGATAATGAACAGGACTATTGGAAAATACCTGTCCAAAGTAGTATCCAGCCATCAGAGAGATTGGGACCAGTACCTTTCCCTATTCGTATTGGCTTATCGATCTGCCGTCAATGAGCCCACGGGTGAGCCACCGGCGAAAATCCTGTTTGGACGTGAAATGAGGCTTCCTTGTGACCTGGAATTTGGCTGTCGGCCTGGAGAAGATCTAGCAGGCGAAGACTACGTGATCCAATTGAGAAGAAGGCTGGACGATATTCATGAATTAGTTCGAACAAATCTTCAAGTTGCCAGCGACAGAATGAAAAGTCGGTACGACACGCAGGCCACAGAAGGCGGTTTTAAAGAAGGGGACAAAGTATGGTTGCACAACCCGACGAGGAGAAAAGGATGTTCTCCAAAATTACAAAAACCTTGGGAAGGTCCATACTTAAACAAGAAAAGGATCAATGATGTTATATATCGCATAAGCAAGATCCCCAACGGAAAACCAAAAGTAGTTCACCAAAACCGATTAGCGCCATTCGAAGGAGACCATGACCTAGAGAAAGGAGTAAACCATATTCGAGATTTATCTGATCTTACCTTCGATGAATTTATGGGCGCGTATGGAGGTACCGGGAAAGCTAGAATTACTTCAGAACAACGACAAGATTTGTTCACTTTCTCGGAAGATTATTCACTGGCATACAACATCCCCGCCCGTCTCAAGAACGCACGAGAGTTGGCATCCGTCTTTCGGCAATTAGAAAAACTTGAAGACCAGATTCCAGTGCCTGGCAAGACACTGAAACTGAAACATAATTCGCGGTACGTCTTCTACGTGGTAACTAAAAATGAATTTCAAGATCGATCTACCTACCGCGATGTGTGGGAAGCACTTCGAAACCTACGAGACCATGTGTTGGAATCCAGCGTGAAGAAACTGGCTATGCCTAAGATAGCGAGTAACCAGTTGGATTGGCGAATCATCAGGAACATGGTAGAGATTATCTTTCAAGATACCGGTGTCCAGATATTCATTTGCAGCTACAACCCCCGTTATAAGTATCCGATGAAGACGGTGCCCTGCTATTTCCATAAGATCGGAAAGTGTAGAAATGGGGCCAGTTGCCGATTCAAACATCCAGTCTCGGGTACACAAAAGTTCCAGAAGGGGTAATGTTACGAAATAGCACACTGGTATAGTCCCTAAATCCGACTCTGTCTAAGCCAGGTATGAAAGTTAAAATTATGGCGGACGCGCAGGGATTCTTAAAATCGTTTACGATTGTGACTATCTTATCTAAACATTGTTTTTGTGACCAGTGTTATCTAGAAAATGCCAGAAATCCAATTGTTTTTGAGTGAGTAAGCCGCAATATAGAATTATCTAGTGAAAAAAGATACTAATATATAAGGGACCGACCAGGAAGAGTCAGTTTAGTTGATAAAGTGATCGCGACAAATAAACAAGAATACACCGAAATAGCGAACAGTGAAGTGTTGATATAAATTAATAATTAAGTTTGTGTGCATATAAATTAAGTGTTAGTGAGTAGTTTAGTGTTAAAATAAATTAGTAAGTTGCCATACCGTGTGTTTAAAGTTTATTCCACCGGCAATAAAAACGTTTACTATTTAAATAAATTAGAAAAACATTACAATATATTGGAGCAAATTTCCTCCTAACTCAAAACAATGCTCGTTCGCACGTAGCTCGTTGTGTAACTGAATATTTAAATAAAGTACAGATTCCAACAGCGAATTGGCCTGCATGTTCTCCAGGCATGAATCTATTAGAGCATATCTGGGACATGCTAGGCAGACGGATTAGGTTAAGGATTCCTGCTGTCCGAAACCTAGACGAGGTAAAAACTGCTTTTGTTGAAATATGGGAAAATATGCCCCACCCAATGATGGACAACGTCATCAAAAGTATGCCAAAACGAATAACTGCAATCATAAGGGATCGAGGAAGGAACACCCGTTATTAAAAAAATAGTGTTTATGATTTGAACAATAATTTTTTTGCTACTAAAACCGCACTTTGAACACGGGTTTGACATGCACAAAACGACTCTTTAAACACTAGTGTTTAAAATGCGAAAAGTCACATCTCGTTTATCTTTTGTTTTTTAAACGTCAAATCAAGTGTATCTTTTGTATGTTAAATTTCATGTTCCGTGATAATTTTATTCTGCGTCATTTGATTCGTCAGTCAGCTGTCAGCCATCGTCAGTCATGTAATTAATATAATTCAAATATAATATAATTTTTTCTTTACCGCGAACGAAGAAAAAGTATAGTAAGCACCTCGTGTCAAAAACGTCTTTAGTCACTCGTTTCACAAGGAACTCGTTCCGCTTCGCTCCACTCGTGCCTAGTAAAACTCGTGACTAAAGTAACCTTTTTGACACTTGGTACTTAATATACTATAAATGAACCAATTGTACAATGATTTCTATTTCACAAGTATTTCTTTTAATTTTAATTTTTCAAATAGGTTTCAGAACGACATAAAGCTTTAAGAGGTAAACAGAGATAAATATAAGTTCATGATTACCCTGTTTAGAACACTCATTCAAATTTTCCTTGAGAAAAGTTGTTAACAAAAAACTTTAAATTTATAAGCTTTCCTTTAAATTTGCCGATGTGTATACATTCTCAACTTTCAAATACCAGGTATAGAATTCTAAAAGTAGTGTTTCATATTTCTTGAGGTCATATTAATTATTATTACGATAAGGTATAATTGTTGTAAACAACAAAAACGATTAATGTGGATACTATTAAATTTTCAACGTAGTACGAAGATGGGAAATATTTTTGACATCGCTGGCAACCTTTAAATTAGGCGTTAATTAAAAAAGCCGCAATAATTTTTCATATTTGTACTCGAAACTATATTTATTTCTATGTAAAATAGATTGTTTTTCATTGTACTACCTAACATTATCAAGAATATCAAGAAAATTGTAAAAGTATAAACAAACTAAATAACTAAATTATTCGCGAACGACTAAGGTACTGAATCAAAAGAAAAACCACAGCAAAACCTAAAAGTATATCTTAGCGAATCTTAAATTGTCTGAAATAGTTTTCAACATTTAAAAATACCAAATTTACTACAAACTGTCCTTTTGGAGCCGCTAATGTGTATCAAAAATAGCATCCTGTATACATGTTTACTTTTTCTGCACCAGTTATTGATTCAATCATCCTAAGACATTCCTAGAATAGTCAGTAGAGCGAGCATCTATTGATGAATTGTGAAAAACAGGCCAAGCCCATGACCCAAATTTATAAAGCACGTAAAAAACCAAACTGTTATAAATAATATAATTTCGTGCTAATATTAATATTGTTAGAGTAGAGCAGAGCATATCTTAAATAAAAAATACATGGAAATTCATAAATATTAATGGTATCTCCGTTACAATAAATTATAAATATACGGATTCTAAAAGCCAACGCTTAAAAGCATCACTTGTAAATTTTAAACTTACCTGTGCTTAGACAAAATATTGTCAAAATACCAAAAGCTAGTATCGCCTTCATTTTGATTGTGTTGTTTTGTTGTTTATAATGAAGAATAACAATTAGGAGAACTGAATGTGTGCGTTTAACAATTCTTTTACATCGAACGTGGACGCGCAACTCGCTACTGGCGAATTTTATGACGACAATTTTCAGACTGCAATATTAGAACACACGAGCGGATCCACTGTTTGGAAAATAGGATTGAATGAGGTTAATTTAGAACTAATAAATAATAAAGGACACTAGAGATATAGTATTTTTGGGCGGAGTCAATTCTGCATCAACTCGATCTGCTAAAAGTACTGAGAGAGTACCTTTCTACGTAAAATTACTTTTTAAATTTTTTTACATTTTATCTTTTAACGACATCGCTGGTCATTGGCAAAGAAAGCATAATTACAAATATTTACATGGAGTGATTAAGAACTATTACTATTCTTAAATTATATTTTATTCTAGGGGTTTGTAGCTTTGATAAACTCTATAACTTTCTTTAACTCGGTGGAGCATTCTCTTGAGGTTAGACTGTAGGTCAAATCGTTGATAAGTAGCAGAAAATTGTTTGCAGTCACCGAGTATGTACTTAATGGTCAATATAGCATTACAGCCACGGCAAACAGGACGACTTCCTGAAGACATCGGATAACCTGTTGCGCTTTATTTATTATGGTCTGCTCGCTAGCTCCAGAAGCGCAAACTCATGCCCAAGCTCAGTTCGGGCAAGGGTGGGTATGCGAAAATTTCTATTTTATTTTGTTGTTAAAAATTGGCGCCACCAGTTAAATTTTAATGAGCCAGCCCTAACTAGAAGACCGCCACGATGGTCAGGATGGAGCAGACAATATATAAGAAGGTAGGTATTACCAGAGGGGAGAACAATAAACACCCTTGTAATGAAAATTCTATAATACTAGTTACACAAAAAGAGACTATATACAAACAACTTCTTCACTAAAACGGAAGGAAATGTACAGAATATAAATGCGCCACGGTTACGTCACGGAGCCGCTTACAAAAGAAAAAAAATGTCTAAACCTATTCTTAACTCTTTTACTACGTTACTATTCAAATGGGTCTGTTCGCATCTAATAAAATCACCTGTTTTCGAAATTAAGGTTTCAAAATAATTCTACTAACGTAGGCGGAGAGACTATACGTATTCTCTTGGCTTAACAGGGATGGTGTCCCCTGACTGACACCCTACAATGTTTATAAATAATTAAAATGACTTACCAATCACATTCACCACGTTTACATTACCTCCGTTAGAGGGTTCTTATTATATTCTCTCTAAACTCTTTTTTTCCACTCTACAAGTCCACATGCGACTTTACTCCTTCCACAATTCTCCTTCGACACCTAATAGAGAATATCGCACTTGAGATAACAAAAATCCAAGCTCGAGGCAGAGCTTTGAATAATTTATTTCAACTTACCTGATTCCCCAACAAAATTAGTCAAAATATAATGAATTCCTTACGGATTCTACCCAAATTCGACTTTGACAAATCACTACGTACCATCTGCCCTGACAGAAACCTGACCTCTTCATATTATGTTAAACAAGTCAGACTGATGTTTAGTGAGTACAACTCAATTGAAACTACATTGATCTATCAATGCACTCTCAAAGTAAATTAGCGGAGAATGTAGGTAGTGAACAAGTAATGTAAGGGGAATCTTTTGGTTTCTTTAATGTAAGTTTTTTTAGTAGTATTTCCAGGAATGCTTTCTTTACAAGTGCACTGGGAGATTCAAGCTTATTATAAATGGTGAGTGAAGTATCGATTATAGAAATATTTTTGGTCCAAGGAGGAGAAGAAGGTAAAGGAAGCGGGGAGGTCAGAGAAAGGACAGTAACTTTGAGTAAAGGTGTGGGCAATAAGGGAATAGATTTTATAGTTATTCGAGGGTTAGTAGGGAGATTAATAGTGAAAAGCGAGTGAACAGGATTGAGAGGCAACATATGAAAGGAGGAGGGATTGTCATCTTAAGGAGAGGGGTGAATAATTAGCTTCAATATATAGACTGAGGGCACCATGGCATAGGCGGGGAGCGGTATTATGAACGGAGTTCAATAAATCCGTAACGGATTTGAGGGCAGACATGTAGATAAAACAACCAGTCAAGCTTCGAACGGATAAGATCTCTGTAAACTCTTAATAAAATATCGTCAAAACCCCAATGAAGGTGACTGAGAGTTTTAATTATGTTTAACCTCTTCAAACATATGCTTTTAAATTCATGGAATATGATGTTTCCAATTAAATCGAGAGTCGAAGGTTATTCCGAGAACTTTACATTGGTTTAAAACGAGTAGGGGGGTTATTAAATAAAATGCTAGGTAATCCATTGTGTTTTCCACGTATATTAGAACCATTATCATAACCTTGACCCCGTAAGTTTTGAATGTTGAGATTCAATTGTGAAAATAGATCTAAAACAAAATTTAATAGACTTTCACCTGCGGAGCTGGTGATCGGACAGAAACTAATGAAATTTTCACAAATCGCAACATTTTTAGTTTCATTATTTAAAAGAACATACCTGATTACAACTGTTATTTGTTCTGTGTGACTTACATCTGGTGTGCAATCTAATATTACGATTATCTGACTTTGTTCAATATATAATTTTTTATGTTCGTGCCGAGCAAATCAATTATTTAATTTTGAATTTGATCTCCTAAATACTGAGTCATACGACTTGAATCTGATTTCGAGGACTGAATTCTGTTAATATGTTCCCGCATGACTTAATCAAAGAATGCTATCATTTTTAGAAAATTACTATTACCATGTTCATACAATATTTTTGACGACCCCCGGAAATCCAGACATTGATGAGATAAAAACTTTATAACGGCTATGATTCTTTCTAATACATCACACCATTGTTTTTTCCGATTATAGTAGTATAGTTGCATTTGATTTACATTATTTTTATTTTTTAACATATTATTCAACTGTTTCCACGATTTCACATTTTCGCTGTGGGAAACACTTGTTTCGTGTCTTTTTAATGTTAATGATAAATGCTGCCAATCAGAAAAACCATTCAAAGCAAACAAACTACTAACAGATTTACCAAATATTTCACAACCAAAACAATAGCCACTTATAAATTTGGTCAGGTAAGAATATTACCACAAAAAAGCCATGCTGGACAACATAGTGGTCCAGTTGCAGCCTCAACCAGTCGAAGTTGCAAAAAAGAACACAAAAAGGAACCCACAAAAACGGGTCTCCCAAAGGACAATAAGGGATCTAATAAAGATCCCAAGAAACAGTGAAATGGCTCTCTCCAAATCCGTTAGGTTTCTGCAACTAAACCTCCATCACGCAAAAGCTGCATCTAGCGTGCTTAGCAGGAGTTTTAGGAGAAATCTATCTGACGTCGGGCTCATTCAAGAGCCCTGGGCTCACGAAGGACTTATCAAAGGCCTACCCATCAATTCATGTAAGTTGATATATTCACAAATACATGACAAACCTAGAGCGGCATTAGTCATCTCAAAAAAACTTAACTTTATTTCTGTTCCAGAATTTATCACCTTGCAACAGCTGAAGTGGAGTTCCTCACCGAAAGGGGTAAAAGGCACATTATAATTGCCTCTGCTTACTTTCCGGGAGAGGAAGACAAACCTCCACCAGAGGAAGTCAAAAGCCTCATCAGATGGTGCAATAAAAAGAACAGACATCTTATTCTTGGATGTGATGCAAACTCCCACAACATAGTATGAGGCAGCACGGACACGAACAAACGAGGTGAGTATCTCTTAGTGTATTTGGCTAAATCTAATATAGACATTATTAACAGAGGTAACACACACACTTTTATCACTGCAACTAGAAAAGAGGTGCTTGATATCACCCTAGCTAGTTGCTTTATAACAAATTTAATACAAAACTGGCATGTTTCCGATGAGGTTTCGATGTCGGATCACAGGATGATACGATTCGAGGTCGGGGCTACGCGGGGACAGACCCAGTGTTGTCGAATACCTCAACAAACGGACTGGGGTTCATATAAGGACAAATTAAAGTCGTATGATGAAGGCGCATTATATACGATTGAAACTGTGGAGGAACTTGAAGTAGCCTCTCAATGGTTGAATCACACGATAGTTAATTGCTACGAAGAATCTTGTCCCATCAAAACAAAGGCTGTCAATAGGGATGTGCCATGGTGGAACAATGAACTCAGCAAACTAAAGGTCTTAGCACGCAAAGCATTTAACAGAGCCAAGAGGACAGGAAACTGGGAAGACTACAAAAAGGCTCTAACTGAATATAAAAAAGAACTCAGAAGGTCCCAGAGGAAAACTTGGAGGCAATTCTGCGAAGGGATTTCTAACGTAGCCCCAGCAGTGCGCATTCAAAAAGTCATCGCTAAGGACCACTCTAACGGTATTGGACTCCTTAAAAAGCCAAACGGAGAGTTCGCCGAAACCATAGAGGAAAGCATGAGATGTTTATTAGACGCTCATTTTCCTGGTGCTGCAATTATTGAAGATGACGCAGAAACAAATCTTGATGAATCCTTCATCAAAACTTCTAGATCAGCAAAAAGCCTAGCGGGTAAAATCTTCACCAAGAATAGAATTGAATGGGCAATTAACAGCTTCAAGCCCTACAAATCACCTGGAGAGGATGGCATCTTTCCAGCACTTCTACAACAGGGATCCGATATCTTAATTCCCCACTTATGTAAGATATTCAAGATGAACTTCATCTTGGGATACATTCCAAAAGGGTGGAGAGAGGTCAGGGTCTGCTGTATTCCTAAGAGTGGCAAATGTCCTCCAGAGGAACCAAAGTCATATAGACCTATAAGCCTTACCTCCTTCTTACTCAAAAGTATGGAAAAAAACTCGTCACATACATGAGAAGTGAATATTTATCAAATGCACCGCTTCACGAGGAACAATTTGCCTACCAACCTGGCAAATCTACCTTAGATGCCTTACATTGTCTCGTAAGAGACCTAGAAAAGGCAATAGCTGCGAAAGAAGTATCGCTATGTGTATTCGTAGATATAGAGGGAGCTTTTGATAACACCTCATATGAATCAATTAGCGCTGCTGCAACTGCAAAGGGTATTCCACCTTCCATAATCAAATGGATTCGGAGACCAGTCGACTACTATAAAAGCGGTGAAAGGTTGTCTTCAAGGAGGAGTGCTATCACCTCTACTGTGGTCACTAGTGGTTGACGACCTCCTAACAAAGCTAAAAAGAGAAGGATTTCGTGCTCTTGGCTATGCCGACGATTTAGTTATAGTGGTCAGAGGTAAGCACGACGGTATCATTGCCGATCGCATGCAATGTGCCTTGAACCTCATAACTACCTGGCGTTCGAATTAAGGACTTTCAGTCAATCCTATTAAAACGACATTTGTTCCATTCACTAACAGGAGGAAGTTAAGTATACGGACTCCAAGCTTGAATGGTACAACCCTGTTTTATTCGGAAGAAGTTAAGTATCTTGGAGTCATCCTTGATAGGAAACTTACGTGGAACTCACACCTCGCACACATCACCTCAAAGGCAACAAGGGCTCTTTGGACGTGTCGTAGGCTCTTTTGGAAAACTTGGGGTCTAAGCCCAAAAATGATCTACTGGTCATATATAACGGTTATCAGACCTATCATCACCTATGCTGCGCTTGTATGGTGGAAGAAAACAACGCAACAAAGGGCTACAATAGAGTTGCAAAAATTGCAAAGACTTGCATGTTTAGGAATAACGGGTGTAATTAGATCATGCCCTGACGCGGCCTTGGAGGTAATGCTAGATCTCCCTCCAATACATTTACATGTAAGGAGGATTGCTCTGCAAAATGCCTATAGGTTAACACAGGGTAAATCTCTAACACCCGGCGATTTGACAGGACATCTCGAGATACTAAGGGTTGGATCAACCCAATCTATGATGATGCCTAGGGACATAATGCCTGCTAAACAAGATTTCGAAGTTACTCCAGATGTTATTATTAACGATCGCGAGATAACACAGAACGAAATCTCAGAAATAACTAGGGGTGCCCTCACATTTTATTCTGATGGGTCAAAAACAAACGAAGGAGTAGGAATAGGGGATACAGGACCTAATCTTAGGTTATCAGCAGCCCTAGGTAACACTCCCACAATATTCCAAGCGGAAATACTAGCGTTAGACTTCTGTGCTGAAGAGTGCCTCAAAAAGCGCCTCAACGCAGACAGAATATGTATTGCCTCCGACAGCCAGGCTCCTTTGAAAGCTCTAAGGTCTTTAACTTATGAGTCCAAAACAGTCTGGAGCTGCAAACAATCTCTTAACCTACTGGCTAGATATAACAAAATATCTTTGTTATGGGTGCCCGGGCACAAGGGAATTGCTAGGAATGAGACTGCCGATGGTCTTGCAAAGGAAGGAGCTCGCACTCCTTTCATCGGACCCCAACCGTTTTGTGGCATTACTAAAAGCCACATTGTGGAAGAAGTCCGGAAATGGGAAAAGGAACTTAGTGCAGCCTACTGGAAAAATGTTCCAGGCCAAAGACAAGCAAAAAGGTTGCTACAACCTTCTGCTCGCTATGCTAAATCGATCTTAGAGCTTCAGAAGTCTCTGATCTCAGAGCAATCACAGGACTCCTTACGGGCACTGCCCACTCAGATATCACCTCTGCAAGATGGGAAAAGTGGACAGAGGAACATGTAGATTCTGCGACAGTGCAGATGAAACGGCTGAACATATATTATGCCATTGCGGAGTACTTGTTCGCCAACGCCATAGGTACCTGGAACGGTTGTTCTTGAGACCTAGCCAGGTAACAAAAATAGCTCCCAATCGGATAATAGTGTTACGAAACAGCGCACTGGTATAGACCCTAAATCCGACTCTGTCTAAGCCAGGTATAAAAGTTAAAATTATGGCGGATACGCAGTAATAAAAAACTGTATACGAGTTTACGTCTATCTTATGTAAACATTGTTTTTGTGACCAGAGTTATCTAGAAAAGGCCAGAAAAATTATTTGTGACTGTGTAAGCCGCAACCCAGAATTTACTAGTAAAAACGGCTTTAATATATAAGGGACTGATCAGGAAGAGTTAGTTTAGTTGATAAAGTGATCTCGTGAAATAAATACACCGAAATAGCAAACAGTAAATATGAAGTTAAGTGTTCATATAAATTAGTTTAAGTGAATATACTGAGTATATATAAATTAAGTGTTAGTGATTAGTTTAGTGTTTAAATAAATTAGTAAGTAGCCATTCCGTGTGTTTAAAATTTATCCCACCCGTTTACGTTTGAAATAAATAAGAAAACATTACAATAGGCTTCCTTAGAAGCCTTGATCTCTGGGACAAAAAATAGATGGAGGGTATACACAAAAGATATTTTCAGGTCACAGTATGGAAAAGCCAGCTATTGGCCAATCGACCCCTTTGTAATCTACAATCTACAAAAGAAATGGTACAAAAAGTTACAAAAAGAATTTTAAAAGCAAAACAAAAAAATCTTACCTTCAACAGAACGATCATTTGATTATTGAACATACTTTATAGATTTTTACCTAAACAAAACGAGCATTTTAAAATGCTCGTTTTGTTTACGGTTAATACTTGCTTATTGTTTTATTTGTTTGTTTTCACTTGCACTTTATTAGTCTGTTACTAGTTCTACTAGGTACTACGACTCTATATTAAACATGCAATTTCTTACTCTATGTTAGTATTACAACGACAGTTTTATGTTTTTTATGTTAGTATTCTATTCTACCCAATTTCTCTTATCTACCTTATACTAAGTTCTTCTCGGGTTTTTGATTATCCCTGGCAATCCGGTGAACCTTTGGCCCTTAGTCCAGAATTTGTCCAGACGACAACCTTTTGACTACTCCGTTATCTGTTGAATCTATCTTATTCTTGTCTCGAGATATTTCAAGCCAGTTTGTTCAGTTTATTGAACAATTCTGACGTATTCATTACCTGTAGTTGTATCTCTCAAGTCAGTTCTGAGGTTGTCTGGGTGCAGATATTGCTGGCATTCCATTACCACATGCTCTGATGTGCCCACTTCTTCACGGTCATACGTGTCCGTTTCTTTCACATTGAATCTTTTGAGGAAAGTTGGCTATGGTTGTGACAGCCTTGGCGGTGGGTCGAAATACTCTTGTTCCAATCTGGTCTCGATGTTTGGCATACATTGGTAGAGTCTCCTTCCCGTTTAACTGGTTTATCTAGACATTAAGCTAACCTCTGTCGCACCAAGTTATTGTTATAATATTCATTAGTGCATCCGCCTTTACTTCTAAATATCTACGGTTATTGGCTCCCGTGACAAGCAGCAGGTTATCTGCATATGCAATCACTCCTTCCGTGCTTTCAGTCTGCCCAACATCATCCAGTAACTCCTCCATTATGAGATCCCAGAATATGGACCACATACAGATCATTGGGGACACCCTCTGGTGAGGTGACTAGTCTTTTTCCCATTTGGCCTGGTCAATGTGGCATACATGTCCTGACAGCTTTTAAGTGTCTTATACAAGTATTTTATGGTCTTATAGAGGTCCTGTGGTAACTGTGTTTTCCTTAACCTGTCCAACCAGTGTGACTCTACGATTGTCTTGAAAAAAACATTCAATAAATTCGGGTATAAACGATAAAAGGAATGGAGAAAGAAAAAATTTAGAAGTACGCCATCACCTGTCATTGATTCTAAAGGAAGTGAAAATGGTATATATAATGTACCTGTCAACTGAAAATTGGGACTCCTCATAATAAACAATGGGCTCGTCCGAACAAATTCTGCTTGTGCGCTGATGACGTACCCAGGTGCTTCTCAAAATACGATCGCTTTAATTTAATTTTTAAAAGGTAACAGTAACACCTCTTACAAATAAACTCGTTCACGTGGAAGAATGGTTTATCAAAAACCAGTATATAAGCAGATTTTTTCCACAGATCTAATTATGAAAAATAGAGATAACTTCTGTTAATTTCGAGTAATATAATTCTAATATTTCGATAACATTGTGAAACTGTCTGAGAATTTCGCGATCGCCAAATAACTTTCTGCCAGTTTCTGGAAAATTAAAGCAATTTTCTGAAGGAATGCTATGAACGTTTGGTAGATAATGGTCTGGCTTTTTTTTGGAAAACTTAAGCAACGTCATCAAGTCCTACGTCTGATGTTATTGTGGATACATACTCTTGTCACCAAAACTTTTTGATATCTATAATTGTTTTTTTAGCTAAAGCTCTCGCTTTCTTGAAAGCATCGATTTCATTCCATTTCGTTTTATTTTAGCCTATAAACGTGTTAAATAAGCTTTTATACATTTTTGCTATACAATTACAATGTGAGCTTCATTTTCCAAATCATTTACATATTTTCGATCATAAAAAGTTTTCTTCGTTAAGAATTGCAGTCAATAAACAATATATTTTCTTTATAAATATCCTACTCTCATTTGGACACACCCCGTACATTTTTATATTTATCCAATTTTAAGTGCATCTTTTAAGCGGAATATTTAGTCCAGAGAATAACAAAATAATGGGTAACTGAACACTTAAAACATATTTATTACCAATATGATCTAAGGCTGAACACATTTTCATGAAAAAAGAAGAAGCGCAATATGCAAATTGACAGATGAAAAGTGATTGATTGTGTATTTGACAATTGTTCCGGTGTAAAAAATAAAATTAAACAATTATTGAACAAAATTGCGAAGTTAATTAAAGGCAAGTGACTTAGTAACGTTTTACGAAAGTGAGACGTAGATTGTGTGTTAAAAGTAGTAAATAATCACTAGTTCAATTAATTGCAACTAATCAATAGACGATTATGGACTTTTGACAATGGATCTCAATAAAAGTAAGGTGATTCCCATATCCCATATTTTGTTAATTAAACAAATTTAAATTTATTGCTAGCATCTGTTACCGAAGTAAATGTCTAATGCTAAATGTGATTGTCATATAACACTTGTTGTCATTTCGTAAAAATACTAAACAAAAATGATCAAGAAAAACGATCATGGCAAAATTACATTGGGAATGCTAAAAGGTAAAAAGGTATATGTCGTGTGCAGTTTTTTCTAGTAGACTTTGACCGTAGATTTTTATTTATGCACATTTTTGTTGTAGTAAGATATAAATAAGTACAATTTGTTACATTATACTGCACAAAAAAAGTATTTTTTAAAAATTCAAAGTGAATAAATTTGATATTCCCTTGCTTTAATATGTTATTTGATTGTAAAATAACAATTGAATCAATTAAACTTGTATGTGTTCTAATGAAAAAAGTCTGTATAAATTGTACTTATTAGTATAAAAAGCTTGGCTTCATTATTCTTCATGAAATGTATCACAAATACCAAAATAATATATAAAATTTGATTCTACAACATCATTATTCTAAAATTATATCTTTATATTTGGTCTTTATTTTCCGTGGATTAAGTACCTACTCTAAGCCGGGAATGTGTTTATTAATGTGATCAGTTTATGTTATTTCAAATCTTTGTGGAACACCTTACTGTGGGAATCTGTTTTTTTTAAGTGAATAGTGTGAAAAGTGCACATCTCAAATTTCAAATAACCATAGTCCATAATCTGATAAGTATTCTGTTAAAAATAATGATAAAATACTAACAGATTTGATTTAATAAGTATCAAAGTATTTGAATCAATTTCTATAAATAGTTATAATAATGATAATCAAATCTTTATTAGTCAAATCTGTATTTCTATTTAAATCAGATTGTGGATTCTCCATTAATTTCATCTCATTTCACAGTGTTCATACCGTTTAGAAGAATGGCTTCTGCTGTAATCCCCCAAGTGAAAGATGTTGATATTGATCCATCTGGAGTTTTCAAATATATTCTTATTAAAGTAAGCAGTCCTAATTCAAGTGGAAAAATGGAAGACAAATTAATAGTACGTGGTTACGCTGAATGTCCCTATCATGCTGACATTAACGATAAAGTCACTTCTGATCTGCAGAAACTAAAATCTAGTAAAGCTATCCAGGATTGGAGATCTAAAGTTTTAGGAGGAGGTAGAATTCAACACGATCCGCAGGATAAAAAGATACTTGTTTATGGGTATTCGCAAGGTTATGGAAAAGCTGATCATCAGCTGACTGTAGATGTTTTAAAAACCGCTTTTCCAAATTATAATATCACTTTTTCTGATGAAGGATATTAGATATGCAAATGTATTATATTTACACTAATTTATGCCTAAACGTTTAGTTATTAATTAGGATTTATAAATGGTGTGTTCGCAAATACAGTTTTAAAGTAAGAAATTTGTATTTAATTACCAATCCTATTTTCATTTTTAGAAATGCTCTCAATTTATATTTGGAAACAAAATAAATCTAAAGAGAAATATTTGATTAAAAGGCAATTTAGGTTCATACTGTCAAGGAATAAAAATATTTATGACATATCAAGAGATGTAAATTAGATATCTCAATTATTACTTATATGTTTTCCATGGTACATCCCATAGCTAAAGAAATTTGCTGTTGTTGAAGTTATAGTTCAAGGCAGACATTTCTTTGGTAAAAAGAAACCTTCGCTTCTTAAAACCGTTGATTAGGGCACAGTCTTCTTACTTCATTCAGTAAACGGATATTTTCCTAAATTGAGATATTTATTTTTTTATGAAGGAAAGGCTTTAGCATAAAGACATATGATTACAAAAAAAAATAAAGGAAGCAGAAAACTTGAATAAAAAACAAAGAAGGAGACCCGGAAGGAAATGTGTAAACCAAATAAGAAAAATAGGTTTAAAAAAGGGAAAGATGTTGAACGAAATGAGAACAATGGCAAGAAAGAAGACGAAGGAGAGGTTAAACTAGCAAATGAAGAAAAAAATTGGAATAGTTCCTTATTTGATATTAACCCTTTCGCTGCGGCAATACGGCGAAAAGATACGGCGTTTGCGGCACAATATTTTATTTGATAACTTATTGGGTTTCTATGTATTGTACAGATTTTTGTCAAAGTTAATCATATTTGCTCTTTTTATCAGTAATTATTGAAAGACGATCATGTGCGTCCTCCGCATATTTGAATCGATGAGGAAAGCGCAAATGCGCTTCTAATGAAATGTTTAAAGATAATATTTTTTTAAGAATATAACTTTATTTATAAACGGAACCACTTATAATAAAAAAATGAAACATACATATTATAAAACATTAACATTATTTTTTGTGGTATTCTTGAAAACATGCCCCTAAACACAGTCCAGGTTTGTCTGTGCATGCTAGACAATGGTAAATGGTATCTCTTCGTATTTTTTTTGAAGTACAAGTTCGACATTTCTTACTTAAAGTTTTGCCCTTTTCATTGGTTGTAGAAGTTTTTGAAGGTATATGTTCCAGATTTGGTTTATGGCCTTGTAACGGGGATGGTGCTGGTAAAAGTTTTTCCAAAATTGCAATTCTAAATTTATCGAGTCTCATTTTTTTTCCAGGAAATTTGTTGAAGAGTATATGAGAGTTTATCAATAATATCTGAATGACGTGTATACCCATTTTCTTATACCAACATATTGTTTTCCATTCTGCTGGATAAGCCATAAGTTGGTCTCTTCTGTCTACTCCACCCATATTTTTATTATACTGGACAATTGCTAAGGGTCTTTATTTTCCTGTCCTCTTCTATTTTGCACCACTTCCATTTTATTTTTAAATTCTGTTGAAATGTACGTAACATTTCTCTTATCAAACCATTTACCAATCATTACTCCATTTAAATATTTGGCGTTCGTTTCACCCTTTTTTAACTTTACATGTACAATGTCACCTGGAGAACCCTTTCTATCCTTTCTCAGGGTACCTGTGAAAAAAGTGCCTTGATTTATCAAAGTTTTGGCTAGATCATCGGAGTTGTAAAAATTATCAATATAAAGTGAGTGCCCAGAATTTAGATAATTACGCATAAGATGAAGTACTACTTTCTGGGTATGATCTTTACCCCCAAGCATATCATTTGCGCCAGTATAAACTATCATATCCAGTACCGTTCCATCAGATTCGGTCAACATAAATCTTGATTCCATATTTATGACGTTTTTTAGGAAGGTACTGTTTAAAAGTAAGTCTTCCTTTCCACAAGACCATCGATTCGTCTAATGATAAATTCTTTCCTGGATAGTATATATCTTTCATTTTTTGAGTAAAATAATTCAATATTGGCCTTATTTTATGTAGTCGATCTAGTTCCTGATCATATTCTATATTTGCGTTGAAATGTAAGCATCTCATAATGAGTAAGTATCTATCTCTACTCATATATGTTCCAAAACAAGTAGAGAATAGTCGATGTGTTTTCCAGTAGCCGTGCAAATTATTTAAGTTTATTGTTCCTGTGTGTATTGTCAGCTCCAAAAAAATTAGTAATTCTGATACCGTAATATCCTTCCATCCGGAAATTCTTGACTTTTGTTTGCCACTACTAATAGACAGAACCTCTACAGCATATTCATTTGTTTCTCTTACTATCATTTCCAACAATTTGTCATCAATTAACATTCTAAACCAATCATACGGATCATCGCCTGGTGATTCAACCAGCTATTGACTCATTTTTTGAAACTGAATCTTTGTCATATTGTCAATTGTTTCTTGCCACTCACTATTAATTTCCCCGTAAGTTTCAGACAAATCTATAATATTTTGAGGAATAGTATCTTGAACCACGTCATGTAAATATTCATTTTCACTCTCAGAATTGCCAGTCTCATCTTCGTCATCAATTCGATCTAAAAAGATAACAGCAGCAGCATAAATTAAAAATCTTCATTGTATAATACTTTTACAACTTACAATCATAATCATTTTCATTTAGCAAACTTTCTTTCTTCAAGTAATGAGAACTGGGACGAATAACAAGAATGGTTTTCGACCTCTAAAAGTAATATTAAGGAGTTCCGATGATGCTTTGATGGTGGTAAGGAATAGGAAGAAAATCGACAAAAACAAGAGAATTTACGTAGATGTAGATCTGACCACGTTGCAGAGGGAAAATTTGAAGAGATTACGTGAGGAACTTAAAAGAAGAACTGAGGCTCGTGAGAAGGTTCGCATTAAATATTTCAGCGGTACTCCTAAGATCGTTCAAGATTTAAACTAGATGTGCCCAGCAATAATGATGGACTGATTTGTCTTTACCAAAATGTTAGAGGTCTTAATTCGAAAATCGATGGTTTTTATTCATATGTTAGTGATAGTGTATGTGACGTTATTGGGATTACTGAAACTTGGTTACAACCGTCAGTTCATGACTCTGAATTATTCTCAGGGGATTACCGGGTCTTCAGGAAAGACCGCAATCTTCAATTAACAGGTTTGCTACTGGTGGAGGAGTTTTATTAGCTTTTAAAAACACAATTATATGTACAAAAATTGACACAACTTTATTTGATCAGAGCTTTTTGAATATTGATTTATTGATCTGTAAATGTCAGATTGCAAATCAATCTTTTATAGTTCTTTTAGTATACATACCTCCTTCTGTTTCTATTGATGTTTTGGAATCTTTTTTTGAATGCTTGGAAACCGTTGATATGTTACATAACCATAACCTAATTTGTATGGGTGATTTTAACATCTCCGAATATATTATTCACAACTTTAATAATAGAAATTATAACGCGATTAATCAGTTCATTACTTTTTATGATTTACAACAGATGAATAATATTAGAAATAGTTCTGGTCATATTCTGATATGGAATGCGACGTAATTCGGAATGTTCCTCCTATTGTTCCTGAGGACAGACATCACCCCTCACTATTTATTACATTTACAACTTACCCAGTAAGTCCAGTATACTTCAACCAAATACACATAGAAAAACTTATAACTTTAAACGAGCTAATTATACACATTTGTATAATTCGTTAATAAATATTAACTGGGAGTTTTTATTAGACTTTAACAATATAAATCAAGCAGTATCTCGTTTTTACAATACTTTATATTCAGTGTTTGACTGTTTTGTCCCTACCTTTAAACACTTTAAATGTAATTTTCCACCTTGGTTTAACAGTTCTATTATTAGCAACATAAAAAAGAAAGAAAAATATCTCAAAAAGTTTAAGAGAACACGTAATGAGCGTTTTCTGCAACAGTTTAAGGAGCTTCGTTCACAAACTAAACAGCAAGTGAGGCGTGCTTATCAATCCTATATTAGTAACATTCAAAATAATATTGCTGCTGACTCAAGACAGTTTTGGTCCTACATCAATGCGAAAAATAGAACATCACGCTACCTGGCATTATGTCTTTAGATAATGAAACCTATTAAATGCCACAGGATATAGTGTATAAATTTAGTCAGTTTTTTGAAAATGTATTTGTGCCATCATCAGTACCACGAGCTGATTTAGTTGACTTATATGAGTCGCTGTTTTATGGGGACATCATCAACATCAGGGATATTACAGAGAGTGAAATTGTTGAAGCTGCTAAAAAATTGAAGAATAAGGTGACATCTGGATCAGATGATATTCCGTCATTTTTCGTAAAGGACTGCATTTCTTTATTAGCTTGTCCATTGAAAATATTATTCAATTTGGCTTTAGAATCTTCCACTTTCCCTGACCAATGGAAGGAAGCTAGGGTTGTTCCAGTTTTTAAATCAGGTGACAAGTCTCTAATTAATAATTATCGCCCAATATCCATTCTGTCCATTTTTTCAAACCTTTTTGAAATGGTGGTTTACAATCGTTTATATCCATCCATCCATAGCCTTATTTCACCTGCACAATATGGGTTCCTCAACAAGAAGTCAACTGAAACTAACTTACTTCTTATAGCTCAAGAAATATCAGAAATAATGGATGCCGGTAAACAAATAGACGTAATTTATACTGATTTTTCAAAGGCTTTTGACAGAATGGATCATGGGATTTTAATCGAAAAGCTGAATCGGTTTGGTTTCTCTTCCGCTTTGTTGAAGTTCTGCCAATCTTACCCTCATAACAGGTTTCAATTTATTTTTTATAATGGTCACTCTTCAAATAAATATCTTAGTGAGTCAGGTGTACCGCAAGGCTCAAACCTTGGACCATTGTTGTTTCTTTTATTTATTAATGACCTGGAGGTACACTTAGATTCGGGTAGACTCATGTATGCAGATGATTTAAAAAATTTCCTTCCCATAACATCCATAGACAGTTCCTTAACACTGCAATCCAATTTGGATAGAGTATCCGAATGGTGCTTACAGAATAAACTGACATTAAATGTATCAAAATGCCAAGTAGTGACCTACACTAAAAAACTAAACCCAATTCACTTCTACTATAACATTAATGGGAATTTGTTATCTCGTCTTACTTCTGTAGAAGATCTAGGAGTGATATTCGATTCCAAACTTAGTTTCACTGAACATATTAATTCTAAGGTTGCCGCAGCATCGAGATTTTATGGATTTGTGATAAGAAACTGCCGTGGATTTAAGGATATTTGTAGTTTAAAAATGTTATATTTTTCGTACATACGCTCTAAGTTAGAATATTGCTCTGTTGTATGGGATCCCTATTACAATGTTCATATTAGCAAGGTTGAGTCGGTTCAGAAGAGGTTTCTTAAATATTTAGTTTTGAAGGTTAGTGGTATTTATCCACAGAGAGGCTCTGATTATCAGATTTTATTAGTTATTTTTAATTTTGAAAGTCTTGAATTTCGTAGAATTTGTAAATCATTGTCCTGTTTATATGAGTGTTTGCACAATTTAATTGATTGTTCAGACTTGATATATGAAATTAATGTTAATGTAACACAGTTCTACAATAGACAACATTTACCTTTTTATTGAGATTGGTCTCGAACAAATGTTTTACTTCATTCACCAATTAATGTTATGTGTAATAATTTTAATTTATTGTTCAGACTTGATATATAAAATTAATTTTAATGTAACACAGTTCTACAATAAACAACATTTACCTTTTTATTGAGATTGGTCTCGAACAAATGTTTTACTTCATTCACCAATTAATGTTATGTGTAATAATTTTAATTTATTGTGCAACACATGCGACATTTTTATACATAATTTTGAAGTTATTAAAGCTTGTGCTACTATGTGAAATGTGTTTTTTGATTTTTATTTCTTCTTTTCTTAATTTAATTTAAGGCTGTTTCTTCTTTTATTATATATTCATTGTTTTTGCTCTGTAAAGGGATTTGTATAAATCTGTTGGGCAATAAAGGCTATTATTATTATTATTATTATTCATGCTAATCGTATAGATATCCCATCATTTCTTCAACTGTTAAGTCTTTTGGATTTTTTATATGTTTAGTTTTACGCTTTTTCACATTAGAAGGCCCCGCTTCACTTAAATCTGCCATTATACAATAAATATCTAACGTTAACACACTCCACAAAACGATAAATAATGACACCGACCTTTATCTGAACCACGTTTTATTTTACAATTAGAGTAAAGTACCCAGAACCTGACGCCATCTAAACCTAGAACTTGACATCTAGAAAATGTTTAGCAAGTCTTTCCAATAAACGAACGTTGCCTATTTATACTTCACATTTATGTCTATATGCGGACAAAATTTTGTAGACTTACGGTAACTGCTGAATTCAAACGATACAATTATATTTACACCTAAACAGGCCGCACGGGCGCGCCGTCCGCATATAGCTCGACTTCGCCAGGCCGCATATGTGCGCTTGCCGCAGCAAAAGAGTTAAATAATTTTTTTATGAACACTTGCATCTACTTATGTGATTTGTTTTATAATTTTCTCTAATTGCCTATACTTATAATCTTATCTCCTTGATAAGCAGATATTCTATACCTGAAACTTCATTTTATTAATTTTAAAGTATATTTTGTTTCCTTGTGTTTAAAAATAAAAATGTTTAGTTTTTATGAAGGTAACTATGTACATATTTGTTTATTAAATAAATATAATTGAATATCTTATATAAAGTGTAATAAGAAAAATATGAATTTAAATATTAATGAAAAACCCACAACAAAGCAGAATTTCGTTTAAACATGGACAGCACTACTCTAGAGAATATTTTAAAAGTATCAATTGATAAAAAGGTTAGTGGAGTAAAGAGAAAAAGATGGGAATTAAAACTAAAAACAAGTATGACATAGCTACATAAATAACGGAAAAATTTAAGTTGTAATTTACTAAAACTACTTTTAAATAAATTTAATTTTTCTACAACTCGAAAGCTGAATAAAATCTAATTATTATAATGAAAATTATCTATGGGGTTGCAACTCAGCAGTTTAGCTGTATCATGTAAGTGTTTTCATAACTCTTCAGCCCTTAGAAATAAATTCAAGGAATATGTTCCAAATTTTCGCAGGTATTTCACCCGTGGACTCATTTATGGCCATCGAGAAGCCAATGCAAATAGGCAAAGGTACTAGTCCCAATCTTTCTGGTGGCTGGAAACTACTTTAGGCAAGTATTTTCCAATGGCCCTGTTCATTCTTTCGACCATTCCATCTGACTGTGGATGCAACGCTGTTGTCCTGGTCTTCTTCATTCTCAGCTTGTCAGAAATTTCCGGCTCTCGAAATTCCTTCATTGA
The DNA here is from genome assembly GCA_963921935.1 of Galeruca laticollis. Classification (NCBI taxonomy): domain Eukaryota; kingdom Metazoa; phylum Arthropoda; class Insecta; order Coleoptera; family Chrysomelidae; genus Galeruca; species Galeruca laticollis. The sequence goes on along the minus strand of OY998179.1, from coordinate 149,873,885 downwards.
TCGCTGTGGACTTCCAAGGGCACTCCATATCGGCTGATAAATTCTTTCACCAGTACATCAGCGACAGTTGTGGCCTCTTGATTCGGGATCGCATAAATTTCCACCCAGTTTATAAAATAATCCTTTACTGCTAGGATGTATTTACCACCATTTTCTGTCGTCGGAAATGGTCCTGCGATATCTAAAGCAATCCTTTCGAAAGGGCTTCCAACATTATATTGTTTCATAGGTGCCTTTCTCTTGCGATGTAGTCCATTACTCGTAGCACAAGTCGTACATTTTTTACACCAGTCCTTCACATCGTCGGAGCTGTTCATCCAATAAAACCTTTTAGGGACTCGCTGAAGTGTTTTCTTCACTCCCAGATGACCTCATGATGAACTGTCGTGTAACTTCTTCAGTACCTCAGCTATTCTCGTTCTCGGGATAACTAGCTGCCTCCTCATCTTGGAACCATCATCGTTTTCAAGAACTCTTTTCAATAGCCCTTCTTCCAGGACAAGGGAGTACAACTGAGCCCAATATGCCTTGAGTATCGGTGAAAGTCTTGACACGTCTTGCCATGTAGGTCGCCTATTTTCTTCCTTCCATTGCCGAATCTTGTTTAGGTGAGGATCATTCTCCTGATCTTCTCTGGTAGGTGACCATTATTCGTTGACTACAGTAGTTCTTGAAACTGCAGCTTCCCTAGATTCCGCCTTGTTGCAGTGGCAGCAGTCTGTTGGGCACTGCCATCTGGACAGGGAGTCAGCATTTCGGTGACTCACACCAGCTCGATGTTCGATGTTGAAATCGTACTCTTGAAGTCGCTCAATCCATGTAGCGATTTGGCCCTCGGGATTCTTGAACTGCATTAATCACTTCCACAGAGATACTGGTAAAAGTGTTCCACGGTCTTCACTACCGCCAAAAGTTCTCTTCTTGTGACGTAGTAGTTTCGTTCTGGTTTGGAGAATACTTTATTAAAATATCCCAGCACTCCTTCTTGCCCTCCTTGGATCTGTGAGAGCACTCCTCCAATTCCTACGTTGCTTGTGTCAGTGTCAAGAATAAAGTCTCCCTCTGGTAATGGCCATCCTAATATCGGCGCCGTGGTTGAATGCCTCCTCAAGGTTTCAAAAGCCGTTTGACAGTCTTCGTACCATTGGAAAGCTCTTGTTTCTTCAGTGAGTCGAGTAAGGGGCTTAGAAATATCTCCAAACTTCCTGATAAATCTTCTATAATATGTGCAAAGTCCAAGGAAGCTCCTAATTTGATGTTTGTCGGTTGGTTGCGGCCATTGCTGAATGGAAGCAATTTTCTCTGGATCCTCCGCCACTCCTTGATTGCTCACTATATGACCTAGATAGTTGACTCGGTTTTGAAATAGCTGACATTTCTTCGGGTTAAACATGTGCTGGGCAGCTTGGAGTCGTTTGAATACGTCTTCCAAATTATTCAGGTGTTCGTCAAATGTCTTCCAAGACATTTTCTATGAGTCTATCAAAAGTCGCGGACGCATTACAGAGCCCGAATGGCATGACGTTAAATTGCCATAATCTAGATCCGGTGATAAAAGCAGTCTTCTATTTGTCTTTTGGGTCCATTTCCACTTGCCAATAACCATACTTCAGGTCCAAGGTAGAAACAGTTTGCTGCCGGCCAAAGTATCTAGCGTATCGTCGATTCGAGGCAGAGGATAGCGGTCTTTCTTCGCCACGTTGTTTAGATGGCGATAGTCCACGCAAAATCTCGTAGTTCCATCCTTTTTCTTGTCGAGTACTACTGGAGACATCCATAGACTAGTAGATGGTTCTATTACTTTTTCTTCTGCCATCTCTCGAATTATTCTTTCAGCTTCCTCTCTCTTCGCTCGTGGTAGTCTTCGAGCTGATTGCCTAATTGGCTTGGCATTACCAGTATCGATTTTGTGTTTGACGGCTGATATTCTACCAGTCTTCCCCCCTTTTGATAAGAATAGGTCTCGATACAGCAAGAGAAATTCTCTCATTATCCTTTTCTCAGCTCGATTCAAGGATTGACCAGCTACTGATAACATCTGTTCGAATCTGGTGTTAGAATTGTCAGTGGTCGTTGTTTGATGAACTATAGACGTCACTGGTACGCAGGGTCCAATCCTGGTTTCCTTCTTGATGGTAACTGGGTAATCGTTCACGTTTATTACACGTACTGGGATCTCTTTCGCCGACGTAACCAATCCTTTTCCAATTAGTACTCCTTTGCCAACCTCTTCGTCGTGGTTCATTGGCTCCATCATAACCGGTGTACCTTCCTTCATGATTCCGTGTAGCCGTGCTACTAACATGGTTTCACTTCGTGCAGGTAGAACGGTATCTTCCTGTACAGCTGCCAACACCGTGCTGCCTTCATATGGATGAAGGAATACTTCCTCGGAACCCACTTCTGTTTCTGAATTACAATTAGAAACCATGTAGATTCATTACGTCCATTCCCACTGCTTTCTCCTCATCGGACCAATTATTTACTCTAGCGGCTGCTTAAAACTGTTTTACATAATTGGTCCACGATATCTTTCTGTCGAAAGTTTGAGCCTTGACTCGGGCAAAACTGCCAATATCATCTGTCTTGGGTTGTGTGTCTGTGGCTTGCAGATCTCGATCTTCTTTGCTTCTGCTGGCGTGTCTTGCGTTCTTAAGTCTGCCATATTTCTCTCCAACTCCTTGATTTTCTCGTCTATCGTTGTCATCTTATCCTCAATATCCGATTTTAGAGACGAAATTTTATTTTCGACGTCAGCAGCAATGTCATTTTTCATGGATAAGATATCGGCGGAAATATCATTATTTATAGCAGAAATATCGTTCTTCAGATTAGTTGAAATCCTATCTTCCATGGCTAAAATATCGTTCTTCATATCAGAAAAATCGTTCTTTATAGCAGAAATATCGTTTTTCATGGCAGAAAAATCGTCTTTCATGGTGGAAATATTTTCCTACATTTTAGCAGAAATATCATTTTTCACAGTTGACATCTTTTCCTCCACAGCAGAAATTGACGAGATTAATGTGGCAGCCTCATCTTTGAATAAAAATGTTTCTGTATCAAAGCCGTCACTTTCCAGTGCCACTTTAAGTTTTTCCACTAATTCACTTTTCTTACTGGACGTTTCCAACTCACGATGTTCCAATTCTGCCTTCAGCTCTGTCACTTTCAGGTCACTTAGTCTCTTTGCCATTTTTACGAAACTTTTTATTTATATTATCCCACTTCTGACACCAACTTATTTTTTTTTCTTCTCCTGACGGGTGGGATAAATTTATACACACGGTATGTCGACTCACTTAATTTATTTATTCACTAAACTATTCACTAATTTATACTAGATACACAGTATATTCACTTACACTAATTTATATAAACACTTAACTACTGTTTATTTACTTAGACTTAATTTATATTTACTTGTTTACTATTTATCTCACGAGATCAAATTATAAACTAACTCCGTTGGTAGGTATAGCCTCTCTCATATAGTAAGTGCCCTTTTTTCTGGATCTTTCTAGATTGCGGCTCACAAAAACAATCGCCTCCCTGGAATTGTCTGTATAAGACTGGTCACAAAAACAATGGACCTCACTGGAAATGTCTAGATAAGAATAGTCACAAAAATAACGGTAAACAGTTCGAAGAAATCCCTGCGCATTCGCCAAAATTTTAACTCTCATACATGGCTTTGACAGAGTCGGATTCAGGGACTACACCAGTGTGCTATTTCGTAACACTATATATGTAACTGTTTTTAAATGAAACTTACTGTATATGTAGATGACCAGACCAGTATCAACGCATCTGGAAATAATTTTAAGATATATTTTCATCTTAAAGATAATGAATATAAAAATTAATGAATTTCATAACTGTCTAAATATAAAATTTATTGATACAAGTAAAAAGTCTCAATGGTTAATCACTCTCATTACTTGGTAATATTGTAAATAACGTATTATGGATTCAGAGCAACATATACTGATTACTAAAGGTATATTTTGGTTTTTGAATATATATTAAACATATGCGAAAGCCTTTCATATATTACTTTTCCGCCCAACCTATCCAATATGCGAGAAAAGTATTGGTTTACCCCAAAAAAAGTAGGAATTTTGAAGAAAAATTCAGTTATTTTTACGTTTTCCATTAAGAACAACACGAAAAAAACGGTTTTTAAAAAAAAATCCTGTGTGTATGTCGTCGTCGGCCACTTTTCGTTACATGTCTTGTTAGCACGATACAGCCTCCAGAGTGCAACAAGTCACCAATTTTATGATTGAATATTGTTCAGGACATCTTACAGATGAACCTTATTGATTTTCAGCTTACCAGATCCAGTACAACGGGTGCTATGGTACTTGAAGTACGACATTTTTGTAATTTTTTGAGAAATTTCAGTTTGTTAACACGATACAGCCTCCGGAGTCCAACAAGTCACCGATTTTATGATTTAATATTATCCAGGACATCTCACGGATGAACCCTATTGATTTACAGCTCACCAGCTAAAACAACAGGTGCTATAGTACTTTAAGTGCGACATTTTTGGAGAAATTTCAGTTTGTTAGCACGATGCAGCCTCCGGAGTATATACAAGTGACCAATTTTATGATTGGGTATTATTCAGGGCGTCTCAAAGATGAACTCTATTGATATTCAGCACACTAAAGCCAGTACAACGGATGATGTAGTACTTGAGGTACCAAATTTTTGTCATTTTTGGAGAATTTTCAGTTTGTTAGCACGATACAGCCTCCAGAGTGTATACAAGTAACCAATTTTATGATTTAATATTATTCAGGGCGTCTAATAGATGAACCTTATTGATTTTTAGCTCACCAGAGCTAGTACAACGCGTGCTAATGTACCTGAAGTGTCACATTTTTGGTCCTTTTTGGAGAAGTTTCGGGTTGTTAGCACGATACAGCCTCCGGAGTGACCAATTTTTTAATTGTATATTTTTCAAGGTGTCTTACAGATGTACCCTATTCATCTTCAGCTGACAAGAGCGAGTACAGCGGGTCCTACAAATCCAGATATATTTCATTTTTGGAGAAATTTCTCTCAGTTAGCACGATTCATCCCCCGAAGTGAATATAAGTGACAATTTTATGACAAAATATTGTTCAGGACCTGTTACATATGCGGAAAAGTTAGTTTTAAGCTTTAAAACCGTTTATTTTTTTAGAAGATATAATCAGCAGTAAAATTCTCCTAGAGAAGTTGTATAATATATATCCTATGATTATTCTTTGCCTATTACTTTTGCTTTATTTTATTAAACATATAACGCTTTTTAGAAAGCTTGGTGCTTTTTTTGTTTAAAAACAATAGTGGCCATTTTACTTATAACCAAGACGAAATATTACTATTTACTACATTTTTTTTAGTTCCAACCAGTAATCAATACATAATAATATTTTGTTATATCTTTAACAATAACATCGTTAACATTCCCATCATCTTCATTCACTGGTGGGGTGGGTGGCTCAGTGGACATTATAGAGAGATCCTAGGTCCGATTACTCCACTTATAGCGGAAATATTTTCTAACTAGTATAAAATAAAAAATGATTTTCATATTTCGTCTTGGTTTATCTTGAAAATATATTTAATATTAAGAATTTGAATCATTTTAGGTAAGCCAGTAACAACTTCCGTACCCCAAATATCAATAAAATTTCATGCCAATGCCGAACAAATCGAAGAACTCTACGCTAGTGAAGACGAAGCCATAACGAAAAGTGAAGAAAAAGGAGAAAATATAGCTTCTGCTTCAAGTTCTCCTGCTAGCATTGGTGAGTCTATATTTCCTAGTTACATCAGCAATATTATAAACTACATAACACTTTTATTCAAAAAGTCTCCATCCACAAAGTGACCTTTCGTAACCATACAATTACTCTGATCTATTTATAAATTTTCGTGACTTGTTTTATTTGTCTGTTGCCCTACTAAAGGCTTCATCTGTGGCTAGTACCTCATCATCCGCCAAATTAATTTTCCTGAACCATCTTTTTGGGATCTGCGAATAGATAGAAGTTAAATGAGACTGAATTGGGTGATTATGAGGAATGTGGAAACAATTCGATTCGTAAATTGTCCAATTTGATAATCGTTTTAATCAACTTGTGGATCGGTAAATTGTTTGTTTTTCCTACCATCGTATTCTTTATGATTTTTTTATGTTATAAAACAATACTTACATCACTATTATTTGTTAATAGGTTCCTTAGTGTCCTTAACTGTTACAGAAAATCTGAACACATTTTGGGGCTTTCAATTCAAAACGAACGAAGTGTATCAGCGCACAATCGTAATATTTAAGAATTTTCATTCATATCACAATTTTTTGTTAATAGGTCCCTTATTAAGTGTCCTTTGCAACAGTTAAAGAAGATTTGAACAAATTTTGGGGCTTCGAGTTCAAAACGAACGACGTGCGTCAGAGCGCAATCGTAATCTTTATGAATTTCTTTTGACGTTATAAAAACTACTTACATCACAATTTTTTGTTAAGTGGTTTCTAATTAAGCGCAGGCTAGGGACACTGCAGACCGTGCCAACTATAGAGCCTGTCGAGTAACTAAAATCGGTAGATTTCAAAAAATTCCAAAACATTTAACGTAAACTGTAACGTCGTTAGTAATCAAGTTTTATTGATTTTTATAACTGCGTGTGCGCGATGTGATTGTTTCTTAGTTCAAATGTTTAGGTGTATTTTTTCATTGCTATAGTGTAATATTTATTTGTTGTTCCGTTGCTTTATTATTATATTATTGTTATTAATTGAAAAGACAATGTCAAAGTGTATTGTGAAGGAGTGTAATAAGTGGTGTACTCGGTAAGTTGTATTAAAAAAATTAGAGCTTTTTTTCTTTCTCAATTAACAACCATTTTCTTTATTTTTACAAAATACAGAATTTTTACTAATTTAATCGATAACTTTAAAGATCATGGTTGTTTTATACATTAGCTAAACTGAAAATTGCTGCATTACTAAAGTAAATATACAGTTTTGTTCCAACCCAGGAAGATATAAAATAATATGGCTGGGAAGCAGTGCTAATAAATCATTAAATTTGTCGACGAGGAAACAATGGAGGATAAGTCCCCTTCACTTTCAAAAACAGTGTTTCTTTAGATTTGAGAAAAACGAAGGGAGGTTATTAAGACAGTTTGAGTTGCCATCCCAAATGAGAGGAAATTAACAAAAATTGATGGTAAATTTTATTGTATTCAATATAGCATGCTATAATTTTGGACATTTTAAAATGTACCCATTAAAAAATAATAATCTGGGTTTTATTTTATGTTATAGCTATTCCCTCCTCCAGTAAAGGTGTTGAGCCATTGCCATCTTCACCACATGTGGAAGGTATACCCTCCACCAGCTATGGGTTGGAAGGTATTTAGCCCTTGCCGATTTTCATATATGCCCATGGTATGACAATTTATGGGAAATGAAAGTGAGTATCAACTTTTCTTGAGCCATTATGCCTAAGTATTTGGTCTAGGGGTAACCAAAAATCCAAAATATCCAATAAATACAAAAAAATAAAAAAACAATAAATCAAAAAATAGTTGAGAACCAAAAAAAATCAAAAACTCCAAAAAAAGTAATTAGTATAAAAACATGTGTAACTTATTATTTCAATACTAAGCGCATTTTGTTTTCTTTTATTGATATAAATTTTCTAACATATTTGTGTGTTTACTTGTAGAAGTTCAATCAGAAAAGAGAAAAGACTTCCACAAGACGATGGGATTTTTAAGAGCCCTTAAGAAACATTTTAACAATTGTAGACTGCCAGGAGCTGCAGAGTAATTTAAACTGCCTTATGCGATGGTTTCATAAACACCGAATGCTTTTAAATGTAGAAATATACAAATTTGCAATATACTAGGTTTAAGCTTGTGATATTATTTAATACCTCCAGTAAAGAAATTAAGATGTGTTTTAAGTGGAAATGAAATGTTAGATATATTATTTTAAATTTTGTACAGTCACAAGTGCTGTTTAGCACTCTTATATGTAATTACTTGGCACCTTCTATTTACAGAGCTGGGCAGTAGTTAACTACTTTTCCTTTAAAAATATTTTAATTACTTTGGTTCTAACAGTCACAATAATTATACTCAAATATTTTCTTTCACAGAAAGTTGCCAAAGATAGTAGTGTTAACTACTCCTTGCTAACACTTTTTTTGATTAAGCAGTTATACTTAAGTAGTTTGTCCAGCACTGTGTGTTTATAGAAGTATAATAATAAATAAATAAATTAATATAAACTTATCATAAATAATTTTCTACTTTTATCTTGATTTAACATAATTTAAAAATATAATGATACTACAACCTACAGGGTGTTTCCTAAGTAATCTAAAATATTATAGTGGGCGCTTCTTCACTCAATTTTAAGACAAAAAGTTCTTATAAACATGTGTGATAAGGCTTGTCGGTAATGAGATACAGGGTGTTGAATTGTTTTATTATTTCAACTTTGATGTTTTATAACTCGGTTTGTAATGCCGGTGGAAAAGTGTCTTATTTCTTTTATGATTGTACCGGGTGATCAATTAAGGGTAGCGAGCGGCCATATCTCATAAGATATTGGTCGTATAGATTTACAAAAAAAGAATTCATGATAAAAGTCTCCAAGAGAAATTGCTGGAAATTATTTTCGAGTTTGTCAAACGTCCGCTAGAGGGCGTAACAACTAACACTAAGTAGAAAAATGGGATTTTTATAGAATTTTGCCTAATGAAAGTATATTGATGATATTATTTTCATATTTACTGACTATTCACCTACACTTTTTGACTAAAATATTTTGTTCTATCTATCAAAATAAAGCGGTGCGGGAAGTTGAATTGTTTTTTTAAACAAACCAAGATTTCTCCCGTTTCGCTTGACCGATTTTAACAAATTTGGGTCCATATGAAAGAGCATAATTTACACTACAAAACGCTTACTTGGCTTTGACTTTTTGACTTTCGTCTTAGCAGCTAGATGGCGTTAACTGAAATAGTAGCAAATTTTTGAGTTTTCTTAAAAAAAAACAAATGTAATGGTATATTCATTATATATTATTGGGAGCGCCAAAAAGAGAAGCAGAAAAAATAATTGAAACAGAGACACAAATAAAAGGAAATGAAAACAAAAAAGAAGATGGGAAAAGCGATAATACGGATGATGAGAAATTTGACTTGAGAAGTTTCAACTATCAGGATATAACACAGAATTTGTTCAGGTCGCAATGTGACTTCAGAGAAATTTCGGAATCTGTCGCAAGCATACAAGATATTACCAAAAAGTTAACGTCGAGTGCCGTTCGTCCCCAACCATTAAGTACAATAAAACCTCTAGACGACCATTGTGCTTTGGAACTACACAAATCTAAAAGTTATATAGTCAATTTAATTGACAGGGCTCTGAGTAAGGAATTGGGAACAGTTCCTGGAGACAGAAATCGGAATGAGTTTGAAGCAATTAATCCGAAAAAAGCCATAGAAACTGTCAATAAACACCTTGCAAGATCAGATAGAGATATATCTGTGAAAATAACAAACGCTCTAACTGATTCCCTCATTTCAAACGTAACCTCGCGCGATATGGATGAAGAACGAGAGGAAAAGGAGAAGCGGTGCAGCTGCAATTCAAATTCAGAAGAACCAATATACATAAAACAATTGAAGCAGTTAAGGTGGGGCCACCTGAAGCATATACAACGAGAAGTCAAGAGATTAGAAGACTTGGAACGATTTTTGGATTCGTGTTCAATTACCACTATACCAGAATTATAGTATATGTCAATAAAAATTACTTTGGTATGCCGCAACTAATATCGATCCTCCCACAGATAAAAAGAATATACAGATAACATGGGACCGACCTCTTTTAAATATTATAACTGATAAACTTCTGAAATCTACAAGTTTATACGATAAGGCTCGTCTGAAAGCAGTAATGATCAAAGAGTCAGGTGTTTGGCTAAATGCTTTACCTGTTGCATCTCTTGGAACGCTATTAGACAATGAATCTTTCAGAATAGCAGTAGGGCTTAGGATGGGTTCATCAATATGTGTGTCTCATACTTGTGTTTGTGGTGGTGTAGTTGATGAGAAAGGTGTGCATGGTTTGAGTTGCAGGAGAAGTGCAGGGCGTACATCTCGACATTACCAGGTGAACGACATATTGAAACGGGCTTTGGTGTCAGCGGATGTTCCTGCAATTTTGGAACCCTTAGGTACCAGTCGAGATGATGGTAAACGACCCGATGGTATGTCTCTCATACCCTGGAAATACGGTAAACCTGTAGTATGGGACTTCACTTGTGTTGACACTGTAGCGGCTTCCCATCTAGCCGAAAGTTCCAAGTCAGATGGAAGCGCAGCTGTGTCTGGCGAAAAATTGAAACAAAAAAAATACCAAAATCTTGGTAACAACTATTTGTTCCATCCAGTAGCAGTTGAAACTTTTGGTGTTTATGGCCCGGAATCTCTGTTATTTGTTCATGAAATCGGAAGGAGATTAAGCCAAGCAACGAAAGATAACCGTTCTACTTCTTTTTTGATGGAGAGAATTAGTATTGCTATTCAACGTGGTAATTCTGCTTCGGTTCTTGGAACTATTCCTCCATCACATAATTTGCATGAGATCATGCATTGCCCTCATTTCTGCACGGAACCAAAATCTCTTCGAGACAAGCCGAGAGCTAGTCATCAGTCTCCTACCAAGGTTAATTTGCAAATGATTGATCCACCTTCTTCTTTTTCAGTGCGGTCAATGGAAGATAGTGACGTGGTAACTGAAGAAGCAAGAAGCAACCATTCCCTCTCTGAAAATAATTCGAGAGTTAACAACTTCTCTTCGTACATTTCAATTTCGACCAAAGATTTTCAGAGAGGGGATGACACTCAAGCAGAACAAAAGAACACGTCCAAAAATGATTTGGATGTCAAGGATTGTATTAGCAAAGTGATCCAGACCAACGATCTATCGTCATCTCCCAAACTTACCAAAACCGCAATTTCTCCATCCAATTCAATAGCAAATAGCATCAACTCAAATTCCTTATCACGCCGATCAATTGAGAGAGACAGTAATAGAATCAAAGATTATTCGGATAATGATAGTGGTTGCAAAAGAGCTGTTAACAATTACTCCACGATCAGGTCCTTGGAGGGTGTTTCCCAAAAATCTCTGGGTCTAAATGGCCTCAAAAATATCGATAACACATGTTTCATAAATGGCGTTATCCAATGCCTATCGAACACAAGGTGGCTATTAGAATATTTAAGTAAAGGTACATACATGAGAGATATTAACAAAAGCACATCCAGCATGAAGGGAACACTAAAGCATTTGCTGAAGTTATTAAAGAGCTTTGGTCTGAAGACGGTTCGGACAGGGTGGTATCATTAAAAAGTCAGATTCAGCGATTCGCTCCAAGGTTCATGGGATATGCTCAACAAGATGCGCAGGAATTCCTTCGTTACCTATTAGAAGGACTTCACGAAGATGTCAACAAGGTACATGAAAAACTTAAACCAATATTAATAGAAATTGATGAAAAACTCAGTGACAATGAAAAAGCGCAAGAATCTTGGTTAAGACATTTGCAAATGGACAACTCCAAGATCGTAGTTAACTTCGTCGGTCAATTAAAATCTACAATCAAGTGTACATATTGTGGTCACTGTTCTGTTACCTTTGATCCCTTTTGGGATTTATCCCTCCCCATACCCCAAAGAACAGGTCAATTACGTCTTTCACAATGTTTGGATTCGTTTACAAGAGAAGAATCGCTCGACGGTGATGAGAAACCGACATGTTCGAAATGTAAGGAACGAAGACTATGCACTAAATCATTCTCCATTCATAAATTTCCAAAAATCCTGGTTATTCACCTGAAGCGCTTTTCGTCGACTGAAAGATTTAGGGGAAAACTTAATCTTACAATAGATTTTCCAATAGAAGGACTTGATATGAGCCATTACGGGGCTGATAATATGGCACCCTGTAGGTACAACCTCTACGCTATATCAAATCATAGCGGAACCACTTACAGTGGTCACTACACGGCTTACTGCCGACATACCTACACGGGACAGTGGCACGAATATAATGATTCAAGGGTGTCATCAATATAATCGAAATCTTTAGTCAGTGGGGAAGCGTACGTTCTCTTCTATGAGCAAGAGGGCACGAAGTCCCACCTTTAAGTTAGTAACTTTTTTTTTAATTTTTAAATTTAAATTTGTACTTTTATGTATATTATGTTTTGTATTGTTCGATTTACTTTGTCTATGTTAGATATATTTTTATAATTATTATAACTGTTAATAAGCTAAAAAAAATTTAAAAAAAATTAAAAAAAAATTTTTTTACATATTTTAAAAGAGGATACATTTTTCTAAAGTTTAATGAAAAAAATTAATCATCTACCTTTTTTTGAACCGTTGATATTGAACAAAATATAATTTTATTACATTAAAAAATGGCACTCCACTGCTTTTTATCAAAATAAAAATCATTTTCGTAATCACTTATTAGTTGCTAACAAAAAGAACCTTTTGACTTTTTTTCGTTAGACGAACGGTTTTGGATTGAAAGAAAGAAAGAAAACACCAAATTGTCAATCACGCCTATATTCATTTTGACAGTTCCTGCTATCCTCTTTTAAAATATGTAAAAATGAATATACGATTACATTTGTTTTTTTTTGAAAAAATTTGCTACCATTCAGTTAACGTCATCTAGCGGCGAAGACGAAAGTCAAAACCAAGTAAGCGTAGTGTAAATTATGCTCTTTAATATGAGCCCAAATTTGTTAAAATCGGTCAAGCGAAACGGGAGAAATCTTGGTTTGTTTAAAAAAACAATTGAACCTCCCCCACCGCTTTATTTTGATAGATAGAACAAAACATTTTAGTCAAAAAGTGTAGGTGAATAGTCAGTAAATATGAAAATGAAATCATCGATATACTTTCATTAGGCAAAATTCTATAAAAATTCCATTTTTCTACTTAGTGTTGGTTGTTACGGCCTCTAGCGGACGTTTGACAAACTCGAAAATAATTTCCAGCAATTTCTCTTGGCGACTTCTAAATCTATACGACCAATATCTTATGAGATATGGCCGCTCGCTACCCTTAACTGATCACCCTTTACTTACTCCCCTCTTTCGATTTTTACTAATTTTATTCTTTCCAATTCATAAACGTGATTTTTAATAAAAAAATTTAGCCAAATTGGGTGGCTACGTTTATGAATTGGAAAGAATGAAATTAGTAAAAATCGAAAGAGGGGAGTAAGTACAATCATAAAAAAATACTGCACTTTTCCACCGGCATTACAAACCGAGTTATAATACATCAAAGTTGAAATAATATAACAATTCAACACCCTGTATCTCATTAACGACAAGACTTATCACACATGTACATACGACCTCTTCGTTTTAAAGTGGAGTGACCAAGCGCCCACTACAATATTTTAGATTACTTAGGAAACACCCTGAAGAATGTATGTAACTCAAATTATTTTTTACATTGTTTTTACATTATAGTTTATTTATTGTCATTCTGTTTGTTAATAAAAGTACTTTGTGAAAGAAATTATTTGTTGTGTATTTTTATACCAAAATAAATAAACTCTATATATGATTATTGTTTTATTTTTTCCATTTAACCATTTATGGTCCATCATTTGACATTAATTTAACTCAACATCTAATCATTATTGAGTTAATGGAGTTAGATTTAATGAAATATCAAATGATGGACTATAAATGGTTATTTTGAAATTAAATAGTTAAAATATAAATTTGAATATACCGCCAAAATCTAAAATTACAGAAATCTTTTTAACATCACTCATTTGTTTAGTCGACAGGCTTTTTAGATGGCGCCACAATCAGTGTCTCATCTATCTGTGGGTTATCTGTGATTAAGTGTTCTTTGTAATAATTAAATCATTTAATTTTTTTTATTTTTGGGTTTTCGGTCCAGAATCGTGAAATATGTACAAGAACACGTATTTGATAACGTATTATTTACTTAATCTTTAATTTTTGGTAGTAAAATTTTGTAGCCTATTAAAAAGTCATTATATGTCTCCAATATTAACATATTTTTGCAAAAGTTCAGTTTATTATGTAAAAAAAATATTCGTAGAATAAAAAAAATCCGTGGATAACTTCACACAGGTCCAGAATGTCGTCATTGAAACGTCTTCATAAGATCTGAGTAATTACTGTCTATAATTTTGATACCACAATAGTATTTGCATTATTTGTCACTAGATACCTAACAGATTTGTCTGATCAGCTAACTATTTTCTTAACGGAAATTACTAAATATCTCTATGACAATAAATAAAGTTGTTTGCTTCGATTTGTGATAAAACTTTAAAATCGCTATGTTAATATTGATAAAGTATAGCTATCTTATTTGTTTCCTGTATTTTATAGTTTTGTATGTGGTCACAAACTATTGAAAAGAACACACGTAATTATTATCCAGTATTTCATGAAAGTTTTTACTCGTAATAATTTATAAAAAGTATGCCAAGATGTAAGATGTCGGCAGGTATGTAATATTATAAATGAATGCAAACATTTATTTATTCTAACTTCCTAACTAACATTTTTAATACATATACAATGGTGGTTGTGTTGCCTTTGATATAAGAGCGGTTTCAGATATTTTTATGTTTTGGAATATTGTTTTGCTTTTTGTTCCATCTTTATTTTTATATTACATTAAAAAAGCAGTAAGTATGAGAAAGGAATAGCAAGTAAAGGTGTTCCTAAAATCGTATTATTATTGAAAAATCTTACTAATTTTCGTGTTTAATTAATGTGTCCCAATAAGAATAGTTCTCGGCCATATATCAGAAACCATTTATAGTACAGCTGCACCACTTTTGATATAATTTTTCCCCGCAGCTGTACTATAAACGGTTTCTGATGTATGGCCAAGAACCATTCTTATTGGGACACCCGGTACATAGTATTTAAAAAAAGAGAGAAATTTCTAAAACTTATATTATACTTATAATTTTGTTCGAGACAATCTCTTTTAAAAGACCACCAGTAATCTGCCATCATGTGACGGTTCCATCTACCCTGATACCTTCCCTGCGTCACTTTTAGGTCGTGGTGGAAGCGCTTTCCTTGTTCCTCGCTATAATTTCTCCGATTATTAGGAAACCTATTTATATATTTTTTCTACATTTTGGTGTTTTATGGTTATCTAAAACATTTTCCACCGCCAACACAAAAATCCCTCTAACCTTCACTTTCAGGATCAATTATATACGAATGCGCGTCGTGCGTCCGTCAGCCATGTAAAATCACTGAGTTCGCGGGTAGTTATACAATCACGTGACGTATAAATGCGCAGAAAGCGATTTTTAACTATAGGTTTGTTCCAACTTCATTGAAAACCGTTCAGCAACGGTCACGCTCATGCGCAGTACTAAAAAAGTGTTCCAACTAAATATTGACGGTTCATCGGACGGTTTTGATGGCGTTCCATCTGATTTTGTGACCGTTTGCGAACGGTTTTGAAACGATCATTTCGGTACTTGGTCGTGAGCTGAAACTGAATTGACTGACTTGCGCACTATTCTGTATTCTGCACATGTACATCGTGTTATCGTTTAACCTAATATTTGAAATTGTTATTGTTTTATAAACATTCTTATTTTCAATAAATCAAACAAATATTTAATAATGTAAGAAGTCGGAGATGGTGATTTTATGTCAGATATTTCGCATGAAGATGATTTAGAGTTATAATTAAATAATCCCAGAATCAAAAATGAAAATTATTTAGGTACCTATGTTTATTTGTTTGTTGTATTGTACAGCTGAACCATGATGTAGGTTAAGGTGATGTTAAAGACTCTGATGATGAAGACCAAGATATAATAAATATTAGAGATAATTGCAAATATTTTGCCATTCTGTATTTTCAATTCAATTTGACACTTCAATGTATGAATGTGAATATTTTCAAAAATAAAACATAAAGTTATTTTTTATTATTTACATTTGTTTTGAACTGAACAACGCAACAAGGTTTGTGATTGAAATATATGGTGTAAAAGAAAAGGAACAGAAAATATAATTTAGTTTCAACAAAAATTCCTCTCAACACTGCTTTTACAATTTATCTTAGGTAAGATAAAATATGATATATCTGTAACTTTTGTCGTTCATATTTTTTTAGTTATTAAATTTATAATTTCACCTTAAACGATCATTTTTCAGATTCTTAACATCACCTTTTATCTATGAAACTATTCATCCAGTGTAAAGTCTGGACCTGCGCACAAAAACAGTCCAAACAGTTTCTGAATCGTTTCGTGACAATCTTAAAATCGTCGATTGGAACAAACCTTATAAAATCGTGTTCTGAAATGCCGACTTAAACTGTAATTATTTTAAATTTACCCTGATGCTAATGTGGCGCCACCGTTACGACGGACACTTTCCATATACAGAGATGATTCTTCTTATATCTATCCTCCCATCGAACTAAACAAACAGAGTTGAAAGGACGCTTTGTTTTATGTTACTGAGGCAAATCTTATGTATGCAACCCGTTAGACAGAGGGATTTCTGTCTCACTCGCACTTATTACTATTAACGTAAAAAAGAAGCCTGATTTGTTTTAAATTAAGATTTTCATTAAATTCTACAAATTTGATAATTTGTTCAACTTAAAAGTAATGCTAAATAAAGTGATAATATGCAAGTAAATGTTTTTTGATAATAGAAAATAAATAAATTGAAGAAAACATGTATATCTAAACCAAAAATATCAAATGATAAGCAAAATATATGTTTCATGAGTTTTCAATTTTTAGGCTTATTTCAGAATGAAATAGGGCTATTGTAGAGAGTAGCATGACGCGAATTTCAATGCAGTTTTTCGTTTTGGTGTTCCTAGATGCCAAAATCACCCTCCGTTCCAAAGGTTATATATGTATATATTAATACAGTTCCTCTATTTAAAATGTAAAAGAAGCATTAAAATAAGGAAAACTATTCATATTTGTATGCAATACTTTTGATACACACTGTATTATATGTATAATCAATAATTTTGAAAGATTCGGTTTACAAATCAAATTTGACATTTTAATTTTCGGATGACGTTTATGTAGAATATATTTAATGATAGACAGATTATATTACAATTTGGAGAATATATTTCAAATTTTAAAATACAGATGTCTCTGCTATCAGAATTACAATGGTAATAAAAGAATTCAAATCTCTCTTTGTTATAGGGAAACATAAATTAGTATTTTTTTTAAAAAAAGGAATTTTTCGTAACCACAGGAGAGGAGATTTATTTATTTGTAAAAAGTTTAGTTAGTTGAATTTGAAACCCCCAAGAGACAACATCGAGATAAGAGTTGTCTCAAATTTTGTTGAGAATTTAATAAAAATTATATTTATACAATCAGATTATAAAGCCATACTTTGTAAAGCCAGTGCGTGCATATTTCATAGAAGAATTGCATCGTATCAAGTATAAGTGGTTCCAGTTTCTAAATCAGATATTTGCAGAATTCTAAATACATTTAGAATACGTACGAGTTTTCCTGTCCTATTTGGTGAGTCCACTCCAGTTTAAAATTATTTCTCGAGATTTAACAGGCCTTTTAAATACATTTCGAAAATAGATGCATCTATAGAATAATAATATTAGCTAATCCAAATTAACGTTATACATAAAAGATCTTACATCAAGTGAAAAATTTTGAATAGACAATTTGAAGACAAATTTGCGTTATTTGACATTGATATACGTCAAGGGTATATTAAACGAGTTGAACTTTTGCATACAAAATTTACAATTAGTCGAGTTTTAGAATAGGTTGTAGTAATATTAAGATTGGTAGAAATTATTATCTTTGTTTCGTTTACAATATTTTGGGATATAATAAAACTTTTATAATTTGTTATCTTATTATATAATATATAATTTTGATTTAATCAGTGACATTTACTTAATTTCCAGTGACAATTAATTTGTAAATGTCATAAAATAATTCAAGTGCCTTTTATTATATAAAAAAAACAGTTACTCGAGATTCGGAATATAGAATAATATTTGATTGGAATAATATTTGAAAATTACAAAATTTGAATTAGTATTATTTAAAAAAATTTTTGATCCCACCCTGAGATTAGAGTGATTAAGTATATTGTGAATTAATTTATCTTTCTAAATCCAGAAATTAATATTTATCTTGGCCGGGCATTGTTTGACAACTACTGTCAAAAATAAATTAGGTTACGTACGCTACTAAAGGTGTGTGTACAAGAGTGTCGCTACAATCACAAATTGTGAACACGTCGACAAGTAATAATTGTATATCGTTATATTCATATATAAACTATAAAATTACAATTAAAGGATTCGATATATTATAATTTGTCACCCAAACGTGGGGCAACTATAAAATTATATTAAATATATTATAATTTGGCTTCCAACGCGGGGCAATTATAATTAAAAGAAGGTATAAGTGATATTTTATAATATATATGTATATATATATATATATATATATATATATATATATATATATAAATTCATTTAGTTTCTTCAACCATTTGTATATAATATTGGAAATGTTTATATTCTTGGGTTCATAGGTTGTTTTAAAATAATTAAAATACGATTGTATTTCACATTTTTCTATTGAAAATGGATAAAAATTTTAACGTTTCGCCTCCTCCTTGGAAGCATTTTCAAAACAATATCATAACAACATATATAATGATATTGTTTTGAAAATGCTTCCAAGGAGGAGGCGAAACGTTAAAATTTTTATCCATTTTCAATAGAAAAATGTGAAATACAATCGTATTTTAATTATTTTAAAACAACCTATGAACCCAAGAATATAAACATTTCCAATATTATATATATATATATATATATATATACGTATGTGTTATAACGGAATTTGTAAACACGATAGATGGCGTATTTGTTGACGGATCGAAACCAAACTCGCTACAAAAATCGGTTAGGCCAAAATCTTGGACGAGTTGGTAATGAGCCAAATTGGCCGAGTAAAAACAAAATGGCGGCCTGTCAAAGTTGAAAAAAAATCGTATTTCCTTTATTTTTCATTTGACACAAAAAAGTTACTGAGCTTTTTCATAGACCTTAACACGTTCTACAACTTTTGTATCTAACATTTTTCTCGAAATCGAACATTAAAAGATTTATTTAAGAAAATTCACAAATTTACCAGATTTTTTTTTATTTAATTGTTTTTGATTTTATACCAAAATGTTACATTGGTTTTTTGTACATCTCAAAACATTCTATTATTTTTGTATCTAATTTTTTATTTTGGATTTTATGCAAAAAATTTACTGAAATAAGCCTGTCCAATTGGTCCTGTGCCATTGGGATTTTTATTTATGTAAATGGTATAAGCTCTAATGATGCAATGTGTGCAAACCTTACACTTTTAAAAAATATATTGAAGAATGGAATAAAGTAAAATAAGTAAATAATAAAGTTGCACATTTATAAGGCACAATTTTCATTATTAGAATATTTTACTTAAAAGGTGGGCATTGAAGAAAATAATTTTAACAACATTCATATGTGTATCCAGGGGGCTTTTGCCCCCACCCAATACTTTGGAAAGTGATGTAATATAATACCAATTTATTGAATTTTTGCCTAAGGCCTACATTTTTTCCATACATATTTGCATTTATTAACTTTGCCTCATGATGCATTCTACATTTGAGGTGTTTAACTATAGTTGCTTCTATCTGTATTTCATACAAATCTTCAGCCAAAAAGTATTCACAACCCACTGGACGTGTTGGCTTAAACAAATACAAAGACTCAGAAAATTTGTACTTTGCAGCATTCATTATTCACATTTTAAATTTTTTATTGTTCAAGGGTAACGTTTCCTTTATATGCTTGAAGTATGTTTCCACAAAGTGGATTACTTTATATACTATATTTGATGCAAATAGCAAACTACCATTATTGAAACAATTTGTAGACCGTTTAAAACTTCATTAGCATTTGTTGTAAATGTATGATCTCCATAAGGGTTTTGCTCCCAGTAAAATATTATATTTAAACAATCAACACATGCTGTTGTTTTTCCAATTTTTGTAGCAATATAATCTGCAATATAACATAAAATATTTTCTTTGTACGTATTTAGACTATCCATATCCAACAACGCTAAAGAATTCTGAAAGTCTGTGTCATCTTGACTCTCCACAACACTTTGGTTATTAATTATGAATTCAAAACCTAGATTATTACTATTTGCAGAAGAACTGCTTCCAACTGAATTTCTAAACAACAACTGTCTTAATGACTATTTTAAATGTAACACATTAGGGTTGTTATTCCAGTTCTCTCGACTTCGAATGTAACTAAAATAGAGCTCCAAATGAACTTGTGAGCATTTATACGGTAAAAAGTATTTTAAAGGGTTCACCTCGAGGTTCAAAAGGCCATTTGTTAATTGAAACATGCTGGACATCGTAATAATAAATCCTAAGGCAAAAGTTTTCCTACCATGCGAAATTAAAGGCCCTAATTCAATAATAATTTAAAAATATAGTAATATAATAAACTGTTTTTCCTTGGTCATCAATTAACTCTTTAGTGTTATTTAAATAGTTAATATTGTTTTGTGCTACCCATTCTGTAAGCTGCCTTTTTGACAAAATTTACAGTTTGCGTCAACATAATTTACCTACTTATGAAAGCTGAATAATGCTCGGTCTATACTCATGTCAAATTATTCAAGTTCTATAAATGATCGTCATAGCTACAATAATTTATGAAATACGCATTCATATAAGTAATGCTGAATAAATTGATAGCATAAAAACAACTTATACTTATACACATAAACTTGTAGAATGTACTTTTTCCTACAGCTGCTATGAAAAATACCGTATTTCTCATAGCTCAGTTAATTTCAAAACCATATGTTGCTCACGCTGTGAGAAATATAATTTTTCCCGGCACTTTGCACACACTACATATATTTATATGGAGAATCCAGTAGGGGATACTCGATGCCCAGCCGATTTCAACAGAGTATACTCGATGCCCAGCCGTTTTCGGTGGGTGGTCCTCGATGCTTAGACTTTTTCTACAAAACTATTTACTTGTATTCTTCAAATTTGTGCAGTTGTAGAAAAAGTATAGTGTGCAACACGTGGGAAATACTATATTGTGCATGGGGAAAGTTCAACTTTTTTCACATAGGCTTGCGTGTAAATTAAAATGCGGCGTCCGTTCCAGACTGTTAGTTTAGTTCCATGCATCCTCCATAGTCCGGACATAGAACATAAAAATATAAAAAATGCAGTGTACTGTCACCTGTCATAGGCAAAATCCGTTTACCAGTAGCCTTGTTTGTATAAAACGCTATGCTTAAGAGGGGCCTCACGTTTTAGGAACCTGAAAACAGTTGGCACCCGTGATTTGCAACAAAATTTAGGTCATTTTGTACACAACAAATCTAAAGAACGCAGGGAAATTAAGTATTGAAATTTTAACACAATATAACTTGGACTTTTGTCTTGGGGATCAGGTATTTTGGTTGAGTTTTATATTATTATAAAAAAGATATAAGCCATTAAGTGATGGTGTGATTTTGACAGTTTTGACAATATGTGATCACCAATCTGGGCACCAAAAGCTGATCCCCAAAAGGAAGCCTAGATAATTCGATTCTGAAAATATGAGATCTCAAATCATTGTATTTTTTGAGATTTGTTGTGCGCAAATTTTTGCAAACGAACATCTTTTTACTTCAGTTCTACCGCTCCACCGTCTTGATGCATGGCGCTGTATAGAACTCAATGACAGAAGACTACGGTCAATTCATAGACAAATATTATTATAACATTCTTTATGGGTCAAATGCTGTTGTCATATGTTTTGTGTTCATAAAAATATCTCAAATTTATAGTTTAGTGTGTATTGTATTTGTAAGTGATTATAATTAAGTAATTTTCATGCTAAATAAGTAAATTTGTGCTTTGTAAATGCTATTTATATTTACTCCACAAGATTGTGTTTAGTGTAGCCTAGACATAAAATAATCCACAAATATTTTTAGCTGTTGCTAGTGTCCAAGCTCATATCGATAATATCGTTCCTCATGAAGATCAAGATGTTGATGAAGATGACGAAAATGCTGAATTAGGCATAATTAGAGATAGAATAGCCTATGCATTACCATTATAGAATAATTTACCATTCACCACTTTTAATTAAGATATTTGTATAACATATCAATAAAAATCATTAACAGTATCTTTTATTAATTAGAAAACTACAATAGGTCACAAGTATTAAATAAATTATAAAATTACAAATATGTAAATAAAAAAATATCCCCTTATGTTATAAACAAAAATTTAAAATAACTTTACAAACAGTACAACAGAAATAAAATGTAAAATAAATACTGATATAAATATATTTAAAAATAACTTTGGAAACAGTAAGTACCACAGAAATAAAATGTTAAGTGTAAAATAAATACCTACATAAATATAATTAAAAAGAACTTTGGAAACAGTAAAACAGAATTAAAAAGTTGAGTGAAAATAAAAATTAACTACATGAATATAATAGAACATAAACAATTACAAGACACTCCTTTTTTACAAGTTCCTCAATTAGCCTGTTTCTTTTCTTTAATTCTTCTAAACGTTCTGTCAATTTTTAGTTTTTCTTCATAATATAATTTTCTATCAGATCTTATATACTGCAGGGTTGATTGTTTTTTAACAGCTCGTGTTTTTTTTCGATTAACTTTTGTTTGTGTTGGTGGTAAATCAGGCTCATTGTTTTCATTTACTAATTCTTCATCACAGGTGTCAACTAAATTATTATCCATTGTTTCATTGGATAATATGAGTTCTGGATATACATTTTTCTTTTTTCCAAATATCTCGTCCATTTCTTTTTCATACTCGAAATACTTTCGTCCACTACCTAAAGCAAAATAATTTTATTCATACATTTTACTGACTTTAGTGCTATCATCTAAATTGATTAATTGGTTTATTAATTTGTATAAAATATTTACCAGTCTTATTTTTATTATCCACAAACTCCTTGTAATCTTTGGTTATGTTATGATAATAGAATAGAGATAAAAATTGGTTTCCAAATGATTCGTTTATTTCCAACCAAATAACAGTGCAGGACACGCGTTTGCGCAAAACAAGCTGATTAAACGATGCAATATATGGTTTTCGAACAAAAACCGTGGTTGGAACAAACCTATTATTAAATGGCACATGTTCTTTCATGCAATATGTAATGCACCTTGTATCAGATGATAATAGTTATATTTTTCAATTATCACTATTATATATTCATCAAAATGAATTATGCAATTCTTGTCTTTTGAGAGCAGTTTTAATTTTTCTTCGTTCAGATACTTCAAAGGTCACTTCACTCCAATTAAGCATTTTTCGCTAACAAACCCATATTATCATTAAAACAGGGTTTCAAGAGAATGTTAATTAATCAAATAATCCAGTAAACATAATCTCAAACATAGCTTTTAAAATTAAAAAATACGGATTACAGGATAATTTACATTATCATAATTATAATTTTTGATAACGGGTCGATACGATTACTTACTTTTTAACAATTTATTCCTTTCAAAAACATTTATGAAACTCTTAAATAATCAAAAATCTACAATCAAATGGAAATTATGTCAACAAATATTGTTTGGATCCGTGTATATAGCATTCTCTTATCTCTCTGCACAGCTGTGCTGTGGTTTGGATGCAACATAAGAAACAGATAAGGTTTCTGTGCTCACAAACAGTTGAAATATTTGAAATCAAAACATTCGAACAGAGATGCATTTCTTTGGTTTGAACCGTCAAGAGTGGAAATACAGAGAGAGAAAATATATTGAATAAGGAAAAGCCGATTCAGTACTACTATCGACATCTATCATAAATATTTTGAACCAAATAATTACTAGATTAGCAACTAGTATTGTGTAGGTTTTTAGGTTTATATACCTGTGAGGAGGCCCCTCTTAAGGCCAGTAGACAGGTCGGCTTTGCTGTTTATGACGTCACTGGTTTGTCAAATGTTTCAAGTTTGGCAGGTGGTAAGAGGTTCGCTCCCAACACATTTTGTATTTTACTTTTACATGCAAAATGAAAAATATAAGCTATTTAAAATGTATAATGATTTTATTAGATTTATTTTAATTGAAGAATACAAAACGCCTTTTAGTATTTTAAATAATTTTATTCTAAATAGTTCCCATCAATTATTTTGCATTTATAACTACTTACAAATACTAGAATATATATTAGTGTGCAAAATGTTTTATAAAAAGTAATTTAATAAATTATTTAGATGTACTGCCGGATTTGACATGGTATTCATTCTTAAGCGCACTTTGATATACTTATAAAATCTGTTAATTTCAAAGATAAACTTATGACTCACTCTTATTTTTATATAACGTTTTTATCGCTTTGATTTCTTCGTTGTAGGAAGAGGGGAAAAAATTACCGTTTTAAAAATTGTTACTGATTAAAATTTACTAGTTTTGATAATACTTTATTATAAAACAATGTTTATTGTGTACCCGTTTCAATGTTTGGTTATTCACCATGTTAAGTTTTTATGACACACAAACAGGTATGAAAGTTAATACACAGAAATTGAAACCTCAGTGAAAATTTACAGAGACGGATTCAAATCACAACTCCCGTTTAAGAATCATGATAAAATCATAATAACCTAAATATCTAAATAAAACAACGCCTACAGAGTATCACACTGAAACTTTTCTGCCTACACAGCAAAGAGACCTTTCATTCAAGCAAATAACTTATTGCCATCCAGTCGACCACCAACAAACCCAAATTTTCATGGTATAAATGACAGGCTGAAATTTGTCACACTTATTCAATTTCTCGACTTCTCATGTGTCAGTTTTAACATTTTCCCCATGACTTTCATCTTTTCCTATCGATTCACCCTTTCTTTCCTATCCTAGGACAAATTCTTTCCCCAACAATAATTTTAAACAAAACGTTTTAAATGGATCCAAGTCTTCTTTATATTACTGTTTCATCTAAATAAAAGCTCCATCCTTCTCTCAGAAATACTAGCAATAAGAGTGGAAACCAAACACATTTTGAAACAGAAATCCTTCCCCTTTCTTATGATTTCAGAATTCCTTAATGCCCTTAAATTCCCACAAACCCTTTAACAAGACCAACCATCACCCATTAATCTCTAAAAACCAGGACATACTACATGTATCGAAGGGTTGCATATAGAGAATTATTATGAGATTCTTTCCACTTCTCCAACTTATCTAAAATGATAATAAAGACCTTCAAATTACAATAGTGCAAAATCACCCACTTACATCTTGAGGGACCTCCTTTTCCTTACTGTCTTCACTGTGTTGTGGTGTTATAAATCTATATAACACATTCTCTTATTAAGCCCCTAAATAATACAATACACTTCCACAAGAGGGAGTTCGGCCCTGACCGAATACAGAGAATCTATGTTCAATGTGGGCTCCGATTATTTCCAAAGTTGCTAAGTGTTAACAAAGTAATAATTGTGAATTTTGTGTAGGGATACTTTTACAACAGTAAGTGCATTTGCTGGTATCTTCAAAATTAAATTATTGACAACAAAGTGTACGATATCTGTGTATTAAACAAGTTCAGTTTCATACATTTTATATTGTTATTGATAAGAAACCGGTCTTATTAGCTGGATAATTACTATCGCAGGCCAATACACCTGTTTTATCAGGTGACAGGGCCGTATTATTTTTCGGACACTTCATCATGAACCCCAACTAAAATGTTTCAACTCTTCCACATTCTCAGTCTAGATCAGATATTTCCCGTACCTATTCATCAGCAGCTTCAAGCCCCATCTTCCCTTCAAAAGAACAAGCAATCGTCTTCAGTGCATTAGAAAACACTCATCTTCAAGATTACCTAATTCCTCTGGGTAGTATAATCCAGCCAAAAAACATAATCTTTTCATCCCGGTTATCAAACAACCGGATATGCATGTATTTGTCCAATAAACAACTAGTAGAAACTTTCATGAATGATTATGGACATATAGAAGTTAATGGAATGGTAGTCAGTGCTAGAAAACTAATATCACCAGAAGAAAGAATCGTTCTCTCAAATGTGTGCCCATCTATACCTCTTGATATACTGATTAATGAATTACAAAAAATTGGTTTAGCCCCTGTTTCACCCATAACATTCCTGAGAATCGGTGCGTCTCTACCGGAATATATTCACATATTGAGTTTCAGAAGACAAGTATTCGTCAGCCCACACAACTTACAGCTTCCAGATTCATTTATACTTGATTTCGACAACACTTCCTACAGAATATTCATTTCTCAAGACAATATAGTCTGCTACAATTGCAAAAAACAAGGCCACATAGCATCTCAATGTTCTGAACCTATAATACAACCTACAGTACTTCCAAATGAAATTCCTTCAGCACCGTCTCAAACAAATACAGTCACGCAACCAACAAATACAAAAGCTGTCTCTGATAATCCACAAATACTTACAACTATCGAAACTTCTCAAGCAACCGTCGATATAAGCCAATCAAAACGAAATTTTGACGAAATCGTTTCACCTGAAGTGAGCCCACCCATCACACAGTGCAAAGAATTCCCTGTACCAAAAAATAAGTCAAAAGCAAAGAAGCCAAAGTTCAACTCTAACTCAAAAAATGAAGATAGCAACTTAAACGTAATACAATCACTTGAACCGGCCAAAACATTTATCGAAAACCAGTCTCCTCCATTTGTGCTCAATTTCGATCAACTAACTCTTTTGCTAAGCATTCTAAGCGGATCTTCAGATCCCATTAGTATCATAAAAGAGTACACTACAGATATTTTAGCACTGACTAGTATGCTACGTCTAATATATCCCCACGTAAAAGACAAATCAACGAAGCGCAAACTAAATTTTCGCTCAGCTCGGTGGTAATTTCTCAGATGACATTTCCCGTAACAACTAACTTGGAAGCCATAGTTGTTAAAATTAAATCAGACAATCTTTAGTTTATTTGTAATCTTTATCTATCGTCAAGCACTCCTACAACTTACAACGAACTAAAAGATTTGTTTAGTCAGATACCGGCTCCTCGCATTATAGTAGGAGATTTTAATAGTCACAACATTATATGGGGCTCGTTTCATACTGATGCTAGAGGGAATATTGTAGAAAAAATCATATCGGACCTTCAGCTTAACTTTCTTAACGATGGCTCTCCAACAAGATTTAAGGTCAACACTGGGAACTCATGAGTAATTGATTTAAGTTTGTGCAACCCCAACTTACTCCTCGCCTTTTTTGGGAAGCCTTTCAGTACACATTCGGCAGTGATCACCATCCTATTCTTATCAAGAACTCAGCAGCCCTGACTCCTGAAAGTTTTGTTCCGAAATGGAAAATAGCATCAACCATGAAATGCTGGAATATACGATGGCCGATGACATTGATGAATCCTTAAATAGTTTCAACAGCATCATTCTAAGAAGCGCAGAACTCTTTATAGGAAAAACTATGAGGACAAACAAAAAACGAACACCTGTACCATGGTGGAATACGGAATGCCATACGTCTATTCGTGCCGCCAAAACAGCACTTAATAAGTACAAGAGGCACAAGACAATCGAAAATAAATTAGATTTCAAAAGCTTATCATCAAAACAGCTAAGAAAACATCATGGTCAAAATATGTTTCCGAAATAAACAGCGCCACTCCCATAAGTGAAGTATGGAAAATAATAAGAAAAGTTTCAGGACCAAAGTACACACCAGTATTATCTCGACTAAAGATGCAGTCACAACCTCTCCTCAGCTAATGGCCGACGCTTTAGCCAATCACTTTAAAAGTCTGTCTTCAAACCGTAATTATGATAATACCTTCCTTGAAAACAGATTAGTGGTGGAAAATTCAGAGCTACTTCAAGACGAAGACGAAAACTCTCCACTAAACATACCCTTCTCTATGGAGGAACTTGAAAATGCACTTTATAGAATGAAAGATGCTAGTCCTGGACTAGATGATATCCCAGTCACATTCTTAAAACACCTTCCTGAATCTGCGAAAACACTCCTTTTCCAACTATTCAACTGTGTCTGGAAACATAATAAATTTCCTTCAATATGGTCGACAGCATACGTTCTACCTTTCCTGAAAAACCAAAAGTCAAGTCTGGAACCTGACTCGTATCGACCTATAAGTTTAACCTGTTCAATGTGCAAGTTAATGGAGAAAATGGCTAATTACAGATTAATGTGGACCTTGGAAGCATCAAAATGTTTAATATCCGAACAAAATGGTTTTAGACAAAATCGATCCGCCATCGATAATATTCTCGAACTGGAAAGTGATATCCATGAAGCACTGTCGATTAAACGGAACTCCTCAAGGCTCGTTCATAGCCCAACACTGTTTCTAATAGCTATAAATAAGATTATCAAAGATATACCAAAACCTCTCAAGGCTCGCTTATACGCAGATGACCTGGTAGTTTATTGTAAAGGCAAAAATACCAATTTGATGACAAATATATTTCAATCCTTTCTCACACAATTAGAACAATGGTCTCAGCACACCGGCTTCAAATTCTCAGTTTCAAAAACAAACGGAGTACTATTTTCTAAAAGGATTCCAGAATCTTATCCAAAACTCATTCTATACGATGAAGTTATTTCATTCAAGCCAACTGTTAAATTTCTCGGAATGCGGTTGGACCAAAAAGTTTCTTGGAAAGAACGTATAAAGCAAACCATATTATCATGTCATAAAAGGATAAACATAATGAAGACATTAAGTAACAAACACTGGGGATCTGATTATAATATGCTGCTAACTATCTACAAAAGTTTAATAAGATCTAAAATAGACTACGGATCAATTGCTTACGCTTCTGCATCTAAAACAACATTAAAATTACTTGATACTGTTCACAATCATGGGCTTAGAATTTTTCTTGGAGCTTTTAGAACAACTCCTGTCGATAGTATTCATAGTGAAACGGGTGAACCTCCTCTACATTATCGAAGAATGTATCTAACATTATCACATGCTACCTCAATTGCATCGAATAAAAACAAGCCCCTTTATAATAACACCTTCACCAATAAATATCTACATCACTTCAGCAATAAGCGCCAAACAGCTAAACCTTACTACGAAAGGATAAGAATATTCCTAAATAATTTGGACATTCAATTTCCTCCTGTATTTCCTGTAGACTTGGATCATCCTCCACCCTGGACCATCAAAACCCCTAACGTTAATACAACACTAAGTATATTTAACAAAAACGAAGTAAACAACTCAGCAACATTAAGGAATAAATTTAATTTAATTTTGGAACAACAATACAGTGACTGCAATAAAATATACACTGATGCATCAAAATGTGAAACAGTGGTAGAGGCTGCCATTGTAAATTCGGGGAATATTTCCCATTACAGACTTCCTTCCAGCCTCAGTATTTTCTCTGCTGAACTTTTTGCTTTATACAAAGCTCTCCAACTCGCAAACTCGCAGACATTTTCAAATAGCCTCATTCTTAGCGACTCCCTCAGTGCTTTAAAAAGTTTGCAGCAAATATACCAACAAAATCCTATTGGAAAACTAATAAAGGCTGAATTACTGGAAGCCGAGTTGAATTCTAGAAGCGTTAAGTTTATATGGATACCATCGCATATTGTAATTGAAGGCAACGACAAAGCAGACGCTAGTGCGCGTGACGCGATCTTTAATATTAATTTGGAAAGTAAATGTCGAAGCGTTGCTAATGATTTAAAAGCATTCTGTAAAATGAAAGTGTATAGTGCGTGGGATCGCGAGTGGTCGAATTCCAGATCAAAACTAAGGGAAGTAAAGAGTAATATATCTCCATGGCAACCTACTACTAAAAATAGGAAAATACAAGTTGTATTAACGCGGCTTTGACTAGGTCACTCAAGATATACTCATTCCTATTTATTCACAAATAGTGAACCCCCGATGTGTACAACGTGTAATGTCGTAGATAGCATAAAACATGTCCTTATTGCATGTCCAAAATACACAGTCGAACGAGCAACAAATAATTTTCCGAACAGTTTGGAAGTTCTCCTCGGAAAAGACTGTCAATATCATAGGCGATTCATAGACTATTTAAAATCTATAAACTTATTGTATAAGATCTAAAGGTATTATATTATTGTATTGTCGCTAATAACCTTTTGGTGGATGCGACATGTTTCAATAAAAAAAAACTTCCACAAGATTTGAAAAAAATATTGAATATTCATAGGTTTAAAAAACATCTTATCGGAAATAATCGAGTTGATATAAAAAGTTACTTTGAAACTTAGTTTTATTTAGATATGTTAAAAAAAATTAATTCGTTTAGCTGTTTTAGTATTGGCACTCACCCTGTTTTCAATATTAATTTTTTTAGCTATTAGTGTATGTATAGGTATTTTATTTTATTATATATTCTCTTAATATGTTTTGTATACCGTAACAAGTGTTAGTACACTTTTCGGTTCTCCGCTCTATTCAACAAATTGAAAAATGTAATATGTATCCATATTTACCTGTGAATAAAGCTTATTATTTATTATTTCATCGATAATCTCAAATTTATAAATCCAATACTCTACATTTACTTTTGTAGTATTTGTAGTAAAATTTGATGCCAGTTTAACCAAAATTGACTATTGGCACAATAAAAAAAACTTATGAAATTTTATTGGAATTTTTAAATGATCTAACATTCTTTATTGACATTTAATCTTGCAATGATTGATTTGAAATTGTCATACTTCAACACGCTAAACAGACATCTCTCAGTTTAAATGCAAGTAATTATTCATTAAAATGTGTATTATTCCGGCTCTGATTAGAAATGTAATCGTAGTAACTGAAGGTTTATAATTTAAAATTCAGATTTTCTTTATATATCGAAAACTTGTGGTTGTAATCATCGTACTATAAATTAGAGTTTGTTATATAGCTAATATGTGTGTGAATTTTGGCATTATAGGGGAACCTGACAGTAGTCCTTTAAAATATTTCAATAAAATTGGCAAAAGATCAACTAGTGTAGATGTCACAGCTCAACCGTTAAATGCATCACCACCGTCAGATCCATGGAGGTTCTTCTCAGACATCAAAGTAAGTATTACTGCATACTTTTAATCGGTGAATCAATGCACTACGATTTTATCATTATGCCAATGTCGATGCAATCTAACTCCTTGACACTGTAGGATTAGTGAAAAGAATTAAGAGAACCAAGCCTTTCAAGTTAGTGTAATGAGGATGACAAATGCAGAGTAATGTATGTGTTAGTTGTTGATGGCAAGGTACTGTCAAATAAGTGGAAAAAGTTGAACAAGAATAATTATTTATATACCGTTCCGGGTTCATATTCTTTTACAGAGAGTTCACAGGTTGTAGAAACAAATACTTTTCAAAATTAGTAAAATTCACGGCTCTGATCGACTTTACGGATACAATTAATTTAGTTAATTCGTTTTGTTTCTGATTCAAATAATATGAATTATCATTTTTAAATCACATTGGGTGCGGAAGTACAAAAAAACTATATTATTTATGTATTTTCAATAATAATACTTCTTGAAATTGAAAAAAAATACTAGTTTTTATTAGGCAATCCAACGACCTGTCAAAATAAATTCAATATGGCGGTGACGGTCAAATAAATAACAAAGTTACTGTAGAGTGTGAATGTTTAACTCACGTTAAATTGATTTTCTTTCTGTTTATTGGCTGTAAATTGTGATTTTCAAATAGTGTAGTGTTTGTCTTCGATATGTATTGTAGTTGATTGTGGAAGCCGTTCTAATCATGATGAAGTTTCGTTTTGTTCCCGCAGAGACAAAACACAGGTTACTAACGAAGAAAAACGTTTTGACCAAACTTCGCAGGGCTGCATTGATGTCTGTGGCATGGATTGCAGCAATAAAGAGAGACGATCAGACCGAATCTATATTGAAACACCAGAAAGTTTGCTGTAGACACTTTATAACTGGTAGGCTTCTTATCAAATATATCAACTCTACTAGTTCCTAGTTTACGTAGTTTGCACTCAAGTAGGTATTAACTCATTTTAGGCAAACTTGCTGTCCCCGAAGATAAAGAACACCCTGACTGGGTACCATCTCAACATATGGGACATGTGTCTCAGAAAGTAAAAAAAAGGGCTTCAGATGTTGACCGAAAGAATCGCAGAGATAAAAGGACAAAACTGACTGACACTAAGGTAAAAAATAATTAATAGTAGTCCTTTTTGATGTAAATTGCCTCAAGAGCTAAATGACAATTGATTGGGATATGTGTAACTGATCGTCCTGGTCAAGAAAAGATACTCGATGAGCATATTTTGCACACTTTATTTTGATAAAAAGAATGTTAATTTTTAGTAATAGCAATGTTAAGTTATGTATTGATAGTTGCTGAAAATTGTTATAATTAATTACTTTGTCAACAGGTCATGGATATTGATGAAATGCCTCAACAGTTCCAGGATGATCAAATTGAATTTATGGAGACGGTGGTGTCTATGATGCTTAAGTATTTATGTTTTAGTATTGAAGCTAAACATTTAGTAAATATTACTTTGCAACTTTTATTATTTCTCAACATTTAATGAATGTTTTATTTTGATTTGTACTTAAATTAGTAATAATGCTTGTCTCTTCATAATACGTATAACGTTTACGTACTAAGTGTTATTATAGTAATATATTTTTACATAGCTTTGTCAATAAGATCAAAATCTTTGAACAATGAGGCATAAGTTAATTGATTTTACTCATGTTAATATTAGAAATATGTATTGTAATGTACACATGTCAAAATGAAATAAAAGTTATATTTTGCACTGTAAAATAATTGTTTTCCTAATGCATTAAATGTCACACACTTTAGGGACAATAAAAAAACAAAACCCTCATATAACAGTTTATTTTTTCCAAAAACAAAAAAAACTAGAAAATAAAACCCCTAAGGTCATAGAAACAATTTCACAAGACAACATCGACAAAAAACAATCATTTAAAAACTCATTACATAACTCCAAATACATGTATAATTCCTTACAATTAATGAAAGGCTAACTTAGTTCTACATTTATTTACAAAAAATAAAATATAACACTGATTTAATAGCAGAAGGTTACACATAATATATCTATTAGCTAAACTATTTATGTTTCTCCTACATCTGGATTTTACACTAATAGCGATTTAAAATAAGCACTCTTCATCTTAAAATAGGAAAATTGTCCTTCTCAAACACCTTAAAACCCCACAAAATGCAAAGTAAACCGTTTTATAACTATAAAACTCTGCAGCTTTATAAACATAAATGAATGTACTGAATCCAATGTTTGACCGTCGCCGCCATATTGACAGCTAAAAAGTCACGTGGTTTGGATTGCCTAATTAGATCAACCTAAAAATTTGTGATTTAATCATTCGACGTTCCTCTCCTTAACCCTAGAATACCAACCATAAACTTTATCAACCGTAAATTTTAGTACCGTAAGATCAGGTAAGACCAATCCACGTAAATTTTACGTGTTTGAAGAAAACAACCAAATATTTTAAATAAAAGTAATTATTTCGGTATTAGGTATAACTTACAAAATAAATTAAACAGTATGGAAAATAATTCGCCCGGCCGAACATATATAACATTCGTCATAGGAGTTTTTCATGTTCCAGACGTAACCGGAAAAGAAGACCATTTATATCCATCTTTGCCATAAGCACATTGGTCTGTAGGTACAGTGTTTTCACCTGAAACACTGGAGCTATGAGTCACTTGCTATGGCTTGGCTGACGAAACTTCGGTCCATGTCCTCCTTGTGTGTCCACATTGGGCTGTATTACGCAGGCGAATCTTCGGAGTCCCTGTTATGACCCCTGGGGACACATGCAGGCACCCACTAAAGAAGATTGAGCCCTTCATCGAAGAACGTGACTTCATGGATGCATGAGTAGCAGGAATGGCACAATGGGCCCGCCAATGGCCTCAGTGCCGGAACCTTGGATTGAGCTTGTTCAGCCGAGGCTCGCCTCAATCTATTAGTAGTAGTAGTAGTCCTTGTTCCACTGTTACCCCAACGTAGTCTGTGACTATTTTTTTAGATGGAGATTCACAAACATATGCTTGTTACCTTTTCATTTTTCTTTCACATTTCACAGTTTCTGAAAATCTTCGCTATATTGTTCTTCGTCTACTGCGTCAGGTATGTAGTCGTTATTGTCTTTTCTGTCGTAATCAATGCCTGTTTCACCTAGTTCAATTGTTTCACCATCTATGTCGATATCACTAAAATCACTACCATTGATAATTAGGTATAAATCGTGATCGTCGTATGTAAGCTTTGAAGAAAATATCCTTTTGCTTGTCATTGTATGTAGTCAATTACACAAAAAATATCCAGAAAACATTATGCAAAACTTGATCTACAACGTAACAAATTTTCAAAAAATATCCAGCTGGACCAAACCACGTAAGATTTACGTCTATACCTGTCAACTTTTACAGTTCTTACCCAAGCGAGCTCCCACCTCCAACCCACAGACCTGCTCCAACCACAATTTACCCCCACTTAGGGTGCGTTCCACTTAAATCCCACAGCGATCGCAACACCCACTTTATCGTTCCACTTAAGGTCCTTGGTCGTCGCACGCGGTCGTTCAACGTCATAGATGACGTCACTGTTTGCGTCCGCGTCTCGCCCACTTCGCCCATACAAATTGGTGGGTTTGAGTGGGCTTTAATCAAAACTTGGCGGCAATTCCAACATGGCGATAGTCTCTCATTCGTTTTGTCAAAAACGCAACTATAAATTCACGGGAATCCATGATGAATTAAATTTTACCCCGGCCTATGCGAAATATCTACACCAAACTGCACCAAAATTATTCTATTTATTATTATACACACAAACTGCACGTTTTCACCAAGCCGCCGTATTGTGAGCCTACCCCGCTCAAATGTGCATTCCACTTATAACTTTCGCCTACAACGACCGTGGTCTTTTTATGTAAGTGGAACGGGTATTTCAACGGTCGCGGTTCTGGGCCTTAAGTGGAACGTACCCTTAGTAATGGAAGCTCCATGTTAGAGAGTGGAAGACAGTTTTTAGCGACACATGTGACCGACCGCGAAACTAACTGTAAAATATGGATAAACATGTAAGTGGTATGTATCAGGCCACTGCAAGAATTGGCGCCGAATTTAAATAGACCTAATGGCGGCAAATTTAAAACTAGTGGTTGAATGATTATTTTTAGATTCATCAAAAATTGTCAGAATTTACAAAAGTTTAGGTTATTGTTAGAACGTTATAAACTTTTTTACAATAAACAATTCTTCGTGTTAAAAATCGTTAATAATAAAAAGGTTACTAGGCCTCTGATTGGGAAAAACTTGAAATTGATCAAAACTCAAAATATGATAGTCTCCTTTATTAAAAGCATTATATATGTAGTTTAAAAATATTTTATAGTAATACATAAATGTAATATACCTATATAACACTCATTATTATTTTCCTGTAATTTTTTTAATTGATTCTGTAGAACTTGCGTGGAGATGAGCTAAATGTACAATATTAGCATTTAATAATATTAAAGGTAGTTATGTTCTTATAATTTGTCTTCTATAATGAAAGAACTTATCAACAGAATAGAAAGCGTTTTTGCACATAAATTTATATAGCTCTACTTTAAATTTACAGTAGGTTCTATTACCAACAGTCCTATGTGCATGGTTAAAACAGGACACCAACATCATGACCAATATTTAATCTAGAAAATGGTAGTCTACAACTTGTATTGTATTATGTGTATGTATCCTGTTTGTTTGTCATATAATTTGTTTCATTCTTTTTTATATTTAAGATTATGATGTAGATATATAATAAACAGGGCAGGGTTGATATTGACAAGTTTTTAAATACATTTTTACAGCTCACTCTATAATGTGTTAATAAGTTTCTGAAGGTTATTCCCTGAGTAATCAAGCCTATATATGTCGGCAGAATCAGACCTAATATTTTCTGTCTTAAACTCACACAGCTGGAATCTATGATTAGATAGAGGGGTATCTACTCGTATAACCGTAGATTTGTGTGCTTGCACATTTGAGAAAATATTATCCATACTTTTGTGAAGACGAGTTGGTTTATCTATTTGGTTGTGCATATCGAATTCTGAAAAAATATTTTTTAGTTTTCTACCTTATACATTATTAATTAACATTTCCGCATTTACATCTCTACAAAGAATATAAAGATTGTTTTTATTATATAAGTCACATATAAGATCAAACATTTCATCTAAAAAATATCTATGTTACTGTTAAGGGTAGTGTATACTGTAATAATAAACAGCTTACTTTGTTTATCTACAAGTTGCAATTGTTACTTGAAAGTGTTTTTATATGCTTTTGTTAAATGTCATGGGTTTAACAGGTGAACCGTTCTTTGACAATACATAAATTCCTCCATGCAGTGAAACCTTCCTTGAATAGCTATTTACTAAATTATAAATTATAATCATATAAATTAAACATTTTTATCTCCTTCGAATTTAACTAATTTTCTGAAAGACACATTATATTAGGTGAAACACTGTCCAGTAATATTTCAAATTGATTAATTTTATTAGCTGTTATAGCTTGGACATTTAGGTGCATTACGGATAGTACCGTCAAACGGGGTAATTTCGATCAAAAATCAAGGTATTTTTAGCATAGCACTTGAACGATTCAATTTATTCAAATAAAATTGAAAATGAAGATACCTTGAACATTGAGCCATTTGATGAAACCATTACAATTTTTTTCAGTTCTACCATTTAATTTTTATTTTGTCCTAAAGAGTGATCGACTTTTCTCCGCATTTGGGGTAAAGTCGATCACCTATTCAAAAGCATCGAAAAATTGACTTTACCTTCTCAAAAGGGAAAGTCGATCAACACATATTAAAAAAAACATCGAATTCATTTCTTGTTTTATTTGAGGTCGATACATTCAACAAAAATAGGAAAATTCTTATTTATTCAGCCTTATTTCACAGCTCTGGGTTGATAAACGTAAAAAAACTTTACACAAAAACTATATAAATAAAAAGAAAACATATAGGAACATAATATTACGAGTTCAGTCTAAACTTGGATAGATTCAAACAACAAAAAATATAAAAATCTCAGCTGTACAAAAAAAACTTAAAAATAACTGGACAGAAACTCATTCCAGAAGATCTTGTTCTTCTCCTTGTAAATGAAAGGTGTGCCTTCCGCGTTTTCCCCTTTCAGGTTTACTTTTCTCTCAATCTGCTCTAACGTTATTATTGAGAGGTCTGGAATTTGCGGATACACAAAAAAAACGTCTTTTTTGAGTCTTTCTTGAGCATTGCATTAACAGTTAGTTCTTCGTCTGAAATAGCTTCCTTCAATCCTGGCAATAAAATGTCTGCCCCGTCTGTTGGTTTTGAATTTCACCAATACGAAGTCGCTCACGATAAAAACTTCAGAATTTTGCATTTCTGCTAATGTTTCGTTTAACCTTTTCACCACTGAATATGTTTTTTGATTATATTTTCGTTTTAGGTGAATGTACTCATCGATATGGGTGAAAAAGGTATGGAAAAGATATTATTGATTTTTTGAATGACATAGATTTCACAAAAAGTCCTGGGATTATATGTCCAAATAGTTTTCTTCTGCGGGATCGTTATGTCCCATTGGTACGCATTTCAGACAACGCCAATATATTATCATACATATTTGATTGAGTTTTTTTATGAATGAAAAGGCAAAAAACAATTTTTACATAAAGGCACGTTACAAG
This sequence comes from Galeruca laticollis, assembly GCA_963921935.1. Classification (NCBI taxonomy): domain Eukaryota; kingdom Metazoa; phylum Arthropoda; class Insecta; order Coleoptera; family Chrysomelidae; genus Galeruca; species Galeruca laticollis. The sequence continues at coordinate 149,835,861 of OY998179.1, read as the reverse complement.
CTATACAGATTGTCTTCGTACGCTTTTCCATCTTATTTTTAGTACACTGATGACATCTTCTTCTGGACGGACCTTCACTGGGCAAATGGTCGCCAACATTTATCATAAGTTTTTGACGTTCTGCTTCTAGGGCCACATCTACCGCTAAGACGTCTCTTTACGGCAGCCTTCTCTCTGCCTTTCTCTATCATCTGTTCGGCTAATGGCACCATAAATGATATGAGCTGTATTTTCTTATGGTGAATTTGTTGAAAAATAATCCACGAATTTACAACTGACGTCATCAAAAGTTTGTAAAAAACCTTACGCCACCATTTGGTAGATTTATGGTCTAGATCATACGTAGACACTTTTTGGTCTGCCAAATCAACGCCACCCATATATATATATATATATATATATATATATATATATATATATATATATATATATATTGTAGAATGCGATAACACTGGGACATGATAATTCTGCTTTTTCTCCATTTCTCAAAGTTCTCTTCACAACATCTATTGTATTTGAATGACAGTTCGACAATGCTAGAACCTCCTTAGTATCTCGCCATTTGCTTGCAATAATACCTTCATCACTAACCAAAAACTCTGTATCACCTCGAGCCATATTATCATTAGAAAAACGAGGGGTGTTCTTTCGATTCTTCATATACGTTCCGACACAAGCAGGGTAGATTTGCCATCAAATTCACACTCGTGAAAAAGCGATCGAAGCAAATACAAACATCCTTAGAACGAATTGTAGATGCCAACTTTTGCACTACTCTTTCTCAAAATGTACTATCTGCCTTCTCAAGTTCTTTGCCTGAATAAATATTCAAATCGTATACATATCTAGTTTTTGAATCGCATCGTTGCCAATGTTTTATTCCTCTTTTCACTGGTTTCATAGGGAGATATTGCTTCATGCTTGAACGGCCTTTGAACTTGGTCATAGTTTCATCAATTGACTGATGAGAGCTGTCCGTTCTCGCGCGTTGAAATGTCTGTTTCAAGCAGCCAACAACATCATCTAAATAGTATGTTTTTCAACAACCATCGGGCTTCTCTGGATCTGCGTAATACATTTTTGATAAAATCAAAGTACATCGGTCTCTACTAATGGCCTTTTTTATAACACTGTTGGCCAGAGATTCGTTAGACGACCAGTAATTATAAAATTCTGGTACTCGGTTATAACACATCACCAGAGTACACCCAAGAATCAGCATAATCTCATGTGCATCAGTTTTCTGTATATTCTTTTTCATGAGGTGTAAGCGTTTGTTGGTAGAATCAGCAATATGTATAAGTAAGCTTCTAGGAAATATCTTCAAAAATACGTCTAATTCAGTTGCAGATCATCTAAATCCAGAAGGAGTGAACCCTCAACCTCAATAGGAATTTGTTTTCTGGGACTGAAAGTAGCTGTAGGGGGCCTCCACACAATACCTGTTTGGGTTGGGCGAGGAGGGAGTTGTTCTGTTTCTTCTTCACCTTCTCTTTCTACGACCTCTTCTGAATCTGATTCACTCCATTCTCCTACTACAATATCATCTTCTAAATTCTCTTCATGTCCTGAGGACAATAATTACTATCTTCATCAGAACAATAGAATGAATCTTCCTCGGATTCCTCTAATAAATCACTAATATTATTAGCAATCTCTTCCAGCTCCTTTTGTCTCAGTATACGATCACGTCGACTCATTCTGAAAAAAAAAAAATATACGTTATAATTTTACATACGACAGATAATAACGTATGGTCCTAAAGTTTTTGGAAAATTTTCAGATGCCAATAAATTTTTCCAAATTTTTTTAATTTTAAAAGCACATGTGTCAACAATTAACAACACTAATAACGAAAAATAATTACAAATTACATTATGGGTAGTGGCCCGTAATCCTCAATGAGTCGTAATTTTCTTCGGACTTGTCCCATCTTCCTTTGGACAAGAGCAGGTTCTATTTCTCTAATCTTTTGGAAGATGCGACGCCGCAATTGATCTTCATTTGTAGCTTCCCATCCTTTATCGTACACTTTACTCGATATTATTGACCAAAATTCCTCTATTGGCCTAGCTGAGGTACATTAGGAGGATTGTCCAACTTAGGTACAAAATCAATGTTATGTTACAATCAATTTATTGTGGATACGCCTTAATGCGCGGCAACAACGCGGAATTCTTCCTAGCTGGTCTGCGGTGTATTTTGGTGCCTTTCTTCTTTTCCTAAACACTAAGTTTGTGCGATCAATTGTTCTTAATACAGTGGTTTTCGAAATACCAAATCTCCGGGCTAATTTTTTCTGAGAAACTCCAACTTTGTCTTTAGCAGCTTCCATCAGTCTTCTTTCTCTTCTTACACTCAAAATTCTTGGTCTACCGCTTTTGGGTAAATTAATGCATGGTATACCCTCTTCACAATTCCTTATAGTGTTGTAAATGGTTGACTTACTTATATTTTGTTCTTGGTAGATCGCAACAATATCATGCTTAGGTATTCGTCCAACTAGATTGTAAATGCGCTGACGAATATCTAATTTGTAAAACATTTTGCTACAATCGATTTGCAAAACTAAACTGTCATAATCAAACTTGATTACGTGTGACGTTTTAGTTTCAATGGCAACTTGATTAAACGACATTGGGTACAAAAATAAATAATTAAAAAATTTTCCAAAAACTTTAGGACCATACGTTATTCGTCCCAACGGAGATTACGGATGGGACACATATTCCCATAAACATCAGACAGTACAAAACATGAAGTTCACTGATACAAAAAATTGTTTTTATTTACTCACCTTATATTCTCCCAGATCCTTCGATATTTGACCACCATACAAGATAGTTTTATCAAATTTCAGTTACTTGTTTTGCGTAAAAAGATAAACAAAACACCTAAAGGCCGGGAACACGTTGTGAAATAGGTTAGAAAACAGCAATGTGCTTTTATGTGATGTTTCCATATTTGGCAAATGTTCTACGGAAATATTCAAAAACACTGAAACTGATAAAACGCGTGCATTTCTGGACGTATTTCACCCAATAGTGATTTATTATCGGCTCTTGGGATATATAAGTCCCGATAGTGGTGAAAGGGTTAAGGTAGAGGGTTCTCCTATTTCATATTCTTCTCTGAATGACTTCTACAACCTCTAAATCCGACTCTTTTTCTGACTCAGTGTCACTTATATTCATATTTTCAGTTAGTCCATGTTCTTCTTCTGATTCGCTTTCACTTGCATCCCGTCTCTTTCCTCTGGTTTTGATATTTTGTGATGTGCTGCGTTTGGATTCAGTCATCAACAGATCCGATACTCCTATGCTCTTTCCTGCAGATACATTGAGTTTTTTTGCTCGTTTCACTGTCTTCGCTGGACCCGTCCGAAGCTGTTCAAGATGATCTACTATAGCACCTGTCCATGATGTTTCATGGGTATTCTCAATTGTTTTACGAGGAATTTTCTTCAGAACAGCGTCCGAATTGAATGGAACGATGCCACATGCTTTGAACCCTGCAATAGAGTTGGCTTGAGATTTGAGACCAACAGACTCCACAGCCTCCTTTAGAAGCTTTGGAAAAACAATTTTGGGTAACACTCCTCTATTTCTTAACTTCCATGTTTCTAGAACCCTTTTCCATGCCACCTTAATTAAGAGGTCGAAAGTAAGCTACATCCAAAGGTTGTAGCAGGTGTGTTGAGTTGGGTGGGAGGAGGATAAACCTGATATTGTTATTTTCGCATTCCTGTATTACACTCACAGTGACGTGGCTACTCAAATTATCTCCAACTAGAACTTTAACTCCATCTATCTTTTTGAAATGAGGCAAAACAATAGAATAGAACCAGTCTTCAAATATGGTGGAATCAAACCAACCGCTGAGAGTGCGATTGTATCTGGCCCCTTCTATACCCCCTTCAATCCATCCTACATATGAATGTTTTACCTTGTAAACAATATATGGTGGAAGCATTGTGCCGTCTGCTGCTATCGCAAATATGACAGTGGTGCTAGTTTTAGTGCTATATATGGCTCTATGTGCATGTTTGGTGCCTTTTTTAAGACGACTTTCACAGCGCCTGGGTCATCTACAAAATTTGTTTCATCATAATTCACAATATTAGAAGGTGGAATATCCTTGATGACATCTTTTAAATTTTTGAAATAATCTTCCACTAACTCGTAGCTCAACGCTGCTCGAACCCGTTTCGTATTTTCTGCTAGTTTTATGGGATTTCGCCCCATAAAACCATTAAACCAGTCTGTTCCAGGTAAGTTATCTCTGAACCTTGGTTTTGTCACTCCTCTCTTCGTCAAATAATGCATAACTATATGTTTGATATCGATAGGCTTCAAGGGAAATCCCCAATTAGCGCAAATTTGGAGGCCTTCAGCTAACATTTTTTCTTCCTACGCATCTAGAGCGGACGGTCTGATGTCTTCCGTGATAATGATCATTCAAAGTCGCGTAAGGAACGGCAAATTGCTCAGCGGCAGCCCTCATCGTCAATTTTTTTTGTTTTACCGCCGCCACTGCCCTCTGAAGAAAACTGTCATCGTAATTCCTCTTCCCCCGAGGCCCCAACTTCTTCTGGTAGTGACGAGGCATCTGAAACGGAAAAACAGAATTAATATGGACATATAAAATGATTCTCTGACCGAACAGGAAAACGCTATATGCTTGGCAACACTGTACAGGTTGTTCTTCATACGTGATTTCCCCACACAAATAAACATAACTCAAAATTTGACTTAGTAAATTAAAAGGTAAAAACATATTTTTAAAACTGAAAGTGATCGAAATTACCCACAACAATGAATTTTTTTTCTAAAATCTCCAGTGGAGCGTTGAAAAAATTAAATTACAGTGTTATTTTTGCTTATTCGCATTCACGAATAACTATGTTTTCCCGTATATTCACGAATTATTTTCCTCTGTGCATACTTTTAGCTGTGAAATCAATTGTTTTCGCATGTTTGAATTTTAGCCAATTTTGACCCCAAACACGTTAACCTACACATACTTACCTTATGTATCACTACACACTCGATCACGTCTACTCCATAGAGAAATAAACATATTAAGAGAGTGTTCGCTCCCATATAAACAGCTGGCATCGCGTCGATCTCAGCGCACCCCTTGCGGGGAACAGAACTAATTCTTACAGGCGGGATACTTAAATTTGGTAGTTTGGATTATGGGTAGGTAAATTTCACAGTTTGTTTATTATATAACTATTTCATTACAAAAAATTATATTTCATTTTTGTGATGAAATAATAATAATAAACAATTTTGAGACAAATTGAGAATAATTTAGGTAATAAATAATAAAACAGCACACATTTAAAATTTTTATTAACCTACACATAATATAAAAACAAATTAATAAAGTATTTGTTTACTATACATAGGTCTGTTATTTATACATGTTATTACATTGATAACTTTAAAATTCTTATTCTAATAGCTAACGATAATATTAAAGTACAAAAACATCTGATTAAATTATCAGTTACAATAATCAAAAAATTTAAATTTTCAATAATATCTCCTATTATTAAAAATTATTCTTATATCACTTAACAGTGTTTCCACACAATTTTATTTTCAAAGTAATTTTTCCTACCACACGCACTATAAATAGGCATTTATACGACTGTACATTTTTCAAAAAAATTGTATTACAGCCTCCGCCATCCCCATAGCTGCCCAGCTCTCACCTTTTTTTAACTTTTTTATTTCAGAAAACAAGAAACTTCACATTTACTTTCTTCAAATTAATTAAAAAGACAAAACATGTTAATCAGAGGAAACCTACAGTTGTATAAATACACAACATAAACATAAACTTAGCGAAAACTAAAAGTAAAAATGGCACACTAGCTTGAATATCAAATAATGTTTTAAATTGGTAACACAAAACATGAAAAAACTATTATTATCTATATCATTAATTTACCATACAGTTACATATTATTATTAATCACAAAATTACATATTTCTACTCAAATTACAGCATTATACTTAAGTTTATCCAATATTACATCAAATATTTTAATAAAAAGCATTTAAAAAGTAGATTCCCCTTTACATGAAGACAGGAACAGGTCTGAAACTAAAAAAAAAATTAAACGCAGTACATTGTTACCAGAAAATAATAATTATTTTTGTTTGTTAGTCCTCTTACCATCATTATAATATTTTTTAATTAATAAGGGGTCACAAACTTTTATGAGTTGAGAAAATACGTATGATTTATGTTCTCGACAAGTGAAACAATCAAAATTTATATGACTTTTAGCAAAGAGTTCAGTTTTTTCAGTAATATTTTCTACATGACCTAAAAGTGGTAGAAAATGATAAACAATGTCATGCAGAATGGAAAGAAATTTTACGACTTCTGTTTGAACATAACTTAGATGTGTTTTATCATAATTTTCTTTGAAGGAAGTGAAAGTATGATGAAATATCTGTTTGCAAATTAGCCTTACATTCTGCGCAATTAAAAGTTGTAATTTTTTTAACAACGAAACCAGAAACGTAGCTTATTGCTTGAGTATCAAAATTTGAATCATTTAATTCTATATCTAAAAACGGGAGTTCAATATTTTCCAATTCATTAATGGTATTAGAAGTTAATGGTTTTGGTTCATTATGAAAATTTAAGAAAGAATGTAAGTTGTCTAAAAAACTGCTATCATCTGCTTCACAATTTGTGTTGTAGTTCTTGGCAGAAACTAAACTCCTGACGTTTTTAAAGCTGATATAAATTGGTAGCAATTTGGAGAGTTATTGGCAGCACCATACTGCCGAATTGCCCCAAACATATTTTCAACTGGGTCCTGATTTAAAGAACGTATTCTGATAAATTTGAATCCTAATTTCCAACATTCTCTTGTCAACAATTTGACAACACTAATAGTAGTTAACCAAGCAGTTTTAATAGGCATTTTGGTTTTCATAGGCTTCCCATTTTTCGGTAAAAACTGCCAAGATGTTATTTTTGGTAACATAGAATTCCAAAAAAGCAGTTGGTTTGACTTTTTTGAAACACGCCGTCTAAGAGCCTTGCCAGCATTAAAGGTTGGTTTACTACCATTAAGACTGTCAAATAACTTATCAATGTCATCAATAAATTCAGCAGTATAGATAGCCTCAGATGGTAATCTACCAGGAACAATTAAACTTTCAATGGTAGCAGCCATAGTTTGGCTTCAATTACTTTTGGTGGTGTATGATGGAAGGGTTGCAAAGGTAAAGCAAATTTATTCAGTCTTTTGCGTAATGAATTTGTAAATGCCTCATCATCAAAATGATCTTCACACAACCTTCGATCTTTGGATGTATAAGGAATTTCTAAAATTTTGTACCACTGTTTTCTTTGACTAATGTCAAATGGAAATTTGAAAAATGTTTTGTATAAACTCCAAATTGCGAAGCGGCCAAAAATATATATTGTTACAATTTTTTGCTATACAACTACGACGAATTTTACCTGGTGGTGACATTTTAAAGGTTCACTTAATTTTATTTACTTTATTAAAACTAAATCCTAAATAAATTAAAAAACACTCACTCTTGTCTTCTTTTTCGGAATTGTTATTTTTGACACTGTCACTTTGCATTTGATAAACAGAAACCAGATTCACATCAACCAATGTAAGATTGGTTTTGTATATATTCATTTTTAATGACGTAAAAGTTAATATACTAGGATATTTTATAATATTTATCCACATTAAAGGCGATGTTTTGAAATGTATTGAAATTTATGATATTTTGTTTATGTAAAACAGTCTTGTAGTTCGCGACAGTAGAGACTCCATGGGCGGGGAACTTGCGCAGAAACGTTGTGCCACATACCGCCTATGCATCAAACTGTCTCTTATATTATTATTTGTCTATGGTCTACTCTCTCACTGAACCAGTGGACAGCTGTTGGCGGGTTAAAACGCAAGCGTTTCATTTTACGCGCTATATTCTTCACAGTGGCGTGCTTGATCGACTTTTCCCCACATGGTCGAAATAACCCTCTTTGACGGTACACTTGGTTTACTGCCATGACCTTGATGATTCTTCTTTATTTTAGTTTGTGATGGAATTTGTCCCATATGTGGAGTAGATGGTTTATTATTTAAAAATCCTGTGGATTACCTTCATATTCAACATGCATCATATTTAAAATGTTCTGTCTTCTTAGCGAGGCTAATAACGAATTACCATCATTACTTGAAAACTATCTGATTAACTTTCAGAGCATATAGTAAACTTAAAAATTTAACTCAATGCCTTTCACAAATTAAGAATTGTGGTGTGTACATAAATGATACATGGATGAAACCCTTCTGAGGTGTTCTGCAAGCAGTTTGACTGATGTCGGGTACATTTTCCACATCGCTATGGACTTCCACAATAACAGAACTATCCTCCACCTTTTCGGGATCATCCAAATTCGATTCGACTAAACTTTAACTTTTAGATGTGTATGGCTGGTTATATCTGTAAAAAAATATATTTTTTGTTCATACAAGAAAAACCCAGTTTCATTCTATTATTACTACCTCTAATATTAACAAACTTTAAAAACGTTTTTCTTGGAAATTCGTGTTAAGTCGACGTTAGTGTCACTACCTGAATGGAAAATAGTTGAATAAATAGATGGTACGCGTTTTTTGCAGGTACAATTGAAATGAAGATACAAGGGTAATTAAATTGGTCACAACATATTCATTTTAAAGTATGTACATATTGACCTCGAGTATTTATTTACTTAACTTGCGAAAATAAAGCTAGAATGGCTATTGACTTGACTAGCTTCGACTATATCGTCTTGTCTAAAATGTATCGAACACACACGAACAGTTTTGTGCAGTTTCTGAGGCGATACTCATACATTTTATATGACTTTAAAGCATTCATGAAACATATATCCAATTAATTTTTTAGGTTTGAAAAGCGATGCTAGTACTGATCATATCTGTACATCGTGGAACACAACAATATTTACCCTTCAATAAAATAGTATCAATGCATGCTATAGGCCACCTTCAACAGTCATTAATAAATTTGTACAAAACCTTCAAACTTACTTTGAATCTGAATTTGATGATATCACATATGCCCGTTTTATTGGAGATATCAACATCAATATATTGCAACATAACAATGATACATTGCATGAATATGGATGTATGCCTATGGTCAACATAGCTACAAGAGGAAAGATCACACATACATCAAATCTAAAATTCCTGAAATTCTAGAAATGGTCATACCTATAGTTGTTCATACAAATATAACAGATCATTCGACATTGATTTTACAAATCGTACATAATAACAAAAAAAAGAACAAGAGTACAAAACTTGCAAAAAGTTCATTGATTATATCCGACTGTCAACCATTTTGGAAGAAGTTAATTGGAATCCTGTATACTAGCAAAATGACCCAGATACTGCCGCGGATATCTACGAAAATTGCACCATGGATGCCATATTAAGTGAAGTCCATAAAAAAATCAACTTTGCAAACAAGCTTTGCAAAATCCTAATAACTTAGAGATGAAACATCGATATCATACTTCGAGGAATAGGCTGGCCAATTTGATTGCAAAAACAAAACAAAATTATTACAAAAACTGTATGGAAAGCGATGCGAATAATTCTAAAACATTCTAAATAACTGGCAAAAAGCAGAAAACAGCGAAAATAGATATAATAAAAAACGAGAAGGAAGAAAATTTAACTGACGTTAAGGATATAGCAAATAAATTTAACAATCAATTTGTGAACATGGGTCCGAGATTAGCACAAAAAATAAATAAAAATCCAAACTTCACTCCTTGTACATATAGTTTACCTAACTCTATACAATTAATTCATACTGATACCACTGAGATTGTAGACATTATAGAACAACTGATGGGAGGGGAAAAACTTTTCAGTCGGTGATTAAACAAGATTAGTTATGAATTTGAGTGCATAAGAAGTACTATCCATTTATTAATTGTCTTAACGGTAAATTCCTGAAGATTTTCGGCTGCTTTTTTTCTATTTTTTGCATGACAAACTAGAACTGTGTCGTCTGCATATTGTAACATGTAGCTCTTTTCCTTGAAGTGTTCTGGGTCTTTATTATAAATATCTGCACATAATATACTCGTATTATATAGATGAGCACCGTGTGGCGACTTTTGTTCATTGTAAATTCCCTTGAATATTTGTCAATTATTTTAATCCTGATTATTCTCTCATTTATGTGTCTATAGTTCTGAATAGGTATTCCGATACCATGAAGTTTGTATATCAATTCACAATGCCAGACACTATCGAAAGCTTTTCGTATGTTTAGGGATATGCCGCTGTTTTTCCTCCCTTTAGCGCCGTTGTTTGTAGGGTATTAGTAAAAAGATGACCAGAGGATGTACAGCAGAGATTTTGTTCGAAGCCGATGAGCTTTGCTATTATAATTTTTTCTAGATCCTTGCCTAGGTTACTAAGTAAGGTAAGGTTATTGGTCGATCATTTTGTAATCTTGTATGGTTTGTGTTACGCTTTGGAATATATATTACACTTCTTATTTTCCGGCACTCGAGGTAATAGTGATTTGTTAAGCAGTATTTTCCTTTATGTAAATTTACAAAATAGTATTTGTTCATCCATTCTTGTATATTGTGGTAGTGTTATTGATTAAAGTTGGGATGAGTACATCTTTCTTCATAATGTGTGCCAAATATTTGTAGTTTTTCTTTGTCTGTTATAAACAGTCTATTACTTTCTTTTCTTCGATTATTGATTTGATATTATTGGTTTGTTGTTTATATCTGCTTAACTTGGCGAAGTCGCGCCAGTATGTTTTCCCTTCTTATTTGTTTCTTCACAAGTTTCTATCCATTTATTTATTTTATATTCCCAAATTAGTTTTTGTTTATGTTTATTAAATTTATTCATTTGTGTTTTGAAATCTGGATTATAATTTATTCTATATTCTCTGTGTTGCCTTTGTTTTTGCTTTTATAAGTCAAGAATTTCGTGATAGGAGTATTCATTATATCATTTACTTTCTCAATATCGCAGTCTTTCAGATTGTATTTATCAGCTGGTGTGTACTGGATCGGATTAATATCCACGTCTATTTCGAATGTTATACAGGTACTATTAATTAATCTGTCAGGGGTCGGGGAGCGATGTTTGAAATATTTATATATATATATATATATATATATATATATATATATATATATATATATATATATATTATATAATCATTTTATAAAGGGGTTGTTAGAGGTGTTTTATAAACAATATAATTTCAACTAATCAAAAAATAATTATTTACATAATTTAAAATAAATAAAAATTGATTATGAATACAAAAATTAAGTATATCTTCTTATATCTCATTTTCAAGAAGTCAAAATAAAATGTATGTCTTAAAGGTGGATAATCCGCAGTTTTTTTTTTCATTATCGTGATATATAACTCTTCTATATACTTTCTAATAGTACAAATTTATTTTGAAATTCATACATCCCCAGCCTTCACGTGAAGTGAATTTTACTAAGTTTGAAAATGTATATCTCGAAAAGTATTTCTTTCCGCAACTTATAAATTGATAAACCTTTCTTATAATAAGACCTATCTGTAAAAAGATATAAACCCGGAACTTGACTTGAGACATACTAAAGTTTAGCCCTAGTTAAAGGTAGTAGTTCACATTTTGCTTACACCGACATAACTAGACTTCGGTTACACCGACATAACTAGACTACTTGTATACATCTTTTTATGATGGTTATACATTTTTTATTAGTGTTTTAAATTAAACTCGCGGTTTCTAGTTAATTCCACAATATAATAAAAATTGTCAATTTTTTAGAATTTTCAACAATTCTTATTATATTGTGGAATTAACTAGAAACCGTGAGTTTCATTTAAAACACTAATATGAGTAGATTCCACCAAGTAAGGGTCGAGACAGTTAATTTTCAACAAATTTTTTAGTTGATGAAGTTTCACAGATGTGTATACATTCTTAGTAAAACTATAGAGACTTTGTACTTTAACAAAAATATTGTTTCTATGTACCAATATTGCTAGTTGATATAATACAATAATTTTAAAACAAATACAATAGTATTACTGCAAATATTTATTATTATTTAACTAAGAATTGGTACATCAAACCTAATTTTTTTTAAAAGGTGTTGTTATAAACTCCCAGTACCATTTCTTGTTAAAAAACTTGAGATTTCTTTCATGGACTTTAATCTCAATATCACTTCAAAGTTAATGATTATCTGACACCGACCAGTTTGTTTACAAATGAAATAACTTACCACAAGTGCAGGTTAACAAAACCTTTATCTTCAATTATTGTAAACAAATACTATATACCAGTATTTAATATTCATTTCAATAGCGTCATTTGTTCGAAAATGTGTTCTGTGATTTCAATTAATACGAATTTTATTCGGCCGTTATGTCAGGGGTTTCAATGGATTTTTTGATTCATAAATTTCGATACAAATATCAACAACTACATTTAAAGGTATATAGATTCTATTTTACCATTTACAATAATAAATTTTTTAAATTATCTTTTATAAACAATAATTTAGTATTTAGAAAATAGTCTATTTTGTATTTTTAATTAACTATTAAAAGTAACACGAGTGAAACTTGATTACATCTTATACAAGACACAACATAAATTTTTATTTACACGCAAGGAAAATCTGACAACAGCGCATTCAGCTCAGTATGTTTACATACAAAAAATACCTAACCTTTCATGACATCAAAAATCAAAACATGTCTGCTATTTCAAGTCAAATATATTGTATACACGGCTTAAGCAGCGTATGTTATATATTTCAAAATTGACACTGACACTAATTGTCATTTAATTTCCGGCTATCAAAATTCTTATTATATTGAAAGATACATTTAATTTAGAACTATTTTATTACTCTCTTCTCAGGGTGGGTTCAATTCGCTATCAAAAATAATTTTATTTTATAAATTTCAAAATTAATTTCAAAGTATTGTCCAAATTGACAGTTAATTATTCATTTTGTTCCGTATTATCTACTCAGTAGTATCTTGAGGCTGTATATGCAAGATTAGAAATACCATTCAATTACTTTCTGACATTTACTATGTATGAATGACTTGTCTGTCACCAATAATCTACAAATTGTCACTGTCCAAATAAAATTTCTATTTAGTTAAATATGTTTAATTTCTATCAACGTTTCTCAAATAATTTAAATGATTTCCAATGTAAGTAAAAAAATGTAACGTTTATATATAATTGCCAAATCAACAAATTCTAGTTTTCCTTGTTTTTTAACAAATAACAAAATCTTATCCACACAAATGCAAATTAAAATTAAATAAAATACGAACTATAATACCTAATATCTATTTTAAATTTATCGAATTGTTCAAATGATTTTGAATTTTCACTTGAATTGACAAATGTCAAGTACCCGATCACAGTCCTAATTTTTTTAAATATTTTCTAATTGTCTAATTGTTCAATGCGTACACTTATATTTCGTTGTTATTTTGAATTCAAATTTATAATTTTAATACTTAGATGCATCTATTCTCAATTTTGTTTTAAGGGATGATGTTTTCAATGAATCAATGAACTATTTAACTAATCTGGAACGGACTCACCAGTAATCTGGACGGGAAAAACTGCAACCTCGTACAATTCCAAATACAATTTAGAATTCAGGATCCTTCACTTTTTTTAATGATGAATAATTTTTCCAAAAAAAAACACACGCACAGAATTTAATATGGGTATACCGAATAAAGCCTTATACTAATTAATTATACTATTCAATTACTATTGTTACGAACTCACACACCGAAGCAGATACTAAGTACGGTCCTGTAACCTTATGTTAACGGAGTTAAAAAAAATGGCGAGCGCGCCGAATTCTGGGAGGTCTATTGGGATTTATTGTGACAGTTTTTATAGATATGTTCTCGGAAGGTCTTTTAAGGATTGAGCCGGCAATCGAGAAATATCGCGAAAGGCATTTGTTTTGTGTAAGCCGCAGCCCAGAATTATCTAGTAAATAAGGCACTAGTATATAAAAAGGAACGATCAGCGGACCAGTTAGTTGATAATTTGACATCGTGAGATAAACAAGTAAATATAAATTAGTTTGAGTGAATATACAGTTAATATAAATTAATAATTAAGTGATTAGTGAAGTATATATAAATTGAGTGTTAGTGAGTTAGTGTTTAAATAAATTAGTAAGTAGCTATACCGAGTGTTTAAAATTTATCCCACCCGTTTACAGTTTAAATAAATAACAAAAACATTACACTATATACTATTATACAAGTATTTGGAGAAATCTTAAACGAGATGTTCTCCGTTCGGATTCTCAAATTCAACTAACTATTTTTTTCAAATAAATAATCACATTATACTATGGTTACAAACTTTCCTTTTTTTAAAAAAACTAAATTGTTTTTTTACTACAAAGAGATTTGAAATTCTTTTATTTTCACTACATGCCTGCAGTGACCTCTGTTTTCTTTTTTTTTTTGAATATTTCTTTAAATTGTGACATTATTTATCTATTATTGAATACATTCTATGTAAATGTCATCGGAAATTAAATGATGCCAAATTTTACATATACTGAGTCCTTCAACAATATTGATTTCCTATACAATACTGTATATACCAATAGTATTGCACATAAAATAAAAAAATAAATTTCCTCATTGGAAATAAAGGAACTGTATTAATACATATTAATATAGTTCTGTTATTAAAATTTAAAGAAAATCAATTTATTTTATATATGAGATTCAATACTTCTGAAATACCCAGTATGTGTCAAATTTTTCAAAATGAAATGAAGGGAGTTGAGGGTATGATAGAGAAGAAAATAATAAAAAAAATAATAAAAATTTTAATGCATTTCTGGGGAGAAAATCAAGACAGGAATATATGATGAAAATATCGAGATATGAGACATAAAAAGGACATAGTGGAAAATTGAAAAAAATTTAGGAAACGAAGAGAAAATCAAACAGTAAGAGAAGAGAATAAAAAAAGTTTAGGATAAGAAAAGAAAATTGAATAGTAAGACGAGTATAGGAACGAAATTTAGAAAACGAAAAAGGAATTGCATGGTAAGGGAAGGATATAAAAACGAAATATACATAGAAAATTTATTATTAACAAATAATATAAAAATACAGAATATTCTAAAATAGATATAATGTTTTCCATATTTTTATTAATTCGAAGTGATTTCTTGATATGTAAAGTTGAATAAAAAATATAGTATATAAAATATTAATAGATACAAGATAGGTACCTCGAAGAAATTGGGTAGTTATTTGGAAATTAGACATGGAAGAAGTTATGAATAAGGTGAATGAAAGATTACAGAAACAAGCTAAAAGATATATTAAAAGAAATTAAATTATAAAAAAATATGGAATAAGAGAGAACGGAGATGGATACTACAGAAGAGAAATACATAATACATATGAAAATAGAAATTATAGGAACAGGGATTTTGATAATAGAAGAAATTGAAGACATGTAGATAGGAATTATGGAAATTAAAATATAAATCATAGAAATGAAGAACGAAAGTATGAAAATGGAGATAATAAAAGTGATGTTATATCAAGTGAAAATTGAGAAATATATATTGTAGAATTGATAGTGCTGTATTGGGATTCAGGGTAATTGATTAATATTAGTTTAGATTGTATAGTATAAATAGATTAGTAGTTATTTTAAAAATAATTAGATACATTATGGAATTAATAGAGTAGTAGTATTGGGATTAATGTTAAAAATTTGAATTTATAAGAGTATGAGAAAACTCGATTTGTTGTTCTCTTATTAGGGGCATTTAATATAGTTCTGTTGTTTAATATTTAAAAATAAGCATTTATTCTATATATGAGATTCAATACTTTTGAAATACCCAGTATGTGTGAAATTTGGATAGATTTAGTTTCGTATGACATTTCACACAGAATATAATAAATAATAGATAAGTCATGTCATAATATAAAAGAAATATTTCAAGTTGAGATCAGAGGTCACTGTAGGTATTCAATTTGTAATGAAACAATAACAAATATCAATATTTTATAGAATTTTCGGAATATAAACAATGCAAGTCAGCAAACAAATTTATTTTTTTTAAAAAAGAAAATAAGGCGTAACTAAGTTATAATGGTTATATGTCAACATTCATCTCCATATTTTAATAGTTAATTGTTAAGTTCATCAGATCTTGCTGTTTTATTTAGTTTTAACTGGTTTATTATTTCTATGAATTCTTCACATCTCGGTACTTCTTCATCTTCTTTTAAATTATATCCTTCGTTGTCTTTGGAGATATTAGTAAAGTGGTTTTTCCACCTCTCCTTGAGTATCTTTCCCGTTGGTTTGTAGCAGTTATTTTGTTTCTTAATATATTGGTATAGTTTCTTATTGTCTCTGTTATTTGATTCTATTTTTTCCATCTGTTGTGTAATCCATTTTGTTTTTTCTCTTTTGAAAAGCTTTGTAGCTTCTTGTTTTTCTTTTCTGTATTGGTAAAGATCATTTTCATCATTTCTTCTTATCCATTTGTCTCTAGTATGCTTTTTTAAAACTTTTTTCCCTGCACTCTTCATCAAACCATTCATTCGATCTTTTCTTTTCTGCTTAAAATTTCTTGTGCATTTTCTATTTTACTTTTTCTAATTTGTGTCCATTGTCCTTCTATATTAAATTCTTCCCTTTTGGATATCTTCTGTTGCATTTCTTCTGAGTATTTTCTTCTCATTTCACTGTCTTTTAATTTCTCAAGATTACATCTTCTTTTCTGCTTTGTTTTCTTCTCTTTAATCACTTTCATTTTTGCTGCTGTTAATATATGGTCAGTGTCTGCATTCAGTCCTTGAAATGATCTAACATCGTATACTATTTTAAACCATTTTTTGAGATGAGTATGTGGTCTATTTGGTTACCATGTTTAACTTTTGTGCTTGCTATATATGGGTTTGTTTTATTATGGATAATTTCTTTACCTGTTACATTTTTATGCTATTCCTCTTTTCCTATTTTGGCATTAAAATCTCCTATTATCATGAGTATGTCATTTCTTGGAATTTCTTGTTCGATTTACAGTCTTGTCTTCGTCTTTGGCTTCTTCTGTTGGTGCATAAGCATTTATTACGGATATATTTGCTTGTTTGTTTTCTAACCTGATATATGACAGCCTCCCATCTATTCCTTTAAAGTCTATTACTTTGTGTCTCAGCATTCTACTCACCATAATTGCTGTTCCGTTCCTTCCTTGACTTTTCTCTCCAGAATTGTATAGCATAAAGTTCTTTTTTTCTATTCTCCCTTAATTTTTCCATCGGGTTTCCTGGATTGCCATGTTGTCTGTTTTGTTATTTTCCATTTCTTTTTCAATTTCTTGCATTTTCCCCGTTCTCAGTATAGTTCTTATATTCCAGGTTCCTATTTTTATTATATTTCCTTTGTTCATTCTTCTGTGTAATTTCAATTTCATTCCTTTTATTCTTTTTGCCTCTATCCTCTTGTTAATATTTACATTTTCTATTATAGGTCTGTTAACTCTACTTTTGCCTTTATTAACGCCGTTATTATCATTTTTACTTTCTAGTCTATTCTTATGATTGTTACAGTTTTCTTTATCAATATCCTTACTACCAACACTAAAACTACTTAAAAGTACTAAATTTTCTTCCTTCGTCATTTCCTTTTTCGGTCACTTCTTTATTTATTTATTTCCCCCTTTCTTGATTCTTGCTAGTGCTTTGTCTTCTGTAATTCTAGTACTCGTCGGGTTATGCTCCATCTCCATATTTGTCCATCGATATCGACCTTGTTATATCCAATTTTAACATTTTTTCCGTTATTTTGTTCTTCCCGTGTTCTTGTTCTTATATGTTTGTTTTTCCCTTTCCATTCTAGTTTCATCGTTGTTTAAATATATTCTTTAGTTTGTTCTTGTTTTTCATCACCTCCTCTTTATCTTTTTCTTCTCTTAATTCCATTAGGCAAGTTCTTTCTCTAATATATATAATAAAAATTTCCATACTAATTCATAGAAATTCAAAATATCATTTATACTCAATGAGTTTGGAAGGGGGAGAGTCGCTAAACGTGGTTTGAAAGCGGTCCTCGGTCCACCATATTGGTAGTGATCAGATTAGCTAATTGTGCTTAGTGTGTAATTGTAATCTACTTTTTGGTTATTTTAAAGACTATTTTTGTGTTTTTTTACTATTATAAACTTTTAACATGTCTTCATGTGCAGTGCGTAATTGTCGCAGTAGACAAGGTATTGATAAAGAGAAATCCTCCGGAATTACATTCCATAGCTAAGTGATGATACATTTTTTTTGTAAATAAGCCCTTTCAACTATTCTTCAGTATTGTATGAGCTCTCCTACAAGTCGGCCGTGTGCAGCGGTATTCTCGAAGCTTTCAAGTTTTGTTAAATCGTTAAATTCCTATTAGAACAGTTTTTGCGGAAACTAAATTTAGAAGGAAATAACCAATTTATTTTGAAACAAATGGATGTCCAACCGGAGGTAGACCCCCCGATAAACCACCCACACCCATGTCGGAAGATGATGAAACCCCTTTTGCAGGTTTTGAAAACAAAATAGGTACAAGTAATAAAAACTCAGAAACAGTAAGTCCGATCCGATCCAATAATAAATGAATCATTTAATACACTACAAAACAAACAGGTCACAAAAACAGGTAATTATGATAAGCTCAACAAAAAACAGCCAGTTTATAAATATGGGTTGAATGACCTCGGTACTTTCCATATTTATGTTGAAAATAGCGAAATTGATTTTAAAGGCAGGTTAAATGCATTAAAAATCGGAGATATAATTATTTCAAACTTTCCGGAAATAGATAACAAAATCGAAAGTATAGACACGATAGGTCGCAATAGAATAAGGATAATCATGAAAGACGACAGAAGTGCAAATTACCTTCTCGAAAATTGTGAACATAAAATATTCATTGAAAAAAATTTAAATGTTTATATTCCCAAATTTATAATATTTAGACAAGGAGTTATTAGGGATATAGCATTAGACTTTTCCGAGGAATATGTTAAAAACAAAATAAAACAGTACGACTTCAATACCAAATTCGAAGTTACTAGCGTAAAGAGAATAAATAGAAAAGTTACTAATAATGGAAAAGTAGAATATGTGCCAACTAAATCATGTGTGGTAAACTTTAAAACACAATCTTTACCAAAATTCATCACAATAAATAAAGTTTCGAAGGAGGTGGAACCCTGCCAACAAAAAGTATTACTATGTTTCAATTGTTTAAGATATGGCCATCTTGGCCATCCAAGGTGCAGTAAATGTCACAAACCTCATAATACAAAAGAATGTCAAGAACAAAATGTCATACCCAAATGTTTAAGCTGTAATGGCAATCATTTTACTACAAACTTCAACAAATGCGATGAATTTAAAAGACTAAAACTAATAAAAAACGCAATGACAACTAATAATATAAATTATCATGATGCCAATTCCAAAATCCCCAAAATTTCCTATGCAAATGTAGTATCAAAAAATCTAAACATGCCATCCAACCCACAACAAATCCCCTCTCAACTGGCTATTCAGCCTCTAATACACTCCCAACCTACAAATCACCAAGAAACCGCAAACCAACACGACGTAACTGAACACCCACGGACATACTCACATCCAAGGGTACCTAATAAACGGAAGAGGCCCAGCAGCCCAGATCCAACTTTATTGGCTCGCAAGGAAATCATCTCAAATCCCCATCCCCCAGGCCCAAACTTCAATATCTCAAATAATTACTTATACACTCAACATACACATACAAGCAATCCAGTACACAATGAAAATTTAGACCAAAACGTAATCAAAACTCTTTTTGAAATATTTTACGAGTTATTAAATAAACTTAAAGAATCTAACAATATAAATGTGTCAAAAGAGAACTTAGAAAATCTATTTAGTAATCAATTAAAAAGAATTTTGTCATGTGAAACGTCAAATTCGCAGTCGTAAACAAATATAAATTTTTGCAATGGAACTGCCGATCGGCAGTATCCAATAAGGAAAACTTAGAATATTTATTACAATCAAATCATATAAATATTGCGCTCTTATCAGAAACATGGTTCAAACCAAATAAATATTATAATTTTAAAAGTTATAACATAGTACTGATAGAAATGATGGATATGGTGGAACTGCCATACTAATAAAAAACAATATCTTGTTTAAAGAGGTTAATATAACAAATAATATAAACATTCCAAATAGTTGTATACAAACAGATTTTTGTATTATCAAAAAAACAGTACACATAGTATCAGTTTACATAAAACTATATACAAAAATAAAATTACAAGAATGGATTTAATTTTTTAACAGTATACCAAAACCATTTCTAATAGGTGGAGACTTTAATTCTAACCATCAATCGTGGGGATGCGAATTTGACGATTCATATGGAAATGTTCTACTAGATGCCTTAAATCACTGTAACGTAGCAATATTAAACGATGGCTCACCCACTCTTGTTACAAGAGGTAGAGACGGCGCTTTAGATCTTACAATTTGTTCTCAAGAAATAACACAACACCTCAATTGGAGTGTTGTAAATGATCCTCATGTCTCAAATCACTTACCCTCAATATATTATTTCGAATCACCTCAACAGCACTCACATTTTCAAAATATAAAACATAACATCTGGATACTTAAAAATGCTAACTGGACAAACTACATTGAAACACTTGAAAATATGACACCTGCAACGTGCTACAACAAATTTGTGGAAAACATTAATATCGCAGCTGACAAGACCATACCAAAGAAAAAGACAAACTCAAATCCCCGAAGGAACCACAATCCGAAGATATGGTGGAACTCAACCTGTGAAGAGGCAGCAAAAAACAGAAAAGAGGCGTATATAAAATACAAAAATAACCCAAATGTCCAAAACCTTATGGAGTATAATAGACTGGAAGCAGTAGCTTAAAAAACATTCAAACACACCAAAAACAACAGTGGGCTAAATACTGTGAAAGTCTAAATTCCTTAACACCAATAAAGGAAGTGTGGCAAAAAGTAAATTCCTATGAAAACAGAAAACAGCAAAATAAATTACCATTAGATGATAAAGCAGAATGGATACATGAATTTCACTATAAAATTTCACCCACATGGGTTAAAGATATCAAAACAAGTCCAATGGTAATGACTTGCCGCAAAAATTGTCAACACTTACTAAACGACATAAACATGTGGGAGCTCGAAAGAGCCTTAAAACAAACAAATAACTCTCCTGGCAAAGACAATATTACTTATTCGATGTTATACAATTTACCACCAGGACACAAAAAATCCGTCCTGAAAATTTATAACCTTATTTGGACAAAACAACATAGTATTCCAACTAGTTGGAAGGAATATGTAGTATTGCCAATATTAAAACCAGGAAAACCCTTACACCAATCAAACTCATACAGACCAATTTCTTTAGCTTCATGTATCCTTAAGACCTTTGAAAGAATCAGTAAGAATAGGTTGGAACAGTCGCTAGAAACAGAAAATAATCTCCCAAAAAGCCAATATGGATTCCGGAAATCTAGGTCCACTCTAGAAGCTTTGACAATGTTTGTCACCGACGTTCAGACAGGTCTCACAAATGAAGAAACAACAGTAGCAGCTTTCCTGAATATCTCCGCAGCTTTCGACAATGTTAATCTTGACATACTAACCCACAAACTGGCTGATATTGGTGTTCCTACAGAGCTAGCAACTTTCTTGATCTCTCTATATTCAGAAAGAACTACATACATCAAAATAAACCACGACTTGAATTCGCCACGTCAAACGCTATCGCAGATAGGACTCCACAAGGGAGTATATTAAGCCCACTTCTTTACGTGTTATATACCCTAGATATTAATTCTATAGTAAGAAATACAAATATTATCCAATTCGCAGATGATTTACTGCTCTACTCTACAAACAAGAATCTAAATATTACTTTGGACAAACTTAGCACTGACTTTTATAATATTAAACAATGGATGTCTACAAACAACTTCGTATTATCTCAACAAAAGTCAAAAGTATGTATTTTTGCCAAAAAGAGAAACACCCCACAAGGGCAAATTCAATTAGGACCCTATCGCTTTCCGATCAAAACCACGGTTCAATATTTGGGTGTTTACCTGGACCGCAAATTACTTTGGAAAGATTGCATCCACAACATTATAAAAAAATCTCAAAATTCAATAAATATCATCCAAGCATTCTGTCGTACTAAATGGGGAGCAGACCCTAACATCGCCCTCCTGTTTTACAGGACAATGACGATATCAATTTTCGACTACAGTAGTAACCTTTACGGAACAGCAGCGGAATCTCATCTACAAAAAATAGAAACTCAAAAAAATCTTAGAATATATATTGGCTATTTAAAATCAACACCAGTACATGTCATGGAAGCAGAGGCAATAGAGCCTCCACTAGAGAAGAAAACTAATCGGCGATATTTTCATAACTAAATTATTTGCTAAACGTGCTCAAACCATAGACAACCTTTCGATATTAGTCATTACCCACTCATACTGGCAACACAAAAAAACTCCGCTAACTGTGGACAGCTACACACGTATCGTCAAGTACCAGGAAATTGTATTCTCTTCAAAAATGGAAACAAGTTACGTAAACTCAAACGGAAACTTCTTAGATCAAATCAACCATTTCTGGCCAGAATACAAATATATATATATATATATATATATATATATATATATATATATATATACAGATGGTTCCAAGACAAGCAAAGGATGCGGATGCGCCTTTTACGATGCTAGCACTTCCCATACGTCTTTGAAGCGATTTCCTAAAGAAACATCAATTTATACACTTGAAAATTATGCTGTGCTGTTCGCGCTGAGATATGTTTCATCAACTGATATAAGAAATACAGTGATTTTTACAGACAGTAAAAGCCTCGTAGACAGGTTACAAAATATTCATAACTCTTCAAATTTATCCCATGTGGAATTAGAAATTCTAAAAGAACATCATAATATAAGACAACAAAATAAAAATACCATAGTGGTCTGGATAAGGGTCAGTCGGATATAAAAGGAAATGAAATTGCTGACAGGTTAGCAAAATCGGCCATTTCTTCAGGAGAACCATTAACAGTAAAATCCGTACCCCATTCCGACCTTAAGTGTGAATATAGGAATGGCAAAGAGTTTAGGAATGTAACACTCATGGACAGAACTACAAAAGCTGCCAAGTCAAGATTCCACGTAAGAGATGGTTCTATGGGATATCACATAGAGAATTCATTGTTACTATAAATAGAATAAGATCAGGACATGCTATGACACCGCTATATAAACAGAGAATAGGTATAATTGAAAATCCAGCTTGCACATGTGGCGAACTTGGTGATTTAACCCATGTGATACTAGAATGCTCCCAATTCCAAGCAAATCTAAATACTTTCTATGAGGATTTAATAGATCTTAAAGCAAAACTACCTATATGTGTAAACTAAATTGTATTCAGCAACAACATTAATATTTTATATTGTCTTTATAATCACCTGAAAAGGTGCAAAATGAAATTGTAAAACCTGATACTAACATAAATACATTGTAAGCAATTTTGCGATTAAATATCTTGTAAGTGCGTCGACGAAAAAAAAAGGAAAAGAAAAGGAAAAAAATATTTAGAAAGAAAAAAGAGAAAAAAAAAGAAAAAAAGGAAAGGAAAAAAAAGAAAAAACAAAAAAAAATAGAAATAGATGCACAAGTACTAACAACATACGTAACTTACTAACACAGAGAAGGTATATCTGCAAATGTTCATTGTTTACAAGAAAACCTTGTTTTTACATACTAACATAATTCTTTACAAGAAAACTTTGTTTAATAACTCGGCCGTAAAAACGGATTACAAATTAAATCTGGCTAATTGGTCTCTGCCAAAGCCACCCAACTACTTAAAAAAAACTTTTCTTCTCCACTCCCTTCTATTTCTCGTTTTATTTTCAAAACTGTTTTTCAATCTCTGCCTATACGTTTTTCCCCAATCGGGTTTCTGTATAGCACCATCTTCGGCTTTCTATAAACGTTCTACGTATCCCAACGATGTCAGTCTTTGCGCTCTCTCAAAATATCTAAGATAATCACGATAAAAAACACTGCCCACTTGGTTATCTAATCTGCAGTGCCTAACATTGAATCTGCTAGTATCAAAGACATTACAACACAGTTGTAATGTCTTTAACTAGTATCGTATATAACATAACCGCAATTTAAATGTCACTGTATATTTGAAAATGTATCTGATAATTTTCAAGAGCTGTCTGATTTGAAAGCAACGAACAACTATGAAGTACATTTTTGCCGACTATACTTGATGTAAATTTAAAAGTGTTTATTTGTATTTTGGTTTTAGGGTAAAATCACAAAAAGCGTCGAAGAAAAAATAACGGAAATAAAATCTCGAAATCATGAAGAAGGTTCGCCCTCACACAAATCAAAATCCGACACAACGAAACCGGACCTAAAAACGATAGCGGACAGCAAAGAAAATTCGAGTGTTTCAGATTCAGAAGACCTTTCGGAAAGCAGTATATCCAAGACATGCGGAATTATGTCCACGACAGAAGGTAAAATAATTTTTCTTTTAATTTTGACCTCTCGGTCTCGTCAATTGCTTGCTTAAAGTCATGGAAAAATAATAGATCGTCTTTCCTGTCCAAACAGACAATTTTGGTTCAACTGACAGTTGAAATTTGGAGGATTAAAAAAGGAGCAAAAATTATTAACAACTTGTGACTTGGAGTCATTTCCAATGTTAAAAGTAGGGATGTTGAAGTCACCACAAATCCTAAAGTTAGCGTCCCTAAAAACGGTATTGAAAGTCTCAAACAAGTCTATAAAGGATTCAAACTCATCCAGGCGGAAAATAAATTGAAAACAACACAATAAAAGGTTTTCCTGTTATTATTTTACATCGTACTATATCTGCATGGAAAAAGTTTGATTTAAAGATATCAACATTAATTTCAAAAACACTAAAACTGTTATGCACTGCTATTAACGATCCACCTGCAGTTTTTAAATTTGTATTTGCAAAGTTCCAGTCACTTCTAAATACATATTCACTTGTAAATAGCTCAGAACTGCTAACACTCGAGTTTAACCATGTTTCACGCATGCAGATAAAGTCATACTCAGATGTAGATATGGAGTTAAAACAAAACTTTCTGATTTACTGTTAAGACATCGAGTATTTTAAAAATAGTAATAAAACGCTC
This sequence comes from Galeruca laticollis, assembly GCA_963921935.1. Taxonomy (NCBI): domain Eukaryota; kingdom Metazoa; phylum Arthropoda; class Insecta; order Coleoptera; family Chrysomelidae; genus Galeruca; species Galeruca laticollis. The sequence goes on along the minus strand of OY998179.1, from coordinate 149,810,446 downwards.
GAGGCCCGGCACTGGGAGTATCTAGCGGTTTATCTGTCCATTTTGTGTTCTATCCTCTAATGACTTTGTCAATAATTTGTAGTTTTCATTCTTCCTAGGAGTTCTATCATAAGGAACAGTAATATTCCGGTATACATTCTTGTTTTTGAGGTTATTAGCCTGCTACATTTACATTTACTCATTCAGAGATACAATTATACAACAAACCTATTATTGAATCTAATTGTTGTTTCTTTATTTTGCCTTCGCTCTAATTTTAGAAGTACGTGTATAACAGAACAGCTGGCTATAATTGTTACCTCCCTCGCCCAATAATTTACATACAGTCCATTGCTCTCATCACTCTTAATCTCTATTTGTTTTATTCAAATTTTTTCAAAAAAAACTGTAACTTTTTAAACATAATTATCAAAAGCTTGTGAATAAATCTTATTGTTCAACTAAGGATCTTTAAAAACGTTTTGAATTTTTTGGGGGGGTTTTGGGAATGGGGATCCTTCCAGCTTCGAAATTAACACATTTCTCATAAATACCTTTTTTAAATTAGGTGGTTAGACTAAAAATAAATGTGAGATCTTCGTAGCTTATTTGAACGAGGCCAATATGTTAGCTATAGTCTGTTCATGCGTACAGTGAAGTAATTAAGTGATTGGGAGTTACTGTGAAATTGAAATATGGTTAAAATTTTGGTTTTTGCAGTGAATATGATACTTAATAATATTTTATTTATTTCAAATACATAATTTATAATTATATTTATAAGGATACACAAATTATACAGTTGGCAGCATATGGGAAACTTTTTTATGATTAATGTTACGAAAAAAAGTTATTCTTTATAAAAAGTCCTGCATGGTCCATAACGTAAAACGAAAAGATTAGATGTCAGTTTTTTCAATTCGTATGCGAGTTCTGTCAAAAAGTATGAATTTGGTATAAGAGTAAAGTATCTTTATTTATGACAATATCGAAAACTTTATAATTATGAAAATGTTACCAATTATTTTGCGCTCTCTTCCCAATCACCAAATTTTACAATGTGCTATCTCCCTCATAGTACTCATTCAAATGAAAGCGAGTCCGGTTAACATAAACATACAAATATATGCCCTTATGCTGGATAGAGAAGACAAAGAAGTAGAAAATATGTACACAACTCTCAATAGCATTCTAAAAGGACTGAGGAAACATGATATCACAATTGTAAAGGGCGATTTTAACACAAAATTGGGAGAAGGCCGTACATCAGATGTTATAGGATCATATGGACTAGGTGCAAGAAACAAAAGAGGAGACACACTTGAAGTTTTTGCAGCAACGAATGAACTCATAGTAATGAACACTTGGTTAGGTTAGGTTAGGTGCAGCAACGAATGAACTCATAGTAATGAACACTTGGTTTAAACTACCACCAAGAAGATTATACACGTGGAAATCGCCTATGGATGAACCCCCGAAAGAATAGTCAGAAAACAAATCGACTTTATGTTAGTCAATAAGAAGCTTATAAATAGCTGCCTATCTCTCAAAACATATTCAGGAGCTGACATTGGATCAGCTGTCGTCCCTTAGTGGGTGTGTTTAAGGTAAAAATGAAAAAGGTCAACACTAAGAAGACTCCAAATTATGACATTCGGACACTCAAAATCCCGGCAATAAAAGAAGCAGCTGCGACAATGCTCAACGCCAACATTCAACCAAACGAAAATAACGACGTTGATATATAACTCACCAAATTACAACAAGCTGTAGAAACAGTAAAGGAAGAAATGTTGAAACCAAACAAAAGAAGGAAAAAATCTTGAATGACGACAGAAATATTAAACTTAATGGAAGAAATAAGACTAAATAAAGGAGACCCAACGGAATATAAACGAATACAATGCATTATAAGACAGGAAATAAGGAAAGCGAAAGAGAAGGAACTACTGGAAAAATGTCGTGAAATCGAACACTATCAAAATATGCACGATGACTTCAATGTTCACAAGAAAGTCCAAGAAGTAAACAGGGGAATGTCACAACAACAACTGTAAAGCTTTGGTTAACGAAGCAGGAGAAATCATCATTGACGCTAAGAAAAAGAAGGCCTGGAAAACATATCTGGACAATCTGTTCCATGATGTACGCAAATAACAAAAGCCAATTGCAGGAGAAGGGACGGAAATTCCGGTTGATGAGGTGAGAGTCGGATAGCAGCTGGTCTGGACCAAATACAGACTGAATTCCTAAAATTACTGAACGAGTATAAAATCAAACGGCTGACTAGAATATTTAACAACATCTACTTAACAGGAGAAATTCCAGCGGATTAGTTGAGGTCAGAATTCATCACCCTTCCCAAAAAAGCAAGTGCGAAAACATGTGGTGATTTTAGAACAAGAAGTTTGATGAGTCATCTCTTAAAGCTATTTCTCAAGTTAATACACAAAAGAATATATAGACTTTGTGAAGAACAGAGGCCCTATTTGGTGTTGAGGTGTTGTTCCAGAGATGTCAACTGTGATGTATTTGCTTGCTCAATCGATTATCAGATAGCGTTTGACTGAGTCCAACATGATAAAATGGTGGACATACTGAAGAAAATAGGAACGAGTAAAAAATATTGTAACACACCGTATACGCCCGACTATAAGACGCGTGCGATTACAAGATGCAGCCCATTTTTCGGAACGGAATCTTGAAAGCGTTTCATGACCTGATTCTAGCCGGCACTACAAAAAGCTTGAATACAAGCCACCCTTGAATTAATCTGACAACATTACAATATAACGAACTTTCGTTTGCTTTGCAACCATCCGGATCATTCAACATAAAACGTCAATCTTACCTTAACAATATTAATAACAAAAGTAGAATCTAGAGTCCGATTTAATTAGATGGTAACTTCATGATAATATTTTTAGGTTAACTGTGTAGTATGACCAAATATAATACATAGTTGCCAGATTTCCTATATGTACCTATTACAAAGAAAAACACAAATGTGCTCGAATACAAGACGCAGGCCGATTTTCAAGATGTGATGTTACACAAAAATGTGCGTCTTATATTCGCGTATACGGTAATTATAAACTTGTATTGGCATCAGACGGCAGTTTTGAGAATCGACGGCAATCACACAGAACAAATAAAAATATTGCGAGGAGTGAGGCAGGGCTCTATTTTGTCCCCTATCTTATTTAACGTGTACTCAGAATACATCTTTCGAGAAGCACTTGATAACATTGAAGAAGTAATCACCATAAACGGTACTAAACTTAATAAATAAGATATGCAGACGATAGCATCATATTTTGCAGATAGTCTTCAAGGATTACAAAAGTTGATGTGAATAGGGTGATCAAAGAGTAACTCACCGTACAGGTTGGAAATAAACATAAACAAGACCAAACTCCTTGTAGTAAGTGAAAGAAAAATCACGGAAGACAAGTTATACATCAATCACAGTAGAATACAAACAGTAAAGCAGTATACGTACTTCGGAGCAATCATTAACGAGAACTGGAACAACTCACAAGAAATACGATGTCGAATAGGGAAGGCCTGCTAACTGTTTATTATAATGAGCTCGCTTTTTAAAAGTCATAATTTGTCCTTAGATATGAATATCAGACTCTTGCGTTGCTAGGTTTTCTCGGTCCTTCTGTATGGCGTAGAAACCTGGACATTCACTAAAGAAACTACCAGGAGACTTGAAGCATTCTAACTTTGGCTCTACAGGTGAATACTGAAAATATCTTGAATACAAAAAATTACCAACATAGAAGTAATGCGACGAATGAGTTAGGAACCAGAACTGTTAGATACCGTAAACTGTTGAAAACTTCATTATTTCGGCCACGTAATGAGTAACCCAGATATATACGGGCTATTACAACGAATCCTCCAATGCAAAATTAACAGCAAGAGAGCACCGGGCCGAAGGGGAATATAGTGGTTGGCAAATTTTAGAACGTTGTTTGACAAATCATCAGCAGAACTTTTCCGAATCGCCATCAACAAAGTAAGAATAGCCATGTCGATAGCCATCATCCAGAACGGATAGGCACTTGGAGAAGAAGTTATCTCCCTCGTACCCTGCACAAGTAGCAACAACCCGAGTAGACCCATCAGCTACTTATGTTTCTCTAATCAAGTCACACATTAGAACACCAGATGACCCATGCCAGTTATGTAAAAGGCAAGTTACCGTTTAAATGGTTAGTTTATCTCTCGCCTTAAAGTGCAACTAAAGTCGTATAGCTACGAAACTCTTGGTCATTTTTACCAATTACTCGCAGCATTGCATCGGTATTATTCACCGTGCCGCGACTGACACAGTTTTCCCGTGCCGATGAAAAAGTGTATCATATGGATTTCGCTTTAGTCTCATCTCTTTGTGAATCTTTATTTAGTTTAGGTTGTTAGCGTAGACCAAGCTACATGATTGAATATTTATACTGTAAATTAACTGTCTCGACTCTTACTTCGTGGAATCTACTCATATTAGTATTTTAAATGAAACTTAGAAATTTTAAAATCCGATCAAGTGAACACTTACGAGCATACAGATTAAAACAACCAGATAAATCCCACTATGCAAAACATCTACTTGACACCAATCATTCATTGACACCTAAAACAGAACTAGAAGTACTACATATTTGTGATAAGAAACAAGAACTGGATTTCCTTGAAGAATTGGAAATTATAAGACACTTAAGAAACCCAAAATATGAAGTCGTCAATGAACAGATAAATCTAGGGAGTTCGGATTCCATGCTAATATTCAGGTGCGACGGTTTGAATTTTATTATTGGAAAACAAAAAGTATTGATATTTTATTTAAATCTTTAAATCGAAAGACTTTGTTCGAAAGAAATCTATAGAGAACACTCATAGATTTCCCCCTGAGTTTATCTCCCCCAATTACGGGCACACCGTATGTTACAGAATACACACGGCGGTTACGCAATAAAATTCAAAAACGTCTGAAAATTTAACAAGTGATATCAACGTTAGTGTTAATACGCAAAAAAGTTATCCTGTGAAAGTGAAAACGTCACCTAGAAAGACAATAGTAAAAAAGGTACGTTCAAATCGAAAACTATCAAACATAAAAAACTTAATAACAAATCAAAAAAAAAAGAACGGAAAGTTCCACAAAATTTAATTTCACTAAATGTTGAAGACGAACCACGTCCAACATCACATATTTCAGACACACATGATAAATATACTAAAGAATTAAAAAGAATCAAGGAAAAAAAATTAGAGTTAAAAACCAAAAACACAAATTATCTCAAACTAGTGTACATTGATGACAATTCTGTAACAACACCAATTAACGCTAATTTTGACCAAAACCAGATAAACTTAAATTTTGATAAAAAGTGTCTAGAACTGGTAGATACCGAAATTCTTCACAAGTGTCTAGAACACGCTAACTCAATTAAAAAGAGTATAGAAAACACTGAAAACAATCAAAGTTTCAATCATATTGAAGAAAACCACGAAAACAGCTCATTCAACGAAAACAAGTGTATAGAAAATCACAAGAAAAAGTGTCTAGAAAACACAGTTAAAAGTGTATAGGAGATACATCGAAAAAGTGTCTGGAATATACCCAAAAAAGGTGTATAGAACCTGATTCTATTCCCGATCTGTCAATTCCAAATATTCGAGGGAGCAGTATCAATCAATCCAATACACCAGATAGGACAGAATTAAATATAAATACAAATAACAATCAAAAAATGGGAGAAGACACAGCGGGCGACAATTCCAGCGAGGCAAACTCCGAAAATGAAAATCAAGTTAATCAACAATCATCCACGATAATACAAGCCCAGGTACACTCAACACCAGGGTTTTCATGGGCCCAAGAAGTGGAAGTCGAAAAAAGCGCACAAACAAACACAAACGACAAATTCATTTCCCAATACCAAAACTTGATTTCTAACCCAACGCAAATAATTGCGAAAACGTTAGATATAAAAAAACCAAAAGAAAACCTCAATGAAATCATTACAATACCGAATGATCAGATGGATGTGTCTGATGTCACACCACCGGGTTTTATAAAACCCAAAAAATATATGAAATTCAATACTTTAATCCAACGAGCAATTAAAACTCGTCAACCAACTAATACTAATAACAAATTTGATACACTATCGGAATCATCTGACGACGAAATCCAACTAACGGCTACCGCACAAAAAAAAAGAAAAAAAACCAAATTTAAAAAATTCCAGAATGACGATGATTTTTCAGAAGACGATGTAGCTAACCATCAAACAAAGAAAACAAAATCAAAAGATGCCACACCCAACAACAAAAAATCAAACATCGCATGTCCGCCAATTGTTATAGATGGCAATGTTTCAGCTCACCGCCAAATGGTGAATAGATTAAAAATTGAAATTAAAAACAACTTCGAAATAAAATATACCGCAAATTCCACTATCATTTTTACGAAGGACGTAGCTGATTTTGAAAATCTAAAAAAAGTACTTCGCATTGAAAAAATCCCATTTCATACATTCTCGCGGAGGGAAGAAAAGACCCACGCTTTTGTGTTGAGAGGACTAACAGAAGGCATCCAGCTTGATGAGATCAGAGAAGAACTCACCAACGCTTACAAACTTAAAATTATTGATATTTTCCGTATGACTACAAAAGGCAGACCCTTATACTTGGTAGTTACTGACGCTAAAGTTACATTAGATTATCTCAACAAAAACGTTAAGGTAATAGAATATACACGAGTCCAATGGGAGTTTCGCAGGCAGGGCAAACCCATTATACAATGCCCCATCTGCCAGTTGTGGGGGCACGCAACCTCGAACTGTGGCAGAGCACCCAAATGCCTTAAATGCGCAGCTTCTCATGTAACCCCCGAGTGCCCGAAGGACAGATCAAAACCAGCTAAATGTGCTAATTGCAATGGTGACCATCCTGCCAATGCAGAGATCTGTCCCGAGTACGTGAAGAGGTGTGAATGGTTAGAACAGAGACGGCATTAAAACATTAAACAAACTAGTAAAAAACCAGAAGGCACGAGGTTCATTCCTGCTCCAGCCCCCACAACTAATCCGTGGAACAAAAATTCTAGAAACGAAAAAGAAGATTTCCCGAGTCTTCCCTCAAAGCCGGCAATAGCAGCTCCACCGCAAAACACTCGCCCACAGCCTAGACAAAGACAAGAAGCCAACTCTCAAGCAGTGGACATCACGCAATTTACCAATTTAAATGCACTATTTCAAGAGTTGAATTCCATAGTAAATCTTGAAGAACTAACAAGAGCAGTGACCGACCTACTACATGAAATGAGGAAAGCCACCACCAAACTAGAAAAATTTTCAATTTATAACAATTTTGTCCAAGGTATAGATAAATATGACATCTAGACAGGTAGGTATAAAAATAGGCATTCAAAAACGTAACTCACTCAAAATAATTTTCTGTAATGTACATGGAGTAACAAACAAACTCCATCTTATCAGACATTTTCTCGACGCTCATAAACCTGACATTTTCTTCTTAATCTAGACATTCCTTAAACCAAACAAATCCGTAAATTTTAGAAATCCTAACTATCGTCTACTTAGACAAGACCGCCCCGCAGGTGTCGACGGAGGTGGTATCGCAGTATTAATAAAAAAAGACATCAAATTTCAACTCCTGCAACCGAACAATTCTTCGATTGAGCATATTTCACTTTTAATTGATAATAAACTCAAACTTGTTGGCGCTTATAGCCACACAAATTAAACGAAATTGACTTCTTCAGTATAACAAAAACACACAATAGGGTTCTCATAGTGGGCGATTTAAACTGTAAACACCCACTATGGGACTCCTATGCTACTCATCCCAACACAAATGGAAATACTCTTCAAAGGTTCTGCGACAATTCGGACTGTAATATATACAGCACAGAAGATCCCACACACTTCCCTTTTAACAACTATTCTCCAAGCACAATAGCTATCGGTCGCAACATAAATACAATTTCCAAATTAAAAACAATCCCAGACCTAAACTCCGATCATGATCCCATCCTTTTAGAATTAAATATAACACATTCCCTACACCCCTCACCTCAAAAAATTCACGATTACACAACCACCAACTGGATTCAATATAGAAAACATATAAACGATCAACTAAAAATCACAGATAACATTAAAGACGTCAATCAACTAACTAATATAATACTTAATATTCAAGAAATCATCACCACTGCAAGAAACAAAACCACATCCATCAAACCTAAATCCCAAGACCACAACTCTCTCCCTGATTATATAACAAAAATAATTAAAGAAAAAAATAAAATTCACTCTAGATGGCAAACCTCTAGAACAGACAACGATAAGCAATCACTTGAATATTATCAAAATACAATAAATAGTTTAATTAGTGAATATAGAAATTACACCTGGAAAATATTTCTCGAAAAACTTTCATACAGAGACAATTCACTTTGGAAAGTTACAAAGAAGTTGAAAGGCAAGAAAGAGGAAATCACCAAAATCTCTTTAAATGGCAAAACAATTACGGATAATGCCGGAATCGCAGAAGCCTTTGGGGAGTATTTTCAGAACAATTTCACCAACAATACACGAAATACACCACATCATACCAACATCTCACACACTGTTCAAAACTACTTACTCAATACACAAGCTATAAACACGAAAAACTTAACAACTACTCAAGAAGTCTATAATACAATAATTTCTCTCAAAAACAAAACTGCCCCTGGGAAGGATGGGATTCCTAACATTCTTCTCAAAAATCTCCCAAAAAAAGCAATAGTTCAGCTAACCTATATAACGAATTTTATAATAAAAACAGGTAACTACCCAAATATGCTCAAGACTGCCAATGTTATCCCCATTGTCAAAGCCAACAAACAACTATGTTATGTGGATAGTTACAGGCCAATTTCACTGTTAAATAATATAGCAAAGGTGATAGACAAAATCATACTTAACAGAATCCAATCTTATGTAGACAAAAATAACATAATACCCCTCGAGCAATACGGATTCAGAGGTGGGCATAGCACTGTAGCCCAAATAATCAGAGTATTTAACCATATCAGAGAAGGTTTTTTCTCTAAAAATAAGGCAGTAATGGTGACTCTAGATATACAAAAGGCCTTTGATTCCGTATGGCACGAGGGGCTATTATATAAACTCATAAAAACAAAACTACCAGAGTATTTAATAAAAATTATAAATTCATATATTTCTAATCGGCAATTCTATTCTAAAGTCAACGATAGCGTGGCTGGTCTATATACCATCCAAGCTGGAGTCCCTCAAGGGTCTGTCTTATCACCTTTGTTGTATTAACTTTTTACTTACGATCTCCCCACGTCACTACAAATCCTTACAGCCATGTATGCGTATGACACCTGTTTCGTATCATCTGCATCAACATCAGAAACTGCATTACACAATGTTCAAACACATATAAACACTCACATTTTACCTTACATGAGAGATAGTAAACTCACAATTAACACCTCCAAAACAGAGTACTTGTTACTCAGGAGGAGATCAAGGAAAAACTCATTGCAATTACAGCTCTGTATAGATGGGCAATATATCAATCCCAGTAACACATCAAAATATCTGGGCTATATTGTGCATGGCAATACAAATGCCAATGCGGATATTGCCCAACAGGTATTGAAGGCGAAAATTGCAATGAGTAAACTTTACCCGTTAATTTGTAAGAATAGTTATCTCTCAACAACAAACATAATTACAATATACAAACACATTATTCGACCTATATTAACATACGCAGCTCCAACATACTTTACAGCCACAAAACACAACTTTCACACTTTACAGGTGGTACAAAATAAGTTTCTCCGTATGGCAATCAAATACACCACAGTTTACCCAAGACTTCCCAAAAATACCTGGCTACATGAACAAGCAAATATACCTACTATCAAGGACTTCATAACGAAAATATCCACAAATTTTTATAATAACTGTCTCCCAAAAAATCTTAGTAACACACTCAGAGCCGCTAGTCGCGCAGAAGACACCCTTGATAGTGGGTGTAGGCTTCTGCATGGTACATTATTCACATAATAAGTTGTTTATCTCAAACAACCAGAACGATCGAATTAGGGACCAAAATATCCCTCATTCACAATAATTAATTTCAACAAATCATAAACAACGTCCGTCATGTTGCTGCCTCTCATAAACTAATACATTGTTCGATTTTGAAACCCTGTTTTTCAGCCGGTTTTCGGGGACGACTCAGTCGAAAAATCTGGGAGTCATATCTATATATACGGTACAAAGTAAATATTTTCCACAAACTAATGGGTAATGCAGACGCAAGGAACCATGTTGGCACAACTCAACGACAGTACAAGGGTAGCAAGAAAGGCCAGAACATCGGCCCCTTTGTTTTTCTTACTCTCTTTGTAAATTTTACTCACTTATAAACTATTGTAAATAAAGACATTTTTAAATTATCTAGGGACTTCTCCACTTTTAAACTGTCTTTTTACGTGATAATTGTAAAGATCAGCAGATATAGTTTTCCTGGTTTTATTTATCATTGCACAGTTATACTGATCTTAATTGGGAAAAATGATATCCAGGGTATCCCCATAGGGATAATAATAACTAAGCTTTAGTATTTGTTATATCATATCTACTTCTTTTTTCTATTAACATATATTAAGTCAAAAATAACTATTAAACATCAGGTGGGCATCAAATGAAATGTACCTTCTGCCATTCTGACGATGATATTTAATATCGAAACAATTGTCAATTTTTTAGAATTTTCAACATTTTTCAATATATTGTGGAATTAGCTAGAAACAGTAAGTTTCATTTAAAATACTAATGTTTATATTGTGTTTAAAATCAAGTGCTTCATTTCGGAATGTGTCTGAAATGAATTGAAATTTATTCATCATTGTGATAATTCACAAAGTTTTTTATTCATTCCGTAATTTTGCACCTATGGGCAGACACCTGTGTGTGCAAAAATTAGAAAAAAATGGTACTAATGTTTATCTTACAGAACAGTGCTAACTAAATATCTTAACAGGTTGCCTGCCAGCCCCTTTTTGCTTGCATTACCAAAGAGTCATTTGTGTACCATATGTTAGGGGAGAATGCCCTACAGTGGCCTCCTTTTTACTTTGTTGGACATAACTTTTTTCCCATTAGAAATTTTGAAAAAATAATTAAACCACACAAATTTGGCTACAAATTGCTATAGCTAACTTTGCAAAAAATCAAAAAACAACCTATTTCAAAGCAACTTACTTTTTTCAAAAATGTGGCCACTGTAGAAAGATAGCGCCTACAGTGCCCACCAATACGTCTAACTGTGGCCACTATTTTTCAAAAGAATAAAATATTCATGCATAACGAGTCTTGAGGAACAATCTTTCAAGAAAACATAAAAGTGATATTTTAAAGAAGATACATAATAAAAAAGTATAAAAATAAAATCTTCAGTCTTCAGTTTGGTCGATTAGTTGATGTTATAAGGGTCCAGATCAATATCGAAGGAAAAGTATCTAGCTGTTCTTAATGTCCCTCCAGTATTTCTCGGTTCAGGTAGATGCAGAACAATGTCTGCCGTTTGTATCACAGAAACATCATCGACTTTTGGAAAAACGAATTTCTTTTCCCTGTATTTTCTTAAAAACGACACATTATATTCTTCATCAGGCAGAATCTCTTTAATTTGTCCAACAAAATATTTTATCGTTTTTTTGGTAACAAACATCACAAGAACAAAACTCCTCACTTCCAAAGGTCTATCGTCTTCCTCTTCTTCATCGAAATTCTCAGTAAGTGTGGACGAGGCAAATGAAATGTTCTGCTCACTCTGATCTTAATTGTCTGATGAGCTAGGGGAAGCAATTTCTGCTAATGGAAGCTTTTTCGTAATCTTGGACTTCAGCTTTTCATCAAGCTCATCTTTAAGCTTCTGAGTATTGGGGGTACTTGTTAAAATTTCGGTTGCCCTCTTCTTCCGTCCACGCTTAGATTGGATTCGTCTTTCTGCTTTCGGGAAAGCTCTCACCAATTCGGGTGAAAAGTATAGAGCACCCTCTTCATCACCTTGATTGATAATCGGATCCTCTTCGGTTGAGATCTCATCACCTTAAACAAATGTTGGAACTGTTTCAGAAGTAGAGGCAACCGGACTTGTTTCGTTGGTTGATTGTGAAGTAGATGGCTGAGGTTCAAATGGTATATCGATAGGTGTTGGCTGGGGCTCAAGTGGTATATCGGTCACTGATGCTGGCAGAAATTCATGTTCCTTGAAACAATCCGTATTAAGTGTATATATACCAGTACTTTTGAAGGCGGAAACTATATTTTGTGTACAAAAGGCCTGGCCATAACTGACCCAAAATCTCGGCATTGTTATAGATATCAATTCGTTTTCCCCGATGATTGGCAATCCAGACTTCACACTCCTTATTGTAGTATTTTTTAAGTGGGCCGAAAACATAAACATCCAATGGCTGGAGCTTATGGCTTGTGTGGGGTGGCAATGTAAGCAAGATCACATTATTGGACTTAGCGATGTCTATTACATCCAAACTAATATGTGAGTCATGGTTATCCATGATGAGCAGGACTGGTCGATTGTCAGTAGGACCTGCATGTTTCATAAAGTGGTTTAACCACTTTAAAAAAATCTCTTTCGAGCTCCTTCCTGAAAAATTTGCTGCTTCTACACTTCCAGGTGGGGCTCCAACTAACAGAGGGGGTGAGTTTCCAATTGCGTTTATTGCTCCTATCATGGTGACTAGAGATCCTCGCTCTGCCGAAGTAATCTGGCCGACTTGCTTTTGGCCTAAAGTAGCAACAACCTTATTTGTACTCTGCACCGTAGTTAAAGCCGTTTCATCTACATTGTAGATCTGATCAGGGCCAAGTTTACGAAATAAATAAATATCACTCAAATTTTTGAAGAATTTGTCAACTACAGCTTTTTACTTGGGTTGGCGTGAAGCCATGATGGAGATTTGCTAAATGTTTGATGTACGAGCTCAATTCTTTTTCTTCTGCAGAAGTAAAGATCTGATGACAGGCATAATTTGGAGTAAATCTGGGATGCTTGGCCTCATTAAAGTCTATGTTCTCCATTTGTCCCCTGCATTTATTGACATATCTTCTCAATGTCGTACGGGGAATATAAAAGTATTTTGCCGCTCTTTGTGTAGACCAGCCGCCCTTCAGTACTTTTTGTACTGCTTCCCGCATTACATGCTCTGGAGTAATTGTCAGTTTCTCACCTTTCGTCATCTATAAAAAAATTAGAGCATTAAAACCGAACTCATTCCCACAGTGGTCACCCCTCAATGACTCCAAAAAGCAGTGGCCACTGTTGGCTACATCTACCATGGCCACTGTAGGAATTGTCACTTTTTTTAGAAAAATGGTAGCTATGATATTCTATACGATTTTCAGCAGATGAAATTAGGAGAAATATGTGGCCACTAGATACACAATTAATGCTATGGATGTTACTTGGAATAAAATATAAACGATAATGGACAATCTTACTCACAATTTTGATGAAAACGTAACTTTTTGCGTCCCAAAACACACACCTTCTCACTGCACGCGACTGACAGACGCATCGACACAGTGCAACGTGGCTGATGCTAATGCGTACCTAACAAAGTTGGTGGCAGCACGCACCAGGATATAGATTCGCAGAAATTTAAAAGTGTCCACTGTAGGAGCATGGCCAATGTAGGACACTCTCCCCTATTTAGTCCAAAAGATACATTCAAATATTGAGAGCTAAATCTGGTCCTCGGTATAACTTATAAAATTTCATGCCATGTACCTTAGCAGTCTCTCAGCTTGTGTATTTTATATGGAGAAATTAAAGTTGTGGCCTCAGAAAACCGTTCTATGATCTTAGCCCTTGAATACATGGTATTATGCTTTCATAAGACGCTAAAAAATGGTATAAAAATTAAAACAAACAGTACTTGGTACCATGCATCTTAAAGAAACATCAGAACAAAAATATTTTGAACGCGCAGAATACTTTGTCCACACACGAGGAGTATTTGCTATTTTTCTTCCATTTCTGGTAACAATATCCTTATAATATTGATTGCAGCGGCTTCTTTTTGGACATTTTGTTAGATTGTATACATCAATAGCAGGCGTTATACAATCCCGTTTAGTAAGCATATCTTCGATAATAGCTTCTCTAAATTCTGTTATTTTTATGTTTCTATTTGTTACTCTGGTTCCGCCGCTGATACGATAGGTAAAACACCTATTATTATCGCTCCCAGAGAAAGTGAGAAATTTAGTGGTTTAAAATTATCGTTTTGATTTAAAACTACATAAGATAAGTAGTTAAAGGTAAGCTTAGATTAAGCCATACAAAAACTCAAACTCAATCTGCAGAAATAATAAAATTCATATCACAATGAAAATAACTTATTGCTCGTTAAATTAAGCAGTAGCCACATTTATCAAAAAACAGGTATTTATTACTGATAAGAGCGGACACTTTAGATAAATAGACATAGGCGTAGATAATTTTTAAATATATTTTGAGTGCTTGAAAGGTAAAAACAGCTTTTTGTGTCAAGGGTGAAAGCCAGTGCGCCTGTGGGTTTAGAGGTTGAATTAAAGTAAGCCTCTAGTATCAACTGCGGGCGCAACTCGTACATCAATGTGCAAAAGGGAGACTGTGGTGCTTAAAATTAAATCATAGCGACCACACACATGATAAAAAAACATTATTGACTTCCTGGTCTTTTAACCTAACATCAATAGGTGCATTCTTTTTGTCTGAGATCTCAGATAATATCAGCTCACATCAGTAATGTGAGCGCTCTTTTTGTTTTACTCACTTCTAAGTGAGCTGAGATTTTTTCTCTCCCTTCACCGATGCTGAATGTGTTGTAAGGGGGTATCAGTTGGAATTGAGTGGAGGTGGAGGGGATGAAGAAATATTTGATTTGTTTGGGTTATTTGTAGTTTTAACCAAGTTACCTATCGTTTTAACCATTGACATATAAACACACATAAAATATATTTTTCTTTTGTTACAAATTATGGATACAATAACATTATTAGATGCTGATACGAATCTGTCGTATAGTTTAAATCTATCCCTTGAAGATGCACAGAGGGCGAAGAAAGTTAACAACTAATAATGCTGGAATATTAGCCATAGTACAAATCTTAACTCAAATAACTATTTGAAACTAAAAATAACACAATCAAGCGTGGTTATCAGAGATATCGAGATAGGTTATGTTTATATGTTTTGTTTTTTATTCACGTATGCGTCGACAGATCGCGCGCTTCACATCACTTTATCTCAGATCACCTTAACTGAAGTGATCTGAGATCTCAGTCAAAAAGAACACACTTTTTAAAACACATATTAGTTGCGTTCGTTTGTATCAATCCCGCAAACATTTTCAAAGGGCAAACGACGTACATGACAGTTCATTATATCTGACAAGCATCCGTTAGACAAGGTGTTTGAGTGTCAGATTTGTCGGTGCGTTTTCAAGTGTAGATCGACCACTGACCTATAAACAGCGTACTCCGGCATGGTGATAAGCAGTACAAAAAATCCCATAAAATTACCTGGAAATCCCCAGACCAAAAAACACATGACCAAATTGATCATGTCTTAGTATCAAGAAGAAATCAATCAGAGACGTAAGGACGTATAGGGGAGCTTGCGCGGACTCAGACCACTACATGGTACTTTGAAACAAAAAATAAAAATGAAGATAAATAGTAAACATATAATTAATAAATAGGATATACAAAAGTGAGATGATATAGAAAATAAAAAGGAATATGGAAAGTGCATAGAAATATTACAGCAAGACAAGGAAAAATGAATGCAACTCAATGAAGTTCAAGACAAATGGAAACAAATAGAAGAATGTTTAAATACAGCGGCAAAAAAATAGGCATTAAAAATAATAGACTATAAAAAGGTTGGTATAATGAGGAGTGCAGAATAGTGGTGGAAAGGAAACGAGATGCTTGTGACAAATGGCTTAGAACGAATAAAGTCGAATACAAGAATGAATATGACAAGTTAAGAAAACAAGCAAAAAAGCCAGTAAGGAAAATTAAAAGAGAATAGGTGGATAGCACACTAGAGAAAATAGAAGCCGAAAATAATAATAAAAACTATTCTACAAAAAAAGAAAATTGGAAGATAAAAATGGAAAAGTGGTAGAAAACGAAGCAGAATATAAAGCAGCCTGGATGGAATATTTTAGGAATGTATTAACAGAGACGGAAATATTGGAAGAATTTTTGGAAGATCAAGAAGTAGAAGAAGATGAAATACCAGAACCAACGCTCGAAGAAATAATCAGTAAAAGCAAAAACGGGAAAGCACCAGGAAGTGACGGAATAAATATTGAACTAATTAGGTTTGGAGGAGAAAAAGGAACGGAACAGATATACGAATTAATAAGATATATATGGAGGGATGAAAAGATGCGGGAAGAGAGGAGGCTAGGTCAAATAGTAACAATACATAAAAATGGGGATCAACAGAACAGATGCCATAAGAAATTTATCTTTTATTTTTAGGTTTGTGATTGATATGAGATTGATTGTTGGTTCGAACAGGATTTGCTCCAATGTTCGTGCTAAGATCTACGCATTCTACTCTTAAATAGAGTCTTCAAATATGTTTGGAACTGGATTTTCTCATGTTTTAAATTGGGCGATGCTGCAGCTTGTTTTGCAGCTTGATCAGCTATTTCGTTACCTGTAATGGCAATATGGGAGGGAATCCAAATTAGCGTGGTTGTAACTCCTTGGTGTGTGCGATTATTGAGAATTTTGTGTATAGATTGAACAATTGGATGCGTGGAATATAGGCATTTAATAGAATGAATAGATGCTAGTGAGCCCGTGTATACGGCAGGGTGTTTGGAGTCACTTGTTAAAGAAGATAGAGCTTGGAATATGAAGGTGAAAGCTTAATTGTAACTGTTACATCCGAAGTGGCAATCGAGCAGCCAACTGCTTCATTACCTTTCGAGGCGTCGGTGTATAACACCTTGTCATATTTAAGACTAATTACATCCAGAAAAGATTTTCTCAGAAATTCGAGAGATGTTTCGGACTTTGGATACTGAGTTAACGATAAATTGAAGTTGGGCAAAATTATTTTCCATGGTGCCATGGGGGATGCTAGACTATTAGTTATATGAGATAGATCAATATCGCCAAATATTGAGGTCATAATTTCTATCAGGGACTCACGTTTTGGAGAGACATTATGACTTATACGTTTAGATGTTAGCAACGGGTAGAGTGGATTGTTGGAGTTAGCAGATACTCTAGACTAGTATGTTAATAGGAGTAGTTGTCGTCTCAGCCATAGGGGAGGCTCATTGACTTCACAGCTATGGCTTTCAGCTGGACTAGATCTAAAACCACCTAAGGAAATTCGAAGGCCAGTATTTGTACAGAATTCTGGGTACTTAATGCTGCTTTTGAAGCGGACATGTAAATATAATTAGAGTAGTCTAATCTGGAACGGATTAAAGATCGATACACAGGCTGGGCTCGGGTTTCTATAATAAAAGATACATAATTTGTGAAAATAGTCTAACAGTCAGAACGTCACACAGTTATACAGAAGTGAGTGGAGCACCTTCTGTTTTGTCTAAATATTATATTTAATATGTAATTTTGAATTACATTTAACAGTTGGAGTGCAATATTACATAAATCTGCCCACACTAAAATTAAGTATCTATAATTACAGAGTTCAACTAATGATTGATAGATCATTAGCAGCAACCCACGATTTATATATTTCCTAAGTTCCTAGAATTTTTTAATAATCCATAGCATTTTATTTTTTACATGGTCAAAATTGTTATCAATCGTGATAACCAAATATTTACAATTTTTTGTTCAGAGATTTTAAGTTTGGATAATCAAGTCAGTTGGCATTGATTAAGGAAAAGGCAATATAAGAAGTGCTTGAGACATTTAGGGATAATTTATTAAAATCTAACCAAGGTTTGACTTCAGATATTCCAGATTCTGTCCTTTTCTTGACTAAACGCCACGAGTTATCATTAAATAGCAATATTGATTGATCTGTGTAAGAGATAATAGAGTCTTCTACATTATATTGTAAAAGAGAGTTAACATATGTGATGAACGAAAGTGGCCCCAAGAACATACCCTGAGGTATCTCCGTTTGTATCGTCTTAGTATTATTATAAACACTTTCAATTTTGAGGATTTGTTTTCTGTTAGATAGATAACTTGATTTGTTTGTGAGGCACCATATCAAAAACTTTTGCCAGGTCGAGAAATACATCTATACACTTTTTACAATCACCTAAATTCATTTTTATTGCATTTGTAAGGTCATACATTGCATCGTTGGTACTCACACCAGAACACCAGGGATACAACCTAACTGTTTTCCTGACAAAAGTGTATGTTTAATAAAGTATTCATAGAGCCTTTTTTACCATTTTTCAAAAAGTTTAGCTAATGGATCTATAGTTTGTAATATTGTTTTTATTTCCTTAAATAGTTGTACGGTTCATTTCCCCGATATGGTTTGAAGGGAAACGTAAAAAGCTCTAGGATCTTTCCAATTTTTTAACATGCCCATGATATAATTTGCCCAACTCTGTGGATGCAAATTAAAAACTTAGGTTTTTATGAGTTTCAGTATCATCATCAAGCCGTCAAATCTAGGAGATTTAGGCTGACGCTAATGCGTTTTTAAATCCATTTATTAGTGTGGATTACTTTGTTTCTACTTCATGTTTCCTGGCCTCAAAAGTTATTTTCTTCCATTCTGTTCCTGCATTTTTTTCTCCTATCTGATTTCTCCATTTTTCTCTAAGTCTTCTATTTCTCCTCGGCTATAGTGGAATCATTTGTATGATTCGTCTTATCATTTATCCAAGCTTTCGTATCACAATATGTCCTGCCCATTTTAGGCGTTGTGCTTTTATTATACTTCACAACTGTCTCATTGTTAACTCGCTTTCTATCTCTTCGTTAGTTTTAAGTCTCCTTTCCCCATTTCTTGTTATGTTCGGCCCCAATGTAGTTCTTAGAATCTTCCTTTCCATGATTTTTAAGTCTTCTTCTTTTTTGCTCATCACCATTGTTTCTTAACCACGTGCGATTACTGGTTGTATATTTTTATGTTGGTGTTTTTGCTAATGGCTTCACTTTTCAGGATTTTATTTATGCAATAAGCGTTGTTTCCTTTAATTATTCTTTCTTGCACCAGTTATTATCCTCTGTGTCCTATCGTCACACCTGAGTAATTAACTGTTGCTATTTTTTCAAATGTATACCTCTGTGTTTTTAAATTCCTTTCGATGTTTATGTTTTTCTTACCTACTATCATATATTTTATTTTATCTGCATTGATTTCCATTCTAAGTTGTTGTACCTCCTTGTCTACCTTTTCTATGTTTTTTTATAAGTTCTTGTCTTAAATTTGCTACTATGGTTAAATCATCTGCATAAGCTACAATTTGAATTTGGTCTGTTTTGATGTTTTTGCTTTCTAGTTTTGCTGTTCTTAGTATACTCTTGGAGAAATTGGGTCTCCTTGTTTGACTCCTTGAAATCGCACTTTTGTTCTGGTATTAGCCATTGTCATTTTGAGCAACTCCATTAGTTTTTTATCGAAATTAATATTAGAGCAAATATTATTAAAAGTAATGGCAGCTATTTCAATTGATGCCCATAGGATTAAATATATATAGTGCGGAAACTAAACGATTGTTGTTTTTCAGGAGTTGAAATGTCTAGCGACGAAGATACACCATCATTAGAAAAAGACAAAAAAGATGCCACACCTAGCTCATTCAAACACAAATTCCGTTTCTTCAGGAAAAGTCACAAAGAAGAAGGAACGGTAAAAACAAGTGATTTGTCCAAAATATATAACATCAACATGGAAAACAAAGAACAGACCCTGCCAGAAGATTCGGAAGGTGTGGAAAGCGCAGTAGACGCTCTAGAAGAAACAGGTTTAAAACCTCAAACAACACCAGTCAAAATGTCGAATGAGGAAATCCTTAAAACTGTGACTCAAAAAATAGATAATTTAGAAATAGATAGTGAAAATGTGCTTAATATGAGAGAAGTAACAGGAAGTGAGATTCGTGAAAGGTTCTTCGACTGTAAAGATGAAGAAAAAACGGTATTTGCTCCTACTGGTTTCGTTGATTTACGTCCCAAAGCAACGACAGAACGTCCATTTTCAAATTATATGTAAGTTTCAAATTTACAAATACAGATATTTAAATAAAAAATCATCCCCCCCCCTACTTTGATTGATGGAATAATGAAAATATAAGTAGTTTATTAAGTCATAATGTAACTAATATCAATGTGAAGACAAAAAAAGCAAGGTTGTCAGATATATTTTCTAAAATTGCAAAGCTCAGTATGCAATTGCTCTCTTTTATTCAGTAAACTGTTAGTTCATGACGTTCTTAGAAAGCTAGTTTGGTTTGGAAATATTCAAAAAAATACATGTTATAAATTTATTAGTTAGCAATAAGGCGTTTAAAATTCATGCAAAATGGTTAATTGAAACAACTTTGTGTATATTACTATAATTTTGAAGATTTGGCAACGTGCCGGCATTCAAACCGACTCAGTTAGTTTTTTGTTGATTTTAATGCTAACAGTTTAATTAATAATGACTTACTTACAAAGTAATGCTCCCATCAAGTTAATTAATCTTTGGCAATAAAAGAGAAGACAAAGTAACTTATCTGTTACCTTAAAAAATGAGAATATTATTCCATGCCTTGTGGCTAAAAATCTAGGGGTAGAACTGGATGTTGATTTCAGATTTAAAAAACATGTAACAAAATATATACAAAAACGTTACATGAACTTATAGTTACTTTATCCTAATAGGCACTTACTTTCTAAACAACTAAAAATAAAATTAACTGGATACAATTGTTGTAAGTCATTTTAATTATGGAGATATTATATATGGTCTGTGTATAGACAAAACCGACTTTTTACGTATTCAAAGAACTCGAAAAGCTTGTCTTAGATTTATATATGGAATACGCAGAAACGAGGCTATATCATATAAACTAAGTGAAACAAAATGGTTAACTATGGATAATATAAGGTTACTGCATTCTGCTTGTTTGTATAACAAAATAATTACCACAAAGAAACCGCCATACCTGTGCAATAAAATTACATTTAGGACTGATGTGCACAATTTGAATTTGTGACATAAAGGATTGATATCTCTGCCACCTCATCGAACTGCTCTGTATTGTAGATCATTTAGTTATAATATTTATATTAAAATCCCATCTTCTTTGCAGCAACTCTACCATTCTCAAGTTTCAAGCATCAGTTTAAATCACATCTTTTGTGTCACCAGCAGTCAATCTAATAATAAACTAATATATTACAAAAGAAAATTAATTAAAAATTAATCCAACAAAATTGCATTTATTATCTTTTTGCATATTTTTTCTCAAAACTGAATCTTTTGTCTTCTTGTTCACCTTACATTTTATCCTAATGTATAAGTATTTTTTTAAGGCTGGAACTAAGATCAGCTGGCCTGTAGGTTAAAGTTGTTTTCAGCCTTTTTTGTGTAATTTCTTTTCTATAGATATAATTTTGTTTGTAAAATTGTTAATTATTACACAAACAAATTATTATTATTATATCTCGGAAAGGGGTGGACTGGGGAAATTTTGTTATTAGAAAGATCCATCATAATTTCATAGGGACAATCACCTCCTGAATGTCAAGTCAAGATAATAAAAGATCGTCTAATAGTACATTATGTCATTAAGAGTCAAAATTTCGCTTCATTTTATTAACCACCCTTCAATATTTCTTTGAAATAAACCTCCATACCAATAATGAGAAGATATTTCAAGTTAAGTTCATACTTTTCATAAGTTTTTTTGTCTAAAATATTTTTTATTAGTTAGTTTTTTGTATATTTTTTCATTTTAACTTTTTTTTCCATTTACAATAACCGCTTGTACCTTTAGGGTAATTAGCGGAGCAGTGTACAAATACATACAAATTTTTAATAAGAATTGATACAGTTTACGAAAAATGTTTATGCTTTTCAGGAAGGAAATAATTTTCTGAGGGTTGCAATTTTCTCAAATTGTCTCTTGAAGGTTTCTTCCTATATTGAAGGTTCTTCATTCAGTTTCATATGATGGACACTCTAATAAAATATGAGACACAGTTATAGTCATCACATAAGGCACAAAATGGAATAGGCTCTCAAGTCATTAAGTGTTCGTGCGTTAGCCTGGTATGTCCGAGACGGAGTCGTGTAATGATGAACTGGTGCTGACGTTTATTTGTGTTGTATTGCCATTTTGCTGTGTTGAGTGTTACTTGTTGGAGTTTGGATGTTTTTTGTTTCCATTCAGTATTGCAATTGTTAAGTATCTGGTAGCAGAAATAAGGTTTTAAATCCATAGGAAATCAATATCCTTATAAAGATTACTAAGGTTGTGTAACTCGTGTTTGATGTATGAAGCAATTGTATTTTTTGAGTATATTTTGGTTAGTAAAGCTACAGCGTTAAGTGAGTCGGTAATTATGAGGTGTTTGTCCTTGGGGCTATTACGTATAAGTTTTGTGGCCTCTAGAATTGCGTTAAGTTCGCCTGTAAATACGCTTGCAGTGTCTGGCAGTTTGACTGTGTTTTTCTCACTGGGTGCTGTATCTCACCACAGCTGCTGCAACTCCTTCTATGGTTTTAGACGCGTCAGTATATATCTCAGCGTAACCTTGAAAGTTGAGAAGAGATTGTGAGAAGATGTGAGGAATGGTATCTTGTTTTCTGTATTGTGAAAGAGATGTGTTAACAAACGGAGGACTAATCGGCCAGGGAGGAGTTAGTTGGAAGATTGAAGGTCAGTTAATTACAGAAGGAAAAGTGTCGTTGCTAGTGGTTTGTAAATATTGGTGTATTCTTTCGTATATTGTGGTACTGCGTTGTGGGTGAAATGAAGAAGTTTTGCCGAATGTGGTGTGGTAGGTAGGAGAGTTTGGATTGGCTCGTACTCTAGCTGCATATGAAAGACTAAGGTACTGTTGTCTGTATTTGAGTGGAGCATCTCCTGCTTCACAATTAAAACTATTTGTGGGGGTTGTATGATATGCCTCTAGTATTAATCGTAGTGCATTGTTGTGTAGAGTATCTAATGGTCTTAAAACATTTGGTGTAGCTGAAGCGGAGGCTACAAATCCGTAATCTATTTTGGATATGATGAGTGTTCTATATATCAGTAACAGTAGTTTTCCTTCAGCTCTCCAGTGTTTATTTGATGTGTATTTTAGTATGTTTAGTGCAGGTTGACAAGAGAAGATCAGTTTTTTAATATGATTTTTCCAATTTAGGTGTTGGTCAAATATCATGCCAAGAAATTTTATTTCTTCACCATATATCAAGTTTTTGTTATAGAGTTTTAGTGGTGGTTTTTGCCTTGTTTTTCTTTTGGAGAATATTATTGATTTTGTTTTATCAGCACTGAAGGTCATGCCAGATGTTTTCGACCAAGTTCTAGTTTAAGAAGTTGTTTTTGTAGCAGATTAGCTGTGCTGCTCAAGTTTTTTTCTTTCATAAATAGAATCCATCTGCATATAGTCTAGCTTGTATGGGTGTATCAATATTTTGTGTAATGTCATTAATTGCAATAAGAAACAGTGTTGGGCTTAAAACCGAGCCTTGGGGGTTCCATTTTCTTGTGTTTTAGTATTGGAAATTGTTCCGTTCATCTTTACTTGAAAGTTCCTATTTGAGAGAAAAAGTTTGACAAAAGCTAGTATGTTGCCTTGTTATTCCCAGTTTTGTAGGTTTAGGAGAATTTTGTGGTGCCAAGCTCTGTCAAAAGCATGATTGAGGTCGAAGTAAATTGCTAGACATTTTTCTAACTCGATATTGTCCAAAGTTGATCTATTAGTTCTGAAACCAGATTGTTCAGCTATAAGTTAATTATTTGCTTTAAGGCACCAAAGTTATCGACGATTGATTCTTTTTTCAAATAGCTTGCATGGGTTGCATGTGAGTGCTATTCGCCTATATGATTCCGGTAGTAAAGAAGATTTGTTGGGATTTAGAATAGGTATGACTATTGCCTTCCTCCAAATTTCTGAAAATGTGTGATTGGGCCATATAGAGTTAAATATTTGCAAAAGAAGTTTCTTAGCACTGATAGGTAAGTTTTGAAGAAAGATAACAGGTATATCATCAGGGCCGGGTGATGTATTGTTCATGAAGGATAAAGCGTCCTCGAATTCTTCCTCTGTTATCAGGGTGTTTATAGAATGTGAGTAGTCGTCAATATGTATGTCTAGTTTCTCTTTGTTCAATTTATATAAAAAAATCTGCATCGTATATTTTGCTGCTAGAATTTTGACTATATAGTTTTGCTAGTACTTCAGCAATTTCTGCATTATTTGTGGTGATGTCATTGTCTTTCTGTAATGCTTTTATTCCGTAGTTGGTAGAGCATCCGGAGATTTTTCTAATTTTTTTCCATACAGTTGATATAGGGGTGGAGCTATTTATTGATTCTACATATTTTTGCCATGATTCTTTTTGTTGGTTTTTAATGACAAGTCTTGGATAGGCTTTTTGTGAGGTTATTGGTTGTTTTATGTTTTCAGTATCGATACCACGCGTGCTTGCTTGCTTTGATTGCTTTCTCGCACTCATAGCTCCACCATGGTACGGGATTGTGTCTTTTTGTGTAACGAGTTTTGCCGATTTCTTTGTATGCTACCTTCAAAATTATATCGTTGAAGCTGTTTATCGTAGAGTTAATGTCTGCAGAGAAATTAGTATAAGGTATGTTATTTTCAATATGTGATGCAAATCCTTCCCAGCTTGCTTTTTTTAGATTCCATTTTGGTGAAGGATTAATGATTTGTGTTGCTGGATTTCGATTTATATTTTTTATAATTAAAGGAAAGTGATCACTGTCATGTAGACTATCTAAAACTTGCCAGTCAAGTTGTGTTACTAGGTTTGGAGTGCACATAGTTAAGTCTATGGCCGAGAAAGTGCCATTAGATGCGTTGAAACGAGTCATGCTTCCATTGTTTTTTATGCTTCGACCTCTTGCATCCATTTCTTGTGAACCCCAAGAGTAATGATGTCCATTAAAATCTCCGAAAATAATACGGGGATTTGGTATTTGATTTATGAGTATTTCCAGTGCGTTTTCCTCTAACACAACATCTGAAAGTAGATACAAGTTGCATATGTGTAATTTGGTTTCTTCTATTCGTACAGCTATTGCTTCAATGTTTGTTTGAAGATTTAGTGGTGTTGTTTTCAAATTAGATTTTATATAAATTGCAACTCCCCCGCTTACTCTGTTTCGGTTAAGATTTTTAGAAAAAATTATGTAGTTTTTTAGGATGTGTTTTGTGGTTTTTAAAGTGCGTTTCTTTAAGTGCTATGATGTCTGGTGCGTTTTCGGCTAATAATAACTTGAGCATGTTTAGATGGATATAATATCCATTTAAATTCCATTGTAATATTTAGTTGAAGATTAGTTTTAAGTTTCAATAGGTGCTGTCACTGGAGGTATCGTTATCCAGATATTTTATTTTTTTCTTAATTTAGTGCAGCGAGTTTTTGTGGTTTTCTCGGTTAAGTATGGATAAACTTGTAAGAGGAGTTCGATTAGACCCTGTATGTTTGAAGTGTATTTTGATGCTAAGTTTAATGCATCAGTGTCTTTTAAGCCATGTGAATGTTTGTGTGTGTGAACTGATCGATGTTGAGTATAGGAGGGTGGGTTTGGTCTTCAAAAAATTTTGTAGCTGCTGCAATGTGTTCTGGTTCGATTGTAAAGTTAGTTTCGGATGAACTTTGATTTCAGTGGACGTTTTGGTGTTTTAAAATATGTGTTTATGTCATCAGATGGTGGGAGCTCCTCGCTGGATGGTGATATGATTTCCGAATGTGTTCGTTTGTTGGATAGTTTGTTTAGTGTGCTACTGTTGTCAATTATTTGGTCTTCCGTAGTGCTGACGGTAGGCGTCGGGAGAGTTAAAGAGCCTGGTCGGAAGGTGGTTGGTGGATTTAGTGAGGTAGAGATGTTTGTGTTGGAGGTATTGATGTTTTGAGAGTTTGTGTTTGGAGTGGAGGATTCAACGGTGTCAAAATTTAATAGCTGTACTGATGGTGTGCGCAGTGAATTGTTTGAGGCAGTGGGAGCTGCTGGTTCATTAGGGACGAACTGTGTATTTGGGTATTTCGATGCTTGGTGTCCAGTGAGTTTGCATTTGAAACATCCCTGGCTGTCTTGTGTAATGAATATGCGATAAGAGGAGTTATCATCGCGAATGTCCAGGAAGTCAGGGATTGAAAGGGTGACAGGTGTTGCTATACATACTTGACGTCTAAAACTTAAAATGTGTGAGTATGCCAGCTCTGTTGCACCAATTCGTAGAAAGGATAGTGGAGATAATCATTTTAGTACTATATTTGCGAGTTCTGTGGAGATAGTTTCGTGCGGAATTGTAGGGCATACATTGGATAAGACAATTCTCTCCGAGGGAGTTGATAGTCGTCTGGCTTTGATTTGTTCTCCGTTAACGGTAATTTCACCATGAAGTTGTAGGAAATTATCGACACAATTTTTGCTCGAGAGATAAACGCATAATCTGTTGTTAAGTATGTTTTTTGGTTCTACAAGTGGTCCTAATTAAAGAAGGTAGTCTTGAAGTTTAGCTCCATTATTGACGTTGAAAATAATTGCTTGATCTTTAGTAGGATATTTAGTTGTGGTTTGGCTCAGAACGTTGGAGTAAGTACGATCTGCAAACGGTCTGATACAGTGTGCCGAAAGTAATTAATTCATGAACTGACACTGATTATTTCGACCAGGTTTGAGGAAAAATTGTATACACTACACGGGCCGACAGTTTGAGAGCCCTGTATCTCAAACTTTCAGCCATTGTAGTGTAATATACTGTCGCTACTTGAATATCTTGTCATATTATATTTTTCCATTTCGAAATACACAAGTTTAATAGAAGCTCTTGAGCTTGTGATTTAAGCATTTTTCCTGGCATGCTCTAAAACAAACTAAAACATTGTCAGATTTGCTTACAGTATACACAATATTCCCGTTACATGAATTCTTAGACATGATAAATCTAGACATACACAAAGAAAGTTTATGCTATAATAGCTATATTTAATGTTGTATTTTAAATATATCATAAATATGAAGTTATGAAGCGTACATGAGGGTAAAAATGGAAACAGCAATGCAATGAAAAAGGAGTTGTGGGAAAGATAACCGAATACAATCAAACAATAAGAACTATAAACAAAAAGAGACAAATAAAAAAAGTACAAAACGAAAAAGAATGAGAAGGATTTCAAAATAGGAACATGGAATATTAAAACGATGCTTAAACATGGAAATTAAGAAATACTAAATAAAAATCCTGGCACTACAAGAAATAAGGTGGAAAGAAGAAAGTAGGATTCAGAAAAAGGACTATTCGTTTTTCTATGGGGGAGAACAAAATCAAAGATATAGATGAACGGGGTTTAAGATGATCAGAAACGAGTTGATAGAATTTAGAAGAAAAGGAGATAAGGCAAATGTTTTACTAGTAAATATTAATACAGTTCCTTTATTTAAAATTAAAAAAAAAATCATTTATTTATGTTGCAACACTTTTGGTATACCCAGTATTGTATAGGATATTCAACTTTTTTTATCTACCCAGTATATGTCAAATATGGCATAATTTAAATTCAGATGACATTTACAGAATATATTGAATAATAGACAAGACAAGGCATGTCATAATATAATTTAAAGAAATATTTAAAATTAAAAACAGAGGTCACTGTAGGCATTTATTAATAATAAAAGAAAACAAATCTCTTTATAGATAGAAATTATGGAAAAATAATAGATCAGAAAACAAATTTAGTTTTTTTTTAAAAAGAGGAAAGTTGTAACTGTAATAGAATGTTTTTGTTGATTGGGAAAAAGAGTTTAGTTGAATTTGAGATTCCGAACGGAGAACATCACATTTAAGATTTCTCCAAGTATTTGTAAAGTAGTATATAGTAAGTTGAATAGTGAAATTAATAGTATAAATAATTATTCGGTACACCCATTTTAAATTCTGTGCGTGTGTTTTGGAAAATTTATTCATAATACGAAAAAAGTGAAAGATCCTGAATTCTAAATTATATTTAGAATAGTACGAGATTGCAGTTTTCCCGTCCCAGATTACTGGTGAGTCCCTTCCAGATTATTGGTAGTTAAATAATGCATTATTTCATCGAAAACATTAGCCTTAAATAAAATTAAGAATAGATGCATCGAAATATTAAAAATATAAATTTGAATTCAAAATAAAACCGAAATATAAGTATACGTATTGAACAATTAAACAATTAGAAGAATATATTAAAAAAATTTAGGACTGTGATCGGGTATTTGACATTTGCCAATTCAAGTGAAAATTCAAAATCATTTGAACAATTCGATAAATTTAAAATAGATATTAGGTATTATAGTTCGTATTTTATTTAATTTTAATTTGCATTTGTGTGGATAAGATTTTGATATTTGTTAAAAAACAAGGAAAACTAGAATTTGTTTTGTGATTTGTATATAAACTTTTGAATTTTAACTTACTGTGTAATTTGTTTATAATATATTTGGAAATGTTTGATAGAAATTAAATTTATTTAACTCAATAAAAAAATTTATTTTGACAGTGACATTTGGGTGATTATTGGTGACAGATAATTCATTGAAATATAGTAAATGTCAGAAAGCAATTAAATGGCCTATATAATCTAGAGTAAACAGTCGAACATACTACTGGGTAAATAATCTAAACAAAAATATAAATTAATATTTAATTTGGACAATACTTGAAATAAAAAAGTTATTTTGATAACGAATTGAGCACACCCTGATATAAGAGTAATAATAATTCATAATAAATAAACTCATCTTTCGATATATATAAAAAAATATTTTGATAGTCGGAAATTATTTGACAATAAGTGTCAGTTTGAAATATATAACATACGGTGCTTAAGTCGCATGTACAATATTGGCAATAGTAAAAATGGGCACGAATAAAAAACAGCTTATATAAATTTTGAAACGTTAGTAATATTTAAAATAAAATTAAAATGGAGAGAAGAATGACATAAAGGGATGGAAAGCAAGTAGGAATAGAAAATGGATCTGATGAAGAAATGAGTCATGGAAGAGGAGATTTTCAGGTACAATATTTAGAACAGGGAGGAAATAGATCAGAAGGAGATTTGACTGGAGAAGAAGGACAACAAGAGGATATTAGACAGGAGACACAAGTAAGAACAAGTAAAGAAGATCGGTTCATGGAATTTTTGATTAGTATGGAAAAGAGAATGAGGGGAGATATGAATAGTATGAATGGAAAAATGGACAGTATGGAAAAGAATATGAGTGGAGATATGAATAGTATGGAAAAGAATATGCGGGGAGATATGAATGGTATGAGTGGAGATTTAAATGGAAAAATGGACAAAATGAGGGGAGATTTAAGTGGAAAATTGGACACAATGAATGAAGAAATAAGTGGAGATTTCAAGAAAATAAGAAAAAAATCAGACATGATGGTGGAAAATTTTAACAAAATAGAGGAAAACATTAATGAAAAGTTGGATAATATGTTAGATAACATGGATAGCATGATACAAGTAATAAAGGGGCAGGACAAGGTTAATGTAGATATGAATGAGACTAGAAATATAAGTGTTGATACTGTAGAACATAAAATATGTAATAAGTTGAAAAAGAAAGTAGATGGAGTAAAAATAGAAAGTTTAATGGAGATTAAGGATGTTGGGAAGGAAACTGAAAAAATGGTAAATAATAATTTACAGGAATTAGAAAGCGAGGAAGTTATACAAATTTATGAAGAAAATATTTATTGGAAAATAAAAGACTTAGGGTAGTATAGCAAGACAAACAGTGACATATGGTACAAGAAATAATAATAGGGGCAAACAATCTAATTGGGAATTGGAAGAAATGAATAGAAGATTACAAAAAAAACATGCACTTCTGGAAAAAAGTACAAAAACAAAATTATTTGATGAAAATAGTAAGGTATGGGACAAAGATTTTAAAAAGGACGTACATAGTGGAAAATAGAATGAAATTTAGGAAACAAAGAGAACATTAAACAGTAAGAGAAGAGAATAAAAAGAAGTTTAAGAAAAGAAAAGCAAATTGAATAATAATACAGGAGCATTGGAACGAAATCTAGAAAACGACAAAGGATTTGCATGGTATGGGAAGGATACAGAAAAGGTGTATAAATAGAAATTTTATCATTTAACAAATAATATAAAAATCATATGAAAATAGAAATTATATGAACAGGGATTTTGATAATTGAAGAAATTATAAACATGTAAATAGGAATTATGAAAATGAAAATATAAATCACAGAAATGATGTTATGTCACGTGAAATTTTAGAAATAGATATTGTAGAATTAATAGTGTTATGTGGGGTTTCAGGGTAATTGATTAATATTAGTTTAGATTGTTTATTATAAATAGATTAGTAATGATTTGGAAGAAATAAATTATGAAGATAATAGAGTAATATTAAAAGATGAATGTATAAGAGTATAGAAAACTCGATTTGTTATTCTTTTATTAGGGGCATTTAATACAGTTCCTTTATTTAAAATTAAAAAAAAGCATTTATTTATTTATTTATGCTGCAACACTTTTGGTATACCCAGTAATGTATAGAATATTCAAATTTTTTGATTTACCCAGTATATGTCAAATTTGGCATGATTTAATTTCAGATGATATTTACACAGAATATATTGAATAATAGACAAGTCATATCATAATGTAAAGAAAAATTTCAAATTAAGAGCAGATGTCACTGTAGATATTTTATTATAATAAAAGAAAACAAATCTCTTTGTAGATAGAAATTATGGAAAAATAATAGGTCAGAAAACAAATTATAATAGAATGTTTTTGTTGATTGGGAAAAAGAGTTTAATTTATTTTGAGTTTCCGAACGGAGAACATCACATTTAAGATTTCTCCAAGTATTTATAAAGTAGTATATAGTAATTTGAATAGTGTAATTAATAGTATGAAGCTTTATTGGTACACCCATTTTAAAGTCTGTGCGTGTGTGTTGGAAAATTTATTCATAATTCGAAAAAAGTGAAAGATCCTGAATTCTAAATCATATTTAGTATAGTAAGAGATTGCAATTTTCCCGTCCAGATTACTGGTTAGTCCGTTCCAGATTATTGGTAGTTAAATAATGCATTATTTCATCGAAAACATTAGGCCTTAAATAAAATTAAAAATAGATGCATCTCAATATTAAAAATATAAATTTGAATTCAAAATAAAACCGAAATATAAGTATATGTATTGAACAATTAAACAATTAGAAGAATATATTAAAAAAAATTAGAACTGTGATCGGGTATTTGACATTTGCCAATTCAAGTGACAATTCAAAATCATTTGAACAATTCGATAAATTTAAAATAGATATTAGGTATTCTAGTTCGTAATTTATTTAATTTTAATTTGTATTTATGTAGATAAGATTTTGTTATTTGTTAAAAAAAGGAAAACTAGGATTTGTTTTGTGTTTTGGTAATTTGTATATAAACTTTTGAATTTTAACTTACTGTGGAATTCGTTTATAATATATTTGGAAAAGTTTGATAGAAATTAAATGTATTTAACTCCATAAAAATTTTTATTTTGACAGTGACATTTGGTTGATTATTGGTGACAGATAATTAATTGAAATATAGTAAATGTCAGAAAGCAATTAAATAGCCTGTATAATCTAGAGTAAACAGTCGAACGATACTACTGAGTAAATAATCTAAACAAAAATATAAATTAATATTTAATTTGGACAATACTTTAAAATAAAAAAAGTTATTTTGAGAACGAATTGAACCCTCCCTGAGATAAGAGTAATAATAATTCATAATAAATAAATTCATCTTTCGATATATAATAAAAATTTTCTTTTGATACCCGGAAATTTTAAGCCACATGTACATTAAATATGCCCCTAAAGAAGCTGACGAAGAAGAAAAACAGGTGTTTTATGATAAACTAGAGGAAATATGTGACAAAATCTCTAGGCACGATATACTTCTTATACTTGGAGACTTCAATGCTCAAATAGGGAAGGAAGAATTTGTACCTAAGTAGTGTGGCAAGGAAGCATACGATCCATGAAATCACAAATAAATACGGCATGGTAACCTAGCAGCAAAATAAAATATGTACATTGTAAGTACAACACATAAACATAAGAAAGAACACAATATTACAAGGATGATACCTAGGAAGAAACACGGGAAACCAAATAGATCAAGTATTGGTCCCCAAAAAGAGAATTAGTTTTATAAAAGACGTCAGGTCATACAGAAGAGCAGATGCGGACACTGATCACTTTTTGGTCTTGGCGAAATTATGGATACCAGTTGTAGACAAAGCAAGGGGAAGACCAAAATCAAGATGGGAAAACCAAGTAAATGCGTTTAAAGATCATAAATATTAAAGAAGTGCACAATTGTGTAAATTGTAAACAAATAATGTTCATTTTGTTATTTCTTTTTGAAACTTCAACTCAAATTTCAATTCATATGACAGCGAAGTTGACAACCGTTATTAACCTTCTTACATAAGTAGTCGCCGAACTTGGAATTATTTATCGATTTAATTTTAGAATTCATTGTATTGTTTTCTTCGATATCAGTAATAGCATATACACTCAAGTACCACATGTCTATTAGCTTAATAATTCTTTAGTTTGTAGTTCATTATTTCCAGACCGTATATTTTTATTATGGCTAGTATTTTGTGTTATCGCTCCCAATCTAGTAACTTTTTTAGTGATTTCTAGTGTTGTGATCCAGGCTTCTTAAAATGCTCCTCCAAGTTTAAAAACAGACTATAGATAAACAGATAAAATACTACAATAGACTGATCCTTCATATTAAATAGATCGACAAGATACCCATGGGGTGTGACTACAATTCCCATGAGAAGCTATTGTCAAGTATATTATGTTCTTCCTTCCTTGTTTAATTATCAAATACATTTTTGTCGACTATTATGTACACTTCTTGTCCATTCTCTATCCTTTATTCTTTTTTATATAGTGTATTTCACCATTATCATCTCGTTCTATCCTGATATTACAGTTTGCTTTCGAGCAACATTAAGAGAAAAATATTGTCTCTCGAAGCATCCGCGCCAGTCCGGAACTGTTCTTTATTTACGTTGCAGAGTGCACTTGACATGTGACATTTTCTCGAAATTTTGAGACGCGATGTTAATCGCTTGGCCTGGGGGAATCGGGATGCTTCTAGAATGTCCGAGTCAGGTCGGGGACATAAAGATAAATTAGAATAAACTTGTAGAAAATAAATAAACGTTATAATATAATTTATATTTTTTTATTCAATCAATTATGATACATGAATCAGTCAAATTACACCTTTTGGCTTATAAACACAATTTTTTTGCAGATCACTGTTAGTCCTGCTACTATCGTCCCTTCTTTACGGAATTGTACAGTATTATTCACCATACTCTGCTGGTATGGCCGCTGGAATAATCATATCTTTTATAGTGTTTAAAACTTATTTAAAATTATCTCCAAGATTTATCGAACAACAGAAACCTGAAGAATTAATCTCTTTAAATAAAATTTTTGAAGTACACGCCGTTAAAGAACACCAACCATTAGAAAAATACGAAGTAAGTCTATATGAAAATGATCATTTTTTTAAATATAATAATTGTTATTACGATTAATAGGGATGGTTAAACGAATACCCAGACGTTTATAACCCTCAAACGTACCACATATTCGGAACCCAATCGGTATTTTTGAGGTTACAGGGTAATATGTTAAGGATAAGTCATGCGAAAAATAAAGTACCTAGAAGGGCTATGTGGAACGAGCCAGAAATAAAAGCGAATTTTACTCAGCACAGGGTGTATAACTTGTTAGGGGCCAAGATTAGTCTTCTTCCAGAAGGTTTAACTAGAAAAAGGTATGGTATAAGTCATTTTTAAATACTAAAATAAAAAAAAATTGTTGTAAATTAAGATAACTTCCAAACTAATAAAACATAGCGACATGTGGTTTTACTTCTTCAGCATAAAAAAATCAAAAATAATTCTTAATATTTAATATCTTGTGCCACTGCTCTATGTGTAAGATTTTAAAATAATATGTATTACCAGTATTTTTTAAAATTAGTCTTGTTTCTTCTAAGTTATGTGTAAGATTTTAAAATAATATGTATTACCAGTATTTTTTAAAATTAGTCTTGTTTCTTCTAAGTAATTAAGTGTTTATAGATGTTTACATTAATATCTGGTGCTGAGTTATTATAATAATATCTTTTAGAAAATTAATTGTTTATAATTATAAATTTTGGTGGCCTAATTTTGAATTTTTTGACTGCAACCTAAAAGTCCTCGGATGGAAACCTCCACAGGGAGTGGTATTCGGTCTCAGTTAAAGTATTCGTTCATATAGCTAATACTAGGATGGGGTTAACAATTGATATTAATTTTATTGGCCCTGAGATCCAAAAAGTATTTGTATCTCAGCCAAAACAAGCCCGTCTCTTTACAGGAAGCACCTAATAAGAATCTTTACAGAATTGATTGCGGACAGTAAATTCAAATTTTCCGTTTGTAATGCTCTGCTTACTTTGAGTATCATTACTAGAATAGGAGCAGACATATGTAAACAAATCAATAAATTAAATGATTTCAACTGCGCCAGTAATCCCACAGCTTTTATTTGAACATCAGATTGTTTGATGGTTTCAATAATTTCTTGAAGAGCTAATATCAAAATTTCATAATTATCCTTTACTGCAGAAACCACTTCAGATCTGCATGCCCATCTAGTTATTGACAACGATTTCAATGTCTTGAGTGACATATTTATACTGTTAGCTATTTTCTCTAGAATTGCATGTCTTACGCAACTGCAGCAAGCATCTACCAGAGTTAAGTTTAAACTAATGTTCAATTTAAAGTGGTTGACGCGTTTCACTAACACAGTAGCTTTCTCAAAATGAACGTTTTCATCGTTTAAATGTTCTATTTTCAAAATGTTGTCTCAAGATATACCTGGCTAGTTATATACAGTCTTAGACTGTCAGTTTCAAACTTTTGACGTAGCATTTTTGCAACATACCTTTAACCAAATTTACAGAACAAATTCAATAATAATTAAATAAACAAAGTATCTATACCTCAAATTTGATAATATAGTGAACTTATCGTAAGAAACAGTAAAAAGAATGGAACACAAAAGTATGAAATTTGCAACCTTGTAGAGTAACAGATGGAAATTAATTATTTCACACAGCTGGAATTATCTTTTCTAATGATGATAATATAAGAAGAATATATATTTTCTATTGAATTGAACATTTATTATATTAGTTATGCTTCAAAACGAAAGAGATACATAAGTAATAGTAAAATTATTTACCTTAGGATTTCAGATTATAAACTGCATTATTTTCATAAAATTTTAATTATATCTTAACAAATCATAAACTCATTTTCTTGTCTATAGCAAATGATAATTTGTATCCAGTATTTCGAACATCTAACAATGAATCTGAAAAGAAAATAAATTATTATCAGACAATAATAAATAGAATGTTAGATCACGATATATGCCAACAAAAGTGTAATGTTTATATTAAAAAGGAGATAACTGGAGTGACAACTAAAAATTTCATGTCTGTTAATGAAGTACACTGAGTGCAGAGGTAGATTCTACCATAGAATTATTTATGTTTGTGAACTATTGATAATAGAAAAATATGATGACTGAAATAAATAAAGAGCCAAGTTTGTAATAGATAAATATGTAATGATGAGTAAAGATTTAATTGAAAGGCATTATGACAGATATTTGAACATTTTAGATTGTATATGGATTGATATTGAAATTTAAAGTCAAATAGATATAATTTTGTTAATTAAAATAAGGTAGATTTTTGAAAGAATGAGTATGTAAATAGGAATGGT
This sequence comes from Galeruca laticollis, assembly GCA_963921935.1. Lineage (NCBI taxonomy): Eukaryota > Metazoa > Arthropoda > Insecta > Coleoptera > Chrysomelidae > Galeruca > Galeruca laticollis. The sequence continues at coordinate 149,774,260 of OY998179.1, read as the reverse complement.
AAATTAGTTTGAAATCTTACATCAACAATCCATAATCATAAAATATAAAGACATTTATCGACATATAAAACATTACATAAGACAAAGTATATTCTATCTAGGATGTAGTAAGTTTTTTGTTTTACAAATAACAAAGCGGACAACAAAAAGTTTGTTGATTTAAAAAACAAATGGTTGGTGAAGCGAAGCTAATGGAGAAGGACGCATGTAAGAAAATTTTATAAATTTTATAAAGATATTTGGGAAATTATTAGAAATTAAAGTCAAAAGACATTGCAAACATTTAATCAATATACATTGAACATTTTGAAAAGAAAATACTTGGAAATAATAAGAATTTGTGAGAAATATAAACATTTTAAATTTGAGAGGGGACGCTACCCGAATTTTCAAAAAGTAATCACTTTATAGTGAGAAAATACGTTTCCTAAACCATTATCATTGTAACATAAACATTATAAGCAAAAATATCTAAGTGATTTAACAAGAATTTACGAACTTACCTGCCATACAAACTATAGAGTTTGTAACTACAAGATTGAAGGAGATCCAGCTTTGGTACAGAAGATTCCACATCAATAGAATATACTAGAGACTTCCCAGTGTTATGGTCAGGCTAGTGTTTTTAACGATTTATTTGGTTAACCATATTAAACTCAAACGTAATTCATAAATTTGGCCAAATTACACAATAATAATTTTAGGTATATAATAATAGTTGGTATTTGTAATTTGCACTGTATTATATTTGTTTTAACATAAGTTTTATTTACTGCTTATGATGCTTTTCAATTTTACGTTTGTTTGATAATTATAGGAACTAAATTTGAGTTGTTGATTTTCATTTACATGTTATTTGCTAAACACAGGGAAAGGCTTCAGAACACATAGGTTGAATCACTGTGTTTCATATAATCGATTCACAGCGTTGATGGAGATGATTTTCGCAGGTTGTTTGTGGGATGCAGATTTCATATATTTTCTTGTTTAATTTTATCCTGAACCCAACGAGAGTAAGTGTTCTCATGCTCTCCATTAAAACATTAAACTAATAAATAAAAATATAAATCATATAACCTGTACAATTTAAAAAACATAGATATATATCAACCATAGATAAACTTCAGAAATATAATGAAATAAATAATAAAAAGTAATAAAATAATAATAATAGATTATTATTTGTATTTTTCTATATAACATATCTCATCTATAAATTCAATTTCCGTTTTTGTGATACACTTTTAGGCTGTGGAGTAAAAAATATCCGATATGCATATCTCTACCGAAAGAACAGCTTTGCTTTGACCAAGAACTTCAATCCAAGATAGAAAGTGAACTACAGAAACATGTAGAAAGTGATAATACTTGTTCGACGGACAAAGGCAAGCTGTTTACTTCATCCGGAAGAGAGAAAAAGGGATTTAATAAATTGAGAAAGAAAGAACACCAGTATCCTGTACTGGTAAGTATTCCATAATATACAGTGCCACATCTATTTATACGATCGTAATTAATTTCAGTCCCAAAGATTCAGTAAACTAACAGAAGGAGAAGATTTAGACCTTGATTCTGATTCCAGAGCCAGTACACCTTCCGCAGATATAGCAGATATATCCGTAAGTAATTTTATACGGGGTGTTTATATGTTATTGTATAAATGTATTTTAGGACATTGCCGACTCACCTGTATTAGAAGATGAAGAATTAGGCCAAAAAGAAGATAAAAATCACGAAGATAAATATAATGGTGTACTTGATGATTGGTCAGTAATCACAGGAGTAGAAGACGTAAGTAAAAACTTTATTTTTAATACAATATGTAAGCAGATAGTCAAGAGTTTAAGTAAGACTGAGGCTTAGAATATGTTGGTATAATTATTGTAGGAATAGATGGCGTCGAGATACTGCCCTGAGGTACACCTTACATGATAATAATAGGATATGTTTTCCTCAAATCTGACTTGGAAGACTCTACCTTCCTTCCATTAGTGGTTTTAGATTTAGTTGACCAATAAGATGTTGTTTCATTGTGATATACTCTATTATTTATCTTTTAGGCTCTGTTTGATTTTGTTCACTATACTTTGGCAGTGTTGTATTGTTGAGTGATCTTTCCTAAATCCTAACAGTTAATCTGGCATAAGATGTTTTGTTGTGGTGTGGTAACATTGATAAAAGATGTATTTGCGGTTCTTGTGTATTGAATCCATAGAATAAGAGCTGATTTACCATTTGGTTGATGGATGAGGGCGTATGGAATAATGAAAGCCATAGCTGACGCCTTGCAGACGAAAGGATCCTTCTGCAGTTTCCCAAATTATATGTTTATTCAGACTAAATAAATCCTGGTTTATAACAGGCCTTACACCCCAAGTGGTTGTTGGTATTGGAAATAATTTCCCACATATGGGACGTTAATGTTTTATGAGACGCCCATACCCCGAAGAGGAAAGGGTCCTACATCAGCTTCACAAATTATATTTTTATTCAGACAAAATAAATGCTGGTTTATAACGATCCTCACACCCTAGGTGATTGTTGATATTTGAAATTCGTTTTCTATAGATGGGACATTCATGTTTAATGAAACGCCCACGGCCTGCAAGAGTCCCATTCTGACAAGATAAATTCTGGCGTATAACGATCTTTACACCCCAATTGGTTGTTGGTATTAGAAATTCGTTTTCCATAGATGGGACACTAATGTTTGATCTTCAGAGGAACAGATCCTTTATCAGGTCCTGGTACTAGCATCATTCCAAAATGCATCACCCAATCATCCCAATAAAAACTTATTCGATTCTGTCTCTCTGTAATTTGTGAAAATCACATTTAAAGAGAAATTTTAGCAAATTGTTCATTTACAGAGTGACCAGATTGACGACTCAAACTATATAAAACTGTATCTTTTCGGGAGGACTGACAGACAAAAGGAAGATTGGTATAGAAGATTGTGCACCGCTACACATCAAAACAAAAATTTGGAATTAAAACCTGATGACTCAGATTCGAAAGATGGTTCAGAGAATATTGGAGAAATCGCCCAAAACGAACTCGAATATTTACGTTATATGAGTATTTTCAGAGTAAGTATTTTCGAAATAACGAATTCATTCATTAATTAAAATTTTCTTAGCCTTCCAGAAGATCCACTAATAATCTCAAAGTAAACGAAAAAGGTGAGGCGGAAGAATCTCACGACAAAGAAGAATCCAAAGATGACAACCTCCTTTGGTTAAACGCTCTTATTGGTCGAGTACTTTTCGACTGCGGTCGCAATAATCATTTCATAGATAGAGTTAAAGATCGAATACAAAGGAAGCTGTCTACTATCAAGCTTCCGTATTTCATCGAAGAACTTTTGATTCCCGAACTGTCTTTAGGAAAAACTTCACCGATTATCAAGAGAACCGGAAAGCCTATCATGAATGAAAGAGGGATCTGGATTGATTTGGATATTATTTATGAAGGACTTACCGTCCTCATTTTGCAGACTAAACTTAATTTAATGAGACTGAAGAATCCGCAAGCTTATGGTGAGTAACACAATATGATGTCATATATTTACAGGACTTTTTTGTTCAATTTTTTTCTGGAAGTTGTAGAAGGTGGCTAAAACTTAGTAAAATGATACTTAAATAAAATAGTGAAAACTCGATATCTTATAAGAAAAATGTAGTTATAAAAAAACCATTCCACTATTCGGTATTTATTTATTGGTGCTTGATTTATTTTCAACAGTCAGTGAGATATATTTGCTTATTTATACCTCAGAAATAATTTCCATAGATCGTAAAATAAAATCCAATGTAATTTCTAAAATCATTTTCGAAGGACCAGTGAATTTTTAATCCACAAATAACAAATTATTACAATAATTGGAATAGTGATCTTCTTAATTGGCGCACATAATACACACTGGACAATGACATCTCTTTCAACAAACTCAGATAAACAAACTTCACTTTTTTCTTTACTGCTTGATTAATAAAAATAAAATTGAAAGGAATAATTGTCAAAAATATTAAAGAATGTTTGAACTAATTTCAAACATACTCCCCCCCCCCCCCCCCCCATTGAAGCTTCTTAGCTTCGATAATGGAAAAATAAAAAACAAGCACGTACTATTTAAAAACGCAGAAATTAGTTTTCTAATTAATCTTCTTTTGGTAAAGGACATAGTTTTGTAATGTTTCTAATATAAGTTCCAGTTTTCGTTTTAATTTTAACTAAACGTACTTTATCATCTTTACTAGGAATAATTTCAACAACTCTAGCAAGGAGCCATTCTAATGGACGCGAATTTTCTTCCTTGAACAATACGATATAATTTTCTTTTAATTCTTTTGATTTCTACAAGACCATTTAAAGGCAAATATTTTAAACGAAAATTTGACAGTGTGGTTTGCGCACCAGCATGCCCAAATCTCAAATGCTCGTATCTTAACATAAGTGTTGTAATCAAATTATTTGAAGGTAGTAAAATTGGAAACTTCTGATCGTAAGGCAGATTAGAATTAGCTAAACGACCTCCTACTCCAAAAAGACCAAAATTGTCAATAAAGGGGGCTAAATGCAAAATATGTTTATTAGAAATGAATTTATCAGTCTTTAATTCTGAAATTTCATTAAAAAAGTACTGCATTTGCAAAAAATTTATTATAAAAACATTTTTTAATTCATCTCCAGTTAAAGGACCTAAATTCTTCTGAGAGTTGATTTTGATATTGTTGAAGAATCTCAAACAAAAGGCAAGAACTCTTTTTAATTTAACAATCGAGGAATATTTTGAAAATAGGGCATTCCAAAAATCTAACAAAGTATCCTTTTCAATATTAAGTAACGAAACGGCCCATGCCACCACAACGACCTTTTGATTATGTCCTTTGGAGGATTGCCTCTAGTAATCAAATCTGCAGGATTAATTTTTGAATCTATGTGCCGCCACTGACAGTTGGAAGTTAAATATTGAATTTCAGAAACTCTATTTGACACAAAAATAGTCCACCATGTGATTCTGGCCAACACAAGACTATTTGAGAATCTGTCCACTAATTCGTAGTAAATGTAGGAATTTTATTTTTAAAAATTGAAATTATTTTTGTAATCAAATTTGCTACTGTAATAGTTTTTACAGGAGTTGCTTTACTTTTTGAAGCTATAAAATTACAAGAAATCAAACTATTGTCATATAATGCACGAATATAAACAACAGCACCATTTGCTTTTAAGCTACTATCGGAAAATCCATGAAGTTCAATTTTCACAATTTTATTTTTGAAGAAAATGTGTCTAGGAATTAATAACTGAGAAAGTTCATGAATATGTGAAATGAAATTTGTCCACTGATGTAGAAGTTCAGAGTTTAATTCATCATCCCAACCTAATTTTGACAACCAAATATTTTGCATTAGAATTTTTGGTACTGCAAGGACAGGAGATATAAACCCTAAGGGATCAAACATCTGTGCAATTTTGGATAGGACAACACGTTTAGTAATCAAATTTTTACTAAGACTTTTAGGAAGTTTTACTGAAAATTGATCCAAATTTGAATCCCACGAAACGACTAACACTTTATTTGAAGAACTTTCCATTTTCAAATCAACACTTTCTTGAGAATTATTTTCTGTAACATTTTTTAGTAATTGTGGATCATTACAAGCCAACTTATGCAATGAAAAATTTGCTAACTGTAACAACTTTACTAGCTGATTATACGTTTTTGTCAAATTATCTATAGAATCACTGATAAAATATCATCTACATAACACTGGGAAAGAATGGTATTAGAAGCTAAGGGAAATTTTTCTTTATTTCTATAAGCTAACTAATTCAGTGTACGAGTAACTAAATATGGAGCACTATTTGTGCCATATGTAACAGTTAGTAGTTCTAAGCGTCTTAGAGGATCTGTAGGATTTTCTCGCCATAATATATTTTGTAGGAATGTCTGATTTAGATTTAATCTAATCATTCGATACATTTTTTGTATATCACAAGTAAGCACAAAAATAAACATACGAAAACGACAAAGAATATCGAATAGTTCGGGTTGAACTGTGAAACCCTTTAACATGATATTATTTAACGAAACATTGGACGAACTTTTCATGCTTGCATCACACACTACTCTCAACTTGGTCGAACTACTATCTTCTCGAATCACACAATGGTAAGGAAGGAAATATTTATTTTCTGGGAACTCATTCATCAATTTCAAAGGAACATATCTAGCATGATTTAATAAAACATATTCGTCTATAAAGGATTTATAATCTTTGAATAAACTAGGATTTTTCTCAAAACTCCTTTCTAAATTGTGAAATCTATTTTTGCCATGGAATAGGAATTACCTAACATTAAATGTTCATTTGAACTTTGTAAAGGCAAATCGACCTGAAAGGAACCATTTTCTACAATTTGTATACTATTTGTGAAGATATTCTCAGCTAACTCTTCATCAGAACTAAGAATTTTATTTTGTGGGGAAATTTCTTCTATTTCCCAGAATTTTTGCAACAACTCATCAGTATCAGAACTGTGAAGAAAGAAACAACTATTATTTGAACTATCACCTTGTGAAACATATGAAATAGCTTCTCTAGGAATAGAACCACCTACTATATAACCTAACTTGGTATCTACTAGCGTAAATAAATTTTTTTGAATTTGTATTATATCACCATTTATCAGATTATAATAAATATCAGCTCCTAAAAGTATGTCAATTTGAGAAGGAATGTGGAAATTAGGATCTGCTAATTTCACATTTGAAGGAATTACAATTTTTTCTCTACACAATGAGAATTGTGGAATTTTTTTTGTAATTTTCTTAATAACCAAACAATTTATGTTAAAACTAACATTTCTTGCAATATTGGAATGAACATTAATATTTACCATTTTATTAGAATTTGTAACTATGCCATCAACACCATCTATTTTAATAACCTTTGATTGTGGAGTAAGTTGGAGACTATCTGTTAAGGTTTCTGTAATTAATGAAACTGTACTACAAGGATCTAAAACAGCTTTTACTTGAATAGGCTTGTTTTTTGAATTATATACTGTAACAAGTGCAGTTGCTAGGAGTACTTCTTCACTAGAGGACAAAGTGTAGAGAATAATACCATTATCTTTACTTGAAGAATGATTTTCTAATTGTGGATTTGAAGGATTTCCTTCAAGGTTTCTACTAGAATTGGGGTTGTGTGAGTTATCATTACTATTTTATTAGAACTATAAAAGAAACGAAAAATGTATATAGTTGCTAAAGAAAAATAAAAAATTGTTGTCTAGTGAATTTATTGAATTGCTCAGGTAGGATTTTAAATCCGACCAGGACTAATTAAGAAACGATTAATTACATAATAAAAAATATAAAACTGCTGACGACTTCAACCGACATAAACTTATAGACAATGAGAGTAATAATTTTTAAGTTTTTTTTTACATATAAATTTTGCGTTATAATATTTTCACATGTGACGTCACCAAGTTTTGACCACCCCTGCCCCTTGTCAAATAATGTCATATTTCGTTCAAATATGTATCTCGGTTTAATTTTTCTACCTTTATATTTATTTGTTTGTTTTTTAGACAAATCTAACGTAGTTAAATCTGCTATATATAATTCCGACGTGGACGATTCCGCAGAAAGTAGTACCGACGAAGAGGGCATCCGCGAATTACCGAATACGCCTCAGGATATTCCTGCAGGTGCTAGTCACGGCAAGAAAAACTTGATGAAAATGGTAGACAGATTAGCGGAATCGAAATTTTTTCAAGCTGCCACTGAAAATCGGTATATTAAGAAAGCTATGGAAGGTTAGTATACCAATTTTTTGCGTCAGGAGTTAGACATATTTTTTTTTAATTTTTAGGTGTATCTAATACAGATCTTAGGTTAAAAGTGGAGGTTAAGTCTTTAGTAGGAACTTTAGTATTAAATATTCCACCTCCTCCGTCAGATCGAATATGGATCGGTTTTCGTCCAGTTCCAGAACTGTCCCTATCTGCCAAACCGATAGTAGGCGAAAGAAATATTAGTTATATTATGGTTACCAGTTGGATAGAGAAAAAACTAGTCCAAGAATTTCAGGTAAATAATGAAATAACTCAAAAGTGGTTGGATGTAAGCCTGAGTTACATTATACTTTTTTCAGCTAGAAACTTTGACAAGTTCAATACTAGAACTGCTTGTAGAAACTTGAATAATGTAATTCAGAAATTTTGCACCCAAGTTTTCATACTAGAAACGTCTAGAAACTAGTTTGGAAACTAGATCCGGACCAAGTTCTAAACTAGACCTGCGCGCTAGCGCAAGTTCCTGTACTGCCAACATTATTTTTTTAGTTCTCGAAGTCGTGAAAATCAAAAACACAAACATAACCTTTAAAATGTGCCTTTGACTTAACGTGCATGTGTTTGTTTTAACTGGTTTTAACAATTTAAAGACATTTGCCTTGTTTAAATTAGTTGCTATGGCGCTGCAAAACAAGAAGTGGGGCTATGAAGCCACAAAAACGTTGGTTACATTATATGAGCTACAACCAACTTTATATAAGGTAAGAATTTTGATGCAAATTTGTAAGTCATTGTTTATTAATATAAAATCCACATTTTTACTTTCAGACGACTTCACCAAATTATCATAACAAGGTTCTCAAACTAAAAGCTGCTGAATATATTATGAATGAAGTAAATGTAATATTTAAAACATCATTTACAGCCGAAGATATTTAAAAAAAAATAATATTTAAACTCAGTTCTTAGAAGATCATCGTAACTGTAGCAAGGAAGTGCTACATAGTGAGATGGAAGCAGATGAGGTACCTCAGCCTACAGATAAGGGCAAGTCTAATTTATCGAAACAACAGCAGGGTTCCAATTCGCAAAAACCAATAGAAAATACTGAAGGTCTTGAAGACATGGTTCGTTATATTAAAGACCCCACGTTTTAATTTGAAGTAATTTTATTTTTATTTTAGGTTTTCGATGGTGTTGAACCACTAATTATTGAAGGAGAGTTTGTTGTCGACAACAATGGTGTGTTATCACCTGTTAGTGTAGCATCGACATCCTCTGGAAGCAGTTTACAGAATTGTAATAAACAGCAGGCCGCCAAGAGAACACCAAAAAGTAAACTAGAGGAAACTGTTATGTCCAGGGCAATAACTGAAGCTGTTCAGCAAATTGCAAATGAAAAATCACAGTTTCCTCCAGATGTGAAAAGTTTATGCACTTTTATAGGGCACGAACTTTTATCTCTTAAAAAGAAAACTTCCTTTAAAAAGTGCAAGTAGGAAATATTGAAAGTCATAAAGGAACAACAGCAAGAGGAGGATGCTGAAGAAAGATCATAATTTTGAATGTTATTACCTAACTATGTATATTTGTACTAATTAAACAATCTTTACATATATTTAATTCGTTTATTTGTTAATTTTGTATATGGTATTAATTAACAATGTGTATAAACTAGTATAATATTTTCTTGCCATGATAGTTTCCCACGACGATTAAAGTATGTTTTAAATTCATCACGGACTCGCAAACGTCCAGTATTTGGACGTCCCCGTCTAATGGTAATATTTGTTAGAGTTCCACCAGTATTTCTCCATGAACCATCTAACATTTGACCATTGTCAAGTTCAGTGTCTGCTTCACTTACAACCACATATGGCATTTCACTTTTTATAAAATTGTGTAGAGCACAGCAAGTCTGTGTTACTAATATAATGTTTTTCTTATTTATTTAAATGTTTTTATTACGGGTGGGATAAATTTATACACACACGTTAAGTCTACTAACTTAATTTATTTATTCACTACACTATTCAATAATTTATATTTTATGCACAGTATATTCGCTGTTTATATCAGAAGATCACTTTATCAACTGACTCTTCCCGCTGGTCGTTATTCTTTATATAAGTGCCTTTTTACTAGATAATTCTAGATTGCGGCTTACATAAAAACAATCGCCTCCCTGGAAATTTCTAGATAATACCTGTCACAAAAACAATGTCTAGATAAGATAGTTACAAAAAATCGTAAACAGTTCTAAGAAATTCCTGCGCATCCGCCAAAATTTTAACTTTCATACATGGCTTAGGCAGAGTCGGATTCAGGGACTACACTAGTGTACTATTTCGTATGACTAATATTACTTTGTCAGGAGATACGTATATTGAAGTAAGTAACACCCTAAACCTGTTATTAAGTATACCAAATGTATTTTCAAACACACGTCGGCCTCGACTTAATCGTTAATTATAAATTCGTTCGTCATATTTTCAAACAGAAATGCTGCATCAGCCAAGATAACATAGGGAACTGGTTCTTCCATTCCTGGAACTGGTTTATTACTCGGTAAATGTAATGTGTGTATGTTTAATGCTACTACAAAATCACAACCCTCGTAAACCCCTAATTTACAATTATCAATATTAAAATTATTTATTATTGAAATATTACCTCCATCACCAACTCGTCCATTTGTACCAATATTAATATAAAGAAATTTATAATTTACATCCACTATTGCTAGAAGCACGATACTGTGGGTGCCTTTATAATTATAATAATGGGAACTTGTACTTCTCGGAGCTTTAAACGTGATGTGTTTGCCATCCATCGCCCCTATTGTATTTGGAACGTTCCATAGATTATCAAACTGGTATGCAATTTCTTCCCACTCTTAGTGGTGTTGATGGAACCTAGAAGAATAATTCACACAATTCATACTACAGACTGCCGTGTTTAAACATAAATACTTACTTTCATATATGTTTCCAATAATTCTTCATAAATTGCACTTAAAACTTCCGGGATAGAATTGGATATAGTGCAAGCAGCAATTCTGGTACTGTAGGATAAACTGTTAAATGATTCCCCTGTAGCAAGATTCCTTAAAGTCACCATTAAACGAAATGTTGATGGTATACACTGTCGAAATTGGCTATCATGTTTTTTAACTCTGTATTTTATCAAATTATGCAATTTTTCGAACATTCCGTTAAGCGTTCGCAACCGGTTTTGATAAGAACGTTCATCTTCTAAAAGTTCATTGCAATCAAATGAACAGGCCACTGTTGGCTCCATATTCGCCGTTTCTTTTTTTGTTATAATATAATTCAAAAATTTCTGTAATTTTTAAAATTCGTAATAGTTTTTCCTGTTTACGTCTTCGAAAGTTCATTTTAGACTTTTACTACCTCTCACCAACTTAATAACAGTTTTATACACGTTTTAGGTTAGGAACGCTTCAAAATCATAAGCTGATACTATATTTTTTGGAAGTTGGCAATATTAAATAAATTACGGTGTCGCGCCGACGTAAATGTAATAACTACGAGCATGCGCGTTTAAAAAATTATAAACTTATTTCTAGTGAAAAAAAGTATTATTCTAGTATTGTAACTTGTCAAAGTTTCTAACTGAAAAAAGTATAATGTAACTCAGGCTTTAGGTATAGGGAATACCGATACCAAACAAACTGGCTTAAAAAAATACATCTGAAAATGTAATAAAATTAACACTATACACTTTAACTTAATTAATCACTCGTTTTCGGTTGTTGTTTATTTGGCTTGTAAAATTTCCAACCTTACCTAGTTTTTCATTCGTTTCTTACATTGTAAATATAGCTACCAATAACAACTAGTACTAACACTACGAAAATTACTACTTCCAATATACTCCTTATCATCCAGCTAGTAATGTTTTCCATGATTCCATGCCACTGGTTTTTCCACCGCTATTATCTGTATAGGCTATTATTCTTCCTTGGATTCTTAGCTCGCTATCTTCCAATTTTTTATATAAATTTATTTCTCACTTATTACTTAACACTGATGGCAGGATCGCCATGAACGGATATCATTGGGTAGTTGTTAAGTGCGGCGGCATATCTACCCTGACACCTTATATAGTTCCATCGGTTCGATTGCTAAGTAGGGGATTAAGAAGAACACAATCATTTAATAGTGATGATGTTTAGTGACAAAGTCTAACCAAACAAGTCAGGGTTACAGTTTAATCGTTGATTGTATAAAGGGAACATGTCCAACATAGACGATTTCGAGAAAATTGAAAAAAACGTTTTATTACACAAACGGTAAGTCAAACTTCAAAATGCAGTACAGAAGAAATAGAGGGCCAAGCATCCCAAATACAATGAGGTATAACATGAAGAGCTGAGATGGAACATAAAAGTGACAGGTGATTTTTTAACAGCTGGATTTATTTCCTTGATACAATAAACCGTATTATCATGCAAACATAATGCAAATAAAGGTAATAAAACAATTGACTGTCTCGACCCTTACTTCGTGGAACATGCTCATATTAGTGTTTTTAAATGAAACACAAGGTCTCTAGTTAATTCCACAATATAATACAAGTTATTAAAAATTCTAAAAAATGATGCAGAACATAGGAACAGTTTTTAATGTAAACTGTAGAACATCAAAAGATATTTTAATAACAACTTATACATTATTTTTATTCGGAATCGTACTCCAAGGCAGTAGTGGGCCAATTTTCAAATTGAGTGTAGAAGGGTTGATGTTCGTCAGGAATATACTTGACGATTTTTGCGTCATCTTTTATTTTCTTTGCCTTAATCAGCACTTTTTGTGTGTATGCTCGGTCATTAGGTAACTGTGGTTTATTGGCAGTTTTCGCTAGGTAATATTTAGATATTATGAACCCATCTATGTAATCGTTTGCAATGACGTAACCAGGTGTAGAACTGTTATAAATGAAGTGTTTGTACGTAGAAATGCTAAATTTCTGGTGATTTTCCCCTGCTCCCCTCTTCCTAGTAATGGTTTCTGTACAAGTTTTTTTTAAATAGTTAGGTCATCAACTCTTGTAGTCCAGTATATCTTCGGTTTGAACTAATTTGACCACAAAATATGGTCGAGTTTTCTTTGCATTAGCGATAATAGAAACATATTCCATTGGTGTAAAAATTCGATATAGGCGTCTCACTATTCTTTTAATTAGACCAAAATCCCTGTCACATGGCAGGAATGAATGGCCGCGAACAGGAAAATATTGATGAATTTCGGTAAACCTTCCATTCATTGTGAGAGCTGATAACAATCTAATAATGATTGATTGATTAAGATATGTAGTTCGGTAATCTCTTTTGGTATTGTATCTAGGTAATCTTTTAGAAACCTTGCAACTTCGTTAGAACCCCTTTTGGTGGTACCTTCAAAGTATGTGTAAAATTTAGCATCATTGGTTTTTAAATTGTGAACACCAAAAACATATTGCCAAAGTTTTCGAAGGTAGAACATATCGTTTACTGGCATAAAATCGAAAACAATCGCACCTATATGGGCACACAAACCTCGGACATATTCAATTTTTTTATAGAACTTTGAGGCACGTCTTTTATGTACGATTAGTTCTGCACTAGCCACACGCTTTGCGTTGTCGTTTAACACCTGTGATTTTAGTTTCACAGACAACTCTTCACATGTTGGACAGACATCTACTTGTGGTCTACCAAACCGGTATCCAAAATTTTCGTTGAACTGCTTTAAGTAGTATTCGTACTTAACGCGTTTTGCAAGATCTCCATTTTCCAAACAAAACATTTCATACATTTTTTTACTGTTAAGGTCAATTCAAGGTATTTTAATGGTTTACTACCATAATGGGTTTCTTTCGTCGGAAATGCAGAAATATGAGCATGGATTTTACAGATGATAGCGTCAGGTAAGGCATTACCTCGATTACCATGACGACCACGTTTTTCAATAGGTCTAGAGTTATTCAAAAGTAGTGTAGTATACTTGATAAAGCATAAAGATTCAGAAATGCTTTTTTACATACTTCACGTCGCACGCTTCCGTTCAAAACATGATATTTGAAATTACCTCGACGATTCTGCTTTGGTTCCGGATATTTTGGCCTACGTCTTTTAATATCTTCAACATCCACAAGACCCATCAAAAAAGTATCTTGTTCTTTTTTGGGCTTATCACAGTAAAGCGATTTGAAAATCATCATCTTTTCATCGTGTGACATCTCCATACATTTTCTTTTACATCTAAAATTTAAATAAATTTAGTATTACCTAAAAGACTGTGACTGATCAAATTTGCAAAACTTTCTTAAATCAATGGAATACTTACTTACAGTCCGGCCCTGTTTGTTTTGCAGCTCTCTCGGTTCCTTTTTGACTTGTATACTTTTGCCCAAATAATCTTGCTTGAATCCGTTGTACTGGCTCGGGTGAGCTGAAAATCAACAGGGTTCATCTGTGAGATGTCTTGAACAATATTCAATCACAAAGTTGGAAATTTGTTATACTCCGGAGGCTGTAGCGTGCTAACAAGGCATGTAACAAAAAGTGGCCGGCGACGACATACACACAGGATTTTTTTCTAAAAACCGTTTTTTCTTGTTGTTATTGTTTAAAAATGTAAAAATTACTCAATTTTTTTTGAAAATTCTAATTTTTTTGGGGGGTAAACCAATACTTTTCTCGCATATTAGATAGGTTGGGCGGAAAAGCAATAGTAATGACTTAAGAATGCACTTACAAGAGTAGCATGATATTAAATAATGCAAATAATTAAAATTTTCCTCATATGGTGATAATGATGATTTAACAAAAACATTTTCTGTACCTACCAATATAACATAAATTCTCTAGGTATAGTTATTTTGTGAACATAGTTTTCGCAATATTTGTTGTAAAAATTTTTACTGAATGTCTTTCTAATATATTTCTTTTATTTAATGTGAATTTACTTATTTCAGAAAGTATTGGTAATTCCTAACATGGAAGACTTGGTGATACCTGTGATGAATCCAGAATTGCCGGATTAGAATATTTTTAATTACTTACTTTTGTTGGTGATAGAAAAAAATACAGGGCAAAAGTGGTATTTTCAATAATTTACAATTTTTTTTTGTTGGATACAAGGATATAGAAAGGCCCAACAATAACAATAAACGAGGTAATCATATAGCTATGCCGAACAATTTTCTCTTTTGCTATGGATTCTGTCCGAACAAACATCAGGTCGTTCTATGTCTTTGTATCTCTTTGTTTTAAATGTTTTGTTTGTAATTTTAACTCATTTAAATTTAAATTGTACATAATGTTATGTCAGTTTTTGCATTATATTCCGAGGACCAAAAATGATTTATTTTTAAAAGATAGACAATTAGCAGGCAATAGATTTAAATATTTGGAATTTCGAAAACCGTTTCGAGGACAATTTGGCACTTAGAAATTTTATTCATTTATATCCAGCATACACACATATAGAAATGAAATAATAGTATATTATTCATTGAGTGGGTAATTGATATTGCTCACTAGGATAAAGTTTGCACTACTATTCTTTTTCTATGACTATTAAATAATAAAAACTTTATTTTCGTTTATAATTTGTAACAAAATGACAACGCATAATAGGTTCGCATGCGTTAGTTCAGCCATATCTTTCGTAGTTTTTGCCCTTTTACGAACGCCCATGACACTAACCACTTTTTTAATTGTTCACAATTATGCGCTTCAACTGATTTGTGAGCAAGTACAGCACCATCAATTTGTTCAAATTATGGAAGTTACACAGAAGATAAACGATCGCTGCACTGGCGGAACTAGGCAATTTTTCAGGGGGGAGAGCATGAGTTAATGGAAATATGTAACCAAAGTTATAAAATCCATGAGAATGAAATAGTATATAACTGAAACAAGTGAACAATAATATTAATAGGACGGAAGTCATAACGCTACAGCCATCCATGCAAATTCCAACACAGTCTATGAATGGTAAATTGAGTTTCTCCACTTGGCTTACGACTATTTGCCCCAGAATTTTATGTGTTAGAACAGGCTCCTTCGTATCGGAGTCTAGTTCATAATTATCCGCATGGCACTCTATAAATCCCACGAAGTCTTCCTTCACTTCCTTGAATATATGTGATTACTAGTGACATTTGAGAAACGCGAGATACATCGAGTGGTCTCGTCAAACATACTGTAAAAATTCGCAGACTTGATTTTTGTAATTATGGTAGATATAATTTCTGCATTGCAAACATGTATTGATCGATTCTGGGTAGTTTTGCAGATATAAGTTGCTTCGGATGAAGTATATCTCAAATACCCTTTTAAGACTCTGTCTCCAGACGAAATTGCAGTAGTTCTCTGATGTTTTCCTCGTTAACTCAAGAGGTGTTAAATAATTCTCTATCGTCCTATGTTCATGAAATGGAATATTTTGCCTTGCTAAGAAAATAGCACTTCAAATTATTGGTACCAACATTTTTCTATTTTCTTCTACTTGTCTTTTCCCGCCTTCTGATAATACATTTTTTATATCAAATATTTGGGAATATAGAAATGATTCTCGTGAATGTATAGAAAATTTTTTTGTAACGCTAAATAGTTTTAGTCATACAAGTAGTTATAGCCATACCCCCCCCTTCAGATTCGCAAGTGGAACGCTGTAGGAAAAAGTGTCCGTGAGGCGCTGCGATCGCTAAGTTTACCCAATAAAAAGCGGCCTGTTGTGCGCTAATTAAAAATGATCCATCGACATCTAATATATTCATTAGCAGCTAACATCGCAAATATTGCTTACTAACGCCAGCGCAGATAGTTGCTAAAAAATGAATTATAAATTCTACAAATTTACAGAAACAGGCGGGCTAATGCTTGCGACCTCCGAAATCACACGAGGGCACTAAATCATCTGTCGACTAAAATCAAAGACAGATGGGCATTTGCGTGACTAAGCTAAACAGTGGAGATGGGGTGGGTTAATCAAATTAGCAAATTTAAAAGTTCTTAATGGGCGCCAGGTAAATCCTATCCTGCAAACACCCTAAGTGACGAACTTACCAACTAATGGTCTTGAAAGAAATATAAAAAAAATAATTGTAACAGCAGCAACGTCTTCCTAGATCCTATGACAATTGGTTAATTGAATCTGGCTCAAGCAATTGATAGCCATAAACAAGCACAAGCACCTAGCCATCGTTATCCTTCTCTCTAACCTTCATGTTTCAAATTGCAGATTTGTTTGTGGAGATAATATTGCTTTCCCGGCCATTATTGCATAAAAACAGTACGAAACATTTAAACTACCGCTCTTTGAAAATGCCGGTTGCGATTGTCATGTGAAGGACTATTTGAATATTGACGTATGTCACAAGCGGTGCCAACCGAATAAAAAAATCATTACAACAATTACCGAATATTCCGATAGTCTCTTAATGAGTTTAGTAATGACAATAGATGTTGTCGTTGATTGAAAATAATTAATGAAACAAATACTACTACAGTGGGCCGAAACTAATTCATGCACTGACACTGATACACGAGGCGGCCGGGAGTCTAATGTTTTACGCATGCCCAGAAATAATATTATTTAAAAAACTCGCATCCACCCGAAGGTTATTAGCGACGGTACAATCGAAAACTTATATTTTGTACAACGTATTAATTGATTCGAGATAGTCAATTACGAGTCGCTGGGAAAAGTATTTTCCAAGTTTCTTCAGGTCGTCAGAAATGCTGTGCATGCCACCTGAATATGAAATCTAGGACAATCAATCAAGAAATGAATTACACTGTCTATTACGTTGAACGCAGTGCATTTTGGTGGAACGTCGTTTTAAAAGAGGTAAGAGTGAGGATATCTGGTAAGGCACATGCGTAGGCGAGTAAGAATCACTTGCGTACGTCGATGGCCCTCGTTCTAATTTGGCACCGAAAGACGTCAGTTTTAATTTGCCGTAATTTCGAATAAAAACCTTCCCAATCCCGATTTCGTACAGGAGGAATCGGCGCATGAGTACTGAAAACTATTCTATCTCAATTTTTTATGTGATCCTCTTTAAACTGATGATATAAATGCATGTTGCCGTGGGGCCACCCCGTGCCATATAGTTTAAACCGAAATTGTTTAAACAATTGGAAGGAATTGTTATTTGTCAACCGTATAATTTTTTTTATATTCTTTATTAAAATACAAATAAAAAAGGTCCTATGACTTTTCACGAGAAAGTTAATATTTTTGGAGATATGAATTTTTAAAGGTTCGAAAAATCTCAAATTTGGGTACTCTTGACCCAATATTCAAAGAGTAATAAAATATAAATATTAATTTTTGTTAAATCTTTATACAATAGTTATAGTCCAGGCGGTAGAGCAGTAAAAGTAGGGTATAATGGATTTTGTTTGATAACATTTTTATGCAGAAAATTGCCGAATATTGTGTACAACAATAATATATGTTTGACCACTCCAAAAAGTGCTTGCTAAATGCTGTAGAACAACAAATGTACTGAAATATAGAAAAATGTCCCATTTTTCGATACATTTGTGTCTAAAACTTTGAAACAAAACCTTAAATCTCAAAAAGTTACTCTTTCTTTTCTGTTTATTTAACGATTTCCTATAGGGTTATGGGAATCGTGAATCGAAAAACTTTAATTTTCCATGAATAATATGCGAAAATTAGTAAAAAATCGTACGTAAACTTTGAGAAATTTTTTCGGTAAGTAAAAATTGATAAATATTTATCAAATTTTCATAAAAGATAGTTAACATATGACAATTACGCTCAAAAATTTTTGTAACGATCGACTGCGTAGTTTTTCACTGCCACAATTATTAATTAACAAATTATAAAAAAGTTGATCGCGCGTACCTTGTTTAAACAACGGTGAAAAGGAGCACGCAATTTTTAACAGTTACTTGGTGTCATAACAAACAATAAGCAATTATAAAAATATACATTTTTAATAATTTTTCACAATTTTTTTAAATTTTGTCAAATTTTTTCCATTATAAACAAGGACGGTTAGTTATGATAAACAAATACCATTTAAGAAAGAAAATATACTTTTTATCAATATTTATTATTGAAACGTTTAATTAGTTGCATGATTTGATGAATATTAAGCAAAATTTTTTATAATGGAAAAAAGATGACAAAATTTTAAAAAATTGTAAAAAATTGTTAAAACGTAAAATGGATATTTTTATAATTGCTTATTGTTTGTTATGATACTAAGTAACTGTTAAAAATTGCGTGCTCCTTTTTCACTGTTGCTTAAACAAGGTACACGCGATCAACTTTTTTATAATTTGTTAATAAATAATTGTGGCAATGAAAAACTAGGCAGTCGATCGTTACAAAAATGTTTATGCGTAATTGTCATATGTTTAACTACCTTTTCTGAAGATTTGATATTTATCAATTTTTACTTACCGAAAAAATTTCTCAAAGAATACGTATGATTTTTTACTAATTTTCGCATATTATTAATGGAAAATTAAAGTTTTTCGATTCGCGATTCTCATAACATTATAGGAAATCGTCAAATAAACAGAAAATAAAGAATAAATGTTTTTGATTTAAGGCTTTGTTTCAAAGTTTTAGACACAAATGTATCGAAAAATGAGTCATTTTTCGATATTTCGGTACTTTTGTTATTCTACAGCATTTAGCAAGCACTTTTTGGAGTAGGCAAACATAGATTATTGTTGTACACAATATTAGGCAACTTTATGCATAAAAATTTTTGCGTTATCAAACAACATCCATTTCGATTGAACTATCGCGTGGACTATTAATAATATTTCTTAATAGAGATTTAAAAAAATTTAATTGTTTATACCTGTTTTTAATTGTTAATTTTGTGCGCTCACAAGTATGCGTCGCTACCTTTAAGTATCGCCGTCTCTCTCTGACTCGTGCGTTGCATCGGCCTCTCTGTGCCCTGAATCATTGGTTGCGTTCAGAAAACACAACTGTTGCACAACCGTTGAGTAAATGTTCTGTGAACGCCATTTTTCTGAGCGGTTTTCAATTGCGCTCAGTGAGCACAACACGTTGCAGATTGTGATGTTTATATAAAGATCTATGGCTTTATTAATAGTAAACAAAACAAAGATTATATTTAGTAGGGTTATATATGATTTAATTAAAATATTACAACATAAGTGATGAATATGAAGCGATTTATACATATAATAATGTTACATACAGCATAACAGATACCAAAAATGTTCACGAATAATAATAATAATTAATTCAAGCATTTCAATCGAACAGATACATTTAAATACCTATATAGCTCCTGCAGACATCCTAAAATGCTTCTTAAAAACTAAATCATTGTATGCTGGAATTATTTCTTCGTAATAATTTCTGTTTTTTTCTCGAATACCATGTCTTCTCACGTTATAATCATGCAATGGTTCCTGTAAATTTTCTACTACATGGGCTATAATATTTTGGTTAATATCTATTACATCACCATCATCTAATAATGCAAGAATTAAATTGTTTCTAGCCCTAGCCATAATTTTAATTTCTCAAATATTTATTCCAAAGACAATACAATCTATAATAAAGATTATCTATGATCTTTCCAAAAAATAATCGTTCAGAAGACATACGTCAACCATTCGTTGCTCAGTGAGCGCTCACTCAACAGTTGAGTTATAAGGTATGTTTTCTGAACGCAATCATTATTTATCATTTATCTTAAAAACTATTAACTTTATCAAGATTGTTAACTTTTGTAAAATTGATTCCAGAAAAAAATAAGTTAGAAATAAATTGTACACATTTTAATTATTAATAACATTGCTCTCTTTAAGAATTTTGATAATGTTCATGGTTTTTAAGATAAATGATAAATAATGATTGAGGACACAGAGAGACCCATGCAGCGCATGAGTCAGAGAGAGACGGCGATACTTAAAGGTAGCGACGCATACTTGTGAGCGCGCGAAATTAATTAAAAAACAGGTATAAAGAATGAAATTTTTTAAAATCTCTATTAACAATAGTATTATTAACTATTGTATATAGAATTAAAAAAATATATTATTTATATTTTATTTTATTTTTTAATATATTTTTCATAGGTTAAAAGTACCCAAATTTGAGATTTTCGAACATTTAAAAATTCATATCTCTAAAAATAATAACTTTATCGTGAAAAGTTATAGGACCTTTTTTATTTGCATTTCAATAAAGAATATAAAAAAATTGTCCGGTTCAAAAATAACAATTCTTTCCAATTGTTTAAACAATATGACACGGGGTTGCCCCATGGCAACATGCATTTATATCATCAGTAGGGCAATTTAAAGAGGATTGCATAAAAACATTGAGGTGGAATAGTTTTCGGTACTCATGCGCCGATTCCACCTGGACTAATTCCACTTACACAAAACTACACTGCGCCGCAAAATTAACGCATATTTTGTAAAATAAAAAAATCTACATAACAACAAAAATTCCACCCCATACCGTAAGAAACCCATCGCCATAGCTGTCATTTTCTGCAATATTACGTTGAGCATATCTCTCGCCAGGACGTTTATACACTCTCCTACGACGATCATCACTAAACAGACAGAATCGTGACTCGTCCGTAAACAATTGTTCCATTCACGTTTGCCCCAATTTTGATTTCTCGGGCAAATTGAAGACGATGCCTGCGATGGTTTACGGTTAGAAGTAGGGATGCGCAAAATATTGAAAACATTGATGTTGACATAAAATGATACCTCGAATATGCACTATCGATGTTGTAAAAACATCGACCTGAAAATATCGACGTTTCTAAACATGGATGTTTTTAAGAATATGCCATATGGCAAGAAAAAATTAAACTGTTAATAAATTGAACATCATTTTTATTCAATATATCTGAATGATACATCTAATAAAATTTATATGAAAAGATGAATAATACATTCGAGAAGTAAACAGAATAGAAAATAACAAGACATAGTTTGATACTTAAATGATATTAATGAGATGACAGCACAGGCGCAATAATGCCTCCTTGCAATTTTGTATAAGTGCATCTTTTTCCATAAGAAAGTCAATGTTTTTCAGTTAAGCTTGGCAACAAACTACGACGCATATTTTAAAGCATTCATATTAAATAATAAATAAATCAGAGATGTTATATTAAATGTTTAATTTACTTTCTACTTTCTTTAATGGAAATATAAGAAAACATCGATGTTCCCTAAAAATATCGAATAAAAAACATCGAACATCGAAATACACAAATCGATGTTTTTGAGACATCAATACATCGTGCGCATCCCTAGCTAGAAGAGGACCAGTTACGGCTCTATACGGAGTAATACTACTTTCTGCCAGCCTTAGATGCACTGTATTTTGTCTTATAAGTTAATTATATCTATGAACAAATTCTTTCTGTAGTGAATCGATTTTGTAGTACCTACATTCTCAAAAATCGTTTTTGATTATTATTTGTCACTATGTGACGTCCTTGGCATGCCCTCTTTGGTTCGCACCAGTCTCTCTATACCGTGCCAGTACCCTGGAGATCGTAGATTCGGTCACGCCATAGCGGCGTCACTTAAACTTGTGTAACATGAGTGCCATTGCACCAGCACATTCTTCACGTAAAATATTTCTCATCTCACGTTGCATCACTCTTAATAACGTTAGAAATCAACAATAGCAGTAGAACAACGCAAAATGTCGTCAATAAACAATAATTCAACCTATCAGTTAATTTTGTACACGGCATTATTTAATTTTTGAATTCAAAAACCTTTGTGTTTATAGTCAACATCCAAAAAGTTGTTGGGTACAGTTACAAACTGTCATAGTAAGTTATTGGCTTGCATTCAAATATTGTTCTCAAGTGGATTTTTCCGTTTTACAAAATATGCGTTAATTTTGCCGCGGAGTGTATTTTTACTTCCAGACACCCAATGTCAGATAAGGAAGTATTGTTATGGCGCGAAAAAAGTCGGGGTTTTTGCGAAAATATCCGTTTCATGACTATTTAAGGCGACTGAGTTTGAGCATGATGTCGGTGCGTCCGTATGTCAATTTTTGGTCGCTTCACATCTACCTTAAGGAAGTGAGATATCATTTTCAAATTTTGAATTTAAGAGTTTATGGACATAATGCAGACCCCAGTTACTTTTGATTCAAATCCGTCAACGGGAAGTGGTAGTTTACTTGAAGTTTTTCTTAATTTTAGGCATCCAAATTATAAAATAATGGAACAAATTTCAAATAAGACTTGAAAGTAATTAAATTCTGAACAGCTTTTGTTTGAAACAATTTTTCAAAAAATGTAGTTTTATTTTATTTTTGGCTTTAGGGCTGGACCCATGCTGCCAGAAACTACGTGCGTGGGTCCAGCCCAAAAAGAATAGAAAATTCTTAAATATCTATTATAGTGAGATTTATTCAACTATTTCAAAACAAATCAATAGTTTTTATTTAGTGTATGACATGACTGCCAAAAACTTGACATGTATCGTGTGTGAGGAAGTATTGTGCTGATCACAACGCATTTGTAATAAATTATTTCAGATCACTCCGATTCTGGATCGTCATTTGATATAGCACTACGGGCACATTTGTCTGCTTTTTCATTGCCATTAATACCGCTGTGGGATGGGATCCATATGAAGTTGATACTGGAGTTTTCTTGAGCCTGTATTAGCAATTCGAATTTTATAATTTTCTTTTTTGCGATAGATCTGTTTTAAGTTTAACAAGGACCTGAGAGAATCAGTAAAAATCAACGTGTTTGGTATGTTGCAAGAATTTATGTTCGAGGGCCTTAAGTGCAAAAAGTTCGGCTGAGAAAATAATCAACGTTGGAGAAAGTTTAAATTGCAGTGTGAGATTAGTTGTTACAATTGCTGCACCGACTCCCGTTTCACATTTAGATGCGTCTGTATATATGTTGATTAAATCCTGTTATTCTTCCAATATTTATTTAAGATTAGGTTGGATGTATAGAATAAATTACATTATATACTCACAAAAACCACTACTTTATTTTTGAGACCAAAAATACATGTGTTGTTGTTTACAACCAATTTTTAGGTCAAGTTTGTAGAGGGATGAACATAGAAGAATAGTTCTGTGGTAACACTGTGTTTTATATCTTGCATAATACACTACAAATACCCCGTCACAAATTTAAACGTGCCGGCGGTTTAATTACCCTTCTCGGCCTTTTCGATAAAGTTACAAGTTTATCTAGACGTTGATCAACCTACACAGTTAGAACTAACTCGCTAGTGGCCGCATTTGTAACAACATCTTTTTCTTCAATTTGTTTTTTATTATTGTCTTCACTCTTGCTTGTACTGACCCGCACTTTACTATCACTAACTGCAGGAAAATAAATTGTATAAGCAGTGTTCTGCGTTCTTATCTTTAATAATGGGACAGCAAAATGCGGGAAGTCGTAATTACTTGTATATTTAATGGGCTCTGAAGGACCAACCGTATATTACTGTAATGACTGCTTTTACATGTATATGAGTTGGTTATTATATTAAATGAAATTCGATGATCACATGCCCGTTTTCTATATTTGCATTATTTTACATTTTTGTTCATATTGCGTCACAACTAAGAATATTACAACTGCTTATGGTACAATGAAATTGATATTTTTTTACTTTTTCGTGATTACTTCATGACAAGATGTGACATTAGATTTTTTAATGTTTTTTCGTTACTTGATTAACAATGTTTTTTATGATGATGAAATTAAGTTAAAAATGGGTTGTTATGGATATTTTATATGTCGTTCAAAGTGGGTAGTAACAAGGAGAGTTATGTGAGGATGTAGCCAATGGGGAATAGGGATTTAAATGAAACCGTCATGCGACTGTTGAAAACTCAGCCGATGCATGTATTTTTGTGGACAAAAGAAATTGTTATATAGTTATCTGTGGTTTTTATATGGAAGGAAGTTTGAAATGGGTTTTGTATGGTTAAATACATACGGTGCAGTGGAATAAGTGTTACCCCCCCCCTCCCTATTAACTACTCTATTTTTATATCTTAAGAAAAAAGCTCAAACAGGTCAATTTTTATATTAAACGTAGTATGTTATGACATAAAAGTTTCGACCCTGATATAATCCCTCTTCATGGGGGTGTTACCCCTTCGATTTTTTTAAATGAGAAAGTGCATCATGCGACACCTCATTTGAAACCTATTGGAACACTGATTTCAAAAATGCATAATACTTTGGTTCAAAAATTAACGGAGTCTGAGTTATTCGAGAGTTTTAATCTTACTTTGCAAGAATTCAATGAATTCTGTTGGCTTGACAGTAGGTTTTTTCATTGGAGGGCTGGAATTGTTTTGTCTTTAAATAAATCTTTCCTAAATTGTAAATGTTGGTAACTGAATTTAATCATTTAATATAATAAATTACAAGTAACGACTAAGGGTGTACTGAAAACTAAATAAATTTTAAACTTTAACAGTAACTGCAACTAAATAATGTTTTAACGTAAAAGGTGTTCAAAATGTTCCCCATTTACTTCTTGACAATAATACAGCTTATTTTGGGTTTCCTCTCTAACCCTTTGCAACATCTCTGGACTAATATTACCACATTCTGCAATAATTCTTTCGCGCAATTGTATCCACTTGGGTTTGATACACTTTGGATTTTAAGTAGCCCCATAGAAAAAAATCTAATGGGGTTAAGACCGGTGATCGAGGTGGCCACTCGATATGTCCCCGTCGTCCAATCCATCTTCCTGGAAAAACTGTGTTTAAATAATATCGCACTCTGACAGCATAATGAGGCGAAGCTCCGTCTTGCTGGAATATGACATGTTGATGAAATTCATGCGGGTGGTTTGTGATGATGTTATTTATTGCGGCGGTTATCTCGGTCTCTAACATATTCAAATAATTATCACCATTTAAATTCCCGTCAATAAATATTGGGCCTACCATGTAATTCCCTACTATGCCTGCCCATACATTTAGTTTTTGCGGAAATTGTGTGTGTGGCCTTCTCGGAATATTCTGGGATTTTCATCAGACCAATACCTCCCATTTTGCCGATATACATGTACGTTTACAAAAAATGTCACCTCGTCACTAAAACAAATGTGTCGGAGATAATCCTGATTGTGTGCAATAATATTTGTGATAGTCTCACAATATTCCATCCGTCTATCTGGGTCATCCTCTGTGAGCTCATGCAACATTTGTATTTTGTAGGGATGGAATTTATTTTTCTTCAACACCTTTAACACTGTCTTCTTATCTACTTCACAAGTCTGTGCTACATTTCTGGTTGAAGTAGATGGATTTACGACAAACTCAGTATAGAAACCTGCTTATCTTCGGATATAGGGTTTCTGCCAGGGGGCCATCCATAAAGTACGTCACACGAATTTTAGGACTTTTGAACCCATCCCCCCGTCCTTGTCACAGGTTGTCACATTTTTATAACCCTCCCCCTCCTGATGTGACGTCACACATTTTTTAAATTTATGTATGTATTTAAAAATAATCGAGAGAAAACAGCTATTTCCATTTTTTACTTATTTTTATTAAATAATAATCTAATAAAATCAACATAAAGTTCAACATTTTATAAAACCGAAAAAACAAACGACTAGACTATGACTGCCACTCGGCAAAAGTCAATCGTGAAATAAACAAAAGGAATGTATTGAAGTCACTGCGCCGGCGCGTGAAGTAGCACTTGTCGAAGATCTCTCAAACAACCGACGTGCGGAACGATAGAAAAGCGAGCGAGCACTCGCCGACGACTTAAACCTATTTAAATCCTTATCATTCAAAATTCTCGTGAATTTGAGTGTCTCACTTGCATTACAACGCTGCTCTAGAACTTAAATGACGTTGCATGAGAGATTATCGCATAGCGAGAATGCTAAATTATTAATAAATATAGATCAAGTTAGTACATTTTTAAAATTTTTAATTCACATCCAAACTTTGCGTTTTAGTATTTTAAATTTTAACATGTGACGTCACAAAAGTATTGACCCCCCATGCCCTTTGTCACACGATGTCACACTTCGGTGATACCCTCCCTCCCCATTAACGTGTGACGTACTTTATGGATGGCCCCCAGACCGTTTTTTATTTTCGACTCCACCTATTTCAAGAAATTTACCGACCACAGATTTAAAATAATGTCGGTCTATTGAGCGGTCAGGAAAGCGTTCATTAAAAATTCTGACCGCCTCATGATAATTACGACCAGCTTCGCCATAAATAACAATCATTTCGAATTTTTCTTGTAAATTGCGAGGTTGGTACCATTTTTATTATTCACAATAAACAAACTTATCTTCATGTAGTAACAAAACTGAAATTACTTCAAAATTATTTGACAGTGATAACTGATAATAATAAATTTGCTAGGTAACGAAAAAAGACAATTACGGTTTGAGAAAAAATCGTGACCTTCTCATAATCCGTTAATCTCGCATAACTCAGACTGTTCATTTTTGAACCAAAGTGTTATACATTTTTGAAATCAGTGTTTCAATAGGTTTCAAATGATGCACTTTCTCATTTAAAAAAATCGAAGGGATGAGACCCCCATGAAGAGGGATTATGTCACGTTCGAAACTTTTATGTCATAACATACTACGTTTAATATAAAAACTGACCTGTTTGAGCTTTTTTCTTAAGATATAAAAATAGAGTAGTTAATAGGGAGAGGGGTGGTAGCACTTATTCCACCGCACCATATTAAATATGTGGGAAGAATGATGTTTTTATTTTATGATATATACGGAATATATGAATTATGATATACAGGGTGAAGACAAAGTAAGAATTTACAGTAGGAATTAATTCAAATTCGTACAAGCAGGTAAATTACAATCACTTGACTTGGTTGGTGGAATATCAGATTCCTGTGAATCATCACCTTGTCTCTCAAGGTGTCTTTTCCAAATTAAATATTCACTTTTTATTTTACAAAGATAAGTGCGCTGGCCTAAAACTTCATCAATCTCAGCTTTAACCCAAGCTTTTCGATTTGTATTTCGATAGTCTCTACAAAGGACATTGTCTTTAAATTTAAAAGTTTCATCTCTTTTCTGTTTAGAAATTATAACATTTGGGATTTGATTCACATCACATGATGCTAATAAATCTAATCCTCATCTTATGCCTAAATACGAGGTTAGAAGGTGGAACTCCTGTACTGCACTGAATTGAATTTCGATAATGAAATAGAAATCTGTTCATGATAGTTTCTAATGAAACCGCTGTCTTTCGTTCATCCTTCAACCCTATATTAATACCATTTTTAAACGACCTTACAAGATTTTCAGCAAAACCGTTAATCGCGGGGTGATATGGTGGCGATGTTTAATATTTTATGCCATTATTAGCTAAAAAAATTGAAAATTTCCCGGACGAGAATTGAGGTCTATTATCTGTTACCACAACTTTTGCCATATAAAAACGCACAAAACATTCTCTAAATTTCTCCGTCGTGCTGTTTGCATCTCAATTTTTCACAATAACGGCTTCGGGCCATTATGTAAAAGTATTAATTATAACTAAAAACATTTTACCGCTTATCGGTCCCAAAAAATCGGCATGTATCGGCTAAACATATGGGATCCCCTTGCACAAACACTGCACTTATTCGCAAAATATTCTATGTCTTTGTCTAATGACGACCACCAAAAATAAGCTCTTGCATTAGTTTTCATTTTAACTATTCCTTCATGTGTATTATGCAACTCTAATAATAACTGTGCTCGCAATTTCACAGGAATTATAACCCTGAAACCACACATAATAACTCCGTTTTCAATTGATAATTCATCTTTTCTACGTGCAATTGGTTTAATTACCTCATCAGTAGTATCTCGGAACCCATATTGAATGTAATTAAATATCAGACCTAAAACCTTATCGATTCTAGTCTCTGATTAATGTAACTATAATCTTCTCCATTCCTCTTTTTCATATTATAGGCCCAAACCTTTAATTGTGCTACTTTTTGTAAAGGAGTTATTTTGGACTCGACAAAACTCTATAAATTGTCTCCACATTGCATTTCTCTATATTTTTTGTTATTTGTTGAGTCAAAACTCCATCAAAACGACTTATGTTGTATGTTTCAGTATCTAGTAACAACAATACTTAATAATTGTAGCTGACGGGACAGACAATAAATTGATGTAAGTGTACTAGATGTAGTCTGGTTATGACAAATAGGCGTTTTCATGGGTGATAAAAAACCTTTCTTATGGCTCTCAAAATGACATAACTGTCATCATTGAATGACACATTTCATATAGGAGTAAATTTATCAGGGGTAAATACATAAGATCATTTTTTTATTGATAAATACATGTTTAATTGTATGAGTTTTATTGCCATGGCAATAAATCGAGAAACAAGTGATTTTTTCTACTTCTCTTGATTCGAGAGTTTTTGCCGTGGCATTAAAATTTGAATACAGTTTGTAATATATTTCTCGATTAAAAAAAATGATCTCGAATGTATTTTAGGGAGATTAATACACAACTACATCTCGGAGTAACACTCTGTACAGTTTTTTCAATATTTTCTAGAGATTCTTGGCCAAATCTTGCCATTTTAAAATAATCTGACTGTGACATTCACGGCATAGTTGATTAACAGCAAGGCGGATATTTAACAGTTATTGGGAAAGCTAGGTAGCTTTCCCATCATTTAAAATTATAGTTAATTGGTCGATTTTAAGAAATTGAAGAAATATCATTGGCTGTTAGAATAGGCGTGTATTAATCAATGTAATAACCAACTGCTCTGTCAATGTGTTCACAAAATTCGTGCCTTTCCAATATCAAAGGTTCTGACGCTTAAGTTCGCTCTGTGTCAGTGTGTTATTCTGGGACACCTAGTGTATACAGTGTAATATACTATAGTCATAGAAAAAATAATGCAACTTTCAGTTTAAACAATTGTTTTCACATGAATTGTCCTTGAATCTAATAAACTGACAATAAAACCAAAATATGAAATCGTTTATTAATCGTTTGTATTAAAAAATATATTTGTGATTTGTTAGCCAAATTAGTATTTTGTTTATATTTATTTTAAACTTTTTACTATTTAGAGTCGCTCAGTGGAGTTTATTAATATTGTGTCTACTTTTATATATTCTTCCAAAATTTTAAAATATTATTGAATATATTGTTGTTTTAACAACAAATTTATATTGATAATTAAGAAATATTTGTATTACCATTTTACGCATTTTTTTGTAAGTGTATTTTATTCCATTGTTGAGCTTATGTGAGGCTGTTTTTCCTGTAAGCTGGTGTTAGATATACTTACTTTAAACTCAATGCTATAAAATTTCTGTAACATTTTTAAATTAATTTTATAGTCAGCCATATTGTAGAAGTAGTTACTTGAGTATTTTCACTGTAGCACCGTTAAAAGATTTTAAAACTATACCATTTTCACTATAACTGTGATACATTTTCGAAGAGTTATTTTGCATTATCTGCAATAATTTTAAATGAAAATTTAATGTAGGTATTAAAATTGTGCAATTTGTTTTGATACAAAATGCAGTGGGGAAATGGCAGATGATAAATTCCAAAAATGATAACTGTAGGGATTAAAAAAAGTTTTTAGTCTAGTTTTAGTTGCATAATTCCCTTCTGTCTTCCTATAAACCAAAAACAAATCATAGTCTTCTCATCATAACGTTCGGTGTCCCAAAAAGTTGGGTTACTCAGTATCCAATCATATTTTACTTGGAAGCTTCCCTGGTGTCCTGTGTAAGAAGGTCTTCTCTCTCTCTCTCTCTCTCTCTCTCTCTCTCTCTCTTCTAGCCGTTTTCTATCCTTTGGATATAGGCCTCTCTCATATTTTTCCAGTTTTCCCTGT
The DNA here is from genome assembly GCA_963921935.1 of Galeruca laticollis. NCBI lineage: Eukaryota > Metazoa > Arthropoda > Insecta > Coleoptera > Chrysomelidae > Galeruca > Galeruca laticollis. The sequence continues at coordinate 149,743,532 of OY998179.1, read as the reverse complement.
TCTGTGCCACTTGGTTCCAGTTAAGTCCGGCTGTTCTTTTGATGTCATCATACCATCTTTGCTGTGGTCTGCCGGTGCTTCTTTTCTCCCCCTAAGGTCTCCATCTTGTTATTTTTCCGCTCCAGTTGTTTTTATTTCGGGCAACATGTCCGGCCCAGTTCCATTTAAGACTGCCTATTCGCCTCACTATGTCCTCTACCTTGGTTCTATTTCTTATCCACTCATTGGTTTTATGGTCTTTAAGCGTTATTCCTATCATTTTTCGTTCTATTGATCTTTGGTGTATCTTTAATTTATTTAAGATTTTCTTTGTCTTACCTTACTTTAAGTCAATTGGTTACTTTTTAGTCTTCTGTTCGCAGTTATGGTTAGAGTGATTCTTGCGTGATTGTAGACCTACTAGGAAGCATGGAGAATTTTCTGGATATTTTAACATGTTGCTTACCAATCCATATATCTATGACAAACTATTTACCCGTTTACAGCATTAATCATGACACTAATGGGCTAATAACTATGTGAAGTACCTAAGTAATCATATTTAAAATTTTTAATGAATATTCAAAATTTGGTATATTGTTTTGACAAGTTAACTTATTATTAAGTTTAATATTCACTTACTTAAATAATTAATCATATTACAGTCAATGTGTTGATTCATAGATTACTATTTGCTTACCACTGCATTTATTATATATGTGAAATTAAAAAACTAAAAACTGCAATGTAATGCGAATATTTTTATATAAAAATATCGAACAAGTAACGTGGTAGGTCAGATATCTAGCCCTTTTTCATCAACTTACATTTCCTGTAATATACCTTTATATCTGTGTAAATTTTCTCTTCTATTTTGGATTACATTTTGTTCTTTTATATATCTTCAACCAATTTAAGAATATTCAGCAGTATTTGCTAATGGTGTAAACAGAGAGTCACATCCTTTAATCAGCCTCATTTTAAGGCTTTTACCGAGTCAATTAAACATGGGAACGCCAGTCGATTACATTCTAACAGCCTTATAACAAATACTACGTCTGTGCAAGATCTTCCGCTTTGAATAATTTCTTCTAATCACGATTCACTTGTGTATTCATTTTATTGATCAATAAAAATATTCGCAGTTACTTTATACCGATTTTCTTTTACCTATTGTAAAAAAATTATGGTTATTTTTCATAAGTTAAATCCATTTTATCTCTATTAGTGTGAGAATCTTTGTGTATTTTGTAACTTATGAACAGAAATTGTTATCAACATATAAATGTTATAAAATAAATACAGAAAATTAAAAAAATATATATTAATTTCATCCCAAAGTTAACAATATACTTGAACATATATTTTCTTGAGTTTATAAGAAAGAATTAGATATAGTTTAGTTAAATATTCATGAAAGCACGATGGGATTTTGCATTCTGTGCCCTTTGAGACAATATATAGTACAAAATAAATTCTGCATGTACTCGAATGGTACTTTGCCAGGTATATCGGCACCACATAAAAAGCAACGTTTTTTCACTTCTCTGATGATTCTCCGTTCGGTTACCAGCGCCCTCTGAAACAAATATAATATTAGGCACATGAAAATATCAGAGGGTTAACGACACTGTCGCCACACTTGAAAAGGTTAGTAGGAAAATTTAAAATAAAACCTGATTCAAGTTTAATGTCAAATTGACAAAATTATCGGATGACAAAATTGTTGTAAACATATTGCAGGTAAATGAAGAGCAGGAAAAGTAAGAAAACTTAGATGTAGAGAAAAATGCAGAACCACCTCATGCGGAAAGATTTCAAGCCCTGGAAATAGCTCCCATTTGGTTCGAAAAACAAACTGACAGAAATACTGTGAGTTTGCTACAGCTAAAATGAATTCGTGATGTACCAGCGATGAGAAAAAATCTGGCTTACGTCAAATGATAATTCGCAAATATTTTAACTCTTTAGACCAAATACATATTTTATTTCTTGATTACCAAATGAAAATTACCAAATATTTTTAGCGTATTAAACAACATAGTACATGATATGTATATTAATTTCATGATTTAAGGGCAGTGTTTTAGTAATTTAAGGAAATATGTCATCTCTTAACAATTTCATAATAAATATTGATTTTTATTAATAAGTTTAATTTGTTTTTGTTGTTTTTAATAATTACCTATGCAATATTAACTATGTGCATACACTGTGTTATTTATAAAATGCGACATAGGGTTTCCTGTACAAAACTGTCAAACGTAAGCTGCGAGCTAACTTTTTTACCAAATAGCGTTCGTGAAAAATAATAACGGATTTGAAAAGGTCGTTAAAAAATAAATTCAAGTGCACTTTTAATTTTCTTACATTCGGTCTGGTTTACTAAGAAAATGTATAATAATGTTTTTAAAAGTTGTATGCCGTTTTTATAAAACTTTGGAATACTAAGGACCGGCGCCGATGTTGTCGACTTGGTACTTGGTTCTCAAAAGTTGAACGTAAAGGGTGCTAAATTTGGAGATCTTGCCGGCCAATTTATTGTACCCCCTCGACCTATCCACGTATTTGGGAAAACAGTATCAAGGTATTCCCGTACATCCCTACTGGAATGAGCCGGGCAACCATCATGTTGATACCATACTGAAACATTTCTAGGTGCGGCATTTGCAATTTGAGGACCTATTTCATTTTGGAGAAGATTCAAATATTCTTGGCCATTGAAGTATTACTTAGGTAGAGAGGATCAATTATTTTATCACAAAATATGCCGATCATACGTTAACTTTTTTCTTGTATTGGGTATGAGACAATTTTATTTTACATGGATTTACTGTATCCCAATACCTTTGATTTTGTTTGTTAGTTTTTCTCTTTAAAACAAAACTAGACTCGTCGGTAAAACAGATGTATCTTAGAAAATGCCTATTTCGGTTGGCTTTGTCTATCATAATTTTGCAGAAAAATTGTTTATTAAAATAGTCTTGCTCAAAAAGTTCTTGCACATCATAAAGTTTGTAAGCTTTGAAGCCGTTTTATCTTAGAACACTGTGTACTCTAAAAATACTAACATTTAAATCTCGTGCCACGCGTCTAATGGTGGTCCTAGGGTTTTCGACAAAAGCCAACAAAATGGACAGGTCAATCTCCATTAATGTTGTTCGATTTCTTCGTCGGTGTTCCGGTTTTAGGCACAACGTGGTTTCAAATTGTTTAATAATTTGATGTATCCTGTTATGCGTTACATCAGTCTGACCATTGGACATATTAAATAAAAATTGTTTAATATCGCGACTTCTGTGACCGCTATAATACATACGAACAATTTGCACAGTTTCTTCACGAGTAAGCATTTTACAACAAGTGGAAAAATAAATAATAACTAACTGATAAGAATTAAAAACTACCAAAAATATAAACAATAAAATAAATCAAATAATGGGAAAACACGAACAATTATAATAAATTAAAAATTATTAAAATATGAGTCTAAACTTAAAACCACAAATGAACTTACAAAAATATCGACAAACGAAACAAGAAATTATTCACAAGTACACTAAAATAACAAATCTAATAGCTTCAAAAATACTTATTCGCTCTAAAGATTACAAATTGTCAAGAATGAAAATGACATTATTTGGAAGGCTACCTACTAGATTTTGCTTTTTAAAATTGATACTAAATTGTCTGAACTTTTCTTTATTTTAAAATTAATGTTTTTTAGATTAAAATTGTGAAAAAAGAACTAAAAACTTTGTCACAGCGTGGGATCGAACCGCCATCCTCCACATTCAACTTTCAAATTTCGCGTACCAAATACCAACTCGGCCATCTCGGTCCTGGTTTTTTGTATTCGAAAGTGATATAAAAATGGCGTACGACTTTTAAAAACATAGTTATGCATTTTCTTATTAAACCAGACCGAATTTAAGAAAATTAAAAGTGCACTGAATTTATTTTCTAACGACCTTTTCAAATCTGTTATTTGGTAAAAAAGTTAGCTCGCGTTTGACAGTTTTGTGCAGGAAACCCTATGTCGCATTTTATAAATAACACAGTGTATGTACATACAAATACATTCATTCGATTATCTAAATGACCTACGACAACAATTAGTCCAGTTAATCGAGTCTCTACTGTATACCTAATAAAATAGATATGAACCAGAGATCCCCATTCACTTGATCTGTAGTAAATGTGATGAAAACATTTAGAGCATCAGAGGACCATGTTATGTGTCGTTATTTTCAGGAAAAATTTATATTTTTTAAATAATTATTATATATGCCATTCTTTAACTCTAAATAATTGGAAAATAAAAAGGAATGTTACGAAATCGTACACTGGTGCCGACGATATCCAAACGTTAACATTTTGGCGGGATCGCGCGGATTTCTGGGATGGATTTTTTGTGATTGTTTTGTAGAAATATTTCTAAGAAGGTCAATTGTTTGTTGGGAGCCGCAATCGAGAAATTTCAGGAATCCGAATGTTCCAGAACGGGTTTAATATATAAGCGACTACCTACGGACCGCAGTTCAGTTTACAATTTCATCTCGTGAGCAGAACAGTGAAATAGTTAATAATAAAGTATTAAGTGTAAGTGAATAATCAGTGTATTTAATATGAATTGTGTGTACATAAACTAAGTATAAGTGGATAGTTAAGTGTATGAATAAATTAAGTGTAATAAGTACGATTACGGATAAAAGAAAAGAAAATAATCTTCTATATTAATAAATCTGTAAACATCCTGCGAATAGATATTTAAAACAAAATTTTGCGATAGCGTGACCTAGATTCTCTTTTAAGAGCTTGTACTAGCCATAATAATGCCAACAAAATTATTAGAAATAAAGATATTGCATAATGTCGGAACGAATCGAAAAAAATATTAAACACCTTGTTGGAATTATACAAACAAAGTAAAGATAAATAAAATACTTTAGAACAGACGTAGTTGCTTACACAGCAAAAATAACCTAAAGAGCATAAGAGAAAATTTTATAGAAAAGGGGAAACGTGTTCGTCCTACAGAGAGACGTAGTTCGTTCGCGAGTGTCGGATAGTTTTGATCCCAACCGTAGGAGCAAGATAGCGTCCCCTATCACCCTACACGGGTACGTTTGTCAGTCCGGGTAAAATATTTAATTATTCTAATTTTTATTTTGGTGTATTGTTCTGGAATTTACTTTCCTTGCGTCTTGATCTGAGTGGTAATATTTAGCTATCATCGGCGGTAAGGACTGCCCCATACAGATAAGACCCCGGGAAAGACTCTAGAGGGTGATTCATCGTAAACTTTCGGGCGCGAGTGCTGGAAGATCCAGATTCGTTGTTGCGTGGTATCCATCGGGCTCTCAAACACCGAGACCTAGGAAAGCGGACATTATGTAAGTTTTTGAATTTCTTTTTATATATTAATGGGATAACAGTTTTTTCTTTGCTGTCTTAACTTGAGATTTTATTTGGGCATACTATACACACTGAACCGTGACCCCAAGAGTTAGGAAAGCGGCATAAAAAATTTGGTTAGTGACGATCATTTGGTCGAGATAGAATACAGGGAGAGCCAATCCCTGGGAATATAAAAACCGTTTACCCCCGACCATTTGGATCATTTGTACCTAGTAAGATAAAAATTTCACGTAGAAGTAATTGCGAATTTCTTTAACGACAACGAAACAGGTTTTTCCATTCCTGTGCTAAATTTTAGGCAGAATAAGAAAAATTATACTTTTGAATATCGTGAGCACCCTATGTAGACTATATTGATTGATTTGCCGTGTTCTATCTATCATATTTAGCAGTTGTTGTGATCATACGTTAATTTTGAACCCTCAGCTAACTATCCCGTTAAGTAAGGGATATACATAATCAGCTGAAAGGTCGTCAGTCAGCGGAATCATATTTCTCGAGTAATTTAAAGTTTTTTTTGATAACGATAGTGCAAACGCAGATTTGTTTTCAAATAACTTTCACGTCGGCCTAGGCTAACAAAAAGAATATTGCACGAGGTTTTAACAGATAGAAAATAATACAGGGTTCGTTCAATAGGGATAATAGCCGCCACTTTTATATCGTTTAGATAAGTGTAATAAATGCGAATATCAAATAGAAAAATTTAAATCAGTAACTTTCAGAACACACGGTAAAATGTATTTCTTATTTCAAATATAATAAAAGTAGAATTCGACATACTTTTGTTTAGCAAAAATGAGACAGAACCATAACAATTTGCAACAATAAAAAACATTTTACTAGGTCAAATTTAAATGATTGTTTTGTATACAAGGGTATATCTCTGCAAATCGAATAATTTGATGTCCGAGCTTTTTTTTAAAGGTTCAATAAGTTTTAGCTGAGTTAGTTTTTATCAAAAGGTTAGTATATAACATATTGATGCTTTATGCATGAAAATGATGTAAAAACTTGAAAACATTAGCCCGAAAAAAAAACAATTTAGATATGATTTCTCATTCCCTCACTATGTCCAAATTGAGAAATTTTGATTTAAAATGGATTTTTTAAAAATCACTTTTCCTTTTAGCGCTGAGTGCTTTCAATATAATATAAAGGGTATTTCAGACATTGTAAAAAAGCCAAAAAAGTTATGTTATATAAAAAATCAGATCAAGCAATTAAATATTTTTATTAGTACCAGTGACTAATGGTCACTCCCTCACACAGTTCTATATTTCGCGCTAAAATTGTTCTGGTAAAAATGTATTGGGAACTAAATTGGCAACACTGCCGGCACCAGTTGCTTTGTGGATACCCCGCGGGAGCAGTTGTTTATCTCTGTATGTGCAAGTTATAATAATTTACAAGTGAAAAAAAATTAGTGCGTGTTTTTTTATACTATCACTCCCTCACAGAAGGTATTTTGGACCAGGTAAATATTAGAAATTTAATATTGTACTAATTAAGTTAGCTTTAGGTGTAATATTACTCATACAAAATATAACCTTCACAGTGTGAAGCACGCTACCATGTTGCCAACTTTAAATTAAATCCGTCACTCCCTCACCAGTCACTCCCTCATAATTTCATATTGTGAGGGAGTGATAACATTTATGAGGTAGTGATTTTTTCAACTTTTTTTAAAAATATATTACTTTTTTGCAGAAATGGCACGGAATAAAGAGGAAGCCAAGCTACGAAAAAAACAATACGACAAAAAAAGACGAGAAGATATGAAAAATAACCCCGAAAAACTTGAAGAAATGAGAGAAAAAGAGCGCCAAAAATATAAAAGGAAACGAGTACAAGGAAAACTTTCAGCTAAGTTGGTAGCAAATATGAGTGACAGAGAACACCGACAAATAAAGAAAGAATGGCGTAAAAGATCAAAAAACTACAGAAAAAGTCAAAAAGACCGACATATTTTAAACAGAATCTTGGAAGATAATTCCCCTCCTCCCTCACCAGTGCCTATTCCCGATGCAGCGGTAACTCCCACAAACTCAAATTTGCCTACTCCAAACGCTTCAACATCGAGAAGAAATGTGGGTCGTAAAGGAATTAAGAAATCACGTTCAAAAATGTGTAGAACTATACAAAAATTAAATGTAAAACTGACCGAATATAAGAAATCGTCTGAGAAGTACAGAAAAAGATGGCAGCGCCTTAAAGAAAAAAAATTAAAAACCAATGCCATGTTGAGCCCCAACTCGAAGGTTAACCAGTTGTTAGGCAAAGAAAAAGTTTCCCAACCAGTCAGAAGAAAACTAATTTTCGGTGAAGTTGTGGAACGTCAACTACAGGAAAATTACCGTACAGCTTCGGGTCATACAAGTAAAAAAAAATACCATGCTACTATGCAGTATAATATGTTAAAAAAATACAGACTATTAAATGAAGCAAAAAAAATAAAAATTGTTAATCCTCAATCACTAAAAACTTGCAACCGGAAAATTCGTCCAAGGGGTCATTTTATTTCTTCCCAAGTAAAAGAAGGAATTAGAGCATTTTTTGAACGAGATGATGTATCGCGAATGACTGCGGGCAAAAAGGAATATATAACCTATAGGAAAGAACAAAAACAAAAAATATATCTATTGGATACTATGAAATTATTACACACGAAATTTCTTGACTCGGTAGATTATCGTATAAGCTACCAATCTTTCTGTCGCTTGAAGCCATTCTGGGTTTTAAAACCTAAAGTAGAAGACAGGGAAACATGTAGATGCATTAAACATTTAAATTTTGAATACATGGTTTCTGCATTAAACAAGGCAAAAGTTATAGAAACTCGTTCTGCGAATGACATTGTCAAGCTTTTATGTTGTGAACCTGTAAAACCTGACTGCCTATACAGAACATGCATGGAATGTCATACCAAAAATATAAAAGCTGGACAGTTCATGGATAAAATAACTACTTGTTATAAGTGGACAACTGAATCAACCAAATACACTAATAAAGGAAAAGAAAAATTAGTTCGCAAGACAATAAAATCAAACATTTCTATCAGGTTAGTTAATCTGTACAATGAATTTCAAGAAACATTAAGCTCCTTTTTAAACCGTGTTGGTAACATCCTTCATCAATACCAATCAATATCCTTATTAAAAGCCTCTCTTAAATCAGATGAAATATTGATTCACGTCGATTTTAGCGAAAATTTTTCATGCAAGTACGGTGAAGAAGTTCAATCATTCCATTTTGGTGGTTCAAGAGCACAGATAAGTTTACATACAGGTATTATATATATGAGAGATGGTCAAGGAAATGTAAAGCCGCGTCCCTTTTGCACCATATCAAGCTCTCTCCGTCATGATTACGTAGCCATATGGGCACATTTAAAAATTATATTTGATTGGCTTGACGAAGTAAAAACTGAGGATATTTCAAAGGTTCACTTCCTTAGTGATGGGCCAGCAACACAGTACAGAAATCGTTTTATGTTTCAAATAATATCAAAATATTCAAAACACTTTTTACCAAGTATTATATACCTCACTTGGAACTATTCTGAAGCTCGCCACGGCAAAGGTGCTGCCGACGGTGTCGGGGGTACATTGAAAAGAACCGCAGACCAAGCAGTAGCTGAGGGAAAGGACATATCAAATATTTCAGAACTCTTAGCCATTTTAAAAGTAAGATGTCCAGGAATATACCTTCAAGAGCTGACGGATGAGGCTTTACAACAAATACAAATATTATTTTCTGATCTTTCAGCTCCTGCATTTTTGGGAACTGCAAATGTCCATCAGATTATATTCCGAGAAGTAGATGATCGTATATTCCTTAATAGACTTAGCTGTTTCAGCTGCTATTTAGATAAAATGCCATGCGTTCATTTTCACTTAGGAAAGGGTTATCCAAAGAATAAAGCTTCAAAATTAAAAGAACAGTCTGAAACCAATGAAAGAAACAATTCAGAACCTTCAACAATTGACAACAATCAGTTAGCTGAATTGACTATAAATAATATAGTACCTTCAACAACCGACAATAATCAGTTGAGTTAGCTACAAATACAGAACCTTCAACAATTGACAGAAATCAGTTAGATGAATTAACTATAAATAATATAGTACCTTCAACAACCGACAATAATCAGTTAGTTGAGTTAGCTACAAATACAGAACCTTCAACAATTGACAGAAATCAGTTAGATGAATTAACTATAAATAATATAGTACCTTCAACAACCGACAATAATCAGTTAGTTGAGTTAGCTACAAATTATATAGTACCTCCAACAACCGAGAGCAATCCTGAGTTAGATATTAATCAGTGGGTTGCTGTAGAGTATGACGAACAATGGATACCGGGAATCGTCGAAAAAAAGGAACCGTTAGGAAAAATAAAAGTTAATTTTATGAAAGTTGTGGGGCCTAAGAGATTTACTTGGCCTAATAAAAAGGATACTGATGTCATCTGCGCCGATAGTATTTTATGCACAGTCAACAAGTTTCCAGAACTACTCTCATTCAACAGGAGATCAATTCATTCTTTACCCGCTGATGAGTTTGCTCGTATAACAGACCTGTTTTTAAAAATATTTTGATTTAAAAAAATTGATTTTTCGCTGTAATAACTATGTATCTTTAGTTTTAAGTTTAAGTTGTCATATTAAAAGCATACCTTAGTTCTTAAATAACTTACTATTATCAAACCGTTCATAATGTCACTCCCTCATATCTCATGTCACTCCCTCATTTTGAAATTTTGAGTTTTTTTTTAAAAAACAACAAAAAAAACAACAAATCATCGTGAAATAAAAAGTTTCACTTTTAATTTAACCTATTGAATTAATCTAGGAACAAAAATATTTGATCTGAAATGATTCAACAAACTGCCAAATGGAAAATAGAAATTGTTCAATTTACAGAGATATACCCACTAGTTGGTAACGAAAATTGAGGCCATTTCAAAAAAAAAATGGAACATTTGCAATTCAATAAAAAAGCCCGAACATAATTTGGGGGAATAATAAAAACTAAGTTGAAAGCAGACAGAGCAGAGAGTCGGGCAAAAACGCGAAGGGAAAAAGTCCTTCCCTGTCACGGTAACGGATATCAGTTTTCTTTTGTTTTTGAGTGTTTGCGGCTTCGTAGGAAGAAGTTTCTCGTTGTGTCAGGGCGTAAACGGTATATTCAGATATCCTTGACAGTGAACACTGTCCCCCTGCGGTGGCACAAAACGGGAAAAACTCTACCGGTTACTAGAAATTTAGCGTCATCCGCAGTTTCTAGATAGATAGGGAAACCAGGCGGTAAGCGGAGGCTGTAAGACCCTGACATTGGTGGAGTGGCTCAGTAGCTTCCTTCCTTCTCGTGCCGTAAGGGACGGGGAGGGAGGAGTGAAGCTAAGAAACAGCTCAAGAAATGGTCAGTGGGGCACTGGCGGGGCTGCTGATGTCGTGTAGGTAGCACCAGTAAATGCCAGTAGAAGATCCAACATGCCCATGTTACATCCGAACACACTGACAAGTCCTACCAGACACGGAGGGCGAACGGCGAGTTCCCGGCGCCGTAAAACGGGGACCTCACGGCTATGGAATGGTAACCCAGACAGAAGAGTCTAAAACTTATATGATATGGACAGCGAAAACAAAGGAAGATTGGATACGGTGCAAGGTGTCGGAAACCTAGTACCGGTCGGTAGAGTGGGTGGTGGAGCAGGCCCTGATCGACCGTTAACCAGCGACTGCGGTACGTCAACAGCGGATAACCAGGCTGGGGCGTATAATGAAAATACTGGTAAGAGTGAGAAGCCCAGGACCCTGGCGGGGAGCCAAGCTGGGGAGCAGGGTACATCAACAAAAAAGGATAAAGGAATAAGGAAATTATCAATAGTAGTATCACCGTCAAAATCGATTGATTCACCTCCTTCGACACCAAAAGGAAATACCTGTATCCTGGATCTACAATGGGACGATTCCATGGGACGATCGTCCAAAAAAAGGAGAATAGCGGAACAAGGCACTGGGAATGAAAAAGAGGAAGCGGATAAAGAATCAATTAGGGTAGAGAAGCTAGCAATAAAGATCAGAGAGGTTATCAAACAAATAGATTCTTATTCAAGAAGTCTGAGCAGAACGGTGTATGAGATACCAAACACCAAAAAGGATATTAAAGAGATGTCAGGAAAAATCAGGAGCGCATGCTCTCTTCTGATGACGGGCGAGATGCAGGAAATCCTTCAGACATTGGGCGATAGAGGTGTACAAAAGCCAACGAGCGAAACGAGGAATGAAAGTGCACAAACTGAAATACTAGAAAGAATAAACCATACTAGAGACGCGACAACTCAGACGGTTCCTTGGCATAACAGCCAAAAACCGCTTCTGAACAATCTGGATGGTATAGATACGTATGCTGCGTGGAAACACGTTGAGGATGCGAATTGGATGGATACCCTTTTCCATAAGACGGAAATTAAGATAGGGAATCCAATTGAAAGTGAAAATCAAACGGTTAGAGTCGTATTTGTGGAACCAAATGACCCTGAAATGAATAACAGTGTTCAAAGACTTTACCGGGACAAATATCCAGAACTGAAGCAAATGGACGACGATTTTGAAGTTTTGGAGCAAACAACCAGAATTAAGAACAAAGGGAACACTCAAAAAACATGTAAAGTGATCAAAGCGGCGCTTAACGGCAAGGAAGAAGACGTATGGGATAAATTAGAAATGGTGGTGGGCGAGACGGATGAAAACGAAAGTATCTCGGTCCATGCAGTCACATATCTGCGACAGGACAGCCTCAGAAAGATGATTGCAGCAGTCTTTCGAAAAAGGAATAATAACATTACAATATATGTCCCGTTTAAACCAGCTAATATTAATGTGTCAGAAAAGGAAAGAAACACCATAGGCATTGTCGTTAGTGAAAAGGAAAAAAGCTACAAGGAAGTTCTGAGCAGGGTAAAAACAATAATTAAAAATAATCCAGCCAGCGAATAAATCAAGACTCTTCGAAACACTAAAGACGGCAGGCTCCTGATTACCTTGGATAAGAATGAAAAAGCTGCCCAAGAAATATGTCAAGCATTGGCACTCGAGAAGGACCCTTTGTCCTGCAGACAGTTGGGGAAAACCGAACTTAGAGAAGCTATCCACATTAAAGGCCTCGATATGGACACGACACAGGAGGAGGTACAAACTGCACTTAGAGAAATCGTGGGGGAATGGAAGGAAGGAAATCAAATTAGCCAGTTGAGGCCTCTGCCTAATAGTCTTATGGCTATTACAGTGATTATGGATAAAGAAGAAGCAGAAAAGGTACTGGCAAACAAACACATCAGAATTGGGATGGTAAATTGCAAAGTAGAAAAAAAGCTGAAAGTACCAAGATGCTATAAATGCTGGAGCTATGATCATCATGCAGCGGAATGTAGCGGACCAGATAGGACTAATACCTGTTTCAATTGTGGTAAAGAAAACCACCTGGCTAAGGATTGCCCCAACAAAGAGTACTGCCCAGTATGCAGAGAGGATGGACATAAAGCGGGCACCAGCAGATGTGGCGCCTTTAAACTGGCTCTAAGGCAGGCAAGAACTCTCAACAAACAAGTAAGCTTGCAACAGTCTATTTCTAGGCAGGAAACGAGTCAAAGAGAAGCAACCAATGAACCTCAACCTCCCTCGGAGGCAGAGGAACAAATGGAAACGGGGGCAAACAGCGATGAAATAATTGATAATATATTCCAATCCCAGCAAACGGTTAGTGAGGCTCAACATTTGGTAGAGTTACATGAAAAACCAAGTGCGAATACACCTACTTATTGAAAGTAACGAGTAAATAGTCTCCCTTTAATTCACGATGGCTAATTTAAGCACAACTAACTTGAGACCGTCTCGGAAGGCTCATTCACCAATAAAAATCCTTCAAATTAATCTTGGCAGAAGTATTACTTCTCATGATTTAACCGAGTGCACAGCGAGCAATTTGAAATGTGACATTATAATAATGAGTGAACCAAATAAGAATATAGTCAAAAGGGAAGGCTCCTGGATAACAGACAAACAACACGACACGGCAATCAAAATTATTAACAATAGATTACGCATAGGCAGAAGGAAAAGAAGAAACGGCTACTTCTGGATTAACATTGGCGAATATAGAATAATGGCGTGTTACATATCTCCGAATTGTAATGCTGAGATATACGAAAAGTTCCTACAAGACATTGAAACTGACATCAAAAGAACGAGGAGGAAAATAATAGTGGCAGGCGACTTTAATTCAAAATCTCCAGAATGGGGCTCCCATAAGGAAGACATTAGAGGACGCAAACTTGCTGAGTGGGTAGCAAAAAACGAATTAGTTGTGCAAAATAAAGGCAATAAACCCACATTTGTCAGAAATAACCAAAAATCTATAATTGACATAACGTTCAGCTCTGAAACCTGCAAGGATGAACTCCACAAATGGAAGGTCCTGGACGAGGAATCGGCAAGTTTACATCAATATATTTACTTCGAAATAGGGCAAACAACCGATGGAAACAAGCATCTACTCCACAAAACTGGCTGGAACCTGAACAAGATAGATCCTGACATTTTTAAACATGTACTAAATACAAAGTGGGAATACGAGTCCTTCTGATCTCATCAACAAACTAAAAGAAGTATGTGACGCCTCTATGCCCAAAAGAAAAGAAAGTTCAAAAAGGAAACCTAAATATTGGTGGACGGGAGAAATAGCCAAACAAAGAGAAGAATGTAATAGACTGAGGAGAAAGAAGTCCAGGACGAATTGTCAAAATACCACCGATGCAGAGCTAGATCAAATAAATAAGGATCTGAGGGAGGCCAGAAGGAGACTTAAACATTTAATTATTAAAAGTAAAGTAAACTCTTGGGAAAAGCTATGCAGGGACGTAGAAGAAGACCCGTGGGGGAAACCATACCACATAGTGAGGGGGAAACTGGACCCGAAACCATTAGGAATTCCGACGGAGTTCAAGAGGGACATTATAAACACACTCTTCCCAAAGCAAGGATACAAAACGTGGGTACCGGAACAAGGGGACCAAGAGGAAATCCCTGAAGTGACATCAGAGGAACTGGAAGCAGCAGCCGGAAAGTTAAGGAATAAAAAAGCCCCTGGACCCGATGGAATACCTTCAGAGGTCGTCAAAATGGCCATAAAAGAACTCCCTGAAACCATACGTAAAACTGTTGATGGAATTGTACAAAGTGGAGAGTTTCCAATAGAGTGGAAAATCGGTAGATTGGTGCTTTTTAAGAAACCGGGAAAAGATGAAGAAAATCCATCTTCATACCGTCCAATATGCCTTCTTGATTCTATGGGGAAACTAGTCGAACATATAATTGCCAGTAGGATAGTCAGGGAACTCGAAAGCTCTGAAAACTTGTCGACAAGGCAGTTCGGATTTAGAAAAGGAAGGTCTACGGTCGATGCTATCAAGGAAGTAGTTCAAGCTGCCAGAAGCGAGATGGAGAAAAATCAAAGGACGAGGGGACTCTGTGCTTTTATAACGATAGATGTCAAGAATGCCTTTAATACAGCCTCTTGGAACCTCATTCTTAAAGAACTGAGAAGACGCAGAATATCTAAATACATTAGAACCTTGATTTCTAGTTATTTTACGGACCGAAGGATAATGGACGATGATGGGAATACATACTGGATAACCGCAGGTGTCCCCCAAGGCTCAGTTCTTGGCCCACTATTATGGAATATTCTGTATGATGGTATACTGCGTCTTGAAACACCGGAAAATACTAAACTCATCGCGTACGCTGACGATTTAGGAGCTATAGTGATAGAAAGAACGGAGGAGAATTTGATGGCATCGGTAAATGATGCCTTAGAAAGAATCGCGAACTGGATAAGAGATCATGAGCTCTAACTGGCATCCGAAAAAACAGAGGCTATCCTACTAGTGGGGAAAAAACAACTGAGAATCCCAATTGAGTTTGTTTTAGAAGGAACAATTGTAGTGCCAAGTAAAAACCTGAAATATCTTGGAGTCATTTTAGACAAGGGACTAACCTTCAGGGACCATGTAAACACCACGGTTGCCAAAGCTAAGACGATCATGGCGTCTTTAATTAGATTGATGCCTAGAAAAGGGGGAGCTACGGAAGCTAAAAGAAGGCTATTAGGCGCTGCTGTCCATTCTGTCCTATTGTATGCCTCTACAATATGGCAAAAAGCTCTAGAAAAAAAATGCAATCGTAAATTAGTAATGCAGGTACAAAGAACACTTGCCGTAAGGATATGCAGAGGATACAAAACAGTATCAACGGACAGCTGCTTAGTGATTGCAGGGATCATACCAATTTTCCTATTGGCCAAAGAACGCGGGGAAGTAGTAGGAAATAATAGGGAAGAAAAAAAGACAGCCAGAGAAAGAACGTTGTGCAGATGGCAGAGAGAATGGGAAAGAAGTGAGAAAGGACGCTGGACATACACACTTATGCCTATTATAAAAGAATGGACAAACCGAAAATTCGGCAATCTAACCTATTATATGACACAATTCATGACGGGACATGGGTTATTCATGAACTATCTCAACAGACTTGGAATCACTGAAAGTCCCACTTGTATTTATTGTCCTGCGGTAGATACAGCGGAGCATACGTTTTTTCAATGTGACGAATGGAGGAAGATGAAACAGAAGGTGGAAAGAAAACTCGGAACAACAATCACCAAAGAAAATATCATCGGAATAATGACAGAAAAAAGAGAAAACTGGACAAGTATTAGTAACATGATAAACGAAATATTAACGAAAAAAGAAAAGGACTTTAAGGGACGAAGAAATAATAGAGGGATTTAAACATCATACCTACCATGTCTTCCTGAAGTAATACCGACCGGTCATTCCAGGAACGACCTACACGAGGTACAGAGTGGAAGTTTTTTAGCCGGTAAGAATCCGGCACTATCGGGCGGGGCATGCAGCTCGGGATCATCTAACAGTGGTTCCTATCTGTATGCGCCGACCGGTGTCTTTTTGAAGATTTTGTTACCACTCAGGGGAAAAAAAAAAAAAAAAAGCGGAGGCAGGAGAAGGGAAGTTTCCACGCAGTAAATTTTTGAACAAGTCTGGGATTTTTTTATTGGAAAAAATTATTTTTTTCTTTTCTTTGTGCGCTGATTCTAAACTTGGTATTTATAACATAAATATATGCATAGGTAGATGATATAACAGTTTTTTTATCTTCTTTGACGGGGTTATTGGACAAGTTCGCAGGTTCAGTTAAAACGGCAGGTCCAGGCTCATAATTTGGGCACCGCTCGTTATATATAATATGATTTTATCGTGTGAGATAATATAGTAAGATTTTACACAAGATTTTAGGAACATTGTGTATCCTTTTAGGGTATATGTAACTTGACAGGATTTACGTATTATTTTAATTTTTTTGTCACATAATTCGCACTCACCTCGTAGATATGCATAAGATAGAGTTAAAATAAAATACATTGTAATTAGTATCAAGAGCCCGGAGCGTATGATTTTGTCTCCGTAAAGTCACGTTATCAGTGAAGTTTCGCTACGATAAATAATTTTGGTTTTTTTAGACGTGGTTAGGTAATCTCCTCATAGCAAGTAAAATAAATAAACATTATATGTATTCAAAGAAACGAAAACTGCAACTCGGAAATTTTTGTAATACACACTGAACTGGTTGTCGATAAACATTATTACTCATAAATCAGCAGGACTTTAAATTCCTCTACTTTCACCTTCTGTTTACATAAAGTACAATGACTTGCAACAACAGTCGGTTTGTACAATATTTCTTTTAAAAATAAATAAGCATTTCTCGCAGCGAGGCAGGTCTATTTACGGAATAAGGGCTAAATCATACGGTCCTCGCACACATTGAACATATTTATAGATACGTGGGTAGTATTTTTATTGTGAGGGATTTAATATTTGTTTTGATATTGGGATTATTTTATACAGAGAAAGACTTATTATATTTTATTATACAACTTTGTAGTTTCCGATACTTTATTCAGATCCCTACCCCGATCTTCCCTATAGTGTGCCGTGTTTCTGGATTCGAGGCCCAACAAGGAGGTCAATTCTGACCTGGCAAAGGTAATTAGGCCGCTTTAAGTCCAGGAGTTCCCAGCCTAATTCGTACCGGTTTTACTTTCACGCTCGGCTTCATTATTAAAATTTGGTGACGGCAGTTATTAGATAAGCAAATACAAAGGGAGAAATTGATTAGTTTATCATTAGTCAAGGATTATAGTATAATGTTATTGCTGGTAATTTAGAGGTATATTTTTTTAGTGAATCAGTTTTATTCCCTTCCGCGCCCAGATTCATTCCTTTAGGTTCGTCTGTTGATGTCCCCGGCTCGACGATTCATCGAACCAACCCGGTCCTGCCGGATGATTTAAGCACAGGCGAATTCCACGGAAACCCTTGCCGCTCTAGCCCGCAACGTCTTCTCTCATTATTTTCGGGAGCAAATTACTCGTTCTCCCTTGTGCTTGACGACACTGGGGACAGCGCTGTCTAAAGAGAGAGTTACAAACACTGGGAAAACTCAGAGTTTATTAGAGTGGTGACAGTGGTCCTTTTTACGAAGGAGTGATTATCACATCTGGTGAGAAAAAGAAAAAACAAGCGATTGTTACACTGGTGACAAAAAGGAAAGGCAAGTGATTATTGCACTGGTGACAGCGCTCCTTCAAATAGGC
Source organism: Galeruca laticollis (assembly GCA_963921935.1). Lineage (NCBI taxonomy): Eukaryota > Metazoa > Arthropoda > Insecta > Coleoptera > Chrysomelidae > Galeruca > Galeruca laticollis. Next base: position 149,725,389 of record OY998179.1, on the reverse strand, counting down.
CAGTATCCCATCCCGAATAGGGGAGAGTTATTACATAAGTGTAAATATACCGTGTGTATAAATTTATCCCTCCCATTGTGATGGAAACTATTTAAATAAATAAGAAAAAGATTACAGTAATAAAATACTGCACTCTATGTGAACAATGCATGTCTCAAGAAGGGTCATTTGACGGAAATACATACAATTAGGTCCTAAAGTAATGGGTAAATTTCTTTTCAACGTAATTGATTAATGAATACAAATGAAACATCCTGAAATGGGTCAATTTTTATAACTTTCCCTTTAAAAGTTTTAAATGAGGTAGCACGTGACACTTCGTTTGAAATAGTTGTCAATTCTCTATTCATCTGTATAAGACTTTTTAGTCGTTGATACTCAAAAATAATTTTAATATTTCATATAGACAACTAACAGCAGAGTCAAATATATAGGGCGATTCATTACTAATTGGAAATAATTACGTAGATTTAATCCAAAACACCTAAATAAAATGTAGCTGCTTACTGAGTTACAGGGTGTTTTGTTTAAAAATTTAAAAACGATTTGTGCTTAGTACATTAAAACTGTTTTACATATCCATTTCATATATGGCAGAAAGTGTGGGCATTGTACACCCTACTAAATTAGGTTAAACAAACGTTTCTGACTACTATCAAAGGCGTACGACAGGAGCAAGTGACTGGTTAATCGTTCCCAAATTCTACGCCACTGGTAGAATAGAAATTTTAGCACAATTTTTCGATTGTCCTATATTTTTTTATAAAAATAATGTACTCTTTCCTCATAACGATAAAGTCAATATTTCTCAAGATACTTTAAGTTGAAGCTGCACAATTTTTTAAATTTTGATGTGTAATAACTATATTGATGTTTTGGGTCACTGGATTGCATTTAATACGCAAATGAAACTTTAATCCGTATTAACAATAAAAATATAGAAATTTATTAATAAAAATAAAATAAATCTTCTCACTTCAAAATATCAAAATAATTTAAAAATTAACGGTTTTAAAGATTGAAACGAACTTTTCCGCATCTGTGAGGTGCCCTGAACAATATCATATCATAAAATTGTCACTTGTATTCTTTTCGGAGGCTATATTGTGCTAACAAACCGAAATTTCTCCAAAAATGTGGTATATCTGGATTTATAGGACCCGTTATACTCGCTCTGGTGAGCTGAAAACCAATAGGATTCATTTGTGAGACACCCTGAAAAATTTCTAATTATAAAATTGGTCACTTGTATACACTCCGGGGGCTGTATCGTGGTAACAACCTGAAATTTCTCCAAAAATGTGGCACTTTAAGTACCATAGCTCCCGATGTTCTGGCTCTAGTGAGCTGAAAATGAGTAACCAATCATAAAATTGGTCACTTGTATACACTCCGGACGCCGTATCGTGCTAACAACCTGAAATTTATCCAAAAATGTGTCACTTCAAGTACCATAGCACACGATGTTGTGAGCTGAAAATCAATAAAGTTCATCTATAAGACGCCCAGAACAATAACCAATCATGAAATTGGTGACTTGTATACATTCCGGAGGCTGTATCGTACTAACAAACAGAAAATTCTCCAAAAATGACAAAAATGTGGTCCTTTAGGTACAATAGCACCCGTTGTACTGGCTCTAGGGAACTGAATATCAATAGAGTTCATCTACGAGACGCCTTGAACAATATCCAATCATAAAATTGGTCACTTTTATACACTGGCTGTATCGTGGTAACAAGCTAAAATGTCGTACTTCAAGTACCATAGCACCCGTCGTGCTGGCTATAGGGAGCTGAAAATTAATAGGGTTCATCTGTGAGATGTCTTGAACAATATTCAATCATAAAATTAGTGACTTGTTGCACGCCGGAGGCTGTATCATGCTAACAAGACATGTTACGAAAAGTGGCCGACAACATACACACAGGTTTTTTTTCTAAAAACCGTTACTTCGTGTCGTTCTTGCTAAAAAACGAAAAAAATAACCAAATCCAAATTTCCAACTTTTTTTGGGGTAAATCAATACTTTTCTCGCATATTAGATAGGGTGGGCGGAAATAGTATATTGTACAATGAGCATGAAATGACATACATATACCTACGAGTTGGAAATGGGTCATTACATGCAAATTGTACACTATACTTTTTCTACGACCATCTGAATCATAAACAAGTCTATAGTATTTTTCATAACAATTTTTATTATTAACTTTACTGCCGTCATTGTTGCATGGTTTAGATAATTTTTTCTCGTAAGTTATTAAGTCGGGTTCTTAACGCTGAACGAACCATATATTTTTTTCTTTTTGTACATGTACCTACCTACATCGTGAAACAAATAACGTTCAAAATTTTCAAATTTTCATAACTCGGAAATAAAAAAACTTTATGCAGAAAAAATCGTTATACTTAATTCACCTGCGGAAAAAGTTATCAACGTAATATCACCTCCTGCATCTACCAGGATAGTGAGCGATGAAAACCGTACATCCTCGATGCATATCCAAGCATTTTAAAGTCCGTCCTCGATGCCCAGCTAAGTTTCGTAAAAGTCCCTCCTCGATGCCCAGCCAAGTTAAGTAAAAGGCCATCCTAAGTAGTATTTATTTTTATCAAAATTGTATGTAGAATTACCAGAATTACAAAAAATATTGTATATACCTGTCGACTAAAGTGGCAGTAATCCCTTAGGTGGATTAAATGGGTCACTTTAGTCGCTTGGTGTATAATATACTATTATAAACGAGTTTGTGAAATGTCAAATTATTAGACAGACGTTAACAAACATGACTCTATCATATCTTATAATATAATGACAGTCTAGTAGCTCATGAAAGTCGTGGGAAATGAAACATTTCGATACAGCTAGCCCGTGGGAAATGAAAATATGTACTACAACGTGGTAGGTTTCTTAATCGAACACGCACTAGAAATGTACATTTTTCTTTATGGTCGTAGAAAAAGTAATATTTTAAAACAAATAAACTAATTTCTATTTTACTTTTCCGCCCAAACTATCTAATATGCGAGAAAAGGGTTTACCCCCAAAAAAATTGGACTTTTGGATTTTTTATGAGTTATTTTAACCATTTCTTCCTCAAAACTTTGTCTCACGAACTTGTGATTGAACAAATAGCCCGGCGAAGTCTGAATACAGGTGGAATGCAGACTCAGCTGCAATTCCGATTTTTGCCCCAAGAAGAACGTGAAATTTCTCCCTCCTTACCTCCCAAAAGACGCAAGTGTGGGACGTGCATGGCTGAAACAGGATTTAGGAGGACGACAAATTACGAATGTCAAAATTGTCATGAACCGATCAGCCTAAGCCATGTAAAACCCATGTGCCAAACTTGTTATTCAATTGCTACTTTGGAAGACCCAACATCGATTTCTGCCCACGACTGGGGCGAACAATGAAGGTCCGACATCTGAAAAGACTTTATAACACTTTTGTTTCCTGTTTTTTACTTTCATGATACATTGTCAGTTCAATTTTAAATTTTATTTTGTGTCAAATTAGCAATTTTGGTTGTTTTAGTTTAAGCTTCATTTTGTTCATTAAACTCGTTTTATTTTTCGTTCAATTTGGTATAGCTGCTTTCCTTAGACCCTACCACTGTTTTGGATTAAAATTTCATAGGGTGGGCGAAGAGGGCAAAATATGTGCGCCGAGTGCGCCTGATTCTGTTTTGTTCAGAGGTGCGTCCGACGGTGGGTTAAGATAAATTTATGGTGCGGTATCTTTGGAGACGGTTTGTTGGGTCCATATGAATTACCAGCAAATTTGAATGGTAACTCATATTTACAATTTTTACAAACAACTCTTTTCGATCATCTCGAGTAATTGCAACTTAATTGAAGAAGGTACATGTACGGAACTGGAGCAATGGACTGTGAATGCGATGTCTAGACGCTGATGGTTAAGCTAGAACCATACATCTCTATAATTGAGAGAATTTGTGGGAAACTATAATTAATAGGATGGAACGAAGGACCACTGACTAAGTCGTGAGAAAGGATAATTAAACAATTTCTAATTGGGATGACTTAAGATTTATTTCAATGAACGTGTACTTCAAGGCAGATCAGATGGAGTTATTTGGTACATCCCAACTATAAACATAACATAATATAAATACAATAAAGAATATCTCACAGATGATTATCCGTAAAAAATAGCGCAAATACCGGGTAGGTACTGATGACACTAACTACGGCACTCGCGACACAATGAAATGATTGAATCGGTAAACAATAAATTACAGTTTTATAAATATACAAATGTTTATACAATATGTAAATACGAAAGCGAGAGATAAATTTGCGAATGAGATAGGCAGCACCGCCAGAGAGCTGAACGCTGATATGCTCCGACAATATGAGTTTAAATCATGCAGTCGAATAGCCTTAAAATGGATTTAATTTGCTTACCATTGCATAGAAACATTATTTCACATGATGATGCATTGCTACATCGGATTCACTCATGCTAGAGTAATCACAACTAATATTTTTCTATAAGTTATAAGAAAAAGGTAGACACCATGCTCTCACAACAGTTAGCGCACCAAGAGAGAGGTACAAAATCACAGAAACATGTATGTCGAAGGGAAAAAAGGCGGTACTACGTGTTCGGGCAATCGAGTGCGCCCGAGGCAAATGGTACGAGATTTGACAACACAATTTATTAAACGTGTTTTTAACAGTACATGTGGTTCATGCAGGATTGGAGCACCACCTCATTATCAGATAATAGTGAGGAATTATCTCGATGACCAATTTCCTCATCGTTGGATTGACAGAGGTAGTAAATTTCCGCGGCCGCATAGAAGACCCAAAATAAATCTCCTAGATTTTTATTTTTGGGGCCATATAAAATCATTAGTATATTCACAAGAAATAATACTTGTCGGGAACTAAGGCAGCAAATTGTAAATTCGGATAATTTTATTGCCAATCAGCCCAACATATTTTTGAAAGTAACATGATCATTTACCCAAAGATTAAATAAGCATTTTGTGGTAAACGGGGGTCACATAGAACATTTGTTAATAAAGGTTTTTTACTGTTTGTTTCTGTTATTTCCGTGTAATTAAAATTGTAGGTACCTTTATTTAGATTACATTTTCAGAACCACAGTTTGTTTTTACTTCATCCGTTCATACAGGGTGTTTCATTCGGAAAGGGCCTAACTTTAACTGTAGATGGGGATCACTTTGGTGCTTCCAAAAACCTATATTTGAAGGGGTCAGAAGCAAAAGGGTTCAAGTGACATTTTTAAAAAAAATGAGATAAGTACATATTTGTGTACTAGAAACTATAAATTTGTTGGTAGTAAAACGACTCAAGCGTTTTTCTGTACTTAGGTGACATCTATTGGTCGGTAGAAAAACCATGTTTTGAAATAGGTACTCTACGTTAGCTGCAAACAGGTTCAAGTGCACTTAAACCCGTTTGCCAGAAATCAGTTACTTAATATTCAGTAATTTGCAAGTTAGCACGTGGATATCTAAGTGTGATATTTTTTGTTTTACATCGTTATTTTGTGCATCTGATGTAGTGAAATGAATGAAGACAGAGAGGCTAAAGGTAAGGTTTGAAGTTTGTGGACTAGTAATAATATTTTTAAGGTTTACAAAATATCTTGCAAATATAACCTAAAATACATTTTTTTATGAAATTTTCAGCTGGATGCAGCCATCACCATCTAAGTTCTAGTGAGTCAGATCCATACCAAACGGATGAGGATAGTGATTACAATCCAGATATTGAAAATATTAATGAACATAGATTAAAGACAAACTTAGAAAGCCCGCAGAATACTGGTGATGCCTCTAGTAGCACAGATAATGAAGTTCATAGTATGTAAAACCATTGGGCTAATTAAATTTACTTATCGTTCTACATAAATGCATATGTTTAAAATAAAATAACGATTATTTTTAGATACTCCTAAACGAACGCGAAAGAGAAGACGAAATCCTGATGAGTGAAAAAGGGAAAAAAATAAAAAATGTAGGGCGAGTGGGTTGGAGTATAAGACCAGTAAAGGAAAAACAATCAAGAAAAAGGAGTTGCAACCATTTGACCATAGATGCAGATATCAATGCAACGAAATATCAGAAGCAGACAGACAAAACTTATTTAGAAAATTTTATGCTTTGAAATCTTATGATTTGCAAAGCAGTTTTATCGGATCATGCATAACAAAAATTGAACCACACCGTACAAAACGTCAGGCTACTTCCCATAAACAATTCACGTCCATAATTAAACTAATGGGTTTACGAGTATGCAAGGCTTTTTTCCTAAAAACGCTAGTTATAAGCACGAGAAGATTCTTAACAGTTTGTAATAAGAAGACCAGTGATGGCTTTGTTGAAACAGATAAACGCGGTAAGCATCAGCCTCCAAATAAAATTGATAATGTTGTCCGGAATGATGTTATTACACACATAAAAAAAATTCCTCGATATAAAAGTCACTACTCAAGAGCTGATAACATCGGTTGTAGATACCTGCCACAACATTTAAATATAAACAAATTGTACGAACTTTACACAGAATGGTGTACAGAAAATCAGAAACCAATGGTAAAAAAATCATACTACAGACATATTTTCTGTACAGAATTTAACTTAAAATTTCATAAGCCACATTCCGATACCTGCCATATATGTGATAAGTTGAACAATTTGATACGATATAGCACCGATGATGACATTAAGAAAAAGAGCGAACGTGACCTGGAAGTACACCAAAAAAAAGTAGACAGTGTAACAATATCTAAAAAAAACGATGAGGAGTATGGTAAAAACAATCCAGATAAAGTAAGAGTAGTATGCTTTGATTTGCAAAAAACCCTGCCTACACCAGTATTAACCACAAACAAGGTATATTACTTACGACAACTTTGGACATACAATTTTTGTATCTCTGACATTGTTTCTGGTAAATCTAACATGTATATTTGGAATGAGACCATCGCATCAAGAGGCTCCAAGGAAATTGGTTCTGCCCTATTAAAGGTAAGATATTAACAAAAACTATAATTTTTTTGATTATACCGCATTTATTTTTTTCAGTATATCAAAGGATTACCGGAAAGTGTGGAACATCTTATCTGCTATAGTGATTCCTGCGGTGGGCAAAATAAAAACAAAAATATTGCAAAGCTTTTTATGTTTTTAGTGCAAAGCACCAGTGTCAAAACTATAGACCACAAGTTTTTTCAGCCTGGGCACTCCTACATGGAGTGTGATCGAGCATTTGGGCTCATTGAAAAACAGAAGAAACGGTCTATTAATGTTTTTATTCCTGACCATTGGACAGATGTGATTCGAAAAACATCGAAAAATTTTAACATCATCAACATGACACCTGCTGACTTTGTTTCTTTTGACTATTTGGATAGCATAATAATGGATCCAAAAAAGCAGGAAGATAAAAAAATCTCGTTAAAGTGGCATGACATGGTATGGTTTCGTTACCGAAAGGAAGACTTTTTTTCGTTTTCATTTAAACACACCAGACATGCAGATTGGCCTTTTACTCAAACACAAAAGTGTTCCACTCTACAGAAAGGAAGACCAAATTTGAAAATATCTGCTCTAAATAAAAATTTATATGGCGGCAGCCTGCCCATAACGGATATAAAGTGGAATAATTTAAATGAACTTTTACCTTTTGTACCTCCTATTTATCATGAATATTATAGGACTCTACCACATGCAAATAAAGAGACTATTAAAAAATTGAAAGACCCGCCAAAGAAAAGTAAACAAGCAGAAACTGACGATACCGTTACTCCAGATGGTGATATTGATTTCGACACCTCAAGGGTCGAATTAGAATCCGATTATGATGAATAAAACATACCTATTTAGGATTGGGCAGCTTATTTTTTATATTTTTTGTTAATTATACTGAGGTTTTTGTTTTTATTTTAGAGCAATAAATAAAAAATTTTGTCTAAACTGAAACAAGTACATTTTTTTAATTTTTTTTTTGGTGGAAAAAGGGTTTAAGTTCCTCATATTTACAAAAATATTATGTTTATTATGTTTTGAAATAATAAGATTAAATTTTGGGTATATTACAATACTGTTGAAAAAAACACTCTTTTGCTTTTGGTACTCTGGATTTTATAAGGAGGTGTTAACTTTAGAAGGCATTTTCTCCAGTTTTATAAATTTGCACTTGAACCCTTTTGCTTCTGACCCCTTCATTTAATGTGTCTTCTGCACTTTATAACCGAGATCCGGGGTGTTTTATAAATTTATCCTATTTCTTTCGAACCTCATAACTTCCGAGTTACCCTATATATTATTTTGAAATTTGGTACACGTAATAACCATTACCTAGAAACTCCATCAAAAGCATCTCCAAAAAGATAATGCAGGTCCGGCTTAACAGAAAATTTCAAAACTCGTCTTTCCTAAAATTGCTCTTTATAATTGGAAAGAGTATAAAAAATCAACAATGTAAAAAATACAAATATCTTGGAATACACATCACTAATGACGGTAGTTTGGATGAAGAAGTCAAACAGGCAGTATCAAAACAAAATAAGCATAGAATTTACAACAGCATAGTGAAAAGTGTCATCTGCTATGGTAGTGAAATGTGGCCTCTAAAGGAAAAAACTCGTAAGTCTCTTGAAGCCACCGAGATGGATTATTGGAGACACGCTGCCGGAAAATCAAAACTGGATAGAGTGAGAAATGAGAGGATCCGAGAAATTATGGATGTTAAACACAAAATGACGGAAGACATACAAATTAACCAACTAAGATGGTATGGACACGTTCAAAGAATGGCGGAAGACAGAATCCCAAAGAAAATACTAAATTGGACACCACCGGGAAGAAGAAAGAGAGGAAGACCCAGACTGAGTTGGAGAGGGGGAATAGATAGAGACATCAGAGAATGAGGAATAGATGAGAATCTCTGGACCGATCGAGAACAATGGAGGCTGGTAATCAGAAGACGGCGGAGAACGTTATAAACCGATTTATAGATAGACAAAAAATCGAATCTACTTATTTCCTTTTATTTTTCCGCAGACAATTTTACTACCAAATATTTACCGTCAAAGTTATAATTTATGCACGTTTTGGGGGTTAACAATGGTATCAGAGGGTTTTTTTTATTTTTTAGCTTGAAATGTACACTTTCTGCCAAATATGAAATTGATACATAAAACAGTTTTAAAGTACTGACCACAAATCGTTTTTAAATTTTTAAACAAAACACCCGGTAACTTAGTATGTAGCTACATTTTATTTAGGTGTTTTGGGTTTAGTCTTCATAATTTGAAGTCAGGATTCTACTGTTAAATTATTTCCAATTAGTAATGACTCACCCTGTATACATTGTGTACAAAAAATAATGTAACTTTCTAATATTTCGATTCCTGATAGGTTTACAAAAATAACGTTTCAAATAAAAGTTATGGGAAATAAATCAAGCTATCAGAATAAGTCTGAAATATACAGTGTTCACTATTACTCCATAATAGTGTAATGATATATTTTTTTTAAATGGCAAACCCTATGTTTTTTCATATTTAAAAAAACTCTATTAAATTAGAAATACAATCGTTAATACCGGGCGTTTCTAACTATTAGTTCCAAACATAGTCAAATTAAATTTGACTATGTTTACTGAACAGGAAAGAATAAGCATTCTGATAAGAGAGATAACAGTTATCGTAAGTTATGATGAGGTAAGCTCTATTATTGAATGGTACCTATCCTAATCGTAATCCAATTAGTAAAACTGCAGTTTGGGAGAATTTTGACACCTTTTGAAGAAGTAGGTTCAACCAAAAATCGCTCTAGATATATATTCAAAATGAAGGTTTACCAATGAGAAGCCTTATATCACCAATTTTGGCAAACATTTTTATGGACAGCTTAGAAAGAATAATCTTTGAAAGTAATATTTCAAAAAATGTTTTATTTTGGTATAGATATGTAGATGACATATTAGCTTGTTTTATAGGTAGTGAACGACAATTATATGTATTTCTCAACCATATTAATAATTTACACCCAAAAATTAAATTTACAATAGAAGTTGAAGAAAATAACTCAATCAATTTTCTTGATTTAAGAATTCAAAAAGTTAATAATTTACTTCATTATTCCATTTACAGAAAACCAACTCACACTGATGTATCTATTACATATAATTCCAATCATCCCATGTCACTTAAATTAGCAGCATATAATTCAATATGATATATAGAACTTTTTCATACAATTAAACAAATATTAACATCCAACCATTACAACCAGGGCTATTTGTAGAAAGTGCAAGAAAGATATTCAAGGGTTCGTCCAAAGACTTAAAGCACACCACGATGTATGTAATTATCAAGAGAGGAATACAGGTGGTTAGATTTTGCCTAGCATTTTTTGTTTTTTTGTTGATTCTCCAAGCAGTGGATATTTTATTTTTGAGATAATTTAGTGAAAGTTTTGAGACATAAATATTAATTATAAGTTAAGTAACATAGTGTAATTTTTAATTAAAAGAGGAAAACACATTAGAAATCTGGGAAAGGAAAATACTACGGAGAATATGCGGCCCAATTAAAGAAAATGGAGTATGGAGAATATTAAGAAACTACGAAGTTAATCAAAAATTCAATAGCCCAATAATAACAAATGAAATAAGAAGTAAACGATTAAGGTGGGCAGGACATGTACAACGTCTAGGTAATGAAAGGTGTGTCAAGAAAATACAGGAAACTAAAAGACAAGGACGAAAAGTAAGGGGACGACCGAAAACTAGATGGTTGGATGGTATAGAAGATCTTAAAGAAATTGGAATAAATGACTAGAAGAATAAAGCAAAATACTGGAAAGAATGGAAAAGAATAGTAGAAGAAGCAAAGGACAGACTTCAGAGCAGAAACTGAATCACCTGATTCACAAACTACCTACTGATTTAAAGCAGTAGGGTTAGCCAAGCGGATGGCCAGCGCTGCCGGAAAAATGAGGCTAGGAATCCCAATAGGGAGACTATGGACCTTAAGGTCTGAAATTCAATGAGAAGAAGATACATATTTGAGATAATTTAAAAAAAAAATTTTGATAGATATTAGTTTTAACAAATTTATAATTTTTAAGTATTCACTTATAGATATTTTAGGATATAGATTTTAGGCATATAGGATTGTTTTTAAATGTTAGGTGAAATCTAACACATGGCCTTTAATGTAACTTTTTTAACGCGACCTTTCCCAGGTTAATTAAAGATTATCTTTACTCTTCTCTACTTACTTAGTTTTTAATTTTTTTCAACTAAAAAAATTAATTTGCTTTTACATCTCTATTGAACATTTTCACTTTATTTTAAAATCAATAATTCAATACTGTATCAATATATCATCAATTAATCAATTTTCATTTATGTTTTTCTCTTTCCAGAGAGTCGAATGTCGCTTGACAGTTTTGCTAGCACATCATCTGCCTCAAGTTGTAGTTCACTCATGACGGATAGTTCATATGTTAGAAAAACTCCACCGAAAGTACAACAACTTTTGAGCCAGTCCAAAAAAATAAAGCAATCGAAACTCAGCCTACCATGAGTTGTTTTGTAATGCGGACTACAACTGCTGAAAAAGATAAAATTGACAAACAAATAGCAAAGGTTATTTTTGCTACTAATTCGAGCTTCAGATGTATTGAGAATTTAGAGGTGAAAAAAGCCATTCAGTTATTAAGGCCTGGTTATACACCGCCCTCGAGAAAAACGGTAGCAACAAGTCTTTTGGATGAAATCTATGAAGAGGAAAAAGAAAGGTGTTTTTCCTTCCTGTCAGGACAGTCCGTGAATATTGATGGGTGGTCAAACGTCATTAAATCCACATAATTCAGAATATTTAACTCAAATAGTTTGTGGCCTGATTTCTTCATGTGAATTAAAATGCAAGTGTACCATAAAATCTTTTGTGACAGACAATGCCGTAAATATGACACTTATGAGAAAAACATTAGAAGAAAAAACGAATACAAAAGTTATAACTTATGGCTGCTCTGCACTTATTTTTAATTTACTATGCAAGTTAAAGACGTTAAAGAACATGTGGTCCAAATTGTTAAGTATTTTCGAAATAACCGCTTGGCTAGAGCTAAATTCAGTCAAGCAGAAGGCAGCGCTTTAGTCCTTCCAAGCGATGTGCGATGGAATAGCCTTGGCGACTGCTTAGAGATGTATGTCACTCAGTGGGACATTGTAATGATGGGTATAAATAAATTATAATTATTAATATAATAATAATCATTGGAATTGGGACAACCGGTATCATATAAAAAAATGAAATAATATACCTTCAGCTAGTTCGTTATTATATTAAACAAAAATTGTTTATAATTCCGTAAAACTAGGTATCGGAATTTATAGCGTAAGCTACTTTAACTGTATTTTAGAAGCATAATTTAAAACAAAAAATTGGGAAATACCTGAACACATGTATGAAATCGCAAATTCAGCAACCCACATATGGAGGTTAGTCGACAGGTAACTGAAAAATTTAATGAAGGGGGAAAGGAAAAAAATTAAAAGATACTAGAGCGTGTTCAGCCGGCGCGGCGATTTGAGCACCTCGGGTAGTTTCCGTGAATTTTGCGAAAATCACTAAATAAGTGATATTCTTTTTTTTCGTTGTTGTTGTGTGCATATATTCTGGGCCTCCACGTCTGAGGAAAGAGATTCGTCCCCGGTGAGTAAATTGATCATTATAATTAACAGACTAACCATTATTTGAGGAGTGTACATGCAGAATCGGGACATATTAAAAATTGACAAAGGGTTGTCTTATTGTATAATCTAACAATCTTTCGGTACATTACTTCTCGCTGCCAACTACATATATAAACTAAAAATCAGATCGTCGGGGTATTTAGTTTACTTAAGTAATTGTATAACATTTTCTTAATTAAGAACTAAGGAGTAAATACCAATTATTTTAAATGTTTGTAAGGTTGGTATATTAATATATCAAATAAATCGGACGCAAATTTTTAAATAAATTCAGTCGATCAGACAATCTCGGGCAGTTTTAAGTTCATTCATGTTAATTTAATTTATAAGCGGAATTTAGCTGATATCACAGTTATTTTAATAGAGAGAGGGGAACGAATCCTTAGGAGTTCCTGTTATCTGGTGTAATTCGAAGTATATTTTTAAAAAAAAAGGAAAAATCTAATCTAACGTGTTATTTCAATTTCCGTCTATAAATTTTACTATGTTCAATTTTACAAAAGGTAAATCAAACTGTAATTCCTTCGATCGTTTTCTCAATTGTATTTTATGAGCCCTTTGCTAAGAAGTTAAACTGTCGACTTTCCATATATTGTGTAATTTCTTTTTTTGTTTTGTTTGTTGTCAATTATAAGTAATAAGTATCGTCCCACTCATCTTTTCAAAATTATAAACCTTTTGTTCTAATTTGGCGACTGTAATTTTAATTAATTTCTGACTTTGTTGATTATAAATTTAGACTAACTTATAAGGGAATATATTTATTAAGTGAACTCGACCTTTTATTTAAAATACTTCTAACCTTTCTTTTTATAAATCCTCGTATTGTATGTCGAGGTCGAATTTCAAGCTCTTTTGGGAAGAACTGCCTTAGTCCGCTCAAAAGTAATGATTCTCCTTGCGTTAGTGAAAGAAACTCTAGGTAACTAGAACATCCACGCATTGGCAAATGGTTAATCATAATTATTATTACAAGTAACGTAAGGGTCGTTAAACGACCCTGGTAGCGTATATGTTGAATCCACAAAAAACAAAATACCAGTTAACACCAGAAGAAAAGAATATAGCTTTATAGAAACAATTAACGAGTTATATGAAAACACTGGACTGTTACCTTTAGTAATAAAGTTAAATGCCCGCAGTGCTCCATTTAAGCCAGTTATGTTTTCGGACGAAGTAATAAAAAATGTAAAATCTCGTGTTTTTGTTTAAATTGTATAGCGAAAATGAATAGACTGAAAATATACAGTAATAAAATTTAGGTGTTACGTTTAGTTTAAGAATTTGTAATTATGTACTTATTTTTTGTTGTTTTTGCTAAAAACAGATACTTCTTTTGATTATTGAGAAAACTTTTATATTATGTTGTTATCTGGTTCTCAAATCAAGCGATTTAAATCATGATTTTAATCAGCCCAACCCTGATTACAACTAATATTTCCTGAACAAACTAACGAAATAAAAAATTATAAAACCATCACATATGCAGGTAATATTTCTAATAATATTTCAAAGATAATATCATTAGCTACAAATACAACAATTTCTTTTAAAATAGACAGTAATGTGAGTACAAAATTGTTAAATGGAAAAACAAAAAATATCCCCATTAAAAAATTCTGGTATACATAAACTTAAATGTCCAGAATGTAATGCTGTCTATTTGGGTCAAACCCTTACAAATTTTGAAATCAGATACAGTGAACACTTACGAGCATACAGATTAAAACAACCAGATAAATCCCACTACGCAAAACATTTACTTGACACCAAACATTAATTGACACAGAACTAGAAGTACTGCATGTTTGTGATAAGAAACAAGAACAACTGTCTTCTTAAGTGACAATTTTAAAAATCAGTGGATATACACTACTCCAAGAATTTAACGCACCACCAAAAAATAACCAAAAGTTTAAAGTAAATTTTTGTCTAAACTGCGTGTCCAATTTGAATGATTTTTTTTTTGAATGACAGGTTGACACTTCCAGAGAGTTAGTGTACTACTGTATTTGCATACAAACTTATTTTTGTGTAAATACGGGGTGTTGCAATGATAACCTGATTGTTTCATAAAATTTGTAACACCCTGTGGAGGTCAACAGTAACAATATCAACTTAAAATTAAAATCAAACTGTAGCTTTATCTTTTTGTAACATTTTGTTTTTTGATTTACTCTATTATCTTGGCCACAACAAGAGAAAATCAATTTTATAGCATAACATGTTTTTTATTAAAATTTATTATCCAACTTTAACAACGAAAAACAAAGAAACAAAACGTAAAAAAAAGTCAGTAGCGAGTATTTCCGCCTCTGGCAGAAATTACTACTTGGCACCTACGGCCCATACTTAAAATAAGCGACCATATATCATTTTGGTCAATTTCTTCCCATATTTCAATCAGTCGCCTCCCCACGTCTTCCAAGGTGTTCAAGTTCCGTTCCTCTCGTAACCTCCTCCCAAGAGTGTCCCAGAGATTCTGTATGGGATTTAAATCAGGGCTTCTAGCTGGCCATGCCATGGTATCGATGCCAACTTCCTCTAGATAATTCCTCACAACTCCAGCAACATGAGGCCTGGCATTATCGTGCATCAACAAAAATCCTTGCCCTATATATGGCGCATATGGCATTACATGTTGGTCTAAAACCTCCAACATGTACCTTTCAGCTGTAAGGCTTCCATTATTTATGACCACAAGTTCTGTGCGACCAGTCAAAGAAATACCTTCCCAGACCATCACAGATCCTTCTCCAAATAATGTGTTATTTGAGAAATTACACTGAGCATATCGTTCGTTAGGGCGTCGATATACACGTATGCGCCTGTCATTATTGTACAAACAAAATCTTGACTCATCCGTAAATACTACCTGTTGCCATTCCGCTTCTAACCAGTTACGATGTTCCATGGCAAAATTCAGCCTCGCTCTTCGATGATCTCTAGTTAGAGCTGGCCCCCGAGCAGCAATTCTAGGTCTCAAATTGTGTTCTCGTAGTCGCTGACGAGCTGTTTCACCACAAATTTGTAGACCAGTAGCATCTCGAAGCCGGGTTTGAAGGGTCCGGGCTGTTACAAACCGTTGTCTTAATGCCGATAATCTTAAAAAATGGTCCTGATTAGGGGTTGTCATTCGATTCCTTCCTTGTCCCGGTCTGCGACCATGACTTCCAGTGTCTCTATATCTTTGTATAACTCGTGAAACGGTTGTATGGTATACATTAAATCGTCTACCAATTCTTCGGTAATTCCAGCCTTCCTCGAATAATATTAATGCTTGCGCACATTCTTCGCTAGTAAGATTTCGTGTTTCACGTTGCATATTAATTAAAATAAAGGTTTTTACAAAAAAAAACGTAAGGGCTAACACTAAAAATACACTTCTTTTAATGCTTATTAACACCTGTATTTAGCTAATGACAATTTACTGTAACTTATTGTTTTTCATAGCCTGCTACTCACTTTTATTATTATAAATTTTAATAAAAAACATGTTATGTTATAAAATTGATTTTCTCTTGTTGTGGCCAAGATAATAGAGTAAATCAAAAAATAAAATGTTACAAAAAGATAAAGCTACAGTTTGATTTTAATTTTAAGTTGATATTGTTACTGTTGACCTCCACAGGGTGTTACAAATTTTATGAAACAATCAGGTTATCATTGCAACACCCCGTATTTATACAAAAATAAGTTTGTATGCAAATACAGTAGTACACTAACTCTCTGGAAGTGTCAACCTGTCATTCAAAAAAAATTATGCAAATCGGACAAGCAGTTTAGACGAAAATTTACTTTAAACTTTTGGTTATATTTTGGTGGTGCGTTAAATTCTTGGAGTAGTGTACTTTTCCTGGTTTTTTATATAATTGCACAGTTATAATGATCTTAATCGGGAAAAAGATATCCAGGATATCCCCATAGGACTAATAATATCTAAGCTTTAATATTTGTAATATCATACTTCTTCTTTTTTGTATTAACATATATTAAGTCAATCACAAGGTAACTTCTTGGTCTAGCCAAAAATAATTATTAAACATCAGGTAGGTATCAATTGAAATGTAACTTTTGTCGTTCGGACGATGATATTTAATATCGAAATAATTGTCAAATTTCAGTAATAAAGAATACTATTATTTTCTACCGCTAAAAGTATAGAGTTTATGCTGCATTGCGATCATTGGTTTGCTGATGAAATCTTCACATCTGCCCCGCGATTGTTTAATCAATGATACACAATTTGTGTAATACAGTATAGTAATGTAAATCCAACTGTTTACGCACTGCTGCCAAACAAAACGGATGAAACATACATTCGCCTTTTTCAAGAATTAAAAAGGCTTAAACCTGGACTGCAACCAACATCAATTATGGTTGACTTTGAGAAAGCTGCTATCAACGAGAATGTGTTTGGAGGCATATTCAAGGAGCAGGATTGCAAGCACAGTACAGTGAGGACTCTGATCTCACTTTACATTTACGGAAACTGGCTTGCTTTTGTTCCAGAGTAACTTGTTATTGCAGCTTATGAAGAGTTACATGATAGTGACTTTTATCTTTACTGTTACCAGTTACAAATTACTTTCAAGATACGTGGATAGGAGGAGGCGTCGAAGACAAGCATTATTACCGACAAATTTGTGGAATTGTTATGAACTTGTTGAACAAGATATACCACGCACAAATAATGCAGTTGAAGGTTGGCATAACAGCTTTTCTTCTTTACTGCATATGGAAATATATTAAAGCTCTTAACGAATATTGCTTACATCGATTGAAAATAGAACAAAACATCGCGGGTAATGTCTGACCGCGTAAGAAAGAGTATAAAGATACTGCAAGAAAAATAAAACAAGTCGTCTCTGAGTATGCGAACAGATCACTTTTAGAATATCTGCAAGGAATTGCACACAAATTCCAATTACAAATTTAAACACCATAGTGTTTTGAAAAGTCGATAATATATTAAATTTTGAGATTCAGGTTTTATTGTATAATATAATTTATATTCAATTAACTTTGGTAGAATCAACATATCATTATTTAGTTTTAATATATTCCGTTAGTATTATATATATGTATGTATCTGTTTTAATAAATATATACCCAGAATTTGTGATATTTTTTCAATTTAATTAATTATAGACTTGAGAAATCACAATCCATTATGTTTAAGTGAGAAATGCGTTTGACAATGTTTAGTTCAAATAAAAGAATTTTTTACAAAAATTAGATCAAAGTCCATAATTAGGGTGAAAACTCAATTCCAAATAACTTTTTTAAGTAACTTTTTTTGATATGATGATACATGAAGACACTATATTCTTATGCTGTTTTTTCCGCCAAATGTGATTAACTAACAACCATATATTTAGCTCATTGTTAATCTTTTAACAAGCAAATAGTGATAGACTAAAATTATTTTTGTTCAAATTTCTGGCGGACGCTATATAATTATTCTTTCGTTTCATATTCAGTTGAGATTATATTAAAATTATTTAAATTTTTAAAATATGTTTATTTCACAAATATATGTTTTCATATCTAATTTGTAAGCGTCCAAATGTCTCGTGCGCCCAATTGTCGCAGATATGGACAAAGAGAATAAACCAATTCATTTTCAGCTTGTTAATTATGCAATATTAAAAAATAAATATTGAACATATGATCTTTTGACTCATCTATATTTTATGATTAAATATAATAATAATAGATTAAATATAATAATAGTAAACACTTACTTTTTCACTGTCGCTCAACGTCAAAAACCTCTTCTTTTCCTCGTATTCTTTTCTTTTAATCTCATTTTCTTTTTTCTTTTCTATTTCTTTTTCCCTTTTTACTTTTCTCATGGTCTTTTTTTTCTCAGCAACTTCTTCAGTTGTTAGAGCTCTAATAGGTATTTGAGCCTTAAAAAAACCAAATTTTGAAATTCTACAGGGCGTTGAAATTGTTACGATTTTCGTCGACAATTCGTTATAACCATTGAAATACCCTGTATAACAAACATATTACAGCTTTAGATTGTTGTAACAGGGAACTGAAGGAAATTTTAAATTTGAAATAAAATACATTACATTATTTAATATCGACTCACCTTATTATAATTATGTTTTTCGGGATTATATCTAGCGTATTGCCTTAAAAATTCTCTAATTTCCTTGCTTTGTGTACACGTATAAGCAGTAAGTTGGTCCTGATTTTTCAAACGAGGATTGGCGTTGTGTTCTAATAAAAAATTCATAATATCTTTCTGTTCTTTTTGAGCTGCTATATGTAACAAAGTATTTGAATCCTTGTCTACAATTTGGTTTACAAATTCTTCAATATTTTTTTCTTCTACCAGTTTTATATGTTCTTCGAATAGTTGTTGTAATTGTTCTAAATCTCCATTAGATATTAACTCTATCAAATTCTTCCTTCTAGATTCTTCTAATTTTTTCAATTTTTTGTTTTTACTTTTTTTAGGTTTTTCCTTTTTGGTCTTTTTCCTTTGCTCGGGTGTTAAGCTATCTCCAAATTCTTGTAGGTCATCAGAAGATACTTCTAAATCTTCCATTGACAATGGTTCTTTAGTGTCATCTTCCGTTTCGCTTTCACTGGAAAGATGTTCCGTAGGAAGTGGTCTTTCAACAGTTTCTCGTGACTTTGCTCTATTTATACATGACGATCGAATTTTATTACGCTTTGATTCCACTTCAGGTGAAACTTCTTTTGAGAATGTCTTTGCAGCCTTCTCCACAGAATCTAAAAAAAATACAAATATTCAATTATTATTATTCGAGTTAATATAAAAGTCTAAGCATACCGTACACAGCAACAGTGGAGAGCAATTGATAAACCCTTTTTACTTCTTTAAAAGTAGGTCTTCTTGTAGGGAATGGAATAGTTCGCATATTTTTCTTATTTAAAGTCGAATTATTACCTCCAAAGAGAATCGATTGGTTGTAACCTCCACTAGCGCGATATATCACTAGACTGTGTTCCAAATGTTCCTTCCAAGAGTCAAGAAGCGTTCTAACATGCTGAAATAAAGAAATACAAACTTTTATGAACAAGTTTCATGTCTTATACAAAAGTTGTGTAATTAAGACTGAATTTCGCGGGATACAAATATACAAAGTGGAAATCACTGATGGAATAAAAAATGTTGTGCCTTTATTCATAATGAAACACCCTGTATAGTTTCTTAATAACCTGATGACAACGAACTATAATAGTTATAGTTTATTATTAATCATACAAGATTCAATTTGGAAATTATTTATGTCCTTTAATAAACAATATATTAGTACATAAAATACCTGGCAGTAGTTATTGCCCTACAATTTTGTATCTACTCAACCAAAATGAAATCAATCGTCTTCAAAAGATGCAAAACCGTGCCATGCGAATAATATTAAAGTGTTCTAAGTACACTCCTATAAACAGCATGCGAAAGACACTTAACTGGATGCCAATAACTAAATTAATGCTATATTTCACATTAATTTTTATTTTCAAAGTTAAAATTGGACATGCACCAGTGTATCTGCAGGAAAAGCTCTCTAGTAATCTTGATGTACATAGCTATGACACAAGAAATAAGGAAAATTTGAGAATTGAAATGTGTAGGAGAAGCAGTACATACAACTCTGTATTTCACAAAGGTATTGGTTCTTTCAATAGTTTACCAGAATACATTAAAAAAAGTTCATCTGTAAATTCTTTTAAAAGAGCTTTAAAGGATTATTTATTGTCAGAGTGAGCAGTCACAGTGTAATCTTATGTTTGTTTAAATTTGTTTTATTTTAGTTTCTTTATGACGTACCTACTTTTTATACTATAGCCACTATATGTTGTACTATTCTTTTATTTTATGTTGTGTATATTATGTAAATAGAATTAGTTATTTTCACTAAATAAAGAGATATATATATATATATATATATATATATATATATATATATATATATATATATATATATATATATATATATATCTATATACATATATATATACATATATATATATATATATATATATATATATATATATATGAACAATAAACAACGAATAGATTAGTGGGTATTGCACGAGTTAAATTTATTAAGTAAAAAATATACTTTTTAAAAAGATTTATTTAAACTTAGTGATTAGTTACAGTTGATGTTACAATTATGACTGATTTCTTTTTTAGTTTACAAAAATAAGGAAAATGTAGTATAATGCTGAATAAAGAAGAAAAATATATGATAAGAAAGTTATAACAATTGTGTAAACAGGATGTCTCCACGTGTTTGCTGATTAATGTGGGAAACGTCCTGTCAGCAATTTAACGATAATATTATATGAGTTTAACAGGATGTCTCCATATGACTCCTCCCCTCTTTGTTAAAGGCACGACCTCGTGGCTTTGGCTGCAAAAGGGATTGGGGTAGCTCCATTGGTTCACCCTGGGATTGTTCTGGATTTTTGATTTTTCTAAAATATTTTCTATACAAATACAAAAATAGTAGAATTAATAAAATGAAAATTATTATTGTTGTTATTCCTAAATGGCTTTGATGAAGTTCTATAGGTAGCAAATTTGGTTCTTGAAACTGTGGTAGTAGCTTGGTTGGATCGTCCAGATGTAAATTGTTGATGCTGATTTTGTGATGAATTTCTGTGGGTTCTTTGAGGCTGGGCCATTCTTGAGTAAATGTTTTATTGGATCCCATCCAAGTATGTTTTTGAAAAGAATAAATACAATCATTGTTTCCTAGTACGATGTTACATTTTGATATTTTCAATGATTTAAAATTTTGTTTGCAGTCTTCATTGATGGTAGTTATCATCTTTGAGCAAATTATTGTATTTCCATTAGTTAATTGTGTGAAAAGTGAAAAGTCATTTTTTACTTGAGCGTAGTTGCAGAGTGAAAGGCCTTCCAAGTTACAAGGGTCTTCGTGTGGTTCTTTTTCGCAATACCAGAACGAAAAGGTCTTCTTGCATTCTTCGTTTGTCCATTTTGTTGATCCTTTGGAATTTAATGTGAAGGCGTATGGGGGTAGAAGGATATTATTTTCTTTACTGGGAATAGGGATAATTTTGGAAATATAAAGTAATTCATCGGCTAATATGGGTATTTTAAGAGTAATATATAAAGTTTTTGAAGTAAACATAAGATTGACTTTGATTATTTCTAATAAAGTAGGAATATCGGAAGTGATTTCATTGTGAGAATGAATAGTATGTAAATAATTAAGAATTTCTTCTAATTCCTTTTGTTTAATTAATTCTACATTTAAAATTTCTTGGTTACTGAATGATATTGTTCTTAGTAAAATTTGAATATAATTTCTTAGGTCTCTAATTTGTTCTAGTTGAATATGAATAATAATTTCGTTATTCAATCTATCATTTAAAGTATTTAAGTCTCTTAGAACGTTTTCAGCATAATTTTGTATTTTACGTAGGTCTGTTTGCCAGCGTTGAGTAATCTGTCCTGCAAATGAATGCAACTTCGAAATTTCAGTCATTAGTTTCTTTTCATTTAAATTGATTTTTTCAAATGTTTTTTGAATTTCGATTAAGTCGTTTTGATCAAGATTTCCTGAAATATATTTTACTACTGTACCTAGGCCGTCTATTAGACCTCTTTTAATTACTTTATTTGATCGAGCATACATTCTAAGTTTATTTATATCTTCTGAGAGTAAGTCGATATCTCTGTTATAAATTTTTGCTGAAGTTATTGTTGAATCGTCAAGTCTACTGGCTAAATGAACTTGATTTAATACTAATTTACTATATGAGTTTTCAATTTCTTCAATACTTATACTAAAATAAAACTTATGATAATTGGTCTTATATTTAGCTAATCCTAAACTATCTAATATGTAACCTGGGGGTTCAATTGTTTTGACTTGAGGTGCCTGGGTGGCTATCTTCATGGTTAACCTGGAAAGATTTAGTATTTTTAATCATGTGTTTGCTAACCTTTTTAGATTTTTGAGAAACTAACTTATCGTTGGATTGATTTGTGTCTACTAATATTTTCTTATAGTTAGGTTTAATTTTATTTCGTGGTTCCATATCTAAATATACGACATCTGTTTTTGGGATATCGTCTGTTCGTTTACTATTAATTTTATCTAATTGTTCGGTTCTTTTTGTTAATTGTTTTTGATAAAGATCGTCGAAAAATGGCATAATTTCTGTTTTTCGATATTTGTTATAATTTTGGAATACTTGTTTATGGGGATCTATTTCATGAAGATTTAGATTTTCGTATGGTCCATAAAGAAGTGAAAATGGGGTAAAATTAGTTACTGAATGAATTGATTGATTATATATAAGAATAGCAGTTGTAACTAAGTCGGTAATATTTTCTTTTGATTTTTGTCTTAGGACTCTTAATTTTTCGATTAAAGTTGAATGTGCTCTTTCTATCGGAGAATTGCCGGTATGAGATTGGGGTGTTGTATAATGAATTTTTATATGAAAGAGTGACATGAATTCTTTAAAGGTTTCGCTAGTGAATTCTCTGGCATTGTCGCAAGTTATTTGCGAAGGGTAGTTATGATGAGAAAAATAATGACGGAGTTTACTAAGTATGGTGATAGAATTTGAGTCACTAATTTCGTAAGCTTGAAGGTACCTGGAGAATAAATCGAGTATTGTAAGAAATTGTTTATTTTCTATAGAGAATACGTCTATGTGAATATTTTCGAAAGGTCTTTTTAGAAATAAGTGGGCCGGAAAATGGAATTTTTCGAGGGTTTCTATCATATTTTGAGGTGAGACATAATTCGCAATTATTAACGTGATTCGTTACTAATTCTTGTATTTTCGGAAAATAATACAGGGACTTTATATGTTTCGTAGTTTCTGTGATACCGTTACGAGTTTCTGAATGATAGTCTGAAATTAATCGGACTTGTTCTTCCTTATTAATTATGTCTTTCAGAAAAGTATTTGTTTTAATGATTTTTACGTTTGCTTCCAAGATTTTTGTACATTCTGTAGAAGCAATATTAAGTAATGAATCATTGGGGCAGTATATATAGTATGTTTTTGTTGGATCAACTATTTCTAAAAACATATTACTTATAACATTATGGTCGGATCCTTTTCTAAAAGTAAGAATATAGCGATTTTTGTCAAATGGCTTAGAATAATCTATGTCGTTTTTGTCTCCGTATTTTAGGATTATTTGAAAATGTGCGGAATTTAAGGTTTTTTCTGAAATTGGGAAACCAAAAATTGGATTTTCTTGTGCGGAGTGTCTAGTGTCGCCTGAAGCGGTACTTTTGTTATCGTCGGATATTTTACTTAAAATTTCGTTAGCATCACTTAATGCTAGATTTGGATCGGAATTTGCTCTTGCCATAGTTGAAATGGCATCGATATCATCAGGGTTTTGTTTGAATTCTTTAGTATTTGTTTTTGAGTTTGGGGGAGTAATAACTATATCACTAATTATATTAATTTTTAAATCACGTTTAGGAAGTTTTTTATCGATTGCATTGAGTTCAATTCTCGATAATGCATCAGCGTTGTAATTTTCTTTACATTTTTTTATAATTAACTTCAAAATCGAATTCTTCCAACTTTAGTTTCCATCTTATTAGACGTTGATTGGGTTCTTTAAGAGAATGTAGCCAGACGAGTGGCTTATGATCAGTTTCAATCATAAATTTTTTGGAATATAAATATGGTCGGAAATGTTTACAGCTATCGATTATAGCTAAGAGTTCTTTTTCGATAGTGCCATAATTTCTTTCAGCTGAATTAAGTGTTCGAGAGTAAAAAGCTATTGGATGGGTATCTTGAGAAAGTACGCTTCCTATAGCGATGTTTGAAGCATCGGTCGTTAAAGTAAATGTTTTTGTGAAATCGGGGTATGCTAAAATAGGAGAATTACAAAGAAGTTGTTTGCATTTTTGGAAAGCGTTGAGGTAATCTAGGTCGTTATTTATTTATTGGATAGGTTATTTTGGAGAAATTTTGAATGAATTTACGATAATAGGAGAGCATGCCGAGAAATGATTTTATTTGTTTTTCATTTTTGGGCAAAGGAAAGTTTTGGATGGACTTGATTTTATCTGGATTTGGTTTAATACCCTCAGGGGTTATGACATGGCCTAAGAAGGCAACTTCTTTTCTGAGGAATTCTGATTTGTCTATTTGGACTTTCAAATTATATTTTTCTAATTCACTGAATATTTGTTTTATATGAAGAATATGGTCTTGGAGGGACTTTGAAAATATGACTATGTCATCCATGTATACGAAACATTGTTTATAGAGAAAAGGACGGAGAATTGTGTCCATGACACGTTGAAAAGTGGCAGGAGCGTTTTTTAGGCCAAATGGCATACGAGTATATTCGTAGTGGCCATTATCTACGGTAAATGCAGTTTTTTCTGCCGAATCTGGGTGTATTTCAATTTGGTGAAAACCTTCTGCCAAATCTAAAGTGGAAAAGTAAGTACTTCGACCAAGATTGTCGAGAATTTCATCGATACGAGGAAGGGGATATTTATCTTCGATAGTTTTTTCATTTAGTTTTCGGTAATCGATAACTAATCGGAATTTTTTCTTTCCACTGGCGTCCATTCGTTTGGGGACGAGAAAGGTAGGGAAACTGTACGGAGATATACTTGGTTTAATTATTTTATTGTCTAGGAGCTTTTGTATTTGATTTTGAATTTCTTGTTTTAAATGGTAAGGGTATCTATATGATTTTTGATAAATCGGTACATCGTCGACCGTTCTAATGTGATGTTTAACTACGTGAGTAAAGGTTAAGTCGGAGTTTTCGTTATAAAATATATTTTTAAATTTTTACAAAGAGAAATTATTGCATCTTTTTCTTCGGGATTCAGATGATCTGTTCGAAGAAGTTTGGTAATATCAATATTATTATTATAAGATGATAAAGGAATTGTTTCATCAAATTTTGATAAGGGTTGTACTTGGAGAGGTATTTTACAGTAACCGTCTTTTGCTAGAGCTATACATTCAGGTATTATTATGTCGTTTAATTTTAATTCTGGAAGAACTACCTGTCCATTATCAATATTCACAGGAATATTTAAAATTCTTTTATCTAGAAATTCAGAATAAGGGGTAAATAAGTTGGGATTGACTTCCAAATAAAATGGTATTTTAATAGAATTAATTTGTAATAAATGATTTTCGAAATTAATAAGTGCTTTTAATTTATCAAAGTCCTGACTGCCTATTAATGCATCGAATCTATCGTGCCAAGGTACGATAAACATATGGAACATGTATTTAATGCCGAATTCTTTCAAAAGAGGATATTTGCAGCTAAAATTGCCATTGTAAGTTGTTTTAATTGATTTAACGGAAAATGTTGATTCATAAATGGAATCTGAAAATAATCTATAGGCTGGTTCGGGGTTTATAATGGAATTGCTTGCACCGGGGTCAATCAATATTTTCAAGTCTAGATTTGAGAGGTATATAAATGGAAGTTTAGGGGTTGAATTTATATTATTTATATCAATTCCGAGGCTCGTAATTAAAAATTTTGAGTTTCATCGTATTGTTCGTTTTGGGGGTTAGCATATGATGATTCATCAGAATTTTCGTCAGTATCTTCAATATTGAACAATTCTTCGACAACTACGTTCGGAGGTCCTGTTGGTCTAAAAGAATTTTGTTGTGGAGGTCTATAAGTATTTGCTGTAGATATACTCATTGGGGTTGGTTTGTAATTACTTGTGGAATGTTGAGAGGGACGATTAAAATTTCGGTTATTAGGAGATTGTGTTTGTCTATTATTTGATTGATTATTTGATCTTTGATAGTTATTTTGGTAATGGAATCTTTGATTGTTATCATTATATCTATTAAATGGTCTATAATTATGGTTTTGAGGAACTTGTGGTCTTTGAGACGAATTATAATTATTAAATGAAGGTTGGTTTCTTGGTGATTGATTATATGAAGTATTATGTTTTGGAGGTGGGCGATTTCTTTGACCTTTTTGAGATCTAAGAAAGTTAGCAAATTCAATTTGGGATCTTTCGTTGTCTAATCTTCTACATTCGTACAATGCTTGTTCTAGAGATGAAATTGATATATGAAGTAAATGATCTCTGTAGGGATTTAAGAGACCTGCTTTAAATACCATAAGGGCTTGGTCAGTATACATAGTTTCCTTAGAAATTCTAACTTCTCTGTTATCAGAATTTATAGCTAGGTGTTCTTTAAGGACTTGTAATTTTTGAGAAATTTCGTCATGAAAGTCGGAGAATGATTGAGAATGAGTTTGAATAGAAGTATTTAAATCGTGTGCTAATATTTCTTCAGATCTAGGATCACCAAAACGAGTTATAAGAGCGGTTTTTAAATCGGACCATTTATCAAAAGATCTATTTATGATTAAGTCTCTAGCTGGACCTAATAATTTAGATTTGACTTGCTCTAACAGAAGATTGTTGAATAAATCATTATTTTCGGTTTTTAAAAGAGTTAAATATTTTTCAGATTGTCTTAAATAATATGCTAAATCTTTAGAACCACCGTTATATGTTGGGACAATATTGTTTGCTAAAGATAATTCGATTTGTGAAATTGCAGTAGACATCTCGGTATTAGTATTTAAGTTGCGACTTAGAGGTAATGGAGATCTGGATCGACGTACAGATAATGGAGATCTGGATCGATCACGATTTTGTGACATTAAGAGATTGACTTCAATAATATATTAATTTTATACAACCATTAAAATTGGAATGTTTAAATTGCAATTCAAATAACACTTGTATTGTAGTAAAACAAATATTATAATATTCAAAACAATTATTAGCCGATAAATAATAAAATTAAAGGAAAACTTACAGGAGGATGCACTGAAGGATCATCTGCGAGCTTGTTCCTTGTCTCTAATTCTCTGAAGGAACTTGAGCCGTCTTCTTGAACAACCGTCTTCTTCACTGGAGGAATTGTCGGGTTGGAGTCAGTCTTTTCACACACCGTAACTTGTTTCACACAGTTTATTGGTTCGGATACTATCTTAATTTCTTGATAGAAACCGTAGACGCTTTACCACACAGATAGGGTATTTTCTACTGACAGTATCCTGTTCGCAGCGCCAGTTAAATTTATTAAGTAAAAAATATACTTTTTAAACAGATTTATTTAAACTCAGTGATTAGTTACAGTTGATGTTACAATTATGACTGATTTCTTTTTTAGTTTACAAAAATAAGGAAAATGTAGTATAATGCTGAATAAA
The DNA here is from genome assembly GCA_963921935.1 of Galeruca laticollis. Classification (NCBI taxonomy): domain Eukaryota; kingdom Metazoa; phylum Arthropoda; class Insecta; order Coleoptera; family Chrysomelidae; genus Galeruca; species Galeruca laticollis. The sequence goes on along the minus strand of OY998179.1, from coordinate 149,697,368 downwards.
GAAGAAAAATATATGATAAGAAAGTTATAACAATTGTGTAAACAGGATGTCTCCACGTGTTTGCTGATTAAGGTTAAAATTATAAATCCAATAATGTGGGAAACGTCCTGTCAGCAATTTAACAATAATATTATATGAGTTTCACAGGATGTCTCCATATGACTCACGCAAATAGAAGAAGGGGCTACTGAAAAGAGCGGTAACCGCAGACATGCATGTTTCTGGCTCATTAGCTGTCGTCGGTACGGTACAACCAAGAAAAGATGTGAAACATTGGAGCAAAGATGTTGAATGAAACATGAGAAAATATAACAGAATTCAGCAGGATGGTCAAACACAACATTTGTGTCAGTAATATTAGAAGATCTCGAATATTCGAGACAATAACCAACATAGACACGGAAGTGCATATAACACTCCCGTCTGAAACTTCCGACCCAGATTAATGAAATAACAACACTCTTTTCAGTAGCCCCTTCTTCTATTTGCGTGCAATACCCACTAATCTATATATATATTGAAGCACTTTCATTCAATTTAATAAGGATTAACAGTATTACTGAAATAAGTCATATTGATTTTTTCAATCTTGTACTTTATTAGCCATCATTTTAATGAATATTTATAAATTGTAGAAAAAAAAATATGTCTAAATTAATTATAGATGCTGATAGTAAAAACAGTGAACAAAATCCTCACTATAATACTGAAGAAAATCTGACCAAAGATATTGAAACAGACGATATACTCTTTAAACCATCAGAATCGAAAATATTGAGATCTGATTCAGATACAATAGAGATTAAAATTAATAATGCAGTACATGATGTAATTTCAAAAGCATCCGTTGAAATTAGAATGAAATTCAAAATAATTTAAAAGAAACGCGTTAAATTTTCATATAGTTAGTAATTAGGTTATTTTATGCGAGGGATTTCAGGAATTTTAATAAATAGTAAATAAGTTATGTTAATATTTATATGTATAAAAATCTTTATCTCTATATGCTAATTTCTAATACAAAAATGTCATTTTCATGTTTCATATACGGCTTAAAAATTCATGGTAATATAAACAGTGAATCGTCGTTAATCACACTATATCTATACAATTGATACGATATAGAGAAGTTTCGATAGCAACCCGCAACGTGATAGATTATGATGGAAATCAAAAAAGTCAGTTGGTTTTTAAAATGTCAAAGTGAAAAGTGGTATTATAATTGATCTCGTCAAGAAGAACGTGCTAATTTACGCAAACTTTTCGGATTATTGTGGAGAAACGACCTCGTTCGAATTACAAGGAAGCGTACAGTATATATCATCTGACAGAAACAGTAATAGTTTATGTAATTGGGTAATACCTTCACCAGAAAATGCAATAACTACATTAAGAATATTAAAATTGAACTTCTCAAGAAATTCCACGTGCTTGTCAATTAGAAACTTCGACAATATTCAATTGAACGTGTGCAGTAACAACATACTACCCAAACCTGTTGTACTATCTTCAAGAAACAAACTCTCCGTAACTTTAAAATATAATAACTCAGTGTTTTTATGTGTTTGGATTGATCTGGTTGTTACAATTCCACAAATATTTGTAGAACAGCAGATTTCGTTTGTACAGACCATTCTGATTTCACGGGGTGTGCTATTTGTAATTCATCAACTACCCCTTGCAGTAATATTTCTATAGATAGATGTTTCGACCCGTATAAAGACAAATGTGACGGAATCATTAATTGTCCAAAAGGCGAAGACGAAATAAACTGTTCAGAACTTTGTCCTCAGCTTATCAAATGTCCAAATGAAGATTAGTTTGAAGTGGATACAAACCCAGTAAATAAAAGGTACCATTTTAAAATATTATATTAGAGATCTCTAAATTAAAAAAAAGGCCTTTATTTAAAAAACATTTCAATTGTTCAATAGTAATAGTAGTTTTATTTTTTTGTAGTATATCTGTACACATTTTCTGTTTGTAAATTTCTATGTTTTAAAAAAATTCCTGAAATCATAATTTTGTTCATTTTAATTTCACAAACCAATAATTAGAGTAAATTTGAATGGCGCACTTGAACCCTTCCCTTTGAAAGAGTTGGTATACATGTTTAATTATTTTTCAAATAAATAATAAATAATATAGAATCCAATACAAATTTGGCGGCCCAACGTGTGGTGAATTAAGAATTTTTTCGTTTAAAAACATTAGAATTAGATACAATTAAAATGGCAAAGAGAATGATGCTTAGGGACGGAAAACAAATAGGTTTGGAAGGCAGATCAGATGAGGAACAAGAAGAAAGGAGACGTGGAATGGGAGATTTAGATGGAGAGGAACAAACCTTAATAGATAAAGAAAGTGAAGAATCGAGGGAACAGCAGGATAGTAGACAAGACAGGCAGGATAGTGTAAGCAGAGGAGATCAAATAATGGAATTTTTAATTAATTTGAATGGGAAGATAGATAATATGAGGGGAGATTTGAATGGGAAGATAGATAATATGAGGGAAGATTTGAATGGGAAGATAGATAAAATGAGGGGAGATTTGAATGGGAAGATAGATAATATGAGGGGAGATTTGAATGGGAAGATAGATAATATGAGGGGAGATTTGAATGGAAAGATGGACAAGATGAATGGGAACATGAATGATTTAAATGGAAACATGAACAGGATGGAAAAGAAAATAGAAGAGGTGAAGATGGAAGGATTGAAGGAAATTAAGAAACTTAGGGAGGAAAATGAAGAATTTAGGAAGCAGATAGATAAGGTGAAGGAAGATACGTTTGAACAAAATAAACATTTGCGTATAGAAATACAAGAAAATGAAATCCGAATTAGAGAAGGGATAAAAAAACATATGGTGGAAGAAATTCATGAATTAGGGAAATGTATAAATGAAAATTTACCGGGAACTATTCAGGCTGAAGTTGCAAAACAAAATGAAAATATAACAAAAGAATTGGAATACATTAAATTTCAAGGACAAACAATAGAGAAAGTAATGCAAAGCTACCAAGAAAAAGTAAAAAAAAAATTCAATGACTTAGAAGATTTAGTAGAAGAAAAAACAGGTACATGCGTTAAACGAAATGAAACAATGGGTAAACAGTTTAATAAGGAACTGGAGGAGATGAATAGGAAACCGAAGGATACTATGGAAGAAATAGAACAAACCTCAAAACAAAATGCCGGACGGTTAATTTATACAGAAAGTATCGAAATAAGAGTGAAATTTGATAGAAATATGAAAATAATTGTTCCTAGAGTTTTTATTAATATAATTGGAAATGAAATAATAGGAATTGAGATTAGGGAGGAGAAGAAAATAATAAAAAATCAGTTCAATGATACGGAAGAATTTGAGATGCAAATTGTAATGCATTTCTGGGAAGAAAGTACAGAAACAGGAGTATATGATGAAGATAATGAGATAGGGGGCAATGAATTTAAAAAGAACATAGTGGAAAATTTAAAGAAATCTAGGAAACGAATATGGCACAATGATTTTAAAAAGGATATAGTGGAAAATTTAATCGATTTTAGGAAACCGATAGAGAGTCAAACAATAAGAGAAGAGAATAAGACGAAGTTTAGGAAAAGAAAATAGAATTGAATTATATGACAGGATTATAGGAACGAAATCTAGAAACGAAAAGGAATTGTACATGGTAAGGAAGGGATATAAAAACGATGTGTAAATAAAAGGTTTATGATTAACAAGTAATATTTAAAAATATATTTAAATAGAAATTATATAAACATGGATTGATAATAGAAGAAATGATAGATATGTTGATATGAATTATGGAAATGAAAATAGAAGTTACAGAAATGAAAAACAAATATATGGAAATGGAAATAAAATTTATGACAACAAGTATTGTGAGAATAGAGGAGATTTTAGAAACTTTGATAGAAGAAATGATAAAGAATATAGAAATGAAATTAAGCAACAAAATAGATGTACAGGATGAAATAATTACATTTATAGGAACAAACGGACGGAAGTTATATGAACTAAGCAAATATATGATAACAAAGATTGAATTAAAGGATGAAACAGAAGTTGATATGTAAGCATAGTCGATGAAGAAGTTAGAAAAACAGACATAGTTATTGATGTATTGATGAAATATAAGGAAATAATTGATTTTGAATAGATATATAGAATTAAATGGTAAAATAATTGAATTTAAGGAGGTAAATATGGAAGTATTGGCAATTGAAGAGGATAATAGGAAGTTATGGAATATAAAGAGGAATGGAATTATGGTAGAATTGGAGTTAATGAGTGGAAATAAGGAATATGAAGAGAAAGTGAAGAGTTTGATGATGAAATATGAAGGATTGTATGAAAAAGAAATTAGAATGGTGAATAATTATGTGCGTGAGATAGAATAAATAGAAGATGTGAAAAGTAATGGTAATTGGTCAGATTGTGAAGAAGAACATTATGAATTTATAAATGAATTGTTAAAGATGTATACAAAAAGAATTTCGAAGTAACTAAGGGTTGCTTAATTGAAATATGGATATAATAAAGGAGAAGAATACTGAGAAAGGTTAAAGTAAAATCATATCCAGTTCCATGTAAGTTGTTTAGGCGGAGTAGAATAAAAAAGATTTGGAAATATGGCAGTTTATAGAAGAATTCGGGAAACCTGAGACTATCATACTAGATCATGCGACGTACTTTGAAAGTGACAAATTTGGAAGGATATGCCGAGAGCTTCAAATAAAATTAAATTTTATTAGTGTACGAAAGCCATCAACAAATCCTGCGGAACGATATATTAAGGAAATAATAAAATATCTAAGAATATTATGTCATCAGCAACATGATCAGTGGGAAAATAATTTAAAACAAGTGGATAAATTCCTTAATCACACACCTCATGGTATTATAGGAGAATGTCCTATCTTTTTAATGACAGGTCAGCTACCAGAGAGAAAATGGATAGTGAGCCGAGACATGCATATGTTGGAAATTCTTGACAAAGTGAATAACAAATTACAAATACAAGCAGAACGATACATTAAAAGAGCAATCAAGAAGGGAAAAAGAAAAATGGTTTTCCAGAAAGGAGATTTAGTTTTAATTAAATCATTACAAGTTGCAAAAGGAAAGATAATATGTGTGCTAAGTTATTATTACCATTGGAAGGGCCATACGTAGTGGTAAATGAAAATGCTCAAAATAGCTATAAGCTGGCACATCCAGATACTGGGTTAATAAGGGGGATATTTAATATTGAGAGTGTATTCCAGTATCATCAGCAGTCAAATTAAATAGGTTAGATGTATATACGTTTTGGAGTTTAAATTGGATAGGGGGGAGAAATTGATGATATTATGAATCAAAATTTATGTAAATATTTAGATTAAGATATTTCATTCAAATGAGAAAGAAACATATTTATTGAATTGAGATTATTAAAAAATTAAAGGATTTAAATCAAATAAGTTTGAATATATTAAAATATAAATGGGGGGAGTTGAAGCACTTTCATTTGGTTCTATTCAATTTAATAAGGATTACCAGTATTACTGAAATAAGTCATATTGATTTTTTCAATCTTGTACTTTATTAGCCATCATTTTAATGAATATTTATAAATTGTAGAAAAAAAAATATGTCTAAATTAATTATAGATGCTGATAGTAAAAACAGTGAACAAAATCCTCACTATAATACTGAAGAAAATCTGACCAAAGATATTGAAACAGACGATATACTCTTTAAACCATCAGAATCGAAAATATTGAGATCTGATTCAGATACAATAGAGATTAAAATTAATAATGCAGTACATGATGTAATTTCAAAAGCATCCGTTGAAATTAGAATGAAATTCAAAATAATTTAAAAGAAACGCGTTAAATTTTCATATAGTTAGTAATTAGGTTATTTTATGCGAGGGATTTCAGGAATTTTAATAAATAGTAAATAAGTTATGTTAATATTTATATGTATAAAAATCTTTATCTCTATATGCTAATTTCTAATACAAAAATGTCATTTTCATGTTTCATATACGGCTTAAAAATTCATGGTAATATAAACAGTGAATCGTCGTTAATCACACTATATCTATACAATTGATACGATATAGAGAAGTTTCGATAGCAACCCGCAACGTGATAGATTATGATGGAAATCAAAAAAGTCAGTTGGTTTTTAAAATGTCAAAGTGAAAAGTGGTATTATAATTGATCTCGTCAAGAAGAACGTGCTAATTTACGCAAACTTTTCGGATTATTGTGGAGAAACGACCTCGTTCGAATTACAAGGAAGCATACAGTATATATCATCTGACAGAAACAGTAATAGTTTATGTAATTGGGTAATACCTTCACCAGAAAATGCAATAACTACATTAAGAATATTAAAATTGAACTTCTCAAGAAATTCCACGTGCTTGTCAATTAGAAACTTCGACAATATTCAATTGAACGTGTGCAGTAACGACATACTACCCAAACCTGTTGTACTATCTTCAAGAAACAAACTCTCCGTAACTTTAAAATATAATAACCCAGTGTTTTTATGTGTTTGGATTGATCTGGTTGTTACAATTCCACAAATATTTGTAGAACAGCAGATTTCGTTTGTACAGACCATTCTGATTTCACGGGGTGTGCTATTTGTAATTCATCAACTACCCCTTGCAGTAATATTTCTATAGATAGATGTTTCGACCCGTATAAAGACAAATGTGACGGAATCATTAATTGTCCAAAAGGCGAAGACGAAATAAACTGTTCAGAACTTTGTCCTCAGCTTATCAAATGTCCAAATGAAGATTAGTTTGAAGTGGATACAAACCCAGTAAATAAAAGGTACCATTTTAAAATATTATATTAGAGATCTCTAAATTAAAAAAAAGGCCTTTATTTAAAAAACATTTCAATTGTTCAATAGTAATAGTAGTTTTATTTTTTTGTAGTATATCTGTACACATTTTCTGTTTGTAAATTTCTATGTTTTAAAAAAATTCCTGAAATCATAATTTTGTTCATTTTAATTTCACAAACCAATAATTAGAGTAAATTTGAATGGCGCACTTGAACCCTACCCTTTGAAAGAGTTGGTATACATGTTTAATTATTTTTCAAATAATAAATAATTATTGAAACCTATACAATATATTGTTATATAATACTTTATCTTATGATTGAAATTGCCCCACGTTTTGGGTAACAATTTGTTATGTATTCTATATTTATTTATTATTTGTGATTGAATAATCGTTAAGCATGTATAATAAACTCTATATCAAAGGGTAGGGTTCAATTGCGCCATTCAAATTTACTATAATTTTTTGGATTGTCAAATTAAAATGAATAAGCTTATGATTTCAGAATTTTTTTTAAAAAAAACATAGAGGTTTATAACAGGAAAACGTGTATACACCATAAAAATAATCAACTATAATTACTTTGAAACAATAAAAATACTAGATTAATTACTAATTATGAATGCATTCCTTTTAATTTTAGAGATCTCTAATAAATTTATTTCGGTACCTTTTAATTTTCTAAACGTCGCTGCGCCACCAAATTTAGATATAAATACTTGAAATTTCTTCTGCCGTTCCGTCAAACAAAAATAATGACAACTCCTCTTCACATATTTAACAGGCAATATGTCTGCAGAGATATCCTTTAAATTGAAACACTACGATCTTCTTCTCTTGAAATAACTTTCTTTCTAAACCAGCTCAACTTTAAAACACTCACAAATTTTGTTTAGTACCTTGACCAAATTTACGTTAATTGTAACAACAATTTATATTGGGAAATTGTAGGATCTTCAAATACTATATTATCTTATATAAATATCTCTCTACTCTTCTCAGTTTAATACCTTTTAGTTTTGATTTCAATTATTTCTGGTTTTTCTTTAAATTCTATAACATAGACGAGTTAAATTATTATATCCCATTCACTTTGACGTTTTCAAAATCACTGACGTTTTTATTATTTTTTTGTTATCATAATCTATCTCGTTGCGGGTTGCTAGCGAAACTAAAAACTCTATCGTATGAACTGTTAATTTCTAAAGCCGTATATACATGTAGATAATTGAATTTTTAATGTATTTAGTTGGTGTTATTGTTGTGATTTTCTTTTAACGTTTTATTGAAGTTTTACTTATTTACATTTAGAACACTTGATGAGAATCATCTTATGACCTTTAGAGTTTTTGGTTGCCGGGGATTCAATAAAGGAGAGACGAGAGAATATTGTGACGGACAACTTCAAAATTCGACTTCGGCTGTAAATTGAGGTATTTTGAAAATAAAACTGTTATATTCACCTCTGGGAATATTATTCAATCATTTACCTAGACAAACGAAAACAAACCTACATACATGAAAATAACATTTTAGTGTTATAAATTAGAATATATAGAGATGAAGATTTTTATACATATAAATATTAACATAACTTACTTACTATGTATTAAAAATTCCTGAAATCCCTTGCATAAAACAACATATTTACTAACTATATAAAAATTTAACGTGTTTCTTTTAAATTACATTCTATTTTCGACGGATTCTGTTGAAATTGATTACCATAAATCCACTTAAACAAACATGTTTGTTATCTTTATGAATTCTTCCGCATTTACATGGAATGCCCCTTTTATCCTTTGAAGAATGATCGATTTGAGTTTGAGCGTTTCTTGAAGATTCGATACGGTTCATAAGATTAATTAATACAGAACTACTTAAGTGATTTCGTAATTTCTGTGTTGTTTCTTCGATTATCTTATCTTTGGCCCTACATTTTGCTTCCAATGTAGTGACTGCTACTTTTAAATCGGACAATGTTTTCGGTACAATGCTAGAAGCTTGTTTTACCAAGAGTGGGTTTATCGTTTCTGAATTGCCGCATCTCTCATCTATATAACTAGCTCTCTCTTAAGTAAACATATAAAATATGATACTGTGCACTTAAAGTTAAAATAATTCCAAATAGAACTGAAATACAGGCCATAAAGACAGTAGCAAAATATTCATTTTATTAAAATGAATTACTATTATTACAAGAAGTATTAGTCCGAAGGAATGTAGATTATTATTATTATTTAACTCGATTAATCATTTAGTACATTATAAAACCATCTTTTCCCATATTCTTTTATTCCCTATTATATTTATTATATGAGGAAGCACTTTTTGGATCTCCGTTCTTAGGATTCATGTTTGGATTAATTTTAAAACCAAAGCAGTATGTATCTCCAAATAGTTTAAATTTTGAATATCAGCAGTTTTATTAATTTCGTCACAACGTCAATGCATTCAAGAAAATAGATTCAAAGTGCTCATTATACTTGCTGGATGGTTCATACTATGAATATATATATATATATATATATATATATATATATATATATATATATATATATATATATATATATTGTTATATTTTCAAACCTTTGAATATAATTGCCCACGTTTGGAGACAATTTGTAATATTTCAATTCTTTAGATATAATTGCCCTACGATATGGAAATAAATTATACTATCTTGTCGCAGCGACAATTATTGTGCATACCACTTAAGTACGTATTGAATTTCAAATTTGACAGTAATTGTCAAATTAAACATGCCCGGCGCCAATAAATATCAATATAAAGATGAATTTATGTATAATCAACTTATTACTCCTATCTCAGGGTGAGATCAAAATTGTTCAAAATTAATTCTTCAAATTTATTTGTTTTTCTAAGATATTTCCAAATTAAATGTTTCACTATTATCAAACTCTCAAATAACTGTTAATTCAATATAATGAAAGGCCCTTTAATTATTTTATGACATTTACTAATTTACTGTCACTAAAAATTTCAACCAAATGTCACTGATTAAATTGAAAATTTTATGAATGTAAAATGATAAGTTCAATGAGATTGGATACTGAATGAATACTACAGGTAGTTAGAATCAAAATTATATATTATACTATCAGATTATAAAATTAGAATACAACTATGCTAAAATTTAACCTAATGAATTATTATCAAACGTTCAAATAATAATTTACACTTGACGTGTATCAATGTCAAATACCGAAACTTCTGCTCAAAATGGTCTATTCACTTGATGTTGTAAATGATATGTATCAATAAATTTGGTATATTTCAAAAAAAATTTATATAGATGCATCTTTTAACTGTATTGAATTTAAGGCCTGATATTTCTCGAGAAATAAATTTAAAACTGGAGAGGACTCACCCAATGGATCAGGAAATCTCGTACTTATTCTAACGTATTTAGAATACTGCAACTTTCTAAATATATACGATTTAGAAAAACTGGAACCACATACACTTTTACGATACAATTCTTTTCCGAATTATGTACGCACTGAATTTATTATATGGGTTATTTATCTGATTGTATGATATGCAATTTATGCAATCTACCAAAAAAATTCGAGACAACTATTATTCTGATGTTGTCTCTTCAAAGGATAAAAACTACTGACTAAATTTTTACAAAATAAATAATTCTCCTTTCTGTTGGTTACCGATTTTTCTTGTTGTCATCGAAATTATGAAATGTCATGTTTGATATTTCTACTGAATCTTTCAAAATTTAGGAATTTACGTAGAGTACAGTGTGTATCGAGAGTATGACAACTAAAATTAAATAAATTTCCTTATGTTTTACTTATTCTTTAAATTTCAAATAGAGGATGTGTATTAATATATATATATATATATATATATATATATATATATATATATATATATATATTAACTAGATTTTTAATATTTTAATTAGATATGATATTTATTTATTTATTTGTATTTTTGATTTGATTTAATTGTGTGGCTAGCTCTGTTGTTTATTATTATATGATATATTGTTATTTTATTATTTGATATTGTTCGGGAGCATGAGACTTCCTCTACTCTTTGAGTCCTGGCATTATTTGGAGATATTTCGCTCATTCGAATAAAAAGAAACACAAAACACAATATTTTCAATCATTCAATTTTTATAATGAAATTTTTATATTTAAATATATTTTTTAAATCAAACGGTTACGCCTATGGAATTTACCAACATAGAATTATCTAGAATATACACTATCTTATGCGCATGCCCAACTAATAACGAATATAATCGAAACGGAACGAACGTTTCTTTCTTAACGACGCTCTGCTCCTGCGTAAATATTAAATACATAGCATCATTTCCTTTAAAACAATGCTGATGGATTTGTATAAAAGAATTTATGTTGGAGATTATATACATACATTAAATAAATTGTTGGAAGAAATATGTTACAAAATTTATATATACAAATGGAAAATTATGTGAATGAAATAAGATGCATTTTTCTTATATGATTTTATAATACGTAAGTACAAACATTATTATATCATAGAATAGGCCTTTTTAAATAATATTTTAGAATTTGTCTAGTGAATAAAATATGTAAAGTCTTTTTTTCTTTTTTTATAGATCGATCATAAAGACGCAAAAATTCTTATATATACATGAAATAGTCACTGAATTAACACTCAAAAGTTATTAGTCTTATTATTGGCCAATAATATCTAAAATAGCACTGACCTGATGCCTGGATTCTGTAGATATATCCCGTCTGGATACAGGACTACGCCTTCTGAAGTTCTAGCTGCTCCATTTATTGAGAAATTTGGATATTCTCACCGGAAAAACTGTTATAAATACATGTAAGTGCTCTAGGTTTTATCTTTGTTAAGAATTATAATGAAAATTTGTAATTTAACTTGAAATTTCGGGAAAAGTTTCTTATCACATCCTCACCATTTCGACGCCAAAAACCAACTCCTAACGCTTCTATCCGATCTTCCATTTTTTTAATCAACAACCAATATATTGTTTCTAAGCACACTGATTATCAATACGTTTTTTGTTAAATTTTAGTTAATCGAAATTTGTCATGTCACTTTCCACCAATCACATTGTTTCTGTAGCTGTCGAACTATTTTCACAATTTCTACACTTTAGGAGTTTTTGGAAACATATATAAATGTAAATTCCACCCGAAATGTATCTGTTTTCTTTTACTGTTCAACTAATTTCAATAGAACAAATCTTTTACTGATAGTGAAATTCCTTTTATATGTCGACATGGCAATGTCTAATTTTGTTTTGACATATACATATGATAATTTAAAAATAACATTTATTTTTATGAACATAAATTCTTTTATAAGATCTTTTGCTCTGATTATTTATACTATTTAAATTCTCTAGTAGCAAATATTTCTTTGAATCCATTATCATTTAATATTCATTAATTTCATAAAATTTTATATACATTATGACATATAAATTATATTTATGTATTGATATTTTTCTATTATAAATTTATCTATTTCTTAATACTAAATATGAAATTGATTTATACTATTTCTGTTTCAACTAACTACTTATTAAACTAGATAACTAAACTTGTTTAATTTCAGGTGAAACAGCTGATTTCTTCATGACAACTAAACATCTATATTTGGGCAGATTCCATGTTCTCCATTATACTTGTTAAGCATTTTCTAACTTAAGACAATAATTAAGGTAATTTCTTTATTTTATTGTTGTTCTTTTAATTATTATAAACAAATGATTTAATATATTCTGATTTTATATGCATTTTTACTTATGATTGTGTTTCTTCTTGATGTGTTTTTAACTACATAGTTTCAATTCATTTCAAATAATATGCAAAATATTTTCAAACAGCTGATACTCTTTCGTATATAAGATAAATGGTTCAATATATATATATATATATATATATATATATATATATATATATATATATATATATTGTTGTAAATAGAACATATACAGAACCCATATAGAATCCTGATAAAGGATATAAAATTAAAATTTTGTCAATAAAAATAATTTATAAAATGATGTATCAAAATAATAAAATACCTCGTATAACAATATAACTAAGTACGACCAATGGTTATAATCAAAAAGATAGTAAATAAATATAAAAAGAAATCATAAACAAACATCAGAAAAACAGTTGTAAAAATTAATTCTTCAACTTAATAAAAACAACCTTAGACAGAACCTCATGAGTAAACGCAGATCAAGAAATAATATAACGCTGCATGGAATCTTAGACACCCAGAGCATCTGTTTATATTTTAAAAATAAATAGAAACTTCTAACAAATGTAACTAAAACTATAATGATTAAACAATAAAAAGACATTTAGAAGTAATAAAATATATAGAATAAGATATTTAGTTAATGATTAATCATAAAAGTAGGTATGGGAAATATTATGATAGGTAGGAATCTGTAATATGGGCAAGGTCAAATTTATACCAAAATAAAACAGTTGAGACAAATTATACCAACATAAATTATTTTGAATGTGAAAAACAATAATGAAATAAATGATTACCGACATAGTTTATGTATATAGGTGTAATAATATCAAACATAATGAGAAATGAATTGTATATATGTATAATAAGTAAATATGTAGATTGTAGAAAACGTAGAATTAATGAAATTGCATTGACCAATCAAAACAGCGCAAATAAACAGTGATATGGAAAAAGACAATAATAATAAGGTGTGAGTGAATAAGTCAATGACAATAAGTATATTAGGTATAAAAAACTATAGTTTGCAATAAGTTTAAGTCAGAAAAACAATAAAAACAACAATAAACAAAGTGACAGGTGAAATTTTCAATCGAACTTTCGAGAACAAAAACCACTTCCGGTGACAGACGATAAAAAGGGTTGTGTTCGATGTAAAATGCGGGAAATTGGTAGTTGAGAGTCAGTGGTCAGATAGGTAACACTAAGAAAGTTATCCTAGTTTTATTTAATGTAACAAATTTATAATTCGTCAAAGGAAAAGTATATAAATTAACATAAAATCTAATCACTTTTAAAATAAATCAAGTGTAACAAACGTTTGTGAGACTACAAGTAGCAGAGGAAGAAAATTATCACCCAGATAATGAAAAGCAAAGGTATTCAACATCAAAGGCGGGAAGATATATGGGAAGCGTCTCCTCCGATGTAGCATCATTTCAAGAAAAAGGAACAAAAGGTCGGTTGTGTGTTTATTAAATATATTTGGTACCAAATAAATGAAACTTTCAAATAAGAACGTATAAATAATAATTTTAAAATAATAATTTCAAGTGATATAAAAATTTTAAGAGCTCATATACCTGTTTTAAAGTTCTGTTATCTTTACATGAATATAATATACCAGAGAAAAGTAATATTAAAACTTACCATTATAAAGTGTAGATAAATGTATAATTTCTTTCATGTCGAACTTCACCAAAAAATATATATAAAAATTTCCACTAGTAACAGACCACAACTAACTCCAGTTTATATCAATACACAATTATTACCATACAGTAAAATAATATTTAAAAACGTAAATTTTGAATCGATAAAATATCAAATATGTTTCCAAGTTCACGTCCCGAAGAAAACTAAAATTTAACATTTTAAAATCATTTCATAAATCCTCTTAGTTAAAAAAAAAGGAAACACTTTAAAAAGTTTTTTTTGTTTAACATAGAAGCAAAGTTAGAAAGAGCAGGTGTTTGCAAATTTCTAAGAATTTCAACGCTCACAAGATTTCGACCAAGTTATGCAAATGAGCCAGAAAAAGTCGTGGTTAAAAAGAAAGGTATAATTTTTTTGGAATATAAAGAAAGTCATATTCAAAGTGGAAATTTAGATATATATAAAAAAACTCATTATTTATGTATAACGTAAGAATTGGTAGAACAAAAAGTTTAATCATTTATTTTATTAATAAATAGTTTCATCAGTCTAACTGTATAATAAGCTGTAACAAATAGTTTGTATATGAATCAATTTTTTATATGTGTTTTCAAAAGTTTTATTTTTCACAAAATTTTTTATCAGTCACATAAATATATCACATTAATAAGCAAGGTTGATTTTATTATCATAATATGCCCAGAACCCTACTGATTTTAAGAGTCGTAAACGAATAAGAGCAGCCGAGGTAAGAAAACATAAGAATTAAATAAACTACATGTTCATAAATAGCATAATAAATAAAAGGAAGCATTGAATAAAAAAATATGTAATTTGGCGAACCCAACAATAGTATAAAAAGTTTAAAATTTGCAATAAATATAATATCATTTCATATTCACATATCCATATATTCAAATCATACATTGATATATATATTAATACTTAAAGTCCAATCATATTCAACTTGTATAAAGTATATTAATAAATATAGAGTACTTAAAAAATCAAATCATTACACACATATTTAACTGTACCACAACGTAAAAGACATATATATAAAGAACGTAAAGGTAAAAGTTAAATCACATATAACTTGCTTACCCCAAAAGTGGGGCTTTATATAAAATATAATCAATCCAATTTAACTTGCTCCCAAACGTGGGGCAATTAAAAATAAAGCATCAATTCAATCCTATGTAATATATATATATATATATATATATATATATATATATATATATATATATATATATATATATATATATTGGATTGTTACTTTTTATTATTTTATATAATGCCCACGTTGGGGAGCAAGTTATATATGTTTGCTTGTGTTACGTTGGTTTAGTTTATTTTATATTTATATATTATATTAGTCCACGTTGGGTTTAGTTTAAGTTGAATATTAAGTATGATTTTTGTTTTATAATAGTGATATTTATTTAATTGTTTGAATATGAATTGAAAATGTGTTGATAATTTATTGCAATTAAAATCCTTATGTATTTGGGTTCGCCAACTTACATATATTTTACCTGTAATTCCTCCTATTTATGATGCTATTCAGAAACATGTAGTTTATTTGATTCCTATATTTTTCTTACCTCGGCTGCTCTTATTCATTTACTACTCTACAACTCAGTAGGGTTCTGGGCATATTATAATAAAATCAACCTTACTTATCAATGGCATATATTTATGTGACTTATTAAAAAAAATAGAAAAATTTTAAAACATTGAACATTACTCATATATACAAATTATTGGCGTTATATTTTACTATTGGACTCATATACCTCTTATGTAAAAATAAATGATTATCCTATTGTTCTTCAAATTCTTATGTTCTAAATAAATAATGGTTTATTTTATATATATATCTAAATTTCCACATTAAATACAACTTTCTGTATATTATTAAAAAAAATTCATTCTCTTTTAAGACGACTTTTGCTGGCTCATTTGCATAACTTGGGTGAATCGTTGGTAAGCGTTACATTTCTTGGAAAAATTATACGACCACCTGCGTCTTCAAATCTGTTTACACTTTAAACTTTTTCTGCTTTGTTTTTCTAAATAGGATGATTTGAAATATTTTAAAAATACCATTTTTAGTTTTATTCGGTACGTGAACTTGAAAACATATCGGAAATATTTATCTACTCAAATAGTATTCAACGTATTGCAACAATTGTGTATTTAATATAAACTGAAATTAGTTGTGGTTTGTTGTTAGTGGAAAGTTTTATATATATGATTTTGAGAAATTCAACATGACAGAAATTATACATCTATCTACAATTTTATAATGGTAAGTTTTTATTATTACGTTTCCTGGTTTATTATATTCATTTAAAGAAAAACCCTTACTACCAGGTGTTCATGATTTTAAATTTCACTATATTATTTGAAATTATTATTTGGTACCAAATATTTAATTAAACACACCACAGACCTTGTTCTTTTTGTTGACTGATGCATTCAATTGGATGCGTCCATGATGTTATCCCGCCTTAGATGGATATCTTCCTCGTTGCAATTATCTGGTGATAATTATTACTCTGCTTCACGTAGTTTCACAAAACTTCGTCCTTACACTTGATTTTAATTTCTGATTAAATTTTTTTATAGTTTAATTTATATTCATTTATACTTACAAAGAAAAACTGGATCACTTTATATTCATTTTTACTTATACAACGACTGACGCTTGACTCTCTATTCCGCGCTTTTTTCATCGAACAAAACCCTTTTTATTGTTTGTCACCGGAAACTGGTAATGTTCTAGAAAATTTGATTAAAGTTCACCTGTCACTTTGTTTATTATTGTTTTTCTAACGTAAACTTATTGTAAACTATTGTTTTTTATTCATTATACACTTATTGTCATTGATTAATTCACTAACATCTTATTATTATTGTCTTTTTTCATGTTATTGTTTATTTGAGATGTTTTGATTGGTCAATACAATTATATCATTTTTATATTTCCTACAACCTAAATATTTACATAATATACATGGATACAATTCATTTCTTATTATGTTTTGATGTTATTACATTTATACACATAAATTAGGTCGGTAATCATTTATTTTTATTCTTGTATTTCATATTCAAATACATTTTATGTTGGTATACTTATCTCAACTATTATATTTCGTATAAGTTTTGACATTAAACTGTAATTACAGTTTCCTACTTATTATTAGATTTCCTACATACTTTTATGTATTAACTACCATATCTTATTTTATATATTTTACTAATTCTAAATGTCTTTTATTGTTTAATCATTATAGTTTTAGTTACATTTGTTAGAAGTTTCTATTTATTTTTAAAATATAAACAGATGCTCTGGGTGTCTAAGATTCCATGCAGCGTTATATTATTTCTTGATCTGCGTTTACTTGTGAAGTTCTGTCTAAGGTTGTTTTTTATAAAATAAAGAATTATTTTGAAACTGTTTTACTAATAATTGTTTATGACTTCTTTTTATATTTATTTACTTTCTTTATGATTATGCCCATTGATCGTACTTGATTATATTGTTATACAGGTATTTTATTAAATTTGATACTTTATTTTTAGAAATTATTTTTATTGATAAATTTTATTTCTTTATCCTTCATCGGGATTCTATATATATGTTATGTACTCGTTCTATCTACAACAATATATATATACATGGTGATTCATTAAGAATGTCCAATCTCCGAACTTATAATCTAGAACACAATATGTTATGATTTAGACAAACATGCCTTATACAAATATTGCGAGATAACGGGTTTTTAAGTTAAATACACTGGGACAATAATGTCACAATAAAATAGACAATTAGGACATATATGTCCCATATTATTCAATTTTGTCAAAATCTACAATGAAAATGCATTTATTTGTAATAAGTAAATGGATGGATTTGGCAGAAATAGACGTAAACAGCACAAAACGAAAACAACACGGATCTCCACTTATGTATCTCTGCCAAATGTGACGCTAGAATTCACAAAAATTCACTATTTGTCAGACCTGATTTGAAAAAACAAACAACTAGCAGGACGCTAGTGCCGTCTATCGGGAAACAGTTACACTAAAATATCAATGTAATTACAGAAAACCAGTAGGACATGCATTCCACTAAATTCCAAGCTTATTTATGCCATAGTGTGTCTTGAAAACATCTACGGGACAAATATGTCTCGGTGGGGTCGAAAGGCATGACACGTTGGGCTAAACCATAGTATTTTTGGTCCTAGAATATACAGTTCAGAGATTGGACATTCTTAATGAATCACCCTATATGCTCAAAATGTAGGTAGTTGTCAGCAATAAGTCTCCTATAGAACTCGTCTCTAAGTAAGTTTGTGGTGAAACATTATACTTTTCTTTCGTTTAGGTATGTTGTGATGCATATGCCTTGGCCTCGACCTTATCTATATGGACTTTATTCTTCTTTTTATTTTAACCTAAATTGACAGTTCTCGACTAACTCTTTTTCACAATCTAATGTGCTTTAACCTTGACCTCCATTACCATACTTATATCATCTACAGTTGAATTATTGGATCTTTGCCCGTGCGTCAATAATATTTGATAGCATAACCGACAAATGTCAAATTATTTTGTTCTGTTCTTCACTATTAATAGAAAGAGATGCCACTTAATGATTATGTCGGTTATGTTATCAGATATTAATGACCCACGGGTAAGGATCCAATAATTCAACTGTATATGAACTTTGATGTATTCTGCTTCTTTTTATTTAAACCTAAATTGAAAGTTTGGACTTTACACTGCGTGAATGAGCTGACCTTAATGTAGTGCTAAGTGCTAGGAAAAAAGATAAGATACAAGGGGTGGATGGTTTAGTTTACTCATTGTTTCGGAGACTACTGTACTATATTAAATTTAACTTGATTAAAGCGTTTAATGGTTTTATATCAGGAGATAATCTTCCAGAGGAATGGAAAATTCAAATCATTTGCTCTATTCTGACACCTCTTAAGGATCCCTTTATCGGTTTGCAATCATGCGCATTTAATATTTTAGAAAATTTGATCAAATATAGAATTGAATATAAATTGGAGGCAGGCCTTTTAATTAATAAGAAACAAACTGGTTTTAGAAAGGAGACGGGAATTATGGATAATTTGGTTTATCCACAGTCAACTGTTGTTCAAGCTTTTCAAA
Organism: Galeruca laticollis; assembly: GCA_963921935.1. NCBI lineage: Eukaryota > Metazoa > Arthropoda > Insecta > Coleoptera > Chrysomelidae > Galeruca > Galeruca laticollis. Next base: position 149,677,865 of record OY998179.1, on the reverse strand, counting down.
ACAATAATAAGGTAATTGCTGTATTTTTGGATGTCGAGGCGGCGTATAATAAAGTTAAAATTCATGTATTAATGAATAAATTGACTAAACTTAATATTCCACAATCTTATATTGAGTTTTTAAGAGAAATATATAGTAATAGAAAGGTTATTGTGAAAGATGACGTCAAAGGGGCTACTTCTAGATTAGCATGTGTAAGCAAAGGTATTCCACAAGGCTCAGTTCTTAGTCCGTTATTATTTGCGGTACACACATATGAACAAATGGTGGAAGTACAGGATATGTTAGGCTTGATTATTGTTGCGGTCGGGAATGATTTGGAGCTGTTATGTAGGGGTATTAATGAATCGTATTCAAAATGGCATCTACATTATAAAAGAGTATTGTAAGATCTCACTTAGACTTTGGTTCCTTGATTTTGTTTAATACTTCAAAACCAAACTTATACAAATTAGATTAACTACAATGTAAAGCATTTATAATTATATTAGGGGCTATGAAAAGCACTACTACTGTGTCACTGTTGGCAGAGGTCCCTTTACATTGGAGGCGCATATGTTTATCAGAAAAATTTATTTTAAAACACTTTTCATTGAATAGTATAGTTACAAGTAAGTTGTTGGATATGTATGGGCTTCAACATATAACTGTCGGCATGATGTATTTTCCTATATTGGAGAGATTGGAGAGAGCATTCATTTATCATAATTTAATTAGAAAATATGATGTTATACCATGTTTTTCAGTTGGGTACGATGCACTTTCCACATAATATACACAGATGGATCTAAAGATAGACAAGAAAATCTAACTGGGTTTAGGATATATATTGTAAATAGGGGTTCTGAAATAAGTATCAGAGAGGTGGACGAAGCTAATATATGCACAACAGGATTATTAGCTATTTATGTGGCAGTTAAAGAATTTGTGAAGTGGGAAACCCTGGTTCTAGCTGATTCCAAGACTGCGTTTCAGATAATTGCCAGAAAAGGATTGTATGATACAGCTGAATTTCCAGAGTAATGTATTAGAGAGCTTAAATGGGAACTGAAGTGTAATAGTCAAAATATTAAGCTGGGTTGGATTCCCAGTCATTCAGGTATCAAAGGTAATGAAAAAGCAGATTTATTGGCTAAGAATAGTTTGGAGAAGAATTTTAATAAATTGGGTCATAAAGATATTTTGGTAAATGTTAAAGAAAAAATAAGAAAATATTGCGAAAAAGAATGGATTGAATTATGTAAACTTAAAGAAAAGCATTATTTTGATAATGTTGGAAAGTTACCATTAAGCCCTGGTTTAATGCTGTAAAGGTCAACAGACAGGTGGTTACTAGACTGAATAGACTTAGGTTGTGATATTGTGCGTAACCGAAGCATCCTCACTGGACAGTAGTAGTTGACTCACCCAATTGTGAATGTGAGCCAGTAAGTAGTATCAGACATATACTTACGGAATGCCCTATTAACAAAAACTACTGTGATATTTTATATATTATGCTTAAAAATTGCATGAAGAATGAAACTGCTTTATATGTAGAGGATATAATTATAGTACATTCAGCTTGTACTGATTTGATTTTGTGTAATTTTTCAAAAATTGTAATAGAGTCATATAAACTAATTTTAGATCCAGGAAGAAGTGATGTCCCAGAGGCAGATGCATGAAAGTGCCGTTATTTCCTAATTAAAGAGCTACATGGTACTGGGTAGATACTTCGATAGTTAAGCCCAATAAAGGAAAAAATAAAAAGAAGACTTTACTCTGCAACTACTCAATACTAACTCTTTTTCATGTGCCTGGACCCCCATTGCCAAATATCTACATGGATTTTAATTTATTTTGCTTCTTTTTATTTTAACTTAAATTAAAAATTCTGTACTTTACAGTGCAACTACCTAATACTAACTCTATTTCACAATCTAATGTACCTTGACCCCTATTACCATATATCTATATGAACTTCAATTTATTCTGCTTCTTTTTATTTTAATCTATATTGAATGTTCTGTAATTTACACTGCAATTATCCAACACTAACTCTGTTTCACAATATAGCGCATGTTTCAAAATTATGTTAAAGTCTTCATAGACTGAAGATAAGCTATTGTAGAGAATCTAATATTGATGTAGTTGTAGTGTATATTATTTTTTACCTGAACGAAAGCTTGTTCATTGTTTCTTCTAAGAGACGCTCCTGTGCTTTTCGGTTGTGATCTGCCAGATTTTGAATCTTTAGAGCTTTGTGAATCTCCTTGGCCTGCTCTAACCGTATAGTAATGAAACGTTTTATGGATAATAACTTCGCTGTTTTGAAAAACGGCTCCAGCGAAATGTCCGCCTCCTATCATCAATACTGTCCATTTATTCTGACAGTAATTCCGAAGACGGTTTCCAATTTTTTCATCTGTAACTATTTCCTGAAAATAATTGAGTAATCAAAAGCGGAAATGATAGAAATAAAGTTGTTAGAATATTGGGAAATATTCTTTATATACAGACATTATTCATACTTAATATTAATAATTCAAAATTTAGATAAATTACAATGAATTTGTGGATAGCTTAATGAGTTATGTGGACTGGACTGCTGGTATCTAAAAGCATCACCTTCAAAAGTAGGCAGGCTGGGGCCTTGACTCGGGCAAAACTGCCAATGTCTTCTATCTTAGGGATTGTTTCTGGCTTGCAAGGTTATATTTGTTCGATCTTCTTTTCTTCTGCTGGCGTGTCTTGTGTTCTTAAATCTGTCATCTTTCTCTCTAACTCCTCGATTTTCTAGTGCATCGTTGTCATTTTATTTTTCATTTTCTCGTCCATCGTTGTCATCTTATTCTCGATATCCGATTTTATTTTCTCGTTCATCGTTGTCATCGTATTCTCAATATATTTTAGAGACGAAATTTTATTTTCGACCTCAGCAGCAATGTAATTTTTTAATTAATTGTCTCGACCCTTACTTCATGGAATCTACTCATATTAGTGTTTTAAACGAAACTCACTGTTTCTAGCTAATTCCACAATATAATAAAAATGACGATGATATTGATTTATCAAAACAATTGTCAATTTTTTAGAATTTTCAACAATTTTTATTATATTGTGGAATTAGCTAGAAACAGTGAGTTTCATTTAAAACACTAATTATTTTTTAATGATAAGATATCGGCAGAAATATCGCTCTTCATAGTGGACATTTTCTCGTTCATGTTAGCAGAAATATCGGTCTTCGTAGTAGAAATATCGTTTATCATATCCGAAAAAATCGTCCTTCATGGTTGAAATCTTCTCGTCCATTTTCGCAGAAATTGACGAGATCAAGCTGGAAGCCTCGTTTTTGAATAAAAACGTTTCTGGATCCAAGCCGTTACTTTCCAGTGCCACTTTGAGTCTTTCTACTAATTCACTCTCCTTACCCGACGTTTCCAACTCGCGATTTTCCAATTCTGCTTTGAATTCCGTTACTTTTAGGTCACTTCGTCTCTTAGCCATTTTTACGTAACTATTTGTTTATATTACCCCACACCTGACACCAATGTTATGTTTTTCTTATTTATTTAAATTGTTTTTATCACGGCGGGTGGGATACAATTTATACAGACGGTATATCTATCTACTTAAGCTATTTATTTATACACTTAACTATTCACTTATACTTAATTTATGTACATACTTAATGCTAATATATATTAAATAGACTGTTCACAGTTCACTTTTATATTCACTTGTTCAATGTTCTGCTCACGAGATCAAATTGTAGACTGAACTCACGGTGTGCAGGTAGTTGCTTATATATTAAAAAGTTTTTCTGGAGCATGCGGATTCCTGAAATTTCTACATTGCGGCTCCCAACAACCAATCGACCTCCTTAGAAATGTCGCAATAAAAACAATCACAAAAATAGTCCTTCCCAGAAATCCACGCAGCCGCCAAAATTTTAACTTTTAGATATCTTATTAGACAGGGTCGGCATCAGTGTGCGACTTCGTAACAATAGTAATAACAAACTGCTGGTGATCATAGATATATTAACCACACACTGTCAATTAGGAGGATAACTGAATAAACGAGGAATAGTGAAAATGCTAAATGCAGACTCTGCGAAGTTAAGGAAGAAACCTCAATACACATACTCTGTACTGTAAAAGTTAATCACTTGCAATAATACAAAACAGAAGAACCTACATAAAATGAAGATTATCGACACCCTTAATTTGTTACATGGTTACCTTAGCACTCTAGCAAGTAAGAAGACACAATAGATCTTACTTAAACCCCCTATTGAGTACATACCTACATACAACTACATGTTCAAATAAATAGTCCTGACATAGCACCCCGACCATCTGGTTTATTTAATTTATTTAGTATTCATTTGATATTCGTAATGTACAGATGTATGAGAGCTCCACTATCAAGTGTGACACGATTAATAAGTAATAAACGACAAAATATCTATCCAGTTCTGTTATCATTTTATTGTAAAAAATAACAAAAACCATAGTTAACGAATTAGTGATTTAAAATCAATTAACGTAGGCTATTTGCCTGCCTCAAATGGACCGGGACTTACTTACTGTCCACCACAAGTTGGAAATAACATCATACAGGGTGAACCAACGTATAATGGATAAATTATATAAGGTTTTTTTAATCTCCTGCCAACAAATGAAAACAATTACTATATGCATCAAAGCCATGAACAACATTAAATAGACAAGGCAGCCCCAAGAGGCGATTAATACATAACAGTATTACAGGCTGTCCTCAACTGAGGAAGATAATCCGACCGAAACCGACGAAAATTCTAACTTGTGGCAAACAGTTAAAAGAATGAAAAAAAGAAAACTACCGGCTAAAAACAACACCAATAACATTACATTGACCAACAAACACAGCCAACTAACGCAAGAAGAACCAACAGAAAACATACCAAAGCCGTCTCCAATTTGTGTACATGGAGTAATACATTATCAACAAATGGTTAATCAATTGTGCAACATAAAAAAATGCAGGTGGTAAAAAGAGCAATTTAAAGATTTCTTTCAAACACCGAAATTCATAGCAGGTTGAGATTATAATATCAAACATACACTGTGGGAATCCTGATTAGAAACTACAAAGGGCAGGGAACTTGCAAATCTTATGCATGATGAGAATTACTCACATTTATCAGCCGGGACTCCCACTTACTGGTCAACCGATTCTAATAAAACACTTGATTTATTAATCACATTTTTTTGTTATCAACGGTATCTCACCAGTTTATTTGGACGTAATACCAAGCTTCGACTTATCCTTTGACTACTCGCCAATCATATCCACATGAGTAGCTGTGTTATTCACAAAAACAAGTCAGTAGACTCCACAACAAAAAACCCAGTTGGAATAAATATAGATATAAAATCCAGAGAGAATTAAACTTAAAAATTAACCTCAAAAACAAAAACGAAATAGAAAATGCAATTTCATTCCCAAGCGACACTTTCAAAAGGACAGTTCAATAGGCCACTCCCCCTATAGTAACATCCAGAATAAACCATTTTATGTTTCCGTGGATATAAAGAGATTAATAACGGAAAAGAGGAGGGCCAACGCGACGTGGCATCGAACTCAGTCACCTGCCGATAAAAACATATTAAATTAATTAACAAACCAATTAAAACAAAAATTGAAAGAAGTTATAGACAGATCATTTTATGACTAGATTACTAATCTAAACAGATAAGACAGTTCAATATGGAAACCAATTAAACACCTAAAACCCCTAAAATTTCAATACCTCCAATCAGAAACGTTACAGAACCTGTCCAAGGATGGGCCTGAAGTTACAAAGAATATCTTGCAGAAGTATTCACCCCTAACGATAACGTACCTGACAACGAAATCGAAAATTACTTATCCAGTATTTCCAAAAACATAGAGGAAGTAAAACGTTTCACCCCAAAAGAAAATCAAATTAAGCTATTGAATGTTTGGAAAGCTCCAGGTTTAGATGGAATAACTCTAAAAATGCTTAAAGAAATTCCTACAGAAGGACTAGTGCTACTAACATAGCACGCCATGCTTAGATATAAATTTTGGCCCAAGCAATTCAAAATAGCAGAAATAATTTTTAATAACAAAACCAGGAAAGGATCCCCACAAAGTATCATAATAACTTTCCATAATTCTATTATCAATTTTGTACACTTATTTTTTAAACATCTCGCTGCTTAAAAGTCAGCGTTTAATTTTTTCTAAAATATTCAATCCCTGTGAAATAAGTCTTTTCTATTTAACTATATAAGTTAGACTAATGAATATATTTGTTTTTTAAATTTTAGAATCAAAATGGAGGAACTATCCAGAACAGACAAGTTAATAAAATAAGCCTTACTGTTGAACCAGAAATAAACAAAACATGTCATGCTTCTACTTCTTGTGATATGGGCAGCGAACAAATTTCAATTATTACCTGCAGATGACTTCATTTAACTTGCTTGACTTGACAAATAATTTTCCATGTCTGAATTTTTTCATCTACACCCTGATCTACACCAACCATCAGATGGAATATTGTTACAACCACATACTAGTCAACAAAACCATAAAATTAACAACATTGATAGTGAAATAAGTTAAGAAGATGACGAAATTCATAATATTGAATCTGCTGATGACGAAATGTTGGATAAAAGTGAAGAACCTGATAACTATGAAGTACCAGAAAATTATGAAGTATCAAAGATTGACCCCTTTAAAATAGATGACAGCAAAACAAAGCTAGGAGAAAGTAGAAAAAATACATCACTTCAAAAAACGTAAGACAATACTTTGTACATAACAAAATAGTAATGAATCATAAAGTCCGGGCAACTTGAAATTATTGCAAATTAAGGAAATGTGACCAAAATTTTACAGACGAAGAAAGAAATTAAATTAACAAAAAATATTGGAAACTTAATTTCAATGATAAAAAAATATTTTTGTTTCATCATGTCGAGAAAACAATTATAAAAAGAAGAAGAAAAGAACATCAAGTAGAAGGTAAGGAGAACAAAAAAATGCTAACATAACATACTAATGATACATGTTTAAGAAATATCACAAATTCTCCAGAGATGCAAGTGGAAGTTATATAAAAAAAATTGTCCCTAAAGAAGAAATTATTAACCACGTAAAAATTTTCTCGCCAAATGTATCCCATTACAGAAGGGAACATGCTCTATCTGCCCAGCGATATTTTTATAAAGATGATGTATGAATATTATAAAACCAAATTTCCTCACAGAAATTTTTCATATGAACTTTATCGTAATATTGTAAGTAACATAATGAATATATCTTTTGCAAAGTTAGGACACGAAGAGTGAGAGAAATGTGAAGCGTTTAGCTTGCACAATCCATTGCACAAAAAGGACACTTTGGATGAAAACTGCGATACTTGCACTCAGTGGAATGACCATAAAAAGAGAGCTCAAGCAAGTCACGAAGAATATGAGTCAGATGCTACACTTTCTACACTTATTATTCAGTGGGCATGCAAAAGGTGATTATGCTGCCCCACCTGGAAATGTTTAAACAGGTTATATTCGCTCCACGAATAATTGCTTTCAATGAATCTTTCTAGCCATTGGGAAAAATTAAAAAGAATAATAAAATGGATGCATGAAGCCTTAGCTGGTCGAAAAAAAAGAAGATGTAATAAGCTGCTTTTAGGCATTTTTTAAAAATTTAGGAGAATATAAAAATATTACTATTACTGCAGTGGCCAAAATAAAAACTGGTCACTTTATAGTTTTATGGTATTTATTATTAATAGCTCAGAAATTGCTGCAGAAACAGGCACATTTAAATATTTTGAAGTGGGGCACACTTTAATGTCGGCCGACAGCTTACACCATTTAGTTGAAAAGAGCTTTCGCACAAAAAATAAGGTGTACAATTTTAAAGAATTTTCTAATGTTGTTAGTGAAACCTCCCCTTTTTGTATAGTTAAGGAAATTAATGCTCACAACTTCAAAATTTGGGAAAATTACACCACTGTAAACCAACTTTAAAAACTTAATAAAAGAGAAAGAACTAGTATTCCAAAAAATTAAATGAGCACTTTCTTTGCCAGAATATTACAAAAACCCAAGAGAAATTAATTTAACACGCAAAGAAACTATTTTAAAAAATTTATCAAGTATTATGCCACATCACAAGTTACAATTTTGGGAAAATTTGCACGTCAATAATGACTCAAAAAATGTAGTCAAATATATTGAAGAAAAGAAATATATATTAAATAAGAAAACCATATTTATTTTATTTAGAGAAAATATTATTTATGTTAAAATATATATGTTATTTACAATTTATAGTTAAATTTTTAGTTTATCTTTTTGTTTCTCTTTATGTCCATTTTATATTTTTATTTTAAATATTTAATAAGCGTTCTAAAACAGATGTTTCTTGGACGTTAATATAATATTTTTGTAACATACGGTAATAATGCTCTAAAATTTTCACAAAAGGGATTTAACGTATGTTACATCAAATTTGTAGGCATGACCAAATTTTAAATCCAAAATACATCCCTAGGGCAACATATATGCATATGTGTGTGTGTGTGTCAAGTTAATGGCACTGGTTTTAGTAAACCAAAAGGCCAGTCTAATTTATTATTTGATTATAAAATGTTGTGGAACATATATAAGCTTACATACACATATATTTTTATTACTATTATTATGTTTATGCATATATATTTTTTTTATGCTTATGATTTTTTTTTGTTTTGCCTATGCTTTTTTTTATTTCTTATGCTTTTTTTATGCTCATGTTTTTTTTTATTATGTTCAAGTATTTTTTTTATGCATTTTTTGTGCTTATGCTTTTTTCTTCTTTTTTTTAGTATTTTTATAACTATCTTATTTGTATATTTTTTTTTCGGATTTTTCCTTTATTTTTTTTCAAAAATTTGATTGGTTAGAAATTTTACAACATTTTACTTCATTTACAATTTTATGTTAGTTTCTTTTGTTAATTTATATAATAGTTTTCTCACCTCATTTTTTTCAGATGCTAATATTGTATCCTAACTAGCAGGCAAAGGTAATATGTTGGCAATCATTGTATAAAATTTTGATATAGCCGACTCGAGAATATTGCATTCTAGTAAGCAATGTTGTAGGGTACCTATTCCTCCACATTGACATCTTTCATTTTCAGAAATGCCCATTTTAAATTTATTCTCGGGTGTTAAACAATGTTCTGATCTAATTCTGGTAATAGTTCTTACGAAAGTCCGATCGCTGTCTTTATGAAACCAAGGTTTATGTTTTACTATTGGTTCAATCGCTTTGAACTTTTGACCTCCCCTATATACCTCGTAATGTTTTTGCCAAGCAGCTGTTAGTTTAGTTTTTGCCAATTGTCGCATATCTGTTGTCGGGATTTTGAAATTATGAATTTTAATTCCCTCCTCTGTGGCCCTTTTCGCTAGTTCGTCTACTTTTTCATTTTGGGGTATGCCTGAGTGTCCTCTGATCCAAACTAATTGAATTTCTTTGTTTAAGCTTTGGATTTCGTTACATATTCTTGAGATGTCTACTATTATGTGATTTAGTTCAGAATTGGGTGTTATATTTTCCAATTTTTGTATTGCACTTCTGCTGTCTGAAAATATAACATATTTTGAGTTGGATTCATATCTATGGCAGTATTCTAGTACTTTTTTTATTGCCATTAGTTCGGCGGTATAGATAGAGGTATACTGGGGTAGCTGATATCTTTCTGAATATTTATCTTCTTGATGATAGGAGGCAAATCCTATTTTATTATTCCTTTTTGATCCATCTGTAAATATCTTCTCGAAGTTGTGCCATTTTTCATTTATTTGTCTTTGAATTTGAACCTTTGTTGTTACGTTTTCTTTGTCATACGATGTATAATACGTTGTTGGTGGTTTTAGTAATGTTTTGTAAGGCACAGAAAAACATGGTTGTACTTTGCTTTCATAAACAATATTTTTGTAATCGATAATCCAGTTATAACTCTCTATTATGAGTGGTAATCTTTTCCTCTCCCAATATCTTGATTCTAGGCATGCAATGAATAAATTATGTATGTTTTTTTTGCCCTCACCTTGTTTACTATTAATTTTTAAAATTAACCTGTCACTCAGCATTTGTCTTCTGAGATGTAATGGTGGTTCTGCACACTCCACTTCCAAGACATTTATTGGCGAGCTTTGTATACTTCCTATTGCTAATCTTAAACATTGATTTTTAATTTTTTCTATCTTTTCTGTGTGATATTTAGCAGGGGTCCCATATAAAATGCTTCCATAATCAATGATTGATCGTATGAATGATTTATAGAAAATTAAACTTATATTTGGATCTGCTCCCCATTTTTGGTGACTAAACACTTTGACGATATTGATAGCATTTTCACATTTTTTAATAAAATTTGAGATTTGTTGTTTCCAATTGAGTTTTTTGTCTAATATAACTCCTAAGTACATAACAGCTGATTTGTACTGGATATTCATGTTGGCCATTCTGATTGTATTGGGATGCTGATATCTTCTCCTTGTAAATGTACAAACTGACGATTTTCTTTCATTTATAGCTGTTCCATTGTCTCCAAACCACTTCTTAGCTGCAGTTGTTGCTTCATTGAGTAGTCTGTGACACATCTCTATATTTTTATATTTTGTTCTTATGGCGTAATCGTCTGCGAATTGGAATATCTTAACGTCATATTTTTGTAGGGCGATTTCAAAGTCGTATAAGTAGATAATATATAAAAGTGGACTTAAAATACCTCCCTGTGGTAATCCTTTAGATGTCTGTCTTGGGCCCACTAATTGGTTATCTGTTCTTACATAAATATTCCTGTTGCTGTACAACTTCTGAATGTGTCTGATAAGATGGCGAGGAAGGCCTAATTTAACCATTTTGGTCGTCAAGATTCCCAGGTCTATGTTATCGTAAGCACCTTCTATGTCTAGGAATATAATACTGGAAAACTTGTTACTGGTAAATCCATGATATACATCCACTACTAGCTCACATAAAAGCTCTTGTGTAGACTTTCCTTTTCTAAATCCAAATTGAGATTAAGGTAATAGTTGGCGTTGTTCGAGATGATGTTCCAATCTGTTTTTTATCATTCTTTCGTATGTTTTCAAAACACAGGAAGCTAAAGCAATTGGTCTATATGAATTTGGTTCCTTTTCTGGTTTTCCACTTTTCAATATTGGTACGACAATGTAATTGTACCAATCTGTAGGTACGTCCATTTCTTCTCTGAGAATTTTGCTGAATATTTCTGCCAGTTGTATTTTAATTGTTGTTGGTAAATGGTATATCATTGAATAATGGATATTATCTTTACCAGGACATGTATTATTGTTTTTTCTTAGGGCTATATTTAATTCTCTCGGTGTGAATTCTTTTGTTAATTCTGAGTTTTCTTATTCTTCTACTTCACTTTGCGTAGGAGGTGTATTTGTATAATCTGGTGTAAGTTTACATAGGAAATCAAGAATCCAGTCTGCAGAAGCATCTATCATTTGTTTGTTGCTTTTTTTCCTGTTTTTAAACAGATTAACTTTTTCCCATACCTTTTTCATTGTTACATTTTTGTTTAGGGATGAACAATATGATCTCCAACTGTCTCTTTTTACATGTTTTATAACTTTTTTCGAAATTGCGTCAGCTTTTTTATAATTCATTAGGTTTGTTAAATTAGGGGTCTGTTTATATTTGATGAACGCTTCTTTTCTTTCTTTAACTACTAGATCGCATTGTTCATTCCACCACGGTTTTCCTTTTACTTTGATATTTTTATTTTTTATGTACTTAGGTATAGATTCTTCTGCAGCTTGGTTTATAACATGTGTTATTTGTTCATATGAATTATTATTAATGAAATTAGTATTGTTATTGTTGTTAATGTTTTTGTTAAGACATTCTGAGAGATATCTATCCCAGTTTGCTTTCTTTATGTTCCACCTTTTATAATTTGTTTGTGATACTAATTTTAAATTTGTTTGACATTTTACTACAATTGGTATGTGATTTGATCCGTGTGTCTGATAACGTCAGCCATTCAAAAATATGGTGTATGTTAGGACTGCAAATAGTTAAGTCGATGGCGCTATGATTTTGATTATAATTATTTATACACGTCATGCTACCATCGTTTAAAAATACTAAATTATTTTGCTCTAGGCTGTCTAACAGTGTTTTACCGTACCTATCAGTGTTAATACATCCCCAGGCTAAATGGTGGGCGTTGAAATCTCCACCTACAATATAAGGTTGTGGTATATTTTCAAAAAAGTTATTCCATTCATTTAATGTTATTTTTGTTGCTGGTCTAATGTATATTGATTCAATAGTTAGTTTAGTATTATTGTATAATTTAATTGTGACACCAATTTTTTCGATTTTTTCCGTACAAATGAAATCTGTTATAGTATAGTTTGTTGTTTTTTAGGAGGATTGCTACTCCTCCTTTCCCATCGTATCTATCTTGTCTAACATTGTTATAACCTGTAAAATTAACATAAGTACCTGATTTCAACCATGTTTCTGATAGTAGGGCTATACTGATCTTTTGTTTAAGTAGTAGGTTTTCTAAGTTGCATTTATTTGCTATGGCTGATCTACATTCCACTGTAATATATTAAATATTTCCATCAGTTTTTGTGAATGTTTGTTCTAAATTTACTATGTTTTGTTGAACTAGTCTTATTATGTCTTCTTCTTGAAATTCTATTTCATTATTTTTATTAAATGTTTTTATTATTTCTACTACAATACCTAATATTGTACTAAGCATATATTCTTTCGTTTCTTCATTTATTTTTAAATTTATATTATTATTTTTCAAGTAAAAAGGAGAGTTTAATACTCCTCCAACATTTTGAGGTAATGTTATTGGGGAAACTATTGCTCTGTGAGCTTCAATTGTGGAGTTATTTTGTCCGGTTACTCGTGTCCTTTTTTTAGGTAATTGTGTAAATGGTTGTGGTGAATGTGGTTTTTTGTGTGTGTATCTTGTTTGTGAAGGTGTAGTGTGTACTTCTTGGTGATCTAAGTGCTGGGTTCGGAATGAATAATGGGTTGGATATGTATAAGTCGTCCTTGGGATTGCCTTGTTGGCATCGTTATATGATGAATTACTATTAGCCATATAGTTTTTAATCTCTTTTTGTCTAGTATATTCTGGACACTGTTTGAAATCATTTACATAATGATCTCCTTTACAAATAAAACATTTTTTTCAGGGCTTTTACATTCGTTGGTTTTATGATTTTCTCCGCATTTCATACACCTTTCTTTATTCCTGCATTGACGTCCTAAATGCCCGTACCGGAAACAGTTATAGCATAGCAATACTTTTTGTGTGTACGTTTCTACCTCGTATAAAACTATATTAATTTCCACATATTTTGGTAGAGTCTGACATCTGAAAGATACTATTATTGTGGTGGTAGGCTCTAACTCAATTATATTTTCTTTTTTAATTTTTTTGTTTGTACGTTTTACGAAATCTACTTCAAATTTGTTATGAAAATCGTATGCCATAATGCGGTCTTTTAGAAATGATTCTGATAAATCAGCCTCTATACGTTTTATTACTCCCAGTCTAAATTTCAAAAATTTTGGTATGTAGGCATTTAAATTATTCTGTTTTAAGAATTCTGAATTTAGAACTATATTTGCACTTTTACTGTCTTTAAATATTATACGGACTCTGTTTTTACCTATTGATTGTATTTGTTTTATCTGATTGTTTATATCTAAATGGTTTTGAAGAATGATTTCTCCAACCTTAATCGGGTTTAATTTGCCTTTAAAATTATCGTTTTTATGCTCTACATAGATATGGAATGGGCCCATATCATTAGATTGATAAGTTAATGAGGGTCTAGTTTTTTGCTGTTTTTATGTTTACATTATTTTCACTTGTACTATTAGATTCGTTCATATTTGTATTGTTTTGTAAATGTGTTGTAACTGATGTAATACTTCCCTGTTCATTCTGTTGACGAGCATTCGTATCTCTTAGGATTGCGTCGATGTCCATAATAAGTCCTAAAGGATTGGGATTCCAAGGCGAAGGATCTTTTACATTTTTGTCTATATTATCGGGGGGCTCTCCCCCGCTATTATCACTCATATGCCTTTGTTATTTTATCACGATTTCACTGGTAATATAGTTTTTATAACTTTCTATTTCTATAAAAACTAGTTTCAATAATCACTTTGACTTTATATCGGTGTTTATTTATTTCGAAGCGAACTGCATATATGCATAGGTATTCACATAAAAAACTTTAAACATTGATTTCTCAAAATACAAGCTCTTACACATACAGCCTTCTTTCATTGCAGGGCTGCATTACTGATAATACAGTTATACTTTCAGAGAATGAAGATCTGAACATAGCAGTCAGTAACCTAACGAATCACCTTTACCAGATACAAAAATAGAAAACAAAAATAAATGAAACTAAATCCACACAAATAAATTTCACCTTAATAAAAGAGCAGTGTCCCAGAGTCTCTCTCAATGGTGTTCAAATCCCTCAGTCTACAAGTACAAAATACTTAGAAATACTTTTGTTTCACAAAATGAATTGGAAAGAGCACATAACCGAGAAACGAAAACAGGTAGATCTAAAAGTTGAAGAAATGCAAGTTATCATTACAAAATAAAGTTCTGCTCTACAAAACGATCAGTAAACCGATATGACAAGTCAGTCAAAAATTCTAAGAAAGATCACTAATGCTCCCTGATATGTGCCCAACAAAACTTTTGATGAAGACCTTGACGTGCCAATGGTCATGGATATCATTAAAGATAAAGGCAGACAACACCAAACAAAACTTCAAAATGATACAAACACACTATTGCACCCACTACTAGAACAACTGATTCATAGAAGACTTAAAAGGAACTTGAGTGAATGAAAACGACAAATACTCAGTGTGTATTAGTTTATTAATTTCCAGCTAAGCGCTTTCGGCTATTAAGCCATTATCAAAGCTGTCGTCATTTAAAAAGTAGGTGTAAAAGCCATCAAGTTGATTAAGAACAATGCTCAAAGTAGAATCATTGTTCTTAATCAACTTGATGGCTTTTACACCTACTTTTTAAATGACGACAGCTTTGATAATGGCTTAATAGCCGAAAGCGCTTAGCTGGAAATTAATAAACTAATACACACTGAGTATTCGTCGTTTTCATTCACTCAATTTACATCTAGTGTGTACACCATATCCACAGACATTTTTAAAAGGAACTGGCCTATTGTTCTGAGGAATTATTAAGCAATCCTCGTCTCTGGAAAAGGCTTTATCAAATAATGGAAGAACTACAAAAACTAGTTCTTAAGTCATCACATTAGCCAAAAAAAAAATTATTTAAGCTGTAAGCTTTCTGTTATATTTTTAAACTCAAGCACAAAATTATTTCAAAAATAATTTGATTTAAAAGAAATAAATAAAAATTATTGCTGTGAGAAGCGTCCGAGCCAGTCCGGCTCTGCTGTTTGTTTACATTGCCAGGCGAACCTGTCAAATGAAATTTTTACTCACTATTTATCTGCTCAATCCCACATTTACCGCCAATGTAACCTTTATTTAATTTCTTTGCAAGTTTATTATTCTTTATATATGCTAACACAACACTATTTATATAAATTAATTTGTCTTGACACTGTACTATTTGACACTACTCAACTGGGCTGACAGCAATGACATTTTTAGACAATGTAAACATACAGCAGGGCCGGTCTGGCTCTTACGCTTCTCACCACATCTTATTTTATATATTTACCTTTTTATTCATGATTAGTGATTTGTACAACGAAACAACGGCTCCTTTGTCGTTTTTTAAAAATATTTTACCTTGGGCATTAGCAAACGTATCAAGTGTATCTTCTTTTTCCGAATCTGACCCTGATATACTGGACATATCATCTGAAAAAAAAACCAGCTATCAAACAATTGTGTACTATACCCTAAGTTTAAACATTTGCTGGCCATCACTGAACGAAATCTTGACAAAAATTAAGAGTATTCAACAAAAATTATTATTTGGGCATTCTCATAGCATAAAATCAAAGATATTCATTACCTCTTTCAATTTTAATATTAAAATCGTCTTCAGATATAGGTGGTTTGGTTAAGAGTGACTGCTTCAAATTATAACGATGCCAATCTAATTTATAATGTTCTCTTTGTACTTGGCTGTCTGGAAATTCGACTCGACAATAAGAACAGGACTTTTTGTCATTAGAAGACGACCATTCACTAAACGCTGAAGAATCTGAAAAATATACAATCAACAAAATATTTTAGGCTATTGTATCTAGAAAATACATACTCAAATTAAACCACAAGTAATTCAAGTGATATTTTCATTTTGAATATTAAATATGTAAGTACATTTGGTATTTGAAGAATTTTACTGTGATGTTTACGTTACGCAAAATTGCCATTGCTGTTTCTAAAAAATAAATGAAACAGTTTTTTAACAAAAATGAAAGTAACTGCATATCTGAAATCACTTCTAGTTGTCAGAAATATGGATTTTGAGACATGCATGATTTTTTTATTATTAAATCGGATTCTCAAATGATTCCACCTTAAATAGATACACTGTATATTTTATAGGAAACTAATAAATTGATTCATTTGTATACTTATAAAATGTATAATAAAAATTATTCCTGCCAGTTTATGGCACTGAAATATGTAGCAACTATTAGAATAAAATATTTATCAATTGTTTCTGAATCACCCGATATATACTTTCCACAATCAGCTTTAACTAGACTATAATTAAAACGAACAATATTTTTTATCCTCGTTTATAAAAAAATTACTTACCTAATTTCAAATCCTTTTCGTTTGTTTCTAATTGTACTGTTATAAGAGGAGACATTATCATATCCTTAAAATTTTCTGTGAACAGATTTACACTCCCCATTTTTTCTAATGTTATTTGATCTAAAACAGAGACTTGTTATACAACACACGTTAGGATCAAGACTGTGAATGTAGCATGTTAAAATTTACGTTTAATACAAATTGAAAAAAATTGCGCAACTTAATGTAATTTTATCTCATATGTATCTTATCGATCCCTTATTATTAATTGAATAAAATATATCATTGCACAGTTATACTGATCTTAATTGGAAAAATGATATCATAGGGCTAATAATATCTAAGCTTCAATATTTGTAATGTAAGGTGTGTGATTTGTGTTTGTAATACCACATCTTCTTCTTTTTTTCTATTAACATATATGAAGTTAATCACAAGGTAGGTACTTCTTGGTCTAGCCAAAAATAACTACTAAACACACCGAATACTAGTAGTATTCGGTGACTAAACATCAGATGTAACTTCTGTCATTCTGACGATGATATTTAAAGTTATCAAAACAATTGTCAATTTTTTAGAATTTTTAATATTTTTCATTAGCTAGAAACGTTGAGTTTCATTTAAAACACTGAATAAACTTTGTTTTAATTATGCAGATGAGGATTTCAAATGGTAGGTAATTAAATCATTCAAACAAAATTAACATTTTATTTATTTAATCTGCATTCTTTTTTATTTCAAACGATGTTTTAGTAAAAAATAAACGGTTTGCAAACGAAATATGGTAAGTTTTAAGAAAAATCCTTAAAACAGTCTGTTTTTTATAATATAACACTATTTGAACGGAATTATTTATCTACCTTACTTCTTACTAACTTTTACTAACGAAATTCCGGTTTATTTTTATATTTTACAGGGTATACATAAATAAAACCTATTCTAAAAATATTGAAGAGAAAATTGTTTTTTATAATTTTCTTTTGATGTACTGCCATAAGTCATAATAATAAAAAGGATATAAACACAGACAATGTCTTGCAGAACCTAAACGTGGAATACCCTAAATTTATTAATTCTAATTACTGATAAACTTAAATATTACATCAAATACGTTGTAATTTATCACTGTAATGTGTACTATTTAAAATTAGGTAAATAAATAATAGCAATTTTTAGTACAAGTGAGCAAAGCATGTATTTTTCTCACACATCCAGAACGCCAACTGGACAAGTGAGAAAAAGACATGCTCACGTGTGATAAACATGATTTTTTCCACAATCTTGAAATATCATTTACCCAAAAAAATAAAACATTGTACTTTGTTTATTAATAAAAAACTCAGAAGTTTGTTACTCCACCAAAATTTATGACTCTTGAGGTACAAGGATTAATAACCATATTTTTTCATGGTATATTAGAAATTTCATTATCTATATAATTTGATTTTAGCCCGATTATATTGAAACCATTGTTCACTTGTAATGTAAGTTATTTACTTTATTCACTTGTGATTCAATATACTACTTTGCTCATTATTATTATTCTGTTATATTACATTCAATAAGTTTTTGATATACTTCAGCAGTAACTATTCGTTCAACTTCAATCACATTATAAAAAAACAATTTTTTTCTGGTAGATCTTATTTTACGCTACATTGGCACCCAACGTGGGGCGTGTCATTGGAAACATTATATTTTACATACATATAAGTTAAATGTGATTTCTCTAAAGCGTACGGCATGTCTTTATGTACCTATGAATATTGTATACCTAGCCAAATATTCCAGGATGAAATTCTGTAATCTTTGACCCAACTCACGAATTATAACCTTAACAGCATAATATTCTTTTGATATCGTTTTACATAGCTACAAAACAAGTGCTTCCAATCTCATTTCTTCATCAACCTACGAATCTAGAATTTTATTAACATTTAAACTCTTAATCGTATGACTAATAAATATTATTTTCTTCATTTGACACTAGTTGATGAAATTTGTTTTTGAATCATTTATTGTAAGATTTTTCACTTGCGAGTCATAGAATGCTTGTCTCAGCTGCCCAAATAATGGAACAGCACTGGTCTGCTTAGCCCAGCGCCTTGACACAATCGAGTGCAAATCCGTACAATATCGACGTACTAGTATGTTATAGAATATTCTAGTCCTTTCTGGAAAGTTCTTTCTATTTATAAATAGAGATCAGTTGTGGCAGAGTCAGTCAATAGTTTGATGTGTTAATAAGTTGAATTGTTAAGAAGTAGTATTGTATTTTACCAAGTATTGAATAAAGTTGTGAAAGTTATAAACTGTTATAACTTTCACAACTTTATTCAATAAGCTAAGGTTTTCCCAACGCCGTAATGTCCTCCTGAACGACTGCTATGAAGTTCTTCTTTTTATATATTTCGATGATAATTTATGTATGTATGTAATGTATAGAATGTTAACATACAAAATTAAAATTGTGTTTTAATATCCCAATTACTAGTCCAGTCAATTTGTCGCTCAAAATGGGTTAAATAAACATTAAGTTTAGTAGTTTAGGGATTGTTCGGTATTGATATGATGGTGCATTCTGAGCATACATTTAAATTTGCGAGGTTTTACTAATGTCAACTGAGCCCCTTTTGGATGGTGTTAGGTAAAAAATGGTAAGAGACCTTTCCTCCTCTAAATTAAATTTACTAACTTTTTTATCCAAAACTTTTTTTAACATTAATAATTTTCAAGTTATTACATACGAAAGGCAAACATTTTCCTTTTTTTCTCCCTACTTTTCGCCATTTCCTCCTCAACCGTTGCTTTTATGAAATTTTCCCTATTATCAAAGTTGTAGATCTTTTAATTAGGAACAACTTTTGTCGTAAGACTTTTTCCTTTACTGTCAATACCTTCTGAGCTATAGCTCACTTTACCGACCGAAATCCGCGCCAGACATCAGTTGTTTGTAATTAAAAGATGTACAACTTTAATAACCGGGAAAATTTCATAAAAGTGATCGGTTGAGGAGGAAATTGCAAAAAATGAAAAATAGGGGGAAAAAGTAAAATGTTTGCTTTCGGAAGTTATAACTTGAAAAATATTAATGTTAAAGATAGTTTCGGATAAAAAAGTTTAATTTAGAAGAAAAAAGGTCTCTTCAATTTTTTGCCTAACACTAACTGAAATATCGAATTTAGCAAGAGGGGCCCAGCTGACAATCGGAGAACCCCGCAAATTGAAATTTATGCGCAGAATACATAATTTAATGTTTATTCATTTCACAATTTATTGGACTATACCTATACCTTATATATCTGTTTAGTTATAAAATTTAACATTTTACAATTTGGGGTGACAACTAGCTTCGATTATTTTAAAATTCTCTGGAAATTTTATTTTTATATTTCCCGAGCAGTCAATGTTCAAATATCCCGCGCATCCACTGCGTTAGCTTGGATCTGAATCATAGATAACATTTTTATATCTGAACCTTTGTATAGTTGGCGTAAAAGATATAGTCCGAACTTTAAGCTGTCGGCTTTTCGTTCGACTGGAATACGAGGATATCGTCATAGTCCAGTCAATATTATAATTTACAATGCTCAGTTGACGATAAATTCATTTAATATTATAATTTCAACTAATTATCGCTAAAATGTATTTAATTATTTCATAATTAATACATTTAACGACGGACTAACGATTATTTTTAACCCGCAATTATGCACTTTTTAGTTGGTAGTCTGACACCAAGAAAAAGTGTAGTATTTTCTGAGGAATTTGGGTGAGTATAGCAATTATATTTTTAGATAAAAAATATTTTTACAAAGTCGCGTCCTTGGAAAATATCGAGTTCGGTCCAAAATATTGTGTGTAACAACAACGAAAATTTAAATAACTGTGATCAAAGTGAAAACAGGTTTGGACGACATTTAAAATTGGAAGCACAGGAAATATGTTTCAATATATATAAGAATCTACGAGAAAGGTTTGGTTTCGTTGAAGAAACAGAATTAATGCAAGCAGTATCTATCTAGAAGCTCCCTTGTCAACTATACGTAAAATAGAATGGTCCTTATGAACGCAAGAAGCGATGTGATAAGGGATTGGTCAAACCTTTAGATGTGTGCGTAATACTTACATTTCTTAAAATAAAGTCACAGATCAGGCGATAGCGAATGCTTGATCTGTGACTTTATTTTAAGAAATGTAAGTTCGGGTTGTAAATAATCAGTTTTTTACACTAAATGCATTGCTAAACCATAATAATTATTCTAATAAAATGTTTTTTGACAATAGGTTTATATTTAATCACAAAAAACACACTCTTAACCTAAAAAAATATCCACGTTAACAGAACAACTCGAAGAATCATGAATGAACTATGCGTAAATATATGGAATTAATTACACATTCATGTGTTTGGTTAGCTTTGTGCTGTTATCAAATGTTAAGTCACAGTTTAAAGCTTAACAGAAGCAGTTGGCTCACTACCGATTTTTGTGTTACAACTTTCATCTCACTCATACACACTCATGGGAATCAACTTCCCGTTGCGCAGAAAGTTTGTTATTTATTACACACATTTGTCAGATATTTTATTGTATCAATTGGATACGCCCCTAAGCGCGTGGGTTACAATTTTCGGTTGCGCAGTGGAAAATTTGAACCATGAACATCAAAGACGCCGACATCGAGTGAGCCAACTGCTTCTGTTAAGCTTTAAACTGTGGTTTTGATTTGAATAAACTCAGGTACTAATAATAAACTGAGGTTTCTTGTAATTATATTGCATTAGATCTGTAGTAAATTAATAAAAATAGTTCGTCACAAGATATTTCATCATTTTGTTAAATACACTTTTACAATAAAAACTTCTATTGAAAATAAATTACTATGGAATTGAAAAATATGGTGATATGGCATCGTTACGAATTAGAATAATGCGTTTAGCGGTTAGAATGTGACTACGTGTTGCCGTTAAAAATTTTGTAAATAATCATATCTGTCTTGTTTATATATCTATGGTAAAAACCACCATATATGACTGGTACAAAAGTAATGAGTTACCTACGATTGAAATAATAAGAAATAAATTGACAAATGCCGGCCGTAATGTAAATGGCTGTAAGAAAACTATTGACAACTGGATTAAAAAATTGGGATTCAAATTTAAAACGATTAATAAACGTCAAACAGTTATAAAAAGCAGAAGAATAGTGGATATGCGGTATACATGCTTGGAACAAGTAACTAAAAAGGCTATGGTCCGAACGTAACTAACCACAACCACGGTGAACAGCTTTGGTTGACAGCATGAAACTGAAAAATCTAGTTATATTCGGGACATAAAACCGGTAAAAGTACGAAACGAAAATATAACCTTAAATATATTCTCAAAATTGCCGCGGATTTTGTTGCTTGTTACTCCAAAAAACTGATTTTGGAAATTTTACGCATGGACAAGCTTTTGTATTTTACCATCTTCTTTTGTCAAGTTCTGATGAAGAGGGGTAAGCAGCTATCTAGCATAATTTATTAATTCAATAATTACTTTTACTTTTCCGCCCAACCTATCTATATGCGAGAAAATTATTGGTTTACCCACAATAAAGTTGAAATTTTGAAAAAAATATTGAGTTATTTTTACGTTTTTCATCAAGAACAACACAAAAAAATGGTTTTTAGAAAAAAAATCCTGTGTGTATGTCGTTGTTGTCTTCGGCCACCTTTTCTTACATGTCTTGATAGCACGATACAGCCTCCGGAGTGCAACAAATCACAAATTTTATGATTGAATATTGTTCAGGACATCTCACAGATGAACCCTATTGATTATCAGCTCACCAGAGCCAGTACAACGGGAGCTATAGTAGTTTAAGTACGACATTTTTGTAATTTTTAGAGAAATTTCAGTTTGTTAGTACGATACGGCCTCCGGAGTGCAACAAGTTACCAATTTTATGATTCAATATTATTCGGGATATCTCACAAATGAACTCTATTAGTAGAGGATGGGCCACTTTAGCGTAGGAACTTTTTGTGACGTCACTCGTGACCTTGACCTATTTTTGGGGGTTTGGCCCGGGCCAATTGCCAAAATTTGGCACGTGCCAATTGCCAAAATTTCGTGACCTTGACCTAGTTTGGGGGACTTCCGGGTTAAAGGTCAATGACGTAACATGACCACGCCCTATGACGTAACATGACCACACCCTATGACGTCACATTGTCTATGTGCCGTATGTACGTTCCGTCGTATGTGTCATCCGTCAAATGTCTCATCTGTCATATGTGCCGTATGGCCATCCGTCAAATGTCTCATCTGTCATATGTGACGTATGTGCGTTTCGTCGTATGTGTCATCCGTCAAATCCTTGCCATCTATCGTCGTCGTCGTCAACCTACATTATCCAACAGGTGTCGGTAATACAGTTACCTTGTCCTGCCATCAGTCGTCGTCGTCGTCAACCTACACTATCCAACAGATGTCGGTAATACAGTTACCTTGTCCTGCCATCTATCGTCGTCGTCGTCAACCTACATTATCCAACAGGTGTCGGTAATACAGTTACCTTGTCCTGCCATCTGTCGTCGTCGTCGTCAACCTACATTATCCAACAGGTGTCGGTAATACAGTTACCTTGTCTTGCCATCTATCGCCGTCGTCGTCATCGCCATAACGGTACTAACATATATCTATTTGTTATTCACCAGAGTGCCAAAACGGCCGTGGGTAGCTGGGGTAGCCAAGCTACTTTTTCCGTATACTGCCCATGTTTTCCGTTACATATAAGCCGAAAAAGACACATTTCAACGTTCTGCGCACGTACTAAAGGCATTTCCCCCATATCTCTGTTATTATTTGTCGGATTGGAGTCTAATAAACGGCAATATGAATGTTAGAATATTATCGTATACAGGATGTACAAAAAAAAGATGCCATTAGGGCACTAACGTATATCTCTGCTATTATTGGTCGGATTGAAGTCAAATAAACGTTATTATATTTGTTAGATTATTATCGTATACAGGATGTGCAAAAGAGATGCCATTAGGGCACTAGCACATATCTCTGCTATTATTGGTCAGATTGAAGTCGATCAAACGCGCTGGAAGATGGACTTATACCAATAACAGAACCAATTTCGTGACAACATAATGATTGTAAAGTTATGCGGCTTAGAGGACTGTGATGGAAATTCTTAACTTATTAAAAAAGAAATATGTGGTTCTTTTAATAGTTATATACGTGGAAAGTTTGGCGAATTGGTTTCTGTAAAACACGGTGTTAAGGCTAAGCTGTCTTTCCTCTTACTAACTAACAACAAAGTAGAATTGACGGCCGTTAAACTCGATAGGCTACTTAAAGAAATACCAAATTTTCCGACAAACAACTTTTTTAACTTTTGCATCCAAGAAGAGTACAAGGAAAGGTGCAACTTTATTGTAAACAACGATAAAACAGTTGGCAAAGATTTCCTCACTTGACTCACATCTAATGCAAAGTTTAAAATATACAACAAATTTATTTGTCAAATAACCAGTCCTGGATTTAACAAGAGCATTGGAAACCATATTATAGATATCGTCAACAGCATTACCAGATTGGAGTAAAAG
This sequence comes from Galeruca laticollis, assembly GCA_963921935.1. Classification (NCBI taxonomy): domain Eukaryota; kingdom Metazoa; phylum Arthropoda; class Insecta; order Coleoptera; family Chrysomelidae; genus Galeruca; species Galeruca laticollis. The sequence goes on along the minus strand of OY998179.1, from coordinate 149,653,374 downwards.
TGAAAAATATACGGTGGAGTGAAAAAGATAGAAGAAAAAATATTTGAATTTTAAACAGCATGCCTTCGTACAAATAAATCGTATAGGTAAGAAAACCCATTACTTTGCTTTATAAGGGCACTTTGTTATTATTAATCAGATTAATGTTGAATAAACGGTATTATGTTAGGTACGTCACTACGACGATGTGTAGTCGTAAAATATTATACAGGGTGTAGTCGTAAAAATATTAGGGTGTAAAGGTTACAGGGTTGTGTAAAAGAAGCAAACTCCACGAGGATGAGTCAAGTCGGGGCATCCTCGTCTCTGGTTGGTGAGCGTCCTGGTGTATGATTGGACTCGTTCTATGGTTGGTTAGCGTCCTCGTGTCTGATTGGCCAAACTACATAATCCACCAGATGTCGACAATGCAGTTACCTTGCCATCTATCGTCGTCAACCTACATTATCCACCAGGTGTCGGTAATACAGTTACCTTGTCTTGCCATCTGTCGTTGTCGTCAACCTACATGGTCCACATGTGTCCTTAATACAGTTAACCTTGTGCCATCTTCTATCTCGCCGTGACGTCACCGGAAGGTCGAATGGCGATAACCTAACATTGCAAACCCCACGAAATCTTGTGTAGCGGCAAGTAAACCCAAATTATTATCGGATTGGACTCGTTCTCTCGTTGGTTAGCGTCCTCGTGTCTGATTGGCCAAACTACATAATCCACCAGATGTCGACAATACAGTTACCTTGCCATCTATCGTCGTCAACCTACATTATCCACCAGGTGTCGGTAATACAGTTACCTTGTCTTGCTATCTATCGTCGTCAGCCTACATTATCCACCCGATATACAACTACTCTATTGGAAATTTCTATGTAGAAGGCTATACTCCTTTAGAAGATTGCATAACTCTGCTACAAGATAGTAAATTGTACTTCCAGAATTCTCCGTTATACTCTGTGTCGATTGCAAAAATGTGGGCAAAGTTGTCAAAAAAAAGTCTGCAAAACAGTTGCTGTCTTGTGTTTAACAATATGCTGCAATATGTTTATTGGGGTAACAACAATACAAGAAAGTTGACGGGGATACAAATCAATTTACTACTAAAAGAAATCGACGCAAGGAAGAAGGTTATAAATCACATTCTCTCTGCATGCACCTTTAATAGCCTCTCCTGTTAACCATATAGAAATTATAGAAGAAGAAGAAAGTAGAACAGAGACATTGTTCGAATTATACAAAAGAGTTACATTATACCTGGAGAGACTTACTTGTCTAGAGCCAGCACCCCATTACCATAAACAATAAAAAAACAAATATATATTTTTTAAGTGTTTACAACAACAATAGAGCAGTTCTTATTACAGATGGTTACGTTACAATACTTTATAATAAATGTATGGAGATAATATGTTTGCCTACAGAAGAAACGTTTTTTTTTAACATTTACTACAAATGGTATTACGTCTTACCTAAGGCAACACATTCGCTAAGATAGAAAATATTTATAATTTAGTATAACAGAGTAAGATGGAATGTATCGGGAGAATTGTAACGTAATTGTAAATAATAATAATAAAACAGTTGGCATAGATTGCCTTTACTTGGCTCACCTCTGATACAAGGATTAAAATATACAACAAATTTATTTGTCAAATAACCAGTCCTGGTGTTAACAAGAGCATTGGTAACCATAATAGATTCCGTCAACTACCCCAGATAAGACTTCTTAACTATTAATTATATAGAGATCGTAGAAGATACGAATAATAATAAGGAGAAAAATGTTCGAACCTCTCAAAAATGCTATATTAAGGTTGGAGATACATTCTTTACATACAGGAGCTCGGACAGGGTATATACATGTAATATTATACCCAAAGTTCTAAGAAAGAGAGAGTGAACAAAAATAGTAAGCTAATGCCTTTTGTGCTAGAAGAAGTAACACCAATTTCCCCCATATTTCTGTATTAAAGAAAAGGAAGATGGAATATTTAGAAAATACAGCTACCGTTAAAAAGGAATATAGACCGTCCAAGTGGATGTGGAGAGGGTTAACGTCGTTACAATGCAAGAAATTGCGGATAGCATTAAATTTAGGTATTATCCACGACTAGAAGAATTTGCAGAAGGTACAGAAGTGGTAATATTTGGAATTAAAGAAGTTATGCATAGAGGAAGAATCCGGTACATATTAAAACTAGACAATATATAAATGTTTTTTTTTACCTTTCGAATTACTGGTTAGAACGAGAATTAGAAGAAATAGACTTAGATTGAAGGATTAAAATAAAAATTGACGTGGTAAAATATACACTCGACAGAAACAAAGAAAGAGTTGAATTTTGTGTATACGTTTTGTTAAACCTGTATCAATATTCTAATAAAAACTTTTAAAGATATCGTTGTTTTACAAAATTTTTTTTCCACTTTTGTTCTTATTCAATGTTAATGAAATATATAATAAACTCCCATATTTTAATTGAGATAATGAAATGCAGTAATACTTTGCAGTGACCTTTCTGTTATAAAAAAACCAGCCCACCCTGAGGCACTCGGAGCGTGAGTCTTACGCAATAGTGGGAATATGTATTTAATTTTCTATAAATATTTAACATATGTGTCTATATATATACCAATAAGATGCATTTTTTGTCGAACAAAAAACAATAGGTCAATACATCGATCGGTCAATATACAGGGTGTCGACATAAAGATGTCAAAAAGGCACTACTACGTTCGATAAATATACAGGGTGTCGACATAAAGATGTCATAAGGGAACTCTGCTACTATTGGTCGGATTGAAGTTGAACAAACGGTATTATGTTAGATACGGATATTGGAAATATCGATTACACGGAAGGAGAAGAGCTATGAGAGAGGCACTTAGACCGATAACGGATCCATTTTGTGATAATATAATGGTTGTATAGTTATGCGGTTCGGAGGACTGTAATGGAGGAAGTGTACTTGTAAAAAAGGAAATTTGTGGCTCGTTTAACAGTTACCTTCGAGAGAAATTTGGTGACCTTGTTTCTGCGAGACACGGAGTTGAAGCCAAGCTACCCTTCTTCTTGCACAGCGACAATCAGATGGCCAAAGGTGTTCGAGAAGTTCTTGGAGAAAGTATGGAAAGAATTACAAAAAATATGATAAACCTGTATGTATACCATATAAAGTGGAACTAGCAGATGTAAATGTGGAAACACTGTTAAAAAAATTACCCGAATTATTAAAACAATTACAAAAAGAAGACTATTATCTTCTAGACCTCGATATTACTCAAGACTTCTGTGGCGTGTTCCAGAAAGAAGAAATGACAAACTACTTAACAAGTAACTTTAATTTTCGTAAACATGGAATGTATCGGGATAATTGTAACGTAATTGTAAATAATAATAATACAGTTGGCATAGATTGCCTTACTTGACTCACATCTAATGCAAGGGTTAAAATATACAACTAATTTATTTGTCAAATAACCAGTCCTGGTGTTAACAAGAGCATTGGTAACCATATTATAGATTTCGTCAACTGCCCAGATAAGAGATTAAAAGACACATTTTCCAACACTTTAGCCAGAGAACATGGAATCACAAGATTAGAAGCAACCATATATAATTATTCCATAGTCGATAACAAGACAAGGGAATACAATTGCTTAGAAGACTGTCTAACCTTACTGGAGGATAGCAAACTTCATTTCCAAAATGCAATATGGTAATATTTGGAATTAAAGAAGTTATGCATAGAGGTAGAATCCGGTACATATTAAAACTAGACAATATATAAATGTTTTTTTACCTTTCGAATTACTGGTTAGAACGAGAATTAGAAGAAATAGACTTAGATTGAAGGATTAAAATAAAAATTGACGTGGTAAAATATACACTCGACAGAAACAAAGAAATAGTTGTATTTTGTGTATACGTTTTGTTAAACCTGTATTAATATTCTAATAAAAACTTTTAAAGATATCGTTGTTTTACAAATTTTTTTTCCACTTTTGTTCTTATTTAATGTTAAAGAAATATATAATAAACCCCCATATTTTAATTGAAATAATGAAATGCAGTAATACTTTGCAGTGACCTTTCTGTTATAAAAAAACCAGCCCACCCTGAGGCACTCGGAGCGTGAGTCTTACGCAATAGTGGAAAATATGTATGTATTTAATTTTCTATAAAAATTTAGCATATGTGTCTATATATATACCAATAAAATGTTTTTTATCGAACAAAAAACAATAGGTCAATACATCGATCGGTCAATATACATGAAGATGTAAAAAAAAGACACTCTGCTATTATTGGTTTTATTTTCATCGAACGAAAACAATACGTCATTACGACGTTCGGTCAATATACAGTGTGTCGACATAAAGATGTCAAAAAGGCTTTACTACGTTCGATCAATATACAGGGTGTCGACATAAAGATGTCATAAGGGAACTCTGCTACTATTGGTCGGATTGAAGTTGAACAAACGGTATTATGTTAGATACGTCACTACGACGTTCGATCAATATACAGGATGTCGACATCAAGATGCCATTAGGGCACTAGCACATATCTCTGCTATTATTGGTCAGATTTTTATGGAACAAAAGACATTATGATTGTTAGATTTTTGTCGTATACCGGATGTGCAAAAAAGATGTCATTAAGGCACTAGCACATATCTCTGCCATTATTGGTCAGATTTTTATGGAACAAAAGACATTATGATTGTTAGATTATTATCGTATACAGGATGTGCAAAAAAGATACCATTAGGGCACTAGCACATATCTCTGCTATTATTGGTCAGATTTTTCCACGACCCCCACTCCTGTCGCTTCCCTCCCTTTTACCATCATCCACTATTCTCCCATCCAGATAGATGGTTTAACATTAAATAAGAACAAAGGTGGGAAAATTTGTAAAACAACGATGCCTTCAAAAGATTTATTAAAATATTTATAAAGGTTTAACAAAATTTATACACAAAATACAACTCTTTCTTTGTTTCTGTTGGGTGTATGTTTTAACACGTCAAATTTTATTTTTATCCTATAATCTAAGTCTATTTCTTCTCATTCTTGTTCCAACCAGTAATTTGAAAGGTACAAAACATTTATATTGTCTAGTTTTAATATGTAGCGGATTCTACCTTTATGCATAACATCCTTAATTCCAGATATTACCAGTTCTGTACCTTCTGCAAATTCTTCTAGTCGATGACAATCCCTAAATTTTATGTTTTCCGCAATTTCTTGCATTTTAACAACGTTAACCCTCTCCACCTCCACTTGGGTAAATCGAACGTCTACATTTTTCCATGCGCCTGTGGAAAATTGCAAGTTTTCGATTTTGGCAAATGTGTTATCGTTAAAACTCGTATATCCATTTGTAGTAAAGGTAGCAAATGGTTTTTCGGTTGGCAAACATATTAATTCCATTCCATTGTTATATGGTAATGTGACATAACCGTCTGCAACAAGAGCTTCTCTATTATTGTAAACGCGTAAAAACGTATTTTTGTGGTAACCCTCTATGTAGTAGACGTCTCTTTGCCCTTCCTTATCCGCCAAAACTCCTACATAGGTATATTTATTTTTGTTGTTAACGGTGAACGCGTATACGCTATACTCTCCAGAGGGTTCTAAGTTTTTCCACATGGTGCAGAAATAATGTTCTAGTCTCCCCTTTAATTCTGCTATCTTCTGTTCTTTCTCCAAAAAATCTTTATATTCCTTTTTAATCGTAGCTGTATTTTCTAAATACTCTATCTTCCTTTTCTTTAATTCTGTTTCCTCCATTTCTAATTTCCGTTTCTTTACAGATAATACAGAAATATGGGAAATTGGTGTTACTTCTTTTAGCACAAAAGGCATTAGCTTACTATTTTTGGTTACTCTCTTTCTTAGAACTTTGGGTATAATATTACATGTAGATACCAGTCCTAGCTCCTGGATGTCGATATCTTCCGGGATAGTGCTAAACAGTGTGGAAGACCGGGTAAAGAATGTTTCTCCAGCCTAAATATGGAATTTTTGAGAAATTCTAACATTTTTCTCCTTATTATTCGTATCTTCTATGATCTCTATATAATTAATAGGTAAGACGTTAAAACTAAATGCAGAAAGACAATTAATTACAACTTTTTTTCTTGCGCTGGGTTCCATTGGTAAACTTATCTGTAGACCAGTTAATTTTATTGTATTACTGTTACCCCAATATACATATTGCAATATATTGTTAAATACAAGACAGCAACTGTTTTGCAGACTTTTTGACAACTTTGTCCACATTTTAGTAAACGAGATAGAGTAAAATGGTGGAGCCAAGTAAGGCAATCTATGCCAACTGTATTATTATTATTTGTCATTTCTTCTTTCTGGAACACGCCACAGAAGTCTTGAGTAATATCGAGGTCTAGAAGATAATAGTCTTCTTTTTGTAATTGTTTTAATAATTCGGGTAATTCTTTTAACAGTGTTTCCACATTTACATCTGCTAGTTCCACTTTATATGGTATATATACAGGTTTATCATATTTTTTCGTAATTCTTTCCATACTTTCTCCAAGAACTTCTCGAACACCTTTGGCCATCTGATTGTAGCTGTGCAAGAAGAAGGGTAGCTTGGCTTTAACTCCGTGTCTCGCAGAAACAAGGTCACCAAATTTCTCTCGGAAGTAACTGTTAAACGAGCCACACATTTCCTTTTTTACAAGTACACTTCCTCCACTACAGTCCTCCGAACCGCATAACTTTACAACCATTATATTATCACAAAATGGATCCGTTATCGGTCTAAGTGCCTCTCTCATAGCTCTTCTCCTTTCGTGTAATCGATATTTCCAATATCCGTAATTAGATTGTCTATATTTTCTCTTAGTAACCATGTTCCGAATCTTTCGTTAGTCGGTTTAACCTTTCTCCCGTATAACTCGCTTACAGTGTAAACTTGGTTGGATGACATGTTAACACTTCTACGATCTGGCGATCAGTAAACTGGGTATTGCTTTAGACGCTCTTATATATAGCAATCGTGGAAAGAAGTTCGGTTATTTTCGCTTATCATCGGACAGTATTGCATAACAAAAGTACTTAATGTGACAAACTCGCGACTTAAGCTGCGGAAGGTGGCCAAAAGGGTGGGGAGGCGAAATTAAAAACATTACTATGCAGAATATTAAAGATCGTATTAAATTAAGGTTTTGCCAGCGCTTAGAAGAAACGTCGTAGTGACGTATCTAACATAATACCGTTTGTTCAACTTCAATCCGACCAATAGTAGCAGAGTTCCCTTATGACATCTTTATGTCGACACCCTGTATATTGATCGAACGTAGTAGTGCCTTTTTGACATCTTTTTGTCGACACCCTGTATATTGACCGATCGATGTATTGACCTATTGTTTTTTGTTCGACAAAAAATGCATCTTATTGGTATATATATAGACACATATGTTAAATATTTATAGAAAATTAAATACATATTCCCACTATTGCGTAAGACTCACGCTCCGAGTGCCTCAGGGTGGGCTGGTTTTTTTATAACAGAAAGGTCACTGCAAAGTATTACTGCATTTCATTATCTCAATTAAAATATGGGAGTTTATTATATATTTCTTTAACATTGAATAAGAATAAAAGTGGAAAAAAAATTTTGTAAAACAACGATATCTTTAAAAGTTTTTATTAGAATATTGATACAGGTTTAACAAAACGTATACACAAAATTCAACTCTTTCTTTGTTTCTGTCGAGTGTATATTTTACCACGTCAATTTTTATTTTAATCCTTCAATCCAAGTCTATTTCTTCTAATTCTCGTTCTAACCAGTAATTCGAAAAGTAAAAAAAAACATTTATATATTGTCTAGTTTTAATATGTACCGGATTTTACCTATATGCATAACTTCTTTAATTCCAAATATTACCACTTCTGTACCTTCTGCAAATTCTTCTAGTCGTGGATAATACCTAAATTTAATGCTATCCGCAATTTCTTGCATTGTAACGACGTTAACCCTCTCCACATCCACTTGGACGGTCTATATTCCTTTTTAACGGTAGCTGTATTTTCTAAATACTCCATCTTCCTTTTCTTTAATACAGAAATATGGGGGAAATTGGTGTTACTTCTTCTAGCACAAAAGGCATTAGCTTACTATTTTTGTTCACTCTCTCTTTCTTAGAACTTTGGGTATAATATTACATGTATATACCCTGTCCGAGCTCCTGTATGTAAAGAATGTATCTCCAACCTTAATATAGCATTTTTGAGAGGTTCGAACATTTTTCTCCTTATTATTATTCGTATCTTCTACGATCTCTATATAATTAATAGTTAAGAATTCTTATCTGGGGTAGTTGACGGAATCTATTATATGGTTACCAATGCTCTTGTTAACACCAGGACTGGTTATTTGACAAATAAATTTGTTGTATATTTTAATCCTTGTATCAGAGGTAATCTATGCCAACTGTTTTATTATTATTATTTACAATTACGTTACAATTCTCCCGATACATTCCATCTTACTCTGTTATACAAAATTATAAATATTTTCTATCTTAGCGAATGTGTTGCCTTAGGTAAGACGTAATACCATTTGTAGTAAATGTTAAAAAAAACGTTTCTTCTGTAGGCAAACATATTATCTCCATACATTTATTATAAAGTATTGTAACGTAACCATCTGCAATAAGAACTGCTCTATTGTTGTTGTAAACACTTAAAAAATATATATTTGTTTTTTTATTGTTTATGGTAATGGGGTGCTGGCTCTAGACAAGTAAGTCTCTCCAGGTATAATGTAACTCTTTTGTATAATTCGAACAATGTCTCTGTTCTACTTTCTTCTTCTTCTATAATTTCTATATGGTTAACAGGAGAGGCTATTAAAGGTGCATGCAGAGAGAATGTAATTTATAACCTTCTTCCTTGCGTCGATTTCTTTTAGTAGTAAATTGATTTGTATCCCCGTCAACTTTCTTGTATTGTTGTTACCCCAATAAACATATTGCAGCATATTGTTAAACACAAGACAGCAACTGTTTTGCAGACTTTTTTTTGACAACTTTGCCCACATTTTTGCAATCGACACAGAGTATAACGGAGAATTCTGGAAGTACAATTTACTTTCTTGTAGCAGAGTTATGCAATCTTCTAAAGGAGTATAGCCTTCTACATAGAAATTTCCAATAGAGTAGTTGTATATCGGGTGGATAATGTAGGCTGACGACGATAGATAGCAAGACAAGGTTACTGTATTACCGACACCTGGTGAATAATGTAGGTTGACGACGATAGATGGCAAGGTAACTGTATTGTCGACATCTGGTGGATTATGTAGTTTGGCCAATTAGACACGAGGACGCTAACCAACCAGAGAACGAGTCCAATCCGATAATAATATGGGTTTACTTTCCGCTACACAAGATTTCGTGGGGTTTGCAATGTTAGGTTATCGCCATTCGACCTTCCGGTGACGTCACGGCGAGATAGAAGATGACACAAGGTTAACTGTATTAAGGACACATGGCGGACCATGTAGGTTGACGACGACGACAGATGGCAAGACAAGGTAACTGTATTACCGACACCTGGTGGATAATGTAGGTTGACGACGATAGATGGCAAGGTAACTGCATTGTCGACATCTGGTGGATTATGTAGTTTGGCCAATCAGACACGAGGACGCTAACCAATCAGAGAACGAGTCCAATCATACACCAGGACGCTGACCAACCAGAGACGAAGATGCCCCGACTTGACTCATCCTCGTGGAATTTGCTTCTTCTACACAACCCTGTATACCTTTACACCCTAATATTTTTACGACTACACCCTGTATAATATTTTACGACTACACATCGTCGTAGTGCCGTACCTAACATAATACCGTTTATTCAACATTAATCTGATTAATAATAACAAAGTGCCCTTATAAAGCAAAGTAATGTGGTTTTCTTACCTATACGATTTATTTGTACGAAGGCATGCTGTTTAAAATTTAAATAATATTTTTTCTTCTATCTTTTTCACTCCACCGTATATTTTTCACTTTTACTCCAATCTGGTAATGCTGTTGACGATATCTATAATATGGTTTCCAATGCTCTTGTTAAATCCAGGACTGGTTATTTGACAAATAAATTTGTTGTATATTTTAAACTTTACATTAGATGTGAGTCAAGTGAGGAAATCTTTGCCAACTGTTTTATCGTTGTTTACAATAACGTTGCATCTTTCCTTGTACTCTTCTTGGATGCAAAAGTTAAAAAAGTTGTTTGTCGGAAAATTTGGTATTTCTTTAAGTAGCCTATCGAGTTTAACGGCCGTCAATTCTACTTTGTTGTTAGTTAGTAAGATGAAAGACAGCTTAGCCTTAACACCGTGTTTTACAGAAACCAATTCGCCAAACTTTCCACGAATATAACTATTAAAAGAACCACATATTTCTTTTTTAACAAGTTAAGAATTTCCATCGCAGTCCTCTAAGCCGCATAACTTTACAATCATTATGTTGTCACGAAATTGGTTCTGTTATTGGTATAAGTCCATCTTCCAGCGCGTTTGATTGACTTCAATCTGACCAATAATAGCAGAGATATGTGCTAGTGCCCTAATGGCATCTCTTTTGCACATCCTGTATACGATAATAATCTAACAAATATAATAACGTATATTTGACTTCAATCCGACCAATAATAGCAGAGATATACGTTAGTGCCCTAATGGCATCTTTTTTTTGTACATCCTGTATACGATAATATTCTAACATTCATATTGCCGTTTATTAGACTCCAATCCGACAAATAATAACAGAGATATGGGGGAAATGCCTTTAGTACGTGCGCAGAACGTTGAATTGTGTCTTTTTCGGCTTATATGTAACGGAAAACATGCGCAGTATACGGAAAAAGTAGCTTGGCTACCCCAGCTACCCACGGCCGTTTTGGCACTCTGGTGAATAACAAATAGATATATGTTAGTGCCGTTATGGCGATGACGACGACGACGACGATAGATGGCAAGACAAGGTAACTGTATTACCGACACCTGTTGGATAATGTAGGTTGACGACGACGACGACAGATGGCAGGACAAGGTGACTGTATTACCGACACCTGTTGGATAATGTAGGTTGACGACGACGACGATAGATGGCAGGACAAGGTAACTGTATTACCGACATCTGTTGGATAGTGTAGGTTGACGACGACGACGACAGATGGCAGGGCAAGGTAACTGTATTACCGACACCTGTTGGATAATGTATGTTGACGACGACGACGATAGATGGCAAGGATTTGACAGATGAGACATTTGACGGATGGCCATACGGCACATATGACAGATGAGACATTTGACGGATGACACATACGACGGAACGTACATACGGCACATAGACAATGTGACGTCATAGGGTGTGGTCATGTTACGTCATAGGGCGTGGTCATGTTACGTCATAGGGCGTGGTCATGTTAGGTCGTTGACTTTTAACCCGGAAGTCCCCCAAACTAGGTCAAGGTCACGAAAAGTAGGTCAAGGTCACGAAATTTTGGCAATTGGCACGTGCCAAATTTTGGCAATTGACCCGGGCCAAACCCCCAAAAATAGGTCAAGGTCACGAAAAGTAGGTCAAGGTCACGAGTGACGTCACAAAAAGTTCCCACGCTAAAGTGGCCCATCCTCTACTTCTATTGATTTTCAGCTCACCTGAGCCAGTACAACCGGTGCTATATAGTACTTTAAGTACGACATTTTTGTTATTTTAGGAGAAATTTCAGTTTGTTAGCACGATACAGCATCCGGAGTGTATACAAGTGACCAATTTTATGATTGGATATTATTCAAGGCGTCTCAAAGTCAAACCCTTTTGATATTGTTACGAATAGCTCAAAAAAATATATAAATTGCAAGAACAAATGAACTGTAATTATTTATTGCCTTAAACTTTGCCCACTAACCTGTAATAAGGTGCGATTCTTCTTGATAACCAGTACTGGGAACACATAGGAACACATGCGGTCTAAGCCAACTCGGAGTTGTATCGGAACTAACTTACTTTCCACGAATAATTGACTCCGGCGATATACAGTGGCGCGTAAAAGCAACAAGCAATAGGCAATAACAAGAAGAATTAAAATAAAATAAATAAATTGTTGACAGATTCGTAACAGATATTCAGTTCACTAAAACCAGTAGAACGGGTGCTATGGTATGTACTTGAAGTACCAAATTTTTGTAATTTTTGGAGAATTTTCAGTTTGTTAGCACGATACAGCCTCCAAAGTGTATACAAGTGACCAATTTTGTGATTGAATATTCAAGGTGTCTCACAGGTGTACTCTATTGATTTTCAGTTGACTAGAGCGAGTACAGCGTGTCCTATTAATCCAGATATACTACATATTTGGTTATTTTTGGAGAAATTTCGGTTTGTTAGCACGATACATCCCCCGAAGTGTAGACAAGTGACAATTTTATGATAGAATATTGTTCAGGGCATCTCTCAGATGCGGAAAAGTTAGTTTTAATCTTTAAAACCGTTTATTATTTCTTTAGTTTTAAGGCCAAGAATTCAGAATTTTGTCACCTTAGTAGTGGAATTGTATACTGATGGAGAATTTCGAGAGAATTTTCGAATGTCTAGACTAACTTTTGACCATACTCTGCCTATAGGGACAAATTGGTTCCTAATAATAATATGGGAAGAAATCCTGTTTTTGCAAAAAATCAGTTGCTTTTTACTATATGGTACTTTGCCACACCTGATTGTTTGAATTACATAATTGGGTAGATTCAATAAAAGAGGAGCACAAAGCTGAAGGAATTTTATCAACGACCATTTGGTATATTGTACTAAAAAATAGACCTTCTCATCACAATTATTTTTTGTGCGCATGCGTGCAGTTCAGCCATCTTTTTCGTACTGTTTTGTAAATAAGCATGTTAAAATACATGTGTACAAATAGTTAAAATCAACAACCATTAAACAAATAATACTAATTAAAAGTAAAATTAAGAGAAAATTAAAATAATGAGTGTCTTAATTAAAAAATAAATTTTTCAAGTCGGCTTTATTATCTGTATGAAAAGGTAAAATAAAACGGTGTGGTTATGGAGTGTGTAAGTGAGAGTGATACATATTATAAACTACTTGAAACCAATGCATAATATATATTATTTTTTGAATTTCCCTAAACCTTACTTGCAATATATAGATGTATTTAATATACACGCGGAATCTTATAATAAAAAGTATAATATTTTCAAATCAGATTTTTTTATTTTAATATTACTAATAATTCTCATTATCAACATAGGTGTTAATTTTAGAGTGTTTCTAACAATAAATTATGGTTAGTAAGATGAAATTATTTACCTAATTTTATCTAGATAATTAATTACATAATTTCATTTAGATAATCGATTGTATTGATAGCTAACCTCTCAACTAGCAGACTTATTTTGCCTTTTTGAGAACGCCCATAACACTTTAACCGCATTTTAGTCGTTTACAATTATACGCTTCAACTGGTTTCTCAACAAGTACCGCACCATCAATAATTTGTATTAATGATGGATTTGTTTGTGGAGATAATATTGCATTCCCACCTATTATTGCACAAAACAGTACGAAACATTTAAACTCCCGCTCTTTCAAAATGGCGGCTGCGCTTGCGCTTGTCATGTGATGAATAGTACTATTACAATAAAATAATATCAAAGCCTTCAGATAAACAAGCAAGTTAATGAAAGTAATTAACTTCACAAAAGGGTGCGGTTTTTTATTAGAGTAGAACTACTAGAAATATGTGAGGCATTGAATTACATCTGGCAAAAAAGGCAAAATCATTTTTCTCTCAGCTGTTTTTCTCTAGATATAATTCAAAATCTGATAGTCTTAAATAGTTTTTCTTTAGTGAAAAAAGGCCCACTCTTGTGCAGAGAATTGTTTCCAAATTTCGGCCAGAATAGAGCCAGGAATCCCCTGTGGGTAACCCCGGGTAAGGTGATTTCCTGGCAAGAGCGGAAGGGTATTCGTGGGGCCTCTTGGGCTTATACGATGTGCCAAGCCTGAGTTCTAAGGTATGTCGTGTCGACCAGTTCAATCCAGCTAGGTCGGGTGGAGGGATTTGTTGGTAAAGGAAACATCTGGGTAGAAAATATGTATATATTACAATCAAACTAAATAAACAAAACAATAACGTTACCCTGATGCCTACGGTATATGGTACAATATATTAATAGCGGTAATTGTCCGGCGCTCAAATAGAACCCCAGAGGGGTTCCTGAAAATACAATCGCCCTCTTTTACAGTTAACGTGCGATAAGAACGACGGAGTTCATTCGTCAGCGAGAGTGGTCAGGATTTTATTAGAAAGTGAAATTTCATAATATAACAATTAGCTGATTGTACATACCGGCCTCTCTGCTGACCTAGTGAACAATTCCGTTGCCCGATAAGGTTCGAATAAATAACTGGAATCCTATTGATTAGAGAATGTAAATTAAGGTACAAATATACACCTCTTTTTATGGACTGAAAATATCTTTCCCTGATTATAGCATAAATAGATGGTTTGCGTCAATATAAATATCTCTGAATAAAACATTAGAGCGCAACAAAAAAAAACCTTGAATAAAATCTTATGTTCACAAGAGAAAAAACAATTTATAAGACATACACTTACTGAATATGGTAGTATAGGGTTCAAGTTTCAGTAGTGCACGTATATGACCAGAATGAATCGTCGGACACATAAAATTAAATCAATACCCATATGATTTTTGGCTCAAGAAAAAAATGTCAGGTTCAAAAACTTACGGTTTGAAATATCTTCGTCGAACGTCACAGAAAAAAAAAGATTAGCTATGATAGGCTATATCTGCTTTCTATACGTTGCGGCAATCACAAAAAAATCACTGTTCACACTCGGGCCGTCGCAACCGGGAGTTTTTCAGGCCGCACTCTTGCTGCATGTCAACTCCCATCGTCCAAATTTTCTTTCTGTTTATTTCTAATAATTTGGAACGAGGTTTTTTATTCAAAACATCCAATTCATTTTGCCCTTATTTCTTTCATTTTTTGTTTTCATGATTGAAGGTTAATTGTAATTAATTTCTCAGTCTGTATTTTTTTTGATAATCAAAACATCGGTGTGTTTTTGATTCGATTATTTTCGTGTCGACCTTGTGGTTTGTGTAAATTGTTTGATTAATTTTTCTAGCTCCAGTTCGTTTTATTTTATTTTATATTAAATTGAATTCAACTGATATTTGATTTAAAGAAAATTATATCTATATAGGGTGTCCCTAAATTTCCTTGCCATATTTTGTGCTTATTACACTTTGTATCAAGATTTTGAGTGGGAGTGCATTTTTATATTTGTTTTAGATCAATTTGTAGTCGTTTCAACATTGGGAAAGCAACAGCGCTGAGAACAGTTAGAAGAGTGACGGATGCAATTTTGAGCATTTCTGACTCAATCATCAGATGGCCTATTGAAGGATTACTTAGAATCTGCTAAAATTGCCTTCAATGAAATGGGTTTTCCAAATACACTTGATGCTCTGGATGGATGTTATATCCAAATACCAATACCTAAAGAAAATGGGCTATCATATATTTGCAGAAAAGACTTCCCAGCATTAATTCTACAAGTATGTATTTAATATCTAAATTGTCTTTGTGTTTAATTATTTTGTACCTATTTTACAGGGTGTATGTGACCACAGATTGCTTTTTACACATTGTTATGTGGGAGAGGTTGGTGCAACTCTTGATGCTAATGTTTTGAAGAGAAGTGAGTTTTTTAACAGACAGAAGACTTAAGAAATTTCAAAGTTATAGCCATCTTGTCGGTGATAAAGCATATCCTTGCATTCAAACTTTAATGACTCTATTTAAAGATAACGGCCAATTAACAAATGCCCAAAAACATTTTAATTACCTCTCGTTAAGAGGAAGATGTGCCATAGAAAGAGCCTTGCTTTATTAAAGGGAGGATTTAGATGTTTTTTTATATAAAAGACATAGAATGGGCATGTAAGTACATAATGACATGCTGTGTGTTTCATAATATATGTATTTATCAAAATGATATAATAGATTTTGAAGTTATTGCAGAAAATGAAGACCTTCACAAGAATTTGACAGAAATTTACAAAGGCTAGGTTCTATGAAAAGGCAGAATCTATGTGACATGTTAGAAGAATAAATATTATTGTATTACTTGTTTTTTTACTTCTTAATTGAATGAAAAAATTAATACAAATTAACGAAAATACTTTTAATAATGCATACAGTTTACAAAGCATGTCAAAAATAACTAAAAACTCAAAGTAACATTCCAAGGATAAACACAAAAACTTAAAGTAACATTTCAGGGATAAACACTAAAAACACAAATGTATATACATCATATTCAAATATTTTATGCTGGCAACCCCCAAAACAGATATTGGATTGGTGCATTGTCAGCCGCTAACACAAAAAAAACTCTATAGGATCACAAAGAAGTAGTTAATTTTACTTTATTGGTCTGTTTTTAAGTTTTCTTTGAACCAGTCGAATATCTCCCCTGCATTTGTTTCATTTTTTTATTATGCCTGTTTTGCCTTCTATTATCGATGTCTGTAGCAGTGTACTGTATCTGTTTATCTTTACCTTTCAATTTTTTGTTAGTAATGATTTTGTTTAAATTTTCTTCATTACTACAGTCACTAGAAGAACCTTCAAGTTCACCTTCAGTACACAGTCTCTTTTTAAAAGAGCCTGTACTGCTAAACGTATATATTGGATTGAAATTAGGATCCTTAAAGTATATATCATGAAAGTCATCGAAAAATATCCAATATATACCTCCTGAATTTCCTGTACTATTTTTTTCCTTCAATGTTTCATAGTATGTTTTTTTCACACTTTTCCCCCGATTTATAAACACCAATTTTTTCACTTATTATTCCCTAAACCGCTTTTTTGTTGTATTGAGGAAATTCGAATTTATGTTTATTTTCTTTATAAATGGCTATTAAAAATTTGATTGCTTTGATGTCCAAAAATCTTTGTTGCTTTCAGGATCAGTATTACTTTTGCTACATCCTGGAACTGGATTCTCAATAGTATTATTGTCACTTTTAACATTCTGTTTCTCTTTTTCTTTATTTATACCCTATACTTTTTATGTGCAACCTCCAAGGAAACGTTTTCAAAGTTCTTCAAACATCGATGTAGTAAAATATTTGTGGACATTAATGTCTTGAGTGTTCCTAAGTATTGGTTGCAATAGCCACATGAGACCTGAAAATCATTTGGAATGTTCACTTCCTCCTAAAAAAAGTATTAATTACTATTATTTGTACAAAAATGAAACGCAAGCAAATCTATTTACCATAATATTTAGTAGCAATTAAAAATAAAAACAGGTAACTACTACAAGCAAAAGTAGAACGACGAATATATTAAACTTTTATTCGTATATCTCAGTTTTGTTTTTATCTTCGATGTTCGATGGCCCAATCACAGAAAACGGACCCAATCCGTATTTTGTGGGCCCAATAATCATTAATCAACAAAAAATAATAAACATTGCATGACAGATGACAGTCGAAACCAGATGTAACCGGGCTCATAAAAGGCTGGTTACTATTTTGACAGTTCATTAACCATATTTCTGGAAACCGTGTTCCAAAACTAACAGATTTTCAGCAACCACTAATTTTTGGTTACTTTCGGGACGGCAAACCGCAAATCAGTTACCTTCGGACCATAGCCAGAAGAAAACCGGCCAATTGTCTATTTGGACGACATTTGGTATGATACACACGACAAGGTTAAGAAAGGATGGACTGATGTGTCAAACATTTGTATGCCAACAATGACTGTAAACAAAGGATCCAGACTTATTATTGTGTATTGCGGTGGAAATGAAGGATGGGTTCCAAATGCCTTAAAAATATGTGGAAAAAATGGAAGATTGCAACGTTGATGTAACGTGAATTTCGTTCACCACTCATAATATTTCTCGTCGATGAAAGAGTAATGTAAATTTCGTTTACCCCTCGTAACATCGAATAATACTTCTGGTCGACGCTTGCCGAGTTTTAAAGTTTTCGGAAGAGTTCGTTTCATTTGGATATTCAAACCAAAATGCGCGTGGACATTCGGCCCTTTATTCATCTAGTTATTGTAAAGTTCGACATCTTATCGTATCGAAGTGCATTTCAATGAAATGGTAAGTTTTCGCTTAAAATGTATAATATTTCTCCGCTAATCGTTTATCACATGGTACTTAATAGTTTCAAATTAATTTTTCTTAAAACATTCAGTACTAGAGATATTATGTCGATTTCGTTTTTGTAATATATATTTTGTTCTGGTTCTTCATACATTTTTTGTACCAATGGAATTCTACGTTGAAAACTATTGAAACAAAATTAAGTGAATTCGTAGCTTTTCTTACGATTTTTTATTATGCTTTTATATCTAAAATCTCTATTAAAATATTGATAAAGGAAACATGAACCACGTGTTCTGTTTTTTTATATTTTTTATACCCATGGAATTCTACGTTGAAAAGCCATTAAAATAAAGTTAAATAAATTAGTAACTTTTCTTATGATTTTTATTGTGCTTTTTATTTATGAAATGAATGAATTTTCTTAAAATATTGTAAAATACAGGATATATGAACCACGTTGTTTGATATTATTTCATAATTTTGTACACATGTTACTTGTACCTACGGCAATTTCAATCTCCAGATATCCTGCATTTTACTGAATTCAAGAACTATATCTGATTCAAGTGTATTTTCTAGCACTTTTCCTTACCGGTCTAAACTTTTCCTTACCTGCCTAAACTTTTCCGTACCGGCGTAAAGTCATCTTACTGGCCTAAGCCTTCGTAGCGACAGAAACATTTTCCCGTGGATGAATTCTACCTGCTGGGACCACGGCTCTATGCAGAACCGAATGGACTGAACGTGGCACAGCCAGATGATTGGTTCCAGATTCGTTTTTACGTCATCCAGATCATCATTGGAAAGAAAAACCAAGGAAAGTACTAACGTCCATAATCTTTGACAACTATAGATTATTTCCAACGAATGTTCATATAATATCAACTTAATAGTTTGTACCTCAGATTAACAAATAAAATAGATATGTTTGTTTTGACTTTTTCCCGCCCCAAACATTGAGTCACATTCTAAGCTCACTTGCGGGACACTTCCACTGCTTTGCCATATTTACAAATCCTCTTTAGTTGCAGGAAAAATGAAATTAGAAGTTTAATTGAAAATGTGTTAAAAAGTTATGCAAATAGAAAAAAGTCATACTAATTTATGCATTTAAGTCGCTATTTTTGAAATTATTTAATAGTACTTGAATTTTATTTAATAAAGACATAATCTTATATAAATTTTAAACACGTATTTGTTGTATCCTTAGATACCTTTATGGTTATAACTAAACGTGGCAACATTGCTCAAAATTTCAGAACCTCTTTAATATGTCAATAGTAATCTATTTAGTAGTTCTGTCCTTGTTTAATTACCATATAAAGAGAGATGCAAATATCGTCAGACTGTGATCGACGATCATTTTGATTACATCGTAGTATTGTAGTAAATAATGTCAAACGTGGTTTGTTTACACGAGCGCCATTACGACTAGAGAGTAAACATTTAGTTCTTCCGTTTTGATGTGTTTTTCAAAACTTCTAGTGACAAAATAAACTTTTAAGTTAATTAATTTAATGGTTTTGGACTATCATGGTTCGTCGGTGCCAAGTTTGTCAGAAAAACAGCCGAAATTACCAAAGCCATGTAGCTACAATACCATCCCCACTTTTTGTAATTCATTAATTATTTCACTACTGGCGTTTAGAATTGTTGGCCGGAAAAATAAGCATGTTTATGAATGAATAGCCCTCTCTATGTTTATTATTACTCTAAGGTTTGTACCAATGTAAATTATAACTTTGTAAAATATTTAATTCTTGGCTAAACTTTAGTTTCCTTCAGAATCTAATTTTTTTATTTGTATTTCAATTTACTTTCAGTTCTAGTTTGTTTTTGTAAATTCATAAATTAAATTGTCAAATTTGATAACATTTTTATCTTAAATCTTTCAGTCAAAATATAATTTTTTTTATCAATAAAACCACTTGTAAATAAATTTTCAATTTTCATCTGTTATTCAATAAAACTACTTGTAAATTTTAAATAACGTTGTTCATATTTTTTTTATATAACCTTCCAACTTCTTGCGTTGCTGACTGAGATTAGTCGATGTTAGGTAACTTATAGACTAGTAGGACGCCCACTTATCTTTCCGTCTCGTTACGTAAAAATAAGTAGTATTACCCGAGACCTACTCCTTGGGTCTCTATTAGTATATAACCCACGCCTGAGTAGCTCTCCGACTAGGTGGTCGTTGCATTGACTACCATAAGAACATGGTTTGAATTCGCATTGATCCCAAACTTAGAGCCAAATAGTGTTGTAGTTCTTGACAACGCTTCTTATCATTCAATCAAATACCAAATAAAAGCTACAAGAATACCGAACTACAAAATTTTTTAATGAATAATAATTTGTACTTTGAAGATTCTTATATAAAACAACAACTGATTGAAGTTTTACAAATAAAGAAATTTAAGAAATTATACGTCCTAGAGAGTATTGCTGAAAAACATGGACACTTTATAGTGAGACTTCCTCCTTATTCTTGTATTTTCAATTCCATCGAGTTAATTTGGGCACAATTAAAACAGAGATTAAAAGAGTAATAAAAATTGAAGATGAGTATAAGAATATTGGGCAAGTCCATATTAATGGGGGAAATAAATTTATTATTGATTTACAAGACGATAGTGATAGTGAAGCAGGTGATATGGGAGAAGGATTAATAGACTTTTTGGAAGAAGAAAATTAATTAAGTTTAATATATTTTTCATGTTACTTATATAGTAGTGACAAACAGGAGTTAGATATATTGATTTTTAAAGAATTGTTTTATTCATTGTTATAAAATTTCTTCTTTTTTTTGTTATTTATTCATAGAATTTTGTTTTGTCGATAAAAAATCGAATGGGATACAAAGAGGGCTCAGTTCACGTCTGGTATCCCGATTAAACCGAACGTCCTTTCATCAATTATGTAACAAATTGGTAAGTAAACAAAATATTTATACCTTTCAGAGTTTAGCTCCGCAACATAACTTAAAGGGGATATACGATTACATTGCTACACTATATGTTTTACGCCAACTATATAATCATTGTGTAGACAAAGGTACAATTAAATGACTAGTACTGAGATACATTTTTAGGTGGCACTAGGCTTCAATGGTGTCGTCAAATTTTTGTACAGAGTGGCCAATCTATCCGTGTGTATAATCTTTGATTATAGGCCTCTACATTTTTCGAAATAAAAACTTATGTTTTTAACATAATTTCTAAACTATACCATAAAGCGGTGTTACTTTACCAATGCAGGTGTCTTGGCCAAACTATGCACATTTTGCAATAGTTTTTGAACATTTGGCAACAGTGCTGGAGTCGGCAACAAAGCAAAGTAACGGCTGAAGATGTCTTAACGTGGGTTATCTGTGGTCTTAACCAAGACCTGGTTGCGCGGGATTCTTCAGTGGATCGTTAGCATCATTGAAAATCAACCTAACCTAACCTCATATACATATTACGTATATGCCTAACCTATCCTTTATCTATGGTTAGCATCGGTGCAGAGAGGTGCGAATTGGCATGTAATAATTTCAGATTTTAAAAATACAAAATGTGACTACAGCTTGAGGGTTAACAAGTGCTTTGTTAAGTAGTATGCTTATTTAGCTAATTTGTGTGTGATTTTCAAAACATTTCATTAAGTATTTTAGAAAAAAAAACGAAAATTTAGTCAAAGGGGAAATTTTCGAGGTTACTTTGTCATTATATATATTTTTTTAATTTTAATGTTTTTTTTTCTTTTTAGAAACGCAAAAATGGGACGTATTTACAAAAAAAAATGGGAAGCAGGCAATATTGCAACTGCACTAAAGAACAGTTGCAAAGAGCGATATCTGCCATTCAAAATCATAGAATGGTCCTAAAAACAGCAAGCTCCCTTTTTAAAATCCCAAGAAGAACACTTTACAACAAAGTTCATGGTAGGCATTTGGGAAAGCCTGGAGGCGCTACTATACTAACGGAATTAGAAGAGAGGCATATGGTAGATGTGTTTTGCTAGCAGCTGCAGAATATGGAAGCCCACTTACAAGTCTTGACTTGCGGATGGTTGTAAAACGCTTTTTGGACAGAACTGGGAGAACTGTACCTAAATTAACCGATAATTTACCTGGAACTGACTGGTGCCTAAACTTTATAGACAGGCATAAGAATATTTTATCAAAAAAAAGCTGTAAAAATATTAAGTCTGTTGGTGCGGTAAAAACGGAAGTCGAAATAAATGATTTGTTTGATAATTTAGAGCGAAGTTTAGAAAATGTGCCCGCAGAAAATATACTAAACTACGATGAAACTAACTTCTCTGATGACCCTGGGGTAACAAACTGTATTTTCAAAAAAGGTAGCAAATACCCCGAAAGGCTCATTAATCATTCCAAGTCAGCAACATCAATTATGTTTGCTATTAAGGGGATGGTAAAAGTTTGCCGCCCTACGTTGTGTACAAAGCTGAAAGGATTTATGATCAATGGACGATTGGTCGACCAGCCAATACAAGGTACAATCGAACCAAATCGGGATGGTTTGACGGTACCACCTTTGAGGATTGGTTTCAGACTATAGCTCTTCCCTGGGCACAAAAAAAACTGAAACAAAAGTAATTATCGGCGATAATTTATCATCCCACCTAAATTTAAATCTGGTTATCGAGTGCCAAAGAGCCCAGATTAAGTTTGTATTTTTACCACCAAATTCAACCCACCTGACACAACCATTGGACGTGGGTTATTATCCCTTAGAGAGATGTTGGAGAAAGTCGTTAACCACTTACAAGCTAAAAAATCCAAAAGAAAAAACTGTTAATAAGACAACGTTTCCCGTTTTATTAAAACAACTTGTTATGCAGCTATCCCTAAATGATATTAAAAACATACAAAGTGCATTTCGAACAACAGGCATTATACCAATAAACCGGCTTAAAGTTTTATAAAAACTGCCAAATTATAGAGCTCAGGAAAACATAGGAGCAGAAATAAGCGATACGCTTCTGGAATTCCTAAAAGAAACTAGAACTTCTACCGATGCAAAAGTTCCAAAAAGAAAAAAAAATGGTTAGAGTTGAGCCTGGAAAATCAGTTTCAGATCAAGATTTTTTGGAAGCGGGATCTTCAAAGTCAACTGATGAATTGTATATAGAAACAAATGCGGAGGTCAGCGAAACTCAAGAAATGGAAAGCGAAAACGAACAGGAAATGGAAAGCGAAACAGAAATAGGCGCAGAACAAGAAAGAGGACAAAATCTGGAAGAAGTTGATCGAAATTTTGCTATAGGAGACCTTGTAGTGGTGGTATTTCCAACAAAAATAATAGCAAAGCATTTTATAGGACAAGTTTTGGAGGCAGACAATAAGGACGAACCGGTGATAAAGTTTATGCGAAAAAATACTAGTAAAGAGAGGGGGGCATTTTATTTTCCTGTTGTCGATGATATATCGCAAATACAAGAGATGGACATTGTTCAATGCCTTAAAACCCTAAAAATATATAGAGAATTCCATCATTTTTCGGAAGATTTATCTTCCTATAATTTTGCCTAAAGAGTGATTTAAAATAAGATATTTTTAGAATTTTGTTTAAGTTTCCTTTTTCACATCCCGCCAAAGAATTAGAAGGCTGATTATTATTAAAAGTATATTTTTTAGTTTTTTAGGATTAACATGTTTTGTTATAAATGTAGTTTATAAGGTATTCAATAAGATTCAAAAATAAACGGTTTTAAAGATCAAAACTAACTTTTCCGCATCTGTGAGATGCCCTGAACAATATTCTATCATAAAATTGTCACTTGTATACACTTCGGGGGATGTATCTTGCTAACAAACAGAAATATCTCCAAAAATGAAGTATATCTGGATTTATAGACCCGCTGTACTCGCTCTAGTCAGCTGAAAATCAATAGGATACATCTGTGAGACACCTTGAAAAATAACCAATTATGAAATTGGTTACTTGTGTACACTACGGAGGCTGAATCGTGATAACAACCCGAAATTTCTCCATAAATGACCAAAAATGTGGCACTTAAGGCACCATAGGACCCATTGTACTAGCTCTGTTGAGCTAAAAATCCATAAGGTTTATCTAATTGGTCACTTGTATACACTGTGGAGGTTGTATAGTGCTAACAAACTGAAAATTCTCCAAAAATGACAAAAATTTGGTACTGGAAGTACCATAGCACTCGTTATACTGTCTTTAGTGAGCTGAATATCAATAGGGTTCATCTTTGAGATACTCTGAATAATATCCAATCATAAAATTGGTCACTTGTATATACTCCTGAGGCTGTATCGTGCTAACAAACTGAAATTTCTCCAAAAATAACAAAAATGTCTTACTTGCAGTACTATAGCGCCTGTTTTACTGGCTCTGGTGAGTTGAAAATCAATACGGTTCATCTGTGAGAGGTCCTGAATAGTATTCAATAATAAAATTGGTGACTTGTTGCACTCCAGAAGCTGTATCATGCTAACAAACTGAAATTTCTCAAAAAATTACAAAAATGTCGTACTTCAAGTACCATAGCATTCATTGTATTGGCTCGGGTGAGCTGAAAATCTATAGGGTTCATCTATGAGATGTCTTGAACTATACCTCATTTACAAAAATGGTGACTTGTTGCACTCGGGAGGCTGCATTGTGCTAACAAGGCATGTAACAAAAAGTGGCCGACGACATACACACAGGATTTTTACTTTTCCGCCCAACCTATCTAATATGCGAGAAAAGTATTGGTTTACCCACAAAAAAGTTGAAATTTTGAAAAAAATATTTGAGTTATTTTTACGGTTACCATCAAGAACAACACGAAAAAATGGTTTTTAGAAAAAAAATCCTGTGTGTATGTCGTCGTCGTCGGCCACTTTCCGTTATATGTCTTGTTAGCACGATACAGCCTCCTGAGTGCAATAAATCACCAATATTATGATTGAATCTTGTTCAGGACATCTCACAGATGAACCCTATTGATTTTCAGTTCACCACTGCCAGTACAACAGGTGCTATAGTACTTTAAGCACGTCATTCTTGAAGAAAGTTCAGTTTGTTAGCGCGATACAGCCTCCGGGTTATATACAAGTGGCCAATTTTATGATTGAATATTATTCAGGGCGTCTCAAAGATGAACCTTATTGATTTTTAGCTCACCAGAGCTAGTACAACGGGTGCTATTGTATCTGAAGTGCCACATTTTTGTCCTTTTGGAGAAATTTCGGGTTTAGTACGACACAGCCTTCGAAGTGTATACAAGTGGCCAATTTTATAATTGGATATTTTACAAGGTGTCTCGCAGATGTACCTATAAATCCAGATATTCTGCATTTTTGGCTACTTTTGGAGAAATTTCGGTTTGTTAACACGAGAAATCCCCCGAAGTGTATACAAGTGACAATTTTATGATAGAATATTAATCAGGGCATCTCACAGATGCCGAAAAGTTAGTTTTAATCTTTAAAACCGTTTATTTTCTAAAAACCGTTCTTTCGTGTTGTTCTTGATTAAAAACGTAAAATAAATCAATTTTTTTTTCAAAATTCCAGCTTTTTGGGGTAAACCAATACTTTTCTCGCATATTAGATAGGTTGGGCGGAAAAGTAATAATAATGACTTAAGAATCCACTTACAAGAGAAGCATGATATTATATAATGCAAATAATTAAAATTTTCCTCATATGGTGATAATGATGATTTAACAAAAAAGTTTTCTGTACCTACCTATATATAACATAAATTCTCTAAGTACAGTTATTTTGTGAACATAGTTTTCGCAATATTTGTTGTAAACATTTTTGTTGAATGTCTTTCTAATATATTTAATGTGAATTTATTTATTTCAGAAAGTATTGGTAATTCCTAATATGGAAGACTTGGTGATACCTGTGATGAATCCAGAATTGCCGGATTAGAATATTTTTAATGACATACTTTTGTTGGTGATAGAAAAAAATACAGGGCAAAAGTGGTATTTTCAATAATCTACAACTTCTTTGTTGCATACAAGGATGTATAAAGGCCCAACAATAACAATAAAGGAGGTAATCATATAGCTATGCCGATTAATTTTCTCTTTTGTTATGGATTCTGTCCGAATAAACATCAGGTCGTTCTATGTCTTTGTATCTCTTTGTTTTAAATGTTTTGTTTCTTTTTTGTAATTTTAACTCATTTAAATTTAAATTGTACAGAATGTTATGTCAGTTTTTGCATTATATTCCGAGCACCAAAAATGATTTATTTTTAAAATATAGACAATTAGCAGGTAATAGATTTAAATATTTGGAATTTCGAAAACCGTTTCGAGGACAATTTGGCACTTAGAAATTTTATTCATTTATATCCAGCATACACACATATAGAAATGAAATAATAGTATATTATTCATTGAGTGGGTAATTGATATTGCTCACTAGGATAAAGTTTGCACTACTATTCTTTTTCTGACTATTAAATAATAAAAACTTCATTTTCGTTCATAATTTGTAACAAAGTGACACCGCATAATAGGTGCGCATGCGTTAGTTCAGCCATCTCTTTCGTACTTTTTGCTTTTTTGCGAACGCCCATGACACTCTAACCACTTTTTTAATTATTCACAATTATGCGCTTCAACCCTTTCGCAGCGGCAAGCGCACATATGCGGCCTGGCGAAGTCGAGCTATATGCGGACGGCGCGCCCGTGCGGCCTGTTTAGGTGTAAATATAATTGTATCGTTTGACTTCAGCAGTTACGGTAAGTCTACAAAATTTTGTCCGCATATAGACATAAATGTGAAGTATAAATAGGCCACGTTAGTTTATCGGAAAGACTTGCTAAACATTTTCTAGATGGTGTCAAGTTCTAGGTATAGATGGCGTCAGGTTCTGGGTACTTTACTCTAAAAGTAAAATAAAACGTGGTTCAGATAAAGGTCGGTGTCATTATTTATCGTTTTGTGGAGTGTGTTAACGTTAGATATTTATTGTATAATGGCAGATTTAAGTGAAGCGGGCCTTCTAATGTAAAAAAGCGTAAGACTAAACATATAAAAAATCCAAAAGACTTAACAGTTGAAGAAATGATGGGATATCTATACGATTTAGATGAAGAAAGTTTGCTAAATGAAAATGATAGTGATTATGATTGTAAGTTGTAAAAGTATTATACAATAAAGATTTTCAATTTATGCTGATGCTGTTACCTCTTTAGATCGAATTGATGACGAAGATGAGACTGGCAATTCTGAGAGTGAAAATGAATATTTACATGACGTGGTTCAAGATACTATTCCTCAAAATATTATAGATTTGTCTGAAACTTACGGGGAAATTAATAGTGAGTGGCAAGAAACAATTGACAATGTGACAAAGATTCCGTTTCAAATAAGGAGTCAATTGCTGGTTGAATCACCAGGCGATGATCCGTATGATTGGTTTAGAATGTTAATCGATGACCAATTGTTGGAAATGATAGTAAGAGAAACAAATGAATATGCTGTAGAGGTTCTGTCTACTAGTAGTGGCAAAGAAAAGTCAATAATTTCCGGATGGAAGGATATTACGGTATCAGAAATACTAATTTTTTGGGGGCTGACAATACATACGGGAACAATAAAGTTAAATAATTTGCACGACTACTGGAGAACACATCGACTATTCTCTACCTGTTTTGGAACATATATGAGTAGAGATAGATAATTACTCATTATGAGATGCTTACATTTCAACGCAAATATAGAATATGATCAGGAACTAGATCGACTACATAAAATAAGGCCAATATTGAATTATTTTACTCAAAAAAAGAAAGATATATACTATCCAGGAAAGAATTTATCATTAGACGAATCGATGGTCTTGTGGAAAGGAAGACTTACTTTTAAACAGTACCTTCCTAAAAAACGTCATAAATATGGAATCAAGATTTATATGTTGACCGAATCTGATGGAACGGTACTGGATATGATAGTTTATACTGGCGCAAATGATATGATTGTGGGTAAAGATCATACCCAGAAAGTAGTACTTCATCTTATGCTTAATTATCTAAATTCTGGGCACTCACTTTATATGGATAATTTTTACAACTCCTACGATCTCGCCAAAACATTGATAAATCAAGGCACTTTTTGCACAGGTACCCTGAGAAAGGATAGAAAGGGTTCTCCAGGTGACATTGTACATGTAAAGTTAAAAAAGGGTGAAGCGAAAGCCAAATATTTAAATGGAGTAATGATTGGTAAATGGTTTGATAAGAGAGATGTTACGTACATTTCAACAGAATTTAAAAATAAGATGGAAGTGGTGCAAAATAGAAGAGGACAGGAAAAAGAAAGACCCTTAGCAATTGTCCAGTATAATAAAAATATGGGTGGAGTAGACAGAAGAGACCAACTTATGGCTTAATATCCAGCGGAACGGAAAACAATACGTTGGTATAAGAAAATGGGTATACACGTCATTTAGCTATTATTAATAAACTCTCATATACTCTTCAACAAAATTTCTGGAAAAAAAATGACACTCAATAAATTTAGAACTGCAATTTTGAAAAAACTTTTACCAGCACCATCCCCATTACAAGGCCATAAACCAAATCTGGAAGGGCGGATGTAATTTCGGCCGGAAAAAGGGCAGGTACTAAAAGCCGGTAGGTAAATTCGGCCGGAGGTTTTAAGTTGCTTCCTTATCTCATAGGTATTTTCGGCCGCAAATCAAATAAAATAACAGAATGCTTTATATTAAAATATTTCTTTATTTCAATAAAATTATTACATCAACTTATTTCTATAACTTAGGTAAACTATAAATTTTTAAAAAACGTTTTGATGTGATACAGATTTAACGAAATTAATTCTAGAAATATTGTCAGATCGAAGCATATTTACCATGTTTTCGATAAATTTTAGTTTGTTTTTTACTTGTTTGTCTTTAATTTTTGCTGGAATATTTAAATTTTTTATTTTTAAATATGCATCGATCTGACAATCTTTTAATTTTTCTATAAAAATAAATATAGAAGGGTGACTTGAATAAAAACTAGAATTAAAGTGCGAATGGAATGATTCGCAGGCATTTGTGGTTCTTTTAATTGATGGGTTTTCATATGCCCATATATTTGGTGGAAAATGAGATTCTGGCACTATGTAGTTTTCTAATAAATAGTCTGCGTATTTATCTATAAGTTTATGGTCCGGTTTGTATGATATGAGATCAAATATGAAACAATCTTCAACTTCAGAGGGGTCTAAATAAGTTAGCCCAAAAGTATGAGTAAGCCATTTGCTTTCCTCGCAGTTTTTATCTTTATACATTTGGGTTAACCCTAATGATTGTATTTTCCTATACCACGCCTGGTGCAAGTGGAATCTACAACCATTTAGTTTGGTTTTGGGAAAGACAACTTTTAATGCGTTATGAATTGCGATTTCAAAATCCACAAATACCTCCTTCGGTTCAAAAACAATATTATAAAGTTCAAAAATTTTAGATTTTACCAACAGAAAAAGTCTCATATATGTGTCACTGGTCTTATTGGGCAACAGACAATACAAAAGAGGAACATAATGCCCATTTTCCAGTCCATGGATGGTAAATAACTGATAAAAATATTTTGGACAATAAGAAAATGTGCCATCCATGTAAAAATCTTTCATTTTACATAAACTTATTATATTTGTATGGCAAGAAAAAACAATGATATTATCAGCTGTGCTGTTAATAAACAAAAAATTTTCACCTGTTGTGGTTTTCGGTCCATAACTATCGAGTACAGAATGTACATCGTGAATATCCTTAGGCAGGGCTGGTAAGAGCTTACGGCGGCTGTTGTAGAAATTTCTTCTTATTAGACTGACATCTATCGATGACAAATTCTCTGGCAAATGATTTGAAAGAACGCTTTTAATAATTTTTGAAGGTTTCTCCGATATGTCTTCCTCAGCTTTGCGCTTGCATGAAGTCGTCACTGTTTTTCTCTCCAACGTAGTTTCATCGGACTCGTGGTTGTGGATTAATTCACTTCTAGTAACTGTGTATTCCGCACCAACAGTGTACAGTTTGGCTAAACATCTTAAATTTTTCTTTATACACCTCCAACGTACTTCACCACTTTTTAATACGTCCTGTTTACAAAACTGAAACTTTTCTACAACTAGTAAGTCACAACCGCGTGAACTCTTAATTACTGAAACTGATGCCATCGTATACAAATAATATATTTTATGCTTTCTATCGACTAGTAGCTTAAAGATAAGTTATAATACTGATTAGCTATAATAATTTTATACCTGTTATTTGTGAATTTTATACATTTAAAGGAAACTATTAAGCGTAATTACCAATATTTTAATCTCATCGTAAACATCAACCCCTCGGCCGAAATTACCCCTGTCATAAATGGTACCCTTTGATTTATGCAGGTAGGCCAAGGGATTACCGGCCGAAATTACGCCCGCCGATCTGGAACATACCTTCAAACATTTCTACAACCAATGAAAAGGGCAAAACTTTAAGAAAGAAATATCGAGCTTGTACTTCAATAAAAATACGAAGAGATACAATTTACCATTGTCTACCATGCACAGACAAACCTGGACTGTGTTTAGGGGCATGTTTTCAAGAATACCACAAAAAATTAATGTTAATGTTTTATAATATGTACGTTTCATTTTTTTTATTATAAGTGGTTTCGTTTATAAATAAAGTTATATTCTTAAAAAAATATTATTTTTAAACATTTCATTAGAAGCGCATTTGCGCTTTCCGCATCGATTCAAATATGCGGAGGACGCACATGAGCGTCTTTCAAAAATTACTGATAAAAACAGCAAATATGATTAGCTTTGACAAAAATCTGTACAATACATAGAAACCCAATAAGTTTTCAAATAAAATATTGTGCCGCAAACGCCGTACCTTTTCGTCGTATTGCCGCAGCGAAAGGATCAACTGATTTGTAATCAAGTACAGCACCATCAATTTGTTGAAGATAAACGATCGCTGCCCTGGCGGATCTAGTCAATTTTTCAGGGGGGGGGGGTAGTATGAGTTAATGGAAATTTGTAACCAAAGTTATAAAATCCATGGGAATGAAATAATACATAACTGAAACGAGTGAACAATAATATTAATAGGATGGAAGTCATGACGCTACAGCCATCCATGCAAATTCCAACACAGTCCATGAATGGTAAATTGAGTTTCTCCACTTGGCTTACGAATATTTGCCCCAGAATTTTATCTGTTAAAACAGGTTCCATCGTATCGGAGTCTAGTTTATAATTTTCCGCATGGCACTCTATAAATGCTAGGAAGTCTTCCTTCACTTCCCTGAAGGTATGTGATTACTAGTGACATTTGAGAAACGTGAGATATATCGAGTGGTCTCGTTAAACATGCTGTAAAAATTCGCAGACTTGATTTTTGTAATTATTGTAGATATAATTTCTGCATTGCAAAAATGTATTGATCGATTCCGGGTATTTCTGCTGATATAAAAGTTGCCTCGGATGAAGTATATGTCAAATACCCTTTTAAGAATCTGTCTCCAGTCGAAATTGCAGTAGTTCTCTGAATTTCAAACAACTACCCCAAATATTCCACATGTGTGTTTTAGGATATTGAGTTTCCAGCAAGTATTAAAAGCTTTTTTGAGATCGAAGAATATGGCAATACAGGTCTGTTTAGTCGTTAGAGCTTCAGGAATGTCGATTTCTAAATCCAGGATATTATCAATACCAGAACGATTTTGTCCGAAACCATTTTGTTCAGATATTATACCGTTTGACTTTTCTAAAGTCCACATGAGTCTACCATTGACCATTTTTTCCATCAGTCTGCTTGTTGAGCACGAGGTCGGTAGGATGAAGGTTCAAGACTGTTTTTTGGTGTTTGGGGAGCAGAAGGACGATAGATTTTGACCAAATTGACGGAAACTGATGTAGTTTCCATACGCAGTTAATTAATTGGAGGAGAGTTGTTTTTGCAATATGAGGAGAATGTTTTAAAAATATGACTGTGATATCACTTGATCTGGGACTGGGATTTTTTAAATTATTGTGGGCGTTTTCCAATTTTTGCTATGTGAAATTCATCTTTAAAGGATTATATTCAGTTCCATCCAGTGACAGATTTGAGTTTTCTGCAGCTAATTTATTTTCGAGGAGTGTGATGTAGTTTTCGTTCGAGGGCATATGTTTATAAATCTTGGCTAATATGTCATCCATTTCACTTGCATAGATTGTGACTGTGTTGTTGAATTTTAGGCTAGTTATTACTGGCTTATAAAAAAAGCCCGAAACTCTTTTTGTTTGATCAATTCTTGTTTGATTGATAACTACAAAATAGTCAATCATAAATATTTCCTTTCAGATCCTCATATTATTTGCACTATCAATAATTATTAATTTTGTACAGACTGTAACAGAAATTTTTGTTAGAATTTTTTTAAAATGCCTTAATTTTCATTCTGCCGTTTACTATGTCAAGATATTAACATATCGAACCAAAAAGGGGCTGAAATAAAACTTCAACCAATTTCTTAGTTTCAAACTTGTCTCTTGATCATCTTCATAATTTTTTTCAACAGTAAAAACACAAGAGCTTTTTTTAACGGATAAATTTCTTTTTCTAACGAAATAATTTTGCAAATCAATAATTTTACGAGAAAAACTGACATGGCAAAATCGCGAAACCGAAGATCGAGCGATTTTGATAAATGTCTGATTTTCCAGCCAAATTATCGATGGAAAAATTTTGAAGTAAAAAGAAATGTATCCTTAAAAGAAAAGCTGTATGGTGGCAAGATAAATTAAAGACCAAATATATGTTTTTGTTTACTAGGGACTGTGTCCATTAGCCTAGATTATTTCTGATTTTAATTGGAATATTAATAAATATCTGAAGAGTTAGATGGTTTACTAACTTTATTTATCTTTCATTGTAGAATAGTTTTTATTATTCTTACAACGTCTTTAGTATTTTTTCCCATTAGGTACAATTACAATTAAATTTTGAGTTTAGTTGTGTGGTGAAAGAGCAAATCGTAAATTTGAAAATCATTACATTTTAATAACTGTTGAATATTAACAAGTGGCGGTACTACTTTTCCTGGCATATGTAGCAAAGGATTTAAGCAATGTATAGGGGAGCCCGAGGCTGGTTGACGCACTTTTTGTATTTTTATTTTTAGCTTACACATTATTAAGTTTTGGTGTGCTTTTAGTACCAAATACGAAAGTTTAATGTTTTATCTTTCATATTAGACAAGAAAAAAAATTTTTAGCAACAGTTTAGGTATAAATTTTTTTGTAAAGATGGATGTCAGGTTGCGTCAACCAGCCCCGGGCCGGGGTTGGTTGACGCATAACATGGGGTTGGTTGACGCAGACAAAAAAGTAAAGTAAAACATCTGTTATAATCCAAATTGAAAAAAAAATATATTAAATTCTAAAAATGGTAACTACCAAGGAACAAACATAAAAAAGGTAACTTCAAAAAGAACAAAAGATGCATTAATTCTAAAAAAGGTAACTTAATTAACAAATTTAATATTATAGCTTAAAAAAAATATAAGTCATTATTCGCTTTCACAGTTTACACAAACAAAGAAGACGCCAGGTTCCCCAGCACAAGCTTCATGTGCCCACATTTTGCAACTAGTGCACCGGATCCATTTTTCGGATGAGGCACTATTTTTATTTTCCTTTTTTTTGTTTTTTTCTCTTTTGCATCGGACTTCTTATTTGAGCAAATATTTTTTTTAACAGACTTTACATTTTTCTCTTGTTCTTCAAGAGCATCTTTTATTGGCGTGTCAGTTAGAATTGCTGTCACACGCTTTCTTCTATTAGGTTTAGCGTCCTGATTTCTAGGTCCGGCTTTTGGTAGCGGTTTCAATTGAAATGGACTTGCAGTAGGAGGCGAGCTCTCATTTTTTTCTTGAATAGAACTGTTAGTTGAAATGTTGTTTTCTTTCCCAGGCAGTGGACTTTTTGCTAACACTATATCTTTGGAGCATCCTGGCTGGTTAAGATCATCTGGTTCCTGTGAACACCCCGGTCGTGGTTTTAAAATCGAGTTTAGCTGAACTGGAACCATGTCCTTGTCAGCATTAGTTTCTGCGGGATCGGGACGGTCAGTTGTATATCCTGGTAAAAACTCTTGATCGTCAAAAACGTCTCTATTAAAAGTGCTAATTCCAGACACCCTGAATCCCGCCATAATATTTTTCGGTGTTGCTGCCAGTGGCAGTGAGTCTCGAACTATTAGAGGGACATCGTATATTGACATCGTGCGTCCAAGATTGCTAGTGATCCAGGAGTCACTGGCTGAATTAACGTAATGTTTTAATGGTCCATAGACAGACCGATCGAGAGACTGGAGCTTATGTGAGCAATGGGCTGGAAATGCCAACGCCGTTACACCTTTACTTTTTAGATAATCAAGGGCAGTTACAGACAAATGCGAATCATGATTGTCTAGCAAAAGTAGTACCGGTCTCTCTTTAGAACAACCAACGTGCTTGACAAAATGCTTCGCAAACTCCAAAAAGTGCTCTTTTTTCATCCAACCTGAAGGATTTGCGGTTCCAACTGCTCCAGGAGGGCCATTAGCAAGTTAACCCTTGGAAAAACAAAGAACGGCGGGACATAATTTCCCGTTGCAGATACCGCCAAAGCCATAGTAACTAAGGTGCCGCGTCCCACCTGCTTATATCCACGCCTGCCAACAATTCGGTTAGGCTTTTGCACGGTCGTAATCCCAGTTTCATCCATGTTCCATATTTGTGCTGCTTCTAATTTTAGGCGGTTGAGGACCGTTTTTAAGTTGTCAAAGAACATTGAAACATTTTCTCTGTTGAAACTAGAAGCGCGAGCTAAGCTGGTTGCTTCTGGAGTTCTTACCGAAAGAGCACGATGTCGTTTCATGTAGTATGTAAACCAATCCTCTCCAGCTATTTTTGTCACGTTCCAGGATTCAGGGTATTTAATGCGCAAAGCAGTGGCATAATCATACGCGAATTTTCTTACTTCTCTGACAGACAATCCAAAATATATGTCGCTTGCCGTTTTAAGGTATTCCTCCAAATGATTTTCTTGTTGATCTGTGAACACCTAAAAATTATAAAAGACGTAAGGCATTTTTTGAAGCTTTAATATTTTTAAAAATAATTTAAAATATAATATACCTGGCGATTCCTGTAATATCCAACTTTTGTCGTTATTGCGGCATAACCATTAATTTCTTCCTCAGTAAATTTTTTGCAAAAACGTCTCAAAGTTGCCCCGGGATCTCAAAGTCTTTTGCAATTGTCCTAATGGATTTGTTGTTCATTTTAACCTCTCTAACTGCCCTTAGCATGATATCTGGTGGAGTGATACCCCTTTCTGATGTTCGTTTACGAGAACGCATCTCGCTAAAATATAAAACAAAAATCAAAATATTTTATTTTAACCTCGGGGTTGGTTGACGCATGCGTCAACCAGCCCCTTGTTGTGTGCGTCAACCAGCCCCTGACTTTACACAAATGTCTACCCTATATTCCTTGCAAATATATCTTTAACAAGTTTGGCAAGTTGTGGTGGTTTTCCTATTTTTCTTGCCAGACAGGAATTTTAAGTACATTGTGAAAACTGGTGTGAATATTCAATGGTATATTCATTGTCAACCGTCTATTTATATGCTCAGAACATAACACCTTTCCTCAAAAATTCCCGTCTCATCAAATTTGCTTTGGTGCTGAACTCGTAAATTACCTGGCTGTTGATTCTACCAAAATTCATTTCACAAAAGAATATGGTTAGTGGTCACCCAGCTGTTTTTCACTAAACTGCCTTTCGCCTCGTCGACTTTATCTACACCAACTTTGGTTTTATTATAATACAAATAATTTTTGGTTTCATGTCAACATTATCTTCTACCTCACCCTGATGATGCTTCGTCGATATCAATGCAACCGTCTTACCTTCTTTAGATATTATAGGAAAGCCGAGGTATGTTATATGTAAATCCAAAAATTGTGCTCTTCACTTCCCTTTGTTAAGAATCGACGAATTCTTTTGGAAGCTCGCTTTTATTTCTTCTGCTAGTCCCCACAATTGTTTAATTTTCCTTTAGCAACTCTTGAGCTAGGTCAATTGAAGTGAACAAATTTTCCATAGTTATATTGCGCCCTGATCCTAGAATAGGAACAACAAGCTATTTGACAACGTTGGTAGGACTATTATTTAGCATGAAAGGACCCTCTCGCTATTTCACAGCATACATTTTCATATTATAAGTATAATAGGAACATGAGTCGGCTAGAGAAAAAAATGTAATGCAATACCGGGCAGGTTTACTTTTTATGTATTTTCTGAAAACCTTCCAGCATTTCATCTATTGTAATATCTACACCTATAGTATAATTTTCTTGACATCTTTTCACATATCCTTGAAACGAATGCCTGATGAGAGCTAACTTCTCTGTTGTTTTTCGAGTTTCTCGGTCATGTATATTGTTGAACCGTATACAGAGTACATTATAAATTGAAACCTTGACAGTCATAACACATCAGAAGTATTCTATTCCGGTGCCATCAGGGGTCCATAAATCTGAAAGATTTAGGTGTGAAGCACGGGAAATGCCGGCCAAATACAACATTCCCATAACTACTCCTAGTTCAATGACATCTGTATCTCTGGAATTTCTTTCCCGAGTATAGTTAGGACGAACGGATGAATTTATATATTTGTACATACGACTATTTCTTCTGTAACTTCATCAGCGAAAAATAACTTACAGGAGGTTAGTGGTGTTTCAGAAAATATCGATTTGTAGGACCTTCACGAAATCTTATAATATTCACTAGTTTTGTTTTTGCTACATGGCATATCGGAAGATATTTATACCACAGCATCCCAGATTTTCCCACATAATTATTAAGGCACTGAGATAAAGGCACCTCGTCGTATGATGTAACCTCTTACTTGCCCAATATTATTACCAGGTCACAGAAATTAGGCTGTCTAGATTGACAGTTTATGCCAGCGGCTAGTACTCATGTGGAGACGGCGTGAGTTCACTTACGTGCTAAGCAAGTGATCAGCACATCAAATTTATTTAGGTGTAAAAGGGCGCCAAGTAGATTTGCCGCTAATTTTATGTAAGTTCACCCCTAAAAATCTACTAAAAAGGAATGAAATAAAAGACAAACCCACTTCCAGTTACTCGTACGTATATTGAACCTTTTGTACAAAAAGAGTAAAGGCGTCTACAAAATTTTGAATAGTAGTTTTCAGTGGTCTACCCGGGTAATGTTGAAAAGTTTCATTGCAAAAATAATTCGTGAAAACTGAATAAAAAGCACTAATTCTGAAGACTCCCCCTTGCTAAACCCACGATCAAAATATAATTGACATTATTGCATACGTACAATTTCTTTTATCAGTTAATAACTAAGTATAAATATTATATAGTCAGAATTGAGAAAATAAAAAGCGTACTTAAGCTTACAACGAGAGGTACGACAAGGCGTTGGATCCAATGCGCAAGCCAAGGTATAAATATTAAAAATAAAAAAAATATGGGAAGTACTAAACAGCGTAGTGAACAAATTACGGATCAATTCCAACCGTACATTGTATCAAAGTAGCATCTAAAGTTATACAACGATAATATCATTGTCAGAAACACATTAATACGCTATGACCTATAGCAACACCAAAACGGGAAATAGATCTGCACCCAAAATTAAGTGTCCATAATTTATAAATACAGTAAAAAAAACGATAAAAGGTCACCCAGCTCGGTCCAGTTGAAACTGAACTCTTCGGATTCCTACTTGGTGTTCGATGTACCGTAAATCCCTCCTGGTATGCGCAGTGTGCCTCTCCCAAAAGTCCTTGCCGTAAAGTCGTTCCTTACACCATACTCCAGATTAAAATTATGTGGTGGAAATCCAATAGCCATGAATAAAAACCCTAGGGGGAACAAATTCGTATAAGATTCTATACCATACCAAAATTTATCAACAGCCCCCCGTAGTAATAAAATCATCAAACTAAAATTCCTGTTAAATGCAACTTGTACATGGATTTAGCTTTATAGAGGTTATGAAGCACAAATTTTGCTTTAACCCCAGTTATAATAAAATGAAATAATAAAAAAATATAAATGATCGAAATATATAGATAACCCTTGACATATTGTATACACCTCGTACAATAAATTTTATTTATCGTAATACGGATCAATTCTATTTTCTAGAAATAAAGTAATAATAATTTTTACGAGAAGAAATAAACTAATAAGCCCCCGTACTAATGCCCATAAACTCTTTTATATTAAAAAAATATTATATCCTATATTCCTACATAATGAATTTGGAACTACAATCTAAAATTGTTCAATTCCTCAAAAAAGGTAACAAATAGTACAACCATGAAGTTTTCATACGTTAAATTTCCCAATTAAAATACGTATTAGCTTTCAACTATCATTATACGAAAATAAACAGAATTAATTGCTTGACCGCTTATAGAATTTTCAATAAATTATGAAACATATTATGTCAAATAGTTTTCACTTAGACAAAAATGCACTGGATTACTAAATAAATCTTCACATACTTAACATCAAATCAAAACGGTATGCTAGCTCTTATTTTCCTCAACTAACTTCATTGTATATTACCTGAACAATAGTCGATATAAATTAAATAATGGATATACTTTCGCAATCTATTTTTAGTTTATTGACCACTGCCCGAAAAAAATCACAATCCGCAGTTGTTAACCAGTCCTCAAAAGTTATGAAAATTACTAGCTATATAAATACAACCGTCTAAACAACAGCTTTCAATATCCCAATAATAATTGTGCAAACTATCTCTTAGTGCATTTTAACTAAACTAAAATTATTACTGAAAAATATCACTATGCTTCTATCATACAAGGCATATAAGCAAAAAACCATTTAATATATTTTTTATAGAAAAAAATATAAATCATTTTCCATAATATTTTTTTCCGCTTAACAAACAATATAGTATAAACTTACTTTTTAACTTGTAAAAGGGTTATCCTTTAAACGGCCAAAGACATTCTAGGTGAACATCTATATGATATAACTAACTCTGTTGATATATTTCGTGAATAAAAATCTGGTATTTTCGTCAAAATCGGTAACTTAAAACTTCTTCGTCGCAAAACCTAGTCTGAACCCATCAAGTCCATAACATCAACAACGTTCAGAACTACAGGTAAAGCCCTAAGAATGGAACAGTGAAAGTTATTTTTTTCTTTCCGCAAAAAAACCATTTCTTGTGATGTAAAAAAAAATCGATAGATGCCAATACTTACCAAGTAGTGTTAAGAAAATCCTCAAAGAGATGTGGAAAAAGCCAACTCAAAACAACATAAAATCTCAAAAACTGCTACAAGGCTTAAATTTTCCACTTTCATATGGTCGGAAAAACATATCCCCGTAATGGGATGTCTCAAAGACACATTTCATAAATTCCGAACCACTCAACCACTACCAAGGAAAGTCGACGTCGCAAAAGGACGAAAATATTTCGATCTATTCCCGATTAGACAAAAATCCCTTCCAAGTCAAATTGAAAATGTTGCTATCTCCGTCAGTTTCACTATGAAAACGAAATCTAAATTACTTAGTACTAACAACAAAACAATTCTTCCAGTTCCTTATCGCGCGCAAAAAGTACGAAACGAATAATACCAAAAACTTGATTTATACGTTGCTACCAAAATTAACAATAATGTGTAATAGAATTTATACGGCCATGAGCGTATCATATGGGGCAGTTGGACCTATTAACACAAAATGTGTTAATGTCAAATAAAAACGTTACAAATTATCCCCCAACTTCAAGGGAATTGACACAGTCAATTTCCTACAGCGCTAGCTGTTTCCAAGTCCGAGACAGTTAATCTCTTACAGCACTCGCTGCTTTTAAGTCTTTAGCATTCCAATTTCCTCTCGAATCACCATTTTCATCTCTCAGTTCATAAGTCCAAGGTGAAATTTTCCTTTTAATATAGAACGGTCCTACATAACGTGGAGCAAGTTTAGCACTAAAATACCTCGCAGCATCAGACTGTGGAAAGTTTTTCCTCCAAACCTTTTGACCCACTGAAAATTCTTCACATCTCTTACGCAAATTATAATACTTCTTATTCTTCTCCGATGCTTTCTTTATTCTTTCCCTAACTTCGTCGAATAATTTTCTGTACCCAACTGGCCTATTTTCTTCAACGCCGGATATCCCTCTTCCGAGCTGATCCTTTTTACAAAAATCTTTACCAGAAAGTACCATATTCCTTCCAAAATTTACAAAATACGGGGAATGTTTCGTTGTATCATGTACTGCTGTTCGTAATGCACACGACAATTTCTGTAAGTCTTTATCCCATGCCCTTTGATTATCTTTAACGTAAATTCCTAGCATCGTTTTCAAATTACGGTTAACCCGCTCAGTAGGGTTAGCTTGAGGGTGGTAAAATGCGTTAAATCGTATTCTCACCTGATACTCCTCAGCTAATCTTCGAAATTTGGTAGAAACGAACTGCGAGCCATTGTCACAAAGAAGTAGGCGTGGCACTCCATACACTAAGAACACTTCGTCCTCTACTTTCCTAACTATCAAGTCGGCAGTCGATGATCGTAGAGGATAGATTAACGAATATTTGCTAAAATAATCGGTGATCACGAGAATAAATTTATGCCCCTTAGTAGACCTAGGAAATGGTCCCATCAGATCACAAGAAATCATTTCCCATGGTTGATGCACCGTAGGTTGTGAAGTCATCAATCCTGCTGGTTTCTTTAATTCTGGCTTATAAGCGGCACATTCTGGACAACTCTGAACATATCTAGGAACAGAATATTTCATTTTAGGCCAAAAGTACTTCTCAATGATACGTAAGTAGGTTTTATTAATTCCCATGTGTCCCGATGTCGGCGGACTATGCGCATCCTGCATAACTTTTAGCCGCAAATCTTTAGGTACAACCATTTTCCATGAGTCGGGTGGATCTGCAAGTTCGGAAATCCTTGGGGCGACGTACTTGAACAGCTTTTCGTCAATCACCCTCCATTTCATATATTTCAACGGACGGCTACGGACATTTTCTAACATACCGGTATACCAACGGTCTTGACTCTCATAATTTCCGTTTAATTCCACGAGATCTATAACAGGTACCGACCTGGACAACAAGTCAGGCACAACATGTTCTTTCCCTTTACGGTGTATGATTTCATAATCGAATTGCTGCATCCGAACGGCCCATCGAGCGAGTCTACCACTCAAATCTTTTTGGTTCTGGAGCCAGACCAATGAATAGTGGTCGGTCACAACAGTAAAACGTACCCCTTCCAAATATGGCCTTAACTTTTCCATAGCCCAAATTACAGCAAGACACTCTCGTTCGGTCATTGAATAATTCCTTTCTTGTCTTGAGAGTGAACGGCTCAGATAAGCAATGACACGATCTCCGTCCTCATGTGGCTGAAGCAATACGGCACCTAACCCGTAACCAGACGCGTCGCACTGTAGTACAAACGGCAAATCATAGTTAGGACAATTTAAAACGGGCGCAGTAACCAGACATTCCTTGATCTTGTTAAAAGAGGCATCACATTCAGGAGTCCATACAAACCTGCGATACCATGAAAACGTTCCTACCACCTGTCTAACCTCTCTTACGGTATTCGGAGTCGGTATTTCCATCATAGCCTTTACCTTAATTCCATCAACATGAAATCCATATTTATTAACGATATGACCTAAATACCTGAGTTCGGGTCTGCAGAATTGACATTTTTCCCAGCTGATAGACAATTTAGCTTCACGTAGTCTTCTAAAAACCTCCTCTAGAACACCAATATGTTTCTCAAAAGTATCCGTTACAATGACTACATCATCCAGGTATGTAAATACATGTGGTTCGAGCTCAGGACCCAAAACTCGGTCTATGAGGCGTTGCCACGTAGCCGGAGCGTTATGGAGGCCAAAAGGCATCCTTTTGAACTGAAATAATCCACGCCCTGGGACAGTAAATGCTGTATAAGGTCGAGAAGACTCCTCTACTGGTGTATTCCAATAAGCCGATTTATTATCTAAAGTAGAAAGGAAATGTGCATTGCGCAATTTATCCAAAGTATGAGAAATAAAAGGCAAAGGATAACTGTCTCTTTCGGTGAGCGAATTTAATTTCCTATAATCGACACAAAACCGGTATTTTCCGTCCTTATTTCTGACTAAAAGTACCGGGGACGACCATGGACTATGACTCCGCTCTATAACATCCAACTTCAACATTTCATCAAGTTCTTCATCGATGTGCCCTTGAATGACAGGAGAAACGGGGTAATATCGTTGCTTAATTGGTTTCGAGTTGCAGATGATCACATGCTCCACCATGCTTGTACACCCTAATTCTTCCCCTATAAGTTCACGGTTTCGATTAATTACAGCATCAAGTCGAGCTTTCTACAAATCCGTCATATTTACTTGTGTTTGTAGGTGTTCGACAGAAAGTAGAGGTTCAATATACAATCTGAAAAATGCCATTCGTCATGCCGAAGGTCCGGAACTATTCCCATTAGCTTCCAAAAATCAGACCCAAGAATAAGAGTATGGGGTACACTAGGCACCACTAAGGTCGATATGATCCTGACTCTGTCCCTAACGGCAAAAGGTAAAAGACATTCTCCGACACTTTCACATATCTGCCCATTAGCAACTCTACATTTAGTCTGTTTGCTTCGATCCATTTGAAATCCCAAGTTCTGCATCATCTTCCATCCAGAAATACCCAGAATAGTCCTGGAAGCACCTGAATCTAACAATCCTTTAACCTCAGTTCCCAGTATTTTAACTCTCAAATATGGTCTTTCGTCATTGACAGCATGTTCTAAAATATAATCCAAAATCGGTTCAAAATTGGTCGATGTACGTTCAGCGTTGCTTTTTCGACCAGTAAAGCACGCTACACCTAGTTTCCCTGTTTGCTTACAATTCGGACAGTTTCTTACGGTAACTCCATCTTTTTTACATTTGAAACAATAAATCTTTTTGGGCAACACACAACCAACGGCACGATGCCCCGGTTGATTACATCGATAACAAATCACACCATTCCCACCTGAAGATGGACCCAAGGGAGATGACACTTCGACCGCATCCATGTCATCTACGCTAATATAGGCTAAATCCTTTTCCATTATTCCACTCTTCCTACATGTCGGTTCCACATAACTGTTGATCGCATCCCGACGATCCTCCATTCGTCTACAAACCTGTCTCAGTTCTTCCAAGTTAGTGGGATATGGGTCTCTCAAACGATCCTGGTAGAATGGATGTAGATTCTTCAAAATAACTGCCAGCTAAGTCGCTTCAGATACTGGGCAGCTAAGCCTTTTAAAATAGCTCGACATGACGGCCAAATATACACCGATGGTTTCCGATGAGTGTTGAGTCCTACGACGCAACTCGTCAAATAGAGACTCATTATGATAAGCGGAGAGGTATTCGCGTTTAAATTCTGCGACTAGTTCTTCCCAAGTCGTGACTCGTAGACGCACATCCTTGTAGAACTGATATGCTTTATCGGCAAATAAATCCAACCCAGATTCCAATGATATTTCGGGCGATACATTACGCGCATAACGTAACTCTTCAACCATTTCGAAGAAGGCAGTGACTGAAAGGTTTCTATTAGCACCAGAAAATTTTTCCAATCCCCATTTATGTGGAGGTACACCTTTCCCTAAATTACCAATGACAGTAGAATTCCTCTGTATCGGAGAAGAGTTTGGGACTAGGCAGGCGCCGTTTTGAAAAGTTTGGCTCGTTCCGATAATATCCAAACCTGGTGGAATATCCAGTATCGGTTGTTCGGTTTTAGCATGAAGTAGGTCAAACAGTACGAGAACTTTGGCAAGGAGTTCAGACTTTTTGTTCTGTCCTTCTTCATTAGTAGGTTCCACATTATCTAAACGATTGAGCATGTGTGATAGCTTGGTTTGTATTTTAATAGCCGGTCCACTAGACGATCCTTCCACTACATTGTCCAGTAACGGTTCAACATCCTGACACTTCTTCTCAACCGCTGCCAAATCTTCTTCAGCCGTAAACGGATACGGTGGGTATTTGAAACTACTACCATCTTTTTCAACTCGCAAAGCCGCGGTTAGACGACGTCTCATTTCATCTACATCACCACTTCCTAGTCCTCTGTAGGCCAACTCATAAGTTAACTCGTCCTTGTCAAGGCGATTCACAGTCAATTTACGTGACATAATAAAATTTTCTAATTAATCTGCAGCCGCGCAAAACAAGAAAAATTAAAAAGCTCAGATAAAAATCAGTAGCGATAAATATACCCAAATTCCACGAAAACTTATACCGAATATGCAATCTCGATACCAATAAGACATCAACAATTACCGTTTTACGAAAATACCAGCAAAATAAACCAAATATCTTAATTTCAGATATATATACTTAATATAGACAAAATACCAACCAAAAAAGTCAGTTTCACCGCATTAAGCGAAATTTGATAAGGTGAATATATGCGTACTATAACATATGCCACTTTTCAACGTACCCCAAGTATACAATTATATCAACCAATATTATCAAGTCAAGAAAAAAAAATACAAAAATCTTACTGTTTAGTATGAAAAAAAAAACTACTACCAAAA
This sequence comes from Galeruca laticollis, assembly GCA_963921935.1. Taxonomy (NCBI): domain Eukaryota; kingdom Metazoa; phylum Arthropoda; class Insecta; order Coleoptera; family Chrysomelidae; genus Galeruca; species Galeruca laticollis. Next base: position 149,608,435 of record OY998179.1, on the reverse strand, counting down.
AACACTTTTCTTTAACTGATGGCCCCACGTTGGGCGCCAAAAATTTATGTAACCTCTTACTTGCCCAATATTATTACCAGGTCACAGAAATTAGGCTGTCTAGATTGACAGTTTATGCCAGCGGCTAGTACTCATGTGGAGACGGCGTGAGTTCACTTACGTGCTAAGCAAGTGATCAGCACATCAAATTTGTTTAGGTGTAAAAGGGCGCCAAGTAGATTTGCCGCTAATTTTATGTAAGTTCACCCCTAAAAATCTACTAAAAAGGAATGAAATAAAAGACAAACCCACTTCCAGTTACTCGTACGTATATTGAACCTTTTGTACAAAAAGAGTAAAGGCGTCTACAAAATTTTGAATAGTAGTTTTCAGTGGTCTACCCGGGTAATGTTGAAAAATTTCATTGCAAAAATAATTCGTGTAAACTGAATAAAAAGCACTAATTCTGAAGATTCCCCCTTGCTAAACCCACGAACAAAATATAATTGACATTATTGCATACGCACAATTTCTTTTATCAGTTAGTAACTAAGTATAAATATTATATAGTCAGAATTGAGAAAATAAAAAGCGTACTTAAGCTTACAACGAGAGGTACGACAAGGCGTTGGATCCAATGCGCAAGCCAAGGTATAAATATTAAAAATAAAAAAAATATGGGAAGTACTAAACAGCGTAGTGAACAAATTACGGATCAATTCCAACCGTACATTGTATCAAAGTAGCATCTAAAGTTATACAACGATAATATCATTGTCAGAAACACATTAATACGCTATGACCTATAGCAACACCAAAACGGGAATTAGATCTGCACCCAAAATTAAGTGTCCATAATTTATAAATACAGTAAAAAAAACGATAAAAGGTCACCCAGCTCGGTCCAGTTGAAACTGAGCTCTTCGGATTCCTACTTGGTGTTCGATGTACCGTAAATCCCTCCTGGTATGCGCAGTGTGCCTCTCCCAAAAGTCCTTGCCGTAAAGTCATTCCTTACACCATACTCCAGATTAAAATTATGTGGTGGAAATCCAATAGCCATGAATAAAAACCCTAGGGGGAACACATTCGTATAAGATTCTATACCATACCAAAATTTATCAACAGCCCCCCGTAGTAATAAAATCATCAAACTAAAATTCCTGTTAAATGCAACTTGTACATGGATTTAGCTTTATAGAGGTCATGAAGCACAAATTTTGCTTTAACCCCAGTTATAATAAAATGAAATAATAAAAAAAAATAAATGATCGAAATACATAGATAACCCTAGACATATTGTATACACCTCGTACAATAAATTTTATTTATCGTAATACGGATCAATTCTATTTTCTAGAAATAAAGTAATAATAATTTTTACGAGAAGAAATAAACTAATAAGCCCCCGTACTAATGCCCATAAACTCTTCTATATTAAAAAAATATTATATCCTATATTCCTACATAATGAATTTGGAACTACAATCTAAAATTGTTCAATTCCTCAAAAAAGGTAACAAATAGTACAACCATGAAGTTTTCATTCGTTAAATTTCCCAATTAAAATACGTATTAGCTTTCAACTATCATTATACGAAAATAAACAGAATTAATTGCTTGACCGCTTATAGAATTTTCAATAAATTATTAAACATATTATGTCAAATAGTTTTCCCTTAGACAAAAATGCACTGGATTACTAAATAAATCTTCACATACTTAACATCAAATCAAAACGGTATGCTAGCTCTTATTTTCCTCAACTAACTTCATTGTATATTACCTGAACAATAGTCGATATAAATTAAATAATGGATATACTTTCGCAATCTATTTTTAGTTTATTGACCACTGCCCGAAAAAAATCGCAATCCGCAGTTGTTAACCAGTCCTCAAAAGTTATGAAAATTACTAGCTATATAAATACAACCGTCTAAACAACAGCTTTCAATATCCCAATAATAATTGTGCAAACTATCTATTAGTGCATTTTAACTAAACTAAAAATATTACTGAAAAATATCACTATGCTTCTATCATACAAGGCATATAAGCAAAAAACCATTTAATATATTTTTTATAAAAAAAAATATAAATCATTTTCCATATTTTTTTCCGCTTAACAAACAATATAGTATAAACTTACCTTTTAACTTGTAAACATATATGTAAGCGAAATGGATCCGTGCTTCAAGGAAGAAATAAGATATCAAACAGAGAGAATTAACACGGTTTTTGCTGAAACGAAAAAAGGCGAAGCATATTCACAACAAAAATTCATAAATGAATTTGCACCGAATTACAGTGAATACACATGGATCTTCACAGATGGATCCCTGAACCCGGAAGACAACAGGGTGGGCTGCAGCGTATACATTCCGTCTATAAACTACAAATTCTCTTTGAGATTACATAACTATACACAAATATGTACAGCGGAAATCATCGCAATAATTAAGGCTATCGAAATAGCAAAAAACAAAAAAATTAATAAATTCATGATATTCTCCGACTCTCAAAGCGCTATCAAAAGCCTTAACAATCAAATAACAGGTAAATTCAAACAAATCACATTAATGGGGAAAAAATTAATAGTGGACACAGTAAAGGAAAATTACAGTATTATATTAGCATGGATCCCGGGACACGCAGGAATTATAGGGAACGAAATAGCTGATCAACTTGCACAAATTGGAAGAAATCTCAATGTACCGGCCGAAAACTTCAAAATAGATAAAGAAGACATCTTCGTACATTTCAAAGAACAAATTAACATAGAATTCAACGACTACTGGAAAAACACATTTGCGAACAAAGGAAAATGGTACAATTCGATACAAAACGAGTTCCCGAAGACACCTCTATTCAAAAAAATTCCATTCATAGATAAAAGACATCTAACAATAATAAGTAGAATGAGAACGGGACACTGCCGAAATAAGAAACACCTATTCAAAATAGGATGTGCTACCGATCCGTATTGTATCTGCGGACAAATAGAAGATCTCAATCACATTTTTTTGGGATGCCCAATAAATCGAACACCCAATTTCGATCTATACAAGGAGCTAATAGAATTACAAATACCTACGCCAATAACACTACCTAACATTTTAAACAAAGAAAACTACAATATTATTAAACTGCTCATGAAATTTATTAACATCTATAAAATAGAGATTTAAAGAGAAAAAAGAACGTGTAAATGATATATAATGAAAATAAGTAACTACATACCCCTTTCCATTACCTAGCTCCTACATTCCTGTCAGAGGCAACTTTCCGATTGTGTGTAATGCTCGGCCGTTGCCCCCGAGCGAGAAGAGTTTTAACCTTTGTTGTGATTATCTTTTAACATGTCTAGCTCACAAGAAGAATACGAAAGTAAACACGAAAACTAAAAGCTTTGGTTTAAGATAAACCAAAGCGAAAACCAGTGCTGGCCAAATACTGTCCAGGTGGAGGCCAAAATAGCAGTAGAAGAAGAAGAAGAACTTGTAAAAGGGTTATCCTTTAAACGGCCAAAGACATTCTAGGTGAACATCTATATGATATAACTAACTCTGTTGATATATTTCGTGAATAAAAATCTGGTATTTTCGTCAAAATCGGTAACTTAAAACTTCTTCGTCGCAAAACCTAGTCTGAACCCATCAAGTCCATAACATCAACAACGTTCAGAACTACAGGTAAAGCCCTAAGAATGGAACAGTGAAAGTTATTTTTTTCTTTCCGCAAAAAAAACATTTCTTGTGATGTAAAAAAAAATTCGATAGATGCCAATACTTACCAAGAAGTGTTAAGAAAATCCTCAAAGAGATGTGGAAAAAGCCAACTCAAAACAACATAAAATCTCAAAAACTGCAACAAGGCTTAAATTTTCCACTTTCATATGGTCGGAAAAATATATCCCCGTAATGGGATGTCTCAAAGACACATTTCATAAATTCCGAACCACTCAACCACTACCAAGGAAAGTCGACGTCGCAAAAGGACGAAAATATTTCGATCTATTCCCGATTAGACAAAAATCCCTTCCAAGTCAAATTGAAAATGTTGCTATCTCCGTCAGTTTCACTATGAAAACGAAATCTAAATTACTTAGTACTAACAACAAAACAATTCTTCCAGTTCCTTATCGCGCGCAAAAAGTACGAAACGAATAATACCAAAAACTTGATTTATACGTTGCTACCAAAATTAACAATAATGTGTAATAGAATTTATGCGGCCATGAGCGTATCATATGGGGCAGTTGGACCTATTAACACAAAATGTGTTAATGTCAAATAAAAACGTTACAATGAGTCATCACTACTATAATCATTCTGATCAGGGTCTGACTGCTCTAAGTTTGAATCATAGTCGCTTTCTTCTATAATATCTTCTTCAGGGTCCGAATCACTTCCAATTATCTCATCCTCTGTAGATACTTACCTCATACAATCTTTTGCGTTTCATAATCCATTCTACAAAATAAATACATGTCTATAATAAGTTACTTCCTATTATCTATTCGATTTTGCCACATTTATTTGATTATAACCTCCCCCCAGTTTCCTTGTAAACAATTATTTGGTACAAATCTCAAAATGCTCGCGAGTCGGTTAAAACGAAATATACTTTATTGTCGACGTAAAATACTTTCTTATTGACAAAGCTTGTACAAAATATAGTCTGAATAACCCTTAAAAAATGCAATTTTTTTTAAATCAAAACACAAATTCACAGAAACACAGTTTGAAACAGGTTCACACGTCTTATATAAAATATTGCAATCTAAAACAGGATTTTACATGTAAATTAGCAGCAAAGTTTTTTGAATGTAAAAGCACAAATACACATCATTTGAACATAAGTTTACAGGTCATTGAATTAAAACATATTTTACATATCAAAATGAGACTCCACATATAGGTATAAATTAAAACAATATAACAACTTTTAATCACAACAGAGTTTCGTTGTAATATTCCTCAAGGTTGTAGTACGCTTTTGTTGCAAGGGCTTCTTTATTTTTGAATTTTTTTATAGCTTTTCTCCTTCCTTATTTCGTAAAGTATGTGGTTAAACAGCTTTTTACTTTCATAAATTAAAGAATATTTCGTCTGGCTTTGTTTTTGGAACAGGAAGAGGTATTTGATTGACGGGTTACATGATTCGTATGTATCGGAGTTTCAGCCATGCTACTTAACATACTTTCCATTACTCTGAAATAGCTTACTATTTCTGGCATCACGAGCTTTTTTGAAAATTATGTCGGCAAAAGGATCAAATTTAATATTGTAGTCACTGAAATATTTTTCTTGAATCATCTTCACAGTTGAATTCCAAATTGATCTGTTTGTATTTATTAAAACTCAATGTATTTTAGTTTATTTATTGTACATTTAGTTGTATATAATATACTCTTACAACGACATCTTAACTATATCTCCAGTCATCATTATTGTTTTTCTTGATGCTTTTTTTGACATCTGACAACAGTAGTAGATGAAGGAATTGCGAGCACTTAAGGCTTATTCACAATAAGGATTTCAACACCCCTCCTCGCTAAATTCCTTCAGACCTAAAAGATCATTAAATTTAACAAACAAAACATTATGTAGAACTTTGGTGATAAATCAGCCTGTTGGTTATCCGAAGGTACATATTTCAAATTAATAACTCCACTATTATAACATTCACAAATAAAATGAGGTTAATATGTTTTATCCTCTTATTATTAGACGGGTTTTTTATCAACGACAAGCAACCTTGATTATCTTCGAAAAATGTAACATTACTAAAACTGACACCTAGATCTGAAATCAGACAATCACGTACAGCATCACATAATGCAACTAATTATGCTTCTGTGGTGGACAAGGACACACAATTCTGTTTTCTTGTAACCCACATCAAAGTGTTATTGAAAAGTTTAAATACAAAATCTGATACAGATTTGCAATCATGTGTATCACCTCCCCAATCAGCCTCTACATAACAGCAAAAATTATTTTCGTTATTCCTAACATATTCTAAGCCAACATTAACTGTTAATTTTAAGTATCTCAAAACTCTTTTCAAATAGTTCCAAACTTCATCAGACGATTTATCCTGAAATCAACTGAAGTAATTTATGCTGAAACATATATCAGGTCTACTGCCTTGCATCAGATACATGAAACAACCTACGAGTTCTCTTATAGGTTTCTTAGTTCAAATTTTAGAATCGTTACATAATGGTATATTAAGTTTAGGGTCTATAGGCAAAGTCGAACCCTTGCAATCATTCATTCTAAACTGGTTAAGTATCCCATTTGTATATCTCGATTCTTAGAATACCTTTATCACGATCATAATTAATTCTTAAACCCAAAATTTTTTTAATTGGACCCTTATCCTTCATTACAAACCTATTCATTAATCTTCTTTTTATTTCCGATCTTTCAAAACCTATTTTTGATAAAAATTAATTGATTTCTGAATTCCAGCATTTTGATGATTGGCGTAATCCATATGTTTTTTTTATTTTAGAACTTTATTATTATTATTCACAATTCCTTCTGGGTAAAATATATATATGTCATCTGTTGACTTGCCATTTAAGAAAGCTGACTTCATGTCGAACTGTTGAAAGTAGTATTTATTTTGATTACCAACCTATTGGTTTTTCTACCTCTTCCCACGTTTCATTCTGTAAAATTCTCTTCCTCTATTAAGAAATATTCGTTTCTCCGGATTCTGGTTGTTACATTGTTTGTTCCTATATGTGGGGCATCTCTTTTATAGTGACCATTTTGTCCACATGAGAAGCACGGACCTTGACTTACAAATGCCGTTATATTCACATTCATTTTCAGCTAACAATTTTGATTTTACGGTTTCATATTCAAGCCCTGGGATATTTTCTAATACAGTAACCACAGTTTCTAACGATGGTGACAAATATATAATATCACCTACTTTTACTCCAGCATCTTTTAACTGTCTTAATATTTTTTTCAAATTCTGCTATAAATGTTACAATATTATCACTTTCTTTTAGCTTCATAGATAATAACTTCAAGAACAATTGTCCGGGTAATCCCTTTTTTTCATACTTGTCTTTCAAGACCTTCCACATTTCCAAAGCATGTTTACAATTTCGTAAGCTCTCCATTTGTGAATCCCCAACACATTGAACAATCAGACATTTAGCTTTATTGTCCTTTTTCACCTCGCTTTCTTTTGTCGGATGAATAGCGGCTAGCACATGATCATTCACTGCTAATATTAGTTCCATTCAGAATTTCCAGTTATGATAATTCAAACCAGTTAGCAGCTCGATAAGGTAACCTTTTCCAATTCCAGACATTTTCTTCTTATAGGTATATTCCCGGTTTAGTTTCTTTATAATTTTTTTCACGTGCTCACACGTAACCTCAAACTTAAAAAAACTTTCAAATTAACTTCTCTGACAAAATATTCCATTATCTTTTCTGGACCCATAATCTTTTGTATTTATTAAAACTCAGTGTGTTTTACTTTATTTATTGTACATTTAGTTGTAAATAATATACTCTTACAACGACATCTTAACTAAAGGCACGTCTTTTTTTACACCATATATTCACCATTGGTTGACTGACGTCAGTCTCCGATGCACCGACATGTTGGAGTCACCAATGGCACATAAAAAAACGCAGTTGTTGTTATTTACATCATTATATCTGACAACTGACAATCGATTTTTAAATTGATTGTTGTTATTAGCATAAATTAACGAAACAAATGAAAATACTTGAAAAGTGTTGTAGTTATTTTAGCCTCCAGATCACGGAGTAGCGGTTCAACTGATAATTCCGAGGATGAAATAATATGTATGTTTTTTTGAGGTTAGCTGTCATTTTCTAAACCACCAAATTTATCCACCACCTCGAAACAGCGGTGGAATGGTTTGCAATTTTGGTTGATGCAACAGTAATAAATGAACGCGTCATTTCTTCAATCTGAAATCCACCAATGAATATAAAAACGTAGTTGGTGGATCTACCGGTGAATAAAAAAACGTGCCTTATATCTCGAGTCATCATTATTGTTTTTATTGACCCTTTTTTTGACATCTGACAATAGTGGTAGGAGAAGGAATTGAGCGCGCTAAGGCTTGTTCACAATAAGGATTTTAACAGATGTAACTATAATTTTCCCCATTCCTCTTTTTCATATTATAGGCCCAATCGTTTCATCTGTGCCACTTTTTATAGGGGAGTTTTATTTCGGATATGACAAAACTCCATAAAAACGACTCATGTTGTATGTTTCAGCATCGAGTAACAACAATACTTAATAATTATAACTGGCGGAGCAGACACTAAAGTGATTTAAGTGTACTGGTTGAGGAACAGGCATTTTCATCGGTGATAAAAAAGATGCACCTTTCTTATGATTCTCAAAATGACATAACTGTCATTACCAAATGACACATTTTATATAGGAGTATATTTATCAATTGGTGCATTCAGCAGAGACAACAGTTGTACAACTGTTTATGATTTTTCTGCTGGCGCAAGCGCTCCCTCCCAACATGTTGCGGAGCTGTCGCCATTTTGGTAGCGGAAAAAAACTACGCTCACTATTTACAACGTGTTGTGAATGGCGCGTCATTTGTCATTTATTTGTATCAAATATGGAGAGAACAGATCTTATGAATTTAATAACCAATATTATAATATTGATGGAACAAATGTTAGGTTTTCAGTTTTTAAAGTAATTATCCCGGTTGAAATATGCAATTTATTTTAAGAAAAATTAGCAGCTAACATTAACCGATTGCACTGTCAATGTGTTCACAAAATTCGTGCCTTTCCAACATCAAAGGTTCTGACGCTAAGGTTCGCTCTGTGTCAGTGTGTTATTCTGGGACACCTAGTATATACTGTGTAATATACTATAATCATAGAAAAAAGAATGCAACTTTCAGTTTAAACAATTTTTTCACATGAATTGTCCTTGAATCCAATAAACTGACAATAAAACCAAAATTTGAAATCGTTGATTAATATTTTGCATTAAAAAATATATTTGTGATTTGTTAGCCAAATTAGTATTTTGTTTATATTTATTTTAAACTTTTTACTATTTTTTAAACCATTTAGAGTCGCTCAGTGGAGTTTATTAATATTGTGTATACTTTTATATATTCTTCCAAAATTTGAAAATATTATGGAATATATTGTTGTTTTAACAACAAATTCATATTGATATTTAAGAAATATTTTAAAAGAATATTTTTATTGCCATTTTACGCATTTTTTGTAAGTGTATTTTATTGCATTGTTGAGCTTATGTAAGGCTGTTTTTTCTGCAAGCTGGTGTTACATATACTTACTTTAAACTCAATGCTATAAAATTTCTATAACATTTTTAAATTAATTTTATAGTCAGCCATATTGTAGAAGTAGTTACTTGAGTATTTTCACTGTAGCACCGTTAAGATTTTAAAACTATACCATTTTCACTATAACTGTGATACATTTTCAAAGAGTTATTTTGCATTATCTGCAATAATTTTAAATGAACTCTTCCGAAAATTTAATTTAGGTATTAAAATTGTGCAATTTGTTTTGATAAAAAATGCAGTGGGGATAAATGGCAGATGATAAATTCCAAAAATGATAACTGTAGGGATTAAAAAAGTTTTTAGTCTAGTCTTAGTTGCACAATTCCCTTCTGTCTTCCTATAAACCAAAAACAAATCATAGTCTTCTCATCATAACGTTCGGTATCCCAAAAAGTTGGGTCACTCGGTATCAAATCATATTTTACTTAAAAGCTTTCCTGGTGTCCTGTGTAAGAAGGTCTTACCTTATTCTAAGTCAATTGGTTACTTTTTAGTTTTCTGTTCGCAGTTCTGGTTAGATTGATTCTTGCGTGATTGTAGGAAGCATGGACAATTTTCTGGATATTTTAACATGTTGCTTACCAATCCATATATCTATGACAAACTATTTACCCGTTCACAGCATTAATCATGACACTAATTGGCTAATAACTATGTGAAGTACCTAAGTAATCATATTTAAATTTTTTAATGAATATTTATAAATTTGGTATATTGTTTTGACAAGTTAACTTGTTATTAAGTTTAATAGTAACTTACTTAAATGATTAATGATATTACAGTCAATGTGTTGATTCATAGATTACTATTTGCTTATCACTGCATTTATTATATATGTGAAATTAAAAAACTAAAAACTGTAATGTAATGCGAATATTTTTATATAAAAATATCGAACAAGTAACGTGCTAGGTCAGATATCTAGCCCTTTTTCATCGACTTACATTCCCTGTAATATACCTTTATATCTGTGTAAATTTCCTCTGTTCTATTTTGGATTACATTTTGTTCTTTTATATATCTTCAACCTATTTAAGAATATTCAGCAGTATTTGCTAATGGTGTAAACAGAGAGTCACATCCTTTAATCAGCCTCAGTTTAAGGCTTTTACCGAGTCATTTAAACATGGGAACGCCAGTCGAATACAGTCTAATAGCCTTATAACAAATACTACGTCTGTGCAAGATCTTACGCTTTGAATAATTTCTTCTAATCACGATTTACTTGTGTACTTACTTTAGTGATCAATAAAAATATTCGCAGTTACTTTATACCAATTTTCTTTTCTTTATTGTAAAAAAATTATGGTTATTTTTCATAAGTTAAATCCATTTTATCTCTATTAGTGTGAGAATCATTATATATTTTGTAACTTATGACCAGAAATTGTTATCAACATATAAATGTTATAAAATAAATACAGAAAATTAAAAAAAATATATTAATTTTATCCCAAAGTTAACAATATACTTGAACATATATTTTCTTGAGTTTATAAGAAAGAATTAGATATATTTTAGTTAAATATTCATGAAAGCACGATGGGATTTTGCATTCTGTGCCCTTTGAGACAATCTATAGTACAAAATAAATTCTGCATGTACTCGAATGGTACTTTGCCAGCTATATCAGCACCACATAAAAAGCAACGTTTTGTCACTTGTCCTGACTGATTGATGATTCTCCGTTCGGCTGCCAGCGCCCTCTGAAACAAATATAAAATATTAGGCACATGAAAATATTTAGTCTTTATATTTATATAGAATAGACACATTTACAATTTGAAGAACTTGAGAGGCGTAAGCTTTTTTTAGAATTAATTTTATATAGTATAGCCAAAAATATTTTAACGAGAAAACACAAAATAAAAATAAATATCTATAAACCTTCAGTGTCCAGTGGTAGATTGTCCGGTAGACAATCAGTACTCGCCGTCAACTAGCTTCGAGTCGAAGAAGGGTTGGATTCTTCAACTAATAAGAAAGTTTTCATAAAAAGGCGCCAGAGAAGTTTTGACAAGCACCCGAGACTCCTTCAAGTTAACCTACAACTCATCAGAGGGTTAACGACACTGTCGCCACACTTGAAAAGGTTAACAGGAAAATTTAAAATAAAACCTGATTGAAATTTAATGATTGAACTTCTTTCTTATATTATGTCGGATGTCAGATTGACAAAATTGTCGGATGACAAAATTGTTGAAAACATATTGCAGGTAAATGAAGAGCAGGAAAAGCAAGAAGATGAAACGGAAGAAAACTTAGATGTAGAGAAAAATGCAGAACCATCTCATGCGGAAAGATTTCAATCCCTGGAAATAGCTCCCATTTAGTTCGTAAAACAAACAGACAGGAATACTGTGAGTTTGTTACAGCTAAAATGAATTCGTGATGTAGCAGCGATGAGAAAAAACTGGCTTACGTCAAATGACAATTCGGAAATATTTCAACTCTTTAGACCAAATACATATTTTATTTCTTGATTACCAAATGAAAATTACTAAATATTTTTAGTGAATTAAACAACATAGTACATAATATGTATATTATTTCATGATTTAAGGGCAGTATTTTAGTAATTTAAGGAAATATGTCATCTCTTAACAATTTCATAATAAATATTGATTTTTATTAATACGTTTAATTTGTTTTTGTTGTTTTTAATAATTAACTATGCAATATTAACCATTTCGCTCATGGCGTCCTAAATTTAGTACACGATTTATTATTCATTGCAATTTACTCTGGGAGACTGTGTTTTATCCGTCTATTCATGTTGTACTAAATTTAGAATACTTATGCTCCATACTCAAATGGTCTGTTGTCCTTTACATATCTGAATAAATTTTTAAACACCTTAACTATAGTGCGGGGCGGTGTCTTCGAGAAACTTAAATGGCAACGCTGTAAATACTTGTCAGTTATTCTTGATCTGGCTGGACTAAGTGCAGGTAAAAATTTATTTAGTGTTAGCAATACTGTGTTTACAAGATAACGCGGTGCATCTCTCGATTTTTTATTCTGTTTACGCGCTTATTAGATGTTGAAGGACTGTACTAAATTTAGGACGTTGTGATTCAAGGGGTAAATAAAGAATAATAAATTTAGGACATCGTGACCAAACGAAGTGGTAAATAAAATACCGCTTTTAGTTAATATTAATTATACAGGGTAGTGGTTTCTAGGATTAACAAAAAATTAATCGTAAGAGATATCTAACTGAAGAACAACTATTTGAACTCATAGAACAAGGACCGTCGGATATTGAATACGTGAGTGATGATAATGATGATGACGACAATTATGGATGGGAAAGTGACCGAGGTAGGATTATAAATAAAATGTTCGAGGTAGTTGTATAAGAAGTGGTTTTTATATTTTAGAAACGGAAAATGATAGTGACTTGTCTAATGCAGAAGAAGAAGAAGAGCATAGAACTGAAGAAGAAAATATTGAGGAAATAGAAAAAACAGATACTTCATGTGAAATTACTCCGCAGCTTAAAACCAGCCGTGAACAGAGAGGTACAAAGAAGGAAGAAGTTCGTATTTTTTTTTAAATAATCATCTTACTGAAAAATCTAAGATCACTTGGAAAAAAATTGAAAAATACGAAACTCCACGCACGATACGTTAGTATACAGAGGATATCCAGAATACTACAAATTTAGAAAGTCCTGCATATTTCTTCAGTCAATATTTTACAGAACATTTATTCGAAATGATGGTTGAAAAAAACAATTTATGGGCTGTGCAACAAGGTAAGAGATTAACTCCCACAGATACAGAAGAGCTCAAAGCTTTCGTTGGCATGCATATTCTAATGGGCAATCTTCATTATCCGCGAATACGCTGTTATTGGGACTCTGCGCTCAATATTCCGAATATATCACAAACGATACCAATAAACAGATTTTATTCTCTAAGGCAAAACCTGCATTTTGTTGATGTAACCACTGAAATTAATGCTGGCGACAGATTCTGGAAATTTCGCCCATTATACGATACCCTTAGAGCAAGATGTTTATTGCTGCCTTTAGAAACGTGCCTCAGCGTAGATGAGCAGATGGTACCATTCAAAGGTTTGTGCCGAACAAACCTAAACCGTGGGGTATCAAAATATTTGCTATCTGTGGTGTCAGTGGGCAAATGTTTGACTTTATCATCTACCAATGGTCAACAACAGAACTCTGCAAACAACAATTGGAAGTATTCAGACAAGGGCCCGCAGATGGTACCGTTCAAAGGTATGTGCCGAACAAACCTAAACCGTGGGGTATCAAAATATTTGCTATCTGTGGTGTCAGTGGGCAAATGTTTGACTTTATCATCTACCAATGATCAACAACAGAACTCTGCAAACAATTGGAAGTATTCAGACAAGGGCCCGCAGTAGTTTTAAAACTAGCTGAACGCATAAATGAAGAAAACATCCAGTTATATTTTGACAACTATTTCAGTAACTACAATCTGTTGCAGTATTTGCGTCATGAGAATATATTTGTAACATGCACCGCGAGACTTGACAGGTTTCACAAACCGCCAATTAGTTCCGATAACGACATGCGAAAATCCGGAAGGGGAACGATGGAGCAATTAGTCAGTGGTGATGGAGAAGTTGTAATTACTTGATGATTTGACAATCAAACTTAATGGGAATAGGTGATCAGGATAAGTACCGCAGGTGGGACAGGCAAAAGAAAGATTTTTTACAAGTAGCCCGTCCCGAGGTAATAAAAAATTACAATATAAGCATGAGAAGAGTTGGCAAAATGGATTTATTGATTACACTTTACAGAACATTTATACGTTCGAAAAAATGGACACTGTGCATGTTCACACATGCTATTGATATAGCATGTGTGCATTCTTGGAGCGAATATGAAAAAAAAGCTTCAGCTTTAGGAGTTTCCAAAAAAACAGGTTCTTGACCTTCTCCACTTTCGCAGTTACATTGCGGAAGTTCTGATAAAATCCAACAAAACCATAACAAAAAAGGGGGCGACCTTCAGTAGATATAGTAAATGCGGAGGCAACCCCCCCGAAGAAGACCAAAAAACCAGCTGTTAGAAGACCTTTGGTAGAGGTATGTCTAGATGAGCTGGACCACTTACCTCAGGTAGATGAAAGTTACGCAAACCGCTGTAAATTACCAAATTGCAAAGGCAAAATTTGTTTTAGGTGTTCTAAGTGTAACGTTAATTTGACCTTATCAAAAAAAATAATTGTTTTTTTAAATACCATACCATAAGATCGTTTGTATGATTCAACAATATAATTTTCTTAAATTGAACATTGTTATTTACTTATTTATTTTTTACCGTTGAGTCATAATGTCCTAAATTTAGTACAAGTTATAGTACAAAAACTAGCAATAGTAGCAACTTGAGTATACCAAAAAATTGCAAAAAAATAAACATTGACATAAATGCAATTTCATATTTTTAAATTAATAAATGAAAAAGAATGACCGAAAGGGATAAGTTTGTGCATATGTACATACAAATAAATTCATTCGATTATCTAAATGCCTTACGACAACAATTAGTCCAGTTAATCGAATCTCTACTGTATACCTAATAAAATAGATATGAACCACAGATTCCGATTCACTTGATCTGTAGTGAATCTGATGGAAAATTTTAGAGCATCAGAGGACCAGGGACGGCTTGTGTCCTTATTTTCAGGAGAAATTTATATTTTTTAAATAATTATTATACTCGTATATACCATTGTTTAATTCTAAATAATTGGAAAATAAAAAGGAATGTTACGAAATCATATACTGGTGCCGACGATATCTAAACGTTAACATTTTGGCGGGATCGCGCGGATTTCTGGGAAGGATTTTTTGTGATTGTTTTGTAGAAGTATTTCTAAGGTCAATTGTTTGTTGGAAGCTGCAATCGAGAAATTCCAGGAATCCGAATGTTCCAGAACGGGTTTAACATATAAGCGACTACCTACGAACCGCAGTTGAGTTTACAATTTCATCTCGAACGTAGAACAGTGAAATAGTTGATAGTAAAGTATTAAGTGTAAGTGAATATTCAGTGTATTTAATATAAATTGTGTGTACATAATTAAGTATAAGTGGATAGTTAAGCGTATGAATAAATTAAGTGTAATAAGTACGACTATGGATAAAAGAAAAGAAAATAATCTTCTATATTAATAAATCCGTTAACACCCTGAAAATACATATTTCAAAGTTTAAAACAAAATTTTGCGGCAGCGTGACCTAGATTTTCTTTCAAGAGCGCGTACTAGCCATAATAATGTCAACAAAATAATTTGAAATAGAACACGGCTACTTTAAACATATTGCATAATGACGAAACGCATCGAAAAGAATATTAAACACCTTGTTGGAATTATACAAAGTAAAGATAAATAAAATAATTTAGAACAGACGTAGTTGCTTACATAGCAACAATAACCTAGAGCATAAGAGAACATTTTATAGAAAAGGAGGAACGTGTTCGTACAACAGAGAGACGTTGGTTCGTTCGCGAGTGTACATAATTAAGTATAAGTGGATAGTTAAGTGTATGAATAAATTAAGTGTAATAAGTACGACTATGGATAAAAGAAAAGAAAATAATCTTCTATATTAATAAATCCGTAAACACCCTGTAAATACATATTTCAAAGTTTATAACAAAATTTTGCGACAGCGTGACCTAGATTCTCTTTCAAGAGCGCGTACTAGCCATAATAATGTCAACAAAATAATTTGAAATAGAACACGGCTACTTTAAACATATTGCATAATGACGAAACGCATCGAAAAAAATATTAAACACCTTGTTGGAATTATACAAAGTAAAGATAAATAAAATAACTTAGAACAGACGTAGTTGCTTACATAGCAACAATAACCTAGAGCATAAGAAAACATTTTATAGAAAAGGGGGAACGTGTTCGTACTACAGAGAGACGTGGTTCGTTCGCGAGTGTCGGGTAGTTTTGATCCCAACCGTAGGGGCACGATCACCCTACACGGGTACGTTTGTCAGTCCGGGTAACATATTTAATTAATCTAATTTTTATTTTGGCGTATTGTTCTGGAATTTACTTTCATTGCGTCGTGAT
Organism: Galeruca laticollis; assembly: GCA_963921935.1. NCBI lineage: Eukaryota > Metazoa > Arthropoda > Insecta > Coleoptera > Chrysomelidae > Galeruca > Galeruca laticollis. The sequence goes on along the minus strand of OY998179.1, from coordinate 149,591,995 downwards.
CTGAGTAGTCAAGGTGATATTTAGCTACCGTCGGCGGTAAGGACTGCCCCGTACAGATAAGACCCCGAGGAAGATGCCAGAGGGTGATTCACCGTAAACTTTCGGGCGCGAGTGCTGGAAGATCCAGATTCGTCTTTGCGTGGTATCCATCGGGTTCTCAAACACCGAGACCTAGGAAAGCGGACATTCTGTAAGTTTTTGAATTTCTTTTTATATATTAACGGGATAACAGTTTTTTTTTGCTGTCTTAACTGAGATTCTATGTGGGCATATTCGTACTATACACACTGAACCCTGATCCCAAGAGTTAGGAAAGCGGCATAAGAAAATTGGTTAGTGACGATCAATTCGTCGAGATAGAATACAGGGAGAACCAATCTCTGGGAATAGAAAAACCATTTACCTCCAACCATTTGGTTCATTTGTACCTAGTAAGATAAAAATTTCACCTAGAAGTAATTGCGAATTTCTTTAACGACAAGGAAACATGTTTTTCCATTCATGTACTAAATTTTAGGTAGAATAAGAAAAATTATACTTTTGAGTATCGTGAGCACCCTATGTAGACTATATCGATTGTTTCGCCATTTTTTATCTATCATATGTCGCGTGTGTCCAATTGTCGCGCGTTCAAAAATCCGTGCCCAATTGTCTGCGTCCGTTCGACGTGACACCGTTTGGGAGCAAGGAAGAAGAGAAAGTAGTATGGTTAGTTGAAGAATAAACTGGAAAACCAAAGTAAAACGCAGGAAGATATGGATAAAGAGAAAAAACCAATCAATGTTCAACTTGTTAATTAGACAATAATAAAAAATAAATATTGAACATATGATATTTTGAATCATCCGTATTTTATGATTAAATATAATAATAATAAAAACTTACTTTTTCTCTATCACTCAATGTTAAGAACCTCTTCTTCTCCTCGTCTTCTTTTCTTTTAATCTCATTTTCTTTTTTCTTTTCTTTTTCTTTTTCCCTTTTTACTTTTCTCATGGTCTTTTTCTTCTCAGCAACTTCTTCATTTGTTAAAGCGTTAATAGGAATTTGGGCCTTAACAAAAACAAAATTTGAAAACACTTTTCAATCATACAGGACGTTGTACTTGACACGATTTTCGTCGACAATTCGTTATAACTTTTCAAATACCCTATATAACATATTACAACTTTACATTGATGTAACAGGGAACCGGAGGGGATTTCAAATTTGAAATAAAATACATTACATTATTTAATATCGACTCACCTTATTGTAATTATGTTTTTCGGGATTATCTCTAGCATACTGCCTTAAAAATTCTCTAATTTCCTTACTTTGTGTACACGTATAAGCGGTAAGTTGGTCTTGATTTTTCAAACACGGATTGGCGTTGTGTTCTAATAAAAAATTCATAATATCTTTCTGTTCTTTTTGAGCTGCTATATGTAATAAAGTATTTGAATCATTGTCTACAATTTGGTTTATAAATTCTTCAATATTTTTTTCTTCTACCAGTTTTATATGCTCTTCGAATAGATGTTGTAATTGTTCTAAATCTCCATTAGATATTAACTCTATCAAATTCTTCCTTCTAGATTCTTCTAATTCTTTCAATTTTTTATTCTTACTTCTTTTAGGTTTTTTCTTTTTGGTCTTTTTCCTTTGCTCGGGTGTTAAGCTATCTCCAAATTCTTGTAGGTCATCAAAAGATACTTCTACATCTACCATTGACAATGGTTCTTTAGTGTCATCTTCCGTTTCGCTTTCACTAGAAAGATATTCCGTAGGAAGTGGTCTTTCAACAGTTTCTCGTGATTTTGCTCTATTTATACATGACGATCGAATTTTATTACGCTTTGACTCCACTTCAGGTGAAACTTCTTTTGATAATGTCTTTGCAGCCTTCTCCACAGAATCTAAAAAAAATACAAATATTCAATTATTATTCGAGTTAATATAAAAGTGTAAGCGTACCATACACAGCAGCAGTGGAGAGCAACTGATGAACCCTTTTTACTTCTTTAAAAGTAGGTCTTCTTGTAGGGAATGGAATAGTTCGCATGTTTTTCTTATTTAAAGTCGAATTATTACCTCCAAAGAGAATCGATTGGTTGTAACCTCCACTAGCGCGATATATCACTAGACTATGTTCCAAATGTTCCTTCCAAGAGTCAAGAAGCGTTCTAACATGCTGAAATAGAGAAATACAAACTTTTATGTACATGTTTTATAATTAACAATTACCCATTTCTTATATCATTATTGCCCATAGAAAAGAAATCTTATACAAAAGTTGTGTAATTATGTCTGAATTTTGTAAAAATTCAGATTTCACAGGATACAAATAAACAAAGTGGAAATCACTGATGGAATAAAAAATGTCTCTTTATTCGTAATGAAACACTCTGTATAGTTTCTTAATAAACCGATGACAACGAACTATAATATTTATAGTTTATTATTTGTCATAAAAGATTCAATTTAGAAATTATTTATGATTTTCTTTAAGAAAATAAATACATAAAATACCTGGCATATACAGGATGATGTCCAATCTCCGAACTTATAATCTAGAACCCAATATGTTATGATTTAGACAAACATGCCTTATACAAATATTGATAGTTTTCGAGATAACGTGTGTTTAAAGTTTAAATATGGATTTTGATTTTTCCAAATAACTTTTCATGTTTTCACAATTTCTATTTGAAAATTGGCAATTTTACGTTTTTTGACATAAGGATTGCCAATTCGGTCTCTTAATTTAGCACTGCTAATAGAAGGCGCGAGTTACACTTGGTTGTGTTTAGAAAATCAAAGCTTTTTTCGGCTGAACTAGAAATAAAATAATAAAAAAACATTAAAAAGTGTTATATTCTACAAAAAAGTTACTCTTGTTTGATTCATGTAACTCTGTTATCGAGTTATTTGCTTCTAAAAAGTTCAACGAATTTTAATTTTATAAAAAAGTTTTCTCCAAATGCGTAACAATAAGAAACTAAAAAATTAAATCAAAAACTTCATGAAAATGGTGAAAATGCCCACCATTTACTTCAATACACTTTCGCAAAGATCTATCAATATCAAACCCGGTATCTCGGACACTAGCAATATTTGTACAATCCTTTCAACACCAGTAGAAATAGCAATATTCTGTCAAAATAAAATCAAAAACTAACTGTTAAGGCTATTGCTTGTGTGGAACATATGTCCCAGTGGTGTTGAAGTAATAGTATAAAATAAAGTGGGAACTTCAGTTCCTTAGTTCTAAACTAATTTTACAATACTTTTGAAACAAATTTATTGCAAGATACCATTGTACCACACTATTCATGACACAACGTTCTATGTAAGGTACATTGAAAATCAGTTTTTGCAGAGTGCAACTTTACACATGGCGCAAACAGTTTTTGTTTGTGTGTCTTCCTCATCTATGTAATATGGCTTCAGTGGGAAATACAGATGGGAAAGATTTGAGATCATTAGAGGATCTATTGATTTGAGCTTGTTGGACAGTTAAAGGATGATACATGGAGCTGTAGTTCAAAATTTTAAGCAAAATTTGACGAAATGATATGTTCAGTAGCATTTTTTATTATTTTATTGGTGGATGTTTATTTGTTGTTTTGCTCTTCTGTTTTGATACCGGCTTTTGATTTGTAACCTGATCCGCTTCATCAGGTAAGAAATCATCAGGATCTGAGTCAGTCAATGATTTTGAGGAATTTTCAAGACGTGGCAAATTTCGTTTAGGTGTCCTTGAAGGTCCTGGATTTTGTTCCAATTCTTCGCAACTATCGCTATCAGAGGAACTAGGCACATATTCCCTGTCTTCATCTGAATATTTCGATTCACTTGAATCCGGTTGATTTAACAATTCCATTATTTCTTCATTTGCCAATCCCATCCTGCGACTCATGATATCCGTATATGCCTAAAAATACAGAAATGACAAGTCTTGAGAATGAAGCATAGATATCTTTTGATAACCACTGGGACAATAATGTCCCAATAAAATAAACCATGACAAGTCCTGAGAATGAAGTATATATATCTTTCAATAGCCACTGGGACATATATGTCCCATATTATTCAATTTAATCAAAATCTACAATGAAAATACACTTACTTGTAATAAGTAAATGGATGGATTTGGCAGAAATAGATGTAAACAAAACAAAACGAAAACAACAAGGTCTCCACTTATGTATCTCTGCCTAAAGTCACAAATACGCAATTTGTGTCTAAAGTGGCACTAGAATGCACAAAAATTCACTATTTGTCAGACCTGATCTGAAAAAACAAAAAACTGGCAGGACGCTCGTGCCGTCTATCGGGAAACAGTTACACTAAAGTATCAATGTAATTACAGAAAACCAGGACATGCACTCCATTAACTTCCAAGCTTATTTATCCCATAGTATGTCTTGGAAACATCTACGGAACATATATATCTCCGTGGGGTCGAAAGGGATGACACGTTGGGCTAAACCATAGTCTTTTGGGTCCTAGAATATACAGTTCAGAGATTGGACATTCTTAATGAATCACCCTATATGGTCAAAATGTAGGTATTTGTCAGCAATAAGTTTGTGGTGAAATATTATACTTTCCTTTCGTTTAGGTATGTTGTGATGCATATGCTTTGGCCTCGACCTTATCTATATGAACTTTATTCTGCTTCTTTTTATTTTAACCTAAATTGACAGTTTTCGACATTGAAATGCAACAATCCAACACTAACTAACTCTTTTTCACAATCTAATGTGCTTTGACCTCCATTACCATACTTATATCTTCTACAGTTGAATTATTGGATCTTTACCGTGCGTCATTAATATCTGATAACATAACCGACAGATGTCAAATTATTTTGTTCTGTTCTTCACTATTAATAGAAAGAGATGCCACTTAATAATTATGTCAGTTATGTTATCAGATTTTAATGACGCACGGGTAAGGATCCAATAATTCAAGTGTATATGAACTTTAATGTATTCTGTTTCTTTTTAATTAAACCTAAATTGAAAGTTTGGACTTTACACTGCGTGAATGAGCTGAGCTTAATGTAGTGCTAAGTGCTTGGAAAAAAGATAAGATGCAAGGGGTGGATGGTTTAGTTTACTCCTTGTTTAGGAGACTAGTGTACTATATTAAATTTAACTTGATTTAAGTGTTTAATGGTTTTATATCAGGAGATAATCTTCCAGAGGAGCATTTAATTGGAGGCAGGCCTTTTAATTAATAAGAAATCAACTGATTTTAGAAAGGGGAAGGGAATAATTGATAATTTGGTTTATCTACAGTTCAAGCTTTTCAAAATAATAAATAATAAGGTAATTGCTGTATTTTTGGATGTCAAGGCGGCGTATGATAAAGTTAAGATTCGTGTATTAATGAATAAATTGACTAAACTTAATATTCCCACAATCTTATATTGCTTTTTTAAGATAAATATCTAGTAATAGAAAGGTTATTGTGAAAGATAACTTCAAAGGAGCTACTTCTAGATTAGAATGTGTAAGCAAAGGTATTCCACAAGGCTCAGTCTTAGTCCGTTATTATTTGCGGTACACACATGAACAAATGGTGGAAGTAGCGGATATGTTAGACTTGGCGGATGATATGATTATTATTGCGGTCGGGAATGATTTGGAGCTGTTATGTAGGGGTATTAATGAATCGTATTCAAAATGTCATCTATGTTATAAAACAGTATTGTAAGATCTCACTTAGACTTTGGTTCCTTGATTTTGTTTAATACTTATACAAATTACATAAAGTACAATGTAAAACATTTATAATTATATTAGTGGCTATGAAAAGCACTACTACTGTGTCACTGTTGGCAGAGGCGGAGGAGCTACCTTTACATTGGAGGCGCATATGTTTATCAGAAAAATTTATTTTAAAATACTTTTCTTTGAATAGTATAGTTACAAGTAAGTTGTTGGGTATGTATGGGCTTCAACATATAACTGTCAGCATGATGTATTTTCCTATATTGGAGGGATTGGAGAGAGCATTCATTTATCATAATTTAATTAGAAAATACGATGTTATACCATGTTTTTCAGTTGGGTACGATGCACTGCTTGTGGATATTCTCTTGGGGCTACAGAACATCAATTCTTATAATCAAATATATAGAATTCAATGGGATGATTAAAAAGAAATGGAAGACTTTCCACACAATATACACAGATGGATCTAAAGATAGACAAGAAAGTCTAACTGGGTTTAGGATATATATGGTAAATAGGGGTTCTGAAATAAGTATCAGAGAGGCTGATGAAGCTACTATATGCACAACAGAATTATTAGCTATTTATTTGGCAGTTGAAAGAATTTGTGAAGTGGGAAACCCTGTTTCTAACTGATTACAAGAGTGCATTACAGATAATTGCCAGAAAAGGATTGTATGGTACAGCTGAACTTCCAGGGTAATGTATTAGAGAGCTTAAATGGGAAATGAAGTGTAATAGTCAAAATATTAAGCTGGGTTAGATTCCTAGTCATTCAGGCATCAAAGGTAATGAAGAAGCAGATTTATTGGCTAAGAATAGTTTGGAGAAGAGTTTTAATAAATTGGGTGATAAAGATATTTTGGTAAATATTAAAGAAAAAATAACAAAGCCCTGGTTTAATGCAGTAAAGGTCAACAGACAGGTGGTTACTAGACTGAATAGACTTAGGTTGGCATATTGTGCGTAACCGGAGCATCCCCACTGGACAGGAGTAGTTAACTCACCCAATTGTGAATGTGGGCCAGTAAGTAGTATCAGACATATACTTACGGAGTGCCCTATTAACAAAAACTACTGTGATATTTTATTTATTTATTTATTAATACACTGTTCAAACAGGACGAACCCAACTACTGAACAGGAACTTAATTATATTGATTACAAAGAATAATATCATCAATCAAAGAAGAATGCTTTAATCGCAGATATGCGGCAATGAAATATATCAAGCTGGTAACTTACATGATTACATATCGAACACATCCTGTGAAGTGGCGAAAATTTTAAAATATTTGTTCGAGGGTATTAAGGTAAAACGTATTAACAGCTCTTGAAGCTACTCTCGGAATACTGAACTGGAGTTTAAGAAGAAGATTGGGATCACTGATGTTGTTATTTATGATTTTAAACAGAAATATCAATAAGTGACAGTCACGACGAGCACTTAAGTTATTCACACAATGCCTCGTTTGAAGTGTACCGGTACGAACTCCTAACGGTGGGTAAATGCCATCCATTTTAAAGGAAAGAAATTTCAAAAACCTCCGTTGAATTGATTCAAGTTTCTGAATGTGTATGTCATAAAATGGACTCCAAATAACATCTGCGTATTCAATTTTAGACCTAACATAGGCGTATTATAAAGCATTTAAAGTGTCTTGATCATTGAAGTCACGCGAGTTTCGAACTAAGAAGCCATACATTTTGTTATCAGCCGAGCATATAGCCTCAATATGAGGTATAAAAGAAAGTTTAGAATCAAAAGTGACACCCAAGTCAATAAATGTCGCCGGGTGTTCAAGAACAATATTGTTGATTTTATAATCATATATAATTTTCTCGGGTTTTAAGGAAAACGTCATTACCTTACATTTACAGGCATTCAACGACAATTTATTACTTATACACCATCTCTCAATACGTCGAAGGTTAGTTGAAAGTGAGACACAATCGCTTCTATCGCCAATCCGGCAGAATAATTTCAAGTCATCAGCATATAGTAAGCAGTTGACATCGAGATCGTCAACTATATCATTGATGAAGACATTGAATAATAAGGGGCCCAGGTTACTTCCCTGTGTGTTATATAATATTATGCTTAAAAATTGCATGAAGAATGAAACTGCTTTATATGTAGAGGATATGATTAGAGTACCTTCAGCTTGTACTGATTTGCTTTTGTGTAATTTTTCAAAAATTGTAATAGAAACATATAAACTAATTTTAGATCCAGGAAGAAGTGATGTCCCAGAGGCAGATGCATGAAAGTGCAGCTTTTTCCTAATTAAAGAGTCACATGGTACCGGGTAGAAAATTCGATTGTCAAGACCAATAAATGAAAAAATAAAAAGAAGAGTTTACACTGCAACTACTCAATACTAACTCTTTTTCATGTGCCTGGACCCCTATTGCCAAATATCTACATGGATTTTAATTTATTTTGCTTCTTTTTATTATAACCTAAATTGAAAATTTCGTTTAGGTGTCCTTGAAGGTCCTAGATTTTGTTCCAATTCTTCGCAACTATCGCTATCAGAGGAACTAGGCACATATTCCCTGTCTTCATCTGAATATTTCGATTCACTTGAATCCGGTTGATTTAACAATTCCATTATTTCGTCATTTGCCAATCCCATCCTGCGACTCATGATATCCGTATATGCCTAAAAATACAGAAATGACAAGTCTTGAGAATGAAGCATAGATATCTTTTGATAACCACTGGGACAATAATGTCCCAATAAAATAAACCATGACAAGTCCTGAGAATGAAGTATATATATCTTTCAATAGCCACTGGGACATATATGTCCCATATTATTCAATTTAATCAAAATCTACAATGAAAATAAACTTACTTGTAATAAGTAAATGGATGGATTTGGCAGAAATAGATGTAAACAAAACGAAAACAACAAGGATCTCCACTTATGTATCTCTGCCTAAAGTCACAAATACGCAATTTGTGTCGAAAGTGGCGCTAGAATGCACAAAAATTCACTATTTGTCAGACCTGATCTGAAAAAACAAAAAACTGGCATGACGCTCGTGCCGTCTATCGGGAAACAGTTACACTAAAGTATCAATGTAATTACAGAAAACCAGGACATGCACTCCATTAACTTCCAAGCTTATTTATCCCATAGCGTGTCTTGGAAACATCTACGGAACATATATGTCTCCGTGGGGTCGAAAGGGATGACACGTTGGGCTAAACCATAGTCTTTTGGGTCCTAGAATATACAGTTCAGAGATTGGACATTCTTAATGAATCACCCTATATGGTCAAAATGTAGGTATTTGTCAGCAATACGTTTGTGGTGAAATATTATACTTTCCTTTCATTTAGGTATGTTGTGATGCATATGCTTTGGCCTCGACCTTATCTATATGAACTTTATTCTGCTTCTTTTTATTTTAAACTAAATTGACAGTTTTCGACATGGAAATGCAACAATCCAACACTAACTAACTCTATTTCACAATCTAATGTGCCTTGACCCCCATTACCATATATCTATATGAACTTCAATTTATTCTGCTTCTTTTTATTTTAATCTATATTGAATGTTCTGTAATTTACACTGCAATTATCCAACACTAACTCTGTTTCACAATATAGCGCATGTTTCAAAATTAAGTTAGAGCCTTCATAGACTGAAGATAAGCTATTGTAGTGAATCTAATATTGATGTAGTGGTAGTGTATATTATTTTTTACCTGAATGAAAGCTTGTTCATTGTTTCTTCTAAGAGACGCTCCTGCGCTTTTCGGTTGTGATCCGCCCGATTTTGAATCTTTAGAGCTTTGTGAACCTCCTTGGCCTGCTCTAACCGTATAGTAATGAAACGTTTTATGGATAATAACTTCGCTGTTTTGAAAAACGGCTCCTGCGAAATGTCCGCCCCCTATCATCAATACTGTCCATTTATTCTGACAGTAATTCCGAAGACGGTTTCCAATTTCTTCATCTGTAACTATTTCCTGAAAATAATTGAGTAATCAAAAGCGGAAATGATAGAAAAATATAGATAAAACCCTGAATAATATGCTTTATTTATTTAGGTTATTACTAAACTAAACTTCTACTTCTATAAATTCAATTTCCGAATATTTTAATATTTCTATTCCTAAGGGTCACACCGTTAGCTCAAATACAGCACAAATTAAATGAAAGAAACGTTTTAGGGAAAGGTGCATAAGAGGCACAAAGATCTGGTGGAAGTATAACAAATGTTGGCTTCATTTCTACAGGAAATATAATAAAGTTGTTAGAATATTGGGAAATATTCTTTATATACAGACATTATTCATACTTAATATTAATAATTCAAAACTTAGATAAATTCCAATGAATTTGTGGATAGCTTATTGAGTTATGTGGACTGGACTGCTGGTATCTAAAAGCATCACCTCCAAAAGTAGGCAGGCTGGGGCCTTGACTCGGGCAAAACTGCCAATGTCTTCTACCTTAGGGAGTGTTTCTGGCTTGCAGGGTTATATTTGTTCGATCTTCTTTTCTTCTGCTGGCGTGTCTTGTGTTCTTAAATCTGTCATCTTTCTCTCTAACTCCTAGTCCATCCTTGTCATTTTATTCTTCATTTTCTCGTCCATCGTTGTCATCTTATTCTCGATATCCGATATTATTTTCTCGTCCATCGTTGTCATCTTATTCTCGATATCCGATTTTATTTTCTCGTTCATCGTTGTCATCGTATTCTCAATATATTTTAGAGACAAAATTTTATTTTCGACGTCAGCAGCAATGTTATTTTTTAATGATAAGATATCGGCAGAAATATCGCTCTTCATAGTGGACATTTTCTCGTTCATGTTAGCAGAAACATCGTTCTTCGTAGTAGAAATATCGTTTATCATATCCGAAAAAATCGTCCTTCATGGTTGAAATCTTCTCGTCCATGTTCGCAGAAATTGACGAGATTAAGCTGGAAGCCTCGTTTTTGAATAAAAACGTTTCTGGATCCAAGCCGTTACTTTCCAGTGCCACTTTGAGTCTTTCTACTAATTCACTCTCCTTACCCGACGTTTCCAACTCGCGATTTTCCAATTCTGCTTTGAGTTCCGTTACTTTTAGGTCACTTAGTCTCTTAGCCATTTTTACGTAACTATTTGTTTATATTACCCCACACCTGACACCAATGTTATGTTTTTCTTATTTATTTAAATTGTTTTTATCACGACGGGTGGGATACAATTTATACAGACGGTATATCTACTTAAGCTATTTATTTATACACCTAACTATTCACTTATACTTAATTTATGTACATACTTAATTCTAATATATATTGGAACACTATACTATACCTTTATTTTAATGAATATAACAAATAAATTTTTATTTGTCCACGTTGCGGAGATAATTGTAGTAGTATATCGTTAATTGTATTAGAATTGCCGTACGTTGCAGCGACAATTATTGTATACGTAGCTTAAGCAGCGTATTTTTATTATATTGCACACACGGCTTAAACGGCATATATTATGTATTTCAAATAATGACAGTAGTTGTCAAAAATTTCCCGGCTATCAAAATTGTAATTTATTGAAAGATAAATTTAACATAAAATATTCGAATCACTCTTACCTCAGGGTGGGTTCAATGCGCTATTAAAAATAAATTTTTTATATAAATTTCAATTCAATTTCAAATTATTGTCCTATTTATCTGTTAGTTATTAATTTTGTTCTGTTTGATCTATCTAGTAATATAATGTGACTGAAATATGAAAGATTATAAAGGCTATTAAATTTCTTTCTTAACATTCACAATGTATAAATGACTTGAATGTCTCCAATAGTCCACAATTGTCACTTTTTAAAATAAAATTTCTAAATTTGATAAATATATTTAATTTTTATCAACGTTCTTAAATGGTTTAAATGTTTTCCAATGTGAGTAACAAATTAACAAGTATGTACAATTATAAATCAAATAAATTTTAAAATTTAGTTTTCCTTTTTTACAACAAAGAACAAACTCGTATCTTCTCAGATATAAACTAAATTGAACAACCTACAAACTATAACGCCTTATCTCTAATACCAAGTTTTATAAAAAAATTTGAAAGAGTTGAATCAGCTTCAAAAAATTCACTTGGCTTGTCAAATATCCGAAACGTTTTTATTTTATAGTATCTTCAAATTATTTAATATTGTTTTAAGGCCTGAATCTTTCAATCAAATAATAATTCTGGAGCGGACTCACCAGTACTAGATGATAACAGTTAGCTCGTACAATTATAAAGACTTTAGAATTCCGGATCTTAAACTTCTGCTTCAATCTTGACAAAATTTTTGGAATCACTCACGAACATAATTTATAAGGGTTACCGAATAATGCTTTCTAATATTAATCACTTATCAATTATTATAATATATACTTTTGGATAAATCTAAAATTATATGATACTCTTTGGAGAACTCCTACTTAGAAGTTCTCTCTTCGGAGGATTCAACATTACTGAATATTTTTTATCAATAAACAACCCAAATTATATTGTGGTTACCAAACTTTCTCTTTGTTTATTTCCTTACTATAAATAGATTTGGATTTCTTTTATTAACAAAATACCTTAAAAGGACTACTAATTTCTGTAACCTTGAATATCTTTTGAATTGTGATCGGAATGTCATCAGAAATTAAATAGTGTCAAATTTTACGTATACAGGATTTTTCAATTATATTGAGTACATAGACAATACAGGGTTTGCCAAACGTACCACCATTTAGTTGAAAAGGGCCTTCGCTCAAAATATAAGGTGTACGATTTTAAAGAATTTTCTAATGTTTTTAGTGAAACCTCCCCTTTTTGTATAGTTAAGGAAATTAATGTTCACAACTTCAATTTTTGAGAAAACTACACCACTGTATACCAACTTAATAAAGTGCGGCCCCTACTCAGAGAAATTGGCGAATTATTGCTAAAAGGGGACACAAAGATTTGTGTTATAAAATATTTCAAAAAGGCGAGGAAGAGAAAGAACTTGCATTTCTCAATTCCAAAAAATTCAAGGAGCAACTTTCTTTGCCAGAATGTTACAAAAACCCAAGAGGAATTACTTTAACACACAAAGAAACTATTTTAAGAAATTTATGCTACAACACAAGCTACATTTTGGGAAAATTTGCATGTCAATAATGACTCAAAAAATGTCGTCGAATATATTGAAGACTAACTCTTTAAAAAAGAAATTTATTTTAAATAAGGTAACCATATTTATTTTATTTAGAGAAAATATTATTTATGTTAAAATATATGTTATTTACAATTTAGAGTTAAATTTTTAGTTTATCTTTTTGTTTTCTGTTATGTCCTTTTTATATTTTTATTTTAAATATTTAATAAATGTTCTAGAACAAATGTTCCTTGGAAGTTAATATAATATTTTTGAAACATACGGTATTTATACTCTAAAATTTTCACAAAAGAGATTTAACGTATGTTACATCAAATTTGTAGGCATGAGCAAATTTTAAATAAAAAATGCATCCCAAGTCAACATATATGCATAGGTATTCACATAAAAAATATTTCATAATTAAAAAAATATTGGCATTTTAAATTTCAAAAACTTCAAACATCGATTTCTCGAAATACAAGCGCATATACATACGGCCTTCTTTCATTGTAGGGCTGCATTGCTGATGATACAGTTATACTTTCATAGAATGAAGATCTGAGCATAGCAGTCAGTAACCCACAGAATCACCTTCACCAGATACAAAAATGGAAAACAAAAATAAATGAAACTAAATCCACACACATAAATTTCATCTTAAGAAAAGAGTAGTGTCCCAGAGTCTCTCTCAATGGTGTTCAAATCCCTCAGTATACAAGTACAAAATACTGAGGAATAAATTTGGCTTACAAAATGAATTGGAAAGAGCACATAACCAAGAAACGAAAACAGGTAGATCTAAAAGTTGAAGATATGCAAGTTATCATTACAAAACAAAGTTCGGCTATACAAAACAATCATTAAACCGATATGGGTGTACGGCATAGAACTTTGGGGTTGTGCAAGCAAATCTAATTTGGCAATCATCCAGAGAAGTCAGTCAAAAATTCTAAGAAAGATCACTAATGCTCCCTGGTATGTGTCCAACAAAACTTTTGATGAAGACCTTGACGTGCCAATGGTCATGGATATCGTTGAAGATAAAGGCAGACAACACCAAACAAAACTTCACAATCATACAAACACACTATTGCACCCACTACTAGAACAACTGATTCATAGAAGACTTAAAAGGAACTGGCATATTGCTAAGAGGAATTATTAAGCGATCCTCCTCTCTGAAAAAAGCTTTATCACATAATGGAAGAACTACAAAAACTAGTTCTTAAGTCATCACATTAGCCAAAAAAATATTATTTCAGTTGTAAGCTTTTTGTTATATTTTTAAAGTCAAGCACAAAATTATTTCAAAAAGAATTTGAATTAAAAGTAATAAATAAAAATTATTGCCGTGAGAAGCGTCCGAGCCAGTCCGGCTCTGTCGTTTGTTTACATTGCCGGGCGACCCTGTCAAATGAAATTATTACTCACTATTCATCTGCTGAATCCCACATTTAACGCCAATGTAACCTTTATTTAATTTCTTTGCAATTTATTATTCTTTATATACACTAACACAACACTATTTATATAAATTAATTTATCTTGACACTGTACTATTTGACACTACTCCACCGGGCTGACAGCAATTACATTTCTAGACAGTGTAAACAAACAGCAGGGCCGGTCTGGCTCTTACGCTAGTTACAGTTCGCTGACCCATGGTTCATGCATGGTATTAACCTTCGAGCTTCCGGTATAACTCACGAACGCTGATCCATGTTTGTACAACAAATGATGATTCTGCAGAATTGCATATTTTTAGTCTATAGCTGCATTTATTTTAGTATATAAGTTCGATTAATTGAATGTATTGAATATAGTGTAATTTGTGGTTTTAAGTTGTGTAGTTGTATTGTCAATAAAGTATCTTTTTAAAAAGTGACTTTTTAGGCAGTAACCCTTAATTGGCGCAGTCAGTAGGATAGTGGAAGATCCCTTAGTGATCCTCTTCGTTTTTTAACGTTTATCCACTTCAAGAACCTTTGGGAAACGTTGAAGTTCGTCCAAAAGTGCCAGAAGAAGAATAAAAGTAAGTGAAGTGTATCCATAATTATTAGAAGAAAAAAAATCGATTTAAGTTAAGAAGAAATACCTTTGGAAAACCAAGTGAAGTTCATCCAAAAGCTTTAGAATTAAAAGAAGCAAGTAGAAAACGAAACTAGTAAAATTAAGAAGAAAAACCTTTGGTAAACCGAGTGAAGTAAAGAAACGAGAAGAAAACGACACTAGTAACCGGAATGCACCTCAGCATCATCGTTAGCCTGTAAGCAACTATATTTTTTCCTTTTTATTACCTATATGTCAGAAACACCTCAAGCAAACACTCCCCATACCTCTCAATCATTATTACGTCCATCAATCCTAAATTTAAACACACCTAGACTCATAATCACCCCACCTCAAATCAACATCATACCTGGTGTAATAAACACGAGATATGACATAGAAAATTTTAAGAACGCCCTATATAGACAAATTTTTTCTTAATTCAAAATAACTAATAACTGGTGACCTCAACGAAAGAAATTATTACAAACAAAAATGTGTTATTGCAAGGTTAACAAAACATTTCAGATGACGATTATGTCATGCTTGTTTACTATGTACGTTACGAATTAAAAAACAATGATATAGGAAACTAACCTTCACACAAGGTAAAATTTAGAATAAATAACGAAAAAATTAAATTTGAATCAAAAGCAGAGAGAAAGTATCTCTCCCCCGAAGAGGCCAGTCTAAGTACTGACGGTCCCTTAACCCCCAACAGTAATAGTGTGCAGTTTGTGACTAGTGATATTCCAAAACGTAAGTTTTTAACGTACAATTATTTTATTATATTTTGTATTGATCTGTTGTATTATATTTTCTTTGACTTAACCGGGTGTCCCAAAAAAGGTAAGAGACCCCACAGTTCTTTTTCGGTCATATCTAGTGTGTCATATACATCGGCGCCCCTCATCTACTGGTAGAATCTAAACAGTTATAGGTATTTATCTTATGTTCAGGGACCATCTCCCTATATATCTGATTATAGCGCACAGATAATTATATTGTACAAAGGATCATATTAGTCCTATCTTAAAGTTTCAACTGATAACTTTTCAGTCATATTGCCGGACATCCAGATACCGGAGACATCATAATTAATCTTCTGAATTTTATTGATATAGATTGTATTCTGTATTTTTTCTCTCTCTCTCTTCGAGAAACGTAATTAGAATTAAAAGTAGGGGATATAGATTTTCTTTTTTTATATATTGTACCAGGCGACTAAATTTCACGAGATTCGTAATTATTTCTTTCCAATCCCAGAAATTTTGGCAATATAGATATAGGATTTACAGGATATCGTATTTGATCCGATTCAAGTTTCGTTTGATTTCTATTTATTGCCTAAATTTTTGTGGAGGATATCCAACATAATTATCGCTAAAGGTGTATAGGGTACCATACTTATTCAGGTTAAGTACCAAAAAGACATTCCGCTTTTTTTTGTATTTATTTTATATCACGTAGGCTATCCAAAAATCAGGAGAAAGCCGCGTATATTATATTTATTCGATTGCCAAAACTTTCGTATATGGTTTTAATAACTTTTTTGTAATATATGCTTGTACATATTTAACCTTTCAGTTTATTTCCTTAACCTCAACCCTCACCACCCCCGTACCATCCAAATAGGACGGGCCCCCTCGACCTGCACTACGAACTCGGGCTTGGCATACTGTATAAGCCCAAGGGGCCCCAGGACGACCTTGATTGCTCGAGCCAGGAACAACCCCTCCCTCGAGGTAATCCCGCAGCGAGATTTCTGGTTCTACATTTTGTGCCGCGAGGCACTGGTGACATCACGCTGCAACAATTTTGTTCTAGGATAGGAGTATACAGTAGGGCCCTTCCGGTCACTACAATCAGAGAGAAAGGAAACCGGAGAGATAATACATGAACCGAACACATTACACTGGTGACAGCAGAATGAAAATAGGAACTACCCATTTATTAGAGTGGTGACAGCGGATTTTTGACCTACTTTATTACACTGAATTTAATCCAAAACACCTAGACATCCTATCCCCATACGATGGAAATCCCAACTAGCTGTACAACTTCATTAATACCGCTACTCTACTCTTAAGTCATTTCTGGGACAATAACAACACCCAAAGTTTTCAAAACCACCTCCTATTCCAAGGAATCCTAAGTAAATTGACAGGAAGAGCTAAGGAAGTCATCTCAGTCTACGGATGTACGGAATGGGAACATACTAAAGAAACTTTGATCCAAAATGAGAATTCTCTCACAAGAGACTTAGTAAATTTACGTCAAGGATCCAATGAATCTCCACAGCAGTATTACGAGAAAGTAATGGGTCTGCCAATTACAATATCTAACTACATAGAACGTCACCACGGCGATATTAAGATAAAGGCAAGTAAGAAGAGCTTTTTTCCAGAAACAAGCCTTAACAACTTTCCTAGCAGGACTTCGGGAACCCTTAGGTTCCACTATCAGAGCAATGAGACCAAGCAATCTATCTACGGCAATGCAGTACATCCAGGAAGAAAACAATATAAGGTATTTCCAGAAAGCAGTAAACCCTCAACCAACAACCAGCAGGCATATCAGCGCAAACCAACAGCATAAGTCACCAGCTCCTCTTATGTCTTCACAATGGCAGCCATCAACGTTTAGACCACAATGGCAACCATCAACTTTCAGACCACAATGGCAACCACCACCTCTCCGGCTGCCATAGCAGCCACAACCTCAACAGTCTGGATTTAGACCACCGGCGCAACAAAATAATTTCATTCCACAAGGCCAGAAAGTATTCCCTGGACCATCAAGGTTTCAACAGTTCAGTAGGCCTCAACAACAGAACACCTGGAGTAATAAACCTGGAATATATCAGCCACATAAACCTACACCAATGAGCATTAGCACTAGAGCTACGACTCAGAACCGAAACTGGAGATCTCAACAACAGCAAAATCCACCAAGATTCACATCTGAAGAATTATTTAACATTGAATATGCTAACGAAGCATATGGTTATGATACCAACGAATTGAAACAGCTTACGATTATTACCACCAAGAAAATCAGTTTTGCGAAACAACAGAATCGTATGAAGAAAATTTTCAAAATGACTACGAAGAACAATCGACAAATTTTCGGGAAAATGCCGAAAACAACAACGCGACGTAATAGAGCTAAATTCTTACCAGGATAAAAGGGAACTACCCTATATAACCATCTCCAACCCTCCTCTTAAACTACTTATCGACACTGGTGCTACAAAATCTTTCCTCAATCCCGACATCGCCTCGAAATATTTCCATGATAATATCAAACATGAACCTTTTATAGTAACCTCCATTTTCCAAAATCGTTCCCAAGATTATGGTGCCGACAAACCCATATTTTCCGAATTCGAAAAGAACGGAAATTTCAAATTCTACCTCTTCAAATTCCACAAAACCTTTGATGGCCTAATAGGCCTTGATAATCTCAAGCTTCTAAAAGCCAAACTCAATTTTCCTGATTCTGAACTCGTCACAGAAAATTCTGTTCTACCTATTCAATATTACGAAAGTAACAGAACCCAATTTTACTCCATCCAACTCGAACCACAGACAATTTACTCAAGTCCGAGTACCCGTTAAAGAAACACGAGGAACTATCATACTTCCGAAACAAGAGATACAAGGAGCTTTCCTTAACGAAAGTCTAACTACAGCAGCCAATGGTCTAGCATGGACGGAACTCATCAATGCCACAGACGAACCAATACAGATAGCACTAAGAGATCCAGTAAGAAGTTCGGGGATCCACTTACCCGATTACCATCTTTACACAGCCGACATTATACCTCAGGAATACCAGAAGACAGATGTTGAACATCTACTTAGAACCTATCATCTCAATCCAGAAAAAGAAGAGCACATTAAACGATGGTGCAAAAAGTTTTCAGATGTCTTCCATCATCCAGAGTCACCCCTCGCCTTCACCAACCAAATCAAGCATAACATCAGAACAACAAAGTTCCCACTTACACCAAATCATACCGCTATCCTCACATCCATAAAGAAGAGGTCCAAAAACAAATAGCATCAATGTTAGACCAAGGAATCATTAGACCAAGCCAATCACCATGGCCATCTGCTATATGGTTCGTGCCCAAGAAACCCGACGCCTCGGGAAAGATTAAATGGCGAATAGTGGTAGACTACCGTAAAGTTAACGAGAAGACAATAGATGATAGGTATCCAATCACAGATATCTTAGACAAACTAGGAAGATGTCAGTATTTCTCTACCCTCGACCTAGCTAGTGGATTCCACCAGATTGAAATGACAGAAGAAGACATCCCTAAAACTGCATTTAACGTCCAGAACGGTCACTATGAATACCTCCGAATGCCATTTGGACTCAAGAACGCCCCTGCAACATTTCAAAGAGTAATGGACAATGTTCTCAAAGGATTGCAAGGAGAAATATGTCTTGTATATATGGATGACATAATCGTTTTTTCTACGTCCCTACATGAACATCTTGTCAATCTCGCGAGAATCTTCAAAAGACTTAGAGAAACGGGATTTAAGATACAGGTAGACAAGTGTGAATTTCTGAAAAAGCTGAAAAGCTTCTTAGGTCACAATGTGACTCCACAAGGAACTAAGCCGAATTCAGACAAAATCAAAGCTATTGCCGACTACCCAATTCCGAAAACAGCCAAAGAAATCAGAGCATTTCTGGGATTAATGGGCTACTATAGAAAATTCATCAAAGACTTCTATGAAGTTGCATATAAAAAAGGTAAATCTAATACTAACGCCGACGCCCTCTCTAGAGTTGAGATCAACGCACATGAACTTGACAAACACCTTCAAGAAGAAATAGGTAAATTAGATAACGAAGACACGGCATCAATGTACAATCACCCAGGATCTATCCTCGATCCTTTAGAAGATATCGAAACAGAAATTTTTCGCACGACAGACCATCTAAATCCCAAAGAACTCCAAATAATTAAGGAATTACTAGAAGAAGGAGAGAAGCAACACTCTTCGTCAAACAATCTAAACATGGAAGAACTTCCAACTATAGAAGACTTACTTCAAGGAAGAGAAGACGATTCTGATTCAAATGCAACAAGACATACAGCCCAAGAAAACCCTATCTTAGGAATTCCCATAAGCGAGAGACCACTAAATAATTACAATAATCAAGTGATATTCAAACTAGTTAACCATAGTCCAGCTCCACCAGTTACCGAAGTAACTTTTGTTAATAAGAAAAGGATTTATGTTCAAGTTGGCAAAGACAATCTAAAAGGAGATTTTTTCAAATTCTTCAAAGACTATCTCGATCCCAGGAAAAAATATGCTTTGTACTTCGAAAATGATGATCTTTATCCACTTCTCTGTAACATAGTACGAGAAACATTCAAGAACACGGCCTATGATTTAGTAAAATGCAATCAGTTTTAGAAGATGTTAATAGCCCCCAAAGACAAAAAGACATTATAAATCAATACCATGAAGGAAAGACCAACCAC
The DNA here is from genome assembly GCA_963921935.1 of Galeruca laticollis. Lineage (NCBI taxonomy): Eukaryota > Metazoa > Arthropoda > Insecta > Coleoptera > Chrysomelidae > Galeruca > Galeruca laticollis. Next base: position 149,571,559 of record OY998179.1, on the reverse strand, counting down.
AGAGGTATAAATGAGACCGAAAACCAAATTCGGAAACTATACTATTGGCCTACCTCAAAGAAAGATGTTGAAGAAATTATCAATTTGTGTGATACTTGTCTAGCCAGAAAATACGACAGAAAACCTCCAAAACCAAAATTCATGATAACACCAACGCCAACAAAACCTTTGGAAATAATTCATCTCGATACCTTCCAAGCAAATGGTCAAAAGTTTCTGATAATCGTCGATGCATTTTCCAAGTATGTACAAGCCTATCCGATAGAAGGATCTAATTCTATCAACGTTCTAAATGCTCTCCTCATCTATGTAACACATCATGGAATGCCACACATGATGGTAGCTGACAGCGGTACCGAGTTTAAGAATGGACTTATGCAAGAGTTTGTAGACACTCATAAGATTATAATTCAATACACAACTGCGGATAGCCCACAGTCGAATGGAATAGTTGAACGCTTCCACTCCACAATACTCGAACATCTCAGAATCCTCAGAACAAAGAAGAAAACTTTAAGCATTAAGGAACAAATGTTATATGCTATCTTGGGTTACAACAGTTCTGTTCACTCTGTAACCAAACAAAAACCAATAGATGTTCTGAATGGTCATTTCGGCGCTCAAGACCCTTTTGACATAGACATTGATAGAGCCTTGTTAAACAACTACACACAAGGCCATCGGGAAAAAACCAAAGAAATATATAAAGAAATCAACAAGAGAATCCAAGACATCAAAGAAAAAGCCATAGAAAAAAGGAATGAGAAATGACAAACTCCTATATCCTACAAACCTTCTACCAAAAAGATGGTTAAAAGAAATAAATTACTTCCAAGATTTTCTCCTAAAATCATTACAAAAGACAACGAAGTCACTGTTGACACTCAAAATACAACTATACACAAGAAAAATGTCAAACACCAGCCAAGCAAATCTAATGTGAACCCTATATTACAGATGTACATACATAATGGCCCAAGAAGTCCTGATCCAGGATCTCAAGGACAACCCAGGAATTCTACCCCTCAAGCTGAGACTAGCAAGAATTCGAACTAGTAAACACGACTTTATCCACTATTTTCACCTGAGACCATTAGCTGAAGAAATAAATGCACTCGAAAACCAATATCGAACAGTAACATCAGAAATTCAAGAAGGACTAACACAACCTTACTTCGATCAGCTTCAAAATTTCGACCAGAGTCTGCAATACCTACTAATCGCTGCTAAGCAGAAACTCCACAGCATCTATCCAGAATATAAACTGAAGAGAGGTTTAATTAATGGTTTGGGAAGCATAATCAAAGTAATATCAGGTAATTTGGATCAAGAAGATGCCGAAAGATACGACAAGGCCATCGCCTCACTTGAGAAAAACCAAAACAACATTATATCAGACATTGACAGGCATACGAGTCTAAACAAACTAATCATGGCAAATACTACAGTGATACTCATTACACACGACCAAGAAAAAATTGCTTTTGAGATAAACAAAATCAGCACTGATATGAACAAATTTGTATTTGACTTCAATAACTACATGGAAGTACGAAACATATTAGACCAGCTCAACCTAACTCTTCAGACTATCTTACAGCTTCTCACGGACTTAGAAACGGCCATTACATTTGCAAGATTAAATATCATTCATAGCAGCCTAATCAACCCAGAAGAATTGAAATGGGCAGTAGAGAAAATGCATGAACATCACTCGTCCGAACAATTGGCATACGTTCAAGAAGATTTCACGAAATACTTCAACATTCTAAGAGTTGACGGTTATTACACCAATCACACATTGGTATTTGTCATCCACTTTCCAGTCTTCTATCCCGATCCGTTCTCATATTTTCATCTATTTTCAACTCCCACACATAACCAAACAATAATCATTCCACCTGGTCCTTACCTAGCCTCTAATGAAAACCTTTACCAATATATGGAAACACCCTGTGAACCAATGGGCATAGAATACCTATGTGTAGAACAGCTACTTCAAGAAAGCTATGATTGTGTTAACGAAATCCTGAAGCTCACCAACGAAGAAGCCTGTTGCGAACATCTACCTATCTCAATTAACTCCACATTCATTCAAGAGATGTCAGAAGCCCATTATATAGCAGTTTTTCCCCAGGCTACAAAGATTTCTACACAGTGTTCCACTTCAAAAACTATGGTGCTTCAAGGAGCATACCTCATCGAACTTCCTCCAGGATGTCGCTTCAGAACAAATACGGAAGCATTTGAAAACACAAAATCGGTAATACGAGAAGAAGCTTTAACCCTGCCAAGAATCAAAACCTCCCCACAGACTCAGATAGCCAAGACCAAACCGTTGACAATCAAGAAAATCCCGTTGGACCAACTCCACCTCCTTACCAGGGAAGAAGAACGACTACAATCAATATCTACCAATCAGCAAAAGACAGACCCTACACACTTCTGGATGACTCAAATCTACATCATCATAACCATTTGTATAATACTGGGATTATATAAACTTCGAGGACGTCAACGTAAAACTCCAGAAGAACCAGAGGTTCGTCAGGATACGCCATCATCACCATCAGTTTTGTTCGTCCCTTACAAAACTTCTTCAGGGGATGGAGAAGTTACAGTTCGCTGACCCATGGTTCATGCATGGTATTAACCTTCGAGCTTCCGGTATAACTCACGAACGCTGATCCATGTTTGTACAACAAATGATGATTCTGCAGAATTGCATATTTTTAGTCTATAGCTGCATTTATTTTAGTATATAAGTTCGATTAATTGAATGTATTGAATATAGTGTATTTTGTGTTTAAGTTGTGTAGTTGTATTGTCAATAAAGTATCTTTTTAAAAAGTGACTTTTCGGGCAATAACCCTTAATTCGCTTCTCACGACATTATCTTATTTTATATATTTACCTTTTTATTCATGATTAGTGACTTGTACAACGAAACAACGGCTCCTTTGTCGTTTTTTAAAAATATTTTACCTTGGGCATTAGCAAACGTATCAAGTGTATCTTCTTTTTCCGAATCTGAGCCTGATATACTGGACATATCATCTGAAAAAAAAACCAGCTATCAAACAATTGTGTACTATACCCTAAGTTTAAACATTTGCTGGCCATCACTGAAGGAAATCTTGACAAAAATTAAGAGTATTCAACAAAAATTATTATTTGGGCATTCTCATAGCATAAAATCAAAGGTATTCATTACCTCTTTCAATTTTAATATTAAAATCGTCTTCAGATATAGGTGGTTTGATTAAGAGTGACTGCTTCAAATTATAACGATGCCAATCTAATTTATAATGTTCTCTTTGTACTTGGCTGTCTGGAAATTCGACTCGACAATAAGAACAGGACTTTTTGTCATTAGAAGACGACCATTCACTAAACGCTGAAGAATCTGAAAAATATACAATCAACAAAATATTTTAGGCTATTGTATCTAGAAAATACATACTCAAATTAAACCACAAGTAATTCAAGTGATATTTTCATTTTGAATATTGAATATGTAAGTACATTTGGTATTTGAAGAATTTTACTGTGATGTTTACGTTACGCAAAATTGCCATTGCTGTTTCTAAAAAATATATGAAACAGTTTTTTAACAAAAATGAAAGTAACTGCATATCTGAAATCACTTCTAGTTGTCAGAAACATGGATTTTAAGACATGCATGATTTTTTATTATTAAATCGGATTCTCAAATGATTCCACCTTAAATAGATACACTGTATATTTTATAGGAAACTAATAAATTGATTCGTTTGTAAGCTTATAAAATGTATAATAAAAATTATTCCTGCCAGTTTATGGCACTGAAATATGTACCAACTATTAGAATAAAATATTTATCAATTGTTTCTGAATCACCCGATATATACTTTCCACAATCAGCTGTAACTAGACTATAATTAAAACGAACCATATTTTTTTATAAAAAATTACTTACCTAATTTCAAATCATTTTCGTTTGTTTCTAATTGTACTGTTGTAAGAGGAGACATTATCATATCCTTAAATTTTTCTGTGAACACATTAAAACTTCCCATTTTTTATCTAATATTATTTGATCTGAAACAGAGACTTGTTATACAACACACGTTAGGATCAGGACTGTGAATGTAGCATGTTAAAATTTACGTTTACTACAAATTGAAAAAAATTGCGCAACTCAACGTAATTTTATCTTGTATGTATCTTATCGATCCTTTATTAATAATTGAATAAACTTTGTTTTAATTATGCAGATGAGGATTTCAAATGAAAGGTAATTAAATCATTCAAACAAAATGAACATTTTATTCATTTTATCTGCATTCTTTCTTATTTCAAACGATGTTTTAGTAAAAAAGTAAACTTTTTGCGAACTAAATAAAGTAAGTTTTAAGAAAAATCCTTAAAACCGTCTGTTTTTTTTTAAAATAACACTATTTGAACGGAATTATTTATCTACCGGGTTGTCTTACTAACTTTTACTAACGAAATTATTTTTATATTTTACAGGGTATACATAAATAAAACGTATTCTAAAAATATTGAAGAGAAAATTCTTTTTTATAATTTTCTTTTACTGCCATAAGTTAGCCAGTAAATAATAAAAAGGATATAACCACAGACAATGTCTTGCAGAACAAACGTGGAATACCCTATATTTATTAATTCTACATACTGATTAACTTAAATATTACATCAAATACGTTGTAATTTATAACTGTAATGTGTACTATTTAAAATTAGGTAAATAAATAATAGTAATTTTTAGTACAAGTGAGCAAAGTATGTATTTTTCTCACGCGTCCAGCACGCCAACTGGACAAGTGAGAAAAAGACATGTTCACGTGTGATAAACATGATTTTTTCCACAATCGAAATATCATTTTCCCAAAAAAATAAAACATTGTACTTTGTTAATTAATGAAAAACTCAGAAGTTTGTAATTCCACCAAAATTTATGACTCTTGAGGTACAAGGATTAATAACCATATTTTTATTTTTTCATTGATTATAAGTCTTGATGGTATATTAGAAATTTCTATTTCATTATCTACATAATTTGATTTGAATTGAATAAAGTTGTGAAAGTTATAAACTGTTATAACTTTCACAACTTTATTCAATACTTGGCAAAATACAATACTACTTTTTAACAATTCAACTTATTAACACATCAAACTATTGACTGAATGACTCTACCACAACTGATCTCTATTTATATATAGAAATACTTTTCCAGAAAGGACTAGAATATTCTATAACATACTAGTACGTATATATGGAACACAATAGAAAATTCTAGAGTGTCACCTTTACAGTTGACTGTGACTAATCCGTCTATTCAGCCCTCTTCTTATTTTCAGTCCAAGCTGTCATTCTGACATTTATAGAACAGGTGTAACATTACTTCCCCTCTTCAAGTTATTCGCTTCGAATAACAGGGACTTCGACGTCTTCTTGAAACCAATTGGGTGGGTCATCACCGTAATAGCAAACCAATCTCTCGATATGAACGACTTTAGGTTTACTTTTTGGTGTCAGACGAATGCGATAAATTAGATCATTGATTTTCTTGACCACCAGATAGGGACCATCCCAATTTCGTTGAAGTTTTGGAATTAACCCTTTCTTTCTTTTGGGCTGGTACAACCAAACTGCATCATTGGGCTTAAATATCTCTTCTTTAAGGTTTTAATCCAACCGTCTCTTCATCTTTTCGCTGGTTAGTTTCAGTCGCGTCCTTACAAACTCGTGAATCTTCTCTAATGTTTGTTGAAGGTCTTCAACATATTGAGGCAGGCTTTGGTCTTCATCTCGGGACGAAGGAGGAGGTTTTCCAAAGAGGATATCGCTAGGAAGCTTAATTTCTCGACCAGTGACCAACATTGAAGGTGAGCCAGTGGATTCATGCTGTGCACTCCGATAAGATAAGAGGAACAATGGAATCAATTCATCCCAATCTTGCTGGTTTTGGGAGACAAATAATGATAGATATTGACAAATTGTCCTGTTATGACGTTCCACTAAACCATCAGACTGTGGATGCATTGGTGTAGTTCGAGTTTTATTAATCCCGAGGATTTTCCTTAAGTCTGTCCACAATTCTGATTCAAATTTCTTCCTTGATCGGAATGTACTTCCAATGGTACTCCCTGTCTTGCGATGACATTATTCATAAATGCTTCAGCGACAGTTGCAGCCTCTTGGTTAGGAATTGGTACTACTCCTGGCCACTTGAAAAAGTAATCCATAGCTATCATTAAGTACTTGTTACCTTTTTCTGTTTTTGGTAGTGGCCCGAGTATGTCTACACCTACTCTCTGAAATGGTTCACCGGACAGATATTGAGCCATTTTTCCACGATTTCTAGTTTTTGGTCCTTTCTTTCCGCTGCATAAGTCACATTTCTTACACCATTCTGTAATGTCTTGGCGACAGTTGGCCCAGTAGAATCGTTCACGAACTCTCGCTAAGGTTTTCCCAAGATAAGTTGGTGGATCGTAGATACACTGTCAGAGCTCTCCCACGTGCGATGGAGTACACCATCGCGAAGAATAAGGGAATCCCATTGAGCCCAGTATCTTTTGATCGTTGAACCATACTTGGACACTTCTTGCCAATCGGGTCTAACTCCATTTTGTAGCCAGGTTTGGACAACTTTTATGTCTTCATCTTTCTTTTGAAATTTCCATAGGTTTTCTACTGACCACATGTTTTCTTCCGACTCGCTTCTTATTGTTGTTGCATGAAGCAATTCTATATTTTCATCTTTGTTTGTTTGGTTATCAGAGTTCCTAGCTTGGCTTCGAGATCTTGATGGAACTCTACATGTTTTATGCAGATGTCCAATTCTTCCGCAGTTGAAACATTTCCGGGATTCTTCAATTGGTGTACGACTTTTTAGCATGTCTTTCAGTAGGTTTTCGATTCTAGCCATAATTTCGGTTAAATTCTACTCCTCGAAGTGTATTGCTCGTAATTTTGGACGTCCGGTTTTGGAAATGCTTTTAGCAGCTTTAAATTCTTGAGCAAAAGTTAACACTTCTTGTAGTGTCAGATGGTGGCGTAATCGAAGGGCTTGTTGCATTTCTGTATCTCTCAAACCATCAATGAATGCTTGACAGCCAAATTGTTCTAAAAATTCTATAGGTGCCTGTGGATAGGCTAAACTCAATAGTCTTTCTATGTCACTTCCATATTCTTGGAGGCTCTCGTCTAATTTTTGGATGCGCACCTTCAATTGACTTTGGAAAATTTGTTATAAATGTTGTTGTCCATACCTGTTCTCCAACGCTTGGATAATGACGTCATAGCTAGGGTTACCTTGGGGTAATAATTGCAGATGCACGCGGCTTGTCCACGAAGAGCAATCATAAGGGAGGTGGCTTTCTCTTGATCATCCACCCATTGGCACTAGGTGCTGCTTCAAATTGGCGTCGATATGTATCCCAAGATGAATGGCCAACATATGTACGTGACTTGATAACCTGGTTGTGTCTCAAATCTACTAGTTGTGGTACTATCACTAATGAAACTGCTATCATTGGGATTAGTTTCTATTTTCTTTACTACTGCATCTAATTTTTGTCTTAGGTCAAGCTGGTATGTTTCTAAATCTTTCTTTGTCGTTTTTAAATGTTTCTCTACTGTTTTTAAATCTTTTTCTACTGTTGCCAAATCTTCCTTAACTGATTTTATGTCTGTTTTTAGGCCTTCTTCCATTGTATCTATTTTGTTATCTAAGGCCCTATTTTACTTTTAAAGGTAGAACTAAAATCGGACAGTACCTCTATTATTTGCTTCCTTTCCTCCTTCTCCACGTTCCTCCTGTGTTCCTCTTCTTGGTTTCTACGGTTTTCCTCTTCCTCCTTTTCTTGCTGCAAACACACGAGTGAGAAAAGTACTTTTCCCACATGTTGCACACTATACTTTTTCTACAACTGCACAAATTTAAAGAATACAAGAAAATAGTTTTGTGGAAAGAGTCTAAGTATCGAGGACAACCCACCGAAAACGGCTGGGCATCGAGTATAAGTTTCTGAAATTGGCTGGGCATCGAGGATCCCCTACTGGATTCTCCATATAAATGTATGTTGTGTGGGCAAAGTGCTGTGAGAAATGATATTTCTCACAGTGTGAGCAACATATGGTTTTAAAATAAAGTAAGCTATGAGAAATACGTTACTTTTCATAGCAGTTGTAGAAAAAGTACTTTTCTCACTCGTTGCACAATATACTATTAAAAGCAGCGACTCAAATGCATAAATTAGTATAACTTTTTTATTTGCATAACTTTTTAACACATTTTCAATTAAACTTCTAATTTCATTTTTCCCGCAACTAAAGAGGATTTGTAAATATGGCAAAGCAGTGGAAGTGTCCGCAAGTAAGCTTAGAATGTGACTCGTTATTTGGGGCAAGGAAAAATCAAAACAAACACTGTTTTATTTGTTAATCTGAGGAATATTCTATAACATACTAGAACGTCTATATGGAACACAGTAGAAAAATCTTGAAAATTCTAAACTGTCACCTTAATAGGTGACTGTGACTACTCCGCCTATTCAGCCCTTTTCTTATTTTCAGTCCAAACTGTCATTCTGGCATTCAGAGAACAGGTGTAGCATCATTCTGCCAAAATGTAAGGATACAGGTTGTCCAGGAACTTAATGCCAAAAATTCGAGTAAAGAGGTCAAAATATTGTTAGAAGCCTTCGTTTAGGAGTTAAAGGGAAAATATAATCGTTAGAAGGACTATGATGCTCTTATGAATATGCCATTTGTTAAATATAATAAAAAATGCAAAGAAATAATGTTAAACATTGATTATTCATGGCTCTGTTGTAAAACCTATTTTTTATATACGTATTTCAATGATAATTTATGTATGTATATAATGTATAGAATGTTAAACATACAAAATAAAAATTGTCTTTTAATATTCCAATTACTAGTCCAGTCAAATTGTCGCTCAAAATGGGTTAAATAAACATTAAAATTAATAGTTTAGGGATTGTTCGGTAACGATATGAGGGTGCATTCTGAGCATACATTTAAATTTGCGAGGTTCTCCGAATGTCAACTGAGCCCCTCTTGGCTAGTGTTAGACAAAATATTGTAAAAGACCTTTCCCCTTCTAAATTAAATTTACTATCTTTTTTATCCGAAACTTTTTTTAACATCAATATTTTTCAAGTTGTTACTTACGAAAGGCAAACATTTTCCTTTTTTCTCCCTATTTTTCGCCATTTCCTCCTCAACCGTTCACTTTTTTGAAATTTTCCCGATTATCAAAATGGTAGATTAATTACGAACAACTTTTGTCTAAGACTTTTTTCTCTACTGTCAATACCTTCGGATTTATAGCTCACTTTACCGAGCGAAATCCGCGCCAGACATCAGTTGTTCCTAATTAAAAGATGTAAAACTTTAATAATCGGAACCATTTCATAAAAGTGAACGGTTGAGGAGGAAATAGGAAAAAATTAAAAATAGGGGGAAAAAAGGAAAATGTTTGCTTTCGGAAGTTATAACTTAAAAAATATTAATGTTAAAAATAGTTTCGGATAAAAAAGTTAGAAAATTTAATTTAGAAGAGAAAAGGTTTCTTCAATTTTTTGCCTAACACTAACTGTTCTCAAAAATCGAATTAAATATATTTTTAGCAAGAGAGGCCCAGCTGACAATCGGAGAACCCCGCAAATTGAAATCTATGCGCAGAATGCACCCTCCCCAAACTACATAATTTAATGTTTATTCATTTCACAATTTATTGCACTATACCTATACCTTATATAACTGTTTAATTATAAAATTTAACATTTTACAATTTGGGGTGACAACTAGCTTCGATTATTTTAAAATTCGCTGGAAATTTTATTTTTATATTTCCCGAGCAACCATCAGTCAGTTTTCAAATATTCCGCGCATCCATTGCGTTAGCTTGGATCAGAATCATAGATAATTTTTATATATCTGAACCTTTGTATAGTTGGCGTAAAGATATAGTGCGAACTTTACGCTGTCGGCTTTTCGTTTGACTGGAATACGAGGATATCGTCATAGTCCGGTCAATAGTATAATTTAAAATGCTCATGTTTTTGATTATATTTCTAGCTGAACTTCGTCGACAGGCGTAGCCATTCAACTAGACAAATAATCTTAATTTGACAAAATTAATGATTTATTATGTACAAATTTACAAGAATGGTACAAAGTTATGAATGTTGAACTTCGGTGGTTTCAGATCGGAAGACATTTTATGTTTCGGTTTGATGGATATTCACTTGGCCCGTATAAAAACTAAGTAACGATGTGTTAGACTTAGTATCTCTGATTGTTTGACTTTGAGTGAAGTAATTACTTCGATATGTAACGACGACTCGATGAACTCGATTGAGCGTTGAACTGAGTTATGAACTAACTTGAGTATTGAATTGATTTCGAGTGTTGAACTCGCTTCGATGAGTAGAAGAACTGATTTCGTTTTCGAGTTGTAAGCTCGCTTCGATGAGTATTAAAAAACTTTGTTATTGAGTGTTGAACTCGTTTCGATGAGTATAAGAACTGATTTCTTCACATTGTAAGACGTGTTAAATAGAAATCTGCAAGGGGCATGTTTACACGTGGATTGGGTTGACCAAACGGAAATAAACATTTCCTATTGGCCAGTATCATTTGACTCGTCGGGTTCATCGACAAGAATCAACAATGGACGCCTACAATAGATATTTCAATTTCTATTGAATAGTCCAATAGCAATTGTAACCTTTTATTCAGAAAGGTTATTCAAACGTTTCTTACAAATCTTCCGACCGTCGACCATAAAAATTCACGCACAAAGTGACAATAAGTTTAGGGTTTTTACAATACAATAGATAATAGGGTGAAACGTGACATTTTCCTAAATTTTTAACTATAGGATTTCAAACAATGCGACAATACGTCGACTTTCAAAATGTGTTCTTTCAATGCTCAAACAAAACTATTTACAATTATTATTGCAAAACGTGATATTTTAAAGGTATTTAACAAAAGCTGCGAATAAAGTGTGACTACCCTTTGAATTCATAACAATACAAAAGGTCTATCAATTCTTTAACACCTTTTTACAGCGCTAGCAACTGAAATGAATTTACGCTTTAAATATATACAATGACGAAAAGAAGTAACATACAAATATCTTACATATCTTACAAGATTTAGTCTGTGGGTGGAGCAATGGAAAAATAAAAATTTTGCGTATTTTTTTAAGAATGGCCTGTACACCACCTTCTTTGCCGACCATCGTGTAACACCCGTCAAATCCGAATCCCACACAATTATCGGCGGAAAAATTATTACCTTCTAAAAAACTTTGAATTGCACTAGCGATTGTAGAAGCATCTTGACATTTTAACTTAATGTAGCCTACAAATTCCTTCCTGATTATTTTTAGGCTTTCATCATAGAACCTTAATCCAATATAAAGTTGCTCTTTTCCAGCGATATCTGCTGTTTCATCAGCCATTACAGCATAAGCTTCTGCCCGTTTACAGTCTTCGATTATTTTTTCTTTGATAACTTCACCGCATAATTGTATGATCTCATTTTGAATTGTTGGTGAGGTATAGACTGCGTTTTTTTGACATTTATCCAAGTGGTTCTTTAACTTCTCATCACCAGAGTCAATCCTCAAATTTAAAAGGCCAAAGAAAACTCCCTCATTTTCTTCTTCTCCTCTAAGCGGAAAATCATGAATTCCACAAAATTTTATGCATGGAATAATTGCTGACAATATTTGTTCATTTTCTTCAATTGTCTTATGATGCCCTATTTGCAACTGAACATCAACAGGAGCATTTTCAAGAAATTCTTTTGCAGCAGCTGTTGAAGATTTGTGGTAATGGCTGCCAACATGCTTTCTACAATCTTCATGTACATCCTTAAACTTCATGTAAGGGCTTACCATAAATGACCCCGTAGCAATTCTTGGCGGAAATAAAACACAATACATTTAATTTATTTTTGCTTCCAGGGGGAGGCAGTTGCCCCTCCCTGCCCTTCGCTGGCTACGCCCATGAGTATTTCTCAGACTCCTCTTTGATGATTTCATTATTTGATACAGGAGTCTACCATGGTTTCATTATTCCGCACTGTTCTCTTTCGGCCAGATATCCTTTTCCTTTGGACTAGAATACTGCGCGTACGTTGAAACTTCATTACTATACTCCTTATTGTGGTGTTTGTAACATCTCTTTCATATTGCTCTGAAAACTTAACTTTAACGTAATTGATACTTGGCCCAATGTTTCTACCGATTCTGTATGAGCGATTATATTGGTTGCAAATAAAAGTTTTTTGCTCTTTAGTAAACATCTTGTTCCATTAACTTATTGCAAGACTTGATATACAGAACAGTCATGTAGAAGTAAACGTGACATTTGCGCAGTTTTTTCCTTCCATGGAAATTGCCATTTTCCTTCCATGGAAATTGCCATTTTCCATTAAATTTCTGTATCTTCTAAAATATCTTCCCGCTGAATCAGTAGATGTTATGGATAAATCAAGCAACTATTCTCGACGCATAGAGAAGACGCTAACTTAATTTAGGAGAAAACAAGAAATTATTGAAAAAGCAACTATTACCTATAGAAAATGTACACAAATATCGTTTTATGAAATATGCCATGGAGAATATAGCAGAAAACGTAGTGTAAATGTGCTGTGCACACAGCCAAATCATTGCAAACTAAATTATATCGAACTTATATGGGCGCAAATGAAAAAAATTGTAGCAAAACACAATAGGACATTCAAAATGAAAGACGTTAAGCTACTGTTTGATCAAGCCGTTAAGGAAGTGACACCAGAGAACTGGCGAAAATTAGTCCAGCATGTCATTAAAGAAGAGGAGAACATGTGGGATCTTGACCACTTTATCGAACGAACCGTCGACACGTTAATTATAACGTCAAGAGGAGATCACAGTTCCTCAGATGATGAAGAATATGATTTTTTATAATTTAATTTCTGTACAATGTACGTTTTATATAATGTTTAATAAAAAAATAAGTGTATCTAATACTATGTACATAATGCCTAATTTTTATTCTGTTAAAATAAAATTATTTCCTTTCTATGAGTATCCTATCAGCACACCTTTCACACACCATTCTGGGTGTTTGTGGATGGATAACAATAGGTAAAACCCAAACCCGGGTGGTACTGCCTGCCCTTGATAAAAAGAAAGAATTTTACAATTAAATCAATGCCAAACTATGAAAGTGGCTTAAATATTCCTAGGGTCACTCTGTAGTACCTTTGCATACCTAATGATGTTGTATTACTCTATACCTTACTGAAATAGACAGTGATTTTTAATTACTGTCATCACCCCTTTTCCAATGGTACTTCAAAAATGGATACTACTGTAGATTATCAACACAATTGGACTAAATGAAAATACCAAACAAAATTATTTTTATGTTTATTTATAAAGATAACTTTACAAAGTGAAATATAATATAAAAAATAAATTATATAAAAAATAAAAATGTAACTCAGGCGCTTTGATATATTGTATGAGGAATCATATAAATCAAAAGTATATTCTAAATAGGTGAAATTTTACATACAAATAAATAAATTTATACCCTAGCTATTTACATCAATGATGTATTTTATTAGTAGTGAACACATAAATTATTACTTAGCAACAACCTAAACTATTCCCAATAGCTTGTGTAACATATTTCAATAGCTTAAAATCTACAACAACAAAAGATACTGACCACCAAATTGTCATAGTATGACTAGGAAAAGTCCTTCTCAATCAAAAAATTTAGTAAACAATTGAGACTCCTCTAAAATACATGTAGCCACTTACAAGAAATCCTACGACAATGGCAAAGACGTAATTCAAGTGGAAAGTATGACCCGATTGTTCTCTAAAAAGAAAAAAACAAATATGTAAAAACAATTTCTATATTGAAGTATTTTTGTTTTATTTAAAATTATATTTCAGCAATGAGCTTACAAAAAACAAATTATTAATTACACATTTACATATTTATAGAAATCCTTTACAATATTCAGTATAGGTATATTATAAAAAATATAATGTATATATTAAATAAACAAAGCCAGTACTTTTCATTGAGGGCCCTAATCAAATAGTGGGTACTAAGTTGTGGGAACATTGCAACAGGATTACTTTTTACGCTAATGTGCATTTCATAGTGATTTTACAACACACAAAACAGACAACAGGTAGAAGGAAAAATATATAACAGAAGGGTAGAGACGGAGAATAAAACTAAACAGATCTATGCTAAATCAGATAGTCAATACTAAATTCTTTTCTTTCTTAAAAACTCCCATATTATTTGATTTAACAAAGATTTCACCTAGAGAGATATAAAATGGAAGCTTGATTCTGAAGAAGCTGTATTCATTCTTTTGCAAGAGAATTCGTAAAATACTTTACCTACGACAACCCCTGTAAGTAGTCAAAAACACACAGTCGACAATGAATGTAAGACGTCTATTACGCACGGTAAAACAAAACGCACAGCTGTAAAGTAAATCGCACGGCTTCCATAGCAACCACTTAGCAACTGTCAATAGACGTAGCCATTTGATTCAAAATTTATTACTTAGATATTTGACGTTCAATTTTATTCTATATATAAATGGTAGATAACATTTATTAGATATGAGATTGCATTTAATACTAAGAGTGGAAGAGTGAAATTATATGATAATTGGTTCAGTTTCATTCAATCCGCATCTTTTAGCTGTCTGAATGTATCACATATTAGTAAACAATAGTATATTATACACCAAGAGTCTAAAGTGGCCCATTTAATCCCGCGGGTGGTGTTTGATTCCCGAGGGAAGTAATCCACCAAGGGATTAATGTCACTTTAGTCGAGAGGTGTATACGCTATTTTATGCAACTCCGGTAATTCTACATACATTTTAAAAAAATATACTACTTAGGACGGACTTTTACGAAACTTGGCTGGGCATCGAGGATTTACGTTTTTACTTGTACTTTAAATAACTTAATAAGATTATAAACACAAGTACAAGTGGGTCGTAGGTAAAGTATAGTACGTAACTCGTGTTTTAACGCATTTTACGCACTCACGGAATTACGCACTCGCCGCTACGCGGCTTCGTGCGTAAAAAGCTACTTACAACACATGTTACGTAATATACTATAATTGCATCATCATTATGTAAGCAGCCAAACATCCAATAATTGATATCATCAACATTACCATGGCAATCAGAAAATTCCGTTTGACTTAGTTTGAATCTATGGAGATATGCTTTGACAGTGGCATGATTATGAAGTAGATGTTTCTATTGG
Organism: Galeruca laticollis; assembly: GCA_963921935.1. NCBI lineage: Eukaryota > Metazoa > Arthropoda > Insecta > Coleoptera > Chrysomelidae > Galeruca > Galeruca laticollis. The sequence goes on along the minus strand of OY998179.1, from coordinate 149,556,198 downwards.
GATAATTTCTTGCAGCAAAAGGTAAAACTGGGTGGATTTTGGTATAAAAATTAATGCTTCGTTTATAGAAAGCATACCATATAATGTCCCAATTTTGTTTTAATCATTGTCTAACTACATGTCACTATTAAATCAGTTCTATCTAGCCAACTGATTTCTGAACCTTTCAAGATCGTTTCCTTAGCAAAATATTCTGCTTTCATGTTACCAAAAATACCAATGGTTCCCTTTACCCAAATGAAACAGACATATTTTTTGATGTAATTTTAGTTGATTTTCCAAAACACTAACAATAAGACCATTCCTAGCAGATAATGCAGACTTTGAATCAGAAATAATTACAATTTGCTGATCAGTAATTTGTCTTTTAACGGGTCATTCTAGAGCTTATTATATTACACAGTTTTGGTGAATATATTAAACAATTCTGGTTTAGCTTAAACATTAGAGATTCTTGATAGTCCTGTATGTATACAGCACAACCAACTCCTAACTTTGACTTCGAACCATTTGCATAGTTTTTCAAACTTGCCAAGCAGTTCATGAAGGAGTTATTACCATCAAAAGTAGGAAAGCAAACGTTGGCTCGGGAATCTCTAAACAGGAAGAGACATTGGGATATGCTGCAGCTAATGTTGGAGAATTTGTATTGTGCCACCACTTATCAACTAAATTAGACATAGAGATATCAGATATTTTTTGCAGTAGTTTAATCTGATTATTAGCTTGACATGAAAGGTGGGTCCTCATGGGCGGATTTGAAGCGCACTCAATTTGACAGCGCAATATGTTCCTTTCAGCGTACTGGATCCTGACGATTTCTGTTTATGCCGTTTCAGCGTAGACAGTTTGTTTACAAATAGTGGGTAGGTAATGCCTTCATTGAAGGTTAATTAATATTGTATTTTTTATTGGGTCTTCAGTTGAATACTTATAAAAAGGAAAGAGATATATACCTACCTAATTTGGTAATCAAATTATTGAAATGTTCGTTGCGAAGGCCTGCCATCAAGCAGAATCTGGTAAAGTTACATTTAATTCATCATTTGCAAAAAGAAATAACAGTAATTAGTAGAAGAAAGAGATTTTGGGTAATAGAAATATTTACAGCAGAACAAAGCTTCAATACTATGAAAAAAATAAATCATACTGCAAACAAACTGCAACCATTATAACCTGAAAAGCAAAATTCCTCAACGTGGTCAACAAAGTCTTTATCTAGCATGCGCTCACTACTGTCATTAAATGCCAGTAGTACGCCGAAAACTAGAGATAAATTCTACTTTTCAGTGGACTGTTGGCGTAATACGCGCCGATTAGTGACAGCACACTTTTGATAGATCACAACCCAATTGTAATTTTTTTAGAATTTTTAACATTTTTTCAATATATTGTGGAGTTAACTAGAAACAGTGCGTTTCATTTAAAACACTAATATGAGTAGATACCATAAAGTAATGGTCGGGACAGTTAATTTCATTTAATTAAAGTTATTGAAGTGTTCATTCCATGTTAGTTTGGTTTCCAGTGTAATACTGAGATCGGTAAAGTGATTGTGCACAGGTATACTTAGGTTACTAATCATAATACTGGATATGGTCAGTAAATGATGTTGAGTAAACAACACCTCAGCGGATTTATTTGTACTAAGATCAAGCCCTTGATTAATAAAATATTCTCTGACAATATACATAATTTGTTTTATTGAATTAATTCATTGATCATAAGAGTTTTTATGGTGTAAAATCAGAAATCGGCTGCATATTGTAAGATGTTAGAATTAATACCCATGCCATGGAGGTCCATAGTGTATAAATTAAACAACAAAGAGCTGAGAACTGAGCCTTGATGAACTACCCTTAGACCAATCAATCTATTGTTGCACCAAAAAAATACATGTCTATTAACAAATAAGTTTACCAAAACATATGCACACATAGTTGGAATGCATATATAAGTATACATTTAAAATGACATCGTCATAAGCACCTGAAATATCAAGAAATAGGGCAGTTAAAGAATTATTTCTTGAACAAGTCAATTGGATATCAGTTGATAACTGCGAAAGAGAGTTGATAGTTACTTTTTTCCTCTGGAAACCAAACTGTGATATCAGAAACAAACCTCGTTTTCACACCACCATTCTAGTCTAGTTTTCATAATCCGTTGAAATGTTTTCAATAGACAAGACATGAGAGAGATAGGTCATGTGGGGTCATTTACTTTACGTAGGTATAGGAATAACCCCAGGCATTGTTTATGAGAACCATAATTATCCCTTTTGAGTAAAATGTTGTTATATATTTTGCAAAGATAGTAAATGGTAATTTCGGGAAGATTTACATGAGATAGTTTATTCCATCAATAGCGGGAGATGTATTTTAATATTTGCTTTATAGTCCAGGAGGAATTGGCGCATGAGTACCGAAAACTATTCTGCCCAACTAAGTAAAAGTGCCGTATGTCACATAGGTAACCCTTTGAGAAATCAAGGCCTAAAGTTGAATGATTAGCCCTGAGTGATAAAACTCAATAAATTGGTAACAGTTGGCACTATTGTGTCACTGACAAATTCAAAAACATTTTTATTCAAAGTTTGCTCCCAAACTATACCGGGAAACGTGGTTTTTTCAACAAAATGTGCACATACTGCATTTTTGCTTAGTATTCTCAATATATATCCAACAAACTTAAACTAAGCAAAAATGCAGTAAGTGACCTTGTTGTTATGACTTCTTACCCAAGTAGGCTATTTTAGCAATAAAAAAGGTGAGTAGTGAGTAAAAATAGGCTTGGTTAGATTAAGACCCTCATTTATTTAGTTTACAGTTAAAGTTTACTTTAGTACAAAACCTTTAAATTATCATATTTAATAGAGTTTTGGCCAGTCCTGCATGATTTTAAACACACTTCCCACTTTACCGGATTAATAAGTCTTTCCAGAATGTTTTCGGGAAGAACTTCATCGAGTGCTTCTAGGATATTATCTCTCTTTTCTTGAGAAAATCCACATGGACACTCATGGGACTTGTGCATCTTGATTCCCTTCATAGCCTTTTTCTGAAGAATATCCAATTCTTGGTATGGACACATAGAATCGTAGTTGGATTTACAATATAATACATAATCTCCTCTTCTTGCACTCACATGGACAATGTCACTCAAATACAATCTACAAGGAGATTTCTTCAATTTATGTTGCGATGTTAAATCAGACCAGTCAAAGAAATCAAAATGATGCATTCGCAGCACTTCAACATTTCCCGAGTTTGCGGTTGACACTGCAAGCACAAAGTCATCAAAATCGTAAGTTTTTTTTTGTTTTGTCAATGATTGTTCCACCTGGTGGTGGAAACTGTCGGCACTCATCAACGAATGGCCTGGTTGAAAATAATTCAAAGCAATTTCTTCTGCAGCAATATCAGATGAGTTAATAACATACACGAGAAATGTGAAAAGACACCAGTTTTTGTTCTGAGACGAACAGTTGTCAAGTCAAAGGATTATTTTCTTAACATCTCTATTTTTGTAGAAACATATAGAGAGCACTTATATTATCCTCTTTGTTCCTTCCGGAAATTGCCTTGAGCCAAAGAATGGCATGAGGTTTGTTTTTTCCTTTTTTCCCAACATGAGCAAAAGTTTCGTGATATGCTATGAGTCTTTTGAGAAACAACACCTTCTTAAACATGTCAACTCTTGGAAGCATTATTATTTTTTGCATGTCGCCTGAAAAAATAACGGTCATTTTGAATATCACCTTCTGAATGTGATTTATAGGCTTCTCGTGCAGCAACCACTAATTCATGGTGATGAACCCATTTACTACACTTTTCACACTCGAGATCCAGTGTATCCTTATTGTGTTCATGGAGAGAAAACTCTTCGCATTTTTCAAAATCTTCGTGACCTAATTGGGCAAATGATATTTTCTGTTCCTTAACAAGTCTTCTGTACAGATCATAAGATACTCTATTTTTGTATTCCGGGTACTTTTGAATAAAATCACCGTAAATATCGCACATTGGGTGCACGTTCTCGTCTATAATGCGAGATTGTTGGGCGAAAAGACTCAATATGTGTTATAATCTCACGATGAGGCCCTTTGTTTGAAGATGGCTGTTTTCCTCTTCGGTCAGTGGGAGGTGTCAAACTTCCCTGAGCGGTGTTTGTTAAGGTATAGTGTACAAATCTATCATTGGTAGGTTTATAACCTAATGTAGTAAGAAAGAACTTTTTACACACCTCAAACGCTTTATCGCTGCTGTCTTTCAAACGATATTGGATGGATAGCATTCTTCTTTCTTTTAAATTATCATTCTTATTTCTTCTTCTTTCTTCTAGTTTTTGGCAAGATGTTAGGATAAACTGTCTGCACTCACCCCATGTCATGTTCCAAAATTGCTCATTTATTTGAACTCTTCTATCTTCACTGATACTTTCACCAAACTTTTCTTGCATCCATTGTTGTTACATGGACCCTCTAAACCATTGTGAGCCCTTTTCAATTCTTCAATCTTAATTTTCTTCCTTTCCTTTAAACTAACATCAATTTTTTTCCTTTTCTTGCGGCCGCTTTCATCTTGGCCTAGGTCTCTTTCCTGTATCTCCTCAACTCCATCATCTATCACTGCCTCTTGATTAGAAGAAGTGTCCTCAAATTCCAAATTATCCAGAAAATCTATGTCACGCTCATTTTCTCCTATTGTTAGATCTTGGCCTAGGTCTACTTCCTGTATCTCCTCAACTCCTTCATCTATCACTACCTCTTGATTGGAACGAGTGTCCTCAAATTCCAAATTATCCAGAAAACCTACGTCATGCTCATTTTCTTCTATTATTAGATCTAGGCCTAGATCGACTTCTTCAACATTTGAATCTAATCCAATCACATTAGTCTCATCTACAATATCACCTACGTCATTCTCAGTTAGTTCTCTTTTTGTTAAAGTATTAGTCTTTACATCAAAACCAATAACTTGATTACTTTCTAGTTATTTTGTTGAAAACATCAGTTAATACTTCATTTGAAGGATCAATAATTATAGCTGAACAATCATCTTCAACACTGTTATTGGGATCGATCACTACAAACGAACTGTAATCCCCTTGCTTGCTACAACCTGGACCAAGTTGAGCTGTTTTATTACTTCCATTACCTTGTAAAGCTAAATCCATCATTTGTCTCGTTCTTGAGGATACTTTATTTGGTATTATCTTGAAATACTCAAATTGTCAAATAATATTTACTTAAAATAAATAAAACGACTAAAATGTTCACCCGGTCACATCACTTTACATTTGTTGCAAAACAAAACATAAACAAAACATAAAGAGTAAATGTCATATGTACAGCCACAGTGGTAACATTGTTAAGCAAAATTGCCGTATGTGCTAGAGCTAGACCTCAATTTTTTTATGCGATCCTCTTCCTCATACTGATGATATAAATGTAGTTGCCATGGGGCAACCCGGTGCCATATTGTTTAATCCGAAATTTTGTAAACAATTGCAAGGAATTGTTATTTTTCAACCGGACAAATTTTTTTATATTCTTTATGAAATACAAGTAAAAAAGGTCTTATGACTTTTGACGATAAAGTTAATATTTTTAGTGATATGGTTTTTAAAGGTTGGAAAAATCTCAAATTTGAGTACTTTCGACCCATGAAAAATTATTAAGAAAAAAAAATATAAATAATATTTTTTTTATTTATCTATACAATAGTTAATACTATAATTAGTAGAGATTTAAAAAAATTTCATTGTTTATACCTGTTTTTTAATTGTTAATTTTGCGCGCTCACAAGTATGCGTCACTTACCTTTAAGTATCGCCGTCTCTCTCTGGCTCATGCGCTGCATCGGCCTATCTGTTTCTTGAATCATTATTTATCATTTATCTTAAAAACTATCAACTTTGTCAAGATTGTTAAAGAGAGCAATGATATTAATAAATAAATTGTCTACAATATGTTTTTAACAAATTTTTTTCTGAAATCAATTTTTCAAAAGTTACTTATTTAAGCATAAATTGGAACATGTAATTAAAATTACTTTTTTATCAGTTTATATTACTTTTTTGTTACTAAAATAGAAAGTAATTATATTGAATAACGTCTTCAAAGGAAGGTTGTAGATGGAGAAGTTTGAAACAAGATTTAAAAATAAGTATTTATCTATTATATATATATATATATATATATATATATATATATATATATATATATATATATATATATATATATATTATATTCTTACATTCTTCTGAATCACAACCACATAGAAGTATGCAACTAATATTATTATTTTTACAATAACAAGCTTTGGTTTTACAGGCTTTCTTACAATTACACGGTTTTTCAAGATCAGTTGGGAATGGGCTTTTGTTTATAAATAAAGGTAGCAAAGTACCATTTTCTAATTTGTATCCGAAATTGGTAAAATCAAATGTTTCATATTGGGGATTCAATGCAAGGCATCTGATGTGCACGGAATTTTAGATAGATTAATATTAGTGCCAAAGCAACGAGAAAAAATAATTTGTCTATCCATAGTCCGGAACAACCACTTTTTTTCAACCGTGACCAATAATAAATACATAGTACAAAAAACATAAGCAACACATATTTGGGAGCGTGCGAAATTAACAATTAAAAAACAGGTATAAACAATGAATTTTTTTAAATCTCTATTAACAATATTATTAACGATTGTATAAAGAATTAAAAAATATATATTATTTATGTTTTATTTATTTTTAATATATTTTTCATAGGTTGAAAGTACCCAAATTTGAGGTTTTTGGAACCTGTAAAAATTCATATCTCTAAAAGTATTAAGTTTATTGTGAAAAGTCATAGGACCTTTTTTATTTGTATTTCAAAGAAGAATATAAAAAAAATTTGTCCGGTTGAAAAATAACAATTCCTTGTAATTGTTTAAACAAGTTCGTTTTAAACAATATGGCACCGGGTTGCCCCATGACAACATGCAATTATATCATCAGTAGGGCAATTTGAAGAGGATCACATAAAAAAATTGAGGTGGAATAGTTTTCGGTACTCATGTGCCGATTCCTCCTAGACTATTAAGTACATCAGGTATATTAAGAGTTAGCAAACATTGAGTATCAGTATGGTTATTTGGCATTTTTATTGGTAGTTGTGCGTAATTTTTGTTAAAAATCGTTTTAAGTACCATAGATTCACCTTTAGTAATATATTTTTTGTAACACTGAACTCTGGGAGTTTGCATATTATAAGTGGAGCAGAACCTTGCCCAGCTAGATTTGAATTTTGAGGTATAGAAATCTTATTATATAAAATATTCAGTGGTGACATTGTAATTAGAACTAGAGAAAAATAGTTCAAAAGCTTACTTGTATTTTTTAGGAGACAATGGACTAGGTGGTTGTACTCCTGGAACAGCTGAATCAAGATATACCATTATCCAAGTAAAATATGAGCTTAACACTCCACCCAGAATTGGTAACCAAATATTACTATACCTAGCAACATGTTTCCAACTCGCTGCAAACATTTCTTGTCCATCTTCCGACCATACTTGATAAGATATCAATTTTTCTTCTAAAAATATTCCTTCAAGTGTGATTCCTAAAAATATATAAAGGTTTGTAATTATATACTATTTATTAGCAAACTTACAGTCTTGTCACGTTGGTATGCACATTAAAAGCGTTCCTAATTTAAATATTAATTGACAATAAGCTCTACACTCTACAGTTATGATACGCTAAACCCGTTTTTAAAAATAAGAATCTGACCTACTGTGGCATAACCTTAACCTCATTTTATGTTTTGCTTTATATAATATCAATGTAAAGTGGATACTTACTGTAAGTGGTGAAAAGTTTTACTGTAAATATCAGTACCGAGAAAAACAGTCCATAAGCAGCAATTTTCCACTCAGTCCAAATTGGAAGGTCTTCTTTGAGGTTATCTTTTCGAAAAGCATACGGAGTTGTTGAAGACCGAGCACTTAATCTTTCACGCAACATTTTTTTTAAATTTCGTTATTTCGAAAATGCGAGTTTTTTTATATATTAATAAAAATGTTATGAAGAAAGTGAAAATGTCATACAAAATCAACTTACCTTATTTAAAAATGACGTAACCTGCAGCCAGACGAGAATGACATAGGACACGAGTCAAAGTCAAAAATGATGTAATGGAATAAAGCTAGGACAAACGTGCTTGAAACATATTATTGCTCCAAAGAAACGTGTTTTTAATATACTGTGATAGTACGAGATACGGTATAAGAAAGAAATATATACTCTCATCTATTATTTAATGATGATAAAAACATTCAAAGTTGAAAGTTTTTGAATGACTATAAAGAATAAATACTAGATGTTATATATATATATATATATATATATATATATATATATATATACATATCCTCTATCTAAACACTAAAGAAAATATTGAAATAAAAAAAAATGTGCATATTTGGATGTAATACTAGTGATACACACTGTATTATCAATAATTTTAAAGTTTCAATATACAAATAAATTTTGACATTTCAATTTCGGATGACATTAATGCAGAATATACTTTATAACGATTTGAAAACAAGAATACAGATGTCTCTGTTAGCAAAATTGCAATTATATTAAAAGAATGAAAATCTCTCTTTGTTATAGGAAAACGTAGGTTTGTATTTTGTTAAAAAAAAAATTTTTTGGTAACCAAAGGAGAGGAGAATTATTTATATAAAAGTTTAGGGAGTTGATTTTGATACCCTTACGAGGCAACATCGAAATAAGAGTTGCCTCAAATTTATTTAAAAATATCATAGTAATTCATATGAATATTATCAGATCATCAAATCCTGCATTGTAAAGGCAGTGCGTGTATAATTCGCAACGAATTGCATCGATAAAGTGCGGGTGATTTTCCGATTTCTAAATTATTAATTTAGAAAGTGGTTCTTGAATTCTAAACACGGTTTAGAATACGAACGAGTTAACCAGTACCTAGTTGGTGAGTCCTGTCCAGTTTATTTACATTATTTCTCGAGAATTAATAGGCCTTTATTAAAAATATTTCAAAATTAGATGCATCTTATGGTAATAAATTCGATTGAAATTACAGTAACGTTACTCAAATAAAATTCTACGTCAAGCGAAGATAATTTTGGAATAGACAATTTAAACGGCAATTTGCGTATTTTGACATTGATATACATCAAGTATATAATCAAACATTTTGAACTTTGATAAATTATTTAACGAGTAGATTTATAATTATAGGTTGTCTTAATTTTAAGGTTGGTAGAAAATTCTATCTTTGTTTCTGCGTTTCTAATATTTTTGAAAAGTTCTAATTTTTTTGTAATTTGTTATTTGATAATATATTATATAAATTTGAATTCCAATCACTCTTTGGTACTCATTTCATATTCATTTCTCATTGTATTTGATAATTTTCAGGCTATAGAAATTTTGATATAATAAGTGACATTTGGTTAATTTCCTGACAGTAAAATCATATATGTCATAAGATAATTTAATTGTCTTGTAGTATATTGAACAAACAGTTACTCTAGATTTGGAATAGCGTAATACGTAATTTGGAAAATTCTTTAAAAATTTATAAATTTGAATTATTATTTGAAATCTTTGATCCCTCCTTGAGATAAGAGTGAGTAAGTCGATGGTGTATTGATTAATCTTTCACAATATAAAATTTAATATTCATCTGAGCCGGGCATATTAATTTGACAACCGCTGTCAAAAATTTTAATAGGTTATATTCAGTGATAAAGGCATATTCACAAGAGTGTAGTTACAATCATAAATTGTGACATCAACAAATAAAATTCATATCGTATAAATTCATAAATTAAACTATTAATAAAACATCGAAATATAATAATTTGTCACCCAAACGTGGGGCAAATATTATTAAAGAATATAAAACATAGAATATATTATAATATATATATATATATATATATATATATATATATATATATATATTATAATGAATTAACTATAGTAATATTTGTTTTCATTTCAGATGAACAGCTGATTATGTTATGAAAATAATCTTCGTCTTAGGCAACTTTATTTACATCATTACATTGGTTAGGCAATATCTATATTTTATGTTATCATTGAGGTAATTCCTTTTTTTTTATATTGTTATAGGCTGTTATTTAATATATCTTTATTTGATATGTTGTTTAAATTAAGAAAAGTGTTTCCTTTTTACTTGTCTTCTTAAATTATGTTATTTTCATATATATTTCATACTAGCAACATATTTTTATAATACTAATTCTCTTATTATCTAAGATATCTGGTTCAATATATATATATATATATATATATATATATATATATATATATATATATATTATAATTGTGGATTTATGATATATAATTAATTTTATATTTATATTTAGTTTTGTTATTTTTATATGTAACCTCGGCTAGCTCAAAATTTAATATTTTTTCTTATGTTTATCTAAATTATTTAAATCCTCAGTCGGAAACATGAAACTCCTCCCTTTGAGTTCAGGATGCAATAAACCAATGATTGATGAAATTTATTCATAATCTTACCTTTTTCCTTTGTGATCTCTTGATGACACTAAATCTCTTAAATAAAAAGATTGAAATACGAAGATAATGTGAATTTATTCATGGATGTGATAAGAATAAAAAATTACCAACACTTTAGTGTAAAACTATTTAATAAAATATTTCGAAACTATTGATTTAATTTGAACATTAAAATTTATGAATTTTTGCCACCCTATATAACATGTATTCTTAGCTACAAATTATTCTCACTATTGCGTCGGCGCATAATATCCAAACGCATGCGCTCCTGTAATATAATATGATACGAGGAAAGATTTTCCCACTATAAGAAGCGTCTATTCAGTTAACATGCCACCAGCACGTTGGTAATGGTGAAGTTTTTTAAAAGTTATAAAATTTATACCATCAATTACATATACGTGTGTAATTCGAACATAAACATGTGAGAGTTATGAATATGAAGAAAGTGATAGACAATAGTTAGGCATGCAATAATTAGAAAGAATGTGTGAAAATTATTGGAACATTCATGATGCACGTGATATATCTAATGGATGAAATTACAAAAGGTGAGTACAATAATTTTTAGTGATTAAATATGCAATTATCAATAGACAAATTTATGATGCATCATATTCTAATTGTTTTTTTGGCCTTTTTTAATGCATTATTTGATTCGAACGTTCTAATAATAATTTGATTGTTCACTTTGATATATGTTAAATGGAATTCCAAATAATTTTATTTAAAAAAAACACAGACCTTAGTTTTTGATATCACTGCCGGCTGCAACTCTCATCTTCTAATTCTTGATGATATCTCATAAGAGATATGCACCTTCAGTACTGCTTTATCCTTACACAGGACTAGATACACTTGTTATTAGTTTAATTTTACTTTTTGATGTAAATTTAACGTTTAAGCATTTTTTTTAAACAAAATTTTCACAGAGAGCCATCTCCATCCACACGTCCTCTCTAACAACCCCAAATCGACTTTCTTGTTTTTAAAATCCACAAGCATCTCGGCTTCCCCAATCCATAGCTCACTTATTTGTTATTTTCAACAAAAAATTGTCATTTTCATGTCTTTTAGTTATTAATTTAAAATACTTGAATTTTTTTTTGTTCTGGAGGGTAATCACACTGATTTACTATTATTTCTATTGCACTAAGGAATCTATATTATGTCCTTTTTTCCTTATACAATAGTTAATTTGTTGATAATTATGTTGTTTAGCTATTTTGATAAATGTTTATTTTTACAAAATTTACCACCTACATTAGTAATTTACCTATATGTAATTGATTCTTTTTTTTAATTTTGAATTTTATTCTATAACTATTCTATATAAACTCTTGATTATTTTAGTTTTTTTAATTAAAGTTCTATATACAATAAATAATCAATGATTTTATGTTGGTAATTAAAATTCACTAGGATTCATTACTTCCTGTTTATATTCATTTCCTTTTCATAAGTTTGGGCTGTGTTCCATCTATTTTATGCCATACCGTTTTCAACCCTTTATGAAATTACTGAATAAATGCATGAAATTCTAAACTTTTACTATTAAAACTCATGTGAATAATGTTAAGCTATTATTGGACTGATGATTTTTTAATATTATTTTAGGTTTCAAGATTTAATATGAAATTTCTTACTGCGGAAACTCCTATGGCAGTGTTCAGCACAATGTGAAATTCCTTGACATTGACATCTATTTGGAATTACTTGTACAGATAACATTTAATCTTTAATTAGCTAATATTGTTTTTGGATTTTCTATTCTTTATCCCTTTTTTAAACAATCACATCAATATTCAACCAGATTTATTCATATTTCACTCTTTTTTTTATATTTTTATATTTGACTTGTTATGGATTTTTTTTATAATGGTTGTGTCTACTGACACACCTTCCGTTATAATAGAACCTTGTTGTCATGTTTATTTATTTCAATTTATTTACAAAACTAGATAACTAGTTCAATATATATTTATTCATTACAAATACGTTGCCAAGCTAAATCAAGAGCCAATTATGTTGAACAATAATATGTTTTATTTTATTATTTTGATCAACTTCCTCGATTTGTTATTTATAAAAGTATCAGCTAAGAGTTAACGGTCGTGAAACTTGAAGAATATTATTTACGTGAACATGGAGAATCAGGTACGTGAATGTTTCATATATCAAAACCAGTACCTAATAGAGATGTTGACAGTTGTTACAAATTCATGTGAAGTTTTGTTTCACACATTAAAGACAGTTTTTAGAAACCTAAAATAACATTTTATGTACTTAATTATTCGTCTTAAATTTAATAAAATTATTTTAATTTGCGTTTTTTATTACACATTATCACGTGACTGCGAACACAATCAGAGCGCGAAGACGTCACTGCCCAAACAAGTTGACATATTTCTCATAACCAAGTTAAAAGTATCAACTATTTTTGTTGATACTTTGTTAGAACAACGATAATATTTTTCGTTTTTATCACAATGGAGACTGGATCCATCGAAAGAAATAGTTGTAACTTACCGAAGATTGATTCTATGATGGTGGAAGTTTATTTGCTAGAAACATGGATTTTTGTGCAACGGGGCTTAAACACGTGAGAGTGTTTTTGTAAGTTCCTATAATTGTGCATCGATATACTTTATTACAAATGAGTGGGACACTTTACTCATTTTGTATACTATTTTATCATATTTAGAACTACTTACTTATCGACGAAATATAATTTAGAATTAGCTCTGTAAACAAACAAACTACTAATGAATAATTGACTTTTTATTTGTGCCACTTAACCAAAAATATGTAAAATGACTTTAAATTTATATTTGTAGTTTATCAGAGGTTACAACTGTTAAAGTGATCTTCACAAAAATAACTGTTAGTTCGGTCCTGGCAAATTGAGCACCGGTTGTGTTTAATATCAGCTCCGATAATTCATAAAATTAGTTAAATTCAGTGCGAAATAATTTAGTTACAGTGTCTAGTATTCAAGATCTAAGCATCTTCTGTATTACTACGGAATCTGTGAGTTTTTAATTAATTCTCTATATTAAAATTGTCATAGACATACTTTTAACAACAAGTTATATCAACATTCACAATCCAGTATAATCAAAAACTCATTAGTAGTTTATATTTCTACACATTAGACAGAGCCGTAGTTAGAACACCAATGAAACACAGCTACCAAAATGGATGAATCGGTGAATGAGAGTGTCCCTGATAGAGGGGGCACTCAACCTCAAATTAAACGCAACAGTAACAAACTCACCAAAATTTCCAAGCAAAAAACAAGCAATAGTTTTTCCTTCACTTGATAACATAAAATTGGAGGAATACCTCATTTCTTTAGGGAATATCATTGAACCATAAAATATAATCTTCTCTTCCAGAATCTCCAATAACCGCATTTGCATTTATTTGGCAAATGAAAATTTAGTTGATTCATTTATGAATAGCAATGATGGCGCAAAAAATCTTGGACAAACTATGATTAAGGCTCGGCAATTAATAACACCTGCGGAAAGATTACTACTGTCAAATGTATGTCCATCTATACCAAATATACTATTAGAAAATGAATTAACACGAATTGGCATTAAAATAATGTCGCAGATTACGTTTCTTCGCATCGGTACTTCACACCCACAATTCAAGCACATTCTAAATTTTCGTAGGCATACCAAACATTTCACCTGTAGACCAGAACCAGATTCAAATCCCAGATTTTATTACTATGAATTACGAAGGAACCTCTTATCGAATATTTATCTCCCTCGACGACTATACATGTTACAATTGTAAGCAGAAAGGGCATGTTGTAACAGAATGTACGCTCACTAATACACAGTCACAAGTACTACCAACAAACCTAACAGCAACCACATCAACAGATTTACCACCTGCTCATGTAACCGCACCAACACCACAACAATCAACGGTTTCAGAAACACATATACCAGCAGCAACTCTCTATCCCATTTCTTCTACACCAACATCAATACTGTAGTCCGAAAACCTGACATCTGATTCATCTCTAGAAGAAACCAATAAAAACTCAATTATTTCTGACACCACTTCTAGAACTGAGCCACAAAGTTCACATTCTATTAAAATAAATACAGCTACATCCTTATCCTATAACAAAACCAAACAATCCTTGTCTGAAACTCCTTCTCCTGTTGAACAAACCATCGACATTAATTTCACGGAGCCCAAAATAACAAAACTCCAAAAAATAGCAAAAATTAACGTTCAAACACTAACTACAGTAAATATCGGAAAACAAATGGAATCAACAAAGACATTTTTTGAAACGACAGACAAACATGTGCTTACCTACAAACAATTGTGCGATTTTTTCGAAAATGTGCATGGTTCACCGGACCCACTAAGCGTAGCCAAGTTATATACAGAAGATATTAATGGCCTCATTGATCAATTACACAGTATGTATCCCTACTTCACAGATAAAAAATGAAAAGTAAATGTACCAGGATTTCTAAAAAAATGATATCTCAATTAAGTCAAGAATCTAGTAATCAAGAGGATAGCGAATCGTCTGTATCATCAATACCTTTGTGCTCGACCTCAAGAATTTCAAATACCTATTAAATTCACGACTATATTACAATGGAATCTAAACGGGTTATACGCCCATTTAGAAATGTTAAAAATTTTACTAGCTGAACAGCCCCCTTCAATAATATGTCTTCAGGAGACACGTTTCTCTAATAAGATCTACCACATGAATAATTACTCTTGCTTTTATAAAAATAGAGCAAACCAGTCTATTGCAAGCGGAGGCGTGGCTATTTACGTGAAAAATTCTATAGACGCAGTACCCATACAATTAAAAACGAACCTCGAGGCTGTCGCTGTCTGCATCGATGGACCAACGAAATTATCTTTATGTAATATTTATTGTCCTCCAAACACTTCACCCAGTTTGCAGGAGATTGAAGATTTATTAACTCAACTCCCACTTCCAAGACTTATAGTTGGCGACTTCAATGCCCATAATAATATTAGGGGATCAAAAAGCAACTCCCAATTAGGAAATACACTGGAACAAATAATTAACCAAAAAAATATAAATCTTATGAATAATGGTCGACCAACCAGATTTAATACGGCCACTGGCGCAGAATCGGCGATAGATCTCTCCCTTTGTGATCCTACTTTATCACTGATATTCAACTGGGATGTCCTGCAAGATCTTTACGATAGCGATCATTACCCTATCATTATTTATGGCAGCTCAGCAAATGAAGTCCCACCTCCGGAAAAATGGAACTTTAACTTAGCCAATTGGGACTACTTCAATAATCTAATACTGAACAAACTCAGCGACAATTGTATTAGTGATATTCTGAGCTCAGATGTAGATGGGATGGTAGAAAAGCTCTCCGACATTATCATAACTGCTGCAGAACTTGCTATCGGAAGAACTAGAATTATCAAAAAACATCCAGCTGTTCCTTGGTGGAATAATCAATGTGCAGAAGCAACAAAGAACTACAAAAAAGCATTTAATAAATACAAGAAAATTAAGTCTCAGGAAAATTGAATCCAATTTAAACGCTTAAGAGCCCAAGCTCGATTAACGATAAAAAAAGCAAACGGGATTCTTGGAAACAGTTTATATCCAGTATTAACAATTCTACCCCATCCAAAATAGTGTCGAACAATATTAAAAAGATTTCTGGAGTGAACTACCAGTCCCACATAAATGTCCTAAAATATCAAAATAACACCGTCACTACTACTGAACAAATCTGTGAAACCCTCGCAAGATCATTTGAGAAATATTCTAGCGATAGCAACTACACAAACAAGTTTTTAAACTTCAAACGTATACAGGAACAAACCTACGTAGAACTAGAAGAAAATTCTCATGAACCAGTCAACAAACCAATAACAATGCAGGAATTAAATCACGCAATACACTCATCAAAAGAAACAGCAGCTGGACCAGATAATATTCCAATAACATTCCTCAAAAGACTCCCAAGTCTAGCCAAGGAACTGCTACTACATATTTACAATAGGATATGGACAAACAATACCTTTCCTCAGATTTGGCTTAAATCTATTGTTATTCCCATGCATAAACATGGTAAACCCAAAACACTCACTAGCTCTTACAGACCAATCGCGCTCACATGTGCAATGGGTAAGATTTTAGACAAAATCATCAATGACAGATTAATGTGGACTTTGGAAAGTCGAAATCTTCTTATTCCTGAACAAAGCGGCTTCAGAAAACGAAGATCAGCAATTGATAACTTAGTAGATCTAGAATCAGAAATACATGAAGCCTTTGCTAATAAACAATATGTGTTAGCAATTTTCATTGGTATATCGAAAGCCTATGATACCGTTTGGCGTCACAAGATTATAAAAACATTAGAAAGCTGGTCCATAAGAGGAAATATTTTAAAATTTGTTTGCAACTTTTTGAAAAATCGCGTTTTTACGGTCAGAGCTAATGGCACATATTCGCCTTTAAAAACCCAAACAAATGGGATACCACAGGGATGCTCCTTAAGTGTAACTCTATTTCTAATAGCTATAAATGATATAATCCAAAACTGTAATTCGAATATTAAAGCTAGGCTATATGCAGATGACTTAGTAATATACTCGAGAGAACGGAACATAGCTTCATTGTATAACCAACTACAATATTTTCTAGTTCAGTTAGAAAATTGGTCAGAAACTTCAGGACTACAATTTTCAGCACAAAAAACCAAAAGTTTGTTATTCACTAAACGCAACCCGGATATAGTACTTCCAAATCTGAAATTGTTTGAGGAATCTATTTCATATGTGGATGGAATTGAGTTCCTGGGAATGTTTTTCGATCAAGGTCTCAACTGGAAGAAACACATTCAAAATTTGAAACTTAAATGCCAAAAAGACCTAAATCTCATGCGATCAATATCCTCAAAAATGTGGGGAGCAGATAGCACAACGCTAATCACAATATACAGATCCATCATTAGATCAAAATTAGATTATGGTGCCATCATCTATAATTCCGCTAAAAGGCACATAATAAAACAATTGGACACTATTCAAAACAATGCCGTTAGAATTGCCTTAGGAGCATTTTGCACAAGCCCGGTTGACAGTATTCTATGTGAACTAGGTGAACCAGATTTATACCGAAGACGAATGTACCTAACTCTCAGCTATGCGGCATCTGTCGCAGCGATCCCGGAAAAACTCGTCTATCGAAACGTATTTGCAAATCGTTTCAGAAACATGTTTCAACTGCATCCGAGACTTTATCCCCCATACCATGAAAGACTATACTCTTACCAAAGCAAACTAAACATATCCTTACCTCTCCCTTACAACCTCTGCTACAAACCATCATTCCCTCCCTGGTGTTTCATCTCCCCAAGTTGTGACTCTAGTATGACTGAATTCAGTAAATCTACAATGAACCGCTCAACGATTAGGAAATTCTTCCAAAATAAAATAAGCAATTACCAAAGCTACAAACATATATATACCGACGGTTCAAAAACTGAAGAAGGTGTGGATGCATCCATGGTTCTGGAGAATATACAACACTCATTTACACTAGCGCCGACTAATTCCGTGTTTTCTGCCGAATTATATGCTATTTGGAAAGCAGTAGAATATGCGAATATAGAAAAAATAAACAAAACCTTAATATTAACCGACTCCTTGAGCTCTCTCACAGCCATACAACAGTTCGAACATTTACATCCAATTGTCTCGTATATAAAAAATGAACTTTTCACGGCTAATAACGCCAAAGGGACAATTGAATTTATGTGGATCCCAGCACATGTGGGCATCGCACAAAACGAAAAAGCAGATGACCTAGCTAAAAGCGCTACCTCCCAAAATGCCGAGATTGAGAATAAGACACCTCTTGCAGATCTCAAGCAATTTTACAAAAACATTATTACCTCCGACTGGCAAATATACTGGAATAATTCATCATCCAAACTCTCTGAAGTAAAAACATCAGTGAAAAAATGGAATAATATCCCAGCGAACCGACGGCATCAAGTGATCTTAACCAGATTAAGAATTGGACATACATTCGCCACTCATTCACACATCATCACAAGAACAAACCAACCTGTATGTGAATCGTGTCAAAAGAATCTATCAGTAAAACATTTTCTTGTGGAGTGTCCGTCTCTCAAGCCCGTGAGAACACAGTGGTCAATAGAATCTAACCTAAAGGTGGTCTTAGGGGAACAGTGTAACGTTGAAAACTTGTGCGCATACCTTAAAACGATTAACTTACTTGACAAAATTTAAGAAATAATTGGAAATGTAAATTGTACATAACTGTATTGTGTATGTATCTATATATTTGTATATATGTATATGTAATGTATATGTATTGCATCGTTGAATAAATACAGCAGTCGCTAATAACCCTCTGGGTGGATGCGACTTTAAACAATAAAAAAAAATAACTGTTATAGTTGGTGCAAAACATATAGTGTAGCAATGTAATGGTATGCCCCCTTGTTGTTGCGGAGCTAGACTCTGAAAGGTATTCATATTTTGTTTACTTTTACCAATACGTATATTGTATTTGATGTTACGTAATTGTTGAAAGGGCGTTCGGTTTAATGAGCAACTTACATATCTTCCGAAAAAAATATATGTTATTCTACATCGTACATCATTCATTTCTTTGCAATTAGGGGAATCAATTACGAATATTTCACTCGGTAATAAATAAAACATGAAATGGGATTCAAATTTGGATGTAAACGCGCGCGCTTCTCCGCGGCCATCTTATGACGTCAGATGGTCGTATGTGTCACAAGACAAGAGAAAGTAATATTTTGTCTATGATTAATCTAACAGAATACAAATAAACTTATTCACTTATAATTTTGTGGAAATGCAAGCCATTCAACTCCTTGTTAGCTATCGAGGAACTCGTATCGTATTTTTTATTCGATAAAATCTTGAAACAGAATCCCGCAGCTATCTAAAAGACACAACAATAGGACTTTCATCTTTTTGCAACTCTATAGCGGGAAACTAAAGTATAAAAAGGTCCGCAAAAATCGATTGCAGTATGTAAAAAGCATTTCAACTGCGAAACTCTTTGTAAAGGTAAATCGGACATTGGTTGAACATAAGCTCTCGGATTTAGACGAAAGCACTTTCAGCAATAAGATAAATTATGTTCAATTGCTCTTCTGGCTGAATGTATCCAATATCTTTGAAGTAGCAAAAAACTAAGTGTTTTGAATCCAGGATGAAGAAATTTGTTAAGTGTATACTCAATCACAAGGATGGTAAAGCGGTGTAAAAGAGAAGGCTGTTTTTCATCGTATGTTAACTGAGAATATTTGAGGCGTCTGCCCAATCTGACGAAACCTCTTGAATCCAGAAACATTGAAGGTTTTCGATGAGGTTCTGGAAAAAGTCGATTATGTTGTAATTTATCAATAATATGAGAACATTCTTGGTACTGAACATGTTTTATAAGTACACAAACCGCGTTCTCCATTTCAGCAGGTGAAGGATATATCGAAGTATAAGTAACCCATTTTGATATAGGAAGGCATTTAAGTAAATAAGAAATAATTCTTTGAATTTTTTGTAAGCTAGAAATATTATTAAGCAGTGTATCTAAGACATTTTCTATAACGACAGTGTTAACAACAACTAATTTGCGTTCCTCTTGTAAAATTTTCAATTTATTGTCCGCGCTAGGATCAATTACTTCGATCGGCCATTCTGATGCAGGCAATCGTAAAAAAGGTGGCGAATTCCACCAAAGCTCACAGTCTAAAAGCTTCTTAGGCGGAACTTCTCTATTAGCCACATCCGCTGATATAAGTTCGGAACGAATGTGATGCCAAATTTCAGAACCTAAATTTTCCTGTATATGGTTTACTCTGTTGGCAACAAAAACCTTCCAACGATGTGGTGAAGAAGCTATCAAATCTAAAACTACCTGAGAATCTTACCAAGCAATTATTTGGTCAAAAGTAAAAAAATGGAAAGTAGATGTTAATGACTGAATTGAATCTACAAGAAGAATCGCATCGCAAACCTCAAGTCGCAGTAGAGAAACTGTTTTTAGTGGTGCAACTCTTAGAGTAACCAATTAAACTTGCATCGCAAATCCATGTAATTGGCAATTATCTGGAACTACTCGTATTAGCAGCTGAAGCATACAAAGCTCAGGAAAGTTCTGATCTAAATTGATTCCAAGTATCAACAATATACTTGTCAGGAAGACTGTCCCAATCTAAATCCTTACAGATTCGCAAGCGCTGCATAATATGTTTTATCTACGACTATTCATTTTATTAAGCAATATAGGTTATATTTTGCAGATTTGTCAAAAAAATTTCAATTTGCAAAAAAATTATTTAAAAATAGAAATTCTCACAATGAATAAATTAACATTAACTTAAGTACCTACATAAGGCAAGTAATAATTTTTATTAGTAACTATTTATTTATAAAATTAATTCTAACTAGACATTTGCTAAAATTCATGGTTGCAGGTTTATTTGCAGTTTCAATATTAATATCGGTGCTTCCATTGGTAGCGAAGAATTAATAGCAAAATTGCTGACTCGATCAGCAGACGTGGATGGACATGAATCGACATTCGAAATACTGCTAAAATTTGGATTGATTTGGTGCAAAATTTTATTGGCGGCTTCCATTTTATTTTTCTTAGAGTCAGCAATATAGCCTTCAGCTACAGAGGCTTATTTCCAGCCCCCGTGACGTTTTAGAGCTGAAATATTCGCCCCTTCATCGGCATACAAAGTGGCAAAAAATCGCCCTCTATATATTGACATTACATTCCCGTCTATATGTACGAATAACTACTGCCATACTTAAATCATCTAGTCTGTGGCTCTTCTAGCGTCATTAAATTAGGAAAACGTACGTCTTAACTTAATGAGGTGTTCGTTTTTTTTCGCTTCTCGTTCGTTCACACCGAACCTTGATCTGAAGTCGTTTATTTTCATTTTTCAAACCAGTAATATTCAGTCCGTGTGGTGTAGCGAGGTAAATTAGAACTTGGTAAATAAAAATAAAACATCGATTTTTTATCGTGTTGACTCACCTTTCCGACCCGCGTTAATTGAAATGCAGTGCTGGTGATTAAGAAAGACAACAAAGAGAAGTAATAGATCATGGCAACCCAGAAAGAAATTGGCGTAGGCGATTTCGTCCTCATGGACAAAATTGACCTGGAAAACTTCATGACAAATCTTGAACTAAGGTTAGTACGGCTCTTGTACTTGTATACTTGCCCACTAAAAGAACTACCGTTGAATTCGATAATAGGGTCAGTCCCAGGTGCGTGACAGGTGAATAAATAACAATATAAACATTAACCAGTAAAAATAATTACTTTATAAAACATACTTAGTTTTTAAAGAATGTTAAAGTGCCGTATTTATTTTAATCGTATTTATTTACTCATGCAGATTTATCTTTTAAAAACCGGATGGATTATTTTTTAGACGAGCAGAAAGCCGGTTTTTTTGTTTATAAATGGATATACCTGGAACGAACCCTCAGAAATTCGCAAAATTTTACTGTTTATCCATAATATATATTTGAGAGTAAATAAAAAAGATTATCAACAGTAGGCCTTATTAGAAATCTTCTTGAAAAAATTAATAATTGCAAATATATTTCTGGGTATTACAACAATAGAATGATTTAAAGTTAACTGATGATTTTTTGGTTTCCATGCCAATGACGACTTTATAAAAATTGTGTGGAAATTACCATGCTTGTAGATTATTTTTGAGTGTACCTATGCAGCTTTTTTGGTGATCTTTCTCAATAGAGTATTTTAATGGTATTTACCCATAGATATACAGGGTAATTAATTACTAGTTGGAAATAATTTAACAGTTGAATCCTGACTTTAAATTATGAAGATTTAACCCAAAACACCTAAATAAAATGTACCTGCTTACTGAGTTACTGTAAGTTTTGTTTAAAAATTTAGAAACGATTTGTGCCTAGTACTTTAAACCTATTTTTTCTACAACTGCTATGAAAAGTAGCATATTTCTCATAGCTTACTTAATTTCAAAACCATATAGGTATTGCTCACACTGTTTCCCCTTCAGGCCTGGGTTGGCGGTGTGTTGGATGGTTTAGTGCGCGTTGACTGTGAAATTGAATTGGGGATTGAAAAAGTGTCTAGAATTTTTTTTTTAAAGTGACTAGGAAAGATTTTTTAAAAGTGTATGGAATTGAGAGTATTTGGTTGGGTTTTTCGCTAGAAAGTACCTAACTGGAAGGTTGTTTTATGTTGGGGTGTGTCGGGGGTTGATGTTTGGAAGCGGCGAAGCTCAAAAGTGTGCGGAAGTGTGTGACAAAAAGTGTCTAGGATGTGAGCGTTAT
This sequence comes from Galeruca laticollis, assembly GCA_963921935.1. Classification (NCBI taxonomy): domain Eukaryota; kingdom Metazoa; phylum Arthropoda; class Insecta; order Coleoptera; family Chrysomelidae; genus Galeruca; species Galeruca laticollis. The sequence goes on along the minus strand of OY998179.1, from coordinate 149,533,182 downwards.
TGTAGAAGACGAACCATGTATCGCTACCGATACATATATATGCGTTGGGCTGGCTAGGTGTCAGAAATTATTTGATGAAAAATGGGTGTTATTTACTGAATTTGAAATGTCTCCGAAATTTTTAGAGGGAAATATTATGAAATATTGAAGATTTGTGATTTTATTGGTTTTTAGGATTTTTACTAAGAAAAGTGTATAGGAGACATTTTCCAAAAGTGTATCGAATTGGGTGGTTTGTTGAAATTGGATGTAAGTTGCGGTGACGTGCCTTTGGTGGTTTGGGAACGTTTGTGGTGGTCGGCGTATAATAATCTTAAATATGGCGGGTACAGCTGCGGCTGCATTTATTCCCTGTCGACGGTCTTCTGCCCATTTGGCTTGTGAATAAACTCACAGAGTTTGCAAGAAAACCGCAGGAAAACCTGGAACACCGACGTGGGTGATGTGGGACGGCTGGAAAGTACAGGGTTTGTCCAAAGTGTTGAACAAATTATTGAAGTTGTGGACTTGAGAGTTTTTGGGTAGAGTGATTATGTTAGAAATAGTGCTTTTTGAGTGCTAAGTGAGAAATGTTGGATGAGAGTTAGTTAATGGTTTGAAAAATAATGTGAGATTTTTTTCGAATTATCGAATTAAAATTGGGGATTCGTCTAGATAGTTAATGTATTCGTCGGGGAGGTCGTCGTAAGCCGTGGCTAGCAAGCGTAGAGGAGGAAATGGGAGCTTCCTCTTGGGTTTTCTACCGAGGGGCCGTCTGTTGGCGATCCACGGTGTAAGTAGGGTATTTGTCGAGATTTCATTGTCCGATTCGATAGTACGACTAACATATCGGGCTTGTAAACTATTGAGACGTAGAGGAATTGGCTCGATGTCGGTATTGACATAGATTGTGTTGCTGGGTGAGTAAGGTGCCTTGTATTGGCAGTATCTAACGATTGACTGCTCACATGTTCGGAGTGTTTTAACGAGATGGTCGGGAAGGGTGCAATAGACGTTTGGTCTATAGTCGATTATGGGACGGATATATGTCTTATACGTATGAAGTAAGGTGGTGGGGTGAGTGCGTCTGAAGCTGCCGCCAAGCGCCTTGAGAAGATTAACTCGACGTCAGACTTTATTCAAAGTGTCCATGAGGTCGGCCATCAAGTTGAGAGTGTGAGTGAATCTCACTCCCAAATAAACGACTTCCCTGCGGATTTCGAGTCGATCTCCCCAGAGCACGAGGCGGAAGTTTGTGGGTAGAAGTCATTCGCTCGAGGTGTCAGGGTGTTTGGGCTTGGGTTTTTTTGAGGGTTGAGAGTCACCTGCCATCTCCTGCACCAATTATAAAATTGAGTCAGTAGATTTTGGGATCGAATGTTGAGAGAGCGAATATCGGTGGCGGAAATGATTAGTGCGGTGTCATCCGCATATAGTTGGATGTTATCCTGTGGGTGTCGTGGAATTGGTGTATCATACGTATAAATTAATGGGGCGAGTATCGAGCCCTGCGGAATGCCAGTCTGGGGTGTAAAAGAGTCGGATATGCTGTAACCAACTTTGACGCTGATCGATCGGTCAGTGAGATAGGAATATAGAAGTTTTATGATTTGGTTTGGCAATCGGATGCTTAGTAGCTTTCTCACTAGTCCGGCATGCCAGACTTGATCGAATGCTTTTTGAATGTCCATGATAATGGCGGCGGAATAGCGTCGTTGATTTAAAGCACAGGTGACGATGGTTTGAAGGTTGGTGGTGGCGTTCTGACAAAAGTGGCCTGGCCTGAATCCCAACTATCTTGTTTTCAGTACAGAAGTCCCAGATTCTTTCTTTCAACAATCGTTCAAAGACTTTACCTAGGACGCTGATTAATGAGATGGGCCAGTAAGATTCAGGCTTTGTGGGGTCTTTGCCGGATTTGGGGATGAGAACTACGTTGGCTGATTTCCAACAACGAGGGAAGTAAGAAAATGCCAGACAGGCGTTCAGCGGGGCACAGAGCGGAGAAAAAAATCTCTTCTGGCAGGTTTTTTAGTGCCTGTCTCGAGATTCCGTCGTGCCCTGGGGCACTGTTTTTCCCCGCTCGGCACGCCTGCCGAACTCCTTCGATTGTGAAGGGTGTAAGAAGTGGACAATTCTCATTTAGTGGAATATGAACGTGTGGGCTTCGTGTTATATTGCGTGTGAGGAGGTCTGCTTCGATGGCAAAGCCCCGAAGAAATCTTGGATTGTCAGGTGGTGAAAAGACAGTTTGTAGGTTATTTTTGAAGGTGGCTTTGTCTTCGGAGGTGTAGATCTTCTGTCCTTGCACTTCGAGGTGTGATTCCACCTTGCTCTTGAAGCCGACGAGGCGGTGGACTTTTTGCCAAAACACGCGCCCTTGTCTGAAGTCCAGTCCGGCTGTTTCGGCCTTCCATTTTCTCTGCTTTTCAGCATTGATTTCGTACCGAACCTGGGCGTTTAGACGGTTCCATTGGGTCTTGACAGCGGGGTCTCGAGTGCGGACGTATAACCTGTATAACTGTCTTTTCTGACGAATTTTGTTCAGAATTCTTTTCGGGCAGGCATGGAAGTTGGTATTTACGGTTGTGAGAGGAACGGCGATGTCTTGTGCATCGATTAAGAGAGATTGGAATTCTTCTGCGTGATTATCTATGTCATCAGTACTCTGATGAATGACGGGTTGTGGTAAATTAGTTGAGACGTGGTTTGCGATGGAATTCCAATCGGCTTTTTTGAAATCGCGAAATGTAAAATTTGTTGACGATGGTGGTATTGGATTATGTGGGCACTTTGCCCACACTACATACATTTATATGGAGAATCCAGTAGGGGATCCTCGATGCCCAGCCAATTTCAGAAACTTATACTCGATGCCCAGCCGTTTTCGGTGGGTGGTCCTCGATGCTTAGACTTTTTCTACAAAACTAACTACTTGTATTCTTTAAATTTGTGCAGTTGTAGAAAAAGTATAGTGTGCAACATGTGGGAAAAGTACTTTTCCCACTTGTTGCACAATATACTATTTTCTCATAACAATAAAGTCAATATTTCTCGAGATATTTTTAGTTAACATGAAGCTGCACAATTTTTTAGTTTTGATGTCTAAAATAACTATGTCGATGTTTATAATCCGTATTAACGATAAAGATATTGAAATTTATTAACAAAAATAAAATAGATCTTCTAACTTTAAAACAAATAAACTGATCTTTATTTTTAATTACAATCAGATAAGTGGCATATTTGGTGAATAATTTTCAATATCATTTGTTTTGTGTACCTAGTTGACTCTAGTCTGAATTAATTGTTTCGATCTAGTGGGGTGCTACCATAGCTGTTAGTTGTTGCTAATGTGAATTGAAATTGTGATTTGTGATTGTTTTAAAATTTAAAGTCGGTTAAGTGACGCAACAATTTTACTAATCTTGAAAAGCGAGACGTTCTTTGTGTTTATGTAAACGAAAACTATTCTGTTTTGCTGCTGCTCGCAGATATCAACAAATGTATCCAATCCGCAAACTTTCGGAAATATTTTTCGTCGATTAGGAGAAACTGGACAATTTGGGAGTAACAGTGGTATGGGACGGTCGATAATAATAACTGTGGATCAGGAGGATGAAATTTTAGTGCGAGTTGCTAATAATCCGGAACTAAACACTCGGCGTTTAGCAGCAATGACTGGAATAAGCCAATCTTCAGTTTTGCGAATTTAAAAAAAAAGGAAAATTTACGACCTTACCATTTTACACCGGTACAAAATTTATTGCCTAGGGATTATCCTTTAACCTTCCAGTACTCGCGCCCCATGCCAGAATACCTGAAATCGAGCTGGGTCTACGAGACCCGTAAGTTTTATATTATTTTTTCAGTACGTTTTTTTAACCTCAATTTTTGGTTAAACTTAATGTTTGGTTTCTGTAGAGCAGGGTGATCAGGATTAATAACGTTTTTATCGCGTTAATTAAAAATAACTTTATTTTCGAAAAAAGGTAGCAATTATGGAACAAAAATATTAAAATGAAAAATCAAACTAATTTTACCAAAATCGAGAATTATCAATATGAAACGTTTTCTTCAAGCTTAGCATATTTTGTTTTAGTATATTTCATTGGTAATTTCGTTAATTCCGATTCACACATACAGGGCAGAGAGTATTCGCATGTGTTAGGCAAATAAATTCCGTGCAGATTTGATACCTGTATTTTTTGCTGTCCTGACAAAAGTCGCATCTTTTTCTCATACCAGCCATTTCTAGAACTTCTACGACGTCTAAGAAACTTGTACCAGCCACTTATTGTCTTCTTTGACGTACCTCTCGGGCAGTGGCGCATTCAGAGCTTGAGTGGGGGGCGTTGGGGGGTAGAGGCAATATTTAAGTAAAACTTTAAATAAATTTATGATAAAAAGTATTGTGTCTGTGACAAAGAACTTGGATAAATAAGGATGTGATCTTCTTTGAAAATATGTCGGAAATGGAGCCAGAATAATAATAAATAAACTTTCTTCACCATAATTTTCCTTACATTTATAGATATAATTGATTTTTTTCTAAAAAGAGCATAGCTTTTACATGTATACCTATACTGATTGTGTATCGAAAGATTACACACGGTGAGGTGTTTAAGAAACCGGCAACCTCCCGACATTGAGCGCTCAAGTCTCGTTGCTGTGCTGCTGCTGTTTCTTGCAATAGACCTTTTCATCACAATTATTTTTTGTGCGCATGCGTGCAGTTCAGCCGTCTTTTTCGTACTGTTTTGTAAATAAGCATGTTAAATTACCTGGGTACAAATAGTTAAAATCACCAAACATTAAACAAATAATACTTATTGAAAATAAAATTAAGAGAAAATTAAAGTAATGAGTGTCTTAATTAAAAACTAAATTTTTCATGTCGACTTTATTATCTGTATGAAGAGGAAAAATAAAACAGTGTTATTGTGGAGTGTGTAAGTGAGAGTGATTCATAAATTATTTGAAACCAATGTATAATATATATTATTTTTTGAATTTCCGTGAATACACGCGGAATCTTATGATTAGAAGTATAATATGTTTAAATCAGAATTTAATATTATTAATAATACTCATTATCAACCCAGGTGTTAATTTTAGAGTGTTTCTACATGTCCTAACAATAAATTATGGTTAGTAGGATAAAATTATTTACCTAATGTTATCTAGATTATTATTTACATAATTTCATTTAGATAATAGATTGTATTGACAGATAACCTCTCAACTAGCAGACTTATTTTGCCTTTTTGAGAACGCCCATAACACTTTAAACACATTTTATTCGTTTGCTTCAACTGATTTCTCAACAAGTACCGCACATCAATAATTTGTATTTATGATGGATTTGTTTGTGGAGATAATATTGCATTCTCAGCTATTATTGTACAAAAGAGTACGAAACTTTTAAACTCCCGCTCTTTCCAAATGGCGGCTGTGCTTGCGCTTGTCATGTGATGAAAAGTACTATTTATGCTGCCTAATGAGTAATCTCGATACATAATCTGTATATAAATAAATACATATTTTAAAACATTAAAGAAATAACAAAAAACACAGTAAACCAATAAAAAGGCACCTTTTGTAAGACATTAAAAATAAACACATGTTAAGGCAAAAAAGAAAAAAAAAATATTTTCATGAGCAAAACATACTCGGGCCAGAAAACATAAAATTTTAAAAAATTAAGTGAAATCTAGTCGTCTTTTTTTATTATTAGCAAATCTATTTATGACATGGTCTATATTTACTTGAATGTTTCTGTGTATAAACAGAAGTGATAGACCAACTAATCTATCCTGACCCATTGTTGAACGAAGCCAGGTTTTAAGGCGCCGTAGAGAGGAGAAACTTCTTTCAGCTGAGGCTCTACTAACGGGTAGAGTAACCAAAACTTGTAGGCATTTTTTTATCATAGGAAAGATATTTTCATCGCAGGACGAATATAAACCTATACCATCTGTATCGCTTCTTTTTACGTTTTTCCAAATACTAAAAAAACTAACGGGGCATTTACCAGAATAACAAAATAACTTAAATTTGTAAATGAAGTTCCAAATTATTTATTTTTATTATATTACTTGCGAAAAATTGAAATTACTTTCAGAATTACCAAAATAATTTTTACGTAGGTATCAAGAAAGCATTTATTATTTTGGTCTAATTTCGTATTATCAGTTTAGATGACATACCTAACTTATCTCTCTACAGAGGAAAAGGAAGTTAATACGGTATATGATTGTATATATCTATTATTATACATATATGTTTCAGTATCTTTTACGTGAAACTATCTATACAGGGTGCTTCATTATGAATTATCCATATAGTAACTGAAGAAACCTTAGCACGAAATATGAAGATTTAAGCCAAAACGCTTAAATAAAATATTCCTCCTAACCGAGATATAGGGTGTTTTATTTTAAATATTCTAAATGATTTTAGCCCATAGTTTTGACACCTTCCAATATTTTTTGTTCATACTTGGCAAATAGTTTACACATGTTAGGATACTTTAAACAGAGGTAAAAGATAGTTTTCCTCTATTACCAGAGGCGTGCGGTAGGGATGGATACTTACTTTTATCCCCCTACAGTCTACGCCACTGCCGTAATAATAGTTTTATCATTTTTTTTTTAATTCTTCTTTACGTAAATATCGTCCTCTTGTCTCAATGCGATAGAGTTATTTGCATTTATACGTAATGTTTAAAATATCCAATTTTGTTTTATTGCTTATTCCACATGAGTGTCGATAATAATTTAACCACGTTGATGATAAAATTTGTTAATTCTAATCGTAAATTCACATGAGTCAATAACTATTTCACTAAATAAATAAAATGTATTAAGTAGTTTCAGTAAATTCCATTTCAAATGATTTTTTCATATTAACGTTTATCAATTTTAAATTTATGAAATTTCAGAAATATGATTTTAATTATCAAATACTAATACATAGAAGGTCGTTTATCTTATGTATTCATCATGTTATTTCATAATCAGGGCCGGATTAAGACATTAGAGCGCCCTAGGCTGACATCAGTTTGGCGCCTCTAAACTAGAAAAGTAAAAATATAAATACAAGTAAAATAAAACGCGTTTCGCAAAATATATATGTATTTGTGAAAATGTACAAATCGATTATTTAAAGGTGGATTTTACGACACTTAATACTTGAAAAATTTTGTATGATATCGTCAAAATTTCTTTTTTTTAGTGCCTCACATTCTATACATAATATTGAGAGGTCAGTAGTTTTATCGTCTGTTAAAGAATTTCTTAAGTAATTTTTTACTCGTTTTAACACGGAGAAGGACCTTTCGCCTGTTCAATTCGTCACTGGAAGACACAGATATATTCTTAAAATAATGTCCATGTTGGGAAACGTACAAATTAAATTTCTGCTGCTGAGTGTTTGCAGCCATGACATAGTTTTTGATGTTTTTTTCTCAGAGTTAGGTGAGTCCAGAGTTTGAATAAAATATTTGAATTGTACACATTCATTTTCAAAATTACAATCCAAATCTCTAGTATAAATTCCTTGAAGATGTCTGCACTTTTCTTTTATTATATTGTCTTCAGCGTTTTCTAAGTTTGTAAGAAAACCAAAAGATCCATTGATTTCATCGTACGAATTTCTTCGCTTCTCGAATTCTCATACTATATTGTCTACAACCACGTAGAACATATTTACTTCCATATCTGTCCTACCATCAAAAGTAGTTTCTCCAACATCACTCTCTCCTAGCAAACATTTCCTTTTTTTCTTCCTTTTCGAATCCAACGTATAGGTACTACATTTTGTTAACAATTTACCGCTTTCCTCGTATTTGTTATAAGGTGTTCACATATCCGTAACAAAGTGAATTAATGATTTATTGTTTTGAACGGCTGTCACTGTATCCATACTTTGCTTTTCCAAAGACTGGCTTGTTTTGTGGGATTGAATTAAAATATCTCTCCAGAAAGAGAGAATAATACCAGTCTCCAAGCTTAACATTTTTCCCCTCAGCTTTTGTTTTAGGTGTTTGCGAGATATCATTCACAATAAAATTCAAAGCTTCTTTTAAAGCATTGTAACTGTCATAAAGAGCGGTGCAGTATCAACTCAAGCTGACCATCTAGTAGCTGAAAGTTTTTTAGTCACATGTAGTACTGACCCACTCACAGTTCTGTTACGTGTTAAACATTGTTTCATTATTTCCCACCTATAGGTTGATGCTGAAAATAAAGTGTATATTTCTTCCACAAACAAGAAGAAATTTGTTACAACAGGAAAACACTCTGCAGCGCAGGTTCCTACTAAATTCAGTGAATGGGCAGCACATGGTATAAATTTTGCCAATTTCTTCTTTTCCTTGATTCTAGCTTGCAAACCAGAATATCGACCAGACATGTTGCTAGCGTTATCGTAAGATTGTCCTCTACAGTTCTGTATGTCTAATGACATATGTTCTAAAACTTTCAAAACTGCTGTTTCCATACTTAAAACTTTGTGACCTCCCTTAGCAGCAAATGTAATAAATCGTTCTACTACCGAACCATTTTCAATTACATATCTGAGAACAACAGTTTTTTATTTCTGATGCAAATTGTTCCCTTAGATCAACCGCCATGAGTTTTATGAATTCATCACAAATAGTTGATGACAAATAAGAAACATATCCTTTTCCTGGATTGCCTTTTGTTTCAATGTGGGTTTTCAGAAACGGATCGAATTCTGCTAAAAGCTCTAATGAACCTAGGTAGTTGCCGTTATCAATAGCTCCAAACATTTCACTAGAACCCCTAAATGCTAAGCCACACGATGTCAAAAATTTTATAACTGCAACTACTCGTTTAAGTATGTTAACCCAGTAATATCTTCCTGCAAGGTACTGCTTATGAACTTCGGTATCTATTCTCCTTAATACATTTGATCGCGCAATATACGCCTTCGCATTTTCACAGTGTTCAGAAGAGTTTTCATGTTCAGAAATCCGATGGGTATTTTTCCAGTCGTTGAATCCAGTCATGAAATAATTTGTTTTTGTCCGGTTAAATAATTTACAATACAAATAATAAACATTTCCTGTTAGTGCTGAATATAATAGCCATTGACGACGACGACGTACAGTTTCCCCATTGTGCAAAGTTTTGAAAAACATATTTTTTGAAGCAAATCTACTATGAATATCATAAATTCGTTTCGATTTTTGGAAATCCATTTTAGAAATTTCTTGTACAATTACAGATGGGTTCATTACAATGTAATTTATGAAACTTTCGATTATAGCCCATCCAGCTGGGTCTGTGAAATCGACTTTTGAAAATAATTCTGACGTTTCTTGAGGATTGCTTGATGAAGATGCACAGTCCTGAACTTCATCAGTATCAAAATTGCATGAGTTTCTTGCGGTTTCTAGAGGATACAAACATAAAAATTACATTCTTACACCGCGATTCATTTATCTGCTTACCTCTATCCATAATATCATCATTACTGAGAGTTGATTGTTGTTCATTATCTGCATCGGCTTCCGTACCTCGAACAGGTTGACAAAAAAAGAATTTAATTTGGGTATTTTTTCAATAAATTCTCCATTTTTTCTTGCTTTTCTTTTTCAGCCTTCTTCCTTTCCCATCCACTAAGTTTTCTACTTCCTCCACTTCCACTCATTGTTTTCGATAAAATGATAAACAAGATAAAAATACCGCAACTGATTACTGCCAGCCACTGAACTAACTCAACTGACTACCTTCAATTTTTAAAATAAATGTTTCCAAAGTTTACCAATTTTTTTTGTAAACTTTGATGTTGCGTTTCAAATCACCCTTTGTCGGGTTTTTGTTTTGGCGAGCGTAAGGCGCACGTGGCGGTACTTTGCATATTAGCATATTTATCTCTGGCGGCATCCCGTCACTGCCGCAAATCAGAAAAAAGAGATTTGTCTATAGTTACCACAATACCGCATTGTTAATCAAAATATATGGATGTAAAGCGGTGCTTTCATATAGGACTTAAACATAATGAACATGTAGATCGTTTAGCTAAAAATGCAGCAGAAAATGGTACCTTATCTATCTATCCACTAACTGTACCAGACGTATTTGCTAATTCTAGGCAAAAACAAAGTTGTTTATGGAAAAAGTCTTGGAACGATTATTGTAAAATATCTAATACCCAATATTCATCAATTCAAGAAGAAATTCCGAATTGTTGTTGGTTCAATTCTTATTCCTGCCCACGTAAATACATTACAACTATTGTTAGACTACGCTTTGGACATGCATGTTATCCGGCACACTTATATAAAATAAAAATTCTTGACACATACCTGTGTCAACACTGTCATATTAAAAGTGATCTGAATCATATTTTCTTTAACTGCATATATTCCCAAGAAACTCAAAACCTTATTAATGATTTAATAAGAATCGGATTTTTCCTACCCTTTAATATCTGCCATCTTTTAGCCTTAAACAAAATGGAAGTATATAAGGTTCTGATGAAATTCATATACTAATCAAAGGTATACTTGTGAATGTTTGAACCAGATTTGTTTACCTCTGTTTATCCCAATTGTAGTTATTCCTATCTTTCCGTGGCCTAGTTTTGTTTGTGATAAATTATAATGTATGATGGGCCCCTAGACAATAAGCGAGTGACCCTGTATATCCTTATTGTATTTTTTTTAGGTAGGTAATTTTGTCTTCTCTTAGGTGTGGATAGGTGTGAGTGAGGTGAATATACTTTTTTATATATTAATTTGTTCCTGTTGTGACTGGCCGAATGACGAGTGTCAAAGCCCAAAAAAAAACGGTGCTTTTCAATCTATCCAAGTATTCAAACCCGGCCGACTAAAATAATGATGTAGCTATTCACGAATGTTGTCAATAAAATTTTGTTTAATATTGGTGCCTTACAACACGGTGCTTTTCAATCTATCCAAGTATTCAAACCCGGCCGACTAAAATAATTATGTATCTATTCACGAATGTTGTCAATAAAATTTTGTTTAATATTGGTGCCTTACAACACGTTCGATCTCCACGAAAAAAATACGTATACAGCAAAAATGATTTGCACGAATTGTGACTATCGTTAGTGGTTAGGCCGGTCAGTCGGCGCCTATTTCTTTCACGGCGCCCTAGGCTATAGCCTAGTCAGCCTATTGGATAATATGGCACTGTTCATAATAAAAACCATAGTTCTCATTTGTCATAAATTTAAAACTGACATTTTGATAAATATTAATATGAAAAAATCATTTGAAACTAATATTTTATTTATTTAGTGAAATAGTTATTGACTCATGTGAATTTACGATTATACTTAACAAATTGTATCATCAACATGGTTAAATTATTTATTAACGACACTCATGTGAAATAAGCAATAAATTAAAATTGGATATTTTAAACATTACTTTTAAATGCAAATAACTCGAAAACTACTCACTCTATCGCATTGAGACAAGAGGATGGTATTTACGTAGAAAGTGACGAAGAATCAATAAAACATGAAACGATTATTACGACAGTGGCGTAGATTGTAAGGGGATAAAAGGAAGTATCCATCCCTACCGCACGCCTCTGGTAATAGGGGCAAACTATCTTTTACCAATGTTTAAAGTATTCTAACATCTGTAAATTATTTACTAAGTATGAACAAAAAATATTGGAAGGTGTCAAAACTATGGGCTAAAATCATTTAGAATATTTAAAATAAAACATCCTATATCTCGGTTAGGAGGAAGATCTTATTTAAGTATTTTGGCTTAAATCTTCATATTTCATGCTAAGGTTTCGCGAGTTACTATGTGGATAATTCTTAATAAAACACCCTGTATTTGTATACTACCGTCTAAATTTTTTAAAAGATTATTATGTTCCAAAAATAGTTTATTGTTGATGTTAAATGTACAATATAAGGAAGTCGGTCTCATATTGTCGAAGAAAAAATAGTCTTGCCCACTGCAGAATAATATACCAAAACGATTCAACAAATATAAGTATATTTTAATATAGGGGAGGTTGGGGCAATGTAAACCACCTAGGTTTTTTTCATAACAGCGGCAGCAATGCAACAGATTCGATTCTACTTATGTGCATGCGGGTCCTACCGATACTCAGTAAGAACTTGGCAGCCGTAGAGGATTGTTTATCAGAGTTTAGAGCCAAAACGTGATTTGCGGAAGCGTCGATCTAACAAAAGTGTTGACTTTATATCAGAATTACTTGGTAAGTAAATGTATTTTCATCTATTTTTTAGTCTCCATACGTTGTTTAGAGTGTGCTTAATGTATGCCAAACGGCAATGTTACGATTTTTTATAAACATTTAATATAAACTACACGTGTTCAATTTATTGTCTATGTGGGGAAAATTGAACCGTTAGTGGTCCACATTACCCCAAGTACATTTTTATATATCTAATTTTATTTTCCTTGTTTTCAGGTGCCTAGTCAAGATGGTCCGTAATTATAGAAGAAAAACGGAGAAACAAACATGGTCACTTGTTGCAATGGAATATGCTATTAAAGCAGTTAAAAGCAGACAAATGGGATATTTGAAGGCAAGTAAATGTTTTAATATTCCAAAAGCAACATTAATTCGACGATGTAAGGAACAAAATAAAAGAATTTTACCCAACGAAAAAGGTTTGGGGTTTTATAAACCTGTGTTTACCAAACAACAGGAGGAAGAATTGGAAAATTATATTCTGGATATGGAAACCAGGTTCTTTGGCATTACATTGCTTGACCTTCGTTCTCTTGCTTTTCAGTTAGCAGAAAAAATCAGATAGAGCATACATTTAATAACACCAAAAGACTAGCTGGCCTTGATTGGACTTATGGATTGCGTAACCGTCATCCAAACATTTCGTTGCGCAACCCCGAGTCGACTTCTGCTGCAAGGGCTCAATCCTTTAACCGCCATAATGTCAAGCAATTTTTTGACCTATACAAAAACGTTTTGGATTCTAAAAATATTGCATTAACCAGAATATTCAATTGTGATGAAACCGGGTTAGGCACTGTTCCAAAATGTAACAGTAAAATATTATCTAAAAAAGGAAGGAAGCAAGTTGGCCGTCTCACCTCTGCAGATAGAAGTGGAACCACCACAGCAGTTATTTGTATGTCGTCATCAGGAAACTTTGTACCACCATTATTAATTTTTGCAAGGAAAAGGATAAAGGTCGAACTCCAAGATGGCGCACCACCTGGAACAATATTTGCATGCAGTGAAAGTGGCTGGATTAATACCGACATCTTTTTAGTCTGGTTTAAGCATTTCGTTCAACAGGTGAAACCCACCGACGATGATCCCGTCTTACTAATTTTAGATGGGCATAGTAGCCACACAAAAAATATTGATGTGATTGATATAGCCAGAACTAAACATTTACATATTATTTGCTTGCCGCCCCACAGCACTCATCGTATGCAGCCAACAGATGTCGGTTTCATGGCCCCATTAGCACGCTACTACGATATGGCTCTGGAAAAGTTTTTGAATAGTCATCCAGGCAGAGTTGTCACGGTCTTTCAGATCGCCAAAGTTTTTGGTGACGCGTACTTACAAGCAGCAACCCCCTTAACGGCTATTAACGCTTTTAAAAAGTGTGAATTAGTCCCCTATGATCCAAATATTTTCACATATTTAGACTTTGCCCCGTCTGCTGTTACTGACAAAAATCTAGCGACAAACGAACTGCCACAATCTGAAAAGGAAGAAATAATTTCTCCAACCTTTACTGCAGGGAGCACTTTATCGAAGCTCACACAATGTAAGTTGGATGAAGCGCCTCCTACAGAATCTACTTCAAACGATCCTTCACATTGTAACGATAAAGAAGCAACGGCTTCAACATCTACTGCCGGCACGACTCTATCACTGCCCATACAATCTAAGCTGAAAAAAGAAGTTCCTTCAGCATCAGCATGTCTTCGCTCTACAGAAAACCAAAGGAAAAGTTGTTTTGGGTCAGAAAGTCCTATCGACATTCGTCCACTTCCAAAGACTACTAAATCAAATAATAAACCATTACGGAAAAATAAAAAGGGCAAAACAGCAATACTAACATCTAGTCCTTATAAATTGGAGTTAGAAGCTGATCTAAAAATAAAAGAGGAAAAAGAAGCAAAGAAAAAGGAAACAGTTAAAAGAAAAATTGATAATCAAGAAAATGAACCAAAGAAACAAAAAGTACAGTCTAAGAACAGTCTTTCTAAATCAGATAAAGGAAAGCAGAAAAAAAATTTGTAGATGAAAATGCAGACGAGGGAGACCACGATGTAGAATGTTTTTATTGTAATGAGTTGTACTGAACATCAATGGCCGAAGAAGGTTGGGTGCGCTGCTGCGGATGTTTAAGATGGGCTCATGAAGCCTGCGCAGGATTGGACCCTGAGGATGACGAGGCATTTAAATGTGAATTTTGTGCAGAATGTTAATATTTCAAGTACTCGTATTTTTAAGTTTGTAGTACCATTATTTTTATGCTCTATACCTAAATAAAGATTTAATTTTGAATTTCCTTTTTGTGGTCCATATTGCCCCACCCCATGGGGCAATATGAACTTCAGACATGTGTTCAGATTATTTTTTAACAAACAAGTTGTAAAAATGAAGTCTGGTAAGTTCATAATGATAGTACAAGGTTCACTGAACAATGTGAGTTCATTACAATTTCAAATTTCATCTAAATAATGAGGCTATACAATTTTTTATCTTAGATAGTTCACATTGCCCCAACCTCCCCTAATTCTCACAGATTATAACTAGATATCGATAAGAGGGGTCTCACGTTTTAGGAACCTGAAAACAGTTGACATCCGTGACTTGCAACAAAATTTAGGTCAATTTGTAAACAACAAATCTAAAGAACGCAGTGAAATTAAGTGTTGAAACGTTAACACAATATAACTTGGTCCTTTGTCTTCGGGATCAGGTATTTTGGTTAAGTTTTATATTGTTATAAAAAATATATAAGCCATTAAGTGATGGTGTGATTTTGACAGTTTTGACAATTTGTGGTCACCAATTTGAACGCCAAAATCTGTTTTGCTGCACGCAAATTTTTGCAAAACAACAACTTTTTACTTTAGTTCAACCGTTCCACCGTCTTGATGGATGGCGCTGTATAGAACTTCAATGACAGATGACGACGGTCAAATCATAGACAAATAATATTATTACTTTCTCTATGGGTCAAATGTTGTTGTCATATATTTTGTGTCCACAAAATGTCCCAAATTTATAGTTTAGTGTGTATTATATTCTCGCATATTAGATGGGTTGGACGGAAAAGAAATAATACCAATAATGTATTATATAAAAACAAAAAAAATATTTACCATACAGGTGATCAAACATATGTGTATCTGTCATTTTAAAGATGGGAAAAAGAGAATGAGCCAACTATTTTTTTGTACAATGAAGGAAAAATGTTTCAGTTCCAATCTCCACAACATACATGATCATTCTTTGCAAACAATGTAGAAGCAAACTTGTACATGTTGATTGTATGTTTGCTTTTGTACTGTATATATCGATCTCCCCACAATATATACATTATTATTTGTCATTGTCATTACAGATCTTTCGCTTTACATTTTTTATTAGTTGTTATAGTTGCTTTGTAAGTTTTTTAAACGTTTGCTATTTTAAATTGTGATTCCTCACTGTACCTTACTTTCCTATTTCTATTAAATGTAAAGCATTGTATTACAAGTAAATATCTGTATAATAAAGAAATTTTTAGATAAAATTGAGTATATTTACACATGTAGTTGAAAAGAGAGACTACATGTGCAATAAAATTTAAAAGCAACCAACAGAAACTCTGAAACTGATACAAATATGGTTAGATTGAGGCAAAGTTGTGACACGACGTTCTGTGTTTTCATACTAAGTGGCCTATTTTCAATCATGTAAATTTGCAACTTTCCCGCAATTTAATTTTCTTAGCATGAAACAAACAAAAATTTATAATTATGAAAACATTTTATTATGTTAATATAAATGGTACACATTTTGAAAAGTAGAATGTTTTTAAAGTATTTATATTTTTCATCCATTGTTGATTTCTAGCAATTCCCACAATGCTGTCACTTGGTATCCATATTATTAAATAGCACATGTCCTTTCATGCAATATGTAACGCACCTTATATCAGGTGATAATAGTAATATTTTTCAATTATCACTATTATTTCATCAAAATGAATTATGAAATTCTTGTCTTTTGAGAGCGGTTTTAATTTTTCTTCATTCAGATACTTGAAAGGTCACTTCACTTCTTCTTCTGGTCTTTTGAGAGGGGTTTTAATTTTTCTTCATTCAGATACCTACTTGAAAGGTCACTTCACTTCAATTAAGCATTTTTCGCTATATTATCATTATAACAGGGTTTCAAGAGAATGTTGAAAGATATTTTGAAGATACTAGAACAAACAATCAGTATTATTTATCTCATATGTTCACATTAATCAGATAATCTAGTAAGCATAACCTCAAACATAGCTTTTAAAATAAATTGCAGGATAATTTACATTATCATAATTATAATTTTTGATATCGGGTCGATACGATTACTTACTTTTTAACAATTTATTCATTTCAAAAACATTTATGAAACGCTTAAATAATCAAAAATCTACACTCAAATGGAAATACTTATGTCAGCAAGTTTTGTTTGGATGCAACCTCAGATTAACAAATAAAATAGATATGTTTGTTTTGATCTTTTCTTGTCCCAAACATTGAGTCACATTCTAAGCTCACTTGCGGACACTTCCACTGTTTTGCCATATTTACAAAGTCTCTTTAGTTGCAGGAAAAATGAAATTAGAAGTTTAATTGAAAATGTGTTAAAAAGTTATGCAAATAAAAAAAAGTCATACTAATTTATGCATTTCAGTCGCTATTTTTAAAATTAATTAATAATATTTGAATTTTATTTAATAAAGGCATATTCTTATATAAATTTTAAACAAGTATTTGTTGTATCCTTAGATACCTTTATGGTTATAACTAAAAGTGGCAACATTGCTCAAAATTTCAGTACCTGTTTAATGTGTCAATAGTAATCTATTTAGTAGTTTTGTCTTTGTTTAATTACCATATAAAGAGAGATGCAAATATCGTCAGACTGTGATCGACGATCATTTCGAATAGGTCGTAGTATTGTAGTAAATAATGTTAAACGTTGTTTTTTTATACGAGCGCCATTACGACTAGAGAGTAAACATTTAGTTCTTTCGTTTTGATGTGTTTTTCAAAACTTAGAGTGACAAAATAAACTTTTAAGTTAATTAATTTAATGTTTTTGGATCATCATGGTTCGTCGGAGCCAAGTTTGTCAGAAAAAGAGCCGAAATTACCAAGGCCATGTATCTACAATACCATCCCCACTTTTTGTAATTCGTTAATTATTTCACTACTGGCGTTTAGAATTGTTGGCCGCAAAAATAAACGTGTTTATGAATGAATAGCCCTCTCTATGTTTATTATTTCTCTAAGGATGCAACCTAAAAAACAGAGATAAGGTTTCTATGCGTGCTCACAAAAAGTTGAAATATTTGAGGCATTTTTTCTCGACGAAACAATTTCGAAGACCGTTTTGAAACAGTTTCGGTGTGACGTATTCATTAGTAGCGATCGCAAAAATGAAACGTTTTAAAACGTCACGTGATCAGTATCTATTTGTCAACTGCCCTGCCAGTTTCTGTTTGTTTACCCAAAGTGATTTTCACCATTTGTTCCATTGTAAAACACAATAAATTAAAAAAAAAAACGGAACTATAAAAGTGAATAAAAAAACTGAAATTCCCTTTGTTTCGTATAAAAACATAAACGAAAATGACAGTAATGACACTGCTGACAGCTTAAAACGGTCTTGGAGAACGTTTCGAAACGCTGACAAACAGTTTGATTCCTGACGTCATTAACCGACCAAGAAAATGGACCGTTTTAATACAGTTTGAAACTATTTCAAAACAGTTTTTCAAGAAAAAATGCCTTTGAAATCAAAGCATCGGAACATCTGGTCCAGAGATGCGTTTCTCTGAACCGTCAAGAGTGGAAAGACAGAGAGAGAAAGTGTGTTGAATAAGTAAAAGCCGATTCTGTACTACTATCGACAACTATCGTAAATATTTTGAACCAAATAATTACTAGATAAGTAACTAGTATTGTATATGTTTTTAGGTTTATATACCTGTGAGGAGGCTCTTAACGTATTCTTGTCGTATAAGGCCGGCCGCACAGAAAGAGAAAAACTGTTTGTCATAAACGTTTTTGCTTCAGTCGAAAACATTTTTGTTACTGCAAGAAAAATAAACTGTTTCTACAGCCAGTCAAGATGTCGAGTGATGATGAGAAAGATGAATC
The DNA here is from genome assembly GCA_963921935.1 of Galeruca laticollis. Lineage (NCBI taxonomy): Eukaryota > Metazoa > Arthropoda > Insecta > Coleoptera > Chrysomelidae > Galeruca > Galeruca laticollis. The sequence goes on along the minus strand of OY998179.1, from coordinate 149,514,803 downwards.
AGTTGATGTAACACTCATTCTCTGGCACTGGTTGTTACTCCAGGATGAAACAGCACCTACAGACAATTGTTGGTACATCCAATAACCTTTAAATAGTCGCGCGGCGCCATACGGTGCCAACACAAATTTAATACCCAGTATTTATTTTGAAAAATTTTTTGAAAATTATCTCACCCAATTATTCCTCAAATAGGGTATAAAGAATAAGCTACTAAAATATGAAATTATATTTTCAAGTGTTTTCAATTATAGAAGCAATAAACTAATGCGGTGCATTGAAAGGCTCCGTTTGGCGCCATGCGACTAGTCACGTAAGTATAAATTTGTCGGCGGATAATGAGTGTTTTATTGTCTAGGTAATCAGTTTTTGTCACGTTCGCCTCATAATATTATTTTATGATGATTTGTAAATAAGGGCAATAAAAGAAGCCATTGTTGAAGATCGAATTATTTAGGCTGTGCGACCGAATGTTGAAAATTTTGTTATACCTACAATTGGTACCGTAGTGGTTCAATATTTCTATCTGTGTTTTATTTTATTGAAAATGGCCAGTTCAAGTAAAGATACCAGTAAAAGTTTTAATGCAGAAGCAGGTCCCAGTTGGCGAAATAAAGTCCCGCTAACTCAAACTGAACTAGAACGTTTGATAAATGATTCTGAAAGTGAATTGGAACTAGATTCAGAAAGTGATGACAGTGTTGCAGAAGATTTTATGGAATATAGTGAACATGATACAGACTCTTGCCAATAGGATGAATACGAGGATGATGCTTCTCCAACACCTCTACCGACAGATTCTGATTATTATATAGGTAAAGACAAAAATACAAAGTCGAGAAAAGTGCCACCGCCTAAAACCAAAACTCGAAAATATAATATAATAACACATTTGCCCGGCTGTAAAGGACCTGCAAGAATAATTTCCACGCCTTCAGAGGCTTTTTATCTATTTTTGATGACTACGTGATGCAACTTCATGTGACAAACACTAATAATTTTATTATTGCTGAAGTAAAAGATAAGTTTACACGTGAAAGAGATGCTCGTTTAGTAACTGAAGGTGAAATATAAGCGTTTTTAGCGATTTTGGTAGTCAGTGGAGTCATGAGATCATCTCTATTGAATTTTGAAGAGTTATTTGATGTTGATGATATGGGCAATTATTTTTTTTATACCACTATGAGTAAGCAGAGATTCCTTTTCATAATGCGATATATTAGGTTTGATGACAAAGCAACAAGAGCAGTGAGACTACAAACTGATAAGTTAGCACCCATTCGTGATATGTTCGATTATTTAGTGAATAAGTGTGCCGAGCTTTATACACCAAGTGAATATCTTACAGTTGATGAACAATTGGTAGCGTTTCGTGGAAATTGCAATTTTCGTCAGTATACTCCTTCCAAACCTAATAAATATGGAATAAAGATATTTGCATTGGTGGATGCCAGAACTTTTTATAACCTGAAGATGGAAGTTTACTTAGGAAACCAACCAGATGGACCTTTCAAAGTAAGCAATTCTGCCTCAGATGTGGTAATCCGGTTAATTACTCCTGTAAGTAAAACTGGGAGAAACATAACCATGGATAATTGGTTTACCAGTATTCCACTTGCTAATGACTTACTGGAGAATCATAAATTAACATTAGTTGGAACTCTAAGAAAGAATAAAATACAAATTCCTTTTGAATTTCAGCCTAATAAAACACGCATTGAAAAAAGCACTCTATTTGGATTTACGAAAATCATTACAATGATGTCGTATGTCCCCAAAAAAGTTAATCGGTCATACTAATTTCAACTCTACATAGAGATACTGCTATCGATAAAGATTCGGGAGATGCTCAGAAAGCAGAACAATTGATATTTTATAATAGCACGAAAGGTGGAGTGGATACCAACGATAAGCTATGTGCCACATACAATGTTGGAAGAAGAACAAGAAGATGGCCCATGACTATTTTTTTCCATCTTATCAATGTGTGTGCCATAAATGCTCTTGTGATCTATAACTCCGCACGCAACGGCGAGCTAATAAAAAGAAGACATTTTTTGAAAAAATTAGGTCGCGAATTAGCGCAACCCTATCAGATGCAACGAAAGGATGATTCACACATTCCACGAAAAATTAGAAAACGGCTGCATAGTTACTTTCAAGAAGAAGCAGAAGAAGAAGTCCAAATCCCTCTTGTTGTTGGTCCAAAACTCAGAAAAAGATGCCATATTTGCCCACGATCAAAAAATAAGTCGAGTAGTATTACTTGTATAGTTTGCCATAAACATGTATGTCAAGATTACCAAAGAAATGTTTGTTCCGATTGTTATAATGATCAATAAAATATTTTCAGTTTTTGTATTATACAGGGTGATTCTTAATATATGCGACAAACTGTAGGAGCTGATTCCTGGGGTTATTTTGATCATAAAAGTTCATAAGAACATATGTCCAAAACCGCTTAGTTCAGAAGTTATAGAATGTTTAATAGAAAGTCAAAATAATAAATGGTTTTATTATAAATTAACAAAATAATTAGTAAAACAAAATTAAGTTGTAGTAACTGTCGATAATGACCGCCTCCAACTGTAATACAAGCTCGTAAACAAGTCTGTGCCTGTTTCTCTAATATGCGTAGTGGTCGCGTTGTCGATGCTAATCAGTCGGTGTTTACCAGTCGCTCAAGAAGCACGTGTTGTGATTATGTACGGTATTTTGGAATTGTTTATTTGTCATTTCAATATCTGTCAATAGTGTCAGAGTATTCATTCAGTTTATTGCCAGTTTCTGTTTTCTAAAATGAATTATACGAATGGTGAGATGTGTGATATTCATTTCGTTTACGGTCTTGCCAATGGAAATACGCGTGCTGCTAGACGTCTTTATGCAGAACGGTACCCGAACCGTATCATACCGCATCATTCCATGTTTGCCCGTCTTCATCAACGTCTTAGTGAAACGGGAAGTTTTAAAAAACGGACGACTGATAACGGGCCCCCATCTACAGTGAGAACTCCACAAGTTGAAGAAATGGTATTAGATGGAATTGAGGAACATCCTACAACAAGCACCAGAAAAATTGCGTTTGATTTGAACATGAGTCAGGCCACAGTTTGGAGAATATTGAAAGATCAACTGTTGTATCCATATCACATTCAACGGGTGCAGGCTCTATTGCCAGCAGATTTTCAACAAAGATTAGCTTGTTGTCAATGGATGCAACACGAAGTCGCACAAAATCCTAACCATTTGGCTCAAATACTCTTCACCGACGAGGCTACTTTCTCTAGAAACGTGATTATTAATTTTCATAATAATCACATATGGGCCGAAGAAAATCCGCGAGAAATAATGAATGCCCGTCATCAGCATCAATTCTCTGTCAATGTGTGGGCCGGAATTGTTGCAGATCACTTGTTAGGTCCACATTTTTTACCGATGCGTTTAAATGCCGATGTATACCGCAATTTTCTTGAAGAGGCGTTACCACTACTGCTGGAAGAAGTTCCGTTGCAGTTAAGATTACAAATGTATTTTATGCATGACGGTGCTCCAGCGCATTTTAGTTTACTTGCTCGCGAGTTTCTGGACAGTGCGTATCCAAATCGGTGGATAGGACGGGGAGGTCCACAGCCGTGGCCTCCTCGGTCTCCAGACTTAAATTCATTGGACTTTTTTCTCTGGGGCTACCTTAAAACATTAGTGTACACGACTCCCATGGAAAATGTTGATGAACTAAGAAATCGTATTATAGCAGCTTTTGAAACAATTCGAAATACCCCTGGTATTTTCGAACGGACTCGTCAGTCAATACGACGGAGGATAGCAGCTTGTAGTACAGTTGGAGGCGGTCATTTTCAACAGTTACTATAACTTAATTTTGTTTTACTAATTATTTTGTTAATTTATAATAAAACCATTTATTATTTTGACTTTCTATTAAACATTCTATAACTTCTGAACTAAGCGGTTTTGGACATATGTTCTTATGAACTTTTATGATCAAAATAACCCCAGGAATCAGCTCCTACAGTTTGTCGCATATATTAAGAATCACCCTGTATATTTTGAAGCATATTATTATTTGTAATGCTTTTTTTCATATTAAAAGATTTGTACCATTATAAGGATATATAAATTTAATTTTTCTCCCAAAAAAGGCGACTCTCAAAAAAAATGCCTCTATTGCACATTGGCGCCATATGGCGCCACGCGACTACTTATGTCAGTCCAAGCACGCGACTACTTAAAGGTTAAATAAAAAAATAATTGGCGAAAAAACCCTAGAATCTTTCTTACATCACCACGTACTTATTATCATTACATAAATACACTACTCACATGCAGCCATAAAATAATAAACTGAATAACTGAAAACATATTCTACGCATGTTGTTTTAAAACAAAAAGGAGGTGTTTTAGATGAAACTTACTGTTTCTAGTTAACTCCATAGTTTATTGAAAAATGTTAAACATTCTAAAAAATTGACAATTGTTTCGATATTACCTAAATATCATCGTTAGAATGACAGAAGTTACATTTCATTTGATGCCTATCTGATGTTTAATTATTTTTGGCTAGTCTAAGAAGTGAGATATCTTGTGATTGACTTAATATATGTTAATAGAAAAAGGAAGATATGATATTACAAATATTAAAGTTTAGATATTATTAGCCCTATGGGGATCTCCTGGATATCATTGTTCCCAATTAAGATCAGTATAACTGTGCAATGATATAGAAAACCAGGAAAACTGTATCTGCTGATCTTTACAATTATCACTTAAGACAGTTAAAAAGTGGAGAATGATAAGAAACAAGAACTGGATTTCCTTGAAGAATTGGAAATTAGGAGACACTTAAGAAACACACTATATGAAGTCGTCAATAAACCGATAAATCTAGGGAGTTCTCCACTTTTAAACTGTCTTCTTAAGTGATAATTGTACAGATCAGCAGATATAGTTTTCCTGGTTTTCTATACCATTGCACAGTTATACGGATCTTAATTGGGAAAAATGATATCCAGGATATCCCCATAGGGCTAATAATATCTAAGCTTTAATATTTGTAATATCGTATCTTCTTTTTTCTTTTAACATATATTAAGTCAATCACAAGGTAGGTCACTTCTGGGTCTAGCCAAACTTCTGTCATTCTGACGATGATATTTAGGTAATATCGAAACAATTGTCAATTTTTTAGAATTTTTAACATTTTTCAATAAACTGTGGAGTTAACTAGAAACAGTAAGTTTCATTTAAAATACTAATATGAGTATATTCCACAAAGTAAGGGTTGAGACAGTTAATTTCATTACATTCAGCGATCGCCGTCGAACAGTCTGACTATGAGTAAAGGAGCATAAACGTGCTTTAAGTCGCGCGATTGACCAGTGTGCGTCAGCGCATTTAATTTGCATTGAAACAACGTGAAACGCGTTTAGACGAAAACGTTTTTGACTAAAACAGTTTTGCTCTTTTCGTGTGCGGCTGGCCTTATAATGTATCAACAAACAAATTGCCGACATTTTCCCAGGTACATTGTTTCGAAAGAATTTTCTTGAAAAAATCAGTTTTAATGAATATTCTCATTGCATATAGATATCATTCACGCGATCTTAGGCAAGAAGAATGTTTTACAATTAGGAATCTATATTGGACAATTTCTTCTCGATTCTCATGGCCTCGCGTTAACCTGAAAGATTCCACGAATGTATATAAAAAACATTATAGCCAATATAATTACAAGATTTAAATATTGTTCGAACGTTTAATAATATTAGACACACTATCCGTGTGGGCTTGAACGGTTTTTTCATAATTATAGCTTACTATTAAGGCTGATTCCCGTTAACATTAATATAAACTACTCAAAATGAATAAGGAGACACTTACTTATTTCTTCATTACTTTTGTTTGTTGTGATAATAGTATATTACGTAACGTGTGTTGTAAGAAGCATTTTACGCACGAACGGAAAAGTTACGCACGAAGCCGCGTAGCGGCGAGTGCGTAATTCCGTGAGTGCGTAAAATGCGTTACAACACGAGTTACGTACTATACTTTACCTACGACCTACTCGTACTTGTATTTATAATCTTATTAAGGGATTTAAAGTACAAATAAAAACGTACATCCTCGATGCTCAGCCAAGTTTTATAAAAGTCGCTCCTCGATGCCCAGCCAAGCATCTTAGAAGTTCACCTTCGATGCCCAGCCAAGATTCGTAAAAGTCCATCCTAAGTAGTATTTACTTTTATTAAAAAGTATGTAGAATTACCGGAATTGCATAAAATAGCGTATACACCTCTCGACTAAAGTGGCATTAATTCCTTAGGTGGATTACTTCCCTCAGGAATCAAACACCACCCGCGGGATTAAATGTCGCTTGGTGTATAATATACTATTGTTTACTAATATGAGATACATTCAGACAGCTAAAAGATGCGGATTGAATGAAACTGAACCAATTATCATATAATTTCACTCTTCCACTCTTAGTATTAAATGCAATCTCATATCTAATAAATGTTATCTACCATTTATATATAGAATAAAATTGAACGTCAAATATCTAAGTAATAAATTTTGAATCAAATGGCTACGTCTATTGACAGTTGCTAAGTGGTTGCTATTGAAGCCGTGCGATTTGCTTTTCAGCCGTGCGTTTTGTTTTACCGTGCGTAATAGACGTCTTACATTGATTGCCTACTGTGTGTTTTTGACTACTTACAGGGGTGGTAGTAGGTAAAATTGTTTAAATAACATAAATACTTAATGTTTTTATTATTTCAATGTAAATTTATTTGGTATTTTGATCTAATTTTTCGTCAAAAAAAAAACGAGAATTTTGACTAAATCAGCTTTCATTCAATAATATTTGTTTCGTTTATTGTGACGACAATAGTTGATTAACGACACAAATGTGGATCGTGATATTGTGGGTAGAAGAAGGGTTCATAAGGTGTACTTAAGTACCTTTCATTCCGCTATTTCTAGAGTGTTTAGACCCTCTGGTTTTTAGGATGTAAGCACCTTTAGTTTCACGAACTTGTCACGACTTAAACGAAACTCTCGATGAAGAGCCTGTGTGTTTATATTATATGAAACGTGTAGATTGATATATACATATAATTACAAGAATCAAACAAATTGAGAAATTAATTACAAAACTGTTATTTACAAAAAAGGTTGATAGTCCGATCTTAAATCGTTGATGAAACGTACTAAAACTAGTTACAGGTTTTTCCTACTTCGAAATTAACTACTGAACATATATGACACCAACTTTGCATACATTTCAACTGATCAACTAGATTAGATTTTAACGGGGTTATAATGCACTGAAACCAAGGTTTATTGTGCCCCCCCTATCAGAGCTGTTCTCGCTACTACTACAGCTCGCCTTCCAGTTCCAAGCTTCTAATGAACTCTAGTAGTTGGAATGGCTTCAACGAGGTTATATCCTCACTCTTACAAGTTTCTTGTCCGAAGCATTTCTTGCGTTGGCTTGCAATGGCGAGGCATTCCAGAACTAGGTGATCCGGAGTTTCATCCTCCTCCCCACAGAATCTAAACTCGTCAGTTTCTGTTAGACCTATTCTCATTAGGTGCTTCCTAGGGCGACAGTGTCCTGTAAGAAAGCCCGTGAGGAGACGTACCTTATTTTTACTGAGGTTCAAATATTTTTTGGATCTAGCAGTGTCAAAGTTACGCAGGAACTTTTTGGAATGTTCCAACCCGGGAAGGCACCGCCAGAGTGCTTCTCTTTCGGTTTCCTCTTTCTTCCGAAACTCTTTCTTATAGGAGCATTTTGCTACACCACAGAAAGGCTCCGGGCCAATAAAGGGCATATGTGCTCCTTTCCTGGCAAGTGTATTGGCTTCTTCATTTCCCGCGATTCCCGAGTGGCCAGGAACCCAGACTAAAGAGACTCTGTTATTCTTGCCTAATTCATCAAGTTTTCTTCGGCACTCCCATGCCAACTTTGTGTCAATGACATGGGAGCTCAATGCTTTGAGATAACTGCTTGACTATTAGAATGGATCGATATGTCACATTTCTGATAGTTTCTTTCTAGGTTCATTTCCACGCATCTTTCGATCGTAAGTATTTCTGCCTGAAAGACGCTCGGGAAGGAGTCTAACGATAATGAGTATCTGGTGCCAGGCCCAAATACTCCAGCGCCTACTCCAGGGGTGGTTTCTGAACCATCCGTATACCATCTAATGGTGTCTTCTCTGAGAGTTTGGGTGGTGTATTCCCTTTCCCAGTCTCTACTCGTATTTAGCATCATAGTAAAATTATTTTCGATACTTACTTGCTTGATCATTTCGTCACTGGGAACATTCGCTGATGAAATGTATTTTGTTAGAGAGGACCAGGCTCCCTGATTTTTAATACTCATTGCCTGAACCTTCCCTAGATAATCTAAGAATTATCTCTTGGGCAGATCTTTCTATCACCAGATGTAGAGGTGTGAGATATGTAATGATCTCAAGTGCCCTAGTTGGACACGTTCTCATAGCTCCAGTGATGCACACATGGGCAAGCCTTTGAACTTTGTCGAGTGTCTTCCTCGTGCTGTACTGACTTGCTTTTGTATGCCAAACTATTGCCCCATACGTAATTGCTGGTCTCACAATCATGGCGTACATCCTTCGCAGTATTTTTGGGCTACAGCCCCACCTCTTACCAGCTAGATTTCTGCACGCCATCAAATCTCTTATTGCTTTACTAGCAGTTATTTCAACATGCTTATTCCACAGAAGCTTACTGTCTAGGGTTATCCCTAGATATTTAACTTCTGATTTCCATTCGATGATTTCCCCGTTTAAGGATATGGGTTTCATGGCTGGAAGTGTTCTTTTCCGGGTAAATGGAATTACTATGGTCTTGTTTGGGTTAATGTTTAGCCCCGCTGACAAGCACCATTGCTCAATTATTCTGATGCCCTTTTGTAATAAATCACACAAGGTGCTTTTGAACTTACCTCTGACTATTAGAACAGTGTCATCAGCATAGCCCATACATTCGAAGCCAAGCACCTCATCTACTACGAGGCTCCATAGAAGGGGAGATATCACTCCCCCTTGAGGTGTCCCCCGAGTGGCTTTAACTGAGATGGTTAGATTCCCCACCTGTGTCTGAGCTATTCTCGTCGTCAACACTTCATATATCCATTTTACAATGGTTTCATTTACTCCTCGCCTTTTTAGTGCTTCTTTGACAGACACATGAGTTGTGTTGTCAAAGGCCCCAGATATATCCAGGAACGCGCACATTGCGATTTCTTTGTTATTCAGAGTTCTCTGGATGACTTCGGTCAGCTGATACAGAGCCGTCTCAGTTGATCGACCCGCTCTGTAGGCATGCTGACATTTATGAAGTGGTATATTCTCCAGATTCTCTGTTCTTATGTAGTTATCCACTACTTTCTCCATTGATTTGAGTAGAAACGATGTTAGACAGATGGGTCTAAAATATCGGGGATGGTATGAAGGTTACCCTTGCCCTTCTCCATTTTCTAGGTGTTAGACCCACTGCTAGACTGCTTCTTGTAATCTTCAGCAGGTGAGGAAGAATCTCCTATATCCCATGCTGTAGGAGTGGTGGAAATATTCCATCCAATCCTAGTGATTTATATGGTTGAAACGTACGTATTGCCAATTTCAACCGTTGTATGGTAAATATTTTCTTAGCAATGTCCCAATCTTCCTTGCGGGATTTTCTGGTATAATTCATTGCTATTTCAGTGCTTGTTGCTGGTTCACTACCTGGAAAGTGGGTTCTAAGAAGAAGATTCGATCGTACCTCTTCACCTTCCGTGTATGATCCGTCTGGCTTTTTCAGCGACATTGTGGGGTTAGTTCCCCCATTTGCCATGACCTTTTGTAGTCTGGCCGCTGTGTGAGTGGAAATGATCTTTTCGCAAAAGGCTTGAAAATTAAGCCTTTTGACCTTCCTAATCTCTTTATTGTACTGAGTAAACTTCTCAGTGTACCTCTGCCAATTACCGTCACGTGCGGCCGACGGACCTCTTTTCTGAGATTTGGCAGGTTCTCATTCCACCAAGGAGCGTCCTTTTCTGAACGAGCTTTTAACAGTGGGCAACTGGAATGAAAAGCTTCCATTATTGCCTCACTGATCTGTTCGACTTTGTTCCAGGTCGTAGTGCGGGTGATCTACCCCATTCACTTCGACTTGTTCCAAATTGTCCTTCAGATTGGTTTTGTAAAGATACCAATCAGTATTTCTAGGATTTCGGATTGTAGGAATCGAGGTGGTATTTCCCTCTATCCTAAATTCGATGATCCTATGGTCGGAAAGTGATGGCTCGCTCATCACCCTCCAATGTTTTGCATTTTTCCTAGAAGCAACATTAACAACTGTTACGTCCAGGACCTCTTCTCTTGCTCTCGTGACAAAAGTGGGGGTTGTCCCCACATTTAAGGTCTCAAGGTTATTTTCTAAGAGATATTCTAATAAACACTCTCCTTTTGCGTTGTTATTGGTGCTTCCCCACGCGGTATTGTGTGCGTTGGCATCACAACCAATTATAATTGGCAGCCGTCTGCTATTGCAGTGTCTCTCTAGCTCTTGTACTTCTTCTGGCGGTGTCATCGGCCCGTCTCCAGCGAAGTAGGCAGAGGCAGTGACGATGTCTGGGTCGATACCCCCAATGTTGAGATAAACCATGATTGGAACAAGGTCCCGTGACACGTATTCTGAAACACAAATCTATTTTATGTTATTTCTTATGATTACACAGGCACGCAGATATACTTGCCTATGATCATAAATCAATTTGAAATCCTTGCATGCCAAACCTTTGATTTGGCCTTCTTTGTTGATCCATGGTTCTTGGATCAGTACAATATCCAGTTATAGTCTAGGGAACAACCTTGCAAACCCGGCTGAAGCTCCCTTCGCGTGATGCAGGTTAATCTGAGCTACATTCGTGAACGTGAAGGTGAATTATTATGGATGAAAGAGGCCGAGTTACTCAGCCCCTATTCATCCCCCTCCTTTATCTCTCCCTGACCCTCCTCGACCACCATGGCAATATCTTCCTCGGAGTTCGAGCAGGTTTCTTGATCTTGAGTCAGACTCTCGACCCCTAGGCTGCTCCGCCCAGTTTCCCGGGATGCGGAGGCGACCTCCGCATTCCCAGTCCCCCCGTCGGAGCCGGAGGAGATCTCGGGCTGACCCAAGGTCAACCTTTTGCCTTTTTCCCCTTTTCCAGAGGTTCCGGATGTGGAGGGTATCTCCATGTCCTTTGGATCCTCCGCGGGGTCCTTTTTCTTTCCCAGCCCCGAGACAGGAATACGCCCAAAACGGAAGTTTAGCGCGTAACCTCCTGCCTTCAGAGCCTCCCCAGATTGGTGATCGATCCCAATCGCGAGGATAGTTCCCTGTCCCTCTTTTTTAGAGTTTAGGATCTTCCAAGCCCTAGTAGTGAGGTTGGAGTTCTGAACCTCGACAAATTGGCGGATCTTCTCCAAACTAATTTGTTGCCTTGCGCAGTAAAAAACACTACTTGGGTTCATTTAAAACTATTGTGAATTTGCAATGATAATGGCCAGTATAAGCGATCAAACTATATCTGTGTGAGAACTACTAGACTTGCTAGTTGTGAGAGTACTGAGCTCTAAGGCATCTGTACACTTCGACAATCGGAAAGCAACTTCTTTCTGAATCCTCTTTCGTTCGATTGACCGTGTAAGTTCTTAGTCAAAATCGACAAGCTACTATTTATTTTAAAATGCATTGGGTGGAACCGAACGAGAAAACGCTTTGAGAGAAATAGAGTGAGAGTTTTTACAAACTGTTGGTAAATTTTCTATTGTTACTTAATTTTAATGTACCTAACTTGGGTTTTACGTTGTACGTGTATATTTGTTAAAAGATTTGTGGCAATTTAACATCTGGTGAAAACATGTTTAATTTAATTTAAAGAGATTAGAACATAGAGCATGGAACAGGTACCTACTCCATGGTATTCTTCGCAGAGCTCCTTATCCAATTCGACAGAGAAGGACGAATCCCCGAGAAGACCGAATTTTGAAGTCTTGAACAATGCGAGGCTGCACACTTACATCGACAGCGCATCGATGAGCTCGGTGTTTTTTCGGACAGCGTAATCAAAATTGGACAAGAGAGCAGTGGAGTAAAGTCAAGTTTTCCGATGAGTCCAGATTTAGTCTTTTCCATAATGATGGACATGTACGAGTATGGAGACGGCCCGGACAACGTTATTATTCCTTTTGGAGGAAGGTCTATTGTGATATGGCAGGCATAACTTTGACAGGGCGCATGGGTCACGATTTAATTTTTTAACATGACAATGCGAGGCCCCAAGCCGCCGGGTTAGTTACGGAGTACATCAATCAGCACCATATTCAGGTAACGGAATGGCCAGCCAATAGTCCCGATTTAAATCCCATAGAGAGGCTTTGTCTCAACATATCATCGCTGAATTAATACTGACCATGGGTCGACGACGTGCTGAGGTGGTTCGAACAAGAGAGGGAAGAACACAGTTTCAGTTTTTATATTTATGAATTTTTTTTGTTGCAATAATTGTTTTTTAGTTCTTTGTAATTTATTTGTATACTAAAAGTGTTCCAATTATATAAAATTGAACATGTCTTTGTAGGCCCATTTCGTTGCTATAAACAGTAGCAATTTGAATTGATTTTGTCTAAAATTAAAATAAAAATTCAAATATTAAGAAGTGTCTCTTTATTCCTTTTGTGTAGTTTATATAAAAAGGTCTAAGAATTAAGAAAATTGAATACAAATGCAAATAATGTGTGTATGTGGCTGTAGATAGATATAAAGGTGTGAAAAGGTGTGAAACATACGGGGTTGAAATTAAAGACCTCGGTAAAGACGGTGTGTTTAGGGGTGATTTCTCAAAAATTTTCAAAAGTTTTGGATAATGATGCACACGTTTTTGTGTGAAATGTTGATCGCACATTGTAGGCAATCTTTTATTTTGTTTAAAACGATACTCAACTATAACTGATTATATAACCAAAAAAACTCAAACTCGTACATTATTAACAGCTAACTTGTTCAGTAAATTACTGTTTTTGACTCGAAAATTAAACTTCTCTAGACAAAGAACTTTTCATTCGTTTATTGTTTACAGCCGGATAATTGGTTAATTATCCAATAAAACTTAAATTCCAAGTTACTTAGATTTATGGTCTTTCCCAGCCGTAAATGTATAGAAACCGTTTTAATGTAACAAAAGAAACATTGAAAAACTTCTAGTTTGTATGTTTTAAAACGTGTTTGATTACTCTGTAAATGATTCTTTTGTCTTTGTGTCTTTAAAGTATTATTGAATCGAATCCATAATGAAAGCGAAACAACTCTTAAGGTGGTTACACACATGGCGGATTATCCTTTTGGATGGATTGATGTGTCGCGTCGACACTTACAGTTATAGCCACGTTAATAATGCTTTCGGAAGTCTTCAGAAACGGCCCTGATTTTGATGATTTTTTTTAATTTTGTTTTTTTATGTTATTCAAAATTAGATACTTTTTCGAGTGGGAACAAAACGTTTTATACCGTTTAAAGAATATCCATGATATTAATGTAATTTTCTACCAAATTCATTGAAAAATCGGACAAAAATAGTTATTTACAGGACGAGCGGCGCTGAAGGCGGAGCCTTGAAAGCATGCGTGCCTTGTAAATACATTTTCCGAGTGTGGCGCGAACAATATTTTTTGTGCAGCCACCAATAATTTCACAATAATATAGGTAGATACACAATATTTATTGCTCAAAATTTAACTCATTTATTATTAATATATATGTTGAATGTGCAGATATGCAAAGTACAATGGCTAGTATATTTTGCTGGATTAGGCAATTTTACATATGTAGCTATTTTACAAGGGAAATTTCCTATTGAATACATTCCAATAGGTTGAGTAGTACAACTATTGTTTTTAAAAAATATAAATAATTTGCAATAAATGGAATTTGTTGACAACGAGAAATGGTTCTCTGTATGTTTGTTTTTGTGTTAGGAATCATTCTTATCTTACACGTTATCTACGGTCATTTTTACTAATTCATCACAGCGACATGCGCCGGCCAGTATCAGTATAGTCTACAAAAAATTAGATTGTCAAAATTTTAAATGCAGCCACTAAAATTATTGAAAATACCTTAATAGCGAGATACTCATGATTTGAGGCTTCTGTCAGATATGTATTTACTTTTTGTTTACTAAAAACTTTAGACTTCTTTGCTTTATATCCCACAAATTTTTTCTTTAGAAAAGCTAATAACTTCGGAAATCTACTAATATCAATGTCCTTCTTCCATCTTCATTTACTACCTTTATTTTTTTTCTTCGCACCATTTTTCGAAAAATTCATAGGCTTTTTCATACTTTTCCTTGGATTTTGTTGGTAATAATGCATTAGTCGCGGCAGCTGCCGCTTCTTTAATTTCGAATGGAATGTTTTCTATGTCACTTTTATCGCTACCATAGATAAGAGAACATACGAGGATATATTGAAAAATTCTTAGCCTACTATAAAACCAAACACAATTTCAATCTCAAAATATTTTATTATTCAACATATTCTCCTCTTAATTGGATACATTTATTACAGCGAACCTGCAACATCTCTAGACCTTTCAAAAAGAATGTTTCTTCTTGCTCTGCAAACCAGACCTCCACAGCTTCTACGACCTTTTAACCTTTTTTTCAGTTGAGGAAAGAGATGATAGTCGGACGAAGCCAAATCCGGTGAATAAAGGGGGTGTTCTAGTAAATCAAACCCTAAATCACGAATTTTTTGCATGGCAACATGAGATTTGTGTGTGGGGGCGTTGTCCTGCAAAAACAAAACACCTTTGGATAACTTTCCGCGTCATTTCTCTTTAATTTTTCCCGTAGAGTGGTCAGTAATGTCGAATATTAATCTCCAGTTATTGTTCTACCCTTATCCAAAAAATGAATCATGATTACTTCATGGCAATCCCAAAAAACTGAAGCAAGAACTTTTCCAGCAGATTTTTGGAGACGAAACTTCTTAGGTCTTGGAGAACCAGAGTGTCACCATTCCATCGATTGTTGCTTTGTTTCTGGATCGTAGAAATGTACCCAAGTCTCATCCATAGTAACAATTCGGTTTAAGAAGTCTACTTCGTTTTCAAAGCGAGCACAGATCAAACGCGATGCCTCTACCCTTGCACGCTTTTGATCAACATTCAAACATTTTGGGATCCATTTTGCAGCAATTTTTCTCATGTCCAAATTGACGTGAACTATGATGAACGCGTTCGTATGAAATATTCAGTGCTTCAGATATCCGTTTTAGCCCAATTCGACGGTCTGATGAAATCATGTCGTGAACTGCATCGATATTTTCGGGGACTGACACAGAAACTGGCCTTCCCGATCGGTCATCATCTTCAATGGAAAATTTACCTCTTTTGAAGCTTGCAGTCCAATTTTTCACGGTCGCATACGAAGGACATTGATCACCAAGGGTATTAAGCATATCTTCGTAAATCTGCTTTTACCTTAACCCTTTTAAATACAGGTACTTGATGATGGCTTGATACTCCAATTTTTCGATTTTCACAATTTCGGTGGACATCTTTTTTCTTTTCATTTATTGCGTAACTCTGGTTTACTCTTTTGACGTCAAACTTTACACTGACACTTCTAATAAGTTATTGTTCGTTCCTACGGTAACGCAATATTTTGTTTCTGCATGGAACTGGTCTCGGCTAACTAGATATCAATACATCCTCGTATACACGGATAGATCGGAATCTTTCGTTAAAACTCGAGATCCCATAGGACTGGTAGCGCCACTTAGGTCCCGAGGATCAATTAAAATTGGCGCGGCAGTTCTTTTGAATGTATAATTTATCGATTCGAATTATTTAATAATAGCCCCGAATCTTGAATCTAGATTGGATGAAAGTCGAATGAAATTATCGAGTGACCTCGAATATTATCCAATCAAATTTACCCATAGTCGAGTTCAATCGACAATTTCAATCAACTTCAATAAAACACAATTTGAACACAATAACTTGTTTATTACATATTATAAAATTAAAAAAATATAAAATCCATTAAAAAATATTACAAATACAATAAAAAATAAACGGTTTTAAAGATTTCCGCATCTGTGGCCCTGAACAATATTATATCATAAAATTGTTACTTGTATACACTTCGGGGGATGTATCGTGCTGACAAACCGAAATTTCTCCAAAAATAACCAAAAATGTAGTATATCTGGATTTATAGGACCCGCTGTACTCGCTCTAGTCAACTGAAAATCAATAGGGTACATCTGTGAGACACCTTGAACAATATTCAATCATCAAATTGGTCTCTTTTATACACTCTGGAGGCTATATCGTGCTAACAAACTGAAAATTCTCCAAAAATGACAAAAATTTGGTACATCAAGTAGCATTGCACCCGTTGTACTGGCTTTAGTGAGCTAAATATCAATAGGGTTCATCTTTGAGATGCTCTGAATAATATCCAATCATAAAATTGGTCACTTGTATCCGGAGGCTGTATCGTACTAACAAACTGAAATTTCTCCAAAAATGACAAAAACAAAAATATCGTACTTAAAGTACTGTAACACCTGTTGTATTGGCTCTGGTTAGCTGAAAATCAATAGGGTTCATCTGTGACATGTCCTTAACAGTATTCAATCATAAAATTGGTGACGTATTGCACTCCGGAGGCTGTATCGTGCTAACAAGACATGTAAGGAAAAGTGGCCGACGACAACATACACACACAATTTTTTTTAAAAACGTTTTTTCGTGTTGTTGTTGATGGACAGCGTAAAAATAACTCAAAAAATGTTTTCAAAATTCCAACTTTTTTTGGGGTAAACCAATACTTTTCTCGCATATTATAGGTTGGGCGGAAAAGTAAAACAACTAACGCAAGGAAATATATTACCAACCAAAAGGAGAACAAAGTTAAATGCGTTGCCTAAGATCTGAAGAGTCGACAAAAGAGTATAATATTGACAAAAGCTATGTAAATACAGTGGGACATTGCAAATAACTTAATCAGAACTTTCGTAAAAAAATTTACTATTCCAATAAATCAAAAGTTATAGTAGCCGATAATAAGGTGCTTATAGAATGTTAAAAACTTATGAACAAATGTATTTGGGCAATACGTCTTGAAATCAATTGAATGGATATGGAAGGGAAGGAAGTTCTGATAAAGTTGTTAAATTTTTCAGGTTCCTGATTTTTGATGATTTTTTTTATGCGTTTAAAATTTTTTAAATGCATAAATTTTGATTGGGTTCTTACTTGCACCAGTATTCTGTTTCCCTTTCAAAATAGAGTTAACATTTTTTATCCACTCCAACATATGAAAGTTTGTAGTGTAATCCAAGATCAAATCTTGTAGATTATGAATGTCACATGTAAAAATTTGGTTTTTACATTCATTTCTTAATATTAATTTTAAAACAGCAGTTATGTTGGAATAATAGCAAATTTGTGGCAATGCACTGCTCCAAATATTAATGCATTTTTGAAAAAGAAAATTAAAGTTTGTTGATGGAGTTAATAGTGCATTTGGGGAGTAGGCCCTTGAATCAACCACAAAATATTCATGTCCAATTCTGATCTACATCTAGAGCGCACTTCAATTTTCTTTAAAACTTTTTTTTTCTACAAATCCTGCTACATAAATTAATTTCCCTTTCTTTAATAGACTACTATATTTTGGTTTAAATTCTGGAACTGAAACTTCAGTAAATTGGATATTACCTTTATTTGGAAGCGATTCAGAAGTTGAAATCAACTTCAGATTGTCAAATAACACTACTGCGACAAATGCCTCTGTGTCAAATAGTAACATGAGTCCTTATATTAAAGAAGTACCAAGTTCTGTTATCGCACCTCAAGGTTCTCCCGAATCAAAAAGTTTTACTGAAAAATCAAATAAATTTGAAGGACATGGTACTCCGTCAATTTTTAAAAATGTTACCAGATCATGTCGTGTTGTCAAAATACCTAGTAAATTAGACTTGTATGTAGTCCTTTTTTTTAAGAAGGGGAAGAAAATGCTATGTATTTTGAACTCACCCATATATTATGAACAAACCCTTAGGTTAGTTTAACAACACATTTTATGTTGGCAACACGAATACTAAAACCGTCAAAGGTATGATGTAATATTTTGAGCTAAAAAGTCTCGTCTTTGATTTCTATCAATTATAATAATTTGAGTTAGCAATTGAATAATTGTTTATTAATTCCTCGTCGAATGCATAACAATACATTCGCATTTGAAACAAAAGGTTAGATAGGGTTGCAGCTAAAGGGCTGAAGAAGAAAATTTCATTTTATTGGCTACAAATATGTCCAATGTAAAATCAATTTACGTGTTTCAGCGATTTTTTTAGTTCATGGTTGAACCGATAATAATTTTAAACCGTACTTTCGCGCATTATTGTATAACGTTTACGCGCAACGCATACATATTTCTGAATAATGTAAACATTCATTTACTGTTAAAAATTATTTAGCAATTATTTTTCATACTAAACTATTGAAAAATGATTATTTTCCATACTAGAGTAAACAAATGAAATTTTTTTTAGAAAAATAGTTACGAAACGAAATTTTTCCTGCATTAATATCATAGATATTGTTTGAACAATATAAATTATTTCATCCCCGCTCCAAAAGGTGTCTGATTTTCAATAAAATGAAAAACTAAATAAAAATAAAATCATCAAAATGTTTCTGAGGACTTCCGATGATTGCCTGTTTGATGTATTCATGGACGTGGAGATTTATTACTTAACCATAAAACGATAGAAATCCTATAACTTCTAATACGCAATTGATTATCAAACTTTCTCTTCATTTAAGTAATGCACTTTTGTAGTAACGATGCGTTATCTTTTCCGTAAAACTGCGGAAAACGTTACTAACACGTCTAGTACACTTGTCACTTTCATTTTTATTGTGATAATCTTTGCGTACTTTGTATACAATAGTGGTCATTCTGTATTCTAAAATGACTATTGACTTTTAAACAACACGTACATTTTATGCTAGTTCAAATTTCACTGCCCGTATAAAATTCTGGGTAGATAAACGGTTTAAAATTTTTTTCTTACTGTAGAAGGTTTAAAATATACACTTTCCCAAAAAAATAACGCACTACTTTAAAATTGTATAATATTTTGTTCTCCTTTTTAAGAATCACCAGCATAAATCAGTCTTTGTAAGCCGCTGGTATAAACTGTTTTTTGCAGTGGTTAAAGGTATCGATATTTGTTTTAAATTTATTTTTAGGCAAAATGACAAAAATAATTTGACTAAAGCCGTATTCAGACAACAGCTTGCGCCATTAGGAACCGATTCAGGATTTTTATTTACTGCGAACGATTTAAGGACCACAGGAAAAGTTAATCTTTCGACAAAGGTTATCTATGCTTTCGACTGTTGAATAATGTATTAAATCTAACCTAAGAAACTTAAATGGGCGTCTCTAAGTAAACAGTTATTTAAGTTCAATTTATGCTTACACTAAAAAGATAATGTAACACGGTCAACATTAAGAACACCCTGTATATAGATTTTTGAAAAGAAGTACAATAATACTACGGCGGGTGACTCATAGGTTTTAATCATAACGAAGGAATGTGATAAAAACATTAGGTCCGTCAAGCTGCCCCCCCCCCCGGTTAGATTTTTCTTACCAAAATGCTAGCACACATAAAGGGCATCTAGCACACCATTTTTTATAGCTAGCACACCAACAGATTACAATAAAAATGCTTTGGAATTCGGGTGGGGCCAGGTTAACGCTAGCCCCCTCCGGTTGGAATTTTTTCGCTAAAATGCTAGCACAAATAAAAGACACCTAGCACAATTTTTTTTATAGCTACTACATCAACAATGATTTTGAATACAGGGGGTGGAGGATGTCTGCAAAATAACGCTATGGTTACACGAATGAATAAAAATGTTGGATGTATTTGTCCCTAAACAGCATTATTGTTGTCAGCTGTTGCCGGATTGTGCGTGATATCTATTTTTTCCCATCTAGCAGGGTATTTGATTAATTAATAATTAACTATTATTTAATTAATAATTATCTATTTATTTTCAATTAATGCTAAAAAACACCACTAAGTCCATCCTCAGCAAATAATCCTCAGAGAGAATATTTTTCTCCCACGGATATTTGTCCTCTGCCTGAATACAAAACCAGAGAAACTAAGGTGAATGTTAGGGCTGGGAAAGCATCAATAATTACCTTAACTCCTTACAAAGATGAATTAAAAGGTAGTTTAGAAAAAAGAAAAGGGAAAAATATTACACCTAAAGAAAACATCAGTGAAGAGTTAGAACCAAAAGAAAAACAATCAAAGAAACTGGCAAAAAAGTCTACTGCAATTGTACGAAAACAGAAATCAGCAGTTTTAAAACAGGACCAACCTTCCACTTCGGAGTTAGAGCAGAAGAGAAAAAACGCCGGGCTTCTTCTAGTTCAAGCTCAGAAAGCGACAGCAGTATTATATTGACTACTTCCTCTTCAGACGAATCCGAAGGAACTAATGCTGAATGTTTATTTTGTTCCGGGAGATTTTCCGAGGACAAGCATGGCGAGCTATGGGCAAAATGTATTCACTGCGGCCGATGGGCCCTTGAAGATTGTGGAGAAATTAAAGATGCTAATTTTATATGTTCTTTCTGCGAAGAAACGGGTTTTTTGGAGTAGTATCCCAAATTGGGACATCAGTGTGTCTCAAATTAGGCAACCTATTATTTTATGGGAAAATTGGCAAAAACAAACTTCAAGTTAAATAACTTCAGTAGCCTAGCTATTTTAATGTAGATTCTTTATTACGATGTTTTGTTAATACACCAAGCAAGCGATTTTGTACAATAATAATAAAAATGTGTTCAATGATGATTTTTTTTTCGAATTTACAAACAAAAGTGTCTCAAATTTGGGTCCCTTCCTCTACTAATCAGTGATTAAGGCTCAAATTCGGTTCCACCAGCCTCAATTCTCTAATATCTAATAAAAGGTGCTCGTAAACTAATTAACCACCTACAGACGATTAGTTTGACAGTTAAATTTTGATTGCGTCTTTTTCAATTTCAACACCCTGTTTCACAGTTTATATGTTTTCTTTTTATGTATTTATTATACTATTCATCGCTACTGTGGTTACTGTTCCTGTTCCAGAAGTTATTTGATAGTATATTACTTATACACATATTCTACCACAACCTCAAATTTCCTTATAATGTGAGCAAACAAGTTTTAATAATAATGTTTTTAATTTACAATGTCATTATTATCTAATTTATGATTTATGTATTATATAGGAAGTTTCGTCTTGTCAGGATAGGCTATCGACCTTGTTGTCTTTCTGTCCGTTTCACAGTTAAAACATACATTATGTAAAGTTATAATATGAGTTTGATTACAATAATATCAGTAATAAATGTATGTTACATTTATTCATATTGATTGTGACCTATCCATTTTCTTGTTTGGTACAATTCCAGCGTATCTGCGAAAATTGTGATAAAAAAATGGCATAAATATTTATAGTTTTTCAATACCTTCCCACAATTCGTGATAATTCATTTTTTTTTCTACGCCCTATCTTTAAAGTACCTTGTATTTCATCGGTTTGCAGCGCTTAAAGTGGTTGTTTATGGTTAGAGTGAAAAAAAGTAAAAAAGCGTTAAAAAAGTGCCATAACGTTAACTTTATTTCACGCTTCCCATAAGCTAACACAATGAATATTGGCTGGGCATCGAGGATGGACTTTCATGAAACTTGGAATACGTATAATTGTAATTTACCGAAGGAGTTTAATTAAAATATCCCAAATTTCTATTTGAATTTTATTTTTTTGTATAGGGCTGTAGAAAAAAATAATGTATGCAACATGTGCATAAAGTGTCTTTTTTTCACTCATGGAATTGCCGCACTCGCCTGAACTTTTTCCATTCGTGAAAAAAAGTACCACTTTATGCACTTGTTGCATACATTACTATTTTCATGTCGACTTTATTATCTGTATGAAAAGGAAAAATGAAACGGTGTTGTTATGGAGTGTGTAAGTGAGAGTGATACATGTTATAAATTATTTGAAACCAAACTTTTTCCATTCGTGAAAAAAAGTACCACTTTATGCACTTGTTGCATACATTACTATTCTAGGATATATTTGTCAGAAAGTCGAAAGTTGACGTTACACAATGTTTGAAACTGACGTTTAATAGACCTTTTCATCTCAATTATTTTGTGTGCGCATGCGTGCAGTTCAGCCATGTTTTTCGTACTGTTTTGTAAAGAAGCATGTTAAATTACTTGTGTACAAATAATTAAAATCAACAAACACTAAACAAATAATACTTATTAAAAATAAAATTAGGAGAACATTAAAATAATGAGTGTCTTAATTAAAAAATAAATTTTTCAAGTCGACTTTATTATCTGTATTGAAATGGAAAAATAAAACGGTGTGGTTATGGAGTGTGTAAGTGAGAGTGATACATGTTATAAATTATTTGAAACCAATGCATAATATATACATTATTTTTTGAATTTACCTAAACCTTACTTGCAATATATAGATGTACTTAGTATGCACGAGCAATCTTATCTTATGATTAAAAGTATAATATGTTTAAATCAGAATTGTTTATTTTAATATTATTAATAATACTCATTATCAACCCAGGTGTTAATTTTAAAGTGCTTCTACATGTCCTAACAATAAATTATGGTTAGTAGGATAAAATTATTTACCAACCGTAGGAAAAACATCTAAATTGGAGTTAATGCGACTATAGTTAATTGAAGCTTAATTGTGCTTGGTAAAACACAATTGAAATTTGATTGGAGAATAAATTTAATAGCTAATTAGTTGATTGGTGATTAGTGAGATATTGATGGAACCGGCCATTAAAATTCTACACAAAATCTCGAGACGATACTTTAAATTTTCCTTGCGAGACCAGACGAGACCTTTCGTCTCAAATCTCGCACGAAAGTCTCGGAAAAGTCTCGAAGTATCGCAGATAAAAATTCCAAATAGTAATTAATTATTCTAATTATCGCGAATGTTATTGAAAAATATTGCAAGGGCTCGATTTCAATTTTTAAAAGAAAAAGTTACTGATCTGTTTTCGACTAACCTGTCTAAAATATCATTTATCGTGGATGCATGGACCTCCGTAAGTGGAAGATCTTACTATGGCATAACTTGTCATTGCATTGGTGACTCGTGGCAGTTACAATCTATACCTCTGGATTTTGTACCTTCTCTAGAAAAACATACAGGGAAAGATATCGCAGGAACTTTTTACCAATGTGTCAATGAAGAATAACTCAACTTGTTTTAAGGACTGTTTGATTTTATTAAGCCTTTTGTTGCGATAATTTTGTTTTTTAAAGAAAATTGTTGTAATAAATGATTTTATAGTGACTTTTACAATATATGCTATAACGCATTATACGGTCATTTCTTTTAAAATGATATAATACCTTATAAGCAAGTTTATACAATATCAAAAATATCATATTATAAGACTTTTATATCTATTGTATAAGAGTTCTATAATATACTACAGGGTGTCTCAGTGGGTATTTCAGTATTTAAATAAATAATACTTGGGGAATGAAAATGCTGTACTACTTTTATTATCACCAAAATACAAACAATATACGCGGATTTCATTTTTTGAACACAACATCATCTAAATACTGTTCGTCGCGTACGTAGCACTCCTACAATCTGTCTCTTAAATTTGCATAGACGCGCTGACACATTGCCGCTGGAATGTTGTTAATTTCTTGGCGAATGCGATCCTTTAATTCTTGGATGTTGGCAGGAGGGTTATTGTACTCGACAGACTTTAGGTATCTCCACAGAAAAAATCCAGAGGTGTGAGATCCGGTGAACGTGGCGGAAAAGGAATGTCACCTGTCAGCGAAATGAGCGTGCTTGGAAACAACTCCCGAACGGCCTGCATGGATATTGCTGCGGTATGGGACGTAGCACCATCCTGTTGAACCCATATCCCATCATTATAACCAGGCAAACGTCGAATGGTTGGGTGCAGGTAAGTTTGAATCATTGTCCTGTATCGCTGAGCATTAACAGTAAAGGTAAGACCGCGGTTATCTTCAAAAAAATATGGTCCAATAATTCCTTCAGTTGTCATGGCACACCATACTGTCACCTTTTTGGAATGCAGTTGTTTCTAATGTTTTTTCTTGGGTTTGTTTTCGGACCAGTAACGAGCATTGTGTTTCTTTACATATCCATTTAAATGAAAGTGTGCCTCGTCACTAAACATCACCGCCTCTTGGCCATCGGCATTCCAGAAATTGTTCATCATGGTTTCCGCAAACTGCTTTCGGCGAGCATAGTCTGTTTATTTTAAATACTGCGTAATTTGAATTTTATATGGATGAAATTTTAAATCTTGCTTTAAAATACGGTGTAAACTGGCACGTGAGAGATTTAACGCTTGCGCGTGTTTCCGAAGGGAACGCCTCGGCTCTCGAGTCACTGCCCGGCGTACTCTTGCAATACCGTTTGGTGTTCTTACATTTTTCTGGCTACCAAGGCATTGTTTATTTGTCGCACTTCCTGTTTCTTGAAATCGTTGCACCCACGATTTAATAAGATTAGCCTGTATGGCTGTTGGGTGGATTGAGTAGCACAACGGTCATGCAGCCTGGTCCCAAGCCCAGGTAAAAGGAGGAGGGTTCTCAGGCTAGGCTAGCACCCTGCCTGGGGTAAAAGAAACATACTGCTCACAGAACTGAAGGGACAGCCTCGGAAACCGATCGGAATCATACTATGACGACACACGCTACGAAATGGAATAAACGACTTGGAAGACGTAAACGTGCCATAACAAGACTTGCCTGCTGGAATATAACATCGTGGAACGGCAGAGACCAGGAGATTGTTAACGAAATGAAACAACATAAGATTGACATATGCGCTCTATCAGAAACGAAGAGGAAAGGACAGGGCACATCAAGATACGATGATTACATCTTAGTCTATAGCGGAAAAGCTAAGCAAGAACGAGCAAAATCGGGAGTGGGAATTCTACTCCACCAGAAATACGAACAATGTATAGAAAACATAGACTACGTTAACGACAGAATCCTGAAAATATCGCTAAAAGTCAACCACATGCAAACACACTTAATAAGCACATACGCCCCGGATATAAGTAAACCCACAGAGGAGAGCGAAACATTTTACCAACACCTACAAAATACTATAGACAAACTAAGCAACACGGATAAAATCATTATACTCGGAGATTTGAACGCCAGAATAGGCAGGGAAGTAATACCAGGCATACAACAAAAATATAATGAAGAGATAACCAACGAAAATGGAGAACTCCTGATAGACTTCTGTGCGAGAAACGAGCTACGGATAAACAACACGTATTTTCCTCACAAAGAGCAACATAAATATACATTTAGTAACTCCAGAGATCAAAAGTCAGTAATTGATTATATAGTAGTAGTAACAGGACAATGACACCATCACAAGTAATAGGTGTAAGAGCACTTACCTCTGCAAACATCGGCACAGATCACAACCTGTTACTGTGTAAAATGATTATGGAAACACCCCACAGAGCCAAAAAACCTCCAGTATTCCTCGAAAAGTTTAATATCGAATCACTGACGGATGATAGCACGATAAACCTGTATGAGAACCGATTAACAAATAAACTGGAAGGACTTAATACGCTGGAGTGTGATGTGGAGAGCTGTTGGAACAAAATCAAATCATGTATCGTAGAAGCAGCCGAAGAATCCATTGGTAAAAGAAAAGTCAACATAAATGGGACCAATAATAGCAAAAAACCCTGGTTCTGTCAAGAAGTTAAAGAACTATCCTAGCAGAAAAAGAAATCCTACCTGATATACAGAAGCTCACCAACACCAGAGAAACACTCCAAATATACAGAAGTGAGAAACAGAATCAATGCCAGAATCAAAGCCATAAAACGGGATTACTGGGCAAAATTTACAAGCGATATGGATTACGACCTATATGGAGCACAGAAGAAAGTCTTGAAGATGCTCAAGAATAGGAAGAAGCCAATAAACGAGTTCGTGCAAACAAAAGGAGTCACCAAAGATGTATGGGAAAAATACTTTAGGGAACTTTACAACACCGAAGAGGCCATAAGGATCGAAAACTACGAGTCAAATCATCAAATATCACTGAACGAAGAAGAGGTAACAGCAAAAATAAAAAAAATGAAAAACAGAAAAGCTCCCGGAACAGACCTTATCCCAAACGAACTTCTAAAATATGCTGGACCCAAGCTAGGAAAACATCTGAAAATTATCTACAACAAAATTTTAGAAACGTCGGAAATACCTACGGAATGGCTATAAAAGTATAACTATCCCTATATTCAAGAAAGGACAGAAGACACACCCAGACAACTACAGGGGCATAACGCTGCTGAACACAAGCATGAAACTCTTTACTAGCATTTTGAAAGAAAGACTCGAGGCACAAATAACAAACAGGGAAGAACAACAAGGTTTCAGACGAAACAGATCCACGACCGACGCCATATTCATTATCAAACAAATCAAAGAAAAATCAATAGAATTTAATACACCAGCGTATGTCTGTTTCATCGATTTGACCAAGGCATTTGATAGGGTTCGTCTCTCCGACATCATAAACATACTGATAGCGAAAGAAACGCCAGACACCA
This sequence comes from Galeruca laticollis, assembly GCA_963921935.1. Classification (NCBI taxonomy): domain Eukaryota; kingdom Metazoa; phylum Arthropoda; class Insecta; order Coleoptera; family Chrysomelidae; genus Galeruca; species Galeruca laticollis. Next base: position 149,487,994 of record OY998179.1, on the reverse strand, counting down.
TCGTAAGAGCAGTCCGCAGTCTCAATACAAACAACATGACCAAAGTAAAGGCAGGAGACACTTATACGGAAGAGATACCAACACCAGGAGGCATCAGACAAGGCGATAGCCTTAGCCCATTTCTGTTCAATCTCTTAATGGACAGAATTATAGAGGAAATATCATCACTAAATATGGGATACCGAATGGGACAGAATAAAAGAATCAGCATGGTATGCTACGCCGACGATGCAGCTATTATTGCGGAAACGCAGGACGATCTACAGAGACAACTGCACAAATTCTACCAGGTCAGCCAAGCGATGAACATGACCATATCCATAGAAAAATCGAAAAGCATAACCTTTGCTAAAGAACCTGTAAGATGTAAGCTGGAAGTCCAGGGAAAAATCATCGAGCAAGTCTCACAATTCAAATATCTGGGTATGGATCTGTCGAGTTATCACGACCCAGTGAAGGACCTAGGAAGACAGATTAACAAAGCGACTGCCATATCGGGCTGCTTAAAGCAAACAATATGGGCAAACGAATACATGCGAAAGGATAGCAAGGCTAGGATCTATAAGACTTGTATCAGGCCAATCATGACATACGTAATAGAAACCAGAGAAGAAACCAACAAAACGAAAAGCATGCTTAGAGTAGCCGAAATGAAAACGCTCAGGACTATAGTGGGAAAAACAAGAAGGGACCGAGTTAGAAACAATGACATCAGGGAACAATGTGGAGTACAAGACATCGTAAGATGGGGGAGACAAAGAAGAAGACATTGGTACGCTCATGTGAGAAGAATGGAGGAGAGCAGACTGCCACGCATCGCTCTTGAAGGGAAACCAACAGGGAAAAGAGCACCCGGTAGACCACCTAAGAGATGGAAGGACAGTTGGCAGTCCACCTCCCAGGAAACGATAAAGAGGAACCTTCAAAACTAACAGATCGCAAGATCTTAAATACGAATAAGAAGAAGAAGAAGCCGAAGGGGCATCTGCTATGCGCTGAATATTGAAGTGGACACAAAACCGACGTCCAGCTAGGGTATAGGACTCGTTCGCTTTATAATATGCCTCCAGCATGAAAGCACTATGCGCACCTGACCGCTGCTTCATGGTGACTAAAATCCGCATTCGTCTGCTCCCTAATCGCCGTGACATGCGCTGCTTAGCTTGTACAAGGTCGGTACAGGGCGCATATGAAAATTGAAATACTCACTGAGACACCCTGTATATAACTAACAGCTACAACATTATAAAATAGTTACTTAAGCTTGTCTTATTAAAGCTGTATAATGTTGTATAATAAATATTTTATAGCATTCAATTGCGTCGCATTATAAAACACTTTTTTCACTACTAGCCTCTAAACCTAACTTTATTGACTTTTGTTGAGGTAGAAAAGTTGTTCATTATATATAACCAAGGTAGAAAAATACAGAGCCTACTTGATTAGAACTAAATGTCAATCAATCTGACAGAATGTGAGGTTAACTGATAGAAATACAAAATGAAAAAATATTTTTCCTTACCTATTTAATGGTCATATCCATCTACCTATTCAAAAATGAAAATCAATTGACTTATCCATGCAGTTTTCATAGCGATTTTTACAAAACAATATTTATTATCAAATAAAAAAAACATTATTGGATAAATGTGTTATCGGTTGTCTTTTGTGCACAGCTGTCATGTGAAATGGGAGTGACTGGTGACCCGTCCAAAATTCGGCCGACATTATAAGTTCATTTCATATTAATTTTTGCTTTATAACATATGACTGAAAAAACAATAAACTAATACTAAACATAAACTAGAATTATTTGGGTAATTATTTAAAATTATTATACATTGTGCAGTTATTGCATGTCATATTAAACGTAAGTCCAGTAACACCGGACGGGGTAATATTGTACGATTTTCAAATTCATTCATTATTTGACGTTGAAGTAGACGGTTGAGATCTGTTGGTATTCTTTGTATCATTCTTGCTATGTGTTTTTTGTCCTCAATGGATTCTTCTATCCCTCTGCCACTGTAGAACTCTTCCATCCGCCATGGCGTTTTAAAGAGAAAATATCGGCCCCACCTTCTGATAGTATAGTGACAGATGTCATTCTTAAAGTGTGCCCAGTAAAAGTATTCATATTTTTTAGTTTTAAAAACTTGGTTCCCTTTATCGGAACACCATATTTTGTTGTGTAGCTTTTAAATTTCTTATTCTAATAAATAGTTTCTCAATATTTGGCGTAGGTCTGAATATATATTTTTTTACTATATTAATCCACAAATTTCCTCGACGAACCATTTTTACTTTTATTAACGTTAAATATAATTATGTCTTCTCGTATATCCACATCCACAAATTTCATATTTAAATGTTCATCTGTTCTACAGGCACCCGCAATTCCAATCAAAAGTACAGCCAAAAATATATTTAAGTAATTTTTTTATACAATATTTTTATTTTCATTATTTCTTTAAAATTAATTTTCGGCAATCACCAGCAATCTATAAGGGACATTTAGAAGGACAATAATGTGTTTTTTAACTAATTCAAATTTTATTTAGAAAAGAGTAAGATATTTCATTTTTATATGAACTAAAAGTACCTAACTGAACAAGGTACCTACCTTTTTCGACAAATACTTTTGGTGCTTCCAAAATAAATTTCGTTATGTCGAAAAAATAGATGCCTTTTTGTGTTTTACATTTGACAGAAGCATGGGTGATTTGATTTTTGAGAAAATTTAAGTTCATATTATATTCGATATTTATTAGTTCCAAAAACTAATATTTGATAAAATAAAATGCCAGTAGTGAAAAAAATGCTATATGAGCCACGGTAGAAAAGTGTATTAATGTCTCGGATCCTTTAAAGACCTTGACAATAATACCTCACTTTTCTACCTTGGCGCATAATTACTATTATACGTGAACTTTGAATACTATAAGCCTTTCTCCTTTATAAATGTCTTATAGGATAAAACGGTGTATGACAGAATAAACTCGTTCCCAAGTCTGTGTTTTAAGACTGAAGTGACTTTTGCATTAAAATATTTTATTTTGATGGGTGACACATACGATTAAAGTATGAATTTTCAGCGGAAAAAAGTTAACAGACACAGTGGCAATATTAAAAGAGCGTGTAAGAAAAAGTATCAACAAATTCTTGCAAGTAATCCAGAGATTGTATGTCTTAATTACAATGAAAGTAGGCCTGATTCCACCGAGACAGAGAACATAATTCCTTCAATCACACAAGGCAAACCCATCAATAGTGATAGTATGGTTCAAAATCTGGAATTTGAGGATACATTCTCAATAGTCTCGACTATTTTAAACATTATTTACACAAATTGATATGACCGACAAGACAATATAACAATAACAAAATACACCACTTTGAGGTTAGGAAGCAAATGATTTTATAAAGGTTATATAGTGCCGCTAGTCGCACACAACCACGTTGAACAACCGAATCATAACCGAATGTTACCATATGAGATGCAGATACTAGCGTCTAGCGAGCTGCAAGTCACAGATGATTCTGACCAATTAAAAACTACCGAGGATAGGATCCGTTGGCGCGAAAGTTTAAAAATAATAGCTGCTTTCTTTTGACTAGAATATTAAATTATTTCAATTAAAACGCATCGTAATTGGTTGTTCCTAGGCAATTAACTGATATTATTTGATATTCGGCCGCATTTACTAAATCATAACGACATTGCTACACTGAGATAAAAGAAAAGGTGAGAGAACTGTTTTCCAGTTATTTCAACTTAAGAAAATCTGTTAAATTTGAATAAAAAAAACTGTTTAACGGTTAAACGAAATTTTTGGGAATGTTAATTTACTAATTTATGTTTAAGTTATCAAAAAACTTAAACTAATATAGATATTTCATTTTTCAAATTAAAATATAAATCGTTTAGTAGGAGAGCCAAAATAATTTAATTTTTCCATTTTCTCATTGTATCGATCAATTTGCTATTATAGCAATATTAACAATAATTGTTGATATAGTAACAACAAAAAATCGTTTAACAGCATATCTCGTTATGACTTAGTGATCGAATTGTGCAGATTAACTGAGATTTAAAAACATGGAATGGTTAAGAAAATTCTAATTCTTACTTTGAATAAAGTTGAAACGAGAAAAATACTGTTTTATTTTGACCTATATCTGTTGTCATAAGGAAATATGAATATTTAACAGGGCAAAAAACTACCAAGGTTATTGGCAAATTTAAAGCTATTTTTTCGACTTCTTCATGACTGGGCTTACAAACACCACTTTTTGATATTTTTTTCTTCTTTGTCGTACAGAACAACCTTCTCAGTATTTATTTTTTTATTGTGTGGAATATTAATATTTTGCGAAGAAGCAGAATTAACAAGGTGGTGTTTAGACACTAGTGCTGCAATTTTTGGTGGTATGGAGGCAATAGCTTTATCTACAATCTCAAGTTCCTCCAATGAAGTTGTAGCCTCAAGAATTTGCAAAAACTTTATTTTAATTTCATTTTTTTTCTCTTCAAATTCAAATAATTTTAACTATTCTTTTTACATAATTATTTGAGAATGCAGTCCTCTTCAATGAAATTTTCTTGGACTACGTGCATATGAAGACTATTTTCGTCATCTAAAAAAATAACATGAAAAGTCATAAAAACTATGGAAAAAGGAAAAATACGTAGACTACATTGCACTCTGCAGAAAAGTTCCAATAAGCGGCGTAGATATTTTTTTCTGGGGTGTAATCGAACCTTTACATTTTTTTAGTCAGCTGCAAGAGATTTCCTAATACATTTTTAGTCAATTTATCATTATTTATAATTTTTTAAGTTAAACTCCCATCTCTGTATGGGAAAATGTCACAATTTTGAATTGTCTAAAGATTTATAATTGGAGAGGTAGCGATTTCTTGCACTCCTTGCATTCAGAATTCATAATCAATAGAGAAAATAGTTTTGCAACAAAAACTAAATAAAATAGTACACAATGATCAAGGAACGTAAATAAATTTACATATAATCTTGCACAATGATAAACATTTCTATTCTACATTCCGCAAAACCTTACAAAATTATTTAAAAGTCCGATACCATTGTTGCCAATGCCATTATACTAAAACTTAAAATACCTCAGAATAGCAAAATTTTTACAAATCAAAAATATTCGGAGATATTTGAAAAAATATAAAATGAATAAATTAGAGAATCGAGTATAGTTAGAAAAGTTTTAAAATTGTCCATCTTTTTTATTATTGTAAAAATTATTTTCTGTCCTCCCCTTAAAATAATCTTCCATCAGATAATGATTTCGATTTGGCAACGCTGCTTCAATCGTCGACAAGGTTATTCTTGTTAATTTCCATTGGTTAGGATCATCCGTGACCCTACAACTCACTAGACGCTAGTGAAGCAGATAGAGTTATCTGTTCAGCCTTCTTAAACACTCTGAAGCATGGTTGTCACGTTGATCTAAAAGTTTTATAGGTGAAAGAAAATTTTAACGTATTTATTTAATGTGAACCGCCATTCTCTAGCCACAGCTATAATAGTCAATTTTACTGTAATAAAAAAGAGATATTTGACATTCCTCACATGGCGAATTTGCATTCAAAATGCAAATGTGTCAAATCGCCTTTTAGTAAGTAAGTAAAGTTGACTATAGTACTCTCTCTCTTTGAGAAAAATTGAAATACTGTCATCAAAAATTTGTTTACAATGCTGGTTTTAATGCTTTCAAAAGTTAGGTTCCGTTTTGTCTCTAGAAAAGTTAGGGCAAACTTTTTTCGCTGTCATAATGACAAAACACCGCGACATATGGCATGTTTAGTGCATTAATTAAATTTTCCTTCAAATAACAATGCCATGGTGAGATGAGCTACTTTCCAAATGAAAAAACGTGTTTTATGACGTCTTCATTTGGCAACCTCTACTTTTCGCGAATCTCAATATGTTTATATTACTTGTCAGGTTAGTTGTATAGTGCCTAAATATTCTTCGTTATAAAACAGTTATCCTATACCATTTCATTTTACAATAAAATATTGTTTAGGGCATTTCTTTGGGATAAAATTGTTGTATTATAAATCGTTATGTTTAAATAAACAATTCTTTGTACCCCTATCGCCGCCATTATGAGCAATTGAGTTGGAAACATGAAACTATATTGAAAAATGTGACTTTATCATTATTTAGAGAATTATATTGTGAAAGAATATCCATATGAAGTGATAAACTATTAAAATCATAAAAAAAGTATTTTAGGATTTTCTATTTCATTATTTTTTTAAGTGTCTACTTGAAACTTAACCAAAATTGAATCGCTTCATTTTCTTGCCAAATATATACCTATAATCTATCAGTAAAATTTGCGGTGCATCAAAATTTGTGCTATTAAATCATCCAAATGAAATTATACTTTTTACTATCGATGTCCGCCCAAGCGGCCCAAGTCGTTTTGAAAGTCTCCATTTCTACAATAAAATGTATGATGCACATTCAAATTGAAATATAATTTGGTTCTGATATATTCTTCACTAAAAAATGAAATGCTTTTATAAACTGCTAGATGACAAAGTGTTTCCATTGTTTTCGAAATAAAAGCATTATAAAAAAAATATATTGCATTATACAACCATTTTGTGAGACCTTCATAGTGCCGCTCAATCCCATTTTATAGATGTGACTACATGACACACTATTAAATCATTTTATAGTAGCTGTATAAATGATTATAAAACAGTCGATTAAGAGTTGTATAAATGTGCATTAAACAGTCATATACGAGTTGTATAAACTTTTAATAGACCAAACAGTTGTATAAAAATGGGCCCTTTTTATTTGTATAAGGATCATTTAATTGTTTTATAGACCGTTATAAGAATTTTAGTATCCTATAAGATATATCTTGTAGCTGTTTATACAAACCTTATAGAATTTAAATTGCTACTTGGGAATGATCTAATAAAAGTCATGGCAGTTGACAAAGCTTCGTCAAACACAACTTTTATCGAAGAGCTTCAGACCCTGATACCACAATTGAATGTAGAAGACTGTCACTTTAGGTGTTTTGGGCATATATTAAACCTAGCTGTTCAAGACTTTAAAATTAGAGATTACGACTACAGCGAATTATTGAAGAACAAATTGGTAATGACTCTGATGATGAAAACAGTGGCGAAAATGACGTAGAAAATTAAATTGAAGCAATTAAAAACTACAAGGGGAAAAATATGCTACGTTGCCAATGGTTATTGTATCAATCAATCTGTTAATTCACAAAGTAGAAAGTAAAATTGTTGAATGACACCTTAAAGCCGTCCGAAACCAAGTGGATGAACAGATTATGAGCTTTCAGGCAGCCCGAGAGAAAATTCTAAAATCCTACCAAAAAACTTATTGGATTTATACCGTAGTTTCAATTAATTTTGGATCCTCCGCATAAATTAGAAACTTTTAACGCTACCACGTGGGGTAAAGCATTGTAGAACGATTCTAGAAAAATTTAAAAATATAAACAAAATTTGAAGGTGAAAAATCAAAAAAAAACAGACACTGAAAAAAGTTCAGAACTCGATCATGATAAAGGCTATTAAACTCAGATTTTGAAATTTATTTTGATGCTCTATATCAGGTGACGTCATCATCATCGCCTAGTGAAGGAATTATGGAGGAGTTAAAAAAATATATTTCTTTGCCACGATGTGACAAGACACTACAATGGTGGAAGGACCATGACTCGTAGTTTCCGGTCTTGAGTGCGATGGTTAGGGATTTTCTCAGCATCCAAACCACATCTGTACCGGCAGAAACGCTGTTTTCCCGGGCTTCTTTAACCATAAGAAAACAGGAACCGGCTGAATAATACATCAGCTAGATGCCTTTTACGTTTAAATGACTGGGTTAAAAATAAAAATATTTTTCAATAAGTTAGATAGTTTTCATGAATCCGCTCAAACACCTCAGTTATGTATGATGGGAAAAAATCTAGCCCATTTTTACTCCCTAATACCATACGCCAATGATAAAATTTTTTGAGTATGATGACAATTTATTCATTTTCCCATTTCCCAACATACAATAATAATTATTACCACTGAAGTTTGAGAAGAGAATCGTATTATTAATAACTGAGATATTAGGGAGATATAATCTATTATATAATAATAGATTATGTTTTTTCTCGATATTTTGTTTTTGTTCGTTGAAATGAAAATTAGAACTGATTTTATTATTTGTATTTCATGTATCTATGACGGAATGTCGTTCTTTTTTCTATTTATCTTGTTAGATTATTATGTTTTTGTTCACTAAAATAAAAATGTGAACTAATTTTATTTGTGTATTTTATTTAGATAGGAAACATGAAAAATGTGCGAGACATCAGTCGAGACGAGACTTTCCACTTTTTTGCGAGACAAGACGAGATTTATTAAAGTCTCGTCTTGTTGGCAACACTACTATGGATTTTGTGATGGTAATGGAAAAGCAGCCCAAAGAGAATATGCACGGCGATTTCCTGACCGGCGGTTACCTAGTGACAGGACCTTTCTAATGGGTTTAGTTACCTTAGAAAAAACGATAAATTTCCAACTAGCACAAAATGAAAGTTATGAAACACACATAACGATTTGGAGCAAGATATTCTTAACCTTGTTCAAAATGATCCAAAACTTAGTACGAGAAGAATCAGTCACGCTACTAATGTTCTTCACTCTACTGTTTGGCAAACTTTAAAGAAATTATATACATTCGTACCATTTACAGCAAGTTCAGAGGCTACAAGTAGGAGATGAAATTGCTCGATTGGCTTTTAATATTAATATTACAAAATAAGACGATCATACTCAGGTGTTTATTTAGTGATGAATCTCAATTTACCATAGACGGTATTAATAATTCAAGGAATTCCCATGTTTGGGTAGAATAAAATCTGTTCGCCATAAAACAAATACATGCACAAATCCTTGAATGTTCTGTGTTACTTAACAACCGATTAATTGGACCCCATATCCTACTACATCTACTCACGGGTGAAGTGTATTTGGAGTTAATGCAAAATATTTTACCCATATTGCTAGATGATGCAGGAGTTGATGTTGGAGCCAGGTACTTTCATCGTGATGGGTGTTCACGTCATTTCAGGGTAATAGTGAGAGAATTTTTAAATGAATACTTCCCAAATCATTGGATAGGCAGAGGAGGACCTCACAACTGGCCTGCAAGGGGACCCGATTTTAATCCTCTCGATTTCCAAGTTTGGGGTTATTTAAAATGAAAAGTTTATTCAACTGAAGTAAACAATTGGGAGGACCTTCTACGGAGAATTCAGGACGCATGCGACGAACTGAGAACGATCAAACTATAATTAGAAAGTCAATTACAAATTTTACTTCAAGAGGACGGAAATGTATTGAGCAAAATGGAGACCACTTTGAAGAACTGTTATAAATTCTTTCCATTTTTTAGGATCTAATTCTTTTCGTTTAACTTAATACATACAATTTGTTGCACCGTTATTTTTGTTTAAAATAAAGTTATACATTTTTCAAATGTTATATTTTTTACGTATACAGGGTGTTTGAAAGTTAGTCATTGATAATAATAATTCGACATCTCGTTTTTTAATAAGGTTGGTATCCAGAAATTAGGAGAATGAAAAATAGTTGAAGATTTTATGGATTAAAGCTGGGGAAGAATTTTTTTAAAAATTTTTGCCACCTCATCATCGAAACATCTAGATTTGAACCACTTTAATAAGTAAAAACGTTGTATGCTGGGTGAATAAAACAGTTAATAATTATTATCCAACACAAATCGAATATTTATGAACTTTTTTGGAGCAGATTATTTTAGATTTCTTAACACTAGGTAGTCGACGAAAAATCGCAGTCTTCTGGTGTTCCTCCGTCGGTTCGTCTTGTTTAATTAAATCGTTTTCTAAATGTGGTCAATCATTGTCGAATGGGCAAAAACTGTATTGTTTACCCATTAATTTTTTAAATAATTACTTGCGTTTTTATAAAATACGAAATAATGCAAAATAATATTTCCGTTACTCACGAAACATTTTTAAATGTATTTTCGTGTTGTTTTCAAATTGTTTTTATTAATGATGCATCATTCCTGTCGACTCATATTCAATAATAATTGTTGATCTGTCTCGCGTTTTTATAAATTTCATTTACATAAATCTCGAATATTCGCTTATACACATAATTGATCATGAATCATTTGTGATTAAGTACCATTATTACAATCCCAACATGATCTTAGAAACAACGTACGTGAATATTTATTAGATTACGTTTCGTACAAAATTTCCTATACTATTTTTCAAATCTATGCGAAATTATCATTCCTGTTTTATTAGTATTAAATAAAAACACGTTTTGTAAAAATTGGTGAAAATACAAATATACCATATAGACCAGTGGTCCGCAGGTGCCAAAATATATAATATACTCAAATTTCGCGGGCGTTAAATCGCATTTTCTGCGGAAAATATGTATTCCAAATAAAATAACATTATTGGTGTAACTTACATTAAGTTTCTGATTAAAGTTTATTTTCGGATTGATATAATATATTTCACAGAAACTTGATTATATTAGCACTTTACTGTTCGGTGTATTTCTGTTAATTTCTCGAGATCACTTTATCAACTCCACTTACTCTTTCTGATCAGTCCCTTATATATTAAAGCCGTTTTTACTAGTAAATTCTGGGCTGCGGCTTACACAGTCACAAATAATTTTGCTGGCCTTTTCTAGATAACTCTGGTCACAAAAACAATGTTTACATAAGATAGTCGTAAACTCGTAAACAGTTTTTTATAACTGCGAATCCGCCATAATTTTAACTTTTATACCTGGCTTAGACAGAGTCGGTTTTAGGGACTATACCAGTGTGCTGTTTCGTAATTTACCCCCTCCTTAAATGGAAGTTCCTCCTGGAACTTTTGTGTAGTCGAGGCTGGATGTTTGAATCGGCAACTGGCCCCATTTCTACACTTTCCGATCTTATGGAAATAGCAGGGCACCGTCTTCATCGGATACTGATAACGGAGGTTGTAGCTGCAAATTAATATCTGGACACCGGTATCTCTAAAGATAACCTCTACCATGTTCCTGATAACTCGCCAATCCAACTGGTTACTCGCTATCTTAGGCATAGCCAGTTTCTTCACGCTGGATTGTAACACATGGTCTCGGAGGTTACGAAGTGCTTCCCACACATCGCGGTAGGTAGATCGATCTTTAAATTCATCTTTAGTTACCACGTAGAAGACGTACCGCGAATTATGTTTCAGTTTCACTGTCTTGCCAGGGGCTGGAATCTGGTCTTCAAGTGTTTCTAATTGCCCGAACTTCTTTCGAAAGACGGTTGCCAACCCTCGTGCGTTCTTGATACGGGCGGGGATGTTGTATGCCAGTGAATAATCTTCCGGGAGAGTGAACAAATCTTGTTGTTGTTCCGAAGTGACTCCATATCTAGCTTTCCGGTACCTCCATACGCGCCCATAAATTCATCGAAGGTGGGGTCAGACACATCTCGAATAAGGTTTACTCCTTCCTCTATGTCATGGTCTCCTTCGAATGGCGCTAGTCGGTTTCGGTGAACTACTTTTGGTTTTCCGTTGGGGATCTTGCTTATGCGATATAAAACATCATTGATCCTTTTCTTGATTAAGTATGGACCTTCCCAGGATTTTTGTAATTTTGAAAAAAATCCTTTTCTCCTCGTCGGGTTGTGTAACCATACTTTGTCCCCTTCTTTAAAACCGCCTTCTGTGGCCTGCGTATCGTACCGACTTTTCATTCTGTCGCTGGCAACTTGAAGATTGGTTCGAACTAATTCATGAATATCGTCCAGCCTTCTTCTCAATTGGATTGCGTAGTCTTCGCCTGCTAGATCTTCTCCAGGGCGACAGCCAAATTCCAGGTCACAAGGAAGCCTCATTTCACGTCCAAACAGGATTTTCGCCGGTGTTTCACCCGTGGACTCATTGACAGCAGATCGATAAGCCAATGCGAATAGGGAAAGATACTGGTCCCAATCTCTCTGATGGCTGGATACTACTTTGGACAGGTATTTTCCAATAGTCCTGTTCATTCTCTCGACCATTCCATCTGACTGTGGATGTAATGCTGTTGTCCTGGTCTTCTTCATTCCCAGCTTGTCGCAAATCTCCTGGAATAGATGGCTTTCAAAATTTCTTCCCTGGTCACTGTGGACTTCCAAGGGTACTCCATATCGGCTGATAAATTCCTTCACCAATACATCCGCGACAGTTGTGGCCTCTTGGTTCGGGATAGCGTAAATTTCCACCCACTTTGTGAAATAATCCATTACAACCAGTATGTACTTGCTACCATTTTCTGTCGTCGGAAATGGTCCAGCGATATCTAAGGCAATCCTTTCGAAAGGGCTTCCAACATTGTACTGTTTCATGGGTGCCTTTCTCTTGCGATGTGGTCCATTACTCGTAGCACAAGTCGTACATTTCTTACACCAGTCCTTCACATCGTCGGAGCTGTTCATCGAATAAAACCTTTCACGGACTCGTTGAAGGGTTTTCTTCACTCCCAGATGACCTCCCGATGGACTGTCGTGTAACTTCTTCAGTACCTCAGCTACTCTTGTTCTCGGGATAACTAACTGTCTCCTCATCTCGGAACCATCATCGTTTTAAAGAGTTTTTCAACAGCCCTTCTTCCAGGACAAGGGAGTCCCACTGAGCCCAATACGCCTTGAGTTTCGGTGAAAATCTTGACGCTTCTTGCCAGGTAGGTCGCCGGTTTTCTTTCTTCCATTGCCGTATCATCTTCAGGTGAGGATCATTCTCCTGATCTTCTCTGATCCTGGTGGGTGACCATTCCTCGTTGACTACAGTAGTTCTTGAAACTGCAGCTTCCCTAGATTCCACATTGTTGCAGTGGGAGCAGTCTGTTGGGCACGGCCGTCTGGACAGGGAGTCGGCATTTCGGTGACTCACACCAGCTCGATGTTCGATGTTGAAATCATACTCTTGAAGTCGTTCAATCCATCTAGCGATCTGGCCCTCGGGATTCTTGAACTGCATCAACCACTTGAGTGCTGCATGATCAGTCCGGATTAAAAACTTCCTACCATAGAGATACTGGTAAAAGTGTTCCACGGACTTCACTACAGCCAAAAGTTCTCTTCTTGTGACGCAGTAGTTTTGTTCTGGTTTTGAGAGGACTTTACTAAAATATCCCAGCACTCTTTCTTGCCCTCCTTGGATCTGTGAGAGCACTCCACCAATTCCTACGTTGCTTGCGTCAGTGTCCAGAATAAAGTCTCCCTCCGGTAAAGGGTATCCTAATATCGGCGCCGTGGTTAAATGCCTCTTCAAGGTATCAAAAGCCGTTTGACAATCTTCCTCAAATCGGAAAGCTCTTGCTTCTTCTGTAAGTCGAGTTAGAGGCTTAGCAATGTCTCCAAACTTCCTGATAAATCTTCTATAATATGTGCAAAGTCCAAGGAAACTCCTGATTTGATGTTTGTCGGTTGGTTGCGGCCATTGCTGAATGGAAGCAATTTTCTCTGGATCCACCGCCACTCCTACATTGCTTGCTATATGACCTAGATAGTTGACTCGGTTTTGGAATAGCTGACATTTCTTCGGGTTCAACATGAGCTGGGCAGCTTGGAGTCGTTTGAATACATCTTCCAAATTCTTCAGGTATTCGTCAAATGTCTTCCCCAGTCCTACGATGTCGTCCAAATAGACCAGGCATGTCTTCCAAGACAACCCTCTCAAGACATTTTCCATGAGTCTTTCAAATGTCGCAGGCGCATTACAGAGCCCGAATGGCATGACGTTGAATTGCCATAATCCAGATCTGGTGGTAAAAGCAGTCTTCTCTTTGTCTTCTGGGTCTATTTCCACTTGCCAATAACCAGACTTCAGGTCCAAGGTGGAAATCAGTTTGCTGCCGGCCAAGGTGTCTAGCGTATCGTCAATTCGAGGCAGAGGATAGCTGTCTTTCTTGGTCACGTTGTTAAGCTGGCGATACTCCACGCAGAATCTCGTAGTTCCATCCTTTTTCTTGACGAGCACTACTGGAGACTCCCATGGACTAGTAGATGGTTCTATTACTTTTTCTTCTGCCATCTCTCGAATTATTCTTAAAGCTTCCTCTCTATTCGCTCGTGGAAGTTTTCGAGCTGATTGTCTAATTGGCTTAGCATTACCAGTATCGATTTTGTGTTTGACGGCTGATGTTCTGCCAGTCTTTCCTCCTTTTGGCACGAATAAGTCCCGATACTGCAAGAGAAATTCTCTCATTCTCTTTTTTTCAGCTCGATCCAAAGATTGACCAGCTACTGATAACATTTGTTCGAATCTGGCATTGGAATTGTCAGTGGTCGTTGTTTGACGAACTATAGACGTCACTGGTACGCAGGATCCAATCTTGGTTTCCTTCTTGATGGTAATTGGGTAATCATTCACGTTTATCACACGTACTGGGATCTCTTTCGCCGATGTAACCAATCCTTTTCCAATTAGTACTCCTTTGCCAACTTCTTCGTCGTGGTTCCTTGGCTCCATCATAACTGGTGTACCTTCCTCCATGATTCCCTGTAGCCGTGCTACTATCATGGTTTCGCTTCGTGCAGGTAGAACGGTATCTTCCTGTACAGCTACCAACACCGCGCTGCCTTCATATGAATGCAGAAATACCTCCTCGGAACACACTTTAATGGTTCTGTTTCTGAAGTCTAATTGGAAACCATGTACATTCATTACGTCCATTCCCAGAATCACGTTTTCTTCAATGTCAGCTACGATTGCCGTATGCGTGAACGTTTCTGCGCCAATTCCCAATTGAATTTGTGTCTCACCGTAAACGTTGGCACTCTCACCTGTGGCGGTCCGCAGTCGCAGTCTCGTTGGTAAAAGCTTCTTCTTGGAATTTATTAGTTCTGGTCGTATAATGGTTCTAGTTGCTCCAGTGTCAACCATCAGAGCATATTTCTTGCCATTTAATTCGCCATCCACATATACACTGTCGTTGCGACATCTGAGAGAAGCTATCAGTATGAGAGGGTCTTTGGAATGATCATGGGTCGGTGCTGCCCCCTCGTAGCCGACCCGTTCTAGTTTTCCTGTGACTGGGGTTCTTTGTTTGGAGGAGTCTTGGGGCGCTTACATGAAACATGAACTACGTACATGCCCTAGCTCGCCACAATTCCAGCATCTGATCTTTCTCGGCTTCTTGTCCATCATATTTTTCATTAAACTGACGAACTGGTCAAATCTGTCTTCGTCACCTTCTTCTTGAATGGTCCTGATTTTGTTATATCCTGAAGCCTTGGTTGCTGCTTCATATTCAAGGGCAGCTGTCAATGCGTCGACTAATGTTTTCGGATGGGCTAAACGAAGCGTCCTCTGCATATCGGGGTCACGTAAGCCATCAATAAAGGCCTGGATGCCCAGAGATTCCATCATGTTCTCTGGTGCTGACGGATAAGCAAATCGAACTAGTCGGGCAATGTCCACTTCATATTCTTGAAGGGATTCATCACGTTGCTGCCTTCGGTTCTTCAGCTGAGATTGGTACAAATGTTCTAAATGTTCATGACCATATCGCATGTCCAACCTCTTCTTCAGCTGCTCGAAGTCATCCGTTTCTTCCAAATGTATCGTCTGGAGTACATCTAAGGCATCTCCGCGAAGCGCGATGGTTAAGTTCACTGCCTTCTCTCTATCGGACCAATTATTCACTCTAGCGGCTGCTTCGAATTGTTTCACATAATTGGTCCACGACATTTTTCCATCGAACGTTGGGACCTTGACTCGGGTAAAACTGCCAATGTCTTCAAACTTAGATACTGTTTCTGGCTTGCAAGGTTTCGTTTGCTCGGTCTTCTTTTCTTCCTCTGGCGTGCCTCGCGTTCTTGAATCGGCAATCGTTTCCTCTAACTCCTTGATTTTCTCATCTATCGTGGTAATCTTTTTCTCGATTTTCTCGTCCATCGTTGACATTTTATTCTCGATTTCAGATTTTAGAGACGAAATTTCATTTTCCACGTCAGCGGCAATGTCGTTTTTCATTAATAAGATATCGGCAGATATATCGTTCTTCAAAGTAGAAATCTTCTCGTCCATATTAACAAAAATGTTGTTTTTCATAGCAGAAATATCGTTCTTTATAGCCGAAATATCGCTTTTCACATTTGTAGAAATCTTTTCTTCTATGCCAGAAATATCGTTCTTCATAGCAGAAATGTCGTTCTTCATAGCCGAAATCTTCTCGTCCATGTTCTCTTCCATGGCAGAAATCTTCTCGTCCATGTTAGCAGAAATTGACGAGATTAAGGTGGAAGCCTCGTCATTAAATAAAACTGTTTCAGGATCAAAGCCGTCATTTTCTAGTGCCAATTTAAGTCTTTCTACTAATTCACTTTTCTTACCGGACGTTTCAACTCACGATCTTCCAATTCTGCTCTTAGTTCCGCCACTTTGAGGTCACATAGTCTTTTGGCCATTTTTACGTAGCAATTTATTTATATTACCCCACACCTGACACCAATGTAATGTTTTTCTAATTTATTTAAACAATAAACGGGTGGGATAAATTTTAAACACACGGTATGGCTACTTACTAATTTATTTAAACACTAACTCACTAATCACTATCACTTAATTTATATATACTTATCTAATCACTTAAATCTAATTCATGTGCACACAAACTTGATTATATTAGCACTTTACTGTTGTGTATTTCTGTTTATTTCTCGAGATTACTTTATCAACTAACTAACTCTTCCTGACCAGTCCCTTATATATCAAAGCCGTTTTTACTAGTAAATTCTGGGCTGCGGCTTACACAGTCACAAATAATTTTTCTGGCCTTTTCTAGATAACTCTGGTCACAAAAACAATGTTTACATCGGATAGTCGTAAACTCGTAAACAGTTTTTTATAACTGCATATCCGCCATAATTTTAACTTTTATACCTGGCTTAGACATAGTCGGTTTTAGGGACTATACCAGTGTGCTGTTTCGTAACAGTATTTATAATTAACAAATTGGCTTTCATAAGTTGTTCGGGATACTAATTTTCAATTTGGGTTTAATACTACTAATTAACTAACTGTAGAATTCATTTTTATAGGAGAAATTGATAACTTATCTGAAAAACTTCTTTAAATTTGACGTTACAAAATGGCAAATGACATTTGTGTTGTGACGTCAACTGACGCTGTTGTGAGGACGATACAATTCGATGATTTTAGGAACGGTGCTCGAGAATATAATTTTTAGGACTATTCGCAAATAGAGCATTCGCAGGCTTGCGTATGCATGACGTTGGGAACGACGTCAAGAATAACACCCCGATTCGAGATGCAGGGCATCAGTGCGGATGAAACTCAATCATCGACCACCACACCTGCTAGAAATGAATTACTGATAGCGACATTGATTCTCTTTCCGAAATATCGAAACCACATATGACCAACGTTCAACTTTAGAAATATTTTTACAAAAGTTACAACTTTTATTTTTTAGAACTGAATATATTTTTAATAAATACATAGAAAATTATCATTGATGCTGCAAATGAAAGATCATATATGAATTATATGGCAAATGTATGCATACTTTGCCCGTAGATAATATACTTTTCAATTAATTAAAAAATATAGAATTGCGGGGAGAGGAAAAAGACGAAATTTTCGGTATAAGAGTGTCTGTCGTCTAGCGCAAAAACATATAAAAGTGGGCGGAGTCGACACGTGACATGGCGCGAGTG
The DNA here is from genome assembly GCA_963921935.1 of Galeruca laticollis. NCBI lineage: Eukaryota > Metazoa > Arthropoda > Insecta > Coleoptera > Chrysomelidae > Galeruca > Galeruca laticollis. The sequence continues at coordinate 149,470,197 of OY998179.1, read as the reverse complement.
ACGAGCAGTCACTCTTGATAAATGTCTTTTATATGTGGCAACTATTTTTTAAATGCCAAAAATGTATTATTAATATTTTGTTTTTATCTCATTTTATATTTCGTAAAAATAAAACATTAATTGCTTAAAATACATGTTATTATTTCTTCGTGCCAAAAAAACTGACTCTAATCCATATAGTTAACAAAGAGAGGTAGAGGTGTATTTAAAGAAGAATTTTAGCTTACTTTTTCGTAATAATAATTAAATATCCTAGTCAGCAGCACCAGTTTTACAGTTTATCAGTACAATAGGAGGCAGGCAAGTGAAATTAATATGCAGCAGTAAAATGCATCAGCGAGAGCATAGCCACGAAATGATGAAAACGTTTGGCCTAGTGGGAAAAGTTGCAATCACGATAACGCTTTTAAATCGCCGTTATTTAAAAATCGCGATCGCCGATAACGGCGTTATACAAATATCGCTGTTTAGCTCATCACTACTAGTTACAGAGGTTTGAGTGAAGGAAAATCTTGAAAAAATTGAATGTAAAGTTGATTGTGCACGCATAACTTTCCTCAAACTCAACGAATTTAAGCAGTTAATAGCTCAAAAGAAAGAGCTTGATCCACTGAGTGATCGGAGAGTAAAACGATCAAGATTCATTCATTAGAAAAGGAGCCATGAAAATTCGAATTACTTGAGTGAATGTGTCCCATAAGAAATGTACAGGGAAGAATCGCGTTTGAGTATGACTTGAGTAAGGTGGAAGTTGAGTAAATTTCAATGATTGAGGACATCTGTGTCTAAATACTTTTCATTTAGAAAAAATGAAGGAAATCGGCCGGATAGAACGGCCAGACAGACTGATTTCAGTTTTCATAATTTTTTTTAATATATAAGACTAGCCAATCAGTTTCTGGTGCTTTCAAAACAATTTCTTTACTAAAAGATGTTTCTTTTTGTACACTTTGTGTTATAACAAAAGATAAAACTTTGAGTTTTTAGTAATAACTTGTTGAAACAACCTTAAAAATATTTATTAAAGGTTCTAAAGGACTGATAAACGTACTATCGCGTTGTCACATAGCGATAACTGCGGGTATTTTAATATTCATAAATGATAAGCCCCAACAATTATTATGTTTTGTGTAATTTCTAAAACATATTATCTATATATCTATATGCAATATAGTACAACAGCTAAAAATAAATGAAAAAATACGTAGGTACTTACTTATTTTTAAGTGCAAAATACAATTATGTTACATTTACGTTGAAGTATAAAGTTCGACATATACAGGGTGTTCCACGAAGTTTTTGCCAGTATATATCTCGGAAACTATTTGAACTACAATATTGAAATTGGGCAGTTATAAACCGTAGGTAGTATTAAAAATTTTAAGCAAGCAGTTACTTAGCTGCAACATCACGTTTCGGGCCACGTGGTATCATTATTAGAAAAGTTAATGAGACAACCTGTATATTGTTCCACTGCTGTAAAGGTCTATCTTATACTAATTCGGCGATACCTATCTTTTTTAGTGTTAGGTATTTAGAAAGGACAAACAAATTATTATAAAGTTTTTTATTTGAATAACAAAGAGAGCTGAGAAACAAAAAACATATTCTAGAAATTTACTCAAAAGATTTGAATGCTGCATTAATGAAGGTGGACATCAATTTGAGCATCAACTATAGTAAAAGTGTTATTGTATTCTAATTCTTTTTGTTTTTCAGCTCTCCTTGTTTTTCAAATAAGAAAGTTTATAAACATTTATTTGTCGTTTCTAAGTACCTGACACAAAAAAATAGGTATCGCCGAATTTGTATAAGAGAGACCTTTACAGCAGTTGAACAATATACGGGGTGTGTCATTAACTTTTCTAAAAATGATATCACGTGACCCGAAACGTGACATTGTAGCAAAGTAGCTGATTGCTTAAAATGTGTAATACAACCTACGGTTTATAACTGCCAAATTTCAATATTGTAGTTCAAATAGTTTTCGAGATATATACTGGCCAAAACCTCGGGAGACACCCTGTATATAAATGTTGTTTAACAATTTTCTAACATTACTTATAAATACAGACCAATCTGAAGGGTCTAAACATAGATACCTCCATATCCAATTTAAGGGCAAAAGAACCCGAGAGATCGTTGTCGACGTGTATGTATTTAACAGATCATTAGTACTTTTAGATTAATTAATAAAGTTTAAAAATAATTCAATTTATAAATTTATATCATTTAGTCATGTTCTCTGCTTCACATAAGTACGTAATTGAATTAATGACAAATTTTTTATAACGACTATCAGTTACCACCTCACATTTTAGGGATCTCAAAACAGTTGGCACCCGTGACAACAGAATTTAGGTCATTTTGTAATCATCAAATCTAAAGAACGCAGTAAAATTAAGTGTTGAAATTTTAACATAATATAACTTGGACATTTGTCTTGGGGATCAGGTAATTTAGTTAAGTTTTATATTGTTATAAAAAAGATCTAAGCCATTAAGTGATGGTGTGATTTTGACAATTTTTGGTCACCAATTTGAACGCCAAACTCAAAAGAATGCCTAGAGAATTCGATTCTCAAAATATGTAATCTCAAATCAATGAATTTTTTGAGATTTGTTCCACGAAAATTTTTAAAACGAACAATTTTTTACTATAGTTCAGCCGTTCCACCGTCTTGATGGATGATGCTGGAACTTCAATGACAGATGACGACGGTAAAATGTCGTTCTCATGTGTTTTGTGTCCATAAACATATTTCAAATTTATAGCTTGTTAGTATTTGTAGGTGGTTATAACAACATATAGTCCAAGAGCCCGTGAGGGCCAGACCTTCGGATTTTTATAAAAGCTGAAATTTTTTCTATGTATATCCCCAATACAGGTAAGAATGATCCCCGCCCTTGAAACCTGGGTAATGGTGGCTTTGGCAGGTAACAGGTAGCAAAGGTGTATAAAATTCCACCTCAAATTTATCAATTTATAAAACTCTATTTTTTATATTTTACTCGTAATAATATTAAAACTCGCGTTGTTCATTGCCTTATAATTTGTAATTATACTTGCGTTATATTATAAAATCTAAATTTTATATATATTTTTTGGACAACTATTAAATAATGTTTCCTTAGTAGCCAGACAGTTTCGAGGGTTCAATCGTCCTGCCAGACGTATGAAATGTGTAAAATAGTTGTGAGTGAGAGGAGCATATGCAGCAACGGGTGCGAGTGAAATAGTGCGTGCAGTCTATTGCGATCTTTCTCAGTCAAAGTTTATAAAATATCCGTTTTTTTTTACTATTCTATACTCACAAAGGGGTGCTGACACCCATCGACCAAAATTATTTCAAACTCACTTCAGCAAAAGTTTTAAATAATCCATTTTACCTTGGAATCCATTTTATCAGAACTGTAATTGAAATTAAATAAACGGTTTTAAAGATTAAAACTAACTTTTCCGCATCTGTGGCCCTGAACAATATTCTATCATAAAATTGTCACTTGTATACACTTCGGGGGATGTATCGTGCTAACAAACCGAAATTTCTTCAAAAATAACCAAAAATGTCGTACTTCAAGTACCATAGCACCCGTTGTACTGGCTCTGGTGAGCTGAAAATCAATAGGGTTCATCTGTGAAATGTCCATAACAATATTCCATCATAAAATCGGTGACTTATTGCACTCCGGAGGCTGTATCGTGCTAACAAGACTTGCAAGGAAAAGTTGACAACGACGACGACATACACACAGGATTTTTTTTCTAAAAACCGTTTTTTCGTGTTGTTGTTGATGGATAACGTAAAAATAACTCAAAAAAAATTTCAAATTTCCAACTTTTTTGTGGGTAAACCAATACTTTTCTCGCATATTAGATAGGTTGGCGGAAAAGTAAAATCCTGTGTGTACGTCGTCGTTGTCGTCGGCCACTTTTCGTTACATGTCTTGTTAGCACGATACAGCCTCCGGAGTGCAACAAATCACCAAATTTATGATTGAATATTGTTCAGGACATCTTACAGATGAACCCTATTGTATTTCACCTCACAATAGCTAGTACAACGGATGCTATGGTACTTGAAGTACGACATTTTTGTCATTTTTGGGAAATTTCAGTTTGTTAGCACGATACAGCCTCCGGAGTGCAAAAAGTCACCAATTTTATGTTTGTGTATTATTCAGAACATCTCACAGATGAACCCTATTGATTTTCAGCTCACCACAGCCAGTACAACAGGCACTTTAAGTACGACATTTTTGTCATTTTTTGAGAAATTTCAGTTTGTTAGCACGATACAGCCTCCGAAATATATACAAGTGACGAATTTTATGATTGAATATTATTCAGGACGTCTTAAAGATGAACACTATTGATATTCAGCTCACTAAAGCCAGTACAACGAGAGCTATGGTACTTGAAGTACCAAATTTTTATCATTTTTGGAGAATTTTCAGTTTGTTATCACGATACAGCCTCCAGTGTGTATACAAGTGACCCATTTTATGATTGAATATTGTTCAGGGCGTCTTTTAGATGAACCTTATTGATTTTTAGCTCACCAGAGCTAGTACAACGGGTGCTATGGTACCTGAAGTGCCACATTTTAGTCCTTTTTGGAGAAATTTCGGGTTTAGTAGGATACAGCCTCCGGAGTGTATAGAAGTGGCCAATTTTATAATTGGATATTTTTCAAGGTGTCTCATTCAACGTGTCTCACAGATGTAACCCTATTGATTTTCAGCTGACTATAGCGAGTAGAGCGGGTCCTATAAATCCAGATATACTGCATTTTTGGTTACTTTTGGAGAAATTTCGGTTTGTTAACACGATACATCCCCCGAAGTATATACTAGTGACAATTTTATAATAGAATATTAATCAGGGTATCTCACAGATGCCGAAAAATTCGTTTTAACCTTTAAAACCGTTTATTTTATTTACTGAATAGTTACAGCGAACACTGCTATAAGAAAATTATTTGGACCTGTACGGGCAGTTACATCAGGTACCGTTTTAGTGAAATTGTCAGTTCTGAAAATTAAAAGAAATTAGATTTTTGTACATAAGTCTTGTTACGGTTTTTACTTACGGAATAGTATCAAGAAACTCTGTTTTATGAAAGATTAATGGACCTGAGGGGCAGTTGCAGCAGCTTCCATATTAGTGAAATTGTCAGTTCTGAAAATGAAAAGAAATTATATTTTTGTAAATAAGTCTTGTTACTGTTTTTAATTCCGGAATAGTATCAGCATCATCTTTGCCCTAATAAAGCCCTAATTATCTGGATTCTGCCTTGCCAGACTTTTCTTTTTCTCATATTCTGATGTTGCTTGCTTGATATAAGGGGGATCAATGCATTTCTGCCCTTTTCATATTTGATTCCTGATTATTTCAAGAGCTATACATTCTATATTGAATTGCTCAAGTTAAGTTGCGGAAGCGTTTTTTCGGCACATATTTTTCTATCTATCTCAATTTCCTCTATATATAGATCTATATTATCGCGACATACACAACAAAATAACATCTGCTCCTATTGGTTATATTCAATTGCCCCTGAATTTAAAAACACACATTTTAAGTAGGCATTGGAAGTAGGCATAATATTTTTATGTACTTTTTACTATATCTTCTGTGTCAAAACTTCAATATTTTTGCACTAGTGCAAAAAAGTTGTTACTATTTATCGTATAAAAAAAGCATGTTTCTTGTACTCAGCATGATTGTAGCTCTCGACTTTGTCGCGAACTACAAGCTTCATGTGTCGTTGCAACAAGCATGTACTTGTTATACAAATAACTATTACTTTTACGCCCAACCTATCTAATATGCAAGAAAAGTATTGGTTTACCCCAAAAAAGTTGTAATTTTGAAATTTTTACTTTAGTCATTTTTACGTTTTTCATCAACAACAACACGAAAAAACGGTTTCTAGACAAAAAATTCTGTATGTATGTCGTCGTCGTTGTCGTCGGCCACTTTTCGTTAAATGTCTTGTTACCACGATATAGCCTCCGGAGTGCAACAAGTCACCAATTTTATGATTGAATATTGTTCAGGACATCTTACAGATGAACCCTACTGATTTTCAGCTCACCAGAGCTAGTACAACGGGTGCTATGGTACTTGAAATACGACATTTTTGTCATTTTTTGAGAAATTTCAGTTTGTTAGCACGATACAGCTTCCGGAGTACAACAAGTTACCAATTTTTTACTGATATTAAGCTCACTAAATCCAGTACAACGTGTGCTATGGTACTTGGAGTATCAAATTTTTGTAATTTTTGGAGAATTTTCAGCTTGTTAGCACGATATATCCTCCATAGGGTGGTCCAAGTGACCAATTTTATGATTTGATATTGCTCAAGGTGTCTCAGGGATGTACCCTATTTATTTTCAGCTGACTAGAGCGAGTACAGCGGGTCCTATAAATCCAGATATATTACATTTTTGATTATTTCTGGAGAAATTTCGGTTTGTTAGCACGATACATTCCCCGAAGTGTATACAAGTGACAATTTTATGATAGAATATTGTTCAGGGCACCTCACAGATGCGGAAAAGTTAGTTTTAATCTTTAAAACCTTTTATTTCTTAATGTTATTCATATTTATTATTGGTAAATACATCAAAGTGAATTAATATATCATGTGGGAATGATTTTGAGTTTTTGTTCTTTGCAATAAATATATTATGTTTATACCTGATAATAATAATTGTGATTCCTCTTAAGTTGAATTTTATTGTTGTGTTTTTCCAGGCAAATTTTGTTCTTCATGAGGTCAAATATGTCTCTTATTGTATTCGTTTGGAAATTAAGTTTTGATACAGAGTGGAGGTATTTTATTTCAAGTAGTGCCATCACATTTATTAATAAATGTATGGTCGTCTAATATGTGTAAAGAATTTATAACAAATGGTCATTTGTTATGTTAAAAATATGTACCATCTGGAGAAGCATCTAGGTAACAGTGTTGAACATCGATCCACAATCCTGAATCGACCACCACAACATTTTGTACGTGTTCAGAAATGCCATTAGCTACTTTCTCCTTATGAATTCCATACTCCATTACTTCAGTCATATAATAAATCTTTTTTAGAACAGTTTTAACAAGAGAATGACAAGGTGTGTTTGTTTTTCTGTTAACAATCTGTCCAACGAGTGAAGCAGTCAATTTTAATTTTCTTTGATTTTCATATTCATCGTTTCCAAACTGCCCCACAAATTATGCTTGTATGCGGTCTCTTTATTATACAATAAATATGAATGCTACCTAAAGATTTTGTACTTTTAATTCGATTGGTGACAAACGACTTAAGTGTGATAATGGTAATTGCAAAATAGAATGGTACCACATTCACTGTTTGGGAATGACAAAAGTTACTCTACAATTCTACGAAGCCTATAGTATTGTCATTATCCAAGCTGGTGTACATCCTGATGGTCCATATAAATGTGAGAATTCGACTTACGCAGTAACTGAAAGAATGTGTTCTCATTTATCAGGATCACGAAGAAATATAAAGTTAAACCGTTGTTTTACTGGATATCCCATTGTAAAAACCTTACTAAGAACTCACAAACTGACAGCTGTGGGCATAATTAAATCCAATAAACGAGAACTTTCTCCCCAATTTACGCTAAAGAGAAAAATTCAAATACACTCTTCATTATTTGCATTCACTGAAGACATGACAGCTGTCTCATATATTCCTAAAGCAGGAAGAAATGTGCTTCTCGTTCCGTCTTTGCACCGAGACGATAATATTGACGTTGAGACTGGTGATAAGAGAAAACCTGAAATCATTACATTCTACAACCAAACAAAAAGTGGTGTAGACGTAGTTGATCGCATGATTACATCCTACAATTTTGCTAGAAATACCAAGCGTTGGCCTATGGTTATATTTTATAATCTATTGAATTTGGCTGCTATCAATGCATTTGTCATCTACAGAAGCACCAATCCTAATGGAGAGTTCACTAAATGTCGACGACTATTCCAGAAAGATTTGGTTCTAGAATTACAGAATAACTTAAAAAGAAGAGCGCTTGACAAACGCATCTCAAGAGCAGTACGTGCTTCGGCGATGCGACTTGCTGGTGTCGCTGAAGAAGATGCTTCAGATCCCCTCCCGGGCAAAAGGGGGAATTGCAAATATTCCAAGAGGCGCAAAACACGTTATTTTTGCAAAATTTGTAAAAGTTGTTTGTGTATGGAGCATATTAGGGACAATTATGTATAAAAATAATGTCACTATACATTTTTCATATGAATTCATCTATGAAAAACATTTGAAATGAACATATTCATATGAAATGACTTATAAAAAAAACAAAGGTGATAAAACTTATCAACTTAAAGTTGTTCCTCATAGGCCCCACCCGACTGAATGTGTCCGTATTGTCCACCCGTGGAACGGAGGGGTAACAAACCAGAGCAAAAAATCTAAAACTAAAGATATCAATATTTTAACAAAAATAAACATAGTCTTCCTTTTATACTTATTTTGGAAGGAAAAAGTGAAAAATAAAAACTATTTGTATTGAAAATATATCTAGGAAGATCTAAACTAAAACAACCAAAAAAATATTTACTTTTACAGTAAGCTGTAAAATATTGACAATTATCCTAACAAGTATATAAAAAAATATAATATTTAGGAGTCCTCCCGATTGTCAATGCATTGAACACACAATTTTCTCGAACATTGCAAGCAAATTGGTTTTCTGCATTCAATACATAGAAAGTTCATCTTTTTAATTTTGGGTCACATATAAAATAGTACTTCCTCTGATTTCTGGGCAAAACATCTTGATCATCAACTGGAGTTTCAAGTGCCATTTTCAAAATTCTTGCAATTAACTACTTTGAGCTCTCTTGATAAATGTGCATTTTGCACTCCTTCATGATGAAGTGGTTCATATAGTTGTTTGGCCAGTAATTTAAAAAAATCCAGTCTCTCCAGCTGATCTGCGTTGGAACAAGATTGATCAATGATATGAGCATTCACTGAAGACATTGGCCAGCGTTGCGTCCTTCTACTACAGGAATATTTAGTGGTTTTCTCGTCTGCAGCATACACTCCAGATTTTGTGTTATTATAATATGCATTAATTTCAGGCAAATCGCCATTATCCTGTTTGCAGTGATGCATGGTAGAAATAAAGAGAACAGCTTTATTTTGTTTTGGTACTCTGGAAATTGACGCTACATTACTAATGAAGCTTTATAATGTAGACCCCACCTGTCTTAGTTTGGAGGGTAGAAATTTTTTAGGTATTTCTCGTTTGTTTTTCTTCATGGTTCCAACGTAAGTAATCTTATTTTATAAAAGATAATCAGTGAGCTCTATTGAAGATTACCAATTATCACCCGTAATATTTCGGTTGCTTCCAAATAGTGGTTTGGAGAGGCGAACAACAGCTTGCGTTGGAATAGCAAACCGTTTTTCTTCGTCTGTAATATCTTTTAGGGAGTCACTACCCTTGCCACAGTAAATATATGTATTGCATATATAGTGGGTCCGGGCATCAACAAGGCATTGGACTTTCAGGCCATATTTTACGAGTTTGCTAGGTAAATACATTTTAAATTTGCACTTACCTCTAAGGCCGACCAGCATTTCATTGACAGTTGCATTGGCTCCTAAATCGGTATTTGATAAGGAGTTTTTCAAATATATGTTTTATCGCTGCAGCCGGGTCAGTTTTACTCTTAGGATTCTCTCCTCATGAGTGTCGAATCTCAGGGAAGCTAATAAAACAGCAAATATTTTTGCTGACATTACCCGTTTGTTGAAAAGGTTAATTTAATGGCCTCATTATTAGACTTAAAGGCAGCAGTTAATAGCAGAATTCCAAGAAAACCATTTATTTCAATGGAATTTGTTTCTCGGTACTCTGTGCGATTCTGATTGCCTGGTTTATTACGAAATTCCTGAATTTTTGAATTTGTGTATTGCACAACAATATCTAGGTTATCTTGCGAGAATATTTGCCTCCATGCTTCCAACGGTCCAATTTCTAGTATAACATTTTTATTCCTTGGCAACTTCAATATGTTATGCGCTGTTCTTCTCACGTTTCGGGTTGGTTCGGTGGCCGCCCATTTGTATCTGTTTTTTCCGTAAAAAATAAAATAAGTTTGTGTTTGTTCAGTTCACACTTTTTTTATTTTGTCGTGTATACATTTTACTTTTCCGCCCAACGTATCTAAATGCGAGAAAAGTATTGGTTTACCCCAAAAAAAGTTGGAATTTTGAAATTTTTTTTTTGAGTTATTTTTACGTTTTCCATGAACAACAATACGAAAAAACGGTTTTTAGAAAAAAATCCTGTGTGTATGTCGTCGTTGTCGTCGGCCACTTTTCCTTACATGTCTTGTTAGCACGATACAGCCTCCGGAGTGCAATAAGTCACCAAATTTATGATGGAATATTGTTAAGGACATGTCACAGATGAACCCTATTGATTTTCAGCTCATCATAGTCAGTACAACGGATGCTATGGTACTTTAAGTACGACATTTTGTCATTTTAAGAGAAATTTCAGTTTGTTAGCACGATACAGCCTCCGGAGTATATACAAGTGACCACACTAAAGCCAGTACAGCGGGTGCTATGGTACTTGAAGTACCAAATTTTCCTCATTTTTGGAGAAATTTCAGTTTGTTAACAGGATACAGCCTCCGGAGTTCTACAAGTCACCAATTTTGTGATTGAATATTATTCAGGACATCTCACTTATAAACCCTATTGATTTTCAGCTCACCGGAGCCAATACAACAGGTGCTACAGTACTTTAAGTACGATATTTTTGTCATTTTTGAATAAGTTTCAGTTTGTTAGCACGATACAGCCTCCGGAGAAGTATTGTTCAAGGTGTCTCACATATGTACCCTATTGATTTTCAGTTGACTAGAGCGAGTACAGCGGGTCCTATAAATCCATATACACTAAATTTTTGGTTATTTTTGGAGAAATTTCGGTTTGTTAGCACGATACATCCCCCGAAGTGTATACAAGTAACAATTTTATGATAGAATATTATTCAGGGCCACAGATGCGAAAAAGTTAGTTTTCATCTTTAAAACCGGTTATTTTATATTATGTTCCAAAATTTGGGAAGTACAATGAATTAAACACGGTTTTTCATAGTTTTTGATATTTATTTGCAAAATTTTCACATTTTCTTTTAAACTGCAGAGTTCTACAAAAAGGAAGGCTTAGTTCTGCCATGTCCAAATCAGTTTGGGATGAATGACAATTTACAGTTTCCCTAGCGATAGGATCTTGTCTTAGCAGCAGTATATTGATCCACATCATAATTGGCCTAAAAAAAATTGAATAAATCACCATCTATACAATATGTAAATAAACTGCCCAATTACTCTAAAAAAAAGCTACGGACAGGAGTAGCACAACAAAATTTTGATACTGTAACAATTTTTTGTCTAATAGACTCGCCTCAGAAAATATTAAACAATAGAATATAAATAATAATTTAGGCACATAATTATATGTTATAGGTCTGTTCCAACCAACACAAAAACCGTACAATTACGATACAAACCCAGTTGACCTGCTGATTAGTGAATATAATAAGTCTGTGTAATTTACATCAAATTTGCTGCATTACTGAGATTATACGGTAATAAAACGGTATTTACTTCGGTTGGAACAAACCTTATTACTACAACTTTATTTTGTTCTCTTTTCTCCTTTCTTTGAAACCATTCTAGTTTTTTGAAAGCTTGGCTAGTTTTTTTTTATTTCTGTATCCAAAAACATTCAACTAAAGTTGACAATCGCGCATTAATAGGAGGGACCCAGTCAGGGTGACCTACGTCTTTTAATCTGACGGTTTTTCTTTTAAAATAAATGTTATATAATGATTCTTCAGGATCCTGTTATTTTTATAAATAAGTCAGTGGTATATATCTATTAATTTACCTGTTATAAAGTGTTTTGAGCAAATTCGAACGTACATTAATTTACTCTTAGTAAAATCTTCTCTTTTTAGAGCTGCAATCCATTTTTCCGTCTTTTTATGAAAATATTCAACTTTGGTTTATGATTGTGCTTTAAAATTGAAGGTAGGTATTAATAAATAAAAACTCACTTTATTTCCACAATCAACGACATCACAAAACTAGGCATTTTAAGGGTCAAAATATAAAAAAATTTAAAATAAAAATAACTGCCTATTGACTTTCGTTATAATAATACCTTTATTTGTTCTCTGGAGTGCGTTCAGATGCTTTGTCTGGTAAAGAAAAAACGCACGGTAGGATTCTTCCTGGTTGTAGTCGATGACACAAGATTCATCGGAACGACTTTGTGTAATATTTTTAGATGTCAAATTTCAACTTGTGTTTTACTTAGTGTTTTAAATGAAGCTTACTGTTTCTGGCTAACTCCACAATATATTTAAAAAATGTTGAAATTCTAAAAAATTGACAATTGTTTCGATATTACCTAAATGTCATCGTCAGAATGACAGAACTTACATTTCATTTGATGCCTACCTGATGTTTAATTATTTTTGGCTAGTCCTATCTTGTGACTTAATATATGTTAATAGAAGAAAGAAGATATGATATTACAAATATTAAAGCTTAGATATTATTAGCCCTATGGGGATATCCTGGATATCATTTTTCCTAATTAAGATCAGTATAACTGTGCAATGATATAGAAAATTAGGAATACTATATCTGCTGATATTTACAATTATCACTTAAGAAGACAGTTTTACTTAACCATACTTAACAATTTTAACAGAAATAAACTTTTGTAATAATTTGTCAATATTTGTGAGTGCAAAAAATAATATACAAGGAGTTTGAGAGTTATCAAATATTATATTTGAAGATAGTGAATCATCATCTGACCATGATATTGAAACTAGTACATTGGCATTAGTTGGAGAGGTTGGTTGAGAAAATATACCCAAACTTCTCAATCCTGTCATTATAATCTGCAAAGCGCTTGCAGGTCAATTTATAACGATGTGTCGACTGGGTTAAATGGCTGGACGATTGGTAAAATTTACCGCTAGCATCTGAACGACCCCACTATTTACCAGATGTAAACATCTGAATTCTTAAATCGCACCCGACGTAGGATTTGACCGCACCCCTGGACGTCATTGAAAAGCTGATGATGACATTATTATAGAGTGCCCTATCGCTTTGCTAGAGTTGAAAAATTTGTTTGAAACCAAAACATCGAAACAGCTGATCCGGAGAGAAGTTTGTCTGAATCTCCAAGAGTGGAAAGACAGAGAGAGAAAATAAGTTGCATAAATAAAAGCCGATTCGGTGCTTACTACTAGCGACATCTATCGTAAATATTTTGAACCTAATAATTACTAGATAAGTAACACGTTTCGTGTAAATTTTAAGGTTTATATGCCTGTGTAAAGGCCCCTATTGACAACGAGGTAGTTGCCATTTTAATACAACTTACGTTCCAAGCTCCAGTACTGTGGGTGTTTCTCGCAATAGTGTTTTCAGTATTTTGCATAAACCCAAATTCCATCTTTACACAATGAATTTAGTTCCAGAGATATATGAAGACGATTTCGACCCCGCTATAGTATTGTGAATTGATGAGTTAGCGATTGAACTGCAATCCAGATATATTGTAACACTCTGTTTTTTAAGTAAGTACTGTTTTGAAATTAAACAAAAACGTGCTAAGATATTTCAATGATTTTATTTTTACATGAGAGCCTGTACCTTAATCTAGTTTTCTACATAATTACCGTCAATATTGAGGTACTTATCATAACGTTGTAGCAGTTTTTGAATACCCTCCTCATAGAAGTCTGCTGCCTGACTTGTTAACCACTGCATCACAACTGTTTTGACTTCGTCATCGCGTTGAAAACGCTCACCGCCCAGATGTTTCTTCAAGTGTATGAACAGATGGTTAGTCACTGGGCGCCAGATCAGGGCTGTACGAAGGATGTTCTAGAGTTTCCCATCGAAAATATGTGATGAGATCTTTGGTCTGATTAGCCACATGCGGACGGGCATTGCCATGCAGCAAAACGAAGCCCTTGCTCAGCTTGCCACGTCTTTTGTTCTGGTTTGAACGGCGCAGATTGTGTAATGTCTTACAATAAGCTGCTGCATTGATTGTCTCATTACGAGGCAGAAATTCTACAAGCAATACTCCTTTTCTGTCATAAAAAAAAACTGTGCACATGATTTTCCGGACTGAAATTGTTTGCTTAAACTTCTCTTTTCTGGGTGAATGGGGCCGTTCAAGTATTACGTGAGCAGATTTCTTACCATTTTTTACCCCCCCGCCCCCCTTGTCATCAAAAGTAAGCAAAGCACTTACCCCCTCCCCCTATGCTTACGTAAACATTTTTAGTAATAAATGTTTTTTTATATTGTTATTTTTAAAATAGGAAAATTCATGAAAATATTAGGTTTAACTGATACACATAGAGTAAATGACAAGAAAATATAATCGGAAATAAAGAACATAACTAACATAAAGAATATTTTCGGAACACATTAACAGTCTTCAGTCCATGAAACCTGAATCCATGATTCTAAGTTATCGATGACATTGGATTGCTGCTCAGTGTTGTGAGTCTGCTCACTTTCATCCGATTTTGGAATGTCTACGTCACTCTCATCGAGCCATTCAACATCTTGGTGCTCTAAATTTTGAATAATGCACATCAGTTCATTAGCACGACGAGCAGCGACTCTTACAGGTCTAACTTTTCCCTCTGTGGGCGTGTTTACTTTTTTATGGATCTTCTCGATGTGACGATTTAATGATTTGACGGAAGCATGATAAAGACCACACGTTTTGCATGTTCGGCTTGAGAGCCTCAATTTTACCGTCGGACAAAAATAATCGTAGGGCATTTGCAAAAAATCTTTGAGGGTAGTACTCAAGCGTAGAGCTAAATTGACTGGAAGATCAAGAAATTGTCCTCCTTCATCCAAAACCAAGTCATCAACTGTTTGTTTTACTTTTGCAGGTGGTGGAAGAAACCTGTTGTCTAGTAATCTGAATAGGCCACTTCTTGGACGACAGCATTCCGTATTTTTACATTTTACAATTTGAAGCAAGTATTGGCTTTCACGCACATGTTCTGAGTACCATTTAATGTCTGGAAATTCAGGAACATCTTGTTCATCAGCCTCAACATATTTTGCAGTAACATTATAGCCATCAATTTCCATTGAACTCCATACTTCAGCTAATACATTTCCTGCAAATTCGAAATTATATCTTTCTAATTGTTCATCAATTGTAATGCCACGTTCATCCAAATGAGACCCAAAATGGTCATGAGGCAGTATTAAACCAGCCAGTTCCCGACTCGAGGAGCCATTCTTCGCTCTACTCTGTTATACGCACTCCTTCCAGGAGCATTGGTAGCTATAAACAATGCATCGAGATCATGTCGTTTAAAATGTTGTATAGCAAACCCTATGACTTTTTGATAACGCGGATTTTCATCTGGCCCTCCATCAACCGTCATAATTACTACTGGTTTTACTAGTCCATGGTCAGTTTTTGCTAATGGTCGAAACTCTTCAAGTTCGAGAAGCGTCTCGAAATCCTGAGCATGAGTATTAGCAGTAGATGAACTATGCTTTCCACTTCGAATAGCGATGAATGTTGGCCCAGAATATCCGACGGCTTGCGGTTGTCCTAGCATATTGGAAGTAACTTTGATACCAGCATAAACAGATGGTATTAATTTATGACGCTCAGCGATTACCCAATCGTGGTCAGGTAATTTGATTGTATATTCCATATGCATTAAAAGTGGTGCTTGCTTATTTGCCGCAGTGACGCCAATAGGGACTCGAGCTTTGTCATCTTGAGATAAGAAAAATACTTGATCTGGTCCAAGTATGGATGCTATGTTCTCTAAATAATGGATTGATGTTTCAGCGAACTTGCTATCTAAGTGGCTCTTGTGGTGATCACTTTGAGCACGAATGAGCCTAACAGGGACTGTCGATACATGTCTTCGTCCCTCTGTAGAATTCGATTTTCTGGGAATCAAACGAAGATATGTCGCACTGCGACTAATGTCAAATCCTAGTTTACGCAGTTCTTGTGTGAGTTCGTCAAGAGTTTTTACGCTGCGAGTAGATTCCGTTCGTCTCCTGTCATCACATGCACTCCCAAATAAAGCTATATCCGCAATTGTTTTCAATAGTAATGGTTGATCGCTTTCAAGTTTAGGATGTCCTACTGAATCCCTCAGAGATAGTCTTCTTTTTATTTCAGGATTTTCCTGACAAATATCTTCTAACTTTCTTTTCATACCATACCTGTGTTTCTTCTGGGCAACTGCGTTTTGAATCTTCCTGTTTAAAGTATTTTTTGCTGTTTTTAGTTCCTCGAGCAACTTAATGATCTGTTTATCAACTTCAGCGCAATTTGACATAGTATCTCTGGCAGAATACAAAGCGTTCAGATTTTTTTCGAGTAGAGTAATCTTATTTTTCAAAGCTTCTTGAGAAGGTTTTGCTCTTTGTTTATCTGCATTATTATTATTTTCGCATTGCTCTTGTGATTCATTGCCGGTTTTAATTTTATCTTCTTTCTGTTTTTCAATGTTAGAAAATGGCTGTATAATTTGTGTTTTTTCTGCAGGTTTACTGGTAGAAGACGTTGCCTAAAAATGAAAAATTTCTAAGAGTTCTGCTGGATATTCTCTTATTAAGCTACATAAATTCACCGTATTTAATAAAACCAGCGTTTAAATATTATTGAAAGCTTTTCCCCACAGAAACCCGTCACATACATATATTGAAAACACCGTGTATTTTGTGACCAATTGCCGGAGTCGATCTTAAGAAATAAAATATCAATCATTTACCTTTTTACTTTGAGATAGGCCATCATATTTTTTACTCATAAATCGTTTTTAATTGTTACAGAACGTAAAGAGAAACTTTGTACTTATATTTACTCACCTTGGAAAAAAAATGAAGCAGATTGGATTTATTTTTAGTCGCCGCTTGCAATTCTTCTTCAATTCTCTTAGATACAATAATATCTAGTTCCTTATCTGACTTTGCTTGTAATTTATAATTTCGCCAAACTTCGTTAACTAACTTTTGTACATTTTGCACTTTCGTCCCAGTATGAGATTTTTTAAAACTTTCGAACAGTTTTTGGTATAACTTGGATTTGTCTATATGATATGACATTCTAATAAGATATTTAAATTTAAATAATTAAAACGTTAAACTTTGGCTAATTGCATCAACATAAACACAAATGATAACTTTCAATGCTTACAATACGTTTAGAATCCAAACAAAACAATACTGATAGATGCGCACTTGCAGCCGGCCGGCACGAGAGTGAATTATTAGACAAGTGAATAGCGCACGGTAATTTCCCTAATGCGCGGTAATTCCCCTAATCAGTTCTCAAAGCGAGTGCCTACGCATATGTATTATTTGCGGGAATCCCCGAAAAAACTTAAATAACTAACGATGACGTAATCATCATCTAGACCCCCCACCCCCCATGTCATCCAAAATAAGCAAAACAGAGACCCCCCACCCCCCCTTGGTGCTTACGTAATACTTGAACGGCCCCAATGTGAATGCCACCGTTCCATGGACCGTTGCTTTGATGTTTCATCGCCCGTAACAATTGGGCTTAAGAAATAATCATCATAATTGTAGTACCGCTCAAGGAAAGTCAATGCACTGCATGAACGTATGGTTTTGTGCACATCCGTCAACATTTTCGGTACCAGACATGTGCACAATTTTCGGTACCCAACGTGCGCACAATTTTCGGTAATTCAAGTGCTCGGTCACAATGCCATACAAAACAGTACGAGAAACATTAGGAAAATCATCCCACAATGAGGATATCGTGAAGCGTCTGTTTTCTCTCACTTCTTGTCCACTTTCTGCACCATACTTTCATTAACGACCAAAGGACGCCCACTACGTTGTTCATCATGCACATTTGTGCGGCCATCTTTAAATGCTCTCACCCACTTTCTTACCATTTCATCAGTCATAATGTTTTCTTCGTAAACTGCACAGATCTCACGATGAATATCGATCGGTTTTAGGCCTTTAGCACTAAGAAATCTTATAACAGCCCGTACTTCATAGTCGGCGGGGTTCAGGATTATCGGATGCAGCTTAAACACTCAGTACACAACGTAAACAAGGAATAATCAGACTGTAATGGCATCAGTGCGTAGGAAATAGATGTAGGTACACAGTGGACATCCGCAGAACGCCGACCACGGAGCTGCAAAACGGTACTTACTTAAAAAACAATATCCGCTTCTCCGAAGAATGTTCGTTTCGACTTATTATGCAGTAAACAGACACAATTGCATATACTGGGCAGAAAATGACTCAAGCACAATGCGAGAGTTTCTTGAGGGAAATTTAAATGGTGAGTCTTATCTACAATTACTCAGGTAAGATGGTGATACCGAAATAAGTGAAATTTTAGAAAATGATAATAGGTGAAATTTTAGAAAATGATAATATGTCAGAAGCTTTGGTGGCGTTTCAAAAAGATGGGGCATCTCCACATTACGCTCTTGAGGACAGTTTTTAAACGAAACATTTCCTGGTCGTTGGAAAGGCAGACATATATTTCTCAACGTTAATGAGCCTATTTATTGCACACCTTTATTACCTGATACCTGGCTCACTATTAGTCAAAGCTTTGTAACACCCGAGCATTCTTACCTACTGTAGTGACAGTGCACTCAAACATTTCTACTATCTAGTAAATTTATACAGTGTAATAAAAAAATTATGGCCATCAATAATTTTTTCTGTTTTCAACTTCAACACCCTGTACTTCGGAAACGAATAAAACTTTATATAAGTTTGTTGCGTTAGCTCCTCTTTTCAATAATCACTTATTTTCTAAATCTTCGATTTTCGTATTTTTTCAATTTAGTATTTTCAATAACTATGGTTACAAGTTAATTATAGTTTAATAAAAAATATGGTACGCAAATAAATAATATTTTCAACTCTTCACCTATCACTTTCTCTAAAAGGAAAATTGGCACAATTCCAACTGTTGTTTTTACATTTCTGCTTTATCGTTAAGTGAACATTTTTAAAAATATCTTCAATTCTCCAACTGCAACAGACACTGCAACACATCATTATTATTTATGGAAGTGATATAATTTTCTCACACTTACCTATTGTTATTTTATAAAATGTATTAGATGAGCTTTTTATTATATTCCTTCAATTACGCAATCGAAACTTGATTTCTTGACCTCGGTTAATATAAATATTTATGTAGGTCATTATTATAAATGTTTCATCCTAAAATACCGAAAGTTACGTTTGTTTGTTTTTAAATGATAAAATTAAGTCATCTTTTGAAAAATATACATAAATATCATTGAATAAACAACAAATAAACCATTGATCCAAATTTATTGTCAAACTGATACGACCATAGTTTAAAAAATATACAGGGTGATTTCTAAAGTGTGGCGAGCCTTTCTATATCTATGAGGAAACCGTATTCTTATAACAAACTCCGTCCAAAAAAAGTGCCTTAAAATATTTTTAAGTTGGTAGGGGATTCTTATGTTGAAGAGATCTTAGTCTTTAAATAAAAGCTCGTCTTATGAGATGTTACGTGCTGTCAGTTCTGGTTTATGGGAGTTTGATTAAGATTTCTGGGGGCCCCCTCTTGTATGTAGATCGCAAACACCACACGTACAACACAAAGTCTTCAATGAAAAGGTGTAATGACAGTGTATCTACATCTATGAGTTGAAGCTCTCCCATCGTAGATAGCTGAATTAATTGCTTCTACGTTCTAGCGCAAGCCGCGCTCCATCATACGGCAAGGGACGATAAGTTACCTAGAAGTAAACAGGAAATAAACGCGTTATTAAAAAGTTACATTTAGTGATAATTAATGACAAATAAAAATAAAAATGGACAATTATACACACAACACAAAAGCGCGTGGACGCGACAGATAAGCTAACCTCAAAAATAACTTAAAGTTTAAAAATTAATTAAATTTTACTTAGCGCTAAAATTAATAATAATGTACTTACAAGGAAGTTTTCACTTTTCGAAATTCAGACAAGCAAAAGTCTTTATTTGATGCAAGAAAAAGAATTGCATTGTCCAAATTGCCTTATATGAAATGATGTAGGAATCGATCTAAATGCGTAACTACAACAAAAGTTCAAGCAACACTCATTGAGTGTTTTTAAATGAAACTCAAGGTCTCTAGTTAATTCCACAATATAATACAAGTTATTGAAGTAAGTGTCGAGACAGTCAACACTCATTGAGGTAATTGATAGGACAGAATTTCTCAATTTGCTAAAAATGTAGGGGAAATTCGGTCTTAGTAATTTGAGGTTTAGACTGTTTTGTTTTATACTTTAACTTATAATATAAAGTAAAATAACAGTAAGTAGCAAGTAATTTTAGTTAAAAACTATAACACCTTAAAATTTATTTTAGAATAAAAATGCAGAAAATAGAATAAACTTCCAGTTCTGAAGAAAGCGATACTGTTGAGCAAGCAAAATGGAAACAACAAAATCAAATTTTAAGAAAAATGTATTTTCATTTATCAAATTTGAGTATAGGGAAAAAAATAGGGGAATTTAATTTTATGAATAAGGAAAATGTAGGGATTTTTTTATGTTGGGAGGAATGGCTCTTATAAAAGGTCTGATCTACTGAGACGTGACGTCATGCGCTGTTTCGGTCAACATGGCCAATTGCAGTATTTTATACTTTTAGTTTCCTGAAACTATTATTAATCTAAATGTTTATATTAAAACTAGGTCATTTTTCAGAATCCTTTCGTCATATATTTTTCTCTAAAACCATTTACTCTTTAATTCCTTAGTACTGTCATCATGCATATTGCAATGGCAATCAATTGTTCAGGTCTGCCGTCTAGAAAATACGTATAGCGCTAATGATCGACAACCTTCGGATCAAAGATGGCACCTAAAGATGACGAAATAGGTAGCCTTCCGCTAGATGGCGCAATCATTTACATAATATAATTGCGTTGTTTACACAACATACCCTAATTACGGTTAGTAAAAATTATCATTAGCAACCAATGTTTCTATTTTATAACTTTTATTTTTCTTTATTATCTCATATACGATTCGCCGCGCTTCTCTGTGCTTGTCTTCGCGACAAAGCGTCAATTGATGGAGATGAATTTACATAATAAGCTTCAAAACCGGACCGTCGGAGCGTCAGTTCATGCGAAACCAGCAGTGTGGTTACACGCAGACGATCTCGATTGAAATGTTTAGTATAAGTAGCTCTGACAGCTCTTCATCAGGTGTCAGGTGAAGCATTTGTTTTATCGCTAACGTGTGATTATTTATCAACAACTCAAGAAAATAAAACGTTGTAGATATTGGGTACATGATATTTTCCGAGCTAGACTGTCAGAAGGGGAATTTCACCCGCTTTTTAAACGACTCATGTCAATGATATGATCTCTAACCATTCGAAATATCGTTTAAAACCGTGAGCGCGGGCTAATGCCATGATACAATAAAATAGAAGATATGATTTCGCGCATGCTGGCTCTGACGTCACGCCGAGAGTGAACGCCTTGAATTAGTTTGCAGTTACATTATTGGATATGTTTATGTCGGTTAATTTTACATTTTTATTGTTGAAAATTAGCAAAAGTTAGTCAAAATGAGATGTGTAGTGTATGGTTGTGATTCAGACAATCACGTGAAAGGCTTTGCACACGATGTCAGCTTTTTTACCTTTCCAAAAGACAAAAGATGATACGGGAGTGGATCCGTTTGCTAAACGCGAAGAATAATTTAATACCATAGAAAATTAGACCATATAATTTTGCTGAAATTGAAAAAAAAAGTCACTAGCTCCTCTTGGTAATCGTAGAGATATGTTGGGGGCTATATTTATATTTAAACTCCTAAATGGGCAGGTTGATTGTGCGGATCTTTTGAGTCATATGGGGATTAGCATTCCTTGTCAGGGTCTTCGCCATCAAGTTACCTTTCATGTGCCCTTTCATAGAACAACATATGGTGCTATGAGTCCTATAAATAGATATCTGTGCTTTTTGAATAGCTTTAATTTTGATAATTTCAATACGTCTTAGGGTCAGTTCAAATATTGCTTAAGGCTGTGGTTTGTTGAGTTATGTTGTGTTCTTATTTTTTTTTAATTTATATAAGTATTGTTTATTACCTGTAGCTACATGGAAAGTGTTATGTATTTCAAATTAATTGGTTATGCTGTATCAGTCTTTATACCTATCCTTATTGTATTATTTATTGTTGTATTATAACAGTTAGATGGGTTTTCCCGTAATAAAAAAATCTTTTCTTAAATCCAAGTTGACAAATAATATTTTTAAATCTTAATTTGATATTTTGTTATTACCAATAACAATTTCATTATTATTATTTTGAAGAATGCTCCACTGTACTTTATTGTTGTTCTGTAGCACAGATTAGAGAAAGAACAGATACGAAAGCTTGACAGAGAACAGTAAAAAGAGAGAGAGATGGGTAGACATAATACCCATTTAAATGTCCATCGTCGTATGTCGACTCCGTTCGGGCCGCTGCGCGAAATTTTTCAACAGGGTTGTCAATTTGCATATTTTCTTCAATTTACGATCATTGGTCAAATATTTTATAAGCATTATTGTTAAGTGTGATAGTTATACAGATACAAATATTCGACAATCACTTGTTTTAAATCAATTTTATTAACATCAAAAGAATTATACAATTTAAAAAATTATAATGTATAAAAATCATACCATAAATATATACTTTTTTTCACAAATCATATCTTTGGCAACCATGCACAATAACGGTGACGGCTTCAGATACAGTCACACTTATTTCACATGCTGACAAACTGTTTGATATTTTCAATTCTTCTTCATTGAACAATGTCAAACTATATAACAGAAAATTTTCCGGGGAAATACACCAAATTGATTTTTTAAATGATTCAATTAAAATATTAAATAACATGAGTGTTATGAGCATTGCAGGGATAAATATTACAAACCATTGCAAATTTATTAAAGGGTGGAAAATTACAATTAATTCCTTGTTAGAAATATGGGCATATTTAAAATCAAAAAATTTTAAATTTATTTTAACAAGACGTCTAAATCAAGACTGTCTTGAAAACTTTTTTGGTAGTATTAGACAACAAAGTGGAAATGCTACCAACCCTACCCCCATTCAGTTTTCACGTGCATTTAAAAAATTATTTTTTATCAACTTTTTCAATTCATCTTTCATGAATTGTGTAGATCAGTTTGAAAATTTATTATGTTGTTTGGCGCAGACCAACACTAATACATCTATGATTATTAAAACTCCTATTGCCATTAACCAATTTTCCGCAAATTTCAGAGTCACTAATTGTGATTATCATCGAAATCCATTGCCAGAACAAAACGCATTTAAATATGTGGTTGGATATCTTATTGGTAAGTGTCTAAAAATTCATTCATGTGATGTTTGTCAACAATTTTCTACAAATACGCAAGTTTTGGACTTCACCAATATGTTTATTCATTATAAAGCATATGACAAGAACTTAGTATTTGGAAAGCTCAAAACACCCGAGGACTCGTTTTGTCAATATATTTATAATTTAGAATGCCTTTTTTTCACAAACATAGAGAAATATTTGCCGAACCCTTCAGTTGGAAATAATTTATATATGATATCAACAGCTACAGAATTTACACATCCTTGTGAACGCTTCCCTCACGAATATTTAAAAAAATTGTTCATCCGATTGATTTTTTATTTGCTGAAATTTAGCAATAGAGATTTTAAGTTCCAGCCAAAGAAAAATAGAAAACTGTCTATTTTACTCAATTTATAATCAATAAATCAATTTTTATGTAAAATTGTTAATAATCTTGTTGATTCCAACGAAATTGCCTGCCTCGTTAAATTTAATATTTTTAAAGTTTTTGATATTAACTTTAGTGCTACAAATTATTATCAAAATTCTCCCTTGCGTAGGTGTTGTAAATCCTTCTACTCAGTCTATAACCATGTTGATATTGATATATTCCATGACAAATTCTTTACATTTTGTAATAAGCTAAAAAAGCTGTATCTTAATAACAAAATTATGTTTTAATTTCGTACTATTTAGTTTCAATAATTACAATTACCAATTTATACTGTATAATTGATATGTTATTGAATACCGTATTTGGCTCATCCCGTTTGTATTTCCTTTGATAAATGATAAATTGAGAATTATTTGGAATTTGAAGAATTTTTGTAGTGATTTGTGTTATCTAAAAATGTATTTATTAATTAATCTCCCAAGAGTAATGACTATTTATAACAAATCATAAGAATGTACACATAGGTATTAAATAAATACATGAATATATATTCGGTTATGGTTATTGTTTTAATTCATGGCCCAATTTTAAAGATTTAGTGGAAATTTCCAAAAAAAACTAGATCAGGCACTGGAAATTGTTATTGTCCCCGAGTCAACATTGCAATTTGGTTAGAAATTCAGAAAATATTTTAAACTGGCAACATCGCGGCCATACCGAGTTAAAGGTCCGAGGTCATTGAAGACGGAGTTGAAAATCGTTTGATGTTTTACCGGGATTCGTATCTGTTCTTTCTCTAATCTGTGTCTGTAGTATACTTATTTTGGAATAAACAACCGATTAAGTATTAAAATTTGCTAATTGTTTTATTCCATATATTTATTTACAAATTTAAATGTTTATAAAATCATGTCAAAAAATCCAAAAAGTATAATAATATTTTTTTTTGTATCAGTACAGTAATTATTTACTTTACGAAGTGAGCAAACATATTTCAATCAGATCTTAGAATTATTGTTTTGCTCTGGTAGGCTCTCAGATTCCATATAACACTTTTACATGAGTTCCCTTTGCCGTTATAATAATAATAATATCTCATTCAACCTGAACCATCCTCATTTTCCTTCAAAATGCATTAGCAACGCATCATACGCAAGTGCTATTACATCAAATGCATTAGCCCATGATACAACAAAATAGAAGCCGTTCGAAATATCGTTCGCCGCGCGCATGACGTCACGCAGAGAGTACAATTTAAAACCGTGAGCGCGGGCTAATGCATTTGATGTAATAGAACTTGCGTATGATGCGTTGCTAATAAATATTGAAGGAAAATGAGGATGTTTTAGGTTGAATCAGATATTATTAGTATTATAACAGCAAATAGAATTCATGTAAAAGTGTTATATGGAATCGGAGAGCCTACCAGAGCAAAACAATAATTCTAAGATCTGATTGAAATCTGTTTGCTCACTTCGTGAAGTAAATAATTACTGTACTGATACAAAAAAAAGCATATTATACTTTTTGGATTTTTTGACATGATTTTATAAACATTTAAATTTGTAAATAAATATAAGGAATAAAACAATTAGCAAATTTTAATACTTAATCGGTTGTTAATTCCAAAATAAGTATACTACAGAAAAACAATAAAGTACAACTCAGGTACTGTGGAGCATTCTTCAAAATAATAATAATGAAATTGTTATTGGTAATAACAAAATATCAAATTAAGATTTAAAAATATTATTTGTCAACTTTGATTTAAGAAAAGATTTTTTTATTACGGGAAAACCCATCTAACTGTTATAATACAACAATAAATAATACAATAAGGATAGGTATAAAGACTGATACAGCATAACCAATTAATTTGAAATACATAACACTTTCCATGTAGCTACAGGTAATAAACAATACTTATATAAATTAAAAAAAATTAAGAACACAACATAACTCAACAAATCACAGCAATATTTGAACTGGCCCAAAGACGTATTGAAATTATCAAAATTAAAGCTATTCAAAAAGCACAGATATCTATTTATAGGACTCATAGCACCATATGTTGTTCTATGAAAGGGCACATGTAAGGTAACTTGATGGCGAAGACCCTGACAAGGAATGCTAATCCCCATATGACTCAAAAGATCCGCACAATCAACCTGCCCATTTAGGAGTTTAAATATAAATATACCTCCCAACATATCTCTACGATTACCAAGAGGAGCTAGTGACTTTTTTTTTCAATTTCAGCATAATTATATGGTCTCATTTTCTATGGTATTAAATTTATCTTCGCGTTTAGACAAACGGATCCACTCCCGTATCATCTTTTGTCTTTTGGAAAGGTAAAAAAGCTGACATCGTGTGCAAAGCCTTTCACGTGATTGTCTGAATCACAACTATACACTACACATCTCATTTTGATTAGTTTTTGCTAATTTTCAACAATAAAAATGTAAAATTAACCGACATAAACATATCCAATAATGTAACTACAAACTAATTCAAGGCGTTCACTCTCGGCGTGACGTCAGAGCCAGCATGCGCGAAATCATATCTTCTATTTTATTGTATCATGACTCCCACACTTATCTAGTACAAACTAAAAATATCAAATATCACTACCCTCGGCGCACTTATTAGTCGCATTGGGATTCAGATTTCTGCTTGATCGAGCGTCGATGCACTTGATCGCGTGTTGAAATTTTGACAATAGAATATTTTTAATAGTTATGAGTTTAGTTGTTTAGTTTTACATATGTCAGTATAAAATATATGTACGACAATCTATAAAGTAATATACGTTTCTTAAAATTCATCCAATTATAATGATTGAATCCAATTAGTTTTAACAAGAACGCACCTTTTATATTTATCATATGATAGATAGGTACATCCATAATTTTATATGAAACAGTACACTACATCCTTGAAGATATTTAATAACATATCAATTTTTTGTAATACACCTAAAGGGTTTTTCTTTCAAATTTACGCATTAAAAGAAATATTCAGTTGCTCTTAGTTAAATGTAAACAAACCAATATTTGCCTGTTAATGGGGGATGGGCGGAGCTTATACCCAATTGTCGCCACTGTCTTGTATAAAGTCACATTGTGATTTTTTCTGGGAAATTTCAAATACAATGCGATAACTCTAACCAGCTTTTAGATCGGAATTTTATTAACTATTCCAAAAACTTTTGTTTTTCACAATGTGCTTGATATAACGACACTACTAGAATATAAATATTATTATTTTATTGTATAGGTCTTCTTGACCTGGTTAAGTTACGTCGGGGGTCATGTTTATTGTAAAGTACGGAAAGGAACCTCGTCTACAACCTCGATACTTAATTGTCAACTAATTACGTC
Organism: Galeruca laticollis; assembly: GCA_963921935.1. Lineage (NCBI taxonomy): Eukaryota > Metazoa > Arthropoda > Insecta > Coleoptera > Chrysomelidae > Galeruca > Galeruca laticollis. The sequence continues at coordinate 149,442,914 of OY998179.1, read as the reverse complement.
ATTATTTTTCGAAACCTGACTCATCGTGCTGATTTAATCAAGCTATTTAATTTGCGTAAACTTCTATAGAGTCGTTCAATGAATCACAACTCATATCAAGTATTGTTAAAATAAGTTTTTCTGCTAGCATCGATACCCGGTTGAGAATAATTATACCTGGGTCATTAGAAGTGTAGACTAAAAATATTTTGAACAAAATATACTAAATTTTGTATGCCATTCTGATTTTATCACTGTTCTACCTATCACCCACACGTTTTTAGAGAAGGGAGAATATAAAATCTGAAACTTTTTTTGCAAAATATGCTTTTTATTGTATAAAAAAAGATAAATACAATCAAAAAATTTATTTGGTTGTCTTTTTTCGCTTTTATTCGCCATGAGCGGTTTCATGTTTAAGGGTCAAACAGTAATCTGCTAGTATATTTGGTGTCCATTTTCCACTGAAACGCTTCTCTATCTGAGCGATTTACTGGTGAAATCTCTCGTCGTGCTCGTCCGAAACTGCACCCAAATTGCCAGGGAAGAATTCTAAATGGGAGTGAAGAAAATGCAGCCTAAGGGACATATTGCAACCCAAGGCTTTATAAGATTAGATAAGTTCTTCAATTAGATCTTTGTAGTTGTCCGACTTTTTGTTACCTATGAAGTTGCTACATACATTTTTGTATGCATCCCATGCCCTTTTCCCTTCTCAAAAGTGTAGTTGTAAAATTTTGATCCTTAAAAAGTTCCCGTATTTAAGGTCCAACGAAGATTTCTTCTTTAAGCTTTGCTTAACTTATACGCGGGAATTTCCGTCTCAAATAAAGGAACGCATATCCTTCACTATCTAAGGCTTTAACAAAAATTTTTATACGCCCTAGTTTTATGTGCAGAGGTAAATACATTTTTTGCTGATCTACATAAAAAACAACAATATTTTGTGAAGCCACTCTGTAGTCCAGTGAGCAGTGCAAACACTTTGAGATCGGCACATTTATTCCACTTATGATTTTCGTATTTTATGTATTTGAGTAATATGCACTTGCTTTGGGATGTTTCTGTCATAATTACAGTATACCCAACGGGAACTGATGGCCGTTCGTTTCTATTGAACAGCAACACTGCCTTTAGACTTGTGTTCGAAGCGTCAATAAATAGTCGCCACTTGGTAGGTACATAGGAAATGTCAAGTTCATTCATTAAACCTAGAATATCGTAACAGTAAACTGCTGCAACCGAGATCCAAGCAGTTGTGTTTTTGTTTTGGGAATATCTAAATCACGAACTAGATCATTGAGCTCATCTTGAGATATAAAATGTGGCTGTTTGCGACTACTGCATCCGAAAACGACTTCATCTTCAAAGCTTGGACCGGCTTCTGGCTCCTCTGTGTCATCATATTTCTCTGGAGGCTTAGGAACAGGTAAGCTAGAAGCGTCATGAGGTACAGGTCTAATGGCTGAGGGGATATTTGAATACACTATTACTTTTCCGCCCAACCTATCTATATGCGAGAAAAGTATTGGTTTACCCCATAAAAAGTTGGAATTTTGAATTTTTTTTTTAGTTATTTTTACGTTTTCCATCAACAACAAAACGAAAAAATGGTTTTTAGAAAAAAAATTCTGTGTGTATGTCGTCGGCCACTTTTCCTTACATGTCTTGTTAGCACGATAGAGCCTTCGGAGTGCAATAAGTCACCAATTTTATGATTGAATATTGTTAACGACATGTCACAGATGAACCCTATTGATTTTCAGCTCACCAGAGCCAGTACAACGGGTGCTATGGTACTTGAAGTACGATATTTTGTCATTTTTTGAGAAATTTCAGTTTGTTAGCACGATGCAGCCTCCGGAGTTCAATAAGTCACCAATTTTATGATTGAATATTATTCAGAACATCTCACTGATGAACCCTATTGATTTTCAGCTCACCAGAGTCAATACAACAAGTGCTACAGTACTTTATGTACGATTTTTTTGTCATTTTTGGAGCAGTTTAAGTGTGTTAGCATGATACAGCCTCCAGAGTATATACAAGTGTCCAATTTTATGATCGGATATTATTCAGAGCGTCTCAAAGATGAACCCTATTGATATTCAGCTCACTAAAGCCAGTACAACGGGTGCTATGGTACTTGAAGTACAAATTTTTTGTCATTTTTGGAGAATTTTCAGTTTGTTAGCCCGATACAGCCTCTAGAGAGTATACGATTGATCAATTTCATGATTAAATATTGTTCAAGGTGTCTCACAGATATACCCTATTCATTTTCAGTTGACTAGAGCGAGTACAGCGGGTCCTATAAATCCAGATATACTAAATTTTTGGTTATTTTTGGAGAAATTTCAGTTTGTTAGCACGATACATCCCCCAAACTGTATACAAGTAACAATTTTATGATAGAATATTGTTCAGGGCCACAGATGCGGAAAAGTTAGTTTTAATCTTTAAAACCGTTTATTTTATGCTTGCTTTTACTAGAAAATCCCAGAATCTTTGTTAAGCAAAAGTAACAATCATCAACATTATTCTTAGGCTCCCGCCAAATCATTGGTACTCCAAAATTCATAGATGTGTGAGTGCCCCGTAGCCATCTAAGCTAAGGTTCTTGAGCAAGTGCGGCAGCATTTTTTGGCAGCCCAAGTTTTGTCTTGATCGCCAACTTTGAACCCGAAATATAATTCGTAGGCTTTTCCTCCAAGTGGCCTCCAGATCTTTCGTTCAGCTCTCAGTGCCACCTCACCACATAATATATAAGATAAACTGTTCGAATGGTTCACACAGGATCGCAACGGCATCGCTTCGTTTATATAGTACCCACTGCCGATCCTCCGACAAGCGGTTGGCTGCTTATATACCCGTTTCAAGCATCTGGTATTTTCTAGAATAATCGGAAACCAAGAGTATCGAAAACGATTTTTGTATACAGGGGCCCTTCAAGAAGTAGCTGTCCCTCAGACGACTATGGGGTACGATGAAATCTGGAATTACATGGGGTTTAATAGGTATCTCCTTTATTTGAAGCCCTAGGGAGTCGAGACTTCGAAGATGGGGAACATCCCCAGACCCCCCCCCCATGCGGTGTTGCCAGATTGTATACAATTTTCCTAGACTAAGAGAAAACGTATACTTGCACCCTGTTAGGCTATAGGAAGATGAAAATTCTTGCACCTGCTTAAAGCATGTTGTTGGCACTCTCTGGACTCTGTTACGTGATACGACGATTTAAATGTTGGTGTAAGAGTTAAATACGTAGGGCTTATTGAAATAACGTATTATTTTGGCGGAGTGATAGTTATTAAGAAGATTAAATTGTTTAATTTTTTTTGATGTACCTATTATCGCACTGAGGGATTACACACATCACTTATACAATGTACCATTCATTTTTAGATGACTATTTAACTGAATGTTGACTTGCGCTCCTAATGTTTACTGTTTACGCCATGATAAGTACATGCAAGCATTTTGGCACTTTTCAACCAAGACAAAGCCATGAAAGATGAAAGTTGTAGTCATAATTTTATTTAATTGTATTTTATTCCAAACAAAATATTACAAAAAAATAACGCAAAATTAAAAAAAAACAATGCGAAGCTAAACAACATGTAATCCGTGTTGGTTCTTATTCATCGTTTGACCGTACTACTATGTATAGAACGAGACTACATCACTACCGGTGTGGCTTAAGGCGGTTCGAGTGGCGCCATCCTACGGTAGGCTGGGCCTAGTGGTGAAAGTTCTGCTATAACCTCCCTCTCTAGCTTTGAAATCGCCCCGATGAGAAGCTAATACACCGAGCAGGACGATTGAGGTTGTTGTTTCTTGGGTCTACCTCGTAATCCTTTTTTTCCTTAGGGGTGAATTGGCAGGTGATGCTACCTCCTCCGTAGTCATTGATGGAACTAGTTTCCGGGGTCTTCCGCGTCTTCTCATGGCTCTTACAGGTGCGGGAGTCACACCATCATTCTCATCTCTTTGGTACAAGGAAATAGTGGACGAGTTATGCACGGCTAAAGGTACAGTAGGGTTCTCAAGATCAGCAAGCTCGTAACTAGTAGGACCGTGTTTGCGGATGATAACGTAAGGTCCATCACGCCGAGGAGCAAGGTTTGACGAGTAACCTTTAACAGCGTTACTAAGGGTGTGGGTGGTCACCCAAATTTTGTCTTCTGGGCTATAACAAGGATCGTTTCGTCGATGCTAATTGATTCGGGCTTGATTCTGGTCTTGGCGCAGCTCAGTGGCTTCTTCTGCCATTTTTAGGGTTTCCGCAAGCTGGAGCAACTTCGGAAATATATCAGCTAGAAAATTGTCTGACTCTACAATAGCACTAAAGTCGTTAGCGATATCTTGATGGTTCTTAACTCACGTCCAACTGTTAGGTAAGCAGCCGTGTACCCGGTGCTATCACACCGAGCGCTATTCATTGCAAATCTAATGGCTGCCAAATGTTTGGACCAACATGGATGCCAATTTGCTTTTTTAGATCTCGGTTTTTGCGTTCCACCGGATTTGCTTCGGGGTGATAAACCGGTACAAATACCTGCTTGATGGCTAGGCAGTAAGTGAGCTTTTGTATGACAGCCGATATAAACTGACAAAATTACTTCATCTAATAGGGTACGGGCGCAAGTCTCTGCCGTAGCTTTGGTCAGAGCAAATAAATCTCCGTCTTCGGTGGTCGTCAATGGTGATAATAATAATAATAATAATAATGTTTATTCACAAAAAGTAGTTTATACAATAAATACAATACATATTTTAACAAATGCAAATAAACGTGGTAACTACACAGAAGCTGTCGTAAACAGCTTGTACGTGGTAGATATCGATAATTAGCAGTCCAATATATTTGATGATATAAGACATGAATACAAAAATATGAAATACAAAACATACAATATAAGACACAAAATATAAAATGTGAAATATAGAACCCAAAATATGGAACACAAAATATAAAATATAATAATAAAAAAGGAGAAAACTACAGAATGCCTTCAATATAATCAGCATAAAGCACAGTTAATAACTAAACTTGCGTTAATTAAAACAGTTAGAAAATTGAGTCGTCAAGGATACTTAAATCGAGGAAAAATGATATTACATAATCAATTTAATGTTAATAATAAATAAATAAATAACAATATAAATAAAGAACAAAACGTCAATACAACAATATACTCTATTATTCCAATAATGAATAAACACCCACTAAGGCATTGCCTGGGCGTGGGTATTCATTCATCGTGCATGTTTATTGAATAAATAATGGGGTTAAAGCAATATAAGGGATATGAACATGAACTCGCCTTCTCTATGTCAGTACAGTGAACAACTGAATAGTGTTATCTCAATTACATAGTATGTTTCATGAGATCGAAGAGTCAATTAATCGATGTATAGAAACTCTATCTATCTCTGAAATGAAACATTTGACATCTTTTTTAAATGAAAAAAAATGTCGTTGCAAGTCTGATTTCCAGAGGTAAGCAATTGTAGAGCCGGTTTGCAAGATGATTATATGATCTCTGAACGATTGTTTTGGTTGAGCATATTGTGCTCAGTTGTGCATTGGCTTAAGTCTTGTATTATGCCTATGATTTACATAGTTCAAATTCGTTCGGTTTTTATGTTGTTCAACAACAGTTCTTAGGAAGTAATGTTGCCTGAGGTCCAGCAATTTAGATTCTTTGAAAAGTGCTTCCGATGAGTATTGTGGTGGTTTTCCAAGGAGAATTATTAGAAATTTTTTCTGTAATACATCTCATTTTTTCAAATGCGATATTGCTACTCCACCCCAGCCAACTATCTCATATGCAAGACGAGACTCTACAATTGCACAATAGATTGTTTTCATTCGCGAGGTATCTAGTATATTTCGTAAATATCTGAATCTATAAAGAATGCTCCTCAATGTCCTAGTCACTTGGTCAACATGATAGTTCCATCTCTGGTGTCTATCTATCACTACTCCTAAATACTTGATTTTTTCTACCGATCGTATTAATATATTGTTCCCGATACTCAATGTATCAAATTGGGGTAGTGAGTTGGCATAGCAAGAAAATGGTAAAAAGAATGTTTTTTCGTAGTTTATTGATAGAATTTTATCTGCGAATCATTCAAAGAGTTTACCCATGTCTTCCTCTGCTTTAGCTTTGAGGTCATTCCAGCTATCAGCACTGTACAACACTGCTGTATCGTCAGCGAAGCAAACAATGCTGCCACAAGTATCGTGACGCAATATATCATTGGTATATATTGTGAAGAGAATTGGTCCCAAAACTGTTCCTTGCGGTACTCCACACTCCACAACCCTTTTTTCACTAACGACGTTATCAATTTTCACGTATTGTTCTCTGTTTTTAAGGTAACTCTCCATGAGATTCAATGTGCTTCCCCTGAAACCCATATTTTGCAAGCTCATCAACAGCTGTGAGTGGTTCACAGTGTCGAAGGCCTTAGCAAGATCCAAGAAAACACACAGACTTGGTTTACTCTTTTCTAGATTTTCTGATATTTTGGAGGTGAGAAAAATAATAGCATCTTGAGTAGAAATCCCTTCTCTAAAATCCATACTGATTATTTGAAATGAAATTATGCTTGTTAAGGTAAGAGACCATTCTTTTTTTGATTATTTTTTCTAATGTTTTAGCTATGTTTGAAATGAGCGTAATTGGTCTGTAGTTTAAAATTTCATGTATGTCTCCTTTTTTTAAAATTGGTTTAATAACCCCCGTTTTGAGTTCTTTGGGAAATTTTCCTGTTTCTATTATTCGATTAAAAATGTTGTTCAGAGGAAAAGCTATTTCTGTTTTTATCTCTTTCAAAGTTTCAGCTCTAATTTCATCGATACCGGGAGTTTTGTTTATTTTGAGTGATGATATTGTTTCAATTATCTCCCCCTCTGTTGTAGGTTCCAAAAATATAGAGTGCATAAAAGATCCTTTCGTCAGGGGAGAATTCACAGGTTTTTGAATTTTTTTTGCAAGTTTTTGCCCAATAGAGAAATAGTGATTATTGAAACAATCTGCAATCTCTTTTTTGTCATAGATAAGACCACCCGTTTCACTTTTTATTGTTTGAATTTTGATAGTTTTATTTTTCCCAGAAATATCCTTCACCGTTTCCCATAGCGCCTTGGTGTTAGTTTGTGATCTATCCAGACAACTCTTATAGAAATTGATTTTTGATTTCTTGATAAGACTATTCAATGTGTTTCGATAATTTCTGTATTGTGTTGTCAACATTAGGTTATTTGGCTCTTTTCGAACTTTTTTGAATAAGCTATCTCTGGTATTTATGGAGTTTACCAATACTCGTGTGATCCAATGCTTCCGTTTGATGTTTCTGTGTTTAACTTTTGATGTTTTTGTGTGTTTTGCGATGAGATTCTTCAACAATTCTAGGAAACGTGCAAAACTTTCGTCGATATTTAGTGAGATAATATTAGACCAATCATAGAGGGTTAATTCTGTTTTCGTGGATGAATAATCAGTGTATTAAAGTATTTTGCATCTGAAGTTTCATATTCCTCGTCATTTTTGGAGGGTAGTTTAACGATTGTAGTGTAATGATCTGTAATAGCACTTTTTAGTACAATAGGTAAAACTTCGTTAGATTTTTTCTTAACAAAGATGTGATCAATGCATGTATTACTTTGTTGTCTAGTTACAGTATTTATGACGGAACGATAATCAAACTCATAAAAGCTATTTAGATATTCAGTAATTATGTCATCTTCATCTAGAATGTTCAAGTTGATATCCCCCAAAAACATGTGATAGTCACCATTGACTTTCGAAACATTAGAGAGGTATTCCCGAAGATTTTTGACGAATATTTGTTCATCTGTTGAAGGCGGACGATATAGACCCGTTAGATGTATGGTTTTTTCGTCTACTTTTAGTGTGATTTGAATCGATTTACATACACCTATATCAATGATATCATAATTATAGCATATATTCTCTCTTACGTAAATAACAGCGCCATCGCATTTATTAATGTTACCCTCGTTATACAGTATGTCGTAGCCATCCAGCTTAAACGTATTTATGTCTGGGATATTCCATGTTTCTGTGAGTACAATGCAGTGAAAATGCTGTTTTATTTCATGAATGTATATTTCTAGTTGACTTAAATTTTTTGCAATACTCCTTATGTTCTGGTGAAGAATGTTGAAGTTGAATTTTTTATTTTCTTCAGATGAAATCAAATTGTTATTTATATTATCAACTTTTTTGGTTGCAATGAGTTCATATTCATAGTCCCTAATATATGGATTCATTTTTAATTAAAGGAAGTATAAATTTTGTTTGTAATGGAAGTAGGAATGGTAACAATAATATTAGAATGAATAGTTGAAGATGGTACAGATAAATAGAATAAAAAGGTAGTAAGAACGTTGAATCTATCTAGCAGAGTGCTTGCGCAAGTTTGGTTTTTCTCGTACTGTTTCCTTGATAATTTTTTTCGTTGCGCCTGTTTTCGGAGTATTTGAGTCTTCTTTATGGAATCAATGGTCCAATGGGCCGAAGAGATCTATGGCTAGCACCTCGAATCTCTGGTTAGTTGCAGTTGTCTGAAGTAAACCAGCTGGCTTTCGATTGTAGATTTTGTAACGTTGGCACGGTACACAGTTAGCTATATGATAGGCAATATCACGTCGCATTCCTATCCACTAATACCTGTTCGAACTACGGCTGATAGTCTTGTCGACGCCGTAATGTCCAGCAGTTGGGGAATTATGGTAGGCGTGGAGGATATTATTTTTTCGTTCTCGGTTACCACAATTCGGCCATTTTCGTCATCCTGTTCTTCTACGTATCGGTAGTGTACTCCTTTATTCATTAGATAACCCCGCTGAAACCATTTCTGAGTCTCCTCAGATGACGAAAGTTCAAGAGAGTCTATTATTTGTTTGAGATTGCTGTCAAGTAGCTGTTTAGCTCGCACCTCCTTTTCACTATTGCGGGGCAACTCAACTTCCACCCGGAGATACATAGTTGAGGATCCCAGTGGTTAGCACATGATGGTCGAGATAAGAAATCTGCTACTATATTGGTTTTACCAGGAGAATAAAGTACCTAAGGTTGAAGTAGGAGTGTCCATCGTGCAAGGCGTCCAATAGGCGTTTTCAATCCTAATAACCACTTCAACGGCTGGTGGTCAGTAATGACAATTGTTTCGGAATTTTCGATATAGCCTCGAAATTTCGAGATAGCCCAAACAATTACTAAGGCTTCTCGTTCCATAGTCGTATAGTTCCTCTCTGCACTCGTTAATAAGCGACTCGCATACTCAATAGGGTTCGGTTGCTTCCTCCCCCTGATACAAAACTGTACCAATAGCATAGCTACTAGCGTCGGATTTAATAGTCAAAGGTTCACTCTCATCTGCTTGTTTGGGGATCGGAGCAGTTATCAAACAGTTCTTTAATGTGTCATAATCATCTTGCTCAGTTGTTCTCCATTTCCACGGAGTATTCTTCCGAGTCAAATTTGTCAGGGGTTTTGCAATGCTGGCAAAATTTGCAATAAATCGGCGATACCATGAACAAGTTTGGATGAATCTGAAGAGATCCTTTACATGGGTATGCTCAGGTAAATCCGCAATTGCTTGGATTTTGTTGTGATCCATCGTGATTCCATCTGGTGTCAGCACGTGGCCTAAGAATCCTATGATCGAACAAGCAAAACGGCATTTCCCTCTATTAATACGGAGTTGGAAATCGTGTAAACGTCTTGTCCCAAGTCCTTCAAGTAGTTTTCAAACGTTGATGAACGAATAACCAAGTCATCTAAATATACCAGAAGTGATACATGGTTGAGACCAATTTTAAATCTATCCATTAATCTCTGAAAAGGTGACGGAGCATTTCTTAGACCAAATGGAATGCGCACGAAGCAGTAAACTCCAAAAGGTGTTATAAACCCGGTTTTCTTCTCATCTTCCTCGTGCATTCTTATTTGCCAGTAACCAGATTTGAGATCCAAAGTGGCCATATAATATTTGCTCTTTTCTGTGTGTAGCAAATCATCGATACGAGGAAGTGGGTATCCCTCTGGTATCGTGTTTGAATTTAATCGACGCAGACCATAACATCGCCGTCTTTCTTTGGTACCAATACGACGAGGGAAGGCAACGCAGTTTCACTTTCCTCTATTAGCCAACATCTCGTCGAGTTTTTCGCGTAAAATTGTTTACTTGATGACATTAAGACGATAAGGCGCACTGGAAATTGGCCCACTAGTGCCTGTGTCTATTCCATGCTCCGCTCACGTGGTAGGAGGACCCTGCTCCTCAAATAAATTTGAAAATTCCTGTAGTATTACATTCATCTGTTTTCGATCATTCGGGCATAGCGTTGCGGCTTCGTTTGGTTGTAGGGAGACATCGAAACTAAATTTCCATTTGTGGCGAGTAAGTGAGAGGGAGACTGTCACGGAAAATTTCATATATGTCCTCCGGTGCATACGCATTACTAGTATGCTTATTTTTTTTCAACGTCTGGGAATCTGGTGTCTGGAGCTTCCCATAACTCATCCCGTAAGACTGACGTGAAAACCTCTAAGAATGGAGACGAAACATCATCATTCTCATCAACGTCCGTGATGTTAAGTTGGATTCTAGGTACATTAGCTGGTTCGCTTTCGATATTTAGAAATTTCTTCGGTTTCTTCGATTCTGCTGATCGATTCCGAGGTCTTTGTATTAGCCCTTGGTACTGTGGTTGAAGGATTGGTCTGGGTAGTACCAGCACCGTTGTCCTAAGTCTAACACGATGCCAACTTTTTCTAGGAAATCTATACCTAATAAGATTCTGTTGTCCACGGCGTTCGGCAGCACGACAAAGTTGATATTATGAGTTCTATTGCCTAACTCTATAGTAGTGTAATGTTTTTATTATTTATTTAAACACTAAACTACTCACTAACACTTAATTTATATGCACACAAACTTAATTATTAATTTATATCAACACTTCACTGTTCGCTATTTCGGTGTATTCTTGTTTATTTGTCGCGATCACTTTATCAACTAAACTAACTCTTCCTGGTCGGTCCCTTATATATTAGTCCCTTTTTCACTAGATAATTCTAGATTGCGGCTTACTCAAAAACAATTGGCTTTCTGGCATTTTCTAGATAAGACTGGTCACAAAAACAATGACTAGATAAGATAGTCACAATCGTAAACAATTCTAAGAATCCCCGCGCGTCCGCCATAATTTTAACTTTCATACCTGGCTTAGGCAGAGTCGGATTTAGGGACTATACTGGTGTACTGTTTCGTAACAGTAGTAACTATTGTCAGTAACTCTGTTTGCTTTTGATGTCCATCAGCGACTGTGACACGAGCTGTGGTTTTGTAGAACGCACAATTCTTGTCTTTTAAATGTTAGTAGAGGATGACGCCAGCTACGCTCGTTTTAGCTGTTGTATCTATATGTGCTTGGCCCTTAATACCACATATTCGTGCAGGAACTGTTGGTATTTCAGGTGTAGATCTTAAAAGCGTATTTATCGAATAGAAGTGGACAGCTTGGGCATCGATAACTGCCGACATTAGTGCAATTGGGACAATTGCTGCGAAAGTATCCAGCTCTGCCACATCCGTAGCAGTGAAGGTGACTTTTGTCGGTTTTGGTAGCGGTTGATTGTGTAGGCTCCTTATGTGTCACAGTCGTTTTAGGTTGGTCTTGCATCTGTCGTTTACGATATTCTTGTATGCTGTGACCTTTAAAATTATGAAAGGTGCATCTTAATTTGAGTTTCTTTACCGGTAGCGTATCTGTTGATTCCTTGCGTCGTAAAGTTGGCGTATCCTTGAGTTCCATTTCTAGATGCTCAGCTTGTCTAGCTTTTGTCAGCAAGTCAGTCAAAGTGGTGATTTCTCCTCTTGGGATTTTTCCCCTAAGTCTAATATGCATAAGACCGTAGATTAGATCAATTTGTGTTTCTTTGGAATGTCTTCCTTGTGGAAGTTTGGAAAGAAGTGCTCTTTTTTAACAAATAAATTCGGTAGGTGTAGAGATTCCTTGAGGAGACTTGAAGACATCTAGGTAAATTTGGTATACAGGAGTTGCCGGAGAGAAGGCGGCACGGATTAATCGAATAGCACTATTCCAGACTGTTGCTTCTCCTTTTATGACATGCCACCAAGTAGCTGCAGTGTCAGTAAGTAATAGTGGCAGGCCTTTAATTGCGTCTTGGTCTGTGATTTGTTCCATATCATTATAGACTGCTATGGTGTTTAGGAAATTGTCGACCGTCTCATGACAACGTGTTCCGTCGAATCGGGCTGGCATTTGCTCAAACTCCCTTTCTTCTGATTATCTGGTTCTGTCCTTATGGATGTTGGAACTGCTCCGGAGACATCGCCATGCAATACGTTTACTTCGACGCAGAATTTTCGGTGAAATCAGACTGGATGAAGTCAACAGCGAATATTCCTGTCGTTATAACTGGAAAAAGCCGGACTGACGAAGACCATTCTGCAAAAATGTGAGAGTTTCGCTTCTACAAGACGAAAAATGTCGAAATATTCACGAAAATCTCACTTGCATCAAAGAATCCTTAATTCGTGTTCCACGTCAGGGCGCCAGTGTAGTAATAATTTTATTTAATTCTAAACAAAATGTTACACAATAACGCAAAACTAAAATAAACAATGCAGAGTTAAACAACATGTAATCCGTATTGGTTCTTATTCAGCGTTTGACCGTACTACTATGTATAGAATGAGACTACATCACTACCGGTGTGGCTTAAGGCGGTTCGAGTTGCGCCATCCTACCAGTAATAACGGAGACTCCTACGTTGTCTACGTCGATAAGGTATATCATCAAGAAGATATATTCAATTATTCCTAAGAAAATTTACATATCCAAGTCCATTTAAATATTTCGGTAGAATAAAAGGCCCGATAAACTGCTCCCCAATTATTCCAGCCCAAACGTTAATTTTAAACATGTGCTGATGATGTGTAACTTTCACGGCGTGCGGGTTTTCGTCAGACCAAATATGTTCATTGTGCATATTAAAAATACCATTCCATGTAAATACTGCTTCATCGGTAAATAATACATTAAAACAAAAATCCCTATCCCTTCTTATTCTTCGAAGAAACGTTTCACAGAATTCTACTCTAGGTTCATAATCAGTATCTAAAAGATATTGCACCTTTTGCAAATGATAAGAGTGCAGCTGCATTTCTTCTAAAACTCTCCATGCTGACATTCTGGAAATTCCAGTTTGCAATGCGCATCTGCGAACACTGTAGGCCAGGAGCACTACAGTTTGACATGGCTGTGTCGTGACGTAGATTAGATATTGGTTGAAATTGTTCGGAAATCATCTAAGAAAAGAAAATATGGAGGTCCGTCATCTGAAAAAGTTGTGCGATTTGCAGGAAAAATCATAAACTGCAAAAGAACGCAAAAATCGCTCATTTTTTTCGATATTTCTTAATATAACTCTTTAAATATGCAAGATAGAGAAAAAAAGTATACTTACGAATTTGTTCTTTATGAAATTCTCTACAAGATAGAATTGGTTTATAATCGATATATTCAATTTTTTCGTTGAGAAATGGTGATAAATGCAAAAAAGTAGCTAAAAAACGAGGTTATTTTAAAGCATTTCTTTCGCCGAAAAGAAATCATCCAATCACGCTATAAATTGGGATTTAAGAACCTTATTATAGTATAAAACAATATGCCAAAGGCTGATTAAATTGGCCTGATAGTTTTTACATCAATTATTTGTTAATTAATTTCCGCGAAAAAATTTACGTCATTTTTGCGTCCATGCCAGGCTTACATTTTTGAGTTGTAATAGGCGCCGATTTTTTTACAACTACTTAGATCTCTAAACTATAATACACAATAGTTATAATGAACAATTTTGTTTTTATCATTTTTTTACGCGATTTTGAAAAGTTGAAAAATTTCGTCTTATAAATAATTAATTTTTGAAGCGAATTTGGATACCGAAGAAAAATACTCAAAGTACCTAAAAAAAGTTCTCGGAAAGACGCTCCTTTTAAAAAAATGCGTTTAATTTGGCCGAATAGGTGCTGAGATAATAAACGTCAAAGATCGAGAGTGTTTACGGTATAACTATTAATGTTGTAACAATACAAAAAATGCCAGCATATAGATTTTTCCGATTATTTCACTCAATACAAAATACGCGCCTTCGATTGGTTTAAATATAAGGATTGATATCTGAAAACACCATGTTTTCGATTTTGTATTTCGGCACCTGATTGGATACATGCAATTTTCCTATCTGTGTGTTTCGCGTTGTCATTAGTTGTTTTATTCGATATTAAAAATCTAGTGACTGACAGAAAATGTCAAATTAATAAAGAAACATCAGAATTATTGTATCAAGAATGAATTCTAACAATCGTTTTGGTCTGTTTGATCTAAAAGAGATTCAAAAGAAAGTAAAAGAACAAATGCCGCAAAATACCGTGCGATCTAAAAAGTACGTGTGGAAACAATTCATGGAATTTTGCAACGAACGTCATCATAGCCCAATTTTAATTGTTTTCGTGAAATAATCTTGACAAATACAACTCGTGTAATTAATGATTATCGAAAATTTCTTCTCTTTTTCGAAACAAATTGTTGTTTTAGGAAACCACACTCGCGCTTACGCGCTCGTGTTGTTTCCAAACAACAATTTGTTTCTCAAAATCGAAGAAATTTGTATTTCGATAATCATCATTACACTTGTATTACTATTGAGAAGTTTTTGTATGTGCTTTGAGATCATTGAGGTAGTATCGAAAAGAGGCGCTATAATCATTGAGTTCCCACCGAGGGAACAGTAGCAGTAGGCGTGGCAAAGTGTGGTAACAATGTGGATTCCTTAGCAGACCCGGACTATGCAAATTATAAATATTATTTATTTGTTTCACCTGACTCTTTTGGATCTTATACATTTGTTAATGTCTTGAAGAAAATAATACGATATGTGTAGGTAAATAAAAAATTAAACACGTTCATAGAAAAATAATTTGTTGTCCTTTAAATAAAACGATTTTATTGCTATGGTGCCTTATGCTTTCAGATTTGTTCGTTTTTTGTTTGGCAAAATGGTATAGCCTAACATTTGTATATCTATTTACCACAGCTTTTATTAGCAAAATTCGATGGTTATCGAATGCTGACTGATCATAACCATGAACAAGTAAATTTGAAAATATATTTCTGTTTACAAATATTTTGAGAGTTTTATTTACAACAGATACCGTTGATATTTGTTTTTTTTTGGATTGCACAACACAGCACATTTTATAACCTTTTCAGCTTGGATACATATCTCTAAAACATCTGTTGAGGGATATTCTAATCCACCTTTATTTTTTTTATTTATAAAAGAAAATAAATACATATCCCTCGTCACGCTTGTCAAAGCAGATATGCATTCTAAACAAATAAATGTTTTCTTTAAAGAATGTACAACATATCCTGTTATATAGGCCATAATATGTTTTGAAAATTCTGACAGAGAATCTGGCAGATAATCATGATCTTGGTTAACTAATTCATCTATCTCACTGTCAATATTTTCATCAAGTTGAAATGCCCTATAGTCTCTTGACGATACATTAATTTGATGTACAGGGTCACATTTCAAAATTTGAAGTTACTCTAAAGGAACACAATTTCCACGAAAGCTGTGGCGCAATTCCACGTGAACAAGTACTTTTTTATACGCAGATTGAAACTGACGAGCGGTGGGGTTATTGTTGTAACCTCCTTGGAAGTGAATAGACCCAAAGAACAACTCTAAATGGCCTGGAGAAAACTTGTAGAGTGGCAAAAACTGCAAAATATTCGTAGCAACTAAATTTTTAAATAAAATTTTAATGCTGGCTATACATATTTTCAGCCCCAAAAATCCGGTATGTCCTAAAGAATCCAAAAGTAAAGTACCATCAATATGTGTTTTTAAGGAGCTTAAATATTTATCTGTAGAATTTAGAAAAAAATCAATACTTTCGTAATTCTTTAGAGATAAAGGTTTTTTGAAAAAACATTGTGCCAAATTTCTTGAGTTTAAAACATCAAATAAATTGTTTATAATTAATATAAATCTTACAGTGGCCCCAACTCCAACAAATTGTTTTATATGGAGTTGATCTTCACAAAAGGCTAAAGCAGCTGCAACACTCTCACTAAACGCTAGAGTTGCAAGTTTCACATTCATTTTTTACTTGCCAAAAGATATATGTCGTTCCCTTAATTTGTTTGCCATATGAAATGATTCGTTTTTTTGTAGGTTATTTAATTCTTTTATATAGTTCCAAGAAACTATTTCGTCATTATCGTCCACAAGTGATCCCTTTTCACCCAATGTATTTCGTACAAACTTTATCATATGACAAGGATCTAAAAGAAAACAACATCATCGTTGGTCGAAGGATGTTTAAAAAGAGTTTTTAAATTTTTGTGATCTAATCTACACCCCAAAAGATTTGCCATGGTCAAATTTACAGGAGGACCATCACATGTCAAACTGATAACCTGTATACCCACTTCATGACACTTCTCCAAACACTGTAACACTAGCCCTTTCTTTTGTTTTGAGTTCATGTCGCTAATGAGAAAAAAAGCAACTGGAATTTTCCAGTAACCATTCACACAATTTAGAAGCATCCTTAGCAAGAGTTGCTTCTTGAGATCCTGTTCCCATATCAACATACCCATAACACTTGTCTTGTTGAGCATCCCATTCTTCATGTTGCCGAATTGACATCTCGTCAATAATGAGACTGCATCACTCTATTTTTCTCAGCAGAAGTTTTTAGCTGTAGAGCTTTAAATGATTTACTTGTAAATCCAGGCTCACCATCAATACTTTGGTACCACCTACTTAACGTTCTTGTGTGCGGTAAACATACATTAAATGAATCCCTTACATATTGTAAGCAGCAGGGGAATAATAATGAAGAGTTAAAGCAAAAACTTTTTGTTCTTCAGAATACTGTCTCGGTAATGCTTTCTTTGTCGCCTTTTTACATTCTCTTATAAATAACTCTTTAGGTCCTCCTAATTTGCAAATTACATCCAAATATTCAGCTTGCATTAATTTCTTGGTTCGTAGTTCATTAATAATCTCGAGCATATTGCCAATGCGTTTTTCTCTTCTGAAAAGTTTCCTTGGTAAAGACAAAACCTCTCTTTTCCTCTCCATGTTAACACGCACTGCTTTATCCAGTTTATTTAATTATTTTATTTTTCTAGGAGTCACTGTTTTATCCATCTGCGAAGTGGATACCCCTTGTTCTGAGTCTTCTTTTGATTTTAATATGGTTGTAACCCCCCCACTAATTGTTGAAGCAATATTAATTGCTTGCTCCTCGTAATTTGTTTGACAGACTGGTGATTGAATTAAAATATTTGATATTATTCGAATTTTGGTAGGTGGTTCTGTTACTTCATTGTTCGCTCGCTCCAGCAATCAAATTATACAATAAATTATTAATTTTCTAACAGTAGAAAATGAAATATAAATAATAAACAAAGTATCTCTATAAAATAAATTATATACAAACATATTTATCTACCTCGCAGGGATAAAGAGTAGGGATAGCATTATCTTTTAAACGAACATAACTATTTGAAGTTCGATCAATGTATATCTCAGAAAAATGCTTTGAACAGAGTACACTATATTTTGTAGCATTCCAGGCACCTCTATTTCCAAATCTTCCGAAGTGTAGGATCTTTGGGAAATCTGAAAAAGTCCTTTTATCTCGATCTTTATGTGTTTTTAAGTATTGTAAGTTTTGTACTGGTAAAATATTGCACATATATCTTTAAAGTACGGCTCTGCGTATTGTTATCTTTTCGCTTACTAACCTGTGAAATGTTATTCCTGTTTATTTATTTGTATCGACGCTATCCCTACTGCTGCAACTACGATAAGCACATGAAACCATTATTGTCTTTCGATAGAACAGCTAAATATCAGTTAAAAACTAATAAAATCACAGAAAACAAATAAAAATCACCTAAAACTCTTCAAATGAAAACCGCAACAGCTGTTTGACGTAAGTGTCGAATCAATATGGCCGAATGTGTCTGCTTTTGATCACGTGATGACGTCTCCTTCGGATACTACCTCAATGTTTGAGATATAACATCGCCCTTGTGCATGAAGTAGGAAAAATCAAAGAATGTTGTAGCGGTAGCGTTCGGCGCGTCAAATCTGAAGGGAGTGGGGATAGAGTGCGAAACTTGAAATCGAGCGCGGCGCAAAAAGTTGCTGTATCTCGGCTTCTATTGGGCCGATTTTGATGATTTTTTTTAAATCGATGTAGCAAAATGAAAGAAACTCATTTTTCAGAATGGCGTCTACCAATTATGACAATTTAAGCATCTACAGTAACTACTTATAATTTGGCATTTTTTTATGTTGATAATAATCATTGATTATAACTATGTCCATGCTAGGATTGTGTTGTTCATTGCAAATTCACATAGTTAAAATAATTAGTAATCAAAATTACAGGTAGTACAATTAATTGTTATGTATATTAATTGTATATTTTATTTCATTATCAGATCTACATACAATAAATAATGATATTTCGCTTTTTTGTTACAACATTATTGTATTCTACTTTTTTACATAAATATATTATTTTATTTTATTTTAACTATACGAATTTGCAATGAACAGCACAATCCTAGCATGGACATAATTATAAATTATAATCATTGATTATTATCAACATAAAAAAATGCCAAATTATAAGTAGTTACTGTATTTGAGTCTCTTTCATTTTGCTACATCGATTTAAAAAAAAAATCATCAAAATGGCCCAACAGAAGCCGAGATACAGCAGATTTGACGCGCCGAACGCTACCGCTACAACTTTTCTTTGATTTTTCCTACTTCATCCACAAGGGCGATGTTATATCTCAAAGCACATACAAAAACATTCTCGGAAAAATCTATCTGTTGGCATTTTCTTATTGTTACAACATTAATAGTTATACCGCAAACACTCTCAACCTTTGACGTTTATTATCTCAGCACCTATTCGGCCAAATTAAACGCATTTTTTTAAAAGGACCTTCATTCCGAGAACTTTTTTTAGGTACTTTGAGTATTTTTCTTCGGTATCGAAATTCACTTCAAAAATTAATTATTTTTAAGAATAAATTTTTCAACTTTTCAAAATCGCGAAAAAAAAAATGATAAAAACTTAAAAGTTGTTCATTATAACTATTGTGTATTAATAGTTTAGAGGTCTAAGTAGTTGTAAAAAAATCGGCGCCTATTACAACTCAAAAATGTAAGCCTGGCATGAACGCAAAAATGACGTTAATTTTTTCGCGGAAATTAATTAACAAATAATTCATGTAAAAACTATCAGGCCAATTTAATCGGCCTTTGGCATATTGTTTTATACTATAATAAGGTTCTTAAATCCTAATTTATAGCGTGATTGGATGATTTCTTTTCGGCGAAACAAATGCTTTAAAATAACCTCGTTTTTTAGCTACTTTTTTGTATTTATCACCATTTCTCAACGAAAAAATTGAATATATCGATTTTAAATCAATTCTATCTTGTAGAGAATTTCATAAAGAACAAATTCGCAAGTATACTTTTTTTCTCTATCTTGCATATTTAAAGAGTTATATTAAGAAATATCGGGAAAATGAGCGATTTTTGCGTTTTTTTTGCAGTTTATGATTTTTCCTGCAAATAGCACAACTTTTTCAGCTGGCGGACCTTCATATTTTCTTTTCTTACATGATTTCCGAGCAATTCCAACTAATATCTAATCTACGTTACGACACAGCCATATTTCAAAGGTTTGGGGTCTAATTCTCCTGGACTACTGATATAAGGGGTGGCTTCAACTGTATTAAGGACATTTCTAACATTCTTCTGATTCTTCCAAGGTTATGAGCTGCAGGTTTAAAACTTCCAGTTTCTCTTAAACGTCGATCCACAGCAATGAATGTTCGTCGATTAGAAATATTGCGGCCAGGATCTTTTTCGAGATACCGCCTTACTGTTCAGAATTATCCTGACATTCTCCTAGTACTAAATGCATGTCGGCATATTCCACAAAACTATCAAGTACCATATTAACTAGTAATACTATGTACAATAATAATTGAAAGTATGTATACTCGTTAAATATTTTCACAAGTAATTATTCATTAGATGACATTGACAGCTTTAAGACAATGCATAGGTAACTATGCTTATGAACAAAATTAAATTGTCTGCGCTTGTATTAAAACGTTTGCCATATTTAACGATTTCAACAAGTACGAATTAATTTAAGGGAAGATAATGTGTTAAGAAAATATTTACGACTACAACAAATTTATTTATTGTTCCAAAAAAATTTACAATTTAAAAAAGTGTCTTACTGCAATATAAAGTTAAAAATCTTTAAAAAGGAGTGTCGTATCGAGTTCAACAAAGAGTACCTTTTATGTAGGAAATTTAATAAAGAATTGCAGATTCTTTAGCTCTATATACAGGGTGTTTCACAAATATGGTACAATAAAAGTTTACGAACCCCTCATACCACGCTACTGGCTTATTAGAATTTTGCAGAATTAATACTATGGATGTGTTTTGAAAAATCAATAACTTACAACAAATTTTAAATTTGTACTTTCATCCTCCGAGAAGATATGCAATAAAATTTATATTTCTTCTGCCCCCTTCAACAGTGTTTATCACACAAACTAAGAAGGTTAGAGGAAAGTTGGATTTGGGTATTTTAAATATTTCTTAACGATCTATCATGCCTCGAATTTGCGGTACTTATTTACGGACACCTTGTATAAATATTAAAATAATTCTATGGTTAGTGCTTCTTTTAATAATTCGGTTAAATATGAGTCAAAACTCCTTTAATAAACTGGATTATTAGAAACAAGTCGTGAACCATTAAAATATCCACCCCAAAAGAAAATAAACAAGCACTTATGTTGTTCAAATTAAGAAATATTAATAAAACCAACGGTTCAGTGTAAATACTGACAGGCGTTAAGTAAATTGACAAATAACAAATTTTTTAAAACTCCCTTTATTACAATACTTGCTCCTAATATTTGTTTTACTACGACAGGTAGCAGGTACTACTTACTTACCCTGGTACCCTAAAATAATTAGCATTATTAAATATTTAATGTGACGGAATTCGATATGTGTGGCAAGGGTTTTGTTTAATTTCGAGTTAATGTTAAACCTAAGAAAAAAACACAATAACAATACTTTTTAGTCCCCGAGATGTTTTTAACTGTTGACTTGAAAGTCTCGATTTTATTTTATTTTTCAATTTACGCTTCTGACAGTTTCATGATCTTCCTTTGTTACATTTTTTTTCACATTAATCTAAATAAAAGATAATTAGAAATATTGTGTCTTCCAAATAGGAACAGCTTAAAACATATAAATAATAGCATAATACATATGCCACTAACATGTTAGTGAGTAGTTTAGTGTTTAAATAAATTCGTAAGTAGCTATACCGTGTGTTTAAAATTTATCCCACCCGTTTACTATTTAAATAAATAACAAAAACATTACATTGGTGTCAGGTGTGGGGTAATATAAATAAATTGCTACGTAAAAATGGCCAAGAGACTATGTGACTTGAAAGTGACTGAGTTGAGAGCAGAATTGGAAGATCGTGAGTTGGAAACGTCCGGTAAGAAAAGACTCAAAGTGGCACTGGAAAATGACGGCTTTGATCCAGAAACAGTTTTATTTAATGACGAGGCTTCGACCATAATCTCGTCAATTTCTGCTAACATGGACGAGAAGATTTCTGCCATGGAAGAGAACATGGACGAGAAGATTTCTGCCATGGAAGAGAGAAACTTTCAACGAATGTGAAAACGATATTTCTGATATGAAGAACGATATTTCTACTATGAAGAATGATATTTCTACTATGAAGAATGATATTTCGGCTAACATGGACGAGAAGATTTCTGCCATGGGAGAGAAGATTTCAACGAATGTGAAAAACGATATTTCTGCTTGATATACCCATTTTAAAGGTAATCGAAAGAGCTACAACTTTTTTCATTATGATATGTAGTGAAAAACTTTTTATTTTGAAACGGTGAAGGGAAAAAGTGCTCGAGAGAGACTGCGATTGCGCTAGCGCGCGCTCTTTAAACAATCATCTCCGTCAATTTTGGTGACAAAAAATGAAAAAAAAAACAAAATTTTTGTCAAAATAAGACCTTAATTTTTTACTATTACATTTTTTACGTATCTTTCATTACTTTTTAAATATTATGAAAAAAGGTATTTTATTTCAAAAATGCAAAAGAAATGTTTTCTCAAAATCGTGTTTTTTTTTGAAAAATATGTATTCCAAAGCAGGAATCCAATAAACTCTTCATATTAAAGTTAATTCTAGACGGAATACGATTAATTTTAATTTTGGTGGAAATGGCACTTATGAAACACATTGATTTAAAAAGAACACTAGATGTCCCTTTTTTTCATTACGACTCACTCACTTTACGCGCAAAAGACTTTTACCACTGCTTATTGAAAGATTATTTTTAGCACTAAAAAAATTTGGTATTATCATATGGATAAAATGTATACGTTGTCCGCTAAAATGGCATTGAATACATCGATTAAATTTCAATCCAATAAACTCTTCATATTAAAGTTAATTCTAGACGGAATACGATTAATTTTAATTTTGGTGGAAATGGCACTTATGAAACACATTGAATTAAAAAGAACACTAGATGTCCCTTTTTTTCATTACGACTCACTCACTTTACGCGCAAAAGACTTTTACCACTGCTTATTGAAAGATTATTTTTAGCACTAAAAAAATTTGGTATTATCATATGGATAAAATGTATACGTTGTCCGCTAAAATGGCATTGAATACATCGATTAAATTTCAGACAAAAAAACGGCTTCGATCTTCAGTATCTCGCTCAATATTGCACTTAGAACACTATAAAAAACCCATTTGTTTATTTTTTCATTTGCTATAATTTTGTTCATTATCAAATTATCGTGAAAATGCATATTTTTTGAGATATTTGCAAAAAACTGTTGGAAAACGTGGGAAAATTCCGAATTTTCAATCGCCAAAATTATTGAGTTTTTGAAAAAACTTTACACATTTTTTGCTTAGAATTAGGTCTTCTATCGATATCCGAGGTTATTTTGAAAAAAAAAGTATTTCCACCACCACTGGGTAGCAACCACCCCCATGTGAGAACGGAGGTCGGGCCGGTATCACTTTTGAAGTTAAGGGTGAAAGATGCATAATTCCAAAATTTCATGTAAATCGGTTCATAGTAAAAAATTTAAAAGGTATGACTGCACTACAATGTCAGAGTATGAATTCGATATGTTCACGTCATGTGCAATGGAATGGAAGAATTTTGTAGAGTATCTTTTGGAACGACAGACACGTAGACTCAAGAGAATATTGGATTACAGAGCTATTGCAGATCTTAAAAAATATCAAGCTTTTTTGACCGATACCTTCCTACTGGAAATGAAGATGCTTAAGATGAACAAGATTCCTTTGAAGACAGTTCCTTTGAATCAGATGAAGAAGAGCCAACGACGACAAAAAAATTGTATCAAAATATCTCAAATCAATGATTAAATTTATGACTCAAATTTTTCAATTTTAATTTTAGAAATGTAAAATAAAATTAATTATTTAAATTAATGAAATTACAGATAAACATGATTTATTTTTCCAAAATTATTTATCTCATTGTACTCCTTTTAATTTAAACTAAGACCGTTTTATTTTAGTGAAATTTTTATTGATTAGTGTAAATATTATCTTATATTTCAGCTTAATATTGCATGATTTATAAGAAATTTCAACAATAATTGAAAAAATTTGTTTATCAGGCATCGACGTTTTTGGTTTTTATCATTTTTGAAAGGGGTTTTAATTGTAAGGGATTTTCTTTCATCCAAAAGTTAAATTCAAGACGAAAAAAATGGCCGTTCAAAAGTTGAAAAATCGAAAATATTTTCATGAAAGTTTTTGTTTCATTATTTTCCGCATGTATTAAAAGCCAATCAATCAAATGTCAAAAAAATTCAAATTCCAACCAATGACAACTGAGCTTTCTTGATAAAACGGCGTCTAGCTGGACCCATCGGTGAATATTGGAAGTGATTTAACAGCCTGTAGCTTTTTGCAATGCTACAGCAGCAATAACATATTATTTTTTGTTGGTTTCAATCTCAGTTATTCAGGAAATAATCTAGCCGTATACCCCTCGACCTATAAATTTAAATCGATTAAAATGTCTAAATGTTTTTTGCATGATTTTCCTTTTTGCCAAATAGTTTCGTGCACAATAAATTGAGAAAAACCCTCGACCGCTTCGCGGTCTCGGATTTTTGTCAATTTATTGTGCATTCAACTATTTTCCAACCAAAATTAGCATAGCAACGGCATTTTTTCTACTGACAAAAAGTTACCTGCAATTACCTTGACAAAATTCACATGTGATTTATACAGCGACAAAATTTTTATTTTTTTTATTGATGCCTCATATTACCTTTTTAAAGCACGCCTCAGCTTGTTTAAATCGAACTTTCAAACACACGCGTTTTTTAAAATCCCTATGGTAACAACAACAACTCGGGAAACGTAAGTATCAATGAGAACTTTTTTTATTAGTTTTTAAATTGTATATTTTCATTGTGAACCAATGTCTTATTTGGTTTTTTCTGCAAAATTTATTTATGTATTCATATATACATTGTATCCTTTTAAATATAGATAAAGAAACTTTTTGATTATTGATCTGACAGCAGTATCTCGAAACGTCAAATAAAAATAAATACTATTTAGGATGGACTTTCACGAAACTTGGCTGGGCATCGAGGACGGACTTCCATTTTTTTGTAGAAATGATATAATAATAATATTTTATGATTTCAAAGTGCACCAATAAACAAAAATAGCGTAAAGTATTCGTGGATATCTGGTTTTTCAAACACTTGCTCTATTTCGAGCACTTCGGCTGCGCCGTCGTGCTCGTAAAATCGCGCGTTTTTGAAAGACCTCTTTATCCACTTTTACTTTAATATACTATTTTGCAAGGTGCATTGATCAAATTAAATTTTGTTACAATGGTTCTGTTATTTATTTAAAATATCATTGTGTTATTTCTTGTTAGAAAACGTCAGATTAGTTTAGTTCAAAAATGAGTGTATCTGAGGAAAAAAATAGATTTGGAACATTGCAGAAATTAAAAAGTGTTGGAGAATATATATCTCCAAATACGTGTGTCTCCAAAGCTTCCTATTGGCGACAGTTTTCGCAGTTTATATTGATAAGAGATTATAAGCTTGAAAAGCATACCACAGCAAAAGTTATGGAAGATTATGCTTACAATATGAAAAAAAACGGAGAGAACTACAAAGAGTCAAGTATCAAAAGCATATGGAAATCACGGCGCAGATGCTACAGGAAAAGTACTATCAAGAATTTAATATAAAAATAGACCCATTTACCGACATTGTTTGGCAAAGGACTGAAAACGATTACAACTTCTAGGTAACCAAGAGAAAATAACAGAAAGTTCGAAAGCCCCTACAACACAAGAATTATTGGAAATGATAAAACTTCATGCCGAAGACACCCCAGACGCCCTATAAAAAATATTGCACTTATTCTCTTTTGAACTTGGCTTGCTTGGCGAGGCAACGAACTGCAAAGTACATTATTTTCAACAATAAGTATGCCTAAAAGGAGAATTTACGGGACGTATCGAATACAATACCATATTTTCAAAGAGCACACAAGGAGGTACAAAAGCCTTGACCAGTAGCAAATGGTTGGTAAGTTACAACATTATCAAAGATCTTTGTCCTACTCGCCCACTTTTTGACAGTCCGTCCAAATGGGAAATAGGAATTTGGTATAAAAACATACTTATGGGAATCAACAGCATGTCAAAATGGACCAAACTCTCGGCAGAAAAAATTGGCGTAAATACCAAAAAATTTAAAATAACAAATCATTCACATCGCAAAAAAGGTGTTGGTGAGCAAGAAATGATCAAATTAACAGGACATTTCCATGCCAACCAACTCTTTGAAACATTATTTGCAGTTAGACTATGAACACTATTTAAAATTAAATCAAAAACTTAAGAGAAAAAGCACCAGATCAAGTAAATTTTTCTAGTACGAGTTCAATCATACCGCAAGTACATGTTCAACAATTACATCATAACGTTAAAAATAATGCACAAACTGTTAATTATCAGAACTGTATCTTTTATATAAATAAATAAGTTATTTTTTTGTTTATGCTCCATTGTTAAATAAAAGTTCTCTAATTTTGTTTTTTGTCGTGTAATAGTCACGGCTCGTGATTTTGTCAAAAATGTCATTCGCGAAATTGCCAAGCAACAAACTTTCAAACCTTTCGAAAGTTTTGCCGACAAAATTTTTTTCTCTTGTGTTATATTTGAAAAAATATTTTTTATCGAGTATCGTTAATATATCATAAAATATTCAAGTTAAATATTTCAGACAAATTAGAATTATTTAAGGACTAAAAAATGTACAAATATTGAAAATTTTAAGTGTGCAAATTTCTTTATTTTGAAAAAAAAGACGTGTGGCACTCGGAGACTGTCGCGGTAAAGCTATTGCATAGAGTTTTACACTTTGACGTTCACAATTTCTTTTTCTTTTTAGCTCTTTTTTTAGCATTAGAAGTTTCACTTTCACAGTCCTCGTATCAGCATAAAATAATCAAAACTTATTGGACAGTCCTCGTATAATCATACAAGTATCAAAATTTATTGGACAGTCCTGGTATCAGCATAAAATAATCAAAACTTATTGGGCAGTCCTTGTATAAGTATAAAAAATCAAAATTTGTTGGACAGCCCTCGTATCAGCATAAAATAATCAAAACTTATTGGACAGTCCTCGTATAATCATAAAAGTATCAACATTTATTGGGCAGTCCTCGTATAAGTATGAAATAATCGAAATTTATTGGACACTCCTCGTATAAGTATAAAAGAATCAAAATGTATTGGACAGTCCTCGTTTAATCATATCAGTATTAAAATTTATTGAGCAGTCCTCGTATCAGCATAAAATAATCGAAACTTATTGGACAGCACTCGTATAATCATAAAAGTATCAAAATTTATTGTGCAGTCCTCGTATAAGTATAAAACAATCAAAACGTATTCGACAATCCTCGTATAAGTATAAAATAATCAAAACTTATTGGACAGTCCTCGTATAGTCATAAAAGTATCAAAATTTATTGGGCAGTCCTCGTATAAGTATAAAAGAATTAAAATTTATTGACAGTCCTCGTATTATCATAAAATAATCAAAAATTATTGGACAGTCCTCGTACAAGTATATAGGTATTAAAACTTATTGGACAGTCCTCGTATCAGCATAAAATAATCATAAAAGTATTAAAATTTATTGGGCAGTCCTCGTATAAGTATAAAATAATTAAAATATATTGGACAGTCCTCGTATAAGTATAAAACAATCAAAATGTATTGGACAGTCCTCGTATCATCATAAAATAATCAAAATTTATTGGACACTCCTTGTATAGTCATAAAAGTATCAACATTTATGGGCAGTCCTCGTATAAGTATAAAAAAATTAAAATTTATTGGACAGTCCTCGTATCATCATAAAACGTATTCGACAATCCTCGTATAAGTATAAAATAATCAAAACTTATTGGACAGTCCTCGTATAGTCATTAAAGTATCAAAATTTATTGGACAGTCCTCGTATAAGCATATGGGTATTAACATTTACTGGAACAGTCAGACTCGTATCGTGTCAGGTTATTTTCGTTACGGAATTTCTCGATTCGGTCTCCACGCTCAAGGCCCGCGATAGAAGCTAATGCAATAGCTTAAAAATAAAAAAAAACGAATAACCGGTATTTTACCCAAATCTTGTAAAATTTGAGGTTATGTTGAAAAATACCCTGAAGCAAAATTGTAGGTTTTTTAAGTAACTACAATTTTTCTATAGACCATTTTTCGATCAGAAGTTAAACTTCGCTGGAAATCTCAAAAAACAATTTTCAACCCCTAAAACCCAACCCTCACCACTCGTATCGACTTGCATTTATTTTTGTCCCTTTCCTAATTTATTTCACCGGCTATTCCGACTATTGCCATCCTGTAACGATTTTTTTTTCTAAAAAGGTATTTTCCCTAGGTTACTATTGCAGAATTTACAATTCATCAGATATCAGAAACTACCTTATTTGTTGAATAGTTGGTACCCTCTAGGTTAGTCTAAACTTTGATGACAAAATGATTTGAATCAAATAGCGCAAATAAGAGTTTAAAAAAATATCCAAGATAACCTCTTATCGCCGTCTTACGACATTATCACCTGCAAATTTATTGAAGGTAAATATACACACATCAAAAGCAAAGCAATACAAACATAAACATCTTACGGGTTAAAAATAACAGATTAGTTACAAGAAAACGCAAACAAAGACTATCCTATGCGCTATGCGAATTTGAACCTAAACTAACCACTAATTTCAGTATATCATTCCTCGCACTTCACTTTCTTTGGCCGATTTTAACCAGCGGAACTGATTTCAGTTTACTTACGTTCTTGAACTCCGATTTCCCCTACGTCTCGCGATTTAGTTTACGTAAATAAAGATATAAGTTTATGCGGTTGACCGTGAACTTATGTAGACAAACAGTATAATACATAAAACAATAAACAAAGAATCTTTTGACCACGCCTTAGTTTTAACATGTTCCTCAATTTTTTTAGAACCGTTAAAACTTACGTGAGGCCCATAAGAGGTTTCAATTATCGAAATAGGTTAAAAAATTGTTTGTATTGATAATCATTTTCGCAAGGAATAATTTCTACAATTTTTTAATTCTTGGACATTTTTATTTATATTTTCTTGATTAAATTTTAGATCTAATTTAATGTAAGTATAACGTGTTTTTTATAGAAATATCTTTTTGACGTTTCGACTCAATTTTGGCCTTTATCAAAATATTATTAGACATTGACAACCCTGATGTATAAATATATTACTTACCTACTATATGAATATAATAATACAATCTGCATTCACTTATATGGAAGAGGTTATTCCTTATAAACCACAACGGTCCTTTTTAATTTTATTATTATTAATTATATTATTTATTAATTGTATATTTTGCAATTGCTTAGGTCCTTTTGAACATTAATTGTGTGGAGGTGACAGTTTCCTGATACTCCTCAAAGCAAAAAAAAAATTACTACATACTCCATACTCAAATGGCACTTGGAGAAACTAAATTATTTTAGATCAATACAAAATGGTTACAGAAAAGGTAGATCAACAACAGACAACATCGTTCTCTTAGAAACGGAAATCCATGAGGCTTTTATTTTCTTACTAACATAACTACACAAGTTAGAATAAATGGCAAAATATCAAGTAAAAAGATAATTCAAAACCGAATTCCACAAGGCGCAATATTAAGCCCAACCTTATTTTTAATTGCAATAAACAGTTTAACAAAACAATTCAATTTACCAGTAAAAGCGAGGTCTTTACGCAGATGATCTACTAAAGTAAAGAAAAAAATATTTTGCAAAACTAGCTGAACAAATTAGAAAATTGGTCCATTACAACGGGGTTAACATT
Source organism: Galeruca laticollis (assembly GCA_963921935.1). Classification (NCBI taxonomy): domain Eukaryota; kingdom Metazoa; phylum Arthropoda; class Insecta; order Coleoptera; family Chrysomelidae; genus Galeruca; species Galeruca laticollis. Next base: position 149,413,202 of record OY998179.1, on the reverse strand, counting down.
TTCCTCAACAAAAACTCACTTCATAGTTTTTAGGAAAAACGGCCAAGCCAACATTAATTTACATCTGAATGGGAAACAATTAGAACAGTTGGAAAGCGTAAAATTCTTGGGTGTTACATTTGACTATCAGCTGAAATGGACACTGCACATGAAGAACATCCTTAAACTTGCCAGTCGAGAATAAACATACTTAAAGTCTTATCAAATCAGTCTTGGGGAGCAGACACCAAAATACTGATTCACCTGTATCAGTCAATAATTAGAAATAAACTGGACTATGGGAGCATTTGCTACAACTCAGCCAGCACTACTCTTCTACACAAATTGGATGTTATACAGACCAGTTCCCTAAGAATAGTTTCAGGAGCCTTTAGAACAAGTTCTGTTAGTAGTTTCAAAGTTATTATACAACCACCTTCATACTTAAGACGTCTATATTTAATTTATCTTTTATGCTAGGCATCTGGAGTTTCGGGTCAAAATACTTTTTAACAATAGTTCAATGTACAAACACCATCTCAGACACCCTAAAAATACTTACCACCTTACGAAAGGTTAAAACTATCAGATTTCAATATTGATCAATTTCAACCGACTTTACCATTATGTCATGAATACCAGCAGTAAACTTCTCATTAGCAAATCAGCCCAAACACTCTACCAGCGACCACATATTCAAAATAAAATACTATGATCTCATTTCTAAATTCACCAGTTATAATCATATTTTCACCAATGCATCTAAATCAGAAAACGGAATCGCATCGGCATTTTTACAAGATACTAATAGTTATGCAATCGGGTTAAATCCTCACTGTTCAGTATATACAGGAGAGTTACTCGCCATACTTAAAGCTTTGAGAAGCTATAAACAGCCTGTCAAAAATATATTAATAATATCGGACTCCTATAGTGCTCTCAAATGAATAAAATAACTATTTCCTACTCACCAAATACTTTTAAATATTGAAGACCCCGCTCATAACCCATATCAAATTTCTTCTTTCTGCTAGTGGCAGTTCATCAATCACTGCGGATAACTCACCTTCCAAGAATTCCATGAAGTAATTGGCATTCATGTTACTCTCAAAAAAGAATGGACCTATTATCCTGTCTTTTAAATTTCTGCACCAAATATTCACCTTTTCAGAATATTGGATTTTGCAATTTATTACCCAGTTAGGATTTTCAGATGCCCAATATCTTGCATCTTGTGATGAAACTACGCCATTGGTGGTAAACGTGGCTTCATCACTAAATATAACACTGGCTAAGCATTTTCTTGAATTGAGGTACTCACCTTGAGCCCACAAACAATATTCCATGCGTTTTTCTGTACCACCTGCCCTTAAAGTGTGGAGAAATTTCGGTTTGAAGGGTCGTATTGAATTTCTCTTTAAAGATCGTCGAATGTTTTCTCGGAGCAAGGCTAAATCTAAACTAGATACTCTTGAGCAAATATTTGGATTGTTGGCAAAGTAGTCTATGACAACACGGTCATTAAAATTTATTGCCCGCAATTATTTTTTAAAATACTTTTGGTCACTGCTCCAGTCTCAATAAATACTTTTTAATTTTGTGCACTGCAGAGCAGTAATTACGGCGATCTAGATGTCTCCGATTAAATATTTCTGTTACTTCTCGTCCACTTCTATTATTGAAAACTCACAAACGTACAATTTCTACATTGTCTTTAGTTAAAGTAGCCATTGTCAAGGACAAGTAATTATTTAGAACATTTAGTACTTACTATTTCATACAAATGTTACTCGTCCATATTAGCAGAAATATCGTTCTTCATAGTTGAAAACTTCTCGTCCATATTAGCAGAAATATCGTTCTTCATAGCAGCAATATTCTTCATAGTTGAAATCTTCTCATCCGTATTAGCAGAAATATCATTCTTCATAGTTGAAAACTTCTCGTCCATATTAGCAGAAATATCGTTCTTCATAGCAGAAATATTCTTCATAGTTGAAATCTTGTCATCCGTATTAGCAGAAATATAATTCTTCATAGTTGAAATCTTCTCGTCCATATTAGCGGAAATATCGTTCTCCATAGTTGAAATCTTCTCGTCCATGTTAGCAAAAATATCGTTCTTCATAGTTGAAATCTTCTCATCAATATTGGCAAAAATATCGTTCTTCGTAGATGAAATCTTCTCGTCCATATTAACAGAAATAACGTTCTTCATAATTGAAATCTTCTCATCCATATTAGCAGAAATATCGTTCTTCATAGGTGAAATCTTCTCGTTCAAATTAGCAGAAATTGACGAGTTTAATGTGGTTGACTCGTCTTTGAATAAAAATGTTTCTGGATCTAAGCCGTCACTTTCCAGTGCCATTTTGAGTCTTTCTACTAATTCTCAGTTCTTTCCGGACGATTTTCCAATTCGGATTTTTGGTCCGTCACTTTGTGGTCACTTAGTCTCTTAGCCATTTTTACGTTCCTATTTATTTATATTACCCCACATGTGATAGCAATGTAACGTTTTTCTTATTTATTTGAATAGTGTATCCTAATGGGGGGGGGGGGGATAAATTTATACATACGGTATATTTACTTTCACTTAATTTATTTACACGCAATTTATTTATAGGTACACTTATCTTCAACTAATTTATATGAAATACACTGCTCACTATTTACTAATTTATATTCACCATCTAGGCTTTATGAGACTTAACTTAGAACTGACTTACTTGCAGCAGGTACTCACCTTATATACCAATACCACTTTCCAGAAAAATCGGTCATCGAATTCAGCGTTCAAAAAAAACAATAAAATAAACGCCCTTCATAGATATCCATTGCGCATTCGCCAAAATTTTACAATTATTTTCATTCGAATAGACAGGGCCGGCTTCGAGTCGCTACAGTCGCAACGCTTGAATACAACGGATTAAGTATGAATACGTGAAGTAAAAGAAAGTAGTTGCTGCCGCTCTTGGCGGGCAACACTTCCACATACAGGCACTAGCAATATAGGAGTATTAAATATATGAGTTTACATGACAAACTGATCAAAACTCGAAATCTGCGTTAAAAATTTGGCAGATCTAATGGTCGTACCAAGCGTTAAGAAATAAAATACCAGTTGGTAGATTTATCGGTCAGAGACTCTTCATTGAAGAGAAGTTTATTAGAATGAAAAAAAGTATATTTATTTTATCCCCTATTACTCCAGCCCATAGATAATATTTTCTTTACATTGTGGAAAAGTCAAATGGAATAAATTCATTATTTCGTTATCGTTTTCATATTTATTGCAAAAATTAAAATAAATAAAATAAAATCATCTGATTAACAAAATTCGCTACAATATCCTCAAAACTTATTACAAATATACTCAAAACGTATTTTCCGTCTAGGTTTTGTTAATTAAGATGTACGAACAAATCATAACAGTGATATTTCTAAATGGTATCCATTAAAAAGTTTCCACGGCTATGTTAGTTTGTTTAAAACGTCTTAGCAAATTGTTTTGTAATTATAAGTCGTCAGTAATTTTCATTTAACTTTAGTTCAGAAAAATTGTTAGACATGTATAAAATAACAGTTTTACAAATATTTAAGATGAAAATGTTTACAAGACGATTGCGGTGAACCTTTAGAATATCTACTTCATTGACATTCATAGTTTGTTTTTGTTTTTTACATTATGAACAATTAATGCCCGTATTCGCCGTTTTCTCTTTTAAGCGAATCCTTGTTTTAAGCCCGCTTAAACATTAAGCCAATCAGAAATTTTTGCGTTATGTACCGCATAATAATAAGCGGGGCTCAGCCAAGCGTTAAATTAACTTCGCAACGTTGGGGAAAATGAATATTTTATGTGACAAGTATCAAAGTTTGTGACATTGTTGTGAAAAGAATTGTTTGATCTTGTTTAAGTGTTTATTAAAGTTATCAACGCCTGAATTTTCATATTCATACAGAAATGAGTGGAAAAGTAAGAGTTCAAAACTTTACTACTTCGGAGAAGTTCCACTTATTACAAATTATGGCGCAAAAATAGTCATCCCTAATAGAGGATAAGAAAACCGATAGGGCTTCTGGAGAGAAAAAGGAAAAGACCTGGATGCAGATCACCAATGACTTCAATGCTAGTTCATCCACTGGAATATTGCACAGTATGGCTTTTTTGAAGAAATGCTATGAAGATGGAAAAAAGAGCTTCGGAAAACTAGTATAGCTGGCGCTGTATTTCTGTCTTCCTCTTAAAACAGTTAAGATTTTTTCTTTCCAATGAAAAAATTATTAGTTCAGACAATTTCCACTAGATTGCACTAGTTATAAGTTCTTCACATATGCTTGACACGAAGCTACTTAAGTAAGTGTCTAGATAATGAGAGAGTGGTAAGGTGGGGCTAGTATAGCGGGCGCTGTATTTCAAATTAAAAAGTTTACTGTCTTCCTCTTACAACAGTTAAGATTTTTTCTTTTCAATGAAAAAATAAATAGTTCAGACAACATGTACTAGATGGCACCGGTTATAAGTTTTTCACATATGCTTGACACGAAGCTACTTAAGTAAGTGTCCAGATAATGGAAGAATGGTAGGGTGCAGCTAGTATAGCTGGCGCTGTATTTCAAGTTGCAAACTTTACTGTCTTACTCTTAAAACAGTTAAGATTTTTTCTTTTCAATAAAAAAATTATAAGTTCAGACAATTTCCAGTAGATGGCAACGGTTATACGTTTTTCACATATGCTTGACACGAAGATACTTAGGTAAGTGTCTAGATAATGGAAGAGTAGTAGGGTGGAGCTAGTATAGCTGGCGCTGTATTTCAAGTTACAAACTTTACTGTCTGCCTCTTAAAACAGTTAAGATTATGAAGAGGAGGTAACTCTCACTGGCGAAGGTCGACCGCCAAGAATTAAAAGAGATGAGACCGATGAACTTCTAATGTCAATTGTAAATAATGTGATGTTTTTCTAATTTATTTAAAACGTAAATGGGTGGGATAAATTTCAAACACTCGGTATGGCTACTTACTAATTTATTTAAACACTAACTCACTAACACTTAATTTATATATACTTAACTAACAACTTAAATTTAATTTATATGCACACAAACTTGATTATTAATCAGCACTTTACTGTTCGGTGTATTTTTGTTTATTTCTCGAGATCACTTTATCAACTAACTCATCCGCTGATCGGTCCTCGTTTATATTAATGTCTTTCTTACTAGAACATTCCGGGCTGCGGCTTACACAGACACAAATAATTGGTTCTGGCCTTTTCTAGATAAGTCTGGTCACAAAAACAATGTTTACAAACAGTTATAAAAACACTGCGTATCCGCCATAATTTTAATTTTCATACCTGGCTTAGACAGAGTCGGATTTAGGATCTATACCAGTGTGCTGTTTCGTAACAATAATATACATTGGTGGGTTTTGAAAACAAATTTGATGATGACGCAGATAAAAGCTCTCTTGTATGTAGACACCCTGATGAAGGTAATGAAGTAGAAATACATACAGTAGATGAGAATAGAGCAGAAAACACACACATACCCAGGAAGGGAGACATTTCTGGTAAGTTGAATTGACTTTTTTTATTACAAAAAATTACCAAGAAAATTTAGTGTTTGATTCTAGCCAATTGTCAAAAGCAATCAATCCATGGCTGCAAAGAAAGATGATGTTAATTGGAGAAAGTACAATGCAGCAAAACTACCAGCCAAGCTTTAGTGACAAATTTCACAACCTTAAAAAGACGAAACCAAGGAAAGTGTAAGAAAATTTGAGCACATTTTGCTAAGAGCTATTCTATAATACTTTATATGAAATTATCAAGTTGCAATCAGCACTAAGAATGCACTGGGCCTTGGGGAGAAAAGAATTTTCAATTTGTTTTTTACTAATATTATTTTGTCTTTCCAATGTCTTTCACCAATCTGAAATAATAAACATAAAAGTAAAACAAACTTCAATCATTTTGGGAAGTGATTTTTTGTATTTGATTGAATTTTTTACTGATGCCTTACCATTCAAAATCTACACCAATGAGCCGTAGAAGACCAAGAACTGTAGTAAAAAGCTTAACATCTTCCAAGATAGTTAAAAAATAGGACCTGCTGTTAGATAAGAGATTGATGTAACTTTATAAACAGTTGAATCATATAGACCAAGAAAATGGTCTTTTAATAAGAAAAAGAAAATTAGAAATAAAAGTATTAGAAACAGAATTACTATTAAAAAAGAAAAATTTAGAATAGAGAAATAATATTATTTAGTATGTATGTGTAGGTATTATAATATATCACTTAAGTACAAATAAATATTAGTGGTTTGTATTCTCTTTTGATTTTCAACTGTGTTTTCTCCATGTTCGACTGGGAAACTCGTAATTTTCTTTTGAAATTTCAGCATGACTAGTATAAATATCACTACATATTTACTTCAAAAAAATAAATTTAATTACAGATTTGCAAAGTAATTGTCTATAATTTCATTTCTAAAATCATACAATATATTGAGATAATAGTATCTTTTATTTATTTAATTGTTTATATTTTTATATTATTTATATTAGGTTTATATTATTTATTATAATTTTAGTTGTTGAGCGCCAGATGAAATTAGTCTATCAATTTTGTGTTATTATAGTGAGCCAGCTATACTCAGTCTATGAGGATGAAACTCTTAACCATAGACAAGGAATTATGGTGGTTGAGGATACGTCTTTTACTTTATAAATTCAAACTCGAGATATAATCTAAATTGTAATATAATTAGTAAATAAAATAATAAACACTCAAATTATTATGTTCCAATAACTTTACAAACAATTAAATACCTATCTAATACAACCCTGTATTTTCTGGTTATCTTATAGGAATAGAGAGGGCAACACTAAATAAATCAACTAATGTCGATAAGAAAGATCTCTTTCTATATAGTTATTTGGTTTTGTGTCTTAAATATTAAGGCGGGTTTATACAACATTTACATAGTCATAGTCACAGTCACAATCATAAGAGTTAAACTAATGATTTCTTATAGCACCGTTTATACAATTGTCACAATCGTAATCATAATCATAATTTTACTGACCTTGAAGTTCCTAACTTTTAACTTTATGATTATGATTAAGACGAGAATTGAATTGCGCATGTGTCGTAACACGCGATGAGCAATGATGACAAAAAGGCGTCTTGGTTGAAGAATTAATTTTATTGGCCGTTTTTTGGAGGTATTTCTGTGCTCCGTCAATCATTGTTTATATTAACTTCATTGATTTGACTTTTTGGCAAATTTCATTTATATGAATTTTATGCTTATGACTGTGACTATTAAAATTGTATAAACGCCTTTCAGAGTTATGATTATGATTAAGTTTATGATTCTGACTGTGATTATGATTATGACTATGTAAATGTTGTATAAACCCGCCTTTAACCTATTTTCAAATGTATTATTATTTAATAGTAAATAATAATTTATTAATGGACCAATACCAAATTATCGTTATGTTTTTAAACACAATTGAAACTATTAAAGAAATTCAAATATTTGACAGGATTATAATGATGGCACAAGTTATAAATCTTTTCACATTCGAGAGGTAAAATGTTTTGATATTGTGGTAAGTACTGATTGTTCAATACTAATTTGTTAATATAAGAGTTTTTTTTATATATCCTTTATACCTATACTTTTTCCATCAGTGATCAATAAGAAATTATTGTTTTACTTTATTTAACGCAATAGTTTATATTTTTAGGTTATATTGCTATCATTAGAATAGTTTATATAGGAAAAACTTTACCTCACAGTTCGTAGTCACTTTTAAACTCCGTTCTTCAGATAATATTCTTTTCTGCTTCTTTTAATTTTGATTAGGATGGCCAAGTAGTTCACATTTATAATTCTTCCTATAATGCCACTATCAATTTGTCTTCCATATAATAATGTAGGTATTCTCGATTTACAATCCTTTTCTTTGTTACAATCTAATTCATTAATATCTTAACTTTGATTTTTCTAACATTATCATTCACTATTGTACAACATTGAAGTTTTTTCTCCTTATTATAAGTTTCAACAATTTACCTTGATTAATAATTATAAAGTATTCTTCTCAGCTTCAGCTTTTTGTTTATATAATTTAACTTCTTTGTAGATTCTTTTTACTTTATTTTTCTATTAGAATAATTATTTTTTACATATCTCCTTCAAAAATTTCTTCTGTCATCAATGTTTATTTTTCCTAGCAACCATCCATGACTTGTTATTCCTACTAGATTGATATTTTATTTCATATAGAGATTAAGTAAGGACTTCACGCACTACTCTTGAAAACCTTTAAATTTTCTTATCTAATGTTTTTTTACAAATTAACATTTACACTAATAATTATTGGATTCATAATAATTATATTAGTGAAATTTATATTCTCTCAACCACCTTAATAATTTATTTTAGTAGAGTTTTCATTGAATTTATCCTTTCAAACCTATCAATTCTGATTTTAGTCCAATATATCATAAAAACACAATGCGAACTCCATGGATTACAAAAGGTCTAATAAAGTCTATCGGAACTAGAGATAAACTCTATCATAAATACAAAGCTGATTTTCAAAATGAAAATTTAAAGCAGGAATTTATTACTTATAGGAATCATCTTAATAAATTACTAAAAACTACAAAAAACTAATATTATAAAGAGAAAATAAAGATACTAAACATTTATGAAACACTGTTGGTGAGATATTTAAAGCAAACAAACAGCATTGCATCAATAAAATTTTAAACGTAAATGAGGAAGTAATAAAAGAAACGGAAAAGATCGTAGAAATCATCAGTGAACATTACGCAACAGTTGGAAGTAAATTGGATGAGAAAATTACTGTTCCAAAAAATCCTCCCTTACCCTCTCAGCATGTGTGCTCCTCTATATTTCTGCCACCCACAAATAAAAACGAAGTTATTGAAACCATAAAAACAATTAAATTAAACAAATCACCTGGCTTTGATATGACAAGGGCAGAGTTGACGAAAAATGTCAGTAAGGAGATAGCATTGCCGATAGCGCTCTTATTCAATTAAATTATTGAAGAGGGATAGTGGCCTTCTGCACTGAAGGTTGGTATAATTAAACCGTTGTTTTAAAATGGGGATAGGCAAATAATGACCAACTATCTGCCTATTTCTTTAATAACAAATTTCGCAAAAGTTTTTGAAAGACTCTTAAAAGCAAGAATATTAAGCTATCTGAATAAACACAGTGTCTTATCAGATAATCAATTTGGTTTTCGGGAGAAACTATCGACGCAGGATGCTGTTTACTTTTTGACATCCAGACTATATCAAAATCTCGATAAGGGACTGCATTCAATGTGTTTGTTTCTCGATCCTGCTACGAATTCTCCATGAGAAGTAAAACTGGCAAAGATATGTGGAATAAGTTAAGCAACTTAGGCGTGGTGGCTACAAAGAAACAATCGCTATCTTCTCATGAAACACTAGGTGATCTATCTGAAATAAATAATCACTTCATTGAAAGTTCAATGTCAGATTTACTACCCGAAGAAGAAATTTTATTGTATTATGCTAATAATAAGCTTGATAATGTAGGCGATTTTACATTTAAGGAAACTCCGGATAACGAGGTTTATAGGGTACTTCTTGGCATTAAATCAAATGCGTAGGGACTAGATGATATTCCTCTTACATTATTACTTCACGGTTGTCTATACGTCTTACCCTTTATTACGCATATCATTAACACTTCTATCCAATCAAAAACGTTTCCCAATGGATGGGAAAAATCCAAAGTAATTCCGATACCTAAAATCCCTAGCCCTGAAAACTTATCCGACCTCAGACCAGTAAGCATATTATGCGCGTTGTCCAAGGTTTGAGAGAAAATTATGTTTGAGCAAATGAGAGATTTTGTTGACTAGGTACTGTACTCTAATACCCGAAAACTAATCTGGCTTCAAGACAAACTACAGCTGTACCACAGCTTTACTAAAAGTAATTGATGATATTAATCGCGCACTAGATGATGATGAGCTACTGATTCTAGTCCTTTTAGATTATAGCAAAGCCTTCGATTGAATAAAGCTTGCATTGCTTTTAAAAATACTTCACTTCTATGGCATTAACACAAGTGCTGTGGAACTAGTAAGTAGTTACCTAACCAATAGAGAGCAAAGTGTATCTTTCAATGGAAAGTATTCTGATATGGTAGCTGTAAAAGATGGAGTACCACAAGGATCCATTCTTGGTCCCTTATTATTTATTCTTTATACAGCTGAACTCCAGAAACATCTTAAATGGTATCGGTACCACTTATATGCAGATGATACTCAGCTTTACTACGAATTTAAGCAGGACAAAGTGAGTGAAGCGTTACACATAAATGAAGATATTGGTAACTTATTGCAAGCCTCGAATAAATGTTGTCTTACAGTGAATGCTTCCTTGCTTTGGTCGACCCAAAGCAAGGAAAAACATTTCAAATCAGATTGTTATTAAAGTATTTGGAAAAAATTGAAACTGTCGATAAAGCAAGAAACTTAGGACTAATTCTGAATGTCAAACTAAATTATCAGGAGCATGTTAATGGAATACTTCGGCGTTCATTTTCCAATTTAAAATTATTATATGGCCATAGGCTTTACTTAACATCTAGAGTTAAATACATTTTTTGTGAATCACTTATTCTATCTAATTCAAATTATGGGAATGTAGTATATGGACCCTGCATTTCACAGCTTAATAGTTCTAAACTACAACGAATACAAAACTGTTGTGTGCGTTTCATTTGCGGCATAAGACGAAGACAGCCTACGACTAGATATCTCTGACAATTAGGCTGGCTAAAAATGAATGAACGTAGGTTCGTTCCTTCATGCTTGCATGGTTTATTATAAAATCATTTCTTTGAGAAAACCCCCATACTTATACCGAAAAATAACATTCCGGACTGACGTACACACTATTAATATAAGGTTTAAGAATACATTAACTGCACCTTTACATAACACGTCTCTGTTTAAAAGGCCTTTCTCATATCAAGTGACAAAAGTATTCAACAGGATACCCAACGAATACAAACATCTCATAAGTGGTTCCTTTAAAAATAATATAAAATCAGATTTATCAAAGGATGCTTTGTAGTGTTTAATTTGGTAGAATTTTAGATTGGTTTTTTTTTCTCCTTCTGTAAATAAAGCATGACGTGAAACACTTTCAAAACTTTTACTTTTATTTCCCTCTTTAAATATGATAAGGGTACACACAGGCTAGGTTATCCTATTTTTTTTTTCTTTTTTCTCGGCTTGGGTATATTTATTACATACTTGGGTTTTTATTAATTTACAACTTTTTTTACGTGAATTTTTATTCTGTTGTTTCTTGTCCTTATTCATTTATAGTCAGCAAATTAGTATTTGATTTCGGGTTGAGTGGAAGAGCAAGCTAAGTCTTTCTAAGGCTAATAACTTGAACTCTAGCCTTTTGGTATCTACATTTTTTTTTGTCAACTGAAACAATGCCATGTATGATTATTTTTATGTAGATTACCAATAAAAGCATTTATTATTATTATATATTAATATTAAATATATGTTTATTACAAATACATGTGAGGTTAGTGTAATACAAAGCCAAGCTTAACATCTTAAGCTCTCGAAAACTTAAATACTGTTCAAGCTTCGGTGCTTATGAAAGTATCAAGTTAAGCGTGGTCAAGTCCTAAGCCTAGCTTATACATATTCGGCGAATACGGGCATTAGTATCGTAGAGTCAATTGGGATCTGACCCGGTCCGGATTTTCGAAATGAGGTAATGACAAAGAGATAATGAAAAGTTATGTGCAGTCGAGCATAAATCACGTCGTTGATTTCAGAAGTGGAGCGGATAAATAAAACTATTCATTACTGTATTAATAAAAGTTTTAAATATTTAACTTAAAGAAAAAATACAGTAGTCATATTTTGTGCAATTAAATCTATATTAAACTAAAGTACCTAAAGTTAAGCTGTTATTAATTAATAAACCTAAATTACGAAACATTTGAAGTTTTAAAAAAATCAGTTATGTATTTCTGAACCACTGTATTGGTTCGTTTTTTTGCAGCCCAGTTCTTTATTTGGTTAGGTTAGTTTACACACCTCGTATATATTGATCCAATTAATTAACACAATGCATTTTTATTACGTCTATCATTATTTCAGAAGAGACATGGGAAGAGGAAAAAAAATGAAACGAATACATCTGGTATACCCGAATTTCTGAGTGCTTCTTGAATATTTTTTTATAGAGCTACTTGATACGACGAAAATTAGTCATCATATATGGGCAATGGCACTTCCGTTCACTCCACTTCTCGTCTATATTTAAAACGTTTAAAGAGTAACAGTTAGTTAAACTGTAATGTTACTTTAGCTGGTAATCGTGATACGTTAAAAATGATATTTTGTTCCAGCAACATCATCAGAGCATGCATACCTTTAGATTCTTACGGAATTCCAGTAATTTCATTATAATGTTTCAATTGAAAGTCGCGGTTTCTTTCGTAAATATGCTTTGAAAAAATAAGAGATATTCTATTAGATAATATAATCTAATAAAGATTTTGTTTGTTTTTATTTATTTCGGTTTTTTAACCAATATGCATGATCGGGGACGGATTAACCTACTTTTCAGTCGGGCCCCTTTGTCAAATATCATGTAAAAGCAATTTCATTTAAAGGCATCTTGAAGCTGATCACATAAACATTTGCCGTTAAATAATTTGTCAAAAATACTTGCCGCAAACGAAATTGGCAAAGTAGGGTGTTGTAAGAATATACTACTTGCATTTATTCTGGAAAGAATCAAGACATACCCTGGGCGCCACAAATTGTTTGTAAAATATGTAAAACATTAGAATGAACACGATATTGATAAAATATGGATCAACTCACCGTGAAAATAAACGGTTTTAAAGATTAAAACTAACTTTTCCTCATCTGTGGCCCTGAATAATATTCTATCATAAAATTGTCACTTGTATACACTTCGGGGGATGTATCGTGCTAACAAACCGAAATTTGTCCAAAAATAACCAAAAATGTAATATATCTGGATTTATAGGACCCGCTGTACTCGCTCTAGTCAACTGAAAATCAATAGGGTACATCTGTGAGACACCTTGAACAATATTCAATCATAAAATTGATCAATCATATACTCTCTGGAGGCTGTATCGTGCTAACAAACTGAAAATTCTCCAAACATGACAAAAATTTGGTACTTCAAGTACCATAGCACCCGTTGTTCTGGCTTTAGTGAGCTGAATATCAATAGGATTTATCTTTGAGACGCTCTGAATAATATCAAAATCATAAAATTGATCACTTGTATATACTTCGGAGACTGTATCGTGCTAACAAACTTAAATTTCTCCAAAAATGACAAATATATCGTACTTAAAGTACTATGGCACCTGCTGTACTGGCTCTGGTGAGCTGAAAATCGATAGGGTTCATCTGTGACATGTCCTTAACAATATTCAAACGTATAATTCGTGACTTGTTGCACTCCGGAGGCTGTATCGTGCTAACAAGACATGTAAGGAAAAGTGGCCGACGACGACATACAAACAGGATTTTTTTTCTAAAAACCGTTATTTGGGTTGTTGTTGATGGAAAACGTAAAAATAACTCAAAATTTTTTTTTCAAATTTCCAACTTTTTTTGGGGTAAACCAATACTTTTCTCGCATATTAGATAGGTTGGGCGGAAAAGTAATATTAGTAAATGCGTGCACGTTATTTCTATGTTCCTATAAAATTGTGCTAAAAAGTGATTTAAGAATATATTATAAAAGAAATACATTATTCTTCAATATAACTAAATAAATTTATAAATCAAACTGAAAAATAGAAATATAACAAGAAATTGGTGAAAGTTGTAGCATACTAACCGTAAATATTTATCTGCATAAGCAAGTAAAATTTTGTATCGTGGAAATGTATTGATGTAGATGGAATATAACATCAACTTGGTTATTACCCAAACACAAAAGACTGTACAGTGTCCAAGGAAGTAATCTAAAAAAGAACCAACGAGGTGAATTGAAGAAAAGGTGCACAGGTATTTAAAACTATTTCATTTAAAAAAAAGGTTAAATAAACTCACTTGTGTTGTGTACATAAACATTGCCCATTGCAATATCCGCCATCTTGTGTCTTAGAGTATTTTTATTTAATATCACCTGATGTTCAATGTGTATAATATGTTTCATAGCTGTACTTACATATAATAATAATTCATTTGAGTGTATGTGTTTTTGAATGAACGATCATCGTTAAGTTGTTCCTTTTTTGAAGATTTTGTAATAGAATAATGTATTTGTTTTCTTTAAGTTCATATTAAATAACGTTTTTCATTTGAAAGACTTAAATATATATATTGTTGGAAAATTTCATTTCTCGTCGATTGTTTCATTTACTATTTGACAGTTGGCATTATTGATCAGACGGTTCTCAATTAGAGAGGGATTTTGAAACTGAATATACAGGACCGGTCTATAGGATTTTATAAAAAAATAAAAACAAGTATTTTTTTTAATTGAAAATTTCTTTATATAAATACAAAAGATTTTGTTTGGCGCTTATAATTTAAATTAAAATAATTTCATCTTATTATATGAACCCAAAATCCTGAGATCATAGAGTTTTCATGTAAATAACAAAAACTGGGATTTTAAAGTACAAAGAAGGTGAGTGTAATTATTTTATGACATTTTAAAAAAAATTCTATATACCGGGCAAATCAAAAATTTTATTCATAGAAAAGCAATCCAGAATAATATATATCGTGATAAAAATTGGTCAGCCACTGCATGAAAATAAATGGATTCAAATATGCAATTTCAAAAAATCCGTGTTTTACTTGACACAGGCTCCATGGCTAATTTTATATCTGAAAAATGTATTAGAAAACTTGAGCTTTCTCGCATACACTGCTCTATTCCCATTGAAGGCCTCAATGGAATGACTACCTTTACAAATCGAGGCACAGCACATTGTATCATTAAACCATATGGCGAAGAAAATCCTGTTTTTTCGTTCGAAGCTATTATTATACCTCAAGTTTGTTCTGACCAGCCGAAAGTCTTCATTAATCCTGCAGAATTGACATATATTCAAAATTTACACTTGGCGAATAGTAAATTTCATATTCCCGGACCCTTGGATATGTCGCTTTAGAAACTGTTTTTGGTTATATTCTTCAAGGACGAACAAACTGCTCCTATTCCTCAAATAATGACTCTTTAAGTTGCCATGCATCTTTGCAAAGGTTTTGGGAAGTCGAACAGGTTGTCAAAGCTATTATGCATCTCCAGAAGATAAGCAATGCGAAGAAATGTATAAGACTTCCACTTTTCGAGAAGCTTCTGGACGATTTTCGGTACCTTTACCATTTCGTCAATCTTTCCCCAGTTTTATTGATACTTATACACAAGCTCATCGGATATTTTCAATGCTAGAAAATAGATTTTCAAAATCGTCTGAATTACACATCAAACACTGTGAGTTCATGCAAGATTATCTTAACAGTGGACATATGATTTGGGTCCCACTGAATGATTATAAATCTTCAACTGCTTATTACATACCCCATCGCGCCGTCTTTAAAGAACAACTTTCGGGTTATCAAATAATTTCCAAAATTCGAGTTGTGTTCGATGCGAGTTTGCGTAATGTCTCACTTAACGACACTCTTTTAGCTGGCCCAAGACTTCAACGTGATATTTCTACAATACTTTCAAGATTTCGATTTTTTTCTCGTGTTTTTGTTTGCGATACAAAGCAAATGTAGACAAATTAACGTACAATCTCAGTTTTGGAATTATCAAAGAATTCTGTGGCGCTCTAAGCCCACTGAGCCTCTTCAGGAATTTTTTTGCGAACCCTAGTCTACGGAATTTGCAGGTCTCCGTATTTAGCTATACGAACTTTGAAAGAATTGGCCACACAAGAGCAATCCTATTTTTCTCGAGCATCTAAAATGATTTATCATCAATTTTACCTAGATGAAGGCTTGCTTCGAAGCAATGATCTAAGTTCAGCCGTTTCACTTCAATATGAATTAATTCAACTCATGCAACGAGGTTGTTTTCAATTGAGCAAATGGGCAAGTAATCATCCTACTCTTTTAGCTCAAGTAAGTCATTCCGATCGCCAAGAATCGTGCAACTTTGATAAAGATGAACCATCCTTTATTAAAGTCTTATGGCTCAAATGAGATCCTAATATAGACTGTTTTTCTTATACCTATATTCCCTTTGAACGGCCTTGAACAAAACGAAACATCCTATCTGAAATAAGTCGAGTTTTTGACCCCCTTGGATTTATTTCACCATCTCTTCTACTTGCAAAACGTCTTTTACAACAATTGTGGGAATCCAAGGCTTCCTGGGATGATCCTCCTTCAAAGGATATCTTGGATGTCTGGTCAAGGTCTAAGATAGAAATGCCGAATTTAGATAACATTAAAATTCCGCACCATGTAGGTTCCAGTTCTATTTCCCGGATTGAGCTACATGGGTTTTGTGATGCCTCACAAGTTGGCTATGCTAGTGTTAGACAACAGTGTCTATTTTCGAATTCTCTAATCTTCTGGAATTGTCCCCATTAAAAACCCAATCTATAGCAAGACTTGAACTTATGGGTTCCGTTTTATTGGCCGATCTAATGCACTTTGTTAAAGAAAGCTATAGTGACCTAGTCGTTTTTGATGCTATTTATGCTTGGACAGATCCTATGGTAACTCTTGCTTTGTTATCTTCATCTCCACATAGCTAATAGAGTCAGTCATGTTAAAGATCTCATCTCCCCCTCTCTTTGGTATTATGTTCCCTCTTCACAGAATCCAGCTGACGAAGTCAAACCACAGCACACCTTTTATAAACTCCTATTTGGTGGTCAGGTCCTGAATTTTTAGCTCAGCCTACTAATATATGGCCTACGCAAACTAATAACAAGTTAAATTTATCTGAAATATCTCAGGGAAAACAAAACGGTTTATCAGCCTGCACTTTCTCTGACAATTTCATTTTTACTGTTTTAAATGAAACTTACTGTTTTTATTTAATTCCACAATATATTGAAAAGATTTTAAAAATTCTAAGATAATTGACAATTGTTTCGATATTAAATATCATCGTCAGAATGACAGAAGTTACATTTCATTTGAAGACTATCTGATGTTTAATAATTATTTTGGCTAGACCAAGAAGTGACCTACCTAGTGATTAACTTAATATATGTTAATAGAAAAAAGAAGAAGAAGATGTGATGTTACAAATATTAAAGCTTAGATATTATTAGCCCTATGGAGATATCCTGGATATCTTTTGTCCAATTAAGATCAGTATAACTGTGCAATGATATAGAAAACCAGGACAACTATATCTGCTGCTCTTTACAATTATCACTTAAGAAGACAGTTTAAAAGTGGAGAACTCCCTAGATTTATCTGTTCATTGACAACTTCATATTGTGGGTGTCTTAAATGTCTTCTAATTTCCAGTGTCTTCTAATTTCCAGTTCTTCAAGGAAATCCAGTTCTTGTTTCTTATCACAAATATGTAGTACTTCTAGTTCTGTGTTGGGTGTCAATGAATGTTTGGTGTCTAGTAGATGTTTTGCGTAGTGGGACTTATCTGGTTGATTTAATCAATATGCTCGTAAATGTTCACTGTTCTTAAAATTTCTAAGGGTGTGACCCCAATAGACAGCATTACATTTTGGACATTTAAGTTTATATATACCAGACTTCTTTAATGGGGATATTTTTGTTTTTACGTTTAACAATTTTGTACTCACATTTACGAGCATATAGATTAAATCAACCAGATACGTCCCACTACGCAAAACATCTACTTGACACCAAACATTCATTGACACCTAACACAGAACTGGAAGTACTACATATTTGTGATAAGAAACAATAACTGGATTTCCTTGAAGAGTTAGAAATTAGAAGACACTTGAGAAACCCACAGTATCAAGTTGTCAATGAACAGATAAATTTAGAGAGTTCTCCACTTTTAAACTGTCTTCTTAAGTGATAATAAATTGTAAAGATCAGCAGATATAGTTTTCCTGGTTTTCTATATCATTGCACAGTTATACTGATCTTAATTGGGAAAAATGATATCCAGGATATCCCCATAGGGCTAATAATATCTAAGCTTTAATATTTGTAATATCATATCTTCTTTTTTCTATTAACATATATTAAGTCAATCACAAGATAGGTCACTTCTTGGACTAGCCAAAATAATTATTAAACATCAGATAGGCTTCAAATGAAATGTAACTTCTGTCATTCTGACGATGATATTTAATATCGAAACAATTGTCAAGTATCTTAGAATTTTTAAAATATTTTCAATATATTGTGGAATTAACTAGAAACAGTAAGTTTCATTTAAAACAGTGAAATGAGTAGATTCCACCAAGTAAGGGTAGAGACAGTTAATTTAATTTAATTTTTACCCTTTTAAATAGATTTTTCTCTTTAACCAAGATTAAGCAAATTGTAGCGTATTCTCTCTTTTTTATTCATAGGTTAAGGTTACAAATTCAGGCTCGAATAGCTTGGATGTAGATAATGCCTTTAAAATTATTATAAAATGTGTACAGCGACATATATTTTCTGACATTTTTCTTAAAATTAAACATAATCAACTATTTCCTAAGCCTTTTAGGAAACTCGCCCCTTTTATTTACTCATTTGGGTTGCTTAGAGTTGGTGGTCGAATCAGAAATTCGGAGTTTTCGTTTGATATTAAACATACTGTTTTGTTACCCAAATCACACCGACTAACCCATCAGGAATACTTTCATCCACAGATTTAAAAACATTACACTATTTATTATTACAAAAATTTTGGATTTTATCTCCACGTAGTTCAATTTATAAATGTCTTTCAAGTCTTACAACCCATATATGGCTGATTTACCCCCTGTAAGAATTTCTCAAATCAAGGCTTTTTCATCAGTTTGTATTGATTTTGCTGGTCCATTTTCACTTTCTATGAGTAAACATAGAGGTGGAAAAACCTACAAAGGTTATGTTTGTGTTTTTGTTTGCACATCCATAAAGGCTATTCATTTAGAAGCTACTTCAGATCTAAGTTATGAAACTTTCTTTATCGCCTGACGTGGAAAATGTTTCACCATTACCAGCGATCAAGGCACAAATTTTAAGGGTACTAATAATGAACTCTTGACAGGGCTTGACAGTTCACATTTTAATGGCCTCGCCGAGGCGGGAGTAAATTCATTTAAAACTAATTTTTATAGAGTCTTAGATACTCAGGTACTATTCTATGAATAATTCTACACCCCGTTGTCTCAGATCGAAGCACTTTTGAACTCACGCCCGTTGTGTGAGATTAGTAGCGATCTAAATGATTTACATCCTCTTACCCTCTTACGCCGGGACACTTTCTAACTCTTGAACCGCTCACTAGTCCTATTCCCGAGGTAGATCTAACACATTTCATTATCTCCAAGAGAGATATAAATGGACCCAACCTTCACCTCCTATCGTTAAAGGTGTTTTAGTTTTAATTAAAGATGAACGAACGCCTCCGCTAAATTGGGAACTTGCTAGAGTTCAATTGATGTGCACCCTGGTCGGGACAATGTGGTTCGTGTGGTTACATTGAAAACCAACCACTGCGTTATGCAACGCCCTGTCGTAAAAAATTGCTCCTTGCCGGCTAATTAATTGTTATTACTTTAATTAACTATTAGTATTTAAGTATATTTGTAGATTTAAGCGCGGGAATATTCTATTTTTTTCTCACATTATATTTTTTTGTCTTTGTATTCCACTTGGTTAAAAAATATTCGTTTTTGTGGGGTGAATGATAAAGAATCTCTTGTGTTTAAATTTTGCCGCGTAAAACACATCATTGGCACATGTTTGAGAAAAACGTCGACATGCCCAGAGCGGTAGTAGTTCGTAAAACTTTGTATGGTGAACATTAATTTCGATACAAAAACCGGTAAAATCGTTCTGACAAAAGTCAACCAAAAAAGTGTGCCCAAACATCTTCAACCATCCCAGGCGCCTGGACAACGCACAGCAATATATAGCTTCACCAGGTAAGATCGCCTTTAGATTCTTTTTTCTTTATACGTAGCGTTGATGTTGTTCTAAATTTTTTCTACAACTGCTATGGAAAGTAACATATTTCTCATAGCTTACTTAATTTCAAAACCATATATTGTTCACACTGTGAGAAATATTATTTCTCACGGCACTTTTCCCACACTACATACATTTATATGGATTATTTCACTCAATACAAAATACGCCCCTTCGATTGGTTTAAATATGAGGAATGATATCTGAAAACACCATGTTTTCGATTTTGTATTTCGGCACCTGATTGGATACATGCAATTTTCCTATCTGTGTGTTTCGCGTTGTCATTAGTTGTTTTATTCGATGTTAAAAATCTAGTGACTGACAAAAAATGTCAAATTAATAAAGAAACATCAGAATTATGGTATCAAGAATGAATTCTAACAATCGTTTTGGTCTGTTTGATCTAAAAGAGATTCAAAAGAAAGTAAAAGAACAAATGCCGCAAAATACCGTGCGATCTAGAAAGTACGTGTGGTAACAATTCATGGAATTTTGCAACGAACGTCATCATAGCCCAATTTTAATTGTTTTCGTGAAATAATCTTGACAAATACAACTCGTGTAATTAATGATTATCGAAAATTTCTTCTCTTTTTCGAAACAAATTGTTGTTTTAGGAAACCACACTCGCGCTTACGCGCTCGTGCGGTTTCCAAACAACAATTTGTTTCTCAAAATCGAAGAAATTTGTATTTCGATAATCGTCATTACACTTGTATTACTATTGAGAATCCAGAAGGGGATCCTCGATGCCCAGCCAATTTCAGAAACTTATACTCGATGCCCAGCCGTTTTCGGTGGGTGGTCCTCGATGCTTAGACTTTTTCTACAAAACTATTTACTTGTATTCTTTAAATTTGTGCAGTTGTAGAAAAAGTATGGTGTGCAACATGTGGAAAAAGTTGAACTTTTCCCACTTGTTGCACAATATACTATTATATAATCAACAGAAATACAGTCCATAATCATTTTTCATATTTTCGGCATTAACAGTCGTATAGATTTTGTAATATAAACAATAATGGCGGGTGTTAGGACGCATCCACCAAATATTTAAATACGAATAATAAAATCATACTGTTTTTAAACCAGTATTATTTTGAAAGTTGTGTTGGCAATTTTGTAAGCTTCTGATTGATCAGTATGAATATTTGGAGGTAGTGAAGTGTAGTCGGTATATTCGCGCGGGGAATTTCCATTGGAAAAGTAAAAATTCCCGGGAATTTTCCCAAACCCTAATTCTCAGGAAAAAACGGAAATTTTGCTAAACACAAAATTCATACAATTACGTACGGGATGTACCACTTGGCAAAAACAAGTATCCCTCCCTTCTGATTTGACTGAAATAACTGAAAGTGATCAACATTCTAAGATGATAGTGTCGGAAGCAGGGGTACCTGGATCTTCAGGTCTTTCAAAATCAGCAATAAATATTGAGCCAGTGACTGAGACATGATCTTCTTCGAAGGATGAAGAAATTCCTTATCAAGACTCCGACTCTGATGGGGATGAGGTTAATAGCTCAGAAACTCAGGATTGGTTTTTTATTACATGCATACTCTCATAATACTTGATATTTTTAGCAAATATTATATTTGTTTTTTCAGTTAAAAGGTATTTTTTTAATTTATTTTTCTTAACTAACAATATATACAATATGTCTCCCTAACTTGGAATCATATGCAAACTTTTATTATTAATTTCAATTGTTGTTGGACTTCCGAGAAGTAAACACGTACTTGTTTGTATTAATTACCACAAAGTTGCTACCAGCTATTAATTGTTATAAAAACTATGCATATTTAAAAATAAAAGTAACGATAAATATCGATATTCGTGTTATTTGGGTAAGTGATACATTCTTATATTAATTTAAATGAATAGCCTAGTCAATATGTTTTCACAACAAACCGTACCACAATCGCAAAATGAAGCGATATTAATACAGCAAAATAATGTTTTATTCCAAGAAAACTATCAACGTTCCCAAAATGAACAACAGCTGTATATCAGTTGGAAATTATCGGAAGAAGAGAAGGTAAAAGCCATTAACAGGGTGGACCAACTCCAAATCTAATTAAATCAAATACATAAAAAGTATGAAGAACTGAGCAGAAAGTTCATAGAAACTGAAAATAAGCTGTCTACCAACATCGTAAATGAAGCGTCAGCCGAATATCAAACTGATGAGGATGAGTTAGCAAAAGAGACAGAGTGGATACGTGCTAAAACTAGAAATCGTAAGAAGCGTAAAATGGATACTTCCTTGACACCTCCAGAACACAGGCAGCTCCAGTTGAAAAACCAAAAAAAGAGCAAACTCCCCCGCCAGTAATTGTAGATGACGTCCAAAACTTTAATGACTGTCATCAACTAGTAGAAACAACTGCCAACAAGTTCCAAATTAAAATCTTTGGCGATAAAAATGCTAAGATCAATGTAGAAAATATAGATGACTACAGGAGACTTAGCAATATGTTGAATGAACGCAATTACTCATGGGATTCATATGAAACAAAATAGACCAATAAAGGTAATTGTTAATAAGATGCATCATACTTGCAAGCCAGAGGAAATAGTCAAGGGCTTAAGAAAGAGGGGGTACAAACTCATTGAAGCCATTCCCAAATTACAATACAAAACTAAAAAGCCATTAAATATGTTCAAGCTAATCTTCAGACATGACGAAAACGTAAACAAAATATATGAAATAAGGGATATAATTGGAATAAGAGTACAAATTCTACCCCTAAGAAAATCCAAACTAGTACCTCAATGCAAACGCTGTCAAGCATATGGACATACAAAAACCTATTGCGCAAAAGAACCACGCTGCGGAAGATGTGTAAACAAACACCTGACGAGTGAATGTACTCAACCCAAAAACGTTCAGCCAAAATGCATTCACTGCGGCGAAAGGCACCCAGCTAATTGTAGAGGGTGCATAGTAGCCAAAGAGATGCAGAAATTGAAAAACAAAAACATAAAAAAGACCGAAAGACCTAATCAGCCGCAAGGAGAAAATTACAGAAACCCACCACCAGCAGTAGGACCTGAAAACCCCCAAAACAGATATAAACAATATAGAAAATAGAAAACCTTACAGTAATGCAGTAAAGAACTAAACTGAAGAAAAGAAAATTCAAAACAGTACAACTATTGAGCAAACTCTCCAACAAATCTTGGAGAAACTAACAAACCTGGACGAACGAATTACCAGACTGGAATACAGCAATAAAGGAGCTATCCCCAAAAGACTTAATAATAACAGACAGCCTTAGAATCTTAGAATGGAACGCCAATGGCCTCTTGCAACACCAAGAAGGCCGTACTAGAAATAGAAAAAATAGATATATGTCTTATTAGCGAAACACATTTCACTAACGAGTCGTTCATCAGAATAAAACGTTATCAGGTATATCACACCACACATCCAGAAAATGCAGCCAAAGGTGGAAGTGCAGTCATAATAAAGCAAAATATAATGCATCACCAAGAGATGGGATTCAAAACAGTTGAATTCCAAGCAACCACAACAAGCGCCAAGACAAAAAACCGTGAGATAAATGTAACGGCATTATACTGCACACCAAGACACGCAATCAAGAAAAACAAATATATTGAATTTCTAAATAGCCAGGGGTATAGATTTATCATTGGAGGAGACTTCAACGCGAAACATATACGCTGGGGATCAAGATTAACTACTACTAAAGGTAGGAAACTGCTAGGAGCTATAAATCAGACTAAATGTGAAGCAATATCAACATCCAACATACTGGCCCACCGATCCTAACAAAATTCCAGACCTCATAGACTTCTTTGTGGTAAAAAATATTTCAACAAACTACATGAAGATAGAAGCATGGGACATGCATTCTGACCATTCTCTCATCTTCCTCACGCTTAGTGATACCATAATACAAAAAGAAACCTCACCAAGTTTAGTCAATAAAAAGACTTGGGGAGCTTTCAAATCGAACTAGATAGCAATATTGATCTCTCAGTTCCGCTAAGAACCAACGAACAGCTAGACGAAGAAGTACAAAAATTTAACAATATTATGTAGCAAGCTGCATAGAATAACACCCCGAGCAAAACAGTAAGAATAAAGGGAAATAATTACCCAAGAGAAATTAAAGAACTACTTACCGAAAAGAGAAAACTAAGACACAAATGGTAGCAATCTAGAGCACCTGCGGACACAACTACGCTGAATAATGCCACACAGAGTCTAAAAAGAGAAATCCAAAAAAGCAAAATGAATCTATTAGTGCTTACCTCTGCAAATTGACAAATGACAGCAACAGAGATTATTCCTTGTGGAAAGTTACTAAAAGATTAAAGAGACCCATCCTGCAGAACCCACCAATCAGAAACGAGGATGGCAGCTGGGCAAAAGATAACATACAAAAAGCAAAAGATTCGCGAATCACTTAGAAACTATATTTCAATCAAACGAAGGTGAAGAAATAGCAAGAGAGAATTATGACCAAGAAGGGTTAGAAATGAGACATGCCACAACAAAAGAAGTAGCTAAGGAAATTAAAGAAAATATAAATCCAAAGAAAGCTCCAGGACTTGATAACAGGAGAAAACCTGAAACAATTACCCCAGAAAGCCATAATAAAACTGACGCACCTGATAAATGCTGCTTTTAGACTAGAGTATGTACCCAGGATGTCGAAAGTTGCAGAGGTGATTATGATATCCAAACCAGGCAAAAAACCTGAAGAAGCTTCATCTTACCGACCGATCTCAGTATTACCTGTAATATCAAAATCATAGAAAAAACGCTAGAAGAAAGAAAAGTCTGTTCTACAATCTTCCTAGATGTAGCACAGTCTTTCGACAAAGTATGGCACGAAGGATTCGAGTACAAAATGAGACATCTCCTGCCAAAACAGTACTCACAACTTCTAATTTCTTACATATCAAACAGAGTCTTCAAATAAAGCAGGAAGAAGCTTATTCCGAACTAAGAGAAATCAAAGCGGGAGTGCCACAGGGAAGTGTATTAGAACCAGTCCTATACCATCTATATACTAGTGATATCCCTGATTTAGAGCATAACACTATAGCTACTTTCGCTGATGACATAGCCATCTTAGCAGTCGGAAATAGTCATGACGAAGCTACAGCCAAATTACAAACAACCATGAACCAGATTCAAATGTGGACTAAAAGATGGCGAATCAAGCTTAACGAAACAAGATCAGTGCACATGAATTTTACTAACAAAAGAGGCCAATCCGACTCAATAATGCTCAGGTACCTTATGCCAACACAGCCAAATTCCTGGGTATTACATTAGATGCAGGACTACGCTGGAAACCCCATGTCAAAAAGAAAAGAGAAGAATTAGGGCCCAAATTTAGAAAAATGTATTGGATACTGGGACGAAATTCCACTCTGTCTATATACTTTTTACGACGCATATATTTTTTTCCGATGAGGCGACATTTTCGTCAAATGGAACTGTTGATACGTTTCAATTTTGTGGTTGTGCAAATTAAGTTACAGGAACTTGAAAATATAATTCGTCATGCAATTTAACATCATTTTGACCTACCATGTATATTAGGAAATCCAGTGGCATCTATATTGGGAATAATTTATAATATTGTACAGCCATAAACATTATTACCTTTCCTAATTAACTATACGTCAAGTATTTATTTTATTTTTGTGGAGCATGTTCCCGTGGTGTTAATCCGAACGCACTACCCCTGATACATATCTTTGTAACGCGATGTGTCTATGCATATATTATTCTGTAATATATACTTGTTGGATATCTCAGCTCTTATTGGTTATTGGAAGCTTTGACATCTCGAGAGCATTCTGATTGGCTGGCTGGTTTGACACGAGAGTTTTTGATTTTGCATGTGAATATACTGGACATTCATTGTTCGCTGGGTATATCAGAGTGAATGTGGTTGAATTCATGTCACCATTTTCGGATGAAACAATTGAATATTTCACCTTACATTAAGGGATTAAGGGATGACTGGCTAGTGGGTACAGCCTGTCAACCTTTTTTTGTGCAAATTGTAGTAGGATTGAGTTACTACTGGGGAGGGATACATTAGTTTTAAAGGTACGGGATATATATTTTTGGCTTGGGATACTTGTATATATATTTGTATATTTATATAAATTTTTGTACATCATTTAATCAAGGGGGAATTTCACTCACCTATGATAAATTGTGTTTATGACTTATGAGTCATTTAGGACACCTGGGGGAATTTATTGTAATTTTGTGGTACCCTTGTATGTACTAGTTGTATTAGTAGAACCTTGTAAGATCGCTTGATATACTAGGCCAATTCATTAAACTTAGACTTGGGTAAGTGACATCTGACTTTTATTTCTCCACCTATTTGGTAGTCTTAGGGTGGGAAAAACTTGTGTAGGTAGTTGTCGGGAGGCAAGATTGCCTGGCGCCCTTTTACATTTATTTAGTCTCTGAACAACGGACCCCCCCCCCGTCTCCGCAAGAGTTAGAGGCAACGCCTAGAAGCGCACAGTATGCACCGAGTTTTAGGTTCATAGATCTCGGAGTGAATAACGGTAGGTGGCACTGTCTCGTCGCAACATTGTCGCTGGTGGTCTGAGGAAAATTCCAATTTTGTATTACAGTTTCATGACCAATATTCGTTTAAGACGAACGTGTGGTGTGGCATTTATAATAACAAATTAATATGACCTTTTTTTCGCGAATCTATGAATGCCGAACGTTATTTACAGTTTTTACCAACTCATTTCAATGAATTCATAGACGAACTACCCTTAATAGAACGTCAATGTATTTAGTACCAACAAGACGGTGCCGCATGCCACAGTACAATAAATGTAATCCCTCTTGATTACTTTTTATGGGGTTACCTGAAACAAAAAGTTTACCAGAAAGTGCCGTTTCAAGATATTGACCACTCGGAGAGGATAATTTTAGAAACATGTCAAGAAATTTCTCCACAAATGATAAGGAATGTATTACGTGAATTTCCCAATAGAACGATTAAGTGTATTGAACGAGGGGGTGGATATGTCGAAGCATTAGTATGAGTGAAAATCAAATTTGTTTGTTTCTAATATTAATATGATGTTAGATTTATAACTTAGTATTTGAATGTATTTTATTATTTGCAATAAATGAATAAGCACTTATTACGCGTTTTAATTGCAAAGTAAATGAATATGCACTTATTTCGCATTTTAATTGCAAAATTATTAGAAAACATCGAAAAACTAAAAGGTTATCACGTGTTTTATAATCACAAGAGATAAATGTTCATTCAAAATAGAAATATTAGTAAAAAATAAAATAATCTGAAGTTTTAATTTAAATGGATGTAATTGCATATTTAAACGTAGTTTTCAATTGTGATCAACTTTTTTAGTAACATTTTTCGATATTGTCAAATTTAAAGGTACTTCACTCTTGAGTAAAACTCAAATTTTTTGACAAGCCTCGTATACGACTAAAAATTTGATATTTGATGACTGTATTTTAGGTTTTAGATAATGCAGAACGTTTTTTGAAGAATAACTTTTTTTCCTAAAATCTGCCTGCCTGCCTTATACCAAAAATTGGGCCAAGTCTTATAAATTTTTTCTATTGCCAAAAAAATTCGTTGGAAAATAACTATGTATATATAAAAATTTTATCTGAATAAATTTCAGTCAATAAATTGAGAATTATTTGGAAGAATGTTTCTTTGTAAGTATCAATTGAAAATAGAAAAAGGTGGATAAATTTAATATACGACATGGTATTTTACGTGATTTCAAAAATTTTTGTGATTTAAATTTGATTAGGTAATTTAATTGTTTATTAAATGGAAATTTTATTCTTTCTAGAGTAACTTGAGACGTGTAAATGGCGCAAAGTTTTACTAACATCCCTAGATGGCAGTTTTGGTAGTATTAATAATACAAAAGTTTTCCATATGATTCCAACTTAGGGGGACATATTGTATTTTTTAAAAATATTATATACTCGTACTCGTCGTAAAATTAATTAGTTTAATTTTAAAAATATTTTTTTCACTACCAGCTATGAAGTTGACAATTATTGCGTCTTCTAGCCAACTGAGAAGTTGAATTTCTCTATTAGTGGATAACAATTTTACTTTTCCGCCAACCTATCTGCGAGAAAAGTATTGGATTACCCACAAAAAAGTTGGAATTTTGAAATTTTTTTTTGAGTTATTTTTACGTTATCCATCAACAACAACACGAAAAAACAGTTTTTAGAAAAAAAATCCTGTGTGTATGTCGTCGTCGTTGTCGTCGGCCACTTTTCCTTGCAAGTCTTGTTAGCACGATACAGCCTCCAGAGTGCAATAAGTCACCAATTTTATGATGGAATATTGTTAAGGACATTTCACATATGAACCTTATTGATTTTCAGCTCACCAGAGCCAGTACAACGGGTGCTATGGTACTTGAAGTACGACATTTTGTCGTTTTAGAGAAATTTCAGTTTGTTAGCACGATACAGCCTCCGGAGTTCAACAAGTCACCAATTTTATGATTGAATATTATTCAGGGCATCTCACTGATGAACCCTATTGATTTTCAGCTCACCAGAGCCAATACAACCGGTCTACAGAACTTTCAGTACGATATTTTTGTCATTTTTGAAGAAGTTTCAGTTTGTTAGCACGATACAGCCTCTGGAGTATATACAAGTGATGAATTTTATGATTGGATATTATTCAGAGCGTCTTAAAGATGAACCCTATTGATATTGAGCTCACTAAAGCCAGTACAACGGGTGCTGTGGTACTTGAAGTACCAAATTATTGTCATTTTTGGAGAATTTTCAGTTTGTTAGCACGATACAGCCTCCAGAGAGTATACGATTGATCAACTTTATGAATAAGTATTGTTCAAGGTGTCTCACAGATCTACCCTATTGATTTTCAGTTGACTAGAGCGAGTACAGCGGGTCCTATAAATCCAGATATACTAAATTTTTGGTTATTTTTGGAGAAATTTCGGTTTGTTAGCACGATACATCCCCCGAAGTATATACAAGTAACAATTTTATGATAGAATATTGTTCAGGGCCACAGATGCGGTAAAGTTAGTTTTAATCTTTAAAACCGTTTATTTTATATTGTTAACCTAGGTCAATGATGGACAAATTTTAATGTTTTAAAAACCCAGGGATAGTAGTTTAACAAAAACTTGTTCAACATAATTTTGTATACCCAGGAGATTGTCTTTAACGCATTTGTTGCTTGAAATTACCTATCACGATAAAATTATTTGAAAAAAAATGCCATTAGTTTGAAATTCGCGCTCAACCAATAATGACATCCCGTAACTACAACATGGCGATAATCGGTGCATAACTTTATAAAAAAATAAGTTATCTAAATGAAATTTTGGGTGTATACGTAAAAAATTACGTAGAATTTGATTCCAAATTCAAAAATTTATTTTTACGACTCTTTTACAAAGTCACCCCCACCCCCGCCCTTAGGGGGTGGGAGGGGGATGACTGATTTAGGTTAAAATGAAAGGTAATCATCCATCAATACATTCCCGTGAAAAAATTTTTATCAGGTATGGAAGTATGCTAGACCCAAGAGCCCTACTCCAACCCAAAGCTATACTGTAGATATAGTCCAATGATATACTAGCTATATTTAAACTAACATCTCAATTTAAACTGAAGCCATATTCTGAGGTTATGTTGAAGTTATGCGTAAGCCATGCGGAAGCCGCTGTAGAAAGATCTGGCCCCGTTTTAAATCTCAGTGGAAAATTAAAATATTCAAAATTAGTGGATTTCTACAGCGGCTCGTATTTGAAGCACCGACCACTTTAAAAACTTCTCTTGGAAAAAAGGAACTCTCGGCCTGAAGCCAATCCGATCTCCTCCTCTCGAACAGCGCGGAATATTTGAAAGTCTACTGACAGATAACGTTAGTGACTATTCCACCATCAAACCGGAACTATACTTCGCTGTATAAGAAACTGACTAATCTACCGACCGAGATTAATAAGTGAAACTCGATTTTTACAAAATAGAAAATATTTTATTTTCAATTTCGGTCTTAAATTTGGCTAGTAGTGGAAAAAATTGTATATACACCACGGTGGTGAAGACATTCATAGGTCTCGCACCTTATTCCGGCCAATAATAATACCGATCACTATTTGGAGGATATTTTCTAAATTTGGAAAAAAAATAACCAGATAATAAAAGCTATTGCAGTTTTGTACGTTAGAAAAAGTTTCCATGACGTCTTATTTAAAAAATTGATACGCAAAAACTAAGAAAGTTTATCTCATAATATACATAATAAAATTCAAGATTTTATTCATATGTTACTTATACAAATAATATCGTCACTATGTGGTGTTATTTACTATCAGAACAATCAGTCAGTCTTTAGAAAAGATGGACTGTTATTTAAATTATAGAAAAGAAAAGAGAAACTAACATTCATAAAGTCAAATTGGAATTGACGAGTCATTTGGATGTTGAACCTTTTTTGGGCTTGGTATTATTTCAGTACTTCTACAAGGGTTGTCTGAAAAGTTTCCGACATAACAAATAAACAAGGCATTTTTCCTTAAAATTTAGTTTTATCTTCCAACATAGTCTCCTTGTAAGTCATTATACGGGGGGATTTATTACTAATTGTAAAAAATTTAACAGAAGAATCCTGACCACAAATTATGAAGATTTAACCCAAACCACTGAGTTACAGGGTGTTTTGTTTGAAAATTTAAAAACGATTTGGTCTCAGTACTGTAAATACTGGTTCACGTATCCATTTCATATTTGGCAGAAAGTGTAGACACTGTACACCCTACTAAATTATGTAAAACAAACGTTTCTAGTTACTACCAGAGGCGTATGACAGGGGCAAGCGACTGGTAAATCGTTCACAAATTCTACTCCACTGGCGGAATAGAGATTTTAGCACAATGTTTCACTTGTCCTATACTTCTTACATAAATAATGTACTCTTTCCTAATAACGATAAAGTCAATAATTCTTGAGATATTTCAAGTTAAACATGAAGCTGCACAATTTTTTTAATTTTATTATTAACTATAACGATGTTTTGGGACAGTGAAAGTGATTAACAGAAAATTGCAGATTCAGGTGAAGGTGAAGATATTGAACCAATTCTTCAAATGCATCATCTTGATACATTTCTGAGGCGTTATCGCTAACAAACTCACTGAGTGATGTAAAGCTTTCTATTTTTCTCTTACCAACGCAAGTAATGCAAAAATCTAATTTTCTTTTGAAGGTAGTTATTTTGTTACAGGCCTGGAACACTGTTGTTTGTTTACCTTGCAATGATAAATTTTATTCGTTCAGTTTTTGAAAGATATCCGCCATAAAACACAGTCGGAACAACCAAGTTTTATCATACAAACGATCTTTCAAATTAAAAGAAGTTTCTGAAACAAACATTTGTAACGTGGCACTAAGTTCAAATAGTATTGTTAAGTTTTACCCCGAGACAGCCATCGCACTTCTGTATGGAGCAGCAATGTTTTATGTTTGCTGCCATAATCTACACACAATAATGAGAACAATCGGGATTGTAGTGGTCGTTATTTGATCAAATTAATTATTTTTACCGCTTCATCCATAACTAATTTTAAACTTGACGGCATTTGCTTCGTCGCAAGTGCTGGTCTATGCAGGATACAATGGTTGAAACTACAATTAGGCGCTTAATTTTTTATTAGTGACACTGCTCCTGCTGTTTTACCCGTCATCACTTTGGGCCCATCTGTATAAATGTCAATGTAATCGTTCCAACTGAGACTATTTTCTTCAAAAATTATATTTATTTTATTGAAAATTTCTTCTTCGGTAGTGTTTGTGGGCAGCGATGAACACATAAGGATGTTTTCTTCAAAAGAACTTTCATATGGATATCTCACAATAACCAGCAAGATAGCCAGACCAGCAACATCAGTCGACTCATCCATTTGCAAGACGAATCGTGTTTTTTGTAGACGTGTAACTAGTTCTTGTTTGACGTAGCTTGCCAGATCATGAATTCGCTATGAAACAGTATCATTTGATAGCGGCACAGTAGAAAGATGCTTTGCATATTTTTCATCAAGCATATATTTTATTATGTCTAACACACATGGCATACATTTTGTTTATACAGATAGGGCGAGATTCAGTTTGTATGTAATAATAAATAAAGTACAATATGTAATATACATTTAGCATTTAACATACATCTGCTCTTCCACCTAACCCCAAAAAGAAGCCACAGACAGCAAAAAGAACAAAACCTAAACATAAATTAAATTAATAGACAAAGAACATTAGATTTGCAAATTAAATAACAAAGGAAGGATAATATTTTAATACGAAACGTTTGAGTTTATGACGCTTAGAAATACAATAAGAAAACGATCGTTTGAAAAACTCAGTATGGTGACGAGGTATAGTGAGAATATTTCTATGTCTTAAGTTTAGAGTATGTACATCAGTTCTGTATTTTATTTTATGATACAGGTATGGTGGAGAGCCTTCCCTTATGAGCCTAAGATAAAACATGGTAGAATGCAATTGACGACGATTTTTCATGTTTAACCATTTTGTCATTTTGAATGTATGACTGATATGCTCAAATTTACGAATACCAAATATAAGTCTAAGGCATGAATTTTGCAATTTCTGTATTCTATTTACATCAAATGAATTTAAGCAAGGATCATATAAAATTTCACAGAAATTTAGTTTAGATAATACTAATGACTCACATAGAAGGATTTTAACAGATCTATCCAACACGTGGCGAGATTGGAATATAAGTTTTAGAGCTACATAAGCTTTTTGTAAACAGTTACTGATATGGTGCGAAAATCTTAAGTTTTCATCAAACCACACTCCCAAGTTTTTTACTTTATCGCTAAAGTGTATAGTATGACCATTAATTTTAATATCCGATGAGTGCCTTTGTTTGAACTTCTGCGAATCAACTTTATTTCCAAAAATAATTGCATTAGTCTTAGATGCATTTATCTGTAAACAGTGATTGATTGAAAATGTATAAAGATTATGTAAGTCATAATTAATAGCAGTTACCGCTTGATTCGCTTCATCCAAGGAAAAAGACATATATAACTGAGTATCGTCAGCGTAGTAATGTTGTATACATGAAAAGAAAATATCTGGAAAATTCGATATGTAAATAGAGAAGAGTATTGGGCCCAATATTGATCCTTGGGGCTTTCCGGTACTCACAGATAAAAAACTTGATACACTTTCTCGATTTTTTATAGCTTGACTTCTCATGAACAGATAAGATTTGAATAAATCTACAGCTTTAATGTCCAAACCACTATATGATAGGATCGAAAAAAGTAGATTGTGATTGAGAGTGTCAAAAGCTTTCGAGTAGTCAAATAAGAACAACTCAGTTAATTTACTCCTATCAAGAGCTGCCAAGATATCATCAGATATTTTTAATAGTGCTGATGTACAACTGTGACCAGTTTTAAATCCAGACTGTACTGAGGGTATTACTGAATTTTTAATCAAATGATTATATAGTTGAATATTAATAACTTTTTCTAAAATCTAGTCAAATGATATTGTTAGATAAGAATTCCAATTTGCTATCAACATCATTTAATTCAAATATAATTTTCCAGGGTATAGATTGTAGGTCACTATTAAATTGATTGTAATTTAAATTTTTAAAATTTCTACAGGTGATATATCTAGGTTCATTTATTTCTAATTTTACTCTAATATTAAACAAAATCATTTCATGGTCTCCTATTTCTGGAACTTTTTGTTGCAGTATAATATTATCATTAGATACTATTAAGTAATCCAGTAGAGTGGCTGAATGACATGTAATGCGTGTTGGTTCCTTTATTAATTATTTTAGCCCAAGTCCCTCGAGAGTATTGGCCACTAATTCACATGGTGCACTATTAATATCAAGAAGGTCCACATTAAAATCACCCAAACAGAGAATATAGTCTACTGTAGGTTGAATCGATGATATCACAGATTCGAAATGTTCGAAAAAATAATTACAATGTCTTACATGAGGGTTATAAAATACGCCTAAAGCACAATACTCGGAACCAAAGGAAATCTTCAACCACAACTGTTCAATTTCTTTACCACTTGGAATAAGTGAATATTTGTTTTTATGTAAATACCTACTCCTCCACCACTGACATCTCGTCTACGGTCCACTCTCTCAAAAAAATAACCGGGTATACCAATAACATCACTCGATATATTACTTTTAAGCCATGTTTCAGTTACCGCGAGTAAATCTAAATTAAGATGCAATATTAGATTTTTTACTTCATTAAAATGAGATACCAATGAACGAGCATTAAGATGACCACATTGCATTAATGTGTGCATACTTACGAATTTAAAGTATAATAAACTGACATTATACATATAGATACTATAATACATCAGGTTCGACCAGAACGAGCTCTATTCAACTTATTGTGAAAACTAAAACAGTAAACGATTAACGTGTTAATTCAATATGCCTAACTTCCTCTAATAAAATCCAAGTAGAAGAAGTGTTAGTGCGTAGAAGACTTTAGTCCAAAGAAGAAGTGTACAAAACTGATACAATCAGAATACAGCAGTAGAACAATACCTAAACACTTCGTTTAAAATGCGCAATTCGCTAGCAAGCTTGTAAGTAGGTAGGTACTTATCGCTCCGAACGCTAATTGTCGACTGATAAGTGTTGAGACACGATCGTCACTTTTATAGTCCTAACCTCAATCTCGAAAATTCACAAAAATACTCGAGTCGGCGCCTTTGATAAATAAAAAGCGGAAATAAAAATAGAAATACAAAAAATGCGATGTAAACAATTTCGACTTTATGGTTTGAACCCGAAAATCGCTTGTTCACAACTGTAGTGTCTTGTCTCAGAAGCATCAAAGGGACTGCGGGCTCACAACGTCTTTGATAAATAGAAAGCGGAAATAAAAATAGGAATAGAAAAAATGTGGTGTAAACAATTTCGACTTTGTGAGCGCGCACAAGTAGATATCGGCGGTAGCGCAATAGTAAAATTGTACTGTTGTGGCTGGCGACTAAGTTCGACTGCGCCTCGTGATACGCCCGCGTCAAAACGTTCTACCAGAGAGAAGTGTTTTGATTTTTTTTCTGAATTCTTGCGGAACCCCAGGGTACCGCGGAATCCGCGGAACACACTTAGAGAATGGCTGGCTTAAGGTATATGCCTTAAAAGTATTTACACAGAATGAGCACAGCTTACACAAAATAAAGTACCTACAGTCGGTAACCGTTGTTAGATGTTTTTTCTTCTTCCGTTACTAAAACCGCATTTTGAACACGGGTTTGATATGCACAAAACGACTCTTTAAACACTAGTGTTTAATATGCGAAAAGTCACACCTCGTTTATCTTTTGTTTTTTAAATGTCAAATCCAGTATATTTTTTGAATGTTAAATTTTATGTTCCGTGATAATTTTGTTGTTATGTCATTTGATTTGTCAGTCAGCCCTCAGCCATCGTCCATCTTGTTATGAATATAATTAAAATATAATTTTGTCCTTCTTGCGGACGAAGAAAAAGTATAGTAAGCACCTCGTATTAAAAACGTCTTTAGTCAGTCGTTTCACAAGGCACTCGTTCCGCTTCGCTCCATTCGTCCCTACTAAAATTCGTGACTAAAGTAATCTTTTTGACACTTGGTACTTAATATACTATTTTATTGCACTTACAGTTTAAAAATAAAACTAGCAATATCTTTAATAAATTATCTATTAACAATTCTGTTAATGACGACAATGAAATCAATTAAGTTATGAAAGTTTCACATCACATTTTTGCAAGATTTCAAATCCGCTAAATTATCAGTTATATCATCGTATGAAATGTTGGTTGATTGGTCATTGACTCAGTTAAAATTGGTTTGAATGCATGAAAGAATTTTTCCTTAACTCCAAAGAAATCATTTTTCCAATAACACCAAATAATTATCATGACTTCTTATATGAGTCCACACACGATTTCTTTTTATTTCTTGTGCCCATTTTGCCGCCCTAGGTTTCAGCCTGCTTGTAAATCCGCTACTGGTTCGGAAACTTCTGCGATTCCTCGTAGAGTAACATGATTTGTTACCAAAAATGTTATCAATTTTAGGTAGTTATAAGCACATGATGTAACAAATACGTGCCTTTAAAAACTATAAATATTCCATATACAGAATGTTACAGGTCATAACTAATTACACTTTTCAATAT
Source organism: Galeruca laticollis (assembly GCA_963921935.1). Classification (NCBI taxonomy): domain Eukaryota; kingdom Metazoa; phylum Arthropoda; class Insecta; order Coleoptera; family Chrysomelidae; genus Galeruca; species Galeruca laticollis. The sequence continues at coordinate 149,376,728 of OY998179.1, read as the reverse complement.
ATAAGTATAATAATGGCTTAATAAAAAATTGTAAAATACATGAGATGATTATCAATTACTTTAAATAATGTCAATTTGATTTGTTTTTTCCTTATCGGTTGTCTTTTTTTTTAGATTCAAAAATGGATATATCTACACTTATATTGGGGAAGTATGTGTTTCGGTCAACCCTTATAGAACAAAAAATATTTATGGAACTGATCAAATTAACCAATATAAAGGTGAGTGGAACAGTTAGTTACCGTTTACAATTATGCAACGAAACGTAACGAACAGTAATTCGTTTTTAGACAAAATATAAAAAATATTGTCTTTTTGTTAAAAATTTGTCCAAAGAGAAATGGAGACTTTTGTTTGAAAATAAATATGATATACTCAATACGACTTAGAAACCAGAATTTTTCGACCAGATCCATTAGGTTGAACATTTAATTCTTCATTTAACTGGGGTTTTATTGGTTGTAAGGGTTCATACAGTTCTGGAGTATTTGGTATAGAATCAGTAAACTCAATATTACTTCCTCTAGGTACATTCAACGAAGGGGTAACAGATCACCATCAGAATGGGACGCATGTGAATGCCTTCTGATAGCGTTGCCTCTACAGTCTGGTAATACATATAACCTTGGACTATGATGTAAATCTACAATTTTTGCAGGTTCCCAACTTTGATTTAATACAGTAACATTAAAGCCTTTGTTGAGTGGTTTTAAACTTTTAGCATTTTTGTTATATTCTTATTCATGGATTTTACGTTTAGCAAAAATGTTTTCCTTTACAATACTGCCGGGCCAAGGAAAAACGCAGTAAGTACAAAAAAGTAAAATGGCAGTTAAACACATACACAAATTGAAAGACCATTTGAGGTCGTTCAATTCAAGATATATTCATGAAATTCAGTTCAACTGAGTATTATTGTTCCAGTTTCATGTTTTATGAATTTTGAAACAATTCGAAGAATATTTCAAAAAATTTATCAATTACTGTGATTATGAACACGAGGTTGAGCCGTTTCCATAAAATAAAACGTAGTAAGTAACTACTTACTGTATTTTAATATATGAAAAAATTCATATCTTGATAATCATGAAACAGTATGTGTTTTTAATAATTTTTTATTCAACTTTTCTTACTATTCACAAACTGAGATTACAACTGCAATGCCGCATTGGTAAATAAAAACAAATGAAACGAATTATCAATAGGTAACATATAAAATAATAATGGCTACGAAATATCAACTGTAAGAACAAATAATTGAGTATTTTAAGTAGAATTATTTTCTTTTTTGACTGGGAGGTTTTTCCAGAACTGTAAACGAGTTTTGTCCATCAATGGTCCCACTACTTTCAATAAAGCCTCCTTTTTGGGTTTCTCGATGCCGTCTTCCACACTCAGAGCAGTGGGTTCAGTACCAATCATTTTCATTGAAGCGTTTTTGATGAAATTCAGCTCAAGTTCTGTTTCGGAACTGAAATCTGTTTTGTACTTCAATGTGAACTTTCCTCGCTCTGCGCGGATCTGTACAATATCACTCAAATATGGCTTAGGATTATGGAGTTTTGTATTATTAGTCTTTGCCACGGAATTATGGTCTTTCCATTGGAAAAAATCGTTGATCTGCATGGATTTTACATCAACTTTTCCTGAATTTGATTTTGAAACTGAATCTACAAAGTCCAGGAAATCATATGTTTTCTTTTTCTTTTTAAAACTTAATTCGACTTGGTGGTGAAAGCTGTCGGCACTCATGAAAGTGTGTCCTGGTTCGAAATAATTAACTTCCAAACTTTCAAGTGACACCATGCTAGAATTCACAATATGCACAGTTTTTGTTCTGAGCGGAACAATTATCTAGCCAAATGATTATATTCTTGGTATCCCTATTATGCAAGAAGAATTGGTAAACGGCGCTCATAATATCCTCCTTTTTCGAGAAGTTATTGCTTCGTGCCACTAAACTGCGAATGGTCGTCGAGATTTCTCCACTCTTCCCACCGGTACGAAACTTTCGTTGTAAGATGTGAGGCGTCTGATAAAAATAACTGCCTTGAACATATCCATACGAGTTAACATATCTTCTGTAAGTCGGCTGATATGCACAGGGTGTTTTCATCAAATATCGTATCTGCGTGTTTTTTGTAACGTTTCCTACTTTCTACAACTTTGGAATTATGTGCGGCCATTTACTGCATATTTCACATTTTGTGTCTAAATTGTTCTAGGTATGTTCTGAATTGTGTAAACGAAACGTCTCACAATGTTCACACTGTTCGTGACCAAGTTTTGTGAAATGAATGTTTATTTCCCCCACTACTTTTCGGTATAGTTCATATGAAATTTTTGTATTCGGGTACTTACGACAAAAATCGCTGAACATGAAGTTAATTGTGACGTCATCCGGTAGGTATCTAACGTTGGGAGCGTGTTCCCTCCTATAATGAAAGGTTTCCGGATGTAAGGACTCAATGTGCGAATGTATTTGATCTCAATTTTAGCTTTATTGGGATGATGCCCACTCCGATCGGGTGCAGGGGTGCTTGAAGACCTCGCAACTGTTGATAAAGTACGGAAAACTATGCCGTCGTTCTTGGGTTTGTAACCGAGAGTCGTCAAAAAAAATAGTTTACAAACGTGTCGCTTTGTACCTTCTTTACTATGAAGATGATATTGTATAGTTACATTTCGTTGAGCGTTCTGCGTTTAACAGTATTTCTCGAACACTGATGTAGAATGAACTTCCAGTACTCGTTATTGATTTTATACCTTTGCTCATCATCAAACTTGTCACCACATTTCAATTTACACTTATCGACATTACATCCTTTTAAAACTCTATGATTTTCTTGCAATTTCAATCGTTTTTCCTGTAATTTTTCAATTTTGGGCCGTTTGATTTTTCTTTTTCTCACTGTTCTTTTCTTTGTATACTTTGAAACATTATTATAGTATGAGCTAATTAATACTCTGAATATTGCAACTTATACTAACCTCTTTCATTTGACTGGACAGTTGTTTCTTGTATTTCTGCTTGTGATATCTGGATTAGTTCTTCTGTTGATTCTTCTTCGAGCAATACTTCTTCCAATTGTGATAACTGCTGGTTTGGGTCTGGAAATGGTAATATTTCGTTAATTAATTACCTTGGTAATATGTGAAGAAGATAACCAACCTTCTGCTAGGCTGACAAAGTATATAATAGTACTATTCTCGTTTTAAAGATCTTCTTGAAATATAATTGGTATGTCGTCTATTTCTTTGTGACTTTCAATCGCTAGTTCTGGCATAATGAGAATACTTTCATGGGCATCTAATCGAACAAGTTCTTGAATAACAACTGGTATTTCTACCAGTTCACTCCGTCCTGCACTAGTTTTAGGAATAAGAACATTCCCACTTTCGATATTTTCAGTTCTCTGCGAACAATCTATTTCCTGATTAGCCATTTCTACTTCTGGTAATGCCTCTGCTTACTGCTGCAACACTTTCTGTAATTCTTTATCGCGCACCATCGCCATTATTTTTGTTGATCTACTTCCAAACATTTCCGTGTATTATAAATGAACCTACTCTCTGGAATCAATGGAGACAACTGAGCTGAGCTCAGTGAGTTGAAATAATCTACTTGTTGATTCTTGTCCGTACTCTTAAGACAGTAAGTTAAAATGTAGTATCTACGAATTGTAAGTTAAAACACAGTGTCTACTTTCAGATACTGCTTTCTTTCTTACTCAGATGCAGATACTATATTTTGAGGTACAAAAGGAACGAATCCTGCACTTACTGTGATCATTTCCACGACGATATCTCCGCAATCATTGTATATACTGCATTTTTTCTTGCATATTCGAATCCAGCGCGTTCGAATACATAGGTGTAGATAAAAAACTGATTTTCGACTTTTTTGCACTTACTGCGTTTTTTCTTAGGACGGCAGAATAACACACAACGCATGCTTCAATCAATCAGTAGCAATTGGAACCTTAGTCTACTATTTAGTAATTGGATGGTGAACAGCCCATTGCTTTTAATTTAGAATTTCTATAATTTAATAAAGCACAACTGAAATCACCTTTTCCCTCATCCAAAGACTTTTTAAGAAGGTTTTTTGCAGTGGGCACTGCTTTTTCAGCCAATCCGTTAGACTGCGGGTATTCCGGACTACGTGTGACAAGGATAAAGTTCCAATACCTAGCAAATTTTAAAAAAAAATCCCTGTTATAAAGTACATTGTCACTGACAAAAATATCAGGGGTTCCAAATCTTGCAAAAATTGGTTTAATTTGAGAAATAACAGCTTCAGCACTTTTGTTTCTTATAGGCAAAATCTCCAGCCAGTTAGATTGAGCATTAAACAAAACTTTGATCTGCATACGTGAAAATGTCAGAACCATCACATTCCCATTGCCAATTAGGTATTTGATATGAAAGTAGGTTTTGCTTTGAATTTTTTCACAAATCTTACAATTTTTTTAGTAAGAATCAATATTTGTTGGAATATCTAGCAAGTAAAACATTTTTCTGGCTAGAGATTTAGTCTTCTCATTCCATGTGGCTTCATGCAAAAGTTTCAACATTTCCTGTCTTAGGTTAAAAGCAGCAATTAATTTATTCTCCAAAAATAACAAATTCTCAGATACAAATAATTTATCTCTTAATTTATAAAAATTCCTAATATTTTCTGGAATTTTGTATTTTTGAAACGGACAACCATTTAAATTTTATTACAGTACTGAGCTGTGGGTCATCTACAAATTGTTTAACTCGATTTGAAGATATAGGCAAATATTTCATTATCGAATGAACTGTAAAATATATTTCATTTTTTGAATTGTTACTTTCTTAAGCACGGGAGAGAGTGTCAGAGATATACATATACCTTCCAGGTATATAGCTAATGTCTAGATTATATTTCAACAATTTCAGTCTCATTTTTAAAATTATTGGAAAAGCTGATTGTAACTCAAAAAGGCTTATGATCACTGTAAATTTTAGTAAACATTCCATGAATGAAGTAACGATTTTTTTTACAGTAAAAGAAATCGCGAAGGTTTCCTTCTCAATTTAAGCATAGGCTTGTTCAGTTTTCGATAGACTGCATGATGCAAATGCTATGGGTCTACTCTCTGGCAAAAGAAAAGCCCCCAACCCATCCTTAAACGCATCTGTTTCTATTTCTATTGGTTTTTTAAAATCAAAATATGTCAAAACAGGAGAGTCCGTTAAAAATGCAACAAACTATCAAAATAATTTCTACACTCTTCTATCCATTTAAACTCAGTATAATTTCTAGTTAAATTTCTTAAAGAAGCTGTAATTTTAGAAGTATAAACTTGCCTATATACTTGACCATACCTAAAAATCTTAATTCATCTATTTTACACTTAGGCCCAGGCATTTTTAAAAAGACTTCAATATGTTTTTTATTAGTTACACCTATGTCTAAAAAAAATTTAAGTTGGGTTGAGAAGCCTTATATAATACACACTTATTATGGTTTTGGTCCTGTTCAGCCTCAGTGGCACCTGTCACAATTGAATCATGAAAATGAAGTCCCACTCCAGCGATGCCACCAAATATTTCAAAGTTTTTCTTTTGAAAAACCTCTGGAGCAGAACAAATACCAAAATCTTATCTTTTAAACTTATAACGTCAAAACAGGGCTGAGCTCTCACTATCCAACTCAACGTGTAAATATCCATCTTTCATATCAAGCACGGTAAAAAGCTTGTTTGTCAATTTGACAACTATATTATCATTCGATGGAAGTGCTCTCGTTGAATAGTTAGATTCGGGTCATTAGGATCAAGACAAAGACGTAGGTCACCATTTGATTTTTCAAAGATAACCAAAGGATGTACCTATTCTGAAGGTTTACCAACTTTTACTATTATGTCTTTGGACAAAAGATCATATTCAAAGGCTTGAACAAAATATGAGGCAATCGCGTAATAGCATTTATTTTTTGGCTTTATGTCTAGCTTTAAAGTTATATGGTCCTGTGTATGAAAAGATCCTAACCCTTTAAAAACAGTTGAATATTTATTGACATCATCTAAAGTTTTAAACAATTTTGGTTTACTTACAGACTCTACTCTTCTAATTAAATTCAATTTCAAGCATTCTTGTAAACCTAACAAAGGAATCTGACCTTGAGTACTAACTACAACAAAGGACAATTTTTATGTTCACTCTTTGACTTTGCATAGCAACACAACTTCGCCTAAACACTGCAGTTTGAAGCTCCTATTACCATGACATTAACGTAATGTTTGTCTTACGTATAGGCAATTTTTTAGATCATCTAAAGGTAAGGTTCCTACCTCAGTCTATTACTTTAGGTATACTACCTCTTTAACATTCTTTTGACTATTCCGCGTTCTTCTTGACTTTTATTTGTAATCGTCACTACCAGATGCTCGAACTCGTCAACCTTTTCCATAGATAAATACTTTTAATACGGGGAAGAATGGAATCTCCTGTACTAAGTCCGAAGCAACAAAGTTTTGACAAGTGCTGCGCCATCTATTGTGGTGGAAGGTTACTATTCACCAACAGGGAAAAAATAAAGGAAGAAACCTGCATGATTAGTCACAGTTTACTAGCTACTACTAGATGGCAAGCCAAGCAAATACTGAAGGTTTTGTAAATTATGCCTATATTGTTTTTTCTTTTATAAACAAATACAAACAGTCACACAAAGTTTAAACACTTTTTGAAACAACCTGTTATTTTCTTTTGGCTTAAAAGTAGGATAGGTTGTTTCAAAAAGCGGTTTAAAGCTTTTATTCGTTTTTATTAACCAGGATAGTTTATTAAAAGACGAATGTCGACAAATAGTTTCAAAAATTTAATATAAAATTTTGTTTATAAAATAGTACAGGTGATTTTCTTTATTTTCTTCTCAAACTTAAGATAAGAATAATTTATTGATAATAGCATGTGCTAACAAATATTACACATATGATACAATATAATGGATTCCAATGTTTTTCAAACACTAATTTTTTTCCGATATACATTGTGTATTACTTTTCCGCCCAACCTATCTATATGCGAGAAAAGTATTGGTTTACCCCAAAAAAGTTGGAATTTTGGATTTTTTTTGTTATTTTTACGTTTTCCATCAACAACAACCCGAAAAAACAGTTTTTAGAAAAACAATCCTGTGTGTATGTCGTCGTTGTCGTCGGCCACTTTTCCTTACATGCCTCCGAACTGCAATAAGTCACCATTTTTTGAGGAATTTCAGTTTGTTAGCACGATACAGCCTCCGGAGTTCAACAAGTCATCAATTTCATGATTGAATATTATTCGGAACATCTCGCTGATGAACCCTTTTGATTTTCAGTCCACCAGAGCCAATACAACAGGTGCTACAGTACTTCAAGTACCAAATTTTTGTCATTTTTGAAGAATTTTCAGTTTGTTAGCACGATACAGCCTCCAGAGAGTATACGATTGATCATTTTTATGATTAAATATTGTTCAAGGTGTCTCACAGATGCACCCTATTGATTTTCAGTTGACTAGAGCGAGTACAGCGGGTCCTATAAATCCAGAAATACAAAAAATTTGGTTATTTTTGGAGAAATTTCGGTTTGTTAGCACGATACATCCCCCGAAGTGTATACAAGTAACAATTTTATGATAGAATATTGTTCAGGGTCACAGATACGGAAAAGTTAGTTTTAAACTTTAAAACCTTTTATTTTGTAGTGTATTTGTCATCCAAGGGGCGACCTTCGTGTTTTTCCGTTTAAATTTTTTTGTATATGTACAGTCGTCTATATATTTTTAAAGTGTTTCAATGAAAGCATTTGTTGCATAGTTAGGATCTGGATTCAAGTATAAGAAATCCCAAGATTTTTGTCTGATTATATTTTTAAGTTTTGTTTCATCTATGTATTTCACTATTCCTCGTTCCTTGGGGAATTTGGTCTTTTCCAGTAATATCTGTAGTATTGTTGAGAAATGATCTGTAATGTCGGTTTGCAATACTAGGGACAGTATTTGATCGAGTACGTTGAATTTTGATTTTAAAAATATGCGTCGAATGTCGAATTACTGGAATTTTTTCATATAACGTTTTCACATTATTTTCAAACGATGTTACTTGCAGGTTACTCGGAATTCTTTGTGTTTTCAAGAGAGTGCCAACGCTTTCAATTAAAGTGTTGATTTTTAAATTTAATTGAGATATTTCACCTATCATCAACCTTTTAAATTCTAAAATAGATTTAAAATATGATTAAATATAAAAATTAATTAAAATTATTTAGTTTAGTCACCTTGATCATCTAGTGTATCTATTTGTGGTGATGATTTATCTCTTTTGTGAAGTGTTCATCTGATTCCAATGCCACAAGGTTTTGACTCTAAAAAAAAATTAAAAATAGGTACATTATAAAATTAAGTATTTTGGAAAAAATCTACTTTAGTGGTACAACGCGGATTTTGATGTAATTTTTTTTTCTGGCTAATTCGAGGTCGCTGAACACGAAAATGAAAGAAAAAAATGGGGCTCTCTTACCAAAATCGAGTTATGAATTTTTGAAGATGTGTTCAGATGAGTACTGCACTGGATTTATTGTCACATTATAACTGCTATAATGATCCGTAATAACTGCTCCACAATGTTAGTGATACACTATAGTTGCCTTTTACGATATTACTCTCTCATGCACGTTAAAAAAACACTGATATTGATATAAATCTCTTGTAAATTATTTTTTTAATTCCACAATTATATCTTTTGACGTTTCCGTTTAAAATGACTGACATATAAGTTTCGTCTGTTTCCTCTTAGCAGTAAGACTTTTACCTACTAGCATATACAGCCATCATTAGTTACATGAAAAAAAGTTGCTGAATATTTTCGATATGCACAGATCATAGCACAGAAGATATAAACAAGATGTACATCATGAACATACACCGGCTCTTGTGCATCCTTTCCCTTCTTGAATAACCTGATGTGCGTTACAAAGTATTAGATATCAAGTTATTCAAGGAGGGGAAGGGAATATAATCATTGGATTCACCCTTTCCCTTCTTGAATAACCTGATGTGCGTTACAGACTATTGCGCACATCAGGTTATTCTAGAAGGGAAATGGCGAATTCAATGATTATATTTCCCTCCCCTTCTAGAATAACTTATTGTGCGTTACAAAGTATTGGGGTATTAAGTTATTTAAGAAGGGGAAGGGAATATAATCATTGGATTCACCATTTTCCTTTTGTTTTAATTTTTGCCTATTTTCGTTAAAAATTATGGTTCGTCCACACTTTTTTTTGTGTTAAATGTCTCCAATTGAAGTAAACTTTCGATTCTACTATAGAAAATTGTTTAATTTCATGGGTCGTAAAGTGCACAAGAGCCGGTGTATGTTCATGATGTACATCTTGTTTATATCTTCTGTGCTATGATCTGTGCATATCGAAAATATTCAGCAATTTTTTTTCAAGTAACTAATGATGGCTGTATATGCTAGTAGGTAAAAGTCTTACTGCTAAGAGGAAACAGAAGAAATTTATATGTCAGTTATATTAAACGGAAACGTCAAAAGATATAATAATTGTGGAATTAAAAAAATAATTTACAAGAGATTTATATCAATATCAGTGTTTTTTTTAATGTACATGAGAGAGTAATATCGTAAAAGGCAACTATAGTGTATCACTAACATTGTGGAGCAGTTATTACGGATCATTATATCAGTTATAATGTGACAATAAATCCAGTGCAGTACTCATCTGAACACATCTTCAAAAATTCATAACTCGATTTTGGTAAGAGAGCCCCATTTTTTTCTTTCATTTTCGTGTTCAGCGACCTCGAATTAGCCAGAAAAAAATGTTTCATCAAAATCCGCGTTGTACCACTAAACTAGACTTTTACCGGTTTAAAACTAGGATAAATGTTACGATTTAATGAGGGACTCTCGTCTGAATCAGAACTAGAGTGATGGGACATATTTTTTTCTGTATCCTTCATCCCCGTCCTTTGTAAATATCGGAACTAGACGAAAGGTCTGTTGTAATTAAAGCCTTTTTGGCTTTTCTTTGTGCTACAGTAAAGTCATCTACAAGTTAAAAAACTATTTCTCTTTAAAAAATGACAATAAAGCTCTGTCAAGTCTCTAATATACTGATCCATTTGTTATTGTTTTACTCCTGACATTTTGATATCGTTAGTAACCTTTCAAGCGAATAGATGGCGTTAAAAATGCAGTTCAGCAGTGGCCATAAAAGATCGCAGGGCATGACCTTTTCAAAGTTGTATTCTCTCTTTTGTGTCTGTTTAACAACATGTTCTTGGGTTTCTTTTGTTTTACTGATTTTGAAATTCTTAAAAAAACTACGAAAGCATTGAAATGGTTCTTCGAATTTTGATTTGATTTTCTGATTGGAATGCAAGGGTGATACAGTTAATTAATATCCATGCTATGAGAGAAGTCAAAGGGTTCGACCTTGATTTTAGCACAATTACGCTCATATTCTACATTTTTGCATTCTTAAAGATGCAACATTGTGGCAACTACAAACTGAATAACTTTCATAAATTCTATTGTTCGTTAAGCTCCATCAATGCTAAACTAAACTGAATATATCTAAATTTAGACAAAATACAACTAAAATTATCTATACAATGCATCACCGAAGATGACATTTTCAATAAACATTGTGTCATTCGGCAAATAATAATGATCATACTTCAAAGATAACAGAATGTATGTTCCGTAAATATAATCCTGTCGTTAATACTTTCTTAAGAATCACTTAAAACTAAATGTTTCGCATTTAACGATAAGATTAGATAAAATGATATCATTTTTAGTTTATTATAGAATATTATATCAAATTTGATATACTCTTTAATAATCGATTATAAACAAAAGTGTGACGAATTTCAAATAAAATATTCAGATATAATAGGCCCTAGTTTTTCACTTCAATTTATTAATATTTACCACCTAGTTTTACCTCTACTAACTCAAGCATGGACTGTTCACCAATTATGTAAGGTGATAATGAGCAACTATAGAATGCTAGAATGCGACGTAACGGAAGTATTTACAGCAATGTTGTTATTCTTTACAATTCCTGTCACTTCTGCATCATCTGAAAGGTCATTTAGCAAATTAAAAATAATAAAAAATTAATTAAGAAATAATATGGGCCAAACTCGACTCCGACATTTATCGCTAATAGCAATTGAAAACAAAACCGCTTCAAGCCTGGATTTAAACGAAGTCATTGATACTTTTGCGAAAACTAAAGCTAGGAAAAAATTGTATTGTATAACAATTATGTTATTTAGTCAGTTGGTAGGCCCGACCTTTATATAATAAACCCTTGAATCTTCTCTATTTCGTTTTATTAGCCAAACCTACACCAAGTATTAATTGTAATTTATGTTGTTACTGTTTAATATTTTTATTACCTGCCCTGCAGTGCACAAAAAAGAGCTTAAGAAGTTAAGTAGCTTAGCATTTTAAAAGTATTTGTATATTTCATATTTTTATTTGATAAAACCTAATCAGTTTACATAGCAGTGGGGCCCCATTTTTTAATTTGCCCCAGGGCCCTTGGTTCCTAGCTACGCCACTGCTTATAGAGGGAACAATGAGAGTGCATATTTTCTTATCGACGATGAAGTTAACCAAAGAGGAAACTTTCTAGAATTAATTTTATTACTAGCCAAATATGATATTTTAAAACAATGCGTACAAGATGTTGCCGTCAAGTCCAAAGAAAAATTGATAATCCTGATATCTGGGGTAGAGGAAATTTAACAACTTTTTTTGGCAAATCTACGATTAACAAGTTAATATTACTTATTAGTCAAGAAATTAAGTATAAAATTAGTCAAGAAATTCGCCATGCTGGACAATTTAGTGTCCAAATAGATTCAACTCAAGATGTTAGCACATTGGAACAATGTTCATTGATAATGAGGGATGTATTTGATGGAGACCTCAAGGAAAGGCTTTTAGCTGTTTTTGACGTTAAAAAAACGACCGGAGACGTATTACATTTATCTCTAAGGCAAGTTTTAGAAGAAAACAATTTGAAGGAAGAGAATATTATTGGGTGCAGTTTTGACGGAGCATCTAATATGTCGGGTCATTACAACGGCCTCCAGGCTCATATTAAAAATATAGCTCCAAATTCAGTTTACACTTGGTGTTATGCACACATACTCAATTTAGTAGTTAGTGATAGCACCCAATGTAATGTAAGAATAAAAAATTATTTCGGATTGTTGAACAGAGTAGCTTGTTTTTTTTCCGAATCTTATAAGCGTATGAAAGTTTGGGATCAGTTTGTTGAAGAAAGAAATAAATCTCACAAACGCCTGAAAAAAATTCAAGAAACTAGATGGTGGAGTAAGAACAATAGCTTATTGACTTTACTCGGAAATATTCATAACCAAGATAACGAACTCTATCTACTCAACGCTTTTACAAGCCCTCAACTATCTTGTTGAAAAGCTTCTGTCAGTATGAAACCATATTAATGTCATTAGTTTTTCTCGAATTGTTTGGATATCTTAATCCGGCTTCTAAATACTTACAAACCGAGGGCTTAGATTTTATGCAGGCCTTCCACATAGTGAACAACGCAAAACAAAATATCAAAAACATGTACGAAAAGTTCGACAATTTGAAAAACTTAGCTGACAAATTCTTCAGATATTTAATTGACAAAGACGAGCTATCAGATGTAGACATAGAAAGCGAATTTCCAAAATTAAGAACACGCAAAAAGAAAAAGATGCCTGGAGAATTAGCTAATGACTTTGTTCAACCTGATCAGTACAAGAAATTTGAAACTGAAGTATACAAAACGATAATCAATCAAACTGTTACTAGTCTTCCAGAAAGATTTGGCGCCAACGAACAAATTTATAATGATTTTTTATTTCTTGACCCAAGAAATTTCGCTAAGGTGCCTGGACTTCTTCACAATAAAGAAACATTGCTGAAAATATCAAATAAAATCAACATGGATCCAGATGACCTTTATACAGAACTTAGGACATTTTCAGAAATTTTTAAAAGTTTAGAAAAAATTAAAACAAAGAATTGTATCCAAAGCAACAATAATAATTCTGAGTGTAACGGGTGCGTTCACTGTTGCTTTCAGTTGATTAGACAGTTTACTATGCACATTTCAACGTATACAAACCTGTATATTGCATATAAATATATAATTACCTTATCTTGTACCCAAGTTGCTTGTGAGCGCGTTTTCTCAAAATTAAAAATTGTCAAAACGCGTTTACGGTCTAGTTTGTCTGAAAATTTATTGGAAAGTTTTATTCTTATGAGTGTAGAAACGGAAACGCTGCGTTCTATAGACCCAGAAAAAATTATTTTGCGTCTGTCTGTAGAAAGCTCACTGTATAAAAAAATGTTAATTGGTTAAAGTAAAGTAATTATTATATATTCGCGGTTCTTCACCCCTATTTTTATTTACTTTGTTCCTTTTTGATGCCAAAAGTTTATTTATTAGTTCTTCACTTCCTCGTTTTTAGAGTTTTAGAGTTTATTTTTGTATTTGTTGTATTTACTTTTATAAGAATATTTATTTGGTTTGATTTATTAAAAAATGTATTTTTATAATTTGTTTATTTTGTCTTTCTGTGTTTATTTCATTTTTTACTCTAAGGCTAGTGTAGAGCTGATCTTGCACCTTAATCATTAATAGTACGAAAACCAATAATTTGTTGAAATTTCCGTATGCGACTCATGAAATAGAATGAACCTGATAATTGGGGGCCTCAATTTTTCAAAATCTCACTTGGCAAAGATAGGCCAGTCCGGCACTGGTTCCATCATCCTTTAGTTAGAATACCCATTTGTTTGTCAATTTTTTTTCCATATGCTTGATCTTTGTTTACATACTCCCAGGTTTTGTTTTTGTTTAAGGATTCTATTTCCTCTTCCCTAGCATGTTTCTATAAATTATTTTCTTGTCCTTCTATTGCTTCATTGTACGTTAATAAAACATAATCTTCAAAATGCTTTGGTTTATTTATTTTTCTTCCCTTTTTGTAACTGCTTTACCTTGCCCCAAATTTAAATATTCTTCGTCGCTATTTTCAATAATGTATTCTATTTCGTTTTCCTGTGATTTTGTGTCATTATCAGGTATCTCATCATTGTTTTCTGTTTCATTTACTTGCTGTATATTATTCTGTATCTGAACTTCTTGCTGTTGCCTTTTCTGTGTTTGATTTTCTTTTTCTCTGTTATCTGTCTCATTTTCTGATTCTATTTCATTTTCATCACTCCCTTTTATTTTTATCAAAGTATTATTTTCAATTTTAGGTTAGGATTACATCTCTTCTTATTATTATGTCTTGTTTGCTTTCATTTCATAAGCGGCATCCATTTGGTGCATATCCCATAAATAAGTGTTTTTCAGACCTGCTGTCCAATTTTTTTAAGTACCCAAGATTTTTTGAGTATATTTCTGAACCAAAAATTTGTAGTCTTTTTAAATTTGGCTTTTTACCTGACCACAGATCATACGGTGTCATGTTTATATCTAGAGAATATGTAATGCTTCTGTTTAAAATGTATCTACCGAATCTTGCTGCTTCTCCCCAAAACTTTTGGTTTGTATTTGTTTCAAATAGTAAAACTCTCACTTTTTCTATCAGTGTCCTGTTGAGCCGTTCTGCTTTACTATTTAGCTGAGGTGTGTGCGGTATTGTATAAATCCAGAATTATTCTATTTTCTTTACAATCGTTTTTCAAGTCATCACTTACATATTCGCCACCATTTTTACATATTATTTTCTTAGCTTTTAAATTTTGTTCTCTCTCTATCTCTGCTATATATTGTTTTAGGAAATATGTTGTTTTATTTTCCATAAGATATATTACGCAGTAGTGTGTGTAATCATTTAATACTGTAAGAATATATTTTTGATTGTCCCATGTCGATGGGTCGATTGGGCCATGTAAATCGCTGTGTATAATTTCTAATTGTACTTCGGCTCTGGGACTCTCGGTGTTGAATGGAAGTCTTGTATGTTTTCCTCACATACATATATCACACGGTACTTCAAATAAGTCACAATCTTTTGAACTAATATCCATTCTTGTCACTATTTCTTGTTCAATTATTTTCTTCATACTTTTTATGTTCATATGTTCAAGCTTACGATGCCAGTTTACTACTTTTTCTAGTTTTGTTTCTGTCAACAGGATTTCTTCCATGTATTCACTCATTTTATCTTCTTTTGTAAGTTTTATGGTGTATAGTCCTCTCTCATTTTTCATTCCTTCTAGGACTTTGTTTTTCTTTCATCGCGTATACTTTATTTTCCTCAAATATCACTTTCACATCTTTTTGTGAAATAGCTTTTACTGATATGAAATTTTTCTGGTACATATAGTAACTCATTCAGAATACATTCTTTTGTATCAATTGTTTCAATTCCTTCTGCAGTAATCTGAGTATCTTTTTTTGTTTTGATAAGGTTTCAAACAAATCTCATTTACCATATGAGCAGTGCGTCCTGAATCAAATATAAACAGATTCTTTTCGATTTCATCAAATTTTTTATTTTCTATCAAAAAGGACACCTTTTTCTGTGTTCTTTTCAGTTTTATTTTTACTACTTCTGCTTGGCTTGTTTCTATAAAAACAGCTGCTTTCTGTGTGATTAGTTTTCTTACAAATACTACATCTTTTTAAACTTGTTGTGTTTTGATGGTTTCTTATAAATATGGCATACATTTTCTCTGCGGGAACACTAAAATGCAATAGATCTTTCTTTTTCTTTGTTTTTGTTTGTATTTTCTTATGATAATAATCTTGAAATGAGATTTTCTAAGGCTTTTTCAGCACGAGGAGTTGACTCCCAAGCAGTCTTAAAAAATCTTAATCTTTCAGGTAAAGTGCTTAATATTTTTGAAATCAACATTTTGTCTGTAACGTCTTGCTTTAATTAATGCTTTAAGTCTATATACTAAATTCTGTAGCTTACTCACATGTGTCGATAGATCGCTGCCCCTTTCATAGCAAAAACAAAAAAATTCTTCCAGCAATCGGCACTTTTGATCTTCACTATCTTTTCGTAACAAATCTTTGAGTTTCTTATACATATCTGCAGCGGTAATACAGTTCATTATATGCACTAAAACCTTTTTGTCAACAGTAGAGTTTATTATTATTTGAGCTTTTGCGTCTCTTTGTATCCAACTTTTTTCATCTTTTTCTTCAGTCAACCTTTCAAACGTTTCATCATTATTCACTATTGCGTATAGTCCACTAGCTTTAAAATACACAGATGTTTGAAAATTCCACATTTCAAAAGATTCAGAGTTTATCAGTTTTTCAATATTTCCAATATCGTCCGCTTTATTTCCCATTTTTTTGAGGTTTTTATAGGTTATTTGTGATTTTTCACCCAGTAAATGTTTTATTTTATTATTTATTTGCAATGTCGTGGGCCCATAACCTCTTGGTTTTTTATATTATTTTAATTTCAGTTTTTATTTTATTTTTAGCAGAATACACAGTTTTTGAACACTTGTTGTATTTTTTTCTTACAACTGACTGTTATATTAAATCTTCGTCTTTTTTATATAAACTTCAATCTCAAACTATGATATAATAAGATCACTAATCAAATACATCTTAACACATATCAACAAATCCGACTCAAAGTTGACCCTTACAATAATCCAAGTTGAATGTATGAAGAATAAAAACCAAAAGAAAGAAAAAAACCTAATTGGCCAGATTGAGTTCTAATATAGGGCTGAAGGCGTTATTGGCCTAGATGTGGTGATCAAGGCCTAGTCAAATGATAGTTTCCCCTCTAAGATGAGGTTTTTGTGTACAGATTCAACATCCGAACTGTATTTCTTCCATAAAAAATTTATCTATGGCGTCGAACTATAATCCCAAGAAAATGGTATTTACACGGGTCTATAATCACCAAACAACTCCCAAAATTACCAACGATACCCGGGAAATGTGTCACCAATCGGTCATCCCTTACTATAAGGTGAAATACTTAATTACTTCATCCGAAAATGTGACAGAAAAATCAACTTCTTCCACCATCAATTACTCAAACTCAACAAACAATGGTATCCACAGGGAACTAATTCCTCTCCGTGTTCAATCCAGCCAGCCAATCAGAATGCTCTCAAGATGTCAAAAGGTTAATTAACCAATAGCTTCGCGACACCCAGCAATTATACACCACAAATCAAGGTATGCATGTATAAGGGGTAGCGCGTTTGAAGTAACACCACGGGGACATGCTCCACAATAACAAAATAAATACTTTAACGTATAGTTAATTAAGAAAGGTAATAAACATTGCTTGCATACTCTCAATATTAACTAATTGAGACAATAAACCCAACTCTATCGTCTGAATCACTCACCACTAACTCCAGCATGTTGACTGTCGTCGACAGACAATAATTTGCGGAAGCTCTAACTCTACCCTCATGCAGTTTCGAGTTAGCGACTACTTGGAGGAATCACAACCACTTTTGCCGAATAATTTCGGTACGCGAAAAACCGTCCATCAATTGTCGACAACGATTCCTTAATCCGTGCTCAGAATCGTCCCAGCGAACGCAAGTCTGTAGTGAATGATCCTCAAATAGACATTAAATATGTCACAAATGTAAACATAATAATACACGGTGATAAGAATGCATGCAAATAGTACACAACGTAAGAATGTTATATAACTCTTTTATTACCCATCGGCTTATTGTTTATTGTTGTACGATATTATAAATGATTTCCAAAAATAAATGATACTGGGTTTCCTAATATCTATTGTAAGTCGAAATAATGTTAAAATTGAGCGAAGAAGCATATTTTAAAGTTTCTGTAACTGAATTCGCACAACTACAAAATTGAAACGTATCACAGTACTTTAAAAATTATAACTTTTCTGATGAAAATGCGAGTGTTCCGAAATTGGACGTAACTACAAGTAACAGTATCGCAGATGAAGCATCCGACACCAGTGTATAGTTAGATCCAGACTTGTCGGTGTTGCAGGTTTTCTGCGGTATTCCTGGTAGACTTGTTTACCAGCCAAATGGCCGACGGATGGGAAGAATACTACCGCAGCTGTATCCGCCCTCTATTTGCCTGTTTTTCCAAACCACAACACCGATTCAACACACAAAAATCTCGCTTCTCCTCGATGCTCTCAAACCACCCATCATCGAAACCTACGATCATCGCCCCAGACTTCCAGACACTATTCAATCTCAATTTTAGTCCCTTTTCTTTAACTTCAATTCTAGACAGTTGTATCAACACGCTTCCTAGCCACTTCTAAACCAATACGTCGCATTTCCTTCCTAGACACTTCTATTACAAACTTTTGCCATCGACAAGCCAAATCAACCTCTACTTCCTAGACACTTTTTCACTCCACTTTCATCTCTTCGTCGACTCGTGTTTAGAAGTCTAAGATTTCCTTTCCAACAATTTTAAAGAACATCGATATATTTTTGTACGAGAAAAAAAATTCGAAACCTGAAAAGCGATTTTTTATTTTTTTCTTGGAAATTTTGAGATTGGGGAACAAAGCAACTGATGTAAATTATAGATTTATTAATTCTCTACAACTTGTCACACTTGAATATCAAAAACCGAGATATTCACCTCAGAATATTAGGTACATTGGGTGAAATTTTTTTTAGCTAAAACCAATTTCAAAAAATTATAAAATTCTTGTAGAAACCCGATAACCCTCCATTATTCGTCCACGATTATACTTTCGTTTTCCAAATTTCGACTCGTCAATCTAAAAATAAAAATTGCTCTTCTTAAAATTGTTGACGTTTTATTAATATACAAACCTTAAAAATAAATAACTTGATATTATCGAAACCTGATTAAAAAATAATATAAACAATATAAAAGTTTTGTTTAATCCTCTTCCCGACCTTTGACACAGATCAATGAATAATATCTATTCTTATCAGCATAATATCGCTTCAAAAATCTCAAAAGACAAACCTGTACTATGCTTCCTGGCTCTACTGTATTGTAGATAAAGCACTGGTAACCATCTCCCGACAATACTTTATCCGAGCAGTTTTTGTTACCATTGATATAGTCCCTTCTGAAGTAACGACACCAACACAATTTCCTTCATATGATTCTCCGTAACCAAATCCAAAATGAACCCGGCATATGAAATATTTAAAAAGTCTTAACTACCTACCTAAACTTTTTTCTGGTGAAAGATGACTATTTTCAAAGCAGGTTTCCTTTGCAACAAAAAACAAAGATCGGCATTGTTGTCGTTTAGAACATATATTCATTCCCAAATCTGTTTAAAAAAAATAATAATGCTAAAATATATCTAAATTACTTGTATGGCATTTACATTTTATCCTACAGTAAGGTGGTCGAGGTATTAAACTTTCATTTTTTACATAATGATGAGCTTCGTACCTAGTTTTAGGCAGACTTTGCTCAGTTAAATAAGATATAATTTAATCACTACTCCACACTATCTGTTTTACTACGCCTAAACTACCAAGAGAGCTCATATCTTAACGACATGTAAAAACCTGTCGAAAGTTTTTGTACGCGCCTGTGAAAATTCTACGATATTTTATCAATAAATGAAAACGGTATATTTCCGCAAGAAATTTTTTGCGGGTTTATGTTTAGAAAAATGTCTAAAATGTAAAGCAGAAACGTATTTTCTTGTCACTGGTTTCAGCTATTCTAAAGTCGAATAAATAAAAAAGATATATTTCCACAAAAAAAATTTGCGTCTTTCTGTTTGGAAAAGGTTCCCAATAGTAAATAATAGTAGTTTGTGCAACAAGTGCGCAAAGTGGTACTTTTCCCACGAGCGCTGAAGCGCAAATCAAGCGAGTGGGAAAAGTACTTTGCGCACATGTTGCACACAGTAATTTTTCTTCGATCACGATTTTCAAAGAAAAATAAGAAATATTTTATTAATAACATAATTTGGGAATGTAAATTATATTAATAAAAAGTGAAATAAAGTATATATTTCTGGTAATAAAATAAAGAAAATAATCAGATACGCATATTTTTATTAAACAATAATATTAAATTTCGATACAGTAACTTAGTTTAACTTAATTTAACACAAATACTTATCTACTTTAAAACAAAAGAAATAAACAATTTTTTTTTACTTGAAATTATAATTTATGGTAAAATTTGAACAATTTTGAAGTGTTACTCCAGGCGTGTCTCTATTTTTTACCAAATTTTCAGTAACAGTTACAATATTAGCTGATGACGTGGAAGGTTGTTCTTGCTGATTGTTAGATGATGACTCTACAGATTTTACAATTTTATTAGCTACCTCTATTTTATTTGAAATGGAGTCATCGATATAGCTCTCTGCGACATTACTTGATCGCCACCGACCATGGCGTTTAAGAGTCAATAAATCTCCTCCTGCATTAACTAGAATAATTGCAGAAGAGCGTCGAAAACAATGTCCCGTATAAAGAATGGAGTTTGGCAATTTTAAAAATTCTGCCACTTGTTTATAGTCCGTTTTTAAAAGGTATGGAGTAATAAAAGCTCATTAGGTATGCAAAACCGATACAGGGTGTATAATAAAATATCTCCGAAGTTTATCTAATTTTGTACTAAAATTTCTCATTTGTTACGAATTTCAGGTAGACACCCCGTAACTCTGTATTCGGTTGGGTCGCCTATTGTATTGAAAGGGTCGCTCTATTGTATTTGAATGAACAAATAAACAATTTAATCCTCAGAGGCGTGCAATCAGGACAAAATAAACTTGGTATATGAATATGAAGGCACTCAAAAGAGTTCACAATATCGATTCAATAAAAACACATTTTTTGTGTTCCTATGAATAAACAATAAACATAAAATATTATATAAAAAATAGCAAATTTTATTGCAGTAGGTATCAACTTTACTACTAATATACCGTTTACAATAGGAGAGGAAAAATGAAAAATGCAGGAATAAAGTACGAATTAATGTAATATTTATAAAAAAAAAGTCTAACAAATAATAGTAATAACTAACACAAAAACTAGTCTATATATCAGAATCGGACGATTCTGTTGAGCTTCCATTATTAACATTGATTATAAATGGTTCAATCATGTGTTCACTTATATGATCCATTTCCCACATATTTAGTTCTTCTTGTATCACGTGTTCAACACATTTCTTCCAGTTTTCTTTGGTTACGTTACCTAACGCGTCTTCGAATAAAACTTTTACGTCACTCATTTTGAATGTCGTATTCTTTCTTGAAACTTCCTCTTTCACTTGGGCCCATATTAATTCTATGGGATTGAGTTGACAGTGATAAGGAGGAAGCCTCAGCACCGTTATACCACGCGCTGATGCCATTTGATCTACAAAGTATCTACTATATTTGTGTTTATGTGAATTGGCCAGTTGCAAGAGCTCATTTTTCAGCGGGTTATCTAGGCATTCAATATTTTTCGAGGTTAGCCAATCGTGGATATCTTGTTTACGACATGCAGTTGAAGGTAATTTCTCCACTAACCTGGAGTGATAACTTGCGTTATCCATAACAATGACTGAGCCCGTTGGAATTAGATCTAACATTTGTGAGAAATATTCTTCGAAAACGTCTGCATCCATATCTTCATGATAATCTCCGGTTTGCTTCAACTCAAAGCACAACAATCCACCTTTAACAAAACCTTCGGCACTTCCGATATGAGTAATGATGAGTCGACGTCCTTTTCCTGCTGGTGGATTGAGGCCTGTTGACCACCCTTCAAGAGCTGCCTGCCTCCGACTTTTGACATTCGTGTCTTGCCAAAACATTGAAACAGTATGACCTTCATTTAACCAAGTCTCATCCAAATAATAAATTTGTTTTTGATCTAGTCTTGCTTTCCGAATATTGCGCAAATAACTCCTCCTCCAAATGACAATGTCGTCTCTATCAATCAACATTGCGTTCCGATAATTTTTTTTATATTCAAACCCAAGTTCCTTCAAAATTTTCCATATTTACTTCGAGACATTTTCGGAAAATCTGAATCTTCTTGAACCGAAGCCATAATTTTGGAGAGAGTTGGGATCTCTTTTCTAAAGAAAAAAGCATGCACCTTACGCCTTATTCCATTCTTCAAGTCGTCATCCATTTCAAGTTTGGGTCGGCCTGGGAACTTTGCTGGGGCTGTGATGTTTCCATTTTTTTTCTACTTCATTAAATTATAAATTGTTGTTTTTGAAACACCCATCATTGTTGCAGTAATCTCCACAGTTTCATCAACACTTCCTGTCAAATTCATGATTTTTCTTCTAATTTCTTCGTTCTTCAACGAGGAATAGCAATTTAATATCAGATTATTTTCGTTCAGCGACAATGGGCCAACTTTAGGTCGCTTAGATGGCGATAAATCCTCCATATCTGGTCGAATTTGGTTGGAACACTATATAGTTGGAAGGTGTAGTTAGGTGTTTATCTCGTGTGATGAGAAGAGAACTTGTATAGATGAACAAAAATAAACACCAGTTAACAATAACGGTAAAAAATAATAACAAATAACAGTAATAATGGGGAAATCAATCAACACAGCAGTTTCTCCAGAACAGATGAACTGTAAATTGAAAATATTCAACCTTTCCGCTACTTTTATAGTTGAAAAGTTATAGTAAGTACATTGTATTATGGGGGCATTTTCTTAGAACTGAAAAGACTATATTTCACAATAATAAAACCATTTTTGAGCTACCTGTTTGTCAAGTTTCTTCAATTACCTGCTAATTGGGTGAAATAATCGGCAAATGGGGTTGGTTTGGATATATATATATATATACATATATATATATATATATATATATATATATATATATATATATATGTATAAAATTGTTATCTACATTTATATTATTATTTATTGTATGTAGGATTATAATTACCTGGAGCTTAGTGGAGGGACTCGTCTACGCCCTTTTATACATAATAATAAATTTTCTGGAAAATTGATGTCAGTGATATAATCCACAGTTTATTATTATTGATAATTTGAAATTTCATTTTAAATAATATTACAAAACGGTTATTTTCGGAAATGAGATAATTTTAGAAGCCTTAACTTTTTTTAAATGACTAAATGTGGTACACCTATGGTTCCGGCCAAAATGAGTGATTTATTACTCCATGCCTTTTAAAAACGGAGTATAGGCATACTGCCTATTTTATTAATTCCGACAACTTGCCTTGTGCATTTACCCCCTTGATAATTCACAAAAAGACGTCTGCCAATGACGTTATTAGGGCAAAGACAAACGTATTTCTTGTAGATATTATAAAATTCTCCCGTTACTGAGAATGTTCTGTCAATTTTGGTGTTCGTATTTAGAATCTTAACTAATAGGGTAGTGTTTAGATCTTCTATGTCATCTAATTTTATGTTCCACAATTCTTCTCGCCGACAGGCACCAGTTAATCCGATAGCAAGGACAGTCTACAAGTTTAAAACATATTAATTTTATATAATTTAATATACCTTTTGTTTTTTTTAAAGAATAACATTAATAGGAATCAAATATATTATAAAGAAAAAAAAATCCGACGTACGTACGATTTGAACCCCGGCTATTTTGTTACCAAACAAATACTCTACTCTCTACGTTATGAAAACTTATAATTACGTTTTGCAAAACATGTAGTTAATATTCAATATTCTGTAATGAGTTAAAATGCGTACTTATATTATTAATAGGTAATCAAACAAAATATATTGAAAATCAGTGTCTTATCTAATATTAAATGTAACGTTTATTTACCTTTGTTAATAAATATTTATAATCAGATGCTTCTTTCAAAAATTTTTGGATTTCTTCGGATGTTAAGGTTTTTGATTTTTTGGGTGTGTATTTCTCATTTTGCCTTTTTAGAAATGCTCTTAATTTTACATATTTTGAAATATCCACATTATTTTTAATGCTTAATGTGCTTCGCAGCATTGAATATTGGGACACAGTGTCGAAGCCTTATAAGATTGTGATTGTTCTTGAAAATAGGCTAGAATTAAATTTTCAGAATATGTTGAGATTTTCTTATCTTCCCTTATCTTCCCATGAACTCAACTTCTGAATCTGAATTATTGTCAAATCCTTCCATGTCGAATTATTATTTTAATAATGTGCACTAAAAGATACGTCGATATCCAATATTCAAATTAAAAGCTAATAAGTTCCTAATCTATTATTTTTAAGTATATAAAATTAATCAATATGACACAATCAATTATATTTTAAATACCAAACGTCAAATTACCTGTCAACAAACGCAGATAGATGTGTGGGAGAGGCAGTATAATAGTTTTCTGCTGTCTTTTACGCATGTGCAGTGTGCGGTACAGACAATTCCCGCATCACTTTCTCGCACCGTGGGAAATTAGTAACTTTGAAAGCAAGTAAGCTGTGTCTATTTGTATCATTTTCATAGTGATCGTAGAAAAACGAATATTTCTTACATAACTGGTTTCAGCTAAACGAAAGTTGATCCGGTATATTTTCCTTTATTGAGTACTTCTAGTACTACCATTTCTCATAGTCAAAACCCTGTCAACTTTTTAGCACCCCCCTGCCTCCAAAAATTATCTGAATTGATTATACATCGTTAAAAAATGCCGAATCGCAAAATCTTTATTGGTCCGTTTTATTTATTCTGTTCATCTGTTCACTAACAGTATTAATTAGTGTAAATCCATACTTCAACGAAGCGATAAAATTACATCAGAGATAACACGATTCTTTTTATAATTTTTACGCTGATATTAATCTGGTACAACGACTGTTTACAGGATTTTAAGTAGATGCAATATATAATAAAGGTATAAAAACATTCAAGTTTCAGAGATATTATTGTTGAAATATAATGCAATCATAAAATAATTATTATTTTCTGTTATTTCACTAGATTAGTTTTATTGCGCGACTAAATATTGCGGTTATCAGTATGAATCAGTCGAGGATGCGTTAGGGTGGTTGATATTTCACTGAACCCCTTTATTAACATTTGCGAAATATTGTGACATTTTAACCCAGTTGATAGTTAATTAAAAGGGGGGAAACTAGGCTCAAATGTAATGAAACTTGGCGGATATTTTGATTTTCACCTACCGTGAAGTGACATTTACATCGTAAACATCAGGGAGTTTTGGTGGTAGTTTGATGTCACCAGTCAAATAACAATATAGTTTTTAATTAATCCAGAATTAAGTTATCCCTTATCTCATTAATATTATTAGTACAATAATAATTTATTGTTTTTTAAAGTTAATTGACGAAATTTATAAAGTCGAACCGTAAAGTTTGGAAAGTGCAAAAACCTCCGCCTGTACCGATATAGGTCTTGCACAGTGGCGTGGACGTTTATTTGCGGGGTCAAAAATAGCATTGTTTCATTTTGTACGTGGGAAACATTTATAAAATAAAGAAAATTCTTCAATGAAAACAAAAGGATTTTTTTCTTCCTTTTAGATGGTTCATTTTCGTCGGAAAGTTATTCAATAAATCAGAATATTCATAATTTTCGCTGCTATCGGTATCTGAATTTGTATCAGAATCACTATTTAAATTAATAATCAACTCTTCAACAATAATGTCAATCATTGGTTTGCTTTCCATAAATTTTTGCTCAAAACTTTTCGCGTGATCACACCGCTTTTTCCCCTCTTCAACGTTAAATTGCTTAAAAAATTCATGACAGTAAGTTATGACATTTTGGAAAGAAAACGTAACATTTTTCTTAGCAACATATTCTTTCATTGTTGCCCATACCAATTCAATTGGATTAAAATCGAAATGGTACGGACGCAATCTTAATACGCTGTGGCCCTTAGAGGTAAAAAGATCATCAATTTCATAAGTCTTGTACCTAGGTTTACGTACTTTTATGAGGGCGTATAATTCTGGTTTGTGCATTTTTTCAAATGGAATGTTTCGAGACTTTAACCATTCCTCCATAAGGTTTTTTCTTATTGCAGAGGTTGGTAATGTCCCATTTATTTTGTTGTGATATGGCCCATTATTAATAATAACTACCGGTTGGTAAATTAGGTATTGATTGTTCAGTTACCCATCTTTTGTAATTATCAAAATTCATATCAGTAGGGATGGGGGCACCTGAGACCATCCCCGCCACTCCACTTTTCATCATCATGCCTGCTCCCTGATTGGTCGGGAAACGCGCGCGCACTTTTCAAACCTCGCGCATGACGTTATCAACTCTGGTGGTAACGTCACCAATGAAGTGGGACAAACGGCATTATGAAGGAGGCGGGGGTATGGACAAGGTTAAAATTCTACGTATATGTTATAAGGGCACTAGCATGTATCTCTGTTATTATTGATCGGATTAAAGTGGAACAAACAGCGTAATGAAGGAGACGGGGTATGTACAAGAGTAAAATCATACGTATATGACATAATAGCACTAGAGAAGAATATTGATCGCCGCATTCGAGCCTCTGGTATCTTTTCATTCCATCCGCGATTAGTGCTTCCTTTGACTGCGTACCATTGTGTCAACGTTTGAGCTGGTCAAAGAACGGCAGCACTGAGAGGCGTAATATCTTATACAGCGACGAATTGCGATTCTGTTTAGGTGCGAATGACGGCCGTAGAAGGGTAAGACGCCGCCTTGGAAAGCGACGTGATATTGACTTGCTGTTGAAGGACATATGCACAGGACTGTTGGAGTAATGGTTTTAGTGACTATTGGTTATGGTAGTCGATCACCACTTGTGTCTTCGAGGTAGTATAACAGCTAGGCGTTATGTTGATAATATCCTACAAATCACTGTACTGCCTTATCTAAATGGACATCCACAATTCTTTTTTCAGCAAGACAATGCACGTCCACATATCGCACCTCGAAGTATGGAGTTTCTTCAGGAATGTTTTGCCGTGGCACCCCGGTCACCGAATTTAAATCCCATCGAACATGTGGGATATAATGGGGAGGAGACTGTCAAATTTGCACCACGAAGTTCAAGTTGCTTGGGACGAGGTGCCACAAAAAGACATCTACCACCTCCTTTTGTCGATGCCTAGACGATCTTTCAATAAGAACACTATTTCTATTTATTTTCTCATTACTAAAATTCAAACCATGTAAAGTCTTCCTCAACGTCTCCTTACCCATTTTAGGGATGATCTCGTTTTCACTAATAGCTTGCAGCGCTTTCTTTAATGTTGGTACAACATTTTTGATAAAAAAACGTATGGCCAGTTGTTCTTCGTATAGCATATTTCGCATCTTTGTCGACTTCTATTTTTGTCCGACCGCTCTTTCTTTTTGGTGCCTGTACTTTTTGTTCTCTCAAAATTTTATAGATGCTTGGTTTTGGGGCTCCTGTGTAATCTGAACAGATATCTATTAATTCGTCTTTTAGACGCGGTTGATCTTTTTGGAGGCGCTGAAATACACGTAGTATTATTTTTTCCTGTTCAGTTCGAGCAGCAGATCTTTTTTCACTTGAAGATCACCATTCTGGCACAATTTCTGTCATCCAATGAAAGTAATTCACTAATAGATTTGTAATGTTTTTCTAATTTATTTAAACAATAAACGGGTGGGATAAATTTTAAACACACGGTATGGCTACTTACTAATTTATTTAAACACTAAACTAATCACTAACACTTAATTTATATATACTCAGTATATTCACTTAAACTAATTTATATGAACACTTCACTAATTTATATTTACTGTTTGCTATTTCGGTGTATTTATTTCACGAGATCACTTTATCAACTAACTCCTCCGCTGATCGGTCCTTATTTATATTAATGCCTTTCTTACTAGAGGATTCTAGACAAAAACAATTGGCTTTCTGGCATCTTCTAGATAAGACTGGTCACAAAAACAGTGTAGATAAGATAGTCACTATTCGTAAACAAATATAAAAACAACCTGCGTATCCGCCATAATTTTAACTTTTATACCTGGCTTAGACAGAGTCGGATTTAGGGACTATACCAGTGTGCTGTTTCGTAACAGATTCTTTAATATTTTATTTACTAGCTTCGCATAACACTTTAATACAGCCGCTTTAGTATGTTAATTGCCCAAAATTACCAATAACTTGTTTACACTAACTCACAATTTGTTAATAAAATTAAAAAAGGTTCCTACCCCAACCGACGACCGTGCCACAGTGTAATAACCGGCGTTTTCTAAAGTCACCAGTGTAATAACCGAGCGCTGATTATGGTTTGAAATTTGTTTGCAACGATTGCTGTCACCAGTGCCGTATGGCACGAGAAAGCAGGATTCTTCCCCCCACCCCGTTTTGAACCTTGAGAGAGGGTAGCTTCCTGGCTCGAGCGGAAGGTTGTCGTGGGCCCTTTTGGGCTTAACAGATATGCCTGAGCTCTAAGGTTCGCCGTCTCGTCAGGACCCCGTACGTCCACGGGTCCAGTCCATCTGTGTCTAGGGGGATTTGTCGGGAATAAGGAAAACAGACTAGGTAGATAACAGATAAATATGCCTATATCATAATCAGGTAAATAACAAAAATAAACAACAAACAAAGAAACTAAAATAATAACTTGAGATACACTTTCGACACCTTTGGTATACAATGATAGCGCAATAAAATTAACTCGTATCGGTAAATGGAAATCGCTAGGATTCCTTTATGTATTTATTCTCTATTTTAACCAATCGTCTGACTTTGCCCTTAAATCTAGTTTCTTTATGTATTTTGATTCATCTCTCAGTTAGTATCTGGTAAGGACAACGGAGTTCCCTACGTCAGCGAAAAGCGACCGGGGTTCTACTTTTCAAAAAAATGGCCTCCTTACTAAAGTATAAACATGAGACCGTGACCTAGCTATTGGTTACTTTATTTACTCCCTTGATATGGATTCACCTACTGGCAGTTCGTCAACACTGCAGAAAAATGAGTTCGTAACCGGACGTCTTCTGCTGACATGGGTGACGTTCGATGTCCGATAAATTTTTAATAAATAACGAAATCTAGTTTTCGAAGCGAACACAATTAAGTCGATAAATATAAGTTGATTGGCACTTCCTATATATCAGATGTATAAACAGGTATTGAGTAGAAATCTCTGTAAGTAAAATATACTATGCCAGTGCATGATTTCTTGAAAGGAACATACATAAACAAAATATGTTTCTCAAGTTTAAGTGCCGTACCCCTTATAGATATCTCTGGCTACAATTGTATAATAAATAAA
This sequence comes from Galeruca laticollis, assembly GCA_963921935.1. Taxonomy (NCBI): domain Eukaryota; kingdom Metazoa; phylum Arthropoda; class Insecta; order Coleoptera; family Chrysomelidae; genus Galeruca; species Galeruca laticollis. The sequence continues at coordinate 149,347,470 of OY998179.1, read as the reverse complement.
TTTTTACAGTGTATGATTAAAGTGATATGTATAGCTCAGGTTTAGTCGGTGTACCCCTCGTAAATATTCCTGAATAAAATTGTATAATGAAACAAAAAAATTTACAATGTATAATACTTTCTAATTAAAGTAATATACGGCTCAAGTTTCAGTATAGCACTTATATGGCTTGACGGATAATTAGACAGAAAAAATAATATCGTTTTCCTCAAAACAAATCAAAAAGGTTTTCAGATTCAAAAACTTACGGTTTGGAAAATCTGGATATAACGTCTCACCACGCAAAAATCGGCGTCTGGATTTTTACGATCGGTCGACGGGAGATGAGCTCTGATCGGCTATCTCTGATTCCAGCACTCCGCGAAAATCACTATACGCGCACTGTCGTATATCAACAACCGCTGGAAGACCCGTACTGTTGCTCTGCCTCGTGTTTTTTTTGTATTTATCACGGAGTCTCTGGGTCGGGTTGTTTTGCCTTCTCAGCACACGTTGCTGTTTTAGGTGTGTATCAATTTTCTATTTTTGATTGTTGAAAGTTGTCCTTAATTGCTGTTCTAATTTCTCTGCAATAATTGCATAATTCGTCTGTATTTTATGGTGTTCATAAACATCGGTGTTTTGGTATTCGACATATATGCGTGACAAAATTGGGATTATTTGTTGATTGTTTCCATAATTACTTGTTTGATTTTTAATTGCCTACAATAACAGAAAACTGGGTCGCTTTAAACATTTGTATCGTTTTTTTTTGTTTGAAATGTATTTGATTATAATTTTTATTTATAGGGTGCCCTTAAATTCCGTGCCATATTTGTGCTTATTAGAACAGATAATACGTTCGACTCCGTTGTCCGACAAATATATGTATATAGTACTTGTATGAGCTGAAGCGAGACAGTCGTCTTTCGATTCGCAGATCAGGCAGACGTTGCCACTATTCGAAGAAAGTTCTTATACATAAGAAGTAGTTTATTTCATAAAAATAACCTTTTTCTATGTGACTCATAAATAGTATGACGAACTTATCTGAATTTTCAAAATTCAAGAATATATTATTGTAATGTTTTACTTATTTATTTTAAAGTTTTTATTACTACGTGTGGGATTTACACTAATTCATATAAACACTTCACTATTGTTTATTTACTTAGACTTAATTTATATAAATACTTTACTATTCACTATTTCATTGCTCTGCCACGAGATCAAATTGTAAACTAAACTTTCCCGCTGGTAGGTAGTCTTTATACATTATGTGCCTTCTATTCCGGAAACTTCTCGATTGCGGCTCCCCAAAAACAATCGACCTTACTGGAAGTCTCTAGATAAAATTAGTCACAAAAAATAGTGGTAAACAGTTCGAAGAAATCACAGCGCTTTCGCCAAAATTTTAATTTTCGAAGAAATCACTGCGCTTTCGCCAAAATTTTAATTTTCATTTTTCATACATAACTTTAGACAGAGTCGGATTCAGGGCATACATCGGTGTGCGATTTCGTAACATTATGTTAAAATTATTAGTTCTAGATGTTTTAAAGTATTTCCGAATTATTCACAAAGATAAAAAAAATTAGAGTTACATATGACAACAACGCTTTCATTTTGATGTGTACGTTACCAGGTCATTGCACTTTGCAAACTTTTTGGTGTTCGAGTCTTAAAAATATGAAATAATGATACGAACAACAAATGTATACATGTCAGTGTCGCGCGCATAGTAAAAATTCACTCTCTTAATTTTTACCAAAGAAATATAACTTATAAATAGTCATGCAATTTTATTTATCAGACACTAAGTAAAAATAAAAAAATCTATTCTGCTCTTAATAGATATATATTTTTTTTTCAGATAGAGAACTTTTCGAAAACCCGCCTCACATTTTCGCTATCGCTGACGCTTCCCACAAGGTGATGAAACAACAAGGAAAAGATACGTGCATCGTTATTAGCGGCGAGTCCGGATCTGGAAAAACTGAAGCATCGAAAATTATCATGAAATACATAGCGGCCGTAACGAATCAAGGTAAGAACAATAATACAAGGAAACCACAATGTTTTGATAGTGGTAAAATGATAGAAATTTGAATATTAAAAGTAATACTGATTTATTAAAATATATAATTATAGTCCAGTAAATGAATGCCTGAAAATACCTCAACCTTACATTATTTCGTGGCGCTTGTTTATTGTGATGCAATTTGTAGGCATTGAGGAGTAAATTTGAAAGGGAAGAAATTTATCCAAAATTCCATTCTAGTTCAAGTTCGACAAATAACCTTAAAGTTTAAAAAATCCGTTTTCAGCCATATCTCTCAAAATATGACATTCGGTTTTTTTTTGTTTAAATAAAAAAATTAAGATCAATTCATTATCTACAAAAATGGTCCTATTGGTTTTTTTCGCAGCGCAAATATTTTTTGCAAAAATGGCGGTTAAAAATTCCATACATTTGAGATTGGGAAAAAATCATCAAATTTGAAATCTAGGTGCTTGGAAATACACTAAGCATTTTGCTTTGGACTGTAAATACCAACTGTAGATGGCGCCAGTATGTTTATTGTAATCGCGAAATTATGGCAGCCATATAAGGGAATACCAGGAATAATCGATTTTTCAACAGATATTGGGATTGATTTTTTTCTTGGAAATAAGTATTTCGGTTACCTCTATTAGTTAAAAAAGTCTACGACTGCTTACACAAGGAGGTGACTTGCAAATTTATGGGAAATTCTCTAGTATGTGCATTGAATAAGAAATAACTGATTCTATAGATTTTCGTAGCTGTATATATACATTGGCAAAATTAAAATCACGTAAAAAACGATAGTGTAAATTAACTTTACTATAAATTTTATGTTAAAAGTCATAGGTTCAATAACTTTTGTTAATATTGTTTATTGTTTAATTTAGTAATTGTGTAGATACACCTAATTACTTGTAAAAAATAATTATAATGGAAACTTAAATTATATGTTTTATTTTGACCTTAAGCTTATGGCTTTAATTTATCTAATTAAATATCAGAGGGCGCCAATCTTATATGGGTTTTAGGGCGCCCAGGTAATTACTCCGGCGTTGAATATACTTGGTAAACTGATTTTTTAAATATTTTTATTATTAGAATATTTATTCATTATTATTAATTATTCATTTATATTATAAATTCCAGAAATAATGTGCAGTCCTAGTAAGTACTTGGTTACCTACCACAGACTATGTGTGTTTTCTAACAATGTTTTATTTGTGTTATTAAACCTTCACAAACATAAATGTACAAGTAAAATTTACACAATAGTTACACACGTACTTAGCTAATAATTATTTGTAACAATCAAACTAGTGTTGTTCTGACAGCTTTTTATTTATCGCCGCAACTAATTGTCTAAATATGTATTTTTTTCATAACTTATAATTCGGCTTGAAAATATAACATTTTTAATTTTAATTTAAACAGTAATTTCTGTTTAATAAATGACCCTGCATAAAGAAACTGAAGAGTTTCCCCAAGCTGTAGCATTTATCGTTCGTTCGCTGAATTTTAAAACAGACGGACGGACGCCAGAATTATATAAACATACAGTTTCACGTGACGCTGGAAGCTCAAAAAACGATGTGGTTCTCTTGTAGTCTGGTGCGTTGCCATTTTTTTCAAATTTTATTCTTCTCCTGTATAATTTGTATGCAACTCACCAGACTACCAGAGGACCACACCCTACTAAAACATCACCAACACCTAATAAACGAGGTAATCAAAATACATAAAAATGAAGATTGGGAAAAATTTCTTATCAACCTAAAGCCGGAAGATAACTCGCTTTGGAGAGTCTCTCGTCGTTTGAGAAACCAAGCTAAAACGATTATTAAAATTATAAATAGCGGTCAAACAATAACCGACATGACAATTATCGCAGAAAAGTTCGGAGAGTACTTCCAAAATAATTCATCTCATACACAACACCATCAAAATATAACTAAAATGGTTCAACAATACATACACCAATTAAAAGAAATAAACACACAAAATTTAGCAACTTGTACAGAGACGTACAACACAATACAACGATTAAAAAACAAAAAAGCTCCAGGGTCAGACGGTATTCAAAACATTCTACTCAAGAATATACCAAAAAAGCCATAGTTCAAGTCACTTATGTAATAAATTACATAATTAAGACTGGTCAATACCCCGATATGCTCAAGATATCCAACATCATACCCATTATCAAAGCGAATAATGAACCTTCTTATGTGAATAGTTATAGACCAATATCCCTCCTGATTAATATAGCAAAGGTGATAGACAATTAATTTTAAAAAGACTATCTTCTGTCGATAAAAATAATATTATTCCTCTCGAGCAATACGGCTTTAGGGGCGACCATAGTACGGTCGCCCAAATCATAAGAGTGAAAAATTATATTCGTGAAGGCTTTCAAAAGAAAAATAAGATCATTATGGCAACTTTGGACATAAAAAAGGCATTCGATTCCGTATGGCTCGAGGGATTAATATACAAACTAATAAATTTGCAAACACCAAATTATTTAATCAAAATAATTAATTCTATCTGAGTAACAGGAAATTTTTCACTAAAATTCAAGAACATCCTCCATCCAAGCTAGAGTTCCGCAAGGGTCGGTATTAGGGTAAAGTGGGCAAATGGCGGTCACTTAAGAAAAAATTTTTTTCTAAGTAAAAAAATAAGTCGTAATTTCAAATAATTTTAAGATTGCAATCACTAGTGCACTTAAAAACTTTTTTGATCTGAAAATCTTTCAAAATGTTTTCTATACTTTTATGATAACAAAAAGAATGTGCATTTGACTGGCATCGTCATACAGATAGGGTAATTCCGGTCACTTATGCGGGCAATACCGGTCAAGCAGAAAAATGCTTTAAATATAATTAAGTAAACTTCAAATAAGCATTTTATACCAAAATATTGTTTATTGAAATAAAAAGAAAATAAAAACCAAAACAATCTAACTATCTAAGTAAAAGGCTGACATTCATCACATGTGAATCCTACTGGTGTGTCCCATCCACTGCACTCAGAATGTGCCCATCTTCCGCATAGGGTACATCTGTACCACTGCTCATTATTCTTTCCATAATCATTACATATCAAACATATATCTTCATCGACATCTTCATTATCATCATATTGAACATCAAAATCAGAATCTGATGAGTTTTCATCAAATAATTTTCTTTTATGGGATTCTCTCTTATTTCTTAAATTATTCATTTTTCATCAAGATTCATTTTAGAAGGTTGTATCTTTAATTTATTCTTTTTCTTTACCTGTTTCTTGGCTTCCTTTTCTTCCAACTCTTTCTTCAATGGTGTAGCTGTAAGTATTTTCGCGTGCTGTTTTTGCCTGCCTGCCTCTTCTTTTTCTCTGCTAGTTTAGGAACGGGAAGAATTTGTTGAAAAGAGAGAAATCCTGAAGAAGTTGAAGGAATTTCGTGTTGCTCTTTATTTGTAGAAGTCTTTGGTAGAGCATCAACGCTTGCTACAGCTTGGGGATCATTGCTGAAAGACATATCAGCTTCGTTATCTTGTATGGCAATGACGTCCTGATTCAATAACTCGGAAGGCAAAAAGTCTTGTTCATTAAAAACGTTGCAGTTAAGAGGATGGATACCAACGCTTCTGAAACCAGCTTCTCCTTTGCTAATTGTAGCCACAGTTGAATAAGCTTTATTGAATAAAGACGCTGCATCGTAAGGAGTGATACTTTTCATCAACTGCGTCTTCATAAATAAATTGCACTGATTTCTGTATTCGGCTTTCAGGGGCCCGTAGAAGATCACATCTAATGGCTGTATTTTATGTGAACTGTGTGGTGGAATTGATACCATAACAATATGATTTTCTTTGCAAAACTCGTACGACTTCAAAGAAATATGGCTGAAGTGGTTGTCTACAATTAATAAAACCGGCTCGTCTTTCGTGGGTTTAGCGTGATTTCTAAAATGCGTTAACCAGTCACAAAAAATATTTTCATCGATCCAGCCATTCAGTGACCATTTATAAAGAGCTTCTGCAGGTCCATCTTTTTCCAGGAGAGGTCTTAGTCTCTTTCTGGGGAAGATAAACATGGGTGGAATAAATCCCTCTGCAGCATTCATAGCACACATGACGGTAATATTTCGGCCTCTTTCGCCGCTAGTTACCACACCAACTCTTTTTTATCCTTTGGTTGCGAGTATCTTTCCTGGATCCTGGACAGTTGTGATTCCCGTTTCATCTGTATTATATATTTTGCTGGGGGAAAAGTTATATTTTGACATCACTTCTTCCACCAGTTTATAAAATCTAGCTATTTCATTCTTGTTGAAACCAGTCAGACGATTTAGACTGGTAGCCTTAGCTTTTCGCACTGATATGGTGGGATTGCGTGAAACTTCTCAGCCAGTCTTTTCCAGCCAGCCTTTGCGTTGCGTTAAAATTATGTATAATATGGTTTCTCTCAGCAAACTCAAAAACGAACCTTCTTAGTTCTTTTGTGGTAACACCGTAAAAAATGGACGCCAAGTGTTTAATTTGATTAGCAATTTCCAGTTCCTGTTCAGTTGAAAACACAGGTTTTCTTCCCATTATAAGTGCTGAGTCTTTTTATTTTTTACTCTTTCTTGCTGCGTTGGAAATGGAATTGCTTATTTTTTTGAAGCTTGTCTTATACTCGTTCCATTTTGAATGTCTTCTATCGCTTGCTTCAAATTATCTCCGGTCCATTTTGCTTTACCAGTTAATCGATTTCGAGACATCTGTAAAGACAATTAAAAATGAAATTACCATTAACATAAACAGTGGGTAATGCCGGTCACTTGACCGGTATTACCCACCTGTGTTGACCGGCATTACCCGCCTGTAACAATTTTTCTTATGGGTCTTTTTTTATTCTATCTTTTTATAGGACACTAAAGAAAAAAGTCAACCTTTATGTATCAACTAAGTTTTTATGAAAAGAGAGAAGGATTTTATCTCCAAACCTTATTTCACTTATCGTAAATCTTACATCAGAATTGCCGAAAACACGTGGTGATCTGCACTAACCAAAGTTTTAACACAAACTGAATATCATTCGGCTGTCGAAAATCATAGGTCAGCTGGCATATTTGAGGCCACATTGCATTGTTGCCAAACCTAGTAATAATCATTTTTAAGGTCTGACCGGCATTGTCCATCTGACCGGTATTTGCCCACCTTACCCTATCACCTTTGTTATACTCCATTTTCATCCACGATCTCCCAACCGCACCCCGATTATTAACAGCTATGTACGCTGATGACACGTGTTTTGTAGCATCTGCAAAGAACCCAGAACACGCATTATACAAACACACAAAAACACCAAAATCATCCCCTATTTCAAAAAACACAAACTAGCTATTAATGTCTCCAAAACAGAGTATTTATTACTCAGGAGAATAGATAGAGGAGCCCCCCCCCCATTGCAATCACAGCTTTGTATCGACGGTCATTGCATCGCCCCGGGTATTAATATTAAATAATTGGGATACACAATGCAACTGCACACATTGCACAACAAATACAAAAAGCTAAGATTGCAATGGGTAGACTCTTATCTGCACACACAGCAAACTCACAACTCAAAACTAAATACTTATTTATAAACAAATCATTCGCCCTATACTCACCTACGCAGCCCCAATATATTACACCAGTACACAACATAACTTACACTCCCTGCAGGTAATACAAAACAAGTGTCTCAGAATGGCAATCAAACACAACACAATCTATCCGAAACTTCCAAAAACCGCTTGGTTACATGAAAAAGCCAACATACCTACTATCAAAGACTTTATAAATAAAGTTTCAGCTAACTTTTACAACTACTGTCTGCCACAAGATCTTCGCAGAAATCTCATAGACGCAAATCGCGCAGAAGGCATTCGCGATAGTGGGTGTAGGCTTCTGCATGGATCCGAACCCATTTTCAACATAGGGGGTAACTTCAGCACAGGTAACTTGGCCGCAGCACCCTGTATGCAATAACAAACTACATTCCAAATAAATTACAACAATTTAAAAACAACGTCTGCCATGTTGCCCTCTCGAAACCTAATTCCCCCGAATCAATTTTGAAACCCTGTTTTTCAGCTGCTTTTCAGGGATACCTCAGCCGAAGGATGCTAGGAGTCATAACTACATGTTAGAGACAAAGTTATTCAAACAGCCAAAATATATAGATAATGCTCCTGGAGCAAGGAGCCATTAAGGACAGCAGGACAAACACAATAATACAAAAAATAGCCTGACTACCGGCACACTGTATTTTTTACTTATATTTTTAGTATATTGTATATAGGGAAACAAAAATCGCCAATAAAGACCATTTTTAATCTAATCTCAAAAATCGAGCGTCAAAAGCAATCACGTGACTGATGTAACACTCAAATTTGTAGCGTCCATGAAAAGGGTATTCCAGCGTGAAAATTAGAGCGTCTTGTAAATAAAATGCATATACAACCTAAATTTAATCAAGTACGCGCTACGTAAATGAAAACGTGTCCTGTTAATTATATTGATAAACAAGTGTAAAAATGTCATAGATATAACGATCGATATGGAAAATATGTTGCAGAATAACTTCAGAAATATACTGAATTGTATAATCGGTATATATGTCGTAGGCATAATGTAAATTTAGGCTTTTTATAAACTGCCTAGGCATTTTACAAAAAGCCGGCAAAACCCGATCATAAAATGCAGTTATCGTTATGCCGGCACCAATTTAGGCAAATTGATAAAATGCCGGCAAAACAAGAACAGAAGAATGTATATCATGTTGTGACTGATTATTTTTAGGCATTTTACAATTTGCCAAAAACGGTGCCGTCAAAACGTGAATAGATATAAACAAGTCGACTTTTTTCGATTGAATAGTACATTTGATATTAGGAATTGTCCTTTTGCAGTTTGCGGTCAGCAGTCAGCGGTCGGCAAAAACGCACATTGTGTTATAATTTAATATTTCGCATAACCTTTATTTTGTTGTTTATCTATTTTCATGTGTTCAAGAATATCAAAATGAACGAAAGCTACGAATATGTACAAATCGAGAATGAGAAACGAGATCTAGAAGTCGTGAAAGAGCAATTTAATGATCAGTTACAAAAGTTTTATAGTGAAAGAGTGGAAAAAGATTTTATTAAAAAATCTTGGACGGCTAACAGGGTTGAAGAAGTTATTATAGACATTAAGCATGGTAAATTTGCTGACTCAACAGGGAACCAAAAAAAATAATAAGCAGTATCATTTAATGAGAAAATATGATATTTTGTCTATCGGTACTGATGAACATTTCGTCGTAAAACGAAGTTCTCTTGATCAACCTATTGTTCAAATAATTCCCATAGAACAGTATTTTGATGAGTTGCTAGAATCTCACCGATCCACAGGTCATGATGGTAGGGATAAAATGCTATTTGCATTAAAAAATAAATATAACATTGCTTGTGCGACCAATCCTTTCTAAAGATTTTAATGTTCGCGGCCAAGTAGATTTGATAGATTTCCAATCTACTCCTGACGGAAACTATAAATGGCTTCTTAACTATATCAAGACCATGCCACCAAATTTTTGCATCTTAGCCCTTTATAACCAAACGTGCTGCAGAGGTAGCTGTAGAATTACTGTAAATATTTTTGGAGATTGGAGCACCGCACATATTGGGAAGTGACAATGGCCGGGAATTTACTGCTTCGGTAATTGAAGAAATTGTTAGCTACTAGCCTGATTGCAAACTTGGTCATGGCAGGCCACGTCACCCTCAAAGCCAGGGTAGCGTAGAAAGAAGTAATCAAGATGTTGAAAACATCCTTCGTTCCTGGATGTTCGATCACTCCTCCACAAATTGGTCCGTGGGGTGCTATTTTGTACAATGTTAGAAAAATGCATCAAAACATCGCATTATTGGAATAACTCCGTACCGTGCATTGTTTGCAGCTAATCCTAAACTTGAATTAAAATCGACAAACCTTCCTGATTCTGTAATTAAAGGACTTCGGACAGAAGAGGAAATTGAAGATATAATGAATCCTTCACGAACCAACAACACTGAATGGGAAATGCCAGAAGATAATCTTGATTCGAACTCAGAGGGTAGCATTCAACTGGGCAATATGGAAGAAAATGCGAGTGAGGTTTTAAGTGATAGTATTGTATATTGTTGTGGGTGTAATGAAAAAATTACAGAAAAATCTAAATTCACTTGTGAGATATGTAATGCCACAATGCATTCAGATTGTACAATTTTAAGTTCCGGACCAGTCTCAAAACTAGATACAAGGTTTTGTTCACTTTGTGTCACTCGAAATAAAATTTAAATTGAGAGACAACAATCGTACTCAGGTCAAAAAAGAGCAGCTAAAAAAAATTTAAGTCGATTTCAATCGAGTCATATGTTCATTCAACAGTTCCTAAGGTAGATCGACGACATCTCGATTGCAAAAATATCATTGGAAAAGTGATTGACCTGAAAAATAGCCTCTATAAAGCAGGCACCTCTAAAGGAACTCTTAAAGCTTTATTTTCTAGAAATGATATTCAAGAAACCTCAGTAGGTTTTGGACAAGAAGTTCCTGATCGACTAATTGCCCTCAGAGAGGCATTTGCATATCAATCACGATTCGGAAGTCAAGGCTTTCAAAAATGTAGCTGTAAGGCTAGTAGTAAACAGTGCAATACAAAAAAAATGTGCTTGCTTTAAAAATAACAATTTACGCTCTTCTAAATGTCATGCATGTTTGATATGCAGTAATAAATAAAGAATTTGTTTTCAATTTTTAGTTATAGTTTTATATTAGTATTATATTAGTTTTATATCCTGAAGTGTTAACTGTTTGTTTTCTTAATAAAAATATTTATTGTAACTGTATTATTCATATTTATTAGTGCTTTCGGCTTTATTTTCACGTTTTGACGCCACCGTTTTGGGCTAATTGTAAAATGCCTAATAATAATCAGTCACAACATGATATACATTCTTCTATTCTTGTTTTGCCGGCACTTTATCAATTTGCCTGAATTGGTGTCGGCATAACGAATAATGCATTTTATGATCGCGTTATGCCGGCTTTTTGTAAAATTCCTAGGCAGTTTATAAAAAGCCTAAATTTACATTATGCCTACGACATATACATTATTTAGCACAAGTTGAAAGGATTTAATATAAATTACTGGTTCCAATTTTTCATTCACTTTACTCTATATTTATATACTTATTCGAATTGTCTATGGAAAAAACTAGAGCTGGATAGCAGAAGTTACGAAAACGAAGTTCAGGTGTGGTGGTGTGTGTGGTGATTTTCCTCCAATTGGGGATTTTTAACACAGAGAGAAAATTATTGGGGATTTCAAAAAAGTGGGGAAAATTGGAACGCTTGCACATGCGCTGTTATGGTTTTTGAGATTGTAATTTGACCAATACAGTACAAAAATGATAAGATTTCTTATATTCTCTAGGCTGATTTGGGCTTTATAAAATATGTACAACTAATGGCATTTTAAATTATAATTCAATTTAGGTTTGTACATTTCCAAACAATGAAATTGCGAAAAGTAAGCAAATTTACTAGATTGTAAATAATTTTATTGGTGGAAAGTGAAAACCTAGTAAATTTGTTTACTTTTCATTAAATAAGGTACCAAGTGATATTCTGTTCATTTGTGATGAGGTATAGAAGATTGTTTTTCTTTTATGTTATGTGCATTGAAAACATTGTATTTTGATTTTATATAACTTTATGTATTTCATAATAAAAAATGTATGTGTACAAAATTTGTTACGTTGAATTTAATATGTAGGGATTTTTAAACCACATTTGGCACGTTTTTAGTAAGATGGTTGAGAATATAAATATTTTTCACCTGGCAACACTGGTTAAAGCTGAAAATCGACGCTGAAAGTTGGTTAAAACGATATAGTCTAGGATCCCACTGCAGATTTAGTGTACTTATCATCAAGAGAATAAATAAATATCTGCTAGGGTGCCTATTAAAATGTGGCCGCTAGTATTTTTAATTAAATTATTTTTAATTAATTTTTCGCAAAAAATTTCATTGATTTGTTTTTAAAATAAAATATCGCCCACTTCACGGCAATATATATAAAGACTTTGAAAATTCACGGTTGCCGTTGCGCACTTGGCCGCAACCTCTTCGCAGCCAGGTGTAAACAGGTATGATTTTGATATCTTTTTACGTTTATAACGTACATTTATGATTTATATATCAAATTAAAGCTAATTTTTTTCTCATTATTATAATATATGGGTGCCTAATTAAATCTGGCCGCAAATAAGGATTGCTGGTTGCTAAAGATGGTAAGTATTAAAAGTAGAGTGAAAGGGAGCTAGCGCATAACGTCACCAGTCAGACGAAGACAGCGATTGCCAGCTGTACGACGTTTTAAAGCCATTGCGCATGCGTCGGGTGCTAGTGTTCTCAACCACTGTTTCAAATAATAGTAGAGACGACTTAATAAATACTCCAAAAGAAATATCTTTCAAAATTACAAATTTAAAAATTACATTATAAAACTAATATTGAAAAATAAAACCAAGGTTACTTACGTAAAAGAAAATTTTATTGTGCAAGTAGGTTGAAAAAATATTAGATTTTATTCAAGTATTTAATCGTTTGTTACATATAAATTAAACATTGAAGTAAATTAAACATTAAAATAAAAAATGTATCTTATATTTCAGTGACTCTCATTTAAAAATCTGAATCATCGGAGCTTTCACTCATACTATCATCGGAGCTATCACTTTCATCGTTACAAATATCAGAATCGTCGTCATTATCGGAAGATTTGTTAGTGGAATCACATAGCACACTCTCAACTTGCGTTGGAGTTGAATAACAGCCAGCCTTTATTTTCCGCGTTGAACTTGATACAATTCGGCTCAGTAGCATTTAACCACATTGAATTAACAAAGATTGTCCGCAACAATTTTTGTTTCAAAGATTTCCAGCTCGGTGGAATATGCGTAGAGTCGAAACCTTTCATTCTCTTCATAAATTTTTCATTATTTTGTTTTGTCCATACATAAGGCACGTAAACTCCTGGACTGCATCAATTTTAGTTTGGGTGGGTGCTTCATAAATAAAGTCAAGGGCCGAACTTTCCCTTTGTTGAAGAATGCAGCCGTGTAGTCGCAACCCGTGTACGCATGAAAAGCGGGAAGAACAAGACATAAAGTTGAGCCTAATTTTATTGATAAGTCCTTACAGTTAATGTAAACTTCATCTTTATTATTACTTTTTTTTGATGCACTGTTCGCCAACCAAATCTGCAAATTAGGAAATTTATGCATATTACCTAATAGAATTATTAAAACGTCAGTGACTGATGCTTTCACCAAAATTTTTGAATTTTTAGGTACTTTGCTTATGTGGAAAACAATCCTTGTATCAGCTTCTTCACGTTTACATTCAAATGCAGTTTCTTCAGTTTGCACTACGAGATTTGCAGCAGAACAATATGAAAAACATTGCTCTCCAACTGTAATATAAATTTTTTTATTTTCTAATACTGTAGCAAAAGAATCATCGGCCCAATGATTTGCTAAGAATTTTACCAGGGCTTCTTTGAAACGAAAATTCTTCAAGCTTTTTAAAAAATCATTGGGTCTTTTTTGCAAAGGGCCATTAATTGTGTATGGAATATCAATTCCTTCTCGATTTTGTCGTTCGCTATCTTTAATAGAAGGCGTTAAATATCTATCAAATATGATATGTACTTCGGGAGTATTTTTCGAACAAAGTTTTATCAATATCGATTCTGCTACTTTTCCAAATGTTTGCGGCAATGTAGAGCCAATTTGAAACAAATAATAGAAACCATCAATGATTTCTATGTCGATTTGGCCGGGATTAGCTGGTGCAATTTTTGCTGTCAATTGTTTACTCAGAGTTGACTTGTCCGTCTTCATCATGTCGCCTGAGCAGTGGAATAGTGCAGGAGGTAGAGGTGCTAGAGGGAATGACAAACAGTACCCAATGTCAACTTTTTGATCAATAGCAATTGCCAACAGACGTCCAAAAATATCTCGTTCCATTTTAATTGTTTTTTTGTCTCCGGTGGTGCTCTTTATACTTTTTTTAACACAATCTGAAGCGAAGTTATTTATTTTATTACGAGTTATTCATCACACAAATCTTGTTGAATCTTCAGATCATTCCGAAAAAAAATTTAAGTTTTGTTCTTGACCTAAAGACTTAACATTGAGTAAATAATCAGTAACATTTGAGGATGCCGCTTTACCAGTTGACGAATTGAACAAACGATCTTTGTCAACATTTTCAGAAAAAGGATTCATTGTTTTCTTCATCGTTTTAACAATATTGTTTAGAGTTTTGGAGTCTTTCTCAATTCGATTCTTCTGTAACGTATAAGAAGTATCATCTGCTTGAGATAATCCGATTTCTGCTTTCACAGACGACATAATTTTAATCCTGACACTATGGCTAACAGCCCATCTATCTCGTGCAGCGATCGAATTTGTAAAATGGCTCACACCAGTCGATGTATTACCAACATCAGCATTAATCGTCTGCTCCAAAGTCAAGTCTACAGGTGATCTGCCTAAGCATGATTTTGTGCGTCTAATACCAAATGCACCTTCGCGAAATTCCTAAAGTAGACTAGAATTTTCAACTTTCAACTTGATTCAGTTATTTAAATACATAGCAGCCCATTTGGCATAATTCGGCTGATTGAATGCAAAAAAGTAGCCACACATTTCGAAGATAGAATCTAAGTAGAGCTCAAAATTACTGCAGCGTATACTTCTAGAAAATCGAAAAAATATGTTGATAAGTTCAGTATACTGCAAATAATATTGAGCTGTCTTTCCATGGCCGCCCTGAAGTGTTATTTCGTGGAATTGTTTGTAACCCTGCAGTATTTTATCCAATGAATCAGGTAAAACAATGCTCTCGTTGATTCCACATGAAGTATTCATTACGGCGGTTAAGTCTTCTTTTAAAGTTTCAACATCATCCGTGTCAATTTCTGACAGATATTTTTCAAAATGAGGAATCTGCAAAGCACCAGAAGCCAAAGGATGTAGCCGCTTACATCGATTAAAATGTTTACTATCCAAGAAGCTGTTCATTGAACCTCCTGCCAGTGCCTCTGCTTCAACCAAAATCTCTATTAATCCACTGGAATCAATATACTTTCCAATTGCTTTGAAGAAAGCCATTTGGGTATGGAATGCGCCTAAATTAATGAATATATCGTCAAATTCTGGCTTTTTAATATGTTGAATCTGCATAGCTAATTTGGCTATTGCTAAATCGTAAGTAGCTATGATCTGTTGTTGATTACAATTCTTAGCAATTTCCTTTGCAATGTTAAGAGTTTCTTGAACAACAGCTAGCGATGTAGGAGATTCATTGATCGGTGATAAGTACTCGACTGTCTGAATTTTACTTTCGTCAATGCCAATTTTGCAGTTATAACCTAACCACATGGGTACCGAATCAATTTGAGATAAAGACATACTCCAAACCAAATCCTTATCAATTGCGATTGATTTATCTGAATGACACGCATCGATTGTTTCAGTAATTGTTTGAAAAGGCAGAAACGTCATACTTGTAAATGGTGTCTTGACAAAGGGACGAATTTCCTTCGAAGGTGCTTCAAAACGCCGTCTCTTACGAGCTCTTGCAAGAGGCTCCGTGGGACCTTCATGGACATATGCGCGTAGGGATTCTGAATCATAAGTATCTGAATTGTCCATATTATTAGGGTCATCATTTTCGCTGCGAAATTGATAAATGATACCAACTGTATCGTGCAAATTATCTTTCCCAGTGGCTGTATCGACGAAACGGTCAAAGTTATCGAAAGCTACGTGCGTGCTTAGCTCATCAACTCTGCTAATACCGGCCGGTATCACATTGTTTTCGTTTTGGGAACTATACGTCATTTCAGTTTCAATTTCTTCAGCTAAATTATAGCCTATTGTATGTCCATATCTATTTAATATCGTTAAAACTTTCCGTGAACTTGTCATATATTTCATTGATAACCCGAGTGTAAGATGTTTTGACGGTTTGACTCTACCTTTGGATACAATATAAATCAGGTCACTACACACGGACTTTATTTTCACCAAATCATCGCCTGAATTTTTACGACGAGTATCTGGTCCTTGAACTAAGTCACACACGAAATTAAAAAGTTGTTCTGGAATATTGCACTCTCCGAGAATGACATCCTTTGGAGTTAGATTATCTGGCAGCTTCGTACTTTCCAGAGATGTAATACAATTTCGCAATTCGTAAGCTACATCTCTGAATCGATTCTTTTTAGTAGATTCCAATTTTGCTATTTCACCAGCTAATCGTGACGTGTCCATGTCATACTGATATACAATTTTCTTTTTCGGTGTCCCCATGGATGATTCAATAGTAACTCTATCGCCAAAAGCTTTGATTATTTTTTTTCCAATTTTTCAACACGATAGTCTTGTATGTCTTCAGCGCGTACTTGACCTTCAGCAAATTCCAGTAGCAATGATTTATATTGAGTGAACAAATCAGTGAGATACACAACGCGATTGTTTCCAATAATTTCCGTCTTTATAATTTCCGAAATCGCATTGAATGCCAAGTGATGAAATTGACGGTTTTTGTGCCAATATCTTGGTTCTGGATGTTCCTCACATTGCCGTTTCAATGAAATTTGATATGATGAAAAACAAGTTGAATGATAAGCAATAGATTGAGGGCTCTCTAGTTTCGCTAACAATTTAGTGTCATTCGATTGTTCGGCCATTGATTTTATTGTTTCAATCGTTGCTTCTGATTGCGGGAACGTTGCATAGATTCGCCTCTTACCAACTTTTTTTTCAACATGATCACAAAAAAGGCAAGCTGACTTTTTGATTTTAGATGTTGATGGAATAGCTTGCTGGGATATTGTAGCAGCAGATGATAAATTTTGAAAAACTTGAGTTTGATCATCTTCCTGCGCAGATGTTCTAGGCTGCTCGTTTGAAGCAGTCGTAGTTCGCTGTTCATCTGCTGGAAGTGTAGTTGGTTGATCGTTCAATGAAGCATTTGATTCTTCATACAAAGTAAATGTTTGCGTTCGAAGATAATTTGTATTAAAAGCGTACTGCTGGAAAAATTTTTTTCCATATCCGATTAATATTGTTACTATTGTATATACTTACTACATCACAGCTGACAGCAGAAATACTTCGTTCATGAAGATCTGAAGGGAGGCTCGGAATCTGTTAATTATAAAAAATACGGTGTTATAGTTAAATATTCCATGGTCATTCCACAACACTGTTTTAATTGTATTTGATATAATTAAATGAAAATATAAGTCGATCTACAAAAATATAATTATATAATCTTTGTTTTTTTTTTAATTTTCCAAATGTAGAGTTATATATTTTTTTCGGAAAAACCTAACGCACAGTTAATAGAAAAAGTCAGTAATAGTATTTATTTCTCCACATTATATTGCTGAATGATTTTATTGTGTGCTTAAAATAAGTTTTAAAAAGGTCCGACTACCTGATAAATTCTACCTGTCTAAGAAATGAAATATCTTAGGAATTAGTAAATGGTGCTACAAACTATTTCCACAAAAATAAAAAATTAAAAAAAATAATTGTTAACAAAAAAACCTCGAAGTTAGCACTGTATTATTTATCTCGTATCTATAATATCGTATAACCTATAATATTTTTAAGTTCAATTGAAATTTTAAGGTGGGATTATACAGCAAATAAAATAAAATAAGGAATAAAATAAATTAATATAATAAAGATGAACATACGCATCTCTGTGAAAGGGTTTATACAAGAAATAAGGTAAAATAGGAAATAAGAATTAGTACAAAAGATGGCCAACTTTTATCTTTTTGTCTTATTTTATTTTAATTTGTTTGGAAACCAATAATGCGCATGACCCAGATATTTCTGTTCTAAATGTTCTGAGTTTCCAATTATTCTTATCTAACATGTAACCTAAAAATATTATATTTATTTGTTTACATTGATTGAAATTTTCTTGCGATAGAGATGGATGATTGAAATATTAAGCTGGGGGCAATGCTGTTGTTGATGGCAGGCACTGCGGCTGTAGCTTTATTAGATAGAAAAAAAATAGACGTTTTAAAGTTCGACCCATGAATAGGGAAAAAAAATTTAATGTGCATAAAAATTTGTTGGAATTTGCAAAAGGGCATGTAGTTAAAACAAAAAGTGGAATTCCTTAAGCTTCCACAAAACACAAACAAAATCATCGTCAATAAAGCCGCAATTTGATTGGCTTACTCTTACTTCTTATTTTACTTTAGTTATCTGTATAACCAATGTTTTCTGTCCTTATTTCTTAACTTATTTTAATTAGTTCCTTATTTTATTTTATTTGCTGTATAATCTCACCTTTACTTACCGTTTGTGTTTTGCAAAAATTTTGGAATTCTTCTTTGTCTTTTTGCTTTAAAACTGTAATTTTTTTAAGGCACTCTGTATGATATCCAAAATCATCAGTTGATTCAATTGTTAATAAAGCGTCGTGATATTTATATTTTTTCATACGACGAAATAATAACATGAGCGAACACTTTTTAAATGATGCATCATTAAAGTCAAGTACATTGTTTTTTTTGTTACACGCCTTCATCTTTATCATTTATATTTTACGTAAATTAATTTGATAATTTTAGATGCACAAATACAATAACAATATAAATAACGTTGTATATTACGAACTCCAAAACAGCGTGGTTTCTAAGTTAGAATAAATATGCGGCAGCTGGTCAGTTGAGAACACTAGCACCCGACGCATGCGCAATGGCTTTAAAATGTCGTACAGCTGGCAATCGCTGTCTTCGTCTGACTGGTGACGTTATGCGCTAGCTCTCTTTCACTCTACTTTTAATATTTACCATCTTTAGCAGCAAGCAACCCTTATTTGCAGCCAGATTTAATTAGGCACCCATATATTATAATAATGAGAAAAAAATTAGCTTTAATTTGATATATAAATCTTAAATGTACGTTATAAACGTAAAAAGATATCAAAATCATACCTGTTTACACCTGGCTGCGAAGAGGTTGCGGCCAAGTGCGCAACGGCAACCGTGAATTTTCAAAGTCTTTATATATATATTGCCGTGAAGTGGGCGATATTTTATTTTAAAAACAAATCAATGAAATTTTTTGCGAAAAATTAATTAAAAATAATTTAATTAAAAATACTAGCGGCCACATTTTAATAGGCACCCTAGCAGATATTTATTCTCTTGATGATAAATATGCGTAAATATTAGGTTTTTAGCATATACTCGATAAGTACACTAATTCTGCAGTGGGATCTCGTACTAATACTAAAACTGCACATCATATTAGTTATGTGACCACCGGTTTCAGCGTCAAAATCCGAGCTTCGAGCGACACGTGAAATTGTACCTTAAGACTTCCTTCGTGTTTAGAAGTCTAAAATATCAGTGATAGTTATGTTTTCGCAAAATTAGGGTTAAGATTTTCTCGTTAATTGTATTATTATTCATTCAAATACCACACTCAAAATTCACTAACTTGATGCTTCTATCACTACACATTGTTCACTTTTTAATCAGAGTTAGTAATGTAAACTAACATTTTAAAATAGTGTACAGGGTGTCCCACTATAAAGTAACACCTTTTGACGGCTTATTATTGGAGAATGGAAAAATATATCGACGTGCAGTTTTCGCTTAATTTCTTAATTTTCTTCAAGTTTTTGTTGACATAGTTGCAAATGTATATTTTTCCCGAAATCGCCGAAAAAAATGACCTTTTTGAAGTGAAATTATCGGTTTATTTTAAATACAATGTTGGAAAATAAAAAAAAGTAAAACAATAAATAAGATAAATAAAAGCTTATAATTTTTAAGCTTATTACCCGTAATTCGTCCTCATCTGGTACGGTACTGTTTTATGATTGTATTCTTAAAATCGCCAGATGTCTAAGACGGCTAATTTTTGGGTAAAGGCGCGTACCCGATCTTTCCCTGAATTGTGGCCTGAGAAATATTCCTTTTTGAGTTCAGTTGATTCTTATATATGAAACGGTCAACAACTAGTAAAGTGTTTAATTTCATAACCCAAACCAAATAAAATTCCAATATACAACACCCTACATTTTTTAATACTTCTGAAAGTCCCTTTCTTCCCCTTTCCAAAAATGTAGGTATACATTATAGGCATATATTCAAGTTTTTAGGGAAAGATTAATTTTTTTATGAAACCATGACTAGAACTTCCAAACGTAAATTATCACATATTAACAGCTTGGAAACATTATAACTCGAATATGAAGCAAGGACGACTTTCACTGCTCAATTTTTTTAACACCGTTGCCAAGTCTCAAAAGTTGTCAAAAATTTTGGTAACAAAAGTTACTTTTTGTTAATTTCTTACGAAAATGTGCTCTGCTAAAAATATACCTGACATTGAGAAATGTCAAATAAGTTATTTATGGGAAGTATAAGAACGAACATAGTGAAATTTATGAATCGAAAATGATTACTTTGATAAAAAAGGCGATGAGTCGTATTACATATATGCTGAGAAAAAATTAATAAAAGTGACCAGGAGAAGATTTAGAGCCATTTTTGACAGAAATCCGCCTATACACGAATATCTATATTAACTTGAGGTACAACAATTACAGAATCGGAAAAATTAGAAAGGAAGAAAACATTTAGAGCCATTTTTGACAGAAATCCGCCTATACACGAATATCTATATTAACTTGGGGTACAACAATTACAGAATCGGAAAAACTAGAAAGGAAGAAAACATTTAGAACAGAAACATTTTTATTTAGATATAAGAACAAGGAACCAAACATAACTTCATTAAACACAACAAAAAAAAATTACATTTAATAAATAAGTTGTCGTATGTGACCTCCATCTGCATCGCTACATGATCTCGAAGGCTTTGTAGCGCTTCCCACACATTCCGGTAAGAGACGTACCGGGAATTGTGTTTGAGTCTCAGTGTCTTGCCATGGCCAGGGGCTGGCATCTGATATTCAAGTTTTTTTAATTGTCCAAACTTCTTTCGAAAGACGGTTACCAACCCTCGTGCGCGTTTGTTACTGGCGGAGATGTTATGTGTCTGTGAATACTCTTCCGGGAGCGTGAACAAATCTTATCTTTGTTCTGTAGTAACTCCGTATCTAGCTTTCCCGGTACCTCCGTATGCGCCTATAAATTCTTCGAAGGCTGGGTCAGACTCTTGTTGTATATGGTTCACTTCTTCCTCTTTGTCATTATTCCCTTCGAATGGCGCTAGTCGGTTTTGGTGAATTACCCTTGGTTTTCCATTGGGGATCTTGCTTATGCGGTACATGACGTCGTTGGTTCTCTTCTTTATTAAGTACGGACCTTCCCATAATTTCTATAGTTTTGGAGAAAATCATTTTCTCCTTGTCGGGTTGTGTAAACATACTTTGTTCCCTTCTTTGAAATTGCCTTCTGTGGCCTACGTGTCGTACCGTTTCTTCATTCTGTCTCAGGCAACTTGAAGATTCATTCGAACCAATTTGTGTACATCGTCCATCCTTCTTCTCAATTGGATCACGTAATCTTCTCCTGCTAGATTTTCGCCAGGCCGACGGCCAAACTCCAGGTCACTAGGAAGCCTTCACGTCCAAACAGGATTTTCGCAAATGTTTCGTCCGTGGACTCATTTATGGCAGATCGATAAGCCAACGCAAATAGGGAAAGATACTGGTTCTAATCTCTCTGGTGGCTGGAAACTACTTTGGACAGGTATTTTCCATTGGTCCTGTTCATTCTTTCAACCATTCCATCTGATTGTAGATGCAACGCTGTTGTCTGGGTCTTCTTCATTCCCAGCTTTCACAAATTTCCTGGAATACGTGGCTCTCGAAATTTCTTCCTTGATCGCTGTGGATGGCCAAGGGCACTCCATATCGGCGATAAATTCTTTCACCAGTACATCCGCGACAGTTGTGGCCTCTTGATTCGAGATCGCATAAATTTCCACCCACTTTGTGAAATAATCCATTACTACCAGGATATATTTACCCCATCATTTTCTGTCGTCGGAAATGGTGCAGCGATGTATATAGCAATCCTTTCGAAAGGGCTTCCAACATTATATTGTTTCATGGGTGCGATGCGGTCCCTTACTCGTAGCACAAGTCGTACATTTCTTACACCAGTCCATCACATCGTCGGATCTGTTCATCCAATAAAACCTTTCACCTTCCTCCCAGATGACCTCCCGATGGACTGTCGTGTAACTTCTTCAGTACCTCAGCTACTCTCGTTCTCGGGATAACTAGCTGTCTTCTCATTTCGGAACCATCATAGTTTTCAAGGACTCGTTTCAACAGCCCTTCTTCCAGGACAAGTGAGTCCCACTGAGCCCAATATGCCTTGAGTGTCGGTGAAAATCTTGACACTTCTTGCCAGGTAGGTCACCGATTTTCTTCCTTCCATTGCCGAATCTTCTTTATGTGAAGATCATTATCCGGAACTTCTCTGATCCTGGTGGGTGACCATTCCTCGTTGACTACAGTAGTTCTTGAAACTGCAGCTTCCCTAGATTCCACCTTGTTACAGTGGGAGCAATCTGTTGGGCACGGCCGTCTGGACACGGAGTCGGTATTTCCGTGACTCACACCAGCTCGATGTTCAAATCGTACTCTTAAAGTCCTTCAATCCATCTAGCGATATGGCCCTCGGGATTCTTGAACTGCATCAACCACTTGAGTGCTGCATGATCAATCCGGATTAAGAACTTCCTACCATAGAGATACCGGTAAAAGTGTTCCACGGACTTCACTACCGCCTAAAGTTATTTTCTTGTGACGCATTAGTTTCGTTCTGGTTTGGAGAGGACTTTACTGAAATATCCCAGCAATATTTCTTGTCCTCCTTGGATCTGTGAGAGCACTCCTCCAATTCCTACGTTGCTTGCGTCTGTGTCAAGAATAAAGTTTCCCTCTGGTAATAGATAACATAATATCGATGCCGTGGTTAAATGCCTCTTCAAGGTATCAAAAGCCGTTTGATAGTCGTCGTCCCATTAGAAAGCTCTTGTTTCTTCTGTGTGTCGAGTTAGGGGCTTGGCAATATCTCCAAACTTCGTTATAAATCTTCTAACGTATCGTCTTAAAGTTTTTGGAAAATTTTTAAATTATTTATTTTTGTACCCAATGTCGTTTAATCAAGTTGCCATTGAAACTAAAACGTCACACGTAATCAAGTTTGATTATGACAGTTTAGATTTGCAAATCGATTGTAGCAAAATGTCTTACAAATTAGATATTCGTCAGGGCATTTACAATCTAGTTGGACGAATACCTAAGCATGATATTGTTGCAATCTACCAAGAGCAAAATATAAATAAGTCAACCATTTACAACACTATAAGGAATTGTGAAGAGGGTATACCATGCATTAATTTACCCAAAAGCGGCAGACCAAGAATTTTGAGTGTAAGAAGAGAAAGAAGACTGATGGAAGCTGCTGAAGACAAAGTTGGAGTTTCTCAGAGAAAATTAGCCCGGAGATTTGGTATATCGAAAACCACTGTATTAAGAACAATTGATCGCACAAACTTAGTGTTTAGGAAAAGAAAAAAGGCACCAAAATACGCCGCAGACCAGCTAGAACGAATTCCGCGTTGTTGCCGCGCATTAAGGCGTATCCACTTTGCCAATAAATTGATAGTAACATAACATTGACTTTGTACCTAAGTTGGACAATCCTCCTAATGTACCTCAGGCTAGGCCAATAGAGGAACTTTGGTCAATACTATCGAGGAAAGTGTACGATAAAGGATGGGAAGTTACAAATGAAGATCAATTGCGGCGTCGCATCTTCCAAAAGATTAGAGAAATAGAACCTGCTCTTGTCCAAAGGAAGATGGGACAAGTCCGAAGAAAATTACGACTCATTGAGGATAACGGGCCACTATCCATAATGTAATTTGTAATTATTTTTCGTTATTAGTGTTGTTAATTGTTGCCACATGTGCTTTTAAAATAAAAAAAATTTGGAAAAATTTATTAGCGTTTAAAAATTTTCCAAAAACTTAAGGACCATACGTTATAGTATGTGCAAAGTCCAAGGAAACTCCTAATTTGATGTTTGTCGGTTGGTTGCGGCCATTGCTGAATGGAAGCAATTTTCTCTGGATCCACCGCCACTCCTACATTGCTTGCTATATGACCTAGATAGTTGACTCGGTTTTGGAATAGCTGACATTTCTTCGGGTTGAACATGAGCTGGGCAGCTTGGAGTCCTTTGAATACATCTTCCAAATTCTTCAGGTATTCGTCAAATGCCTTCCCCAGTACTACGATATCATCCAAATAGACCAGGCATGTCTTCCAAGACAACCCTCTCAAGATATTTTCCATCAGTCTTTCAAATGTTGTGAGCGCATTACAGAGCCCGAATAGCATGACGTTGAATTGCCCGGTGGTAAAAGCAGTCTTCTCTTTATCTTCTGAGTCCATTTCTACTTGCCAATAACCAGACTTCAGGTCTAAGGTGGAAAACAGTTTGTTGCCGGTCAAAGTATCTAGTGTATCGTCGATAGGAGGCAGAGGATAGCTGTCTCTTTTCGTCACGTTGTTCAGCTGTCTGTTTTTATTTACTCGTTTATCGTTGTCATCTTATTCTCGATTTTCTCTTCCATCGTTGTCATCTTATCCTCAATATCCAATTTTAGAGACGAAATTTTATTTTCAACGTCAGCAACAATGTCATTTTTCATTAATAAGATATCGGCAGAAATCTTATCCATGTTAGCAGAAATATCATTCTACATGGTTGAAATCTTCTCGTCACTTACCAGTGCTATTTTTAATCTTTCTACTAATTCATTCTTCTTTCCGGACGTTTCCAATTCGAGATTTTCCAATTTTGCCTTTAGTTATGTCACTTAGTCTCTTGGCCATTTTTACGTAGCTATTTATTTATATTACCCTACACCTGACACCAATGTAATGTTTTTCTTATTTATTTAAAAGTTCTTATTACGACGGGTGGGATAAATTTATACATACGGCATGCCTACTCATTAATTTATTTATTCACTAAACTATTCACTAATTTATATTAGATACACAGTATATTCACTTACACTAATTTATATAAACACTTCACTACTGTTTATTTACTTAGACTGAATTTATATAAATACTTCACGATTTACTTGTTCACTGTTTACCTCACGAGATCACATTATAAACTAAACTCTCCCGCAAGTAGGTACTCTTTATATATTAGGTGCCTTTTATTCTGGTAGCTTGTCGATGGTGGCTCACAATCAACCTTCCTAGAAGTCTCTAGATAAGACTAGTCACAAAAATAATGTAATCAGTTCTAAGAAATCCCTGCGCATTCTCCAAAATGTTAACTTTCGTACCTAGATTCGGAGTCGGATTCAGGGACTACACCAGTGTGCGATTTCATAACAATATGCATAAAATTTAATAATTTTTAGGAGCCTGTGAATCTTACTTTTTGAAAATTGTGTAATTTGGGATATTTTTCGTACAGAGTTAATATCGATTTTTGTGTAGGCGGATTTCTGTAAAAAATGACTCTCAATCTCCTTCTGGTCACTGTTATTGATTTTGTCTCAGCATATAATACGACGTATCGGGCTTTTTCTATCAAAGTATACATTTTCGATTAATAAATTTGGCTGTGTTCGTTGTTATATTTCACTTTTTGACGTTTGTTAATGTCAGTTGTATTTGTTTCAAAGCCACCTTTCCGTAAAAAATTAACAAAAGTAACTTTCCTTACAAAAATTTTGGACCTTTAGAGACTTGGTAACGTTAGAAAAAATTTAAAAATTTCTAAGAATTTCAGTGAAAGTTGCTCATTGTCTCATTTTCGAATTATAACGTTTCCGAGCTTCATTCAGGTTGAGAGGTGGTTCTCTTGATTTTGTGCTTGTTTCAGTGGTTTGGTAATTAATTTATTTCGTTCTTTCAATTAATTGTTTCATATCAACAATGTCAATCATTCATGAGCAGACTGTGTATTCGATTTGATATGGTTCGGTCCTGCATCTAATGTGGAAAGAATACAGTTAAACCGAGGGAGCGATAATATCAAATTGTGAGTAAAGTTAAAAACTATAATTAACAAAAAGTACAAAAATACCTTGTGTAAGTGTAAACTATTACACATATAATTGGTGAGTATTCACCAAATATTGAGATAATAGGAAAATTTGTCATAAAACAATCCAACATTGTTAAATTCGAAATCTAAATCGTGTTAATTACCAGCAAATAACAAAAGCGATAAGCGAAGATCATTCACCAAAATACGAGAACTTGTTTAAAGATACAGTCCCGGACTGACTTCAAAAAGGAAATTAAGATATAAAAACGCAGCGAGACGAGTTCAGCCAGCCCGGGTAAGTGTTGGAAGCTGAACTGAGTAGGTGACTAACGAAACTTGACGGGACGCGGAACTCGTTAAGGTGCGTTAAGAAATGAACATCGATAAATACGATATGGAAGAAATTAAAGGAATGCTCTCGCAGATAAAAGATAGTCTTCGGAATATGGAAGAAAAAATAGACAGAAATGCATATATTACAATGGAATTGACACAGGAAAATCATAAGCTGAAAGAAATAATCGCCGAGCAAAAAGAAAGATTAGACTACGTAGAAAGGGAAATGAGGCGCAATAACATAGTAATTCAAGGAATTGAAGATAAGGAGAATGAGAGCCAACAAGACATAAAGGAAACAGTCCAAAAAATAATGAGAAAATAGAGGTAGTAGTAGATCTGATAGAATTCGGCAGGATCGGAACTTTTGGAAGAAACAAAAGTAGACCAATTATAGTTAAAATAAAAAAATGGAGTAAAAAATTAGTAATTATGAAACAAGGTAAAAAGCTAAAAGGTACCAATATTTGGATTAATGACGACTACTCGAAAAAAGTCCAAAGGGAAAGAAACATTTTACTGCCTCAGGTAAAAATAGCCAGAGAACAAGGACCCAACGCAGTATTTAAGTTTAATAAACTAATTATAAACAACAGAATTCATGGAGCATCTGCATTTGGGGATGAAAAGCTAAAAGAACATTATGATAAGAAACGTACAGTAACCGATCGTTCGCCGGAACATGGAGGAGGCAACAAAGAGAAGAAGTCAAAAAACTAGTAGCTAAAGAAAATACGATATATACAATTGAAGACAATGCAATGAAATGGATAATGAGTAAGGGTAAAAATAAGAAAAGTAAACGCAAGAGTTTGGTGAGAATGGCAACATGGAATATCAGGACAATGCTGACAGTGGGAAAAATGGGGAAATTGCAAAAGAGATGTTGGAATATAAAATAGACATATTGGCACTTCAAGAAATACGCTGGAAAGGTGAAGGAAAAATAAACAAAGGCGAATATATATTGTTTTTTGGAGGGGAAGACAGTCGAGGAAAGAACGGCATAGGATTTATGATAAGCAAAAGAATAAGAAATAATATACTAGATTACACAGTTATAAGCGGTAGAATATCAAAATTAAGATTAAAAAACCACATGGCAAATATTGCAATAATTAATAGTTATGCACCGACGGAAGAAGCAAAAGATTAAGACAAAGATGAATTTTACGAGAAATTGGTAAAGGTATGTGAGGAAACCGCAAGACATGATACATTAATAATTATTGGAGATATGAATTCGAAAATAGGAAAAGAAGACTTAAATAATGTTGCAGGGAAGTACACTATGCATGAAATATCTAACGATAATGGACGGCGACTATGTAATTTAGCTGAGGAGCTCAACATGTATATTAGCAGCACTAGTTTCAAGCATAGGAAAGAACATAAAATGACATGCATTATACCTGGGACTACTACGGGGAACCAGATAGATCATGTTCTAATAGCAAAAACAAGATCAAAGATGATACAGGATGTAAGATCATACAGAGGAACAAGTGTTGATACTGATCATCAATTAGTAATTGTCAAAATGCAAATGAGAATTGTAAATATAGTAAATAGGACAATAAAATGTAGGAAATGGAACGTGCATCAGAAATTGAAAAGAAGTAAAAATGAATATGGGGAAGAAGTAAAGAAGCAACTACAAAAGAGCAAAGAACAAGATAATATCGATGAGCAATGGAAGGAAATAAAAAGAAGTATAATAACGGCAGCAGAGGAAGTGGTTGGTACAAAAGATACAAGACAGAATAATGAATGGTTTGATCAAGAATGTAAAATAAAGATAAAGGAGAAAAAAGAAGCCAGACTAAAACGGCTGCGAACTAAGCAACAAAATTTTTATGAAAAATAAGTAAAGAGAGCACAAAGTTGATAAAAACAAAAAGAATAAAATGGTTAAATGAAAGCATGGACATATTAAAGAATGATAATAAAAATAATGTAAAATTATATCAATATATAAAGAAACAAAGCAGAAAACCAACTACAATAAATATCAAAGAAAAAGAGTGGAGTCAATATTTCAAGAATTTATTAACGGAAGAAGATGGAGAGTATGAAGAAGATGATATGACTGATAATGATACAGGGATAGAATACGAAGAAAAACCGACCGAAGAGGAATGTAACGGCATAATTAATAAATTGAAACACAACAAAGCAGGAGGGACAGACGAAATAATAAATGAGCTGATAAAATATGGAGGAGATGACCTAAGATATAAAATATTTAAAATCATGGAAAGAATATGGGAATCAGAAACAATGCCAAAAGAATGGTCTACTGGTATGATTATACCAATAATGAAGAAAGGGAATCGTAATATTTGTAGCAATTATAGAGGAATTAGTTTACTCAACACCGTATATAAAATACTAACAACGATAATAAATGAAAGGCTAAAAAAGGTAATGAAATCAAGAATAGGGGAGTATCAAAAAGGTTTTCGGAAAGGAAAATCAACAGTAGATGCCATACATACTATAAATCAAGTAATTGAAAAATGTTATGAACACAATGTTAGAGTCCAAATGCTATTATTGACTTCAAGAAAGCTTTCGACAGCCTGAAAAGGAGGACAATCATAAAGGATATGGAACAACTAAATGTACCACAAAAAATCATACGGATGGTGAAAATGACGATGAAAGATTCTAGGGCAAGAGTAATGACAAGGAAATTTGAAATAAATGCGGTATTGTTTAACCTAGCAGTGGATGGCATAATTAAGACTTGTAATATCAATGGAAGCATAATTAATAAATCAAGACAAATAATGGCATATGCTGATGATTTAACCATAATAGCGAGAGACCGAAAGAGTCTTGAAGAAACATTAGAGAAAGTTGTAAAGGAGGCGGGAAAAAGAGGATTAAGAATAAATCAGTAGAAAACAAAATATATGTTAATGAAAAGAAAGAACGAAGTCTACCAACCAGAAGCAGTAAAGTTGAATGAATTTAGTTTTGAAGTTGTTAACACCTAAGTATCTGGGAACAATTATTAGTAACAAAAATGACATAAAAATCGAGATAAGGCAAAGAATTCAAGCAGGGTATAGAGCATATAATAAATTTAAAAACATCATGCAGAGTAAGAGAATAAGCCGAGCAACAAAATTAAGAGTCTACAGGACGGCGATAAAACCGGTAGTTACATATACGGCAGAAACTATGAGACTGACAAATGAGGATGGAGAGCAACTAAGGATATATGAAAGAAGAGTAATTAGAAAAATTTATGGACCAGTCAAACTAGGGTATAACGAGTACCGAAGACTTATGAATTATGAAATAAGAAATATATTAGAAAATGAGGACATAGTAAACACTATTAAATCAAAAAGGATTCGTTGGTACGGACATGTTAAAAGAATAGAGAAAGGACAGGAGGTGAGGAGAATCACAGAATGGATACCGAATGAGGAAAGATTACCAGGAAGACCAAAAATTAGATGGGAAGATCAGGTTGTAAAAGATATACACATTTTGGGAGTACAAGGCGGGGAGAGACAGTTGCAGGACAGAAAGGAGTGGAGAACAATTGTCGAAACTGCAAAAACCTCTAATAAATTGTAGATAAACGGCAAGAAAAACGTGGGCTGACCCCCACAAGATACAGGGTCAAAAGAGCTCAATTTGAGTAGCTACAACTCCAACAGAAGTGTATAGCCTTGTATATATATATATATATATATATATATATATATATATATATATATATATATATATATACATATATATAACTTTCCTTACGAAAATTTTGGACCTTTAGACACCTTTTGAGAGTTGGTAACGTTGTTAGAAAACATTTTAAACATTTCTAAGATTTTCAGTGAAAGTTGCTCATTGTCTCATTTTCGAATTATAACGTTTCCAAGCTGTTGAAATGAGATACTTTACGTTTGGTAGTTCTTGACATGGTTTCATAAATATATAATATAATATATATAAATATAATATATACATTTTTGGAAAGGGGAAGAAAGGGACTTTCAGAAGTTATTATATTATATAGGGTATTGTATTTAAAATAAACCGATAATTTCGCTTCAAAAAAGTTTATATTTTTTCGGCGCATTCGGGAAAAAATATACATTTGGCAACTATATCAACAAAAACTTGAAGGAAATATAAACTGCATGTCGATATATAATTCCATTCTCGAATAATAAGCCCTAAAAATGTGTTACTTTATAGTGGGACATCCGGTATTGTGCAACAAGTGGGGAATGTTCAACTTTTCTCACAAGTGAGAAAAGTACTTTTCCCCGCATGTTGCACACTATACTTTTTCTACAACCGCACAAATTTAAAGAATGCAAGTATAGTTATATAGAAAACGTCTAGGCATAGAGGATTCCTTCCCCCCCCTGAAAAAGTCTAGGCATCGAGGACAATCCGCGGGGCAAGTCTAGGCATCGAGGATCCTCCACTGAGCACGTCTAGGCATTGAGGCTTCCCCTACTGGAAAAAGTGTTGGTTCTCCATATAAATGTATATTGGTGTGGGTAAAGTGCCGTGAGAAATTATATTATGCAACAGTTTTAAAAAGTGTTTTTGTTATTTTTCATTCAAACGAAAAAAATGATTGCAAATATAAATTTAACTCTCGTCACTAGAGACGAAAGATAACGTTATGAGAATATATCTCACTTGCGACGGAAATCATGTTTTCGCTGAAGGTATCCTATTACAAAATTACGTCTTTTTGTAAAGGGTTGTAAAAAATAGTATATTGTTTAACGAGTGACGAAAGCAGCAATTTTTGCAACGATTGAACAGTTTATCAAACCAGGCGCAGCCGAGTTTGATAATGTTCTCAAGTTGCAAAAATGCTTTTCAACTAGTAAAACACTATACTTTTTTTATAACCATGGCTTACTACATAGGATATACAAGAAGTTTGAAAGAGTTGAATTATGTAGTGATCTCGAATGAAATATGCAATTTACAATGCTTGTTTTGGCATCTATCTTTATATTATAATTGAGCGTTTCTAAACGTTTGCCATATACATACTGTATAAAATCCTAAAAATGAAATCTAAGATTGCAACAATAATTTTATTTAATAATTAATTTACCAACTTTGAATAACTCAATACTAAAAAATGTATCGTGTATTTTAAAATTTATTTTTGATTCACATATTGATTATTATATTAGAACAGTTATTTAAAAGGATTGGGCTGTCAGCGATTTAATATCTGAAATTGCAACCACTTACTTTCATCACTAGTGACGAAAATTAACGTTATGGAATATTCTATCACTGGTGTCGGAAACTGACGTTTTCGGTTGAAGTAAACCGTGACGAAAGTTGTTGATTTTTAAATGGTTATAGAAAAAAAAAGGTTTTTATTTTCAGGAGGTCAAAAGGAAATCGAACGAGTCAAGGACGTTCTGATCCAGTCAAATTCAATTTTAGAAGCTTTCGGTAACGCTAAAACGAACAGGAACGACAACTCTTCCAGGTTCGGTAAATACATGGATATCCACTTCGATTTCAAAGGCGATCCTATTGGTGGTCATATCAATAAGTATTTGTTAGAAAAATCGCGTGTCATACACCAACAACCCGGAGAAAGAAACTTCCATTGTTTTTATCAGGTAAGTCAATGTAATAAGTATATTTATAGTGATGGGAATGTTTACTTACAAATCAGTTTGAAAATAACTGTTTTCACCCGTTTTACAAGGAAAGAAACACCTACTACCCTGGCTATTTACAATATTAGTATGGAATCTTACATAAGTATTTTTTCAGCTTCTTTCTGGAGCGAATGAAGACTTGTTAAAAAGACTGAACTTATCTCGTGATACCCATCAGTATTTCTACGTGAAGCAGGGAAACGCAGCCGTAGTTAACACAATAAACGATAAAAATGATTATCGCGAAGTATCCACATCATTGAACACACTCCAATTCAGTAAACAAGACCAAGATACATTATGGAGGGTAGTAGCTGCCACTTTGCATTTAGGTAACATAGAATTTGAAATTGACGAAGAAGATAAATTGAGATTAAAGAAAACTAAGGGTGTTGATTATGTCGCTGAATTGTTGCAAGTAAGTGACAATACTTTTATTTTTTTATTAAAGTAAAAAGTAAAGAAAAAATGTAATAAGAATCAGGGTATTCCAATAATACCTTTAAATAAATTAAATAGGGCTCAGTTTGAATAGATTTGGACTAAATTCTCCTCTCTGTTTTGAACCTTTCTGATTTTTTTAATTGTTTTTTATCACATAATTACTGTTTGTTGAATTATTAAGATCTGGGATGACTCTTATTGTCTTGCTGTTTACTCCCCTTTCTGTCAATCCACTTCATTATTTTTGATCTGGGTACTGTGTCGGACGCTTTTTCTAAATCTATAAAAGCTAGATAGAGGTTTTTACTTTGTAATTGTCGTTTTTCTACTAACTGTTCTATAGTAAAAATATGGTCTAGAGGGCTTCCTACAGTTCTAAATCTACTTTGTGATTCTGATAATTGTGGTTTTAATATGTTATTTATTATCTGTTCATATATATTTACTATTGTGTTTAATGATAATGTTATTCCTCTATAATTATTACAATCCTTTTGGTCTTTTTTACATATAGGTGTTAATAATGTTGTTCCCCATTCTTCTGGTATTTTTTCGTTATCCCAAGCTTTATTTAATATATGATGTGTTAGCAGTACACCTATTTCTCCTAAGGTTTTAATCATTCAGCCGTGATTTTCTCTTTATCTGGCGCCTTTCCATTTTTTCAGTGTTTTTATTACATTCTTCAGTTCTTTAATTTTTAAAATTTCCATTTCGTTCTCTGGGTCACCATGTTGGTTTTTCAGTTTTGTTGTATTCTCTTTGATGTTTTGTGTTTGTTGCCTTAGTAATTTTTGGAAATGATCTTTCCATCTCTTCATGATATAATTTTCATTTGTTAATATTTCTTATTTTTTGTTCTTGACATAAAATGCATTTACAGGTTTCTCTTTTCTGAATGATTTTAATACTTTATAGAATAATTTTTGATTGCTTGACCTGTCCATTTCCATTTTGTTTCCAAAGTCAATCTATGTCTTTTCTTTTGCTTCTGCTACTAAAGTTTTTACTCTTTTTCTTTGATTTTTGTATATTTCATATTGTTATGGAGTATTTTTCATCAAATATGTTTTCCATTGTCTTTATTTAATTTGAACTTCTTGAATTTGATTGGTACACCATGCTGTTTATTTTTTCTGATTACCGCTGAGCTAATGATTATAATATCTTTAAAAATATTTCACCCCTGTTGTGTATTAGCATTTTTTATGCCATCTATTCTTTCCTACAGCTTTTTCTCCATTAGTTGATATCTTTTTGCAGTGTATACGTAATTTTGTATATGTTCTTATCGAAAAGTATTGTTTTTTTTTGTTATTTTTTCTATTTCTTCGTTTTTCTATTTGATTTTTGCTGTTAGTAAATAGTGATCGCTGTATATTTCTATTCATATCCTCAGTCTTACGTCTAGTATATTTTGTCTTTCTATTCTTTGTATCAATACTTAATCATTTATTGATTTCTCGTTTCTGCTTTGTTGTACTCTTATTTAATTATGGATATTCCTTGTGCTGATGTAATCTATTTGTAATTACTATTTGTAATTATTAAGTCTTGCAATTGACAACATTCCAGTATTCTTCCATTGTTGTTACGTGTTTCTTCTCCATGTTGCCCTATTGTTGTTTTTTATTCATTGTCTTTTTTACCCACTCTACCATTGAAATATCCAGCAAAAAATATTGTTCCTTGTATTGTAATTGTGAGATCCTCACAACATTTTTTTTATCGGCTACTTTTTCATTTTTATTTGGACTATATATTGATACTCTTATTCTACTATTTGTTTTTTATTTCTCATTTCTACCATCTCTCCGAGACAACTTTCCAAGTTACAATTTCATCTGTTAGATTCTTGTTTATTATACATCCTGCCGATGCCCTTTGGTTCATCGGTACACCGCTGTATAGTATGTGTCCATTTGCAAGTAGTATTTTGCCTTTTCCTTTTTTATTACTTTCATTTAGTACTAAAACTTCTAATCCAGTTTCTTCAAACTCGTTTTCCAGTTCCATTTCTTTACCATTTAGGCTTTTTATATTCCATATTCCTAAACTCCAAGTTTTAGCTGCTTTAATACTTTATTTTTTATTTAGTTTTTCACTATTTTTTAGAGTTTGTGTATTTCCGTAATCTGGATTCTTTTCCTTTTTCATTGCCTTTTTTTTGTCCTATGGTTTCCTTATCTTTCGTATCTTTTTTCTGTTGTCTTTTTAGTTATTATTCGAATTTGTTTTTCAAAGCTCTACTCTTTTGGTAATGGTTCTTCTATTGTTCTTTCATTTCTTATTTTTCTGTCATTTTTATCCTGTTCTGATACTGCCCGTTCTTCGTATTCGAAATCCTCATTTGTGTATATTTCATTGTTTATTAGTTTATTGTATCTCAAAAGTGCTTTGTAACCTTTGTCTGGTTTCTTTAAGTTTAGGTAAAAGGTCCTTTTTCTCTTTTTGCACGTTTTTTGGAAAGTCTTCATTGTTCCAAATTTCCGTACGTTTGTGATCTTTTGTATTTTCTAAAATCTCTGTTCTGATATATCTGTTTGTTAGTCTACGTCTTTATCTTCTGCAATATTTACTCCTAGTTTCTTAATCTTTATTTTTATTTTTTATTTCTTTCCTTCTTCTGTCTTTATCGCTTTATCAATAATTCCTTTCACCACAATATTTTTCGATTTGATATATCTTTCCAGTTTTCCTACTGTCTTCCTGTTCTGCTACTTTTTGTTTCAACTTTTCATTTTCATCTTTTATGTTATTCATTTCCAGTATGAAGAAATCAAGCTCCTTGTTAATTTTATTCATGTTTCCACCTATCTCCTGGACCAATATTTTAATTCTTTCTTTTTTTTAAAAAAATCAGCTCCGAGAAATTTGTATATGAAAGTGAAATATCGCAAATATTTTTTTAAAAAGCAGTTTACAAGTGCTCATAACCACATAGTGAATGACACCGACTGACAAAGTAAGCCAAAATTTGCTTTTTTACTAATAAATTGTGTTATATTTCAACATGAACTCATTCTTTCAATAAAAATGTAAATCTATATTGTACCATTTACCAGCCATATTCAGGCTAAACGAATCCTAACTGAACATGGAAATCGACAATATTATAACCAGCATCAACATCAATAATCAGTCACATTTTTCTCAACATGCACCTTGAACTTAACATTTAACTATACCTCCTAACAACAAGTCTTATCTCAACTTCAAAGTAACTAACAAACCTCTATAACCTAACATACCTACATTCCCATATAAACTACAAGCCATCGTTTTTAAACGGTTTTATTTAGCTCACCCCGTTTGTTTTATTTATTCTTGGGTCAAATTTAGTAATTCAAATTTCACCCTCTTCCTGTCAACCGATTAATCTGAAATTTTGTATACACTTTGGATTTTGGTGACAATACAATTATGTTTATTCATTATCATTATAAATTCAAGATGGCCGCCGCTACAAAATGGCGGATAATTTATGTTTTATTAATCCCATCAATATGGGTATCAAATGAAAGGGCTCAACAAGCAGAATACAATATACTATAAAAAATTGAAATCCAAGATGGCGGCCGCTACAAAATGGCGGATAACGTAGGTTTTATCAATCCCATCAACATGGGTATCAAATGAAAGGGCTCAACAAGCAGAATACAATATACTATAAAAAATTAAATCCAAGATGGCGGCCGCTACAAAATGGCGTATAACGTAGGTTTTATCAATCCCATCAATATGGGTATCAAATGAAAGTGCTCAACCAGTAGAATACAATATACTATATAAAATTAAAATCCAAGATAACGGCTTCTACAAAATGGCGGATAACGTAGGTTTTATCAATCC
The DNA here is from genome assembly GCA_963921935.1 of Galeruca laticollis. NCBI lineage: Eukaryota > Metazoa > Arthropoda > Insecta > Coleoptera > Chrysomelidae > Galeruca > Galeruca laticollis. The sequence goes on along the minus strand of OY998179.1, from coordinate 149,310,974 downwards.
CATCAACATGGGTATCAAATGAAAGGTCTCAACAAGTAGAATACAATTTACTATGCAAAATTGAAATCTAAGATGGCCGCCGCTACCAAAGAGTTGGACTGCAATAAACTAACGGGCAAGAAACCTTGCAATAATGAAGTACTAAATGAATTAAACAGAATGCGAAATAAAAGCTAAAAACCAAAAAATGAAAATAGGTAAAAAAACTTTTTAAGTTAAACGGTTTTATGTTAAACATACATTGCAATGTTTAAGATAAATGTACTAAAAACCAAAAAATAATAAAATAGATACAGTCGTGGGAATTATAAACATATGCATAGACTAGACTAAAATAAAACCGTGGGGCACGTCAATTGTCGGTTGAACAACTGCCTAATTATAGTGTAACATTACAAAACAAAAATTTTAATCAACGATTGTAGACAATTGACGTGCCCCACGGTTTTATTTTAGTCTAGTCTATGCATATGTTTATAATTCCCACGACTGTATCTATTTTATTATTTTTTGGTTTTTAGTACATTTATCTTAAACATTGCAATGTATGTTTAACATAAAACCGTTTAACTTAAAAAGTTTTTTTACCTATTTTTTTAGTTTTCTAAACAATGTAAAATTAGAAGAATATGCTATGGCCATTGGCTCTACAATCAGTCCGAAAAACATACTATTCACATCTAGAATCCCAATCGGATATGTATTTATCTCTCAAGTAAGGAAATCATAGATGATTTTATCATTAAACATGATGTGCACATAAAGATTAATGATGAAGTGATACAAGCAGCAGACTTATCACACCAAACAAAAGACTACTTTTATATATGCATGTCCCACCGTTCCGCATGACGTACTACAGAAGGGACTTGAACATCTCAGCTTCAAACTATCTTCTACAATTTCCTTTTTAAGAATAGGCACCACCAACCCTGATTATAAACACATATTGAGTCTCATGTAACACTTGCATTTCAAACTTACCACCCCAACCAACAGATGTCAGTTTTCCACCAAACTCAACAACTACAACCAGCCAACCTACTCAGCAAGCGAGAAAAGTTCCAAGCCACCTACCTCAGTTTAACAAATAAAATAGATATGTTTGTTTTGATTTTTTCCTGCCCCAAACATCGAGTCACATTCTAAGCTCACTTGCGGACACTTCCACTGCTTTGCCATGTTTACAAATTCTCTTAAATTGCAGGAAAAATGAAATTGGAAGTTTAATTGAAAATTTGTTAAAAAGTTATGCAAATAAAAAGTCATACGAATTTATGCATTTTAGTCGCTGCTTTCAAAATTAATAATAATACTTGAATTTTTTTTCTCGTTTATTGGCTTTGGGAGTTGGATCCCATTCAGCCACGAAATAAGTAAATAAGTAATATGACATAAAAAGGGAAACAAAGGACATGTCGCAGCAAACATATTTACTCATATCCAAGTCACACATCATTCATTGCCCTATACAACAGAATTCGTATAAAACGAAGAAGACAGGATAATAGACATGGACACTCGTTTCACGCTAAGGTGCCCGTCATAGCGACTTTATTTACAACACACAATAAAGGCAACGGTAAGGGGGTATATCATTGTTACAAAGGAAAGACAATAGGTATACTACAACTAACCTCTACCATTCTACATCTAAAATACAGTTGTACTGATTTCTATATTTTTCTTTTGGTACGTTTAAGAAATTCCCATAATATAGTGCGAACCATAGTATGTCGCCGACTGAGAAATAACAGAGAAACTTGACTTTGTGGGAGAGGAACCTTTTCTTTAGACAGAGTTTCCATCAGATATCTTGTAGCTTAACTATTATGTTGACAGCTAAACATCCAATGATTAATATCATCATAACTTTGATTACAATCACACAATTCGGTGTCGCTCATTTTCATTTTATAAAGGTATGCGCGTACTGTTGCATGACTAACGAGACATCTGAAGTACATAGCGTTAATCTTTCTTATAGGATGACTATGCTCCTCAAGTCTTGTGGATGGAAGAGTGGGGTGTATTTTGCAGTACGAGTTATTGCTTCTGTTGCAGAATTGTGACCATTCTATTTCCCAATTGTGTCTCATACTCTCCTTTCTTGAGCAAATCACGTCACTCCATGGTAAACAAAGATCTTCCGATCCGGAAAGAACTGCGGCTTTCGCTAGTTGATCAACTTTTTCGTTTCCAGAGATTTGAAAGTGGCCTTTGACCCACATAAACGTTACAGACTTGTTAAGTTGTCTTAATTCAACTAATATGCATAATATTTTTACGATTATACTATTGCGATATATACTTCTTGCAGAGTTTTTAATGGCTGTTAAAGCTGACTGGGAATCCGAAAGGATGACAAAGTTTTGATATCGGAGATTACTGTATTGACAGGTGTGATGTATTGGGATATGCAATAGCTAAAATTGGAGAATTTTTATTTAGCCACCATTTTTCTGTTAGGTTGCTGACTGATAATTGACCTATCTTCTGTAGAAGTACTTTTTGGTTATTGGATGTACATTTAAGAATAAATTTTTCTGCAAGTAATAAGCGCCTCAGATGTAAAGGAGGTTCACCACATTCAGCCAACAGTGTGTTAGTAGGTGTGGATTTGAGAGCACCTAAAACCAATCGTAAAGCCTTGAATTGTATTCTGTCTAATTTGATTAAGCGAGATTTTGTGGCTGAGCCATATAAAAAACTTCCATAATCCAAGATGGATCTCGTATAGGCCCTGTAGAACATAAGATTGGTTTTGGGGTCAGCGCCCCAATCGTAACGATTAACAACTTTCAGCATATTTAAACTTTTTTCACATTTGACAATACATTGGTTTATGTGATCATTCAAAGTTAGTTTTGAATCCAGTGTGATACCTAAGTAAGTATAATTTCTATTAACTGATATCGTCATATTAGTGAGTTGCAGGTTGGAAACAGCTGGTAGACGATGTCGTGTGAAGAATACAACAGAAGATTTTTTAGGTGATAGGTGTAGACTTAGATCTGAGAAACATTTATTACAATGTTGCATAATGACTTTTAGAGTTTCAATGCACTGTTGATAAGTCTTTTCCTTTACATATAAACAGAAATCATCTGCATATTGCAATATGTTGCACTCTATATCCATAACATGTACGTTTAAGGTATATAGGTTAAAGAGTAGCGGGCTTAGAACTGATCCCTGCGATAAACCTTTGAAAACAAGTCGTGGGCCAAGAATTTGGTTGTTGCACCGAATAAATATTTGTCTATTCATAAATAGTTCAACCAAGACATACGCGCATCTGGATGGAATACCAATTTGAATTAATTTATTAAAAAGAGAATGCAGTTTAACATTATCGTAAGCACCGGTAATGTCCAAAAATAATGCAGCAAGATAATTGTTTTCGGTAAATGTTGATTGAATATCTGTGACTAGATGTGCAATGCAGTCTACTGTGCCTCTTTTCCTACGAAAACCAAACTGTGTGTCTGGAAAAACATTATTGCTTTCACACCACCATTCCAGTCTAATTTTCATAATCTTTTCAAAACTTTTTAATAAACAAGACATAAGGGCAATGGGTCTGAGGGCAGTTGAATCATTTAACTTCGGAATTGGAACGATAAGACATTGTTTTAAAGAGTCGCAATTGTCTCCTTTCATCAAGATATTATAGATTTTGCATAAGAACTGTAACGCTACGTCCGGCATGCTTCCTAGCATAAGGTAATTAATTCCGTCCATTCCTGGACTAGACTTTTTAGAAGTTTTAATACTTGTTTTTATTTCATTGATGTTTATCGGTGCTAGTAAACAATGTTGTTCTGGACAATTAATAGGCCAGTCTATTGGATAATGGACGTGGTCGGGTGCAATTTTTTGAAGCATGTTTTCAACTAATGTTTCGTTGACTATACAAGATTTTTTAACACTTTGAACGTTATTTGTTAAATATTCGAGATGCACCTACCCGGTGACTGAATATGTCAAATAAAAGGACAATACTTGGAACAGGATGTAGTAAAATACCAGAAAACTTTTATCTTTCAACAAACTTGATTATAGAAAAAAAAACACAAAGCGACAACTTTCCGCGACATTAGAGACAACTTTCCGCGACATTAACGACAACTTCCCGCAACATTCTCCCACCTTGAGTTTATTTAACCGTGTTCAATAACTCAATGCTCGAGTTGCTACATTTCGAATCTTTGAGGAGGTTTTACTTTTCTCCCATATCTGGTGGTAACTGATGAGGGAACTTCAGGAGTCTCGTAAATTTCTTCCACGCTTTCTATTTGGTTGACATCAGCTCTCTCAAGATCTGGCTTCTCTGAAGGTTCCAAAGTTTTCGATAAGGAGTTCAGATCTAAATCATCACTACAGTTCAGTTCTAGCCGGTATACTCTTTGGAGGGGTCTCAATATTGATCCTTTGATAGTTTTCAATTTCACAAGTCGTATTTTATTATCTCTTCCAGGAATTAGTTCTTCGATATAAGCTAAAGGCCAGTCTAGCCGTTTCAAACTATCATTCCCTATTAGAACGACATCACCTACTTTAACCTCTTTCGCATTGAATTTTTTGGATGACAATTTCAGTTGTCCCAAATATTCATTTCTGAATCTCCTACGAAGATCATTTTTCAATTTCCCTCGAGTGTTTTCTAAGATCTGCACTTTCCACGGCATCCAAATCAGGAACTCCAGATTCTTGAATTTCTCGCAAAAACATCGCAGGAGTCAATGGAATGAGGTCTCTGGGATTTTCGTGCATATACGTCAGTGGTCTGGAATTTCTGGATAATTCCTCATATGACAGAGATGCTTTCCCCAATACCTTTCGCAGCAGATCTTTGATGATTCCAATTAACCTCTCCCACCAACCACCCCACCAGGCAGCTGTTGGAGGATTGAACTTCCATTCTATTCTCTCCGCAGTACTAAAAGATTTAATAATTTTCCAGTCCAACTTAGCGAATTCATTAGCCGCACCAATAAAATTTGTGCCATTGTCGCTGTAGACAGTCGTCGGTCTTCCCCTTCTTGCCACAAATCGTCTAAATGATTGTAGAAAAACATCCGTAGAAAGTGAAGACAAAAGTTCCAAATGCACAGCTCGATAAATGGCACATGTGTAGAGACAAATCCATACTTTTGCTCCTGCTCGAATAAACAGTGGACCGGTTAAATCCACACCAATTACTTCAAATATGTGAGCTTGTCGAACTCTATCCAATGGTAGTGGAACAGGGGGTACTTCCACATGTTTTGCATTGAATCTTCGGCAAATTGTGCATCGAGAAATGACAGATCTTAAGGTTTTCCTTCCTTTTAGTATCCAAAACCTTTCTCTTAGTAAGCTGAGTAAACATTGAACACCGACATGCGAAGCTTTCACGTGTTCATCAAATACAAGTTTACTAACTACAGGATGCTTGGATGGCAAAACAATTGGATAGCAAAAGTCCATGGAATCATTCCGTTCAGATATTTTTGTTTTCAATCTGATGATATTATCATCATCAATGAAGGGACACAAACTTTTCAACTTTGGATCATCAAGTCCATCAAAAGATTCATTCTGCACCAAATTAATAACGCCTTTCTCAGCTACGAGGATTTCTGCGATAGATAATTCTTTCTCCATCAATCTTTCATCTGTTTGAAGACATCGGCAGTTTGAGAGAAATCTTCTTATCCAACCAAAAACTAGAATAATTTTTTCGTATTTTGAAATTCGTTCATGATACCAGGAAAAATCTATTTTCGTAGATAAGTTCGAAGATATTGTACGTTTTCCCATTTCATAATTTATTGATTCTTCATCCCTGATAAAGTTTTGGTTCGGCCAGTTCTTTGGGGATTGTCTCAGACATTGAGGCCCCTCCCACCATTTTGATTCGATCAGTCTTTTCGGTGAACAGCCACGGGAAGGTAGATCGGCTGGATTCAGGTCTCCAGGAACATGAAACCAAGCATTCTTATTCGTTAAGCTTCGAATTTTTTTCACACGGCTCCAGACAAAAGGTTTCCAATTTTCGTCATCCTTTATCCACGACAAACTGTTGTCGAATCAAACCACCAATAAACTAGTGGAGCCGGGTCAATAGTTTTAGTAATTGTTTGATATAATCTGGCACCTATTGTAGCTGCTAACAAGTCAAACCGAGGAATAGTTAATCGTTTCACTGGAGAAACTCTCGATTTTGCTTGGACGAGTTGTATATGTACGCCATAACATGTTTCGGATCTCAAAAATATAGCTGTGGCATAGGCATGCTGACTAGCATCACAGAACACGTGCAGACTGCAATGATTTCTTCCTTCGGATGAATTCAACAACCATCTAGGGATTTTCAAGTTCATGAGGATTGAAATATCAGCCACCCAATTCAAAAAACTTTTCTTAACTTCTTCTGGTACCTGTGTATCCCATCCAATCTTGACTCCCAAGTCTGCTGCAACAACAATTTGGGGCACAGGGAAACCGGACATGAAAAGCCAATTGGATCGAAAAGTCGATGGGCTGTTGATAAAATCACCCTTTTCGTAATTATTTCGGTATCAAGTTCTTGGAACCAATCTGAATTCAACTGTAAAGTATCCGAGTTTCTATCCCAATAAAGTCCCAATACTGGAGAAACATTCGAAATTACTGGGGGCTTGTCCAAAACTGTGTGCTCCCACCCTCTCAAATCGAACTGGGCAGAGGCAAATAACTCTGTGGAAACATCAATGAAATTCTTCAGTTCTTCCTTACTGTTAACACTCGTTACACAGTTATCTACATAAAAACTCTCGAGTAGTCGAATTATTGTTGATTTCGTTTCAGAATTGTCCGTGCTTTCCAAGATATTTCTTAGGTGACATTCAATTACTGCTCCCAACAGGAAGGGACTGCAAGTCACTCCAAAAACTACTCTTGCATGGCGGTATGATTTCAATTTTCCTGTGTCATCATACCACAAAAAACGCAAAAAATCCCTTTCTTGAACACTCAGACTAATTTGCAAGAAAGCTTTTCTTATGTCAGATATAACCCCAATTTTTGATAGGCGAAATCTGATCAATAAAGATGGTATCAACTCAATTAAATTGATGCCCTTCTCCAGACATTGATTGAGAGATGGCTGATTTTTCTCTCTAGCGCAGAGGCATCGAAAACTGGTCGTATTGTTGTAGTCGCATTGCCTTTTTTCACTACATGTCGGTGGGGTAGATAATGTCCCTCTCTTTCTAAATCTATTTCTGGAACATCTTCAATGATACCCTCATGCAACCATTCTTTCAATACGTCGTTGTATTGGTCACGCAAACCATCTGAATCAAGCTTCTTTACCAATGAAACAAATCTTTTAGAAGCTATCCCATAATTACTCGACAAAGGGGGGTGATCTTCTATCCAAGGCATACATACTTCATATCTGCCATCATCGTTTCTCCGAACAGAATTGCGAAAATTATTCATGACGTCTTCCTCGATTTCTTTCTGGGTCCTTTTCTGTACAGGATCAGATATTCCAGGGACATCTAAATTCCACAAATCAGAAATGCATTCATTCCTCGAAAACATAGACAGTGCAATCAATGTTTCAGGTTTTCTTTTGCAACAGTCGTCAACTTTGCCCATTAATGTCCAACCCAGAAGAGTTTCTAGTGCTACAAGACCACTTTCCAGTTGATAACGGTTTCCAGTGAACAGTTTACCTGTGATATCAGCTCCAATAAGGATATCAATAGGTCCTTCTTGAATGTCAGAGATTTCAATACCAACTGATTGTAATTTGCTCATCCATGGACCTTCTCGAATACATGCTACATTGGTACATATCAGAGGTTGATCTAATGCTTCAAAATTACAAGAATATTCATTCTTCAAACTGCTCAACCTTATACGATAGCAGTTGTGTTTCAAAGCGTTCGCTTTAGTGCCACCAAATAAGACGTGAATGATCTCTTCTTGTCTCAAGCATTCGTAACCCATCTCTATAGCTGCAGACTTTGTCACATATGGCTTCTGAGAACCAGTGTCAATGATCACACGAGCTGTTCTTGACTTATTTGCCCCAGTTAAATTGACAACTAAAGTTTGCAGAAAAACTTCAGAATACGAACTATTCGATAAGTTGTTTTCGATGTTTGTTTTTGCTGTTTCGGGAAGTTTCGAGTCTGTTTCTTCGTTTTTGGGACACATAATAGCAAAATGTCTACCATTACACTCAGTACACATTACATTAACCCGACATTTTCTAGAAATGTGGCCGTATTTCAGACACTGATGACAACATCCTTTTTCGATAAGCTTCTTTTTGCGTTCAAACAAAGTCAACTTTTTGGCATCTGCACAAATCTCACTAGAGTGGGCTCCGCTACAAAAATGACATTTCTTTTGCATTTTATTATTCATTAACCCAGAAGTTGTCGGCAAAACATGAGTTTTTGAAGAATCAAACTTCTTTTGTAGTTTGCTATGCATGTCGAATCCTGATACAGCCAAATTAATTCTTTCCTCGTTCTCTACATCTTTCCGGACAAATGACATCAATTTACCCAAGCGATCTTTGAGAGTAGATTGACTATCGTAAAGGCTACTCCTTTGCCATACTCTTATAAGATCTTCAGGAAGGCAGGACTCCATCAATGGATACAACATAGCCGCACAAGTATCAGAAGTAACATCAAGAGTTTCTAACGATCGCAGTTGGGATTCCATTTTATCATAGAGAAAACTGAGTTTATTATTATTCGAAAGATTGTTCAACACCAGCTTCAATAATTCTCGTACATAAAACTCCACCAGAAGATCTTTCCTTCCAAATCTGCTCTTGAGGCTTTCAATCGCTTTCGGGTAATTTTCCGCACTCGGTGGGTAACTTTCAACCAGTTGACGAGATCTTGTATTTGGAATGGTCGCTTGAATTAAATATTGAAATTTATCCTCTGGAGCAATGTCCTCATCGTCATCAGTTTGTTTGAATTGGCTCCAGAAGGGAAGCCAATCTTTAATTTCACCACCAAACTTCTTGAACTCAATGGTTGGTAACTTGAGTTTCCTTTTGGTGTTGCTGGAATACTGAGAAATATTATCTGCTACATAATCTTTATTCGAAATATTGTCAGCCAACAGCTTCACCTTATAATATTTCGTAGAATACTCATCGGCAGTTGAAATCTCAAAACTCAAATCTTCATCATCGTCTGTGAGGTAATCCAAAACTTGCTTGTGCAAATCCATCAGGATTTCAAATTTCTGTTCTAAAAGGCGTATATTACTATGTATTTCCACCTTATCTAAATCAGTTTTTTCGAACAGTATCATAATTCCATCGAAGATTCGGTCAAAAGAATACCTTTGAACCGCAAGTACTTTTTCCACCTTCTCCATAGTCTGTCCTGTCACGGTCGCCAAATGTTAAATATTCGAGATGCACCTACCCGGTGACTGAATATGTCAAATAAAAGGACAATACTTGGAACAGGATGTAGTAAAATACCAGAAAACTTTTATCTTTTAATGAATTTTCGTTTATAAAGTGAAACTTGTCACTTCAAATTCAATCATACTACTTATTACTAAAATGTCAAAAATATGACGTTTCAACAAACTTGATTATAGAAAAAAAAACACAAAGCGACAACTTTCCGCGACATTAGAGACAAGTTTCCGCGACATTAGCGACAACTTCCCGCAACATTATTAACCCTTCTCCATATGTCGCTTGGATGAGTTTGTCTGTTAAGTGAGGAGCAAAATTTGGCCCAATTTGTTCTTGATTTGGTTTTGAATAACCGTTTACACATAGCATCTAATCTTTTATATTCAATGAAGTTAGAAGGGATTAAGTTTGTTCTGTAAGCTTTTAACGCATTTTTCCTACAATTTGTCGCTGCGAGGCATTCTTGATCCCACCAAGGAATGTATTAAGTCGGATTATGAGTAGTTGATTTTATTACCTTACAAGACTTATTTGCAGCTGCCGTTATTGTATCAGTGAGAAAAGATATCATGGCGTTAGAATCGTTGCAAATAGGGACGGATTGGAATGATTCAATGATAGAGGTTTGATATAACTTCCAATTAGCGTTAGACATTGACCATTTAGAAGTACGCTTAACCGAAAAAGTTTCCTTTTGGATATCGTTGATCACAATCCTAATAGGGAAGTGATCAGAACCATATGTGTCCGATGAAACGGACCACGTAAATGAAGAACACAATTTTGAAGATAAAATAGTCAGATCTACAGCAGATTTAGCTTGTCCTGGAGAAGAAATTCTTGTGGCACAACCGTCATTAGCTACAGCTAAAGCAGGAAAATAATCTAACACTTCAACTAGCATATTACCATCTGTCGAGCACGTCTCCGAACCCCAGATTCCGTGATGAGCGTTAAAATCACCACCGATGATACACTCGTGCTTAATCTGGTTAAATAAATTGATATAATCTTGTACAGTTGCTTTAGTTGTCGAAGGTTTGTACAAACTTATAATTGTCAATTTTTCATCACCACTAGTAATGTTAATACCACATACTTCTATTTTGGGATTGAAGTTATTAACAAATTCAATAATTTCATATTAAATTGAGTTGGATATGAATATAGCCACACCACCATGTCCTTTGTTCCTATCTTTTGTTATTACATTAAAATTTTGAAACCTTTTGACATCCGCTGGTTCATACCAGGTTTCGGATATCAGAGCAATATCAAAATTGTCTTCAACATTAAGTTGTGTTAACAAAAATTTATTGGAGTTTGAAGATCTGGCATTCCACTGAACTATTTTCAAGCTAGTATTGACCATGGTTAATTGAATAAACTATCGACAATATTTTTAATTTTACTATCAATATCATTTTCGTTAAATATTAACTTATTATTGATTGCACATGAAGAAGATTGAGGCATATCTCATATAAAATTTTCAAGCATGGTTTTTATTTTAGAACTAAGTTGATAGGCAAATTTATCAAAATCACTTTCAGTATTCTTTTGACTAAACTGGAATACAGGACCTGCACAAAAGCTGGTATTGTATTCTCTACGACTGGGAGGGAAGTCGGATAGAGTATTATTACTTTTTCTCTTTTTACGAGGATTTGAGCTAATTTCCGGAGTAGGTGAGGTTGGAATATTTCCTTTTAGAGGATTGCTAGAGTAACGATTTTGATAACTGGAAGGTTTTAGAGTGGGAAAATCAACTTCTGAATTAGCTAGTGGAGCAAACCTATTTTTTTGGATAATGCTGGTGTAGCTTGGATTATCGACTACTTTTTCAGCCTCTTTAAATGATATATTCAAATTAGCCATAGCTTTCTTGGTTTTCCTTTGTTTTATATATACTGGGCATTCCTTGAATGAAGAGGAATGGTTGCTAGTTTGACAGTGAACACAGTATCTACTATAGCTATTCGGTCAATTATCAGTTTGTTCATCTGATCCGCAATTTTTACACCTTTTCTTACCTTTGCATTGAGACGATGTATGACCGTACCTAAGACAATGATAACATTGCATGACCGGACTAACATAGGTATCGACAGAGCACCTAACTTTATTAATGTAAATAAATTGTGGGATTCATTTGCCAACAAAAGTTACAATTATCATCTGCCTAGGAACCCGCTGTATAACGCCATCTTTGTCCACTGTTTTATTCAAACGTTGTACCTTTTTAATTGACACATTCGATTTTATAATATTTAAAAGAGTATTTTCGCTCAGAGATGTGTCAACACCTCTTACTATACCACGTTTTTCGGTTAAATAATTTGGAATGTATGCAATCAGGTTATTTTTCTCGAAAAATGGTTCTTTTACTAATTTATTAGCATGGTTACTCGAATTTACTTCAATTTTTACGCGATTTTTTCCAACACTAGTTATTTCAGTAATATTATTTTCATAATTTGATAGCGCTAACAACTTTTCACCTAATTTCATCGGATGTAATCGACCAATATTTAGTTCTAAATGCTCTACAAAAATAAAGTATGGACCTAAATCGGTCGGTAGAAATCTATTGTCTGTATTAACTGGCCTACGACCACTGTTTACATTACTTGATATATTCGAACCTATTAGTAAGTTTTTTGCTGACTCCGTATCATCATTGTTTTTTTTCACCGTTTCGTTTGAAATATTATGAATTGTTAAATCCATCGTATTTTGGTTATTTTCATGATTCATATCAATATCTCCAGAAAATGTAATTTCTTCCACATGCACATTAGGACAATTTCTTCTCGTTGATCGCAGAGGTGGGTCCTTGCCCCCTTTTTCATATTGGCCACCGGACATCTGGGCTTCAGAGCCGGGTCAAACAAATAAATAGATAAAAGCTACTTACAGTATCGTTGCTACACTAATTATATACAACACAGAAAAAATAATAATAGGAAACTGCTAGGTAAGTAAATCACTTATCGCAAGAGAACTCCAATCGATACGTCCGCACTGTAGGATAGTTCGACCGAGGTATCGAATTTTATTTAATAATGGCATATACTTATATAAATTTTAAACAAGTATTTGTTATAACCTTAGATACCTTTATGGTTATAACTACAAGTGGCAACAATTCTCAAAATTTCAGTACCTGTTTTATGTGTGAAGGGTAACATATTTAGTAGGTTTGTCCTTGTTCAATTACCATATATAGAGAGATGCAAATATCATCAGAGTGTAATCGACTATCATTTTGAATACGCCATAGTATTGTAGTAAATAATGTCAAACGTGGTTTGTTTATACGAGCGCCATTACGTCTAGAGAGTAAACATTTAGTTCTTTCGTTTCGATGAGTTTTTCAAGACTTTTAGTGGCAAAATAAACTTTGAAGTTAATTAATTTAATGTTTTTGGATTATCATGGTTCGTCGGTGCCAAGTGTAGCCGAAACTACAAAGGCCATGTGTCTACAATACCATCCCCACTCTTTGTAATTCATTCATTATTTCACTACTATCGTTTAGGATTGTTGGCCGCAAAAATAAACGTGTTTATGAATGAATAGCCCTTTCTATGTTTACTATTACTCTGAGAAGTAATTTATATAATTTTTAAGTAATTTTCAAATTAAATGTTAATTGTTATTCTTATTCTGGATTATTTATCCAGTTGTATCGTATAACTGTAAACTCTCAATTATACAGGGCTATTTAATTACGTTCTGAGATTTACTATATTTAACATTATTTCTGTCACCACTAATAAAAAAAATGTCACTGTCAAATTAAAAATTTTATGATGGAATTGAGTTAATTTATTCTACAAAATAATTCAAAATCTTTCACAAATTACCTTTTTTTACAGTAAGTTTGATTCAATTATATCTATCTGTTAAATTAACAAATCACAAAATAAATAGCTTTTCTTTTTTAATAATAATTAAAATTAAGTACACTACGAATTAAAGTACATAATACACTCTTTATGAAATTTTATAACTTTATCGAAATGTTCAAGTAACTTTCGAATTGTCAAATGATTTTACAAATCTCAAACACCCGATCACAGTTCTAATTTTGTTCAATATAGTCTTTCCAATTATGATTATTTAATATGTATACTTAAATTTCTTTTTATTTTGAATTCAAAATTTATATATCGAATATTTTTAGATGCATCTATGATTAATAATTTAAGGCTTGATGTGTTTCTTAGAAATAATGCATTATTTAATATGATTAATACTTTGGTAAGTGTAATCGACGATCATTTTGAATACGCCATAGTATTGTAGTAAATAATGTCAAACATGGTTTGTTTATACGAGCGCCATTACGTCTAGAGAGTAAAAATTTAGTTCTTTCGTTTCGATGAATTTTTCAAGACTTTTAGTGGCAAAATAAACTTTGAAGTTAATTAATTTAATGTTTTTGGATTATCATGGTTCGTCGGTGCCAAGTGTAGCCGAAACTACAAAGGCCATGTGTCTACAATACCATCCCCACTCTTTGTAATTCATTCATTATTTCACTACATCGTTTAGGATTGTTGGCCGCAAAAATAAACGTGTTTATGAATTAATTGCCCTCTCTATTGTATATTATTACTCTAAGCCACCAACAAATATATCACCAATTTCAATTACCACGTCTATTACAACAACCACTCCTCAATTACTCATTAAAACAAATATAACAGCAGCTGCAACCACTTCAAATATCACTCACTTTGCTGAAACACATAGCAACAAAAGATCCCTAGAAAAAACATCAAATTCTCCGCAAACATCATCATCGACGGCTGCTGATATCGAAAACCCAAAAAATAATGAAATATTACCGAAATTATAACACCTACGATACACAAGCTTCAATAAATCAGAAGCAAAACTCAAAAAAGCGAAATCCACTTCTAAATCAACCATTACACTGGAAAATCGAATGGCACCTATCAAAGAATTATTCGATAATTAAACTCATATAATATCTTCTGAACAAACAATCAACTTTTTTGAAACCGAACAAGGATTAGCTGACCCTCTCAGTACATCAAAAGATTATACCTCTGGTATACTAGAACTATTGCAACTCTTAATTAAAATACGTTCATACACCTCTGACTGCCAAATAAAGACCAAATGCACTAAAACAAAAAAGATAATTATGAATCAACTGAAGCTCTTAAAATCAGGAGAAGAAGATGCCGAATCCGACTTTTCTCTTGCAGGAATATCTAACTGTACTTACATAATATTACCTTCAATTTATTGCAATGGAACATAAATGGGCTTTACACCCATTACGTAATGCTCAAAATACTTATACACGAAACTTCACCATTAATTATTTGCCTTCAAGAAACTAACTTTAAAAAACAGCACATATTGCCAAGTCGTACGTTCTCCAAATATACAACATAACCTGGATAAAAAAATGTTTCCCCATCCACATGGTCACAGGCAATCGTCATACTCATATCAAAGGCAAACTGCCCAAGAACTAGGATAACTTTAAATCGACCAATATCTCTTACCAACGTACTACGCAAAATAATGGAAAACATTATAAATAAAAGACTCTTGTGGACATTAGAGATAGAAACCCGTTAATAAAAAAATAAAGTGGTTTCCGCCAAAACAGGTCAACATTAGACATTCTCATTGATTTGGAATCCAAAATCCACGAATATTTCTCAAATAAACAAGATTGCCTTGTAGTTTTTATCAATATCACAAAACCCCTCGATACAGAGTGGTGTGATGGCATTATCAAAACTCTTCATTCATGGGGCATCAAAGGAAACATCCTAAAATTCATACAAATTTTTTTTAACTCTTTTTTTCGTGTTGGAGAAAATACCTTGCCGCTTCATATGAACTATCCATCGGCACAAACCAGCAGAATCCAGTCTACATTAACATACTGACCAATCGCTACAAAAATCTACATTTGACAAACATCAAAACAGACCCAGCGTTTTATATAAGAGCTAGTCAAATTCTCACAGAACTCTAAATCAAATGTCCCAACTTCCTTTCCAACAAAATGAAAATTCCGCCTCCATGGTCGATCAATATCACTCCCACCGACAGTGCAAATTTAACAAATTAGAAACTTCCCTAATTAGGAAAGCATTTGCCTCTAGACTTGATAAGTATCCACAATTTTACCTCGCATATTCAGACACATCCAAAAACACTGATGGCGTAGACGCAGCAGTGAACATACAAAACAGTACAATACACTTCAAGTTACCTGAAACAAGCAGCACCTGCACTGGAGAACTCACTTAACACAATCCATATAATGAAACAACTTTATCCAACATACCCAATAGAACT
Source organism: Galeruca laticollis (assembly GCA_963921935.1). Taxonomy (NCBI): domain Eukaryota; kingdom Metazoa; phylum Arthropoda; class Insecta; order Coleoptera; family Chrysomelidae; genus Galeruca; species Galeruca laticollis. Next base: position 149,295,178 of record OY998179.1, on the reverse strand, counting down.
CCAAATTAAAGTCGAATTATCATTTGCAACATTCGAATACCACTGTGGAAATACTTTGAGATCCTTCTCATACTGGTCTTCAAGGAAACGAAAAAGCCGACCACAACGCACGACAAGCAGTAATTAGTGAAACCGCGAGGGAAGTGCAGACGATGTGTACAATGACATAAAACTGCTACTTAAATCAAAAGTGCAACAATTGTGGCAAATATCCCAATTGAAACTACGCAATGTGAAACCGGAAGTGAAACTACGCAATGTGAAACCGGAAGTGAAACTACGCAATGTGAAACCGGAAGTGAAACTTCGGGCGCAGTCATTCAGCGAAATATCACTGAAGTTAAACTAACTAACGAATAGGCAACATTAATCTTACTCATAGTTACTTAATCTTTTAAAGTGAAACCCTAAAATGCGAATTATGCAAGACACAGCTCACTGTCAAACATTTAATAACCGATTTCCCACAGTTTCCACAATCAAGACAAGATAACAACCTTAGCAACAATCTAGAACAAGTACTTGGCAAAACTGTAATATCCAGAATCTTTTTTAAATATTTAAGTGACATTAATATATTAACAAAACTATGACACATCCATATTTGTGTCGCTAATTACCATGGAGGTAGATGTGACTTGCTTGTAAATAATAAAAAAATGAATGCCACATTGCTACTCTCCCAGTTTTAAAATTTTTGTAATTTTCCTTTGTAATATAAATTCTATAAGCAGATGTTAATAATTGATTTGTCATGGGTTCGACAGGGACCTTTAAAACATACTGTTTAAGCTAATAGAAACAGATGACATACTAATGTTAACCATACAGTGTATTCCGATTCTTTGGAACTGAAATGAATATATAGAAATATTGTTTTATTTATCAACAAATAATATTTTATTTAATCAGATGTTCAATTTAAAGTAGATGAAATATGTATGTGCTGTTATATTTTATGTGATTTTACACCCCTCATTAATGGGTTTTTGTTTAAAACAATAAAATGTGTATCAGCTTATTAATTTGCGAACATCTGAATTTCAGGTTAAAAGAAGCGATTTGGAAACTGCTCTCTGCGAAAGAGTCATCGCTGCTAGAGGCGACATTATGCGGAAAGAACACACCATAACCGAAGCCGTTTTCGGTAGAGATGCTTTCGCTAAAGCAGTATATGACACACTTTTTACTTGGATAGTAACTAAAATCAACGCTGCTATAGCTGTTGATAAAACTAATTTGAGGATGACTTACAAGAGTTCACTGATTGGCGTGTTGGATATTTATGGATTTGAAGTGTTCGATAACAACAGTTTCGAACAATTTTGTATCAATTATTGTAATGAAAAGTTGCAACAACTTTTTATTGGTGAGTCAATTGTACAAATTATTATTTAAACTTTCATGTTATTAAATAATGCGTTTCTTTTTTTTTAGAGTTGGTACTTAAGCAAGAACAAGAAGAGTACAACCGAGAGGGTATCGCCTGGACCAATATTGAATATTTCAATAACCAAATTATCTGTGATTTAGTAGAAGCACCGCACAAAGGTATTATCTCTATAATGGATGACGCGTGTAAAATGACAGCCGAAAAAGTAACCGACGAAATCCTATTAGAGGCCATGGACAAGAACCTTAAAGGTAAAACAGACTCATCATAATAAAACCGATCTAGTTATCTCTTTGTAGGTCATAAACATTATGTCTCAAGACAGACAAAACCGCCTGAAAAGAATCTTAGACACAAAGTCGATTTTCGTATAACACATTACGCAGGTGATGTAACATATTGCATAACAGGATTTTTGGATAAAAATAAAGATATGCTATACCAAGATTTCAAACGATTATTGTACAATTCGAAAGATCCAAATATCAAGGAGATGTGGCCTGAAGGAGCTCAACATATTTCAGAGGTAAGACAACAAACATTTGCAGATTCTTCACTTTACTAAATTTCATATTTTAGAAAAGTAGTTTTTTTTATAAAATCCAACTATATTTTCACAATTATGCTTATATTTGAGATTTACAACCTTTTCAGCAAGATTTATATGGTTTCCTAAAATTTAGTTGACATTTAAACCATTATTGGACAGTACTCTTCCTATTTATTCACGTCTATTGTCAATTACATTAGTTTATTTCCCAATCAAAGTGAATTATCTCATTTATCTTTCTCTCGCTTGATTTACGTTTATAACTTTGAATCTGATAATTTTAATCTCCTAATTCAGTAAACTTTAACCAGGAGAGGCTTTCTCAATTCAAAGTAAATTTTGTAACTTAACTTTTTCTCTCAAAATTTTGACCAATATTTATATTTAAAGAAGTTGACATTGAACGTATTGAACATACTCTGTATAACGTGAAACATGATCATAATGCCGTATCGTACATATTGACCATACCCTGTATAACGTGATACATGATCATGTCATCTCGAACGTCTTGACCATACCCTGTATATTCAAAGAACGTGACAATCGTAATGCCCTTATAGTGCTTTGTTATCATTCAAATCGGACTAATAATAATAATCACAAAGTCGCTTATATACCTATCAACAATATTTATGTCCTCATGGCATTAATTATAGCGAGCTTTTTAATTTAATAGTTTGTACATAAGCGCTTGCGGCACTCATCCCTGATTTATAGATTCCGTAATGTAATGTAAGGTAACTGTTTATGTTCTGCAAGTATTACCGTAAAATGAAAAGAATATAACTTGTGTTTATAAATTTCTAAATTAAAACTGGGTTTTTAGGTTATTTTTTCTTAAAAATGGATGATTATGATTATTTGGGAATTGCTGCAATTCTTTTATGCACAGCATCAATAATTATTTTCAAAAACCGAAGGAACAAAATCGAAAATTAATAGCAAAACTTTGAAAACTAACCTCAAAATCACCTTACTTCTGTCATCGTACCACAACGCATCTTCAAAAATATGAAATTGGGCTCTCTCGCGTTACAGCCCCGATCAGCGTCATGCGTAAGGACAATCTATGAATGGTGGTGGGGTCGTCCTATGATTTATAGTTTCTCGGAAATCCTTGCGTTACGTTACGGTATCTATAAATCAGGGGTTAGGTACATCACAGGATAGATGACACAAAATACATGATGGATGACACAGAACACAATACATGAAGGATGACACAGGACACGTGAAAGTTGACAGATAATACAGGATACGTGACAGCTGACGGATGACAACTGTCAGATTATGCCTGGCGTGACTTGCGCCTGCGCGCGCAGCTTTGATGACGTTACATCCCCCACCACTGCCACGTCACTTCCGTCCCAGAATCACCCTTGCTCATCACTTTTTCCCCTTGCAGAATATTCTTATTTATTTCAAAATATCTCTAGAGTATATATTTATGCTATTCCCCACAAATATACAACTTTATATTTCCTTTTAGAACATATTATATGACCTAACCTATCCTTTTTGCTAATGCGCTATTTATTTTATTGATTTATTGCTTGCGAGTACTGCATCCAAAAAAGGTCTAGTTCCATCAATTTATTGCGTCATTTATCGAAAACTACTCCCTCAGAATTTACTTTCATGCTACTAACTCGGCTTGACGTGACCAAAAAAATGGTTGGTTATTTTTAGTATTCATAAATGTTGGATGAAACAACTAATGAAAACTCACTGCTGAACACTGGCTCATCCAGTTTCCAATGTAGATTTCACCACTAAATCGGGATAGGATTGGGAGGAAGTGGTTGTTTTCTACAATCAAGAACGTATTAAATATTATAGAATTATCAAACTTAATTAGACTGTAAATTTTATCTAAGTCGGAATAAAACTTGCTGCTGATTCGCCCTATCAAGACGCTTATTTTCAAGTTCACGAGAAGAGAACGTTCATTGGTGAACATTCTCTTATTAATTTCTCGTAGGAGCAAGCCCTAGAAAATATTAGAATTTTTGAATATATGAGAATACGAATTCTCAAGAGAACGTGTTTTGTTGTGTTGCCAAATTTCGTTGAAACTTTGAACCAATAGCAAAATTAGAGCCCTGATCAAATCGCATCAAAATCTTAACATTCGTGACATTAATTTGTGTTTTCGCTGTCAGGTCAAACGAAATAATTTTAAAGTGGTGAATTATAATGGAATCTGCAAAACAGACTCCTCTCAATACCGCCTAAAAGGAAATATTAATAGAATTTTTAACGAAGCATAAGGAACTAATATCCGGCAGTAAATAAGTTAGACCCAGTTATTTCTTGAAAGCTTCCGTAACTGAAGAATCGTAAAGCAATTAAGACCTTCAATAATTTTAAAGTTAACATGTTGATATGATAGCATTAATTTAAAATTGTTATCATTGTGTGTTCTTACTTTTCTCCTTGAGCAGAGGCACTAGTCGGCTGTACCACAAAAAGAGTAACAATTTGAATTATATATTATTCTGCTAGGGCCTCTGTGCCCAGAAAATACGTTTAAAACTGCCTTTCAGGAAAACAGAACGGATCTTCATTTTGTGCATTCGGTGGACTGGAAAATTAGCATCTTCTTCCACTATTTCCATAATTTCTAACAAAAGAGTGACACCAAGTGCTTCGTCTTCATCCATTTCCAACACTTATGTAACCACCAACTCAATTTACGCCGATATGACAATAAAAATGTCAAAAGTTTCTCATGCGAAGTCAGTTTCCCAAGCGAAAATGCAGGAGAAGCGTTTTTCGAGAGAAGTGAACACTCTGAAATTCTGAAATACCATTTTTAGATTTTCAAGAGAAATCTCTGCACTTTTCTCATGAGAATCGGTTCCTACGAACTCGAAAACAATCGACCTGGTGTTACAACTTTTAATATTATATTAAATATTTTCATAATTTTTCATATTTGTGTACAACGTGGCAACCTCGCATTTATAGCTAGGTTGTCTAGAGCGAATAGAGTAATATAAGCTTTTAAGTTGGAAGCAGGTGATTGTTTTTCCATCCAAATAATTTTAACCTAACAATCATACTACAGTCCATTCATTTTATCAATAATGTTAACTACCAAAGTTAACAGGAAAACCAGTTATAATATCAACACCTGGTAGGCAACGTTAATGCCAAAACAATATTTGTTGTCCTGAGAACCGAACTCCTCAGTCCGGTCCTGCTGTTTGTTTAGATTGCCCAACGAACTTGTCAACTGCATATTGTAATTTCTGGAGAATGTCACTTGACAAGTTCACATGGCAATGTAAACAAACAGCAGGGCCGGGCTAGCTTACGACATTATTTTCTTAAAGGACAATTTCGTATTACTTTTTCACTTGGTTAATATTTTCAGCCATATTTTAAGGAAGTTATATTTTATGAAACCACGATTGTGTGTCGCATAGTTTTTTTTTAAATTTCAATCTAGTCCATTATTCACATTTATGGTCAATTATATTAGTTTATTGCCGATCAAAGTTAATTGTCTCTTTTTAGTTCTTCCACTGACTTCATTTACGTTGAATTGTGTTAAAGGAAGTTATTTTTTCATTAAAGTTGATTTTCTTCATTCAGCCACTTCAATACTTCTGCTAAACCATTTTGCATACTATTTCCTTACTTATTCATTTACTTTAAGCTACTCACACATTCAATTTTCATTTCACTTTTTTCCGTTACAAAATATCAATATTTATCTCAAAATATCTCTTTATAGTTTCTATTTAAGCTTTTTCCCACAAATTTCCAAGTTTTCATTTCCTTTTAGAACTGATTATACGACCTAATCTATGTTTTTTGCTAATATGATACTTATTTTATTGATTTATTGGTTGTTTGAGTACTGCATCCCCAAAAAGGTCAATTTCCATCAATTTAGTGCGTGGTTTATCAGGAGATACTTTCTCAGAATTTATTTTTATTCCATTAAATTTCTAATGTATAACCTAACCTCTTTTTTTTTCTACCAACCAGTTTTCACACTATAGACCACTCTAAGGGTAAAAACATAGTGAAGCATCGACTCAAGCCAGGCATCATAGGGCACAAAGTGGACCATCTATAAAAGCAGTTCTAAGAATATGTACACGCTTGATTTAATGACAACTGGTGATTTTACGCGGCAAGTCCATGGGGACGCGGCCTTAAGAGAGCCAATTACGAAGCAAATTTTAGGCAACTGCCTCCTAAAAAAAAAATTATTTTGTTCTTCAAGTGACGGCTAGGTGCGCGGCGGTGCACAACCCCAGTATGTTTGCGCTCATAAAATTCTGCAACATTAATTTACCATCGCCGTGCGGCGATGTGCATGGCGATCTGCTAGACGAGGTGAACTGCTACGCTATGTTTTTACCCTTAGACCACGACCTGCGCAAAACAAAAATGGCGGCTGGTGGGCAAATAGTCGCAAAGAAAACATAAAATTCTCTGCAGTGAAAGCAACTTTCTTATTCGCGGTGATTTTGAAAGGCAAATAACATTTAGTGACTCGTTATGTTTCCCTAATAATACTATCCATGGGTGGAAACACAATGTCGGACTATTACAAAAAATTGCTGGATGATCATCCAGATGATACTGCCCCATACAAAACTAAAATATCGAAAGATAATAGAGTTGATCAATTTTAATTAAAAGGAAACCTGCATTCAACATAATGAATATTTATGTTTGTTGTAAACAGAAAGTAGAAGCACAGAACAAAGTAGCTATATCAAGTTGTAAAAGCTACAATGCATTCTAATCAACTTGAAACGATAAATTTCAAATTAATAGATATTTTACAAAACTGACATTTTACTGTAACTTTTTCAATAAATCTAAATTACTTTAAATTTCCTTTGATACGATAACAACCAAAGAAATGATAAGGTTTTAATTAATTTTAAAGGGCTTTCAAAAAGTTGTAGAATACAGCCTCTTTCAACTAAATACAAATATTAAAAGAAAAGGCATTATACAATTTCATAATAAAATTTAAAGCTCATTTTAGTTATATAAGAATGTGTACATGAGATATGTATGTACATATTGCAGACCAGTAGTTCTGCCACTGTGTAGAAGGCATGGGAAAAAGATAAATTACTGTTGTTCAACTACCTATACAGAATGCAATTCAACATCACAAAGTATTTTAACTATATTTAACCATTTAATAGAACGCTCAAATCTTTTTGTTTCGGAAGTTGTAGTATTTACTTATTCCAGAGTCTCTATAGCCCATATTCCCTGAAGAGATTCAGTCTGGATTCAATTTGTCATGCAACTCCACAGGTTTGCCTAAAAATAAGCACATCAGTTATAATACCCTTACGCTAATTAATTAATTCACCTCTGAGATCAAATGTTTTGAGCCCACCCTTGCATTCTTCATTTTTGAATCTTGATTGCTTTCAGAAATTCTTTGCATCATAGGGCGGAAAATTTGTTAAGATCAGTTCTATGTTTAAACAATAACACTTATGAAATTCGATAAAAGTTAACATTATCTTGATTACTTCTGCTTCAACACTGAACTATATAACAAAACGAAGGCATTTTTATATATAACCGAGTACCACACAACCACTAAACACTTCAAATTATCACTTTTGCTTACAGAACACGGACTTATGATCCATGGACTACTAATTGTATATTCGGTTTGACTCCTCTATGGTGGTCGCCATGTTGTGCTAATTTTAAGTTGGCCGGCCTGAGTCACGTGATTCGTGCAGGACCGGTTTAAACAATAAATGAGAAATCATTTATAAGATAGGAAAATACGAAACGGTGAGAGAAAAAAATATACCTACTTTATTATTTATACTAGCTACTGCGTATTGTGTATCTACCTAGTTTGGGATTATGGAAAACATTTTCATAAATTTTAAGAAGTGTTTATTTATAAATTATATTATTATATATTCTTATTCAAATTCAATTAATCAGGAAATAAATAAAATAACCCTTAATTTTAATTTAATTTAATCACGGTCAAGCCCAATTCACATTAATACAATATGGAAATATAAAAAAATGCTACAATAACAAAAAAAGAAAAATATATAAAACTAGAACAAGATAGAACAATTGACACATGCATTAAACTTATCTATAAAACAAAAGGAAAAACCTAAAGTATAGTATAAATCACAAGAAAAAAGCAAATAAAGTAAGAGGAGTGATAACACATCAAACCAGCAATAAAAGGTGTACGCTCTAAAGTGGAAGCTCCAGCAAATGTTTTTTAAACTTGAAAGTGGACACATCAAAAATTAAAATTCCATCGGCAGAATTTGCTAATCTAAGTGTTCTAGGTAGAAAACTATTCATTGCATAGTTGTACCTATGAAATGCAACATGAAACGTTTGTACCTGCCTAGAAAGACGAGAAGGGACAACTAAATATATTTTAGAGAGAAGCTTGGGACTATCACAAATACCATGTTGAACAGCTGTATCAGATCCCTTTGCCTTCAGCGAACCTCCAGAGTAGGAATGTTTGAAAAACGTTCTAAGAAATCATAACAAAGGTAAATGTGCATCTTAAAAGCAATGTACCTTAAAAAAGTGTGCTGAACAGCTTCATGCAATATAATGAGGAGACCATACTGGTAAACAATAATCAAGATAAGTTCTGACCAGTGAGCAATATAGAGATCTAATAGCAGTGATGTTAGTAAAATCAGAATTGGTTCTCTTTATAAAACCCAACATCTTCATAGATTTTTGAACAACAGCGGTAACATGAGACTTATAATTAAGTGTGGAGTCCAATATAACACCCAAGCCCTTAGTTTGAGAAGCACATTTTAGAGTTTCATTATTAATATTGTAATCAAAAGCTATTGGGTGGTGTATTCCATGAAAACGCATTACATGACATTTGGATGCTTTTAGATTCACACCATTAAGTGTACACCAATTTGATAGCCTATCTAAATCAGATTGTAATATTAGAGCATCATCCATGCCACTAATCACACTAAAACATGCCAGGTGGTTATCAGCAAATAACAAGGCTTTGCTACGTTGAAAACAATGCATTATATCATTAATAAATATGTTAAATAATAATGGTCCTAAATGAGACCCTTGGGGAACTCCAGAGGTTACTGGAAAAGTATGAGAATATTCATGAGTAACTCTGACCATTTGTAAACTATTCGTAAAATAATCACTTAGCCATTGTAATACAAGACCATCAACACCATAATGAAAAAGTTTATGTAGCAAGAGCTCATGATTAACCCTGTCAAAGCTTTAGAGAAATCAGTGTACACAGAATCAATCTGCAGACCCCCTTCCAAACCATCAGACAAAAAGTCAACATATGTGAGTAAACCCAATTCTGCAGACCTTTTAGAAGTGAAGCCAAATTGTTGTGATGTCATAATACTCGAACAGTCATAGGTGAGATAATCTAAAATAATACTATCAAAGACTGTGAATTATGCTAAGGATTGATATAGGACGATAGTTTGAGATGTCTGATTGTCTACCCAATTTATACACTGGAGTGACGTATGACGTTTTCCAATGATCTGGAAATTCGCCTGTAATAAGAGACTTATATATGAAAGAGCGGACGAGATAAAAGGAAGCTAAATTCCCTAAGAATGGAAGGTATTCCATCAGGACCGGGTCGTTTTTTAATATCAAGTTTAGATAACTTTGCATAGATGTTCGAAGCCAGAGGTTGATTTGAATAAACTGATGAGAAATGTTTAGCAAATAGATTTGCAATATCATTCCCGTTACAAGCAGTAAAGTCCCCAAGAGTAATTTCAGAAGGTATAGTGTTATTCACCCTCCTACTGTTTACATACTTCCAAAAAACTTATCTGTAACACAATTTTCAGTATATTTTACATAATTTCGGTAGCACTCTCGTGATAAAAGTTTACACTGAGCCCTTAATCTACTAAATTTCATTTAGTTTACAGGACTCCTAGTAATTTTGTGAGCCACTTCTTTCTCGCACAAATGCCTCTTCAACTCCGGAGTATACCAACATGGAAACCTCTTCTTGCAGACCTTTTTCAGCGGAACAAAGCAATTTATTATAGTGTACATTATATCGTAAAATATGGACACCATCTCAGTCAATTGATTCCAAGGAAAGGCACATTGCTTCATAATTTGTATGATTAAAATCGTAGTTTTAGCCTCCTGCTTGTTTTTATGCAAATTTTTAGTTTGTTTCTGTATACTCTTAATTGCCTCTTCAAAAAGCGAATCATCTCTCTCAATTTTACATTGGTATCTTCTGTGGAAGGTTTGCTGAATATAGAACATTTCTTTAGACTAGTTAAACTTTGGTAATAAGGCATTATATAAATGCTACGTAAAATTTATATAAATAAAATACATATTACATTTTGATTTTAAAGAAAATTTGATATTAAACTTACCTATGCGGATGAAAGAATTGTACCATCCATACTATATCAGAAGAATGAGCAGATGGAGACGAGTCTGAATCGCTCCGTTTTATTGGAGAAAGTTTTGTCGGCGATTTTGGTGAACTACTTTCAGGTGAATCAACACTTTCCAGCTTGCTGCTACGATTAAAAAATATTTTTTGATTCTTTGTGAGTACTAAGTGAAAATTAACATACCATGTAGGTGGAGGTGAGCTAGGTAAATAACTTTTCTCCATGTGATCTACTTCAAAACATTGAGGTAGTTTTAGGGTTGGAATTTACCCTATTCTTAACATTTCCGTTCGCCTGCCACTTCAAAATTGGTTTGTCCAAAATGTTCGGAGTACACCCTTTCACAGGCAATATTATAAGATGGATCTTTTCCAAGTGCTACCAACCAGGACCTTTTAAGCGTATTGTAACTGGGAAATCTACAAATTGGAGAAAAAGGAAAATGTATATTAACTTACATACAAAAAAATCATATAACTTACTTATGAAATGTTACACCCTCTTTCAAACGAGAAATGTAAGTAGCGTTAGAGCAACCTCGTACAAAACAGGAAGGCATTTTAGCAGTTTGTAGCTAGTCTCCTACAGTTCTAGATCTTACAAATAACACTATACTATTAAGTACCATACTAAAATAACACTACTTATAAAATGTAATTAACCACTATTAATTTAGTGTTTTTAAATGAAACTCAAGGTCTCTAGTTAATTCCACAATATAATACACGTTATTGAAAATTCAAAAAAATTGACAATTGTTTCCATAAATCAATATCATCGTCAGAATGACAGAAGTTACATTTCATTTTATGCCTACCTGATGTTTAGTAGTTATTTTTGGCTAGACCAAGAAGTAACCTAACTTGTGATTGGCTTAATATATGTTTATAGAAAAAAGAAGAAGATGTGATATTACAAATATTGAAGCTTAGATATTATTAGCCCTATGGTGATATCCTGGATATCATTTTTCCAATTAAGATCAGTATAACTGTGCAATGATATAGAAAACCAGGAAAACTATATCTGCTGATCTTAACAATTATCACTTAAGAAGACAGTTTATTAATGGAGAATTTCCTAGATTTAACTGTTCATTGACAACTTCATATTGTGGGTTTCTTAAATGTCTTCTAATTTCCAGTTCTTCAAGGAAATCCAGTTCTTGTTTCTTTTCACAAATATGCAGTACTTCTAGTTCTGTGTTAGGTGTCAATGAATGATTGGTGTCAAGTAGATGTTTTGCGTAGTGGGATTTATCTGGTTGTTTTAATCTGTATGCTCGTAAGTGCTCACTGTATCGTATTTCAAAATTCCTAAGGGTCTGACCCAAATAGACAGCATTACATTCTGGACATTTGAGTTTATATATACCTGACTTCTTTAATAGTGGTATTTTTGTTTTTACATTTAACAATTTTGTACTAACGTTACTTTCTGTTTTAAAAGAAATTGTTGTATTCGTTGCAGCATATAATTCAATGATACATAGAGCTTTTTCAGTTCCTATGAACAAATGTAATTTTGATAGAGAGATTAATACAATTAGACAAATAGCAACATCTAACGGTTATCCATTAGATATGATAAATAAGCTAATTAGTAAAAAAGAAGAAAAAGTGGCATTACAACTAATATATCCTAAACAAGCTGATGAAATTAAAACTTATACAACCATCACATATGCAGGAAATATTTCTAATAATATTTCAAAGATAATATCTTCAGCAACGAATACAACAATTTCTTTTAAAACAGAAAGTAACGTTAGTACAAAATTGTTAAATGTAAAAACAAAAATAACACTATTAAAGAAGTCAGGTATATATAAACTCAAATGTCCAGAATGTAATGCTGTCTATTTGGGTCAGACCCTTAGGAATTTTGAAATACGATACAGTGAGCACTTACGAGCATACAGATTAAAACAACCAGATAAATCCCACTACGCAAAACATCTACTTGACACCAATCATTCATTGACACCTAACACAGAACTAGAAGTACTGCATATTTGTGAAAAGAAACAAGAAGTGGATTTCCTTGAAGAACTGGAAATTAGAAGACATTTAAGAAACCCACAATATGAAGTTGTCGATGAACAGTTAAATCTAGGAAATTCTCCACTAATAAACTGTCTTCTTAAGTGATAATTGTAAAGATCAGCAGATATAGTTCTCCTGGTTTTCTATATCATTGCACAGTTATACTGATCTTAATTGGAAAAATGATATCCAGGATATCACCATAGGGCTAATAATATCTAAGCTTCAATATTTGTAATATCACATCTTCTTCTTTTTTCTATAAACATATATTAAGCCAATCACAAGTTAGGTTACTTCTTGGTCTAGCCAAAAATAACTACTAAACATCAGGTAGGCATAAAATGAAATGTAACTTCTGTCATTCTGACGATGATATTGATTTATCGAAACAATTGTCAATTTTTTAGAATTTTCAATAACTTGTATTATATTGTGGAATTAACTAGAGACCTTGAGTTTCATTTAAAAACACTAATATGAGCATATTCCACGAAGTAAGGGTCGAGACAGTGAATTTCACTATTAATTTGTAATAAACACGAATATAATCCAAGATTTAACACACAAATATCAAACTTGCGCTTAACTCAATAAAATACTATGCGAAAATTGCGAAATGTGACCTGATGCCACTCCTGACGCTGTCACAAATCAGTCAAATCGCATTGCAACAAGGGAACAAAGGAAACAGAAATTGACAGAACTAAAATGTCGCGTCAGTTCATCCAGCTAAATTCTAATTGGTTAATTAATTCTATTATGCTGTCAATTATTTCGCGCAACCAACCAACGTTCCATCCTCAATATCAAGAAAACGCATATGAACTGTAGCTACTTAATACCAACTTAAAATTAGCACAGCATGGCGGCCATGTGTAGGCAAAAAGAGGGGTCATTTCGGATGTATGGGAAACATATACTATTAGAAGTCCATGGATCCCAAGTCCGTGTTACAGAAACAACCTAACCTAGTACCAATAGGTGCTCACCAGCCGCCATATTGGTCTTAAATTGACAGATCGCTGGAGTAGCCTATTATCTTAAATAAGTTACACTTTCTATTTGATGCCAATCTTATTTCGATCTTTTCTTTATATCGACATATACTTTAAAATAAATAAAAGTTGTAACTTCGCCTTCTTTGAATCAGATAATTCAGCTATTTCAATTCAATTACTCTATTTTTATATTTATTGTCCTCAGAAGCATCCTTCAGATTGTTTACATTTCCAAACGAACTTGTCAAGTGTTGGCTTGGCAGAGTAAACAAACAGCAGTGTCGGACTTGCTCACGACATTATTTTCTTCAAGGACACTTTCATATTCCTTTATCACTTGCTTTGGTAAATATTTTCAGCCATATGTTCAGAAAGTTATATTTTATGAAACGATAATTTTATTTGGCATCGTTTTTTTTTATATTTCAATCCAACTTATTGTCGCAGAAGCATCCTTCAGTTTGTTTACATTTTCAAAGGAACTTGTCAAGCGTTGGCTTGGCAGAGTAAACAAACAGCAGTGTCGGACTTGCTCACGACATTATTTTCTTCAAGGATACTTTTATATTCCTTTATCACTTGCTTTGGTAAATATTTTCAGCCATATGTTCAGAAAGTTATATTTTATGAAACGATAATTTTGTTTGGCACCGTTTTTTTATATTTCAATCCAATTTATTGTCCTCAGAAGCATCCTTCAGTTTGTTTACGTTTCTAAACGAACTTGTCAAGTGTTGGCTTGGCAGAGTGAACAAACAGCAGTGTCGGACTTGCTCAGGACATTATTTTCTTCAAGGACACTTTTATATTCCTTTATCACTTGCTTTGGTAAATAGTTTCAGCCATATGTTCAGAAAGTTATATTTTATGAAACGATAATTTTGTTTGGCATCGTTTTTTTATATTCCAATCCAATTTATTGTCCCCAGAAGCATCCTTCAGTTTGTTTACATTTCCAAACGAACTTGTCAAGTGTTGGCTTGGCAGAGTAAACAAACAGCAGTGTCGGACTTGCTCACGTCATTATTTTCTTCAATGACAATTTTATATTCCTTTATCACTTGCTTTGGTAAATATTTTCACCCATATGTTCAGAAAGTTATATTTTATGAAACGATAATTTTGTTTGGCATCGTTTTTTATATTTCAATCCAATTTATTGTCCTCAGAAGCATACTTCAGTTTGTTTACATTTTCAAAGGAACTTGTCAAGCGTTGGCTTGGCAGAGTAAACAAACAGCAGTGTCGGACTTGCTCACGACATTATTTTCTTCAAGGATACTTTTATATTCCTTTATCACTTGCTTTGGTAAATATTTTCAGCCATATGTTCAGAAAGTTATATTTTATGAAACGATAATTTTGTTTGGCACCGTTTTTTTATATTTCAATCCAATTTATTGTCCTCAGAAGCATCCTTCAGTTTGTTTACGTTTCTAAACGAACTTGTCAAGTGTTGGCTTGGCAGAGTGAACAAACAGCAGTGTCGGACTTGCTCACGACATTATTTTCTTCAAGGACACTTTTATATTCCTTTATCACTTGCTTTGGTAAATAGTTTCAGCCATATGTTCAGAAAGTTATATTTTATGAAACGATAATTTTGTTTGGCATCGTTTTTTTATATTCCAATCCAATTTATTGTCCCCAGAAGCATCCTTCAGTTTGTTTACATTTCCAAACGAACTTGTCAAGTGTTGGCTTGGCAGAGTAAACAAACAGCAGTGTCGGACTTGCTCACGTCATTATTTTCTTCAATGACAATTTTAT
This sequence comes from Galeruca laticollis, assembly GCA_963921935.1. NCBI lineage: Eukaryota > Metazoa > Arthropoda > Insecta > Coleoptera > Chrysomelidae > Galeruca > Galeruca laticollis. Next base: position 149,279,972 of record OY998179.1, on the reverse strand, counting down.
ATTCCTTTATCACTTGCTTTGGTAAATATTTTCACCCATATGTTCAGAAAGTTATATTTTATGAAACGATAATTTTGTTTGGCATCGTTTTTTATATTTCAATCCAATTTATTGTCCTCAGAAGCATACTTCAGTTGGTTTATATTTTCAAACGAATTTGTCAATTATTGGCTTGGAAGAGTAAACAAACAGCAGTGTCGAACTTGCTCACGTCATTATTTTCTTCAGGGACAATTTTATATTCCTTTGTCACTTGCTTTGGTAAATATTTTCAGCCATATGTTCAGAAAGTTATATTTTATGAAACGATAATTTTGTTTGGCACCGTTTTTTTATATTTCAATCCAATTTATTGTCCTCAGAAGCATCCTTCAGTTTGTTTACGTTTCTAAACGAACTTGTCAAGTGTTGGCTTGGCAGAGTAAACAAACAGCAGTGTCGGACTTGCTCACGACATTATTTTCTTCAAGGACACTTTCATATTCCTTTATCACTTGCTTTGGTAAATATTTTCAGCCATATGTTCAGAAAGTTATATTTTATGAAACGATAATTTTATTTGGCATCGTTTTTTTTATATTTCAATCCAACTTATTGTCGCAGAAGCATCCTTCAGTTTGTTTACATTTTCAAAGGAACTTGTCAAGCGTTGGCTTGGCAGAGTAAACAAACAGCAGTGTCGGACTTGCTCACGACATTATTTTCTTCAAGGATACTTTTATATTCCTTTATCACTTGCTTTGGTAAATATTTTCAGCCATATGTTCAGAAAGTTATATTTTATGAAACGATAATTTTGTTTGGCACCGTTTTTTTATATTTCAATCCAATTTATTGTCCTCAGAAGCATCCTTCAGTTTGTTTACGTTTCTAAACGAACTTGTCAAGTGTTGGCTTGGCAGAGTGAACAAACAGCAGTGTCGGACTTGCTCACGACATTATTTTCTTCAAGGACACTTTTATATTCCTTTATCACTTGCTTTGGTAAATAGTTTCAGCCATATGTTCAGAAAGTTATATTTTATGAAACGATAATTTTGTTTGGCATCGTTTTTTTATATTCCAATCCAATTTATTGTCCCCAGAAGCATCCTTCAGTTTGTTTACATTTCCAAACGAACTTGTCAAGTGTTGGCTTGGCAGAGTAAACAAACAGCAGTGTCGGACTTGCTCACGTCATTATTTTCTTCAATGACAATTTTATATTCCTTTATCACTTGCTTTGGTAAATATTTTCACCCATATGTTCAGAAAGTTATATTTTATGAAACGATAATTTTGTTTGGCATCGTTTTTTATATTTCAATCCAATTTATTGTCCTCAGAAGCATACTTCAGTTGGTTTACATTTTCAAACGAATTTGTCAATTATTGGCTTGGAAGAGTAAACAAACAGCAGTGTCGAACTTGCTCACGTCATTATTTTCTTCAGGGACAATTTTATATTCCTTTGTCACTTGCTTTGGTAAATATTTTCAGCCATATGTTCAGAAAGTTATATTTTATGAAACGATAATTTTGTTTGGCATCGTTTTTTTTATATTTCAAACCAGACCAAAATAAAACAACTACTTTTCTGGTTGTATACCTTGACTTTCTCCATTACCTGACAGCTACATTTACTCACTTTTTTACTGTTTGTATAATTTTTGTAGATCACCAAAAGACCTCCGACGGCTGGAACGCTCTTCAAAAATTCTATGCTCGCACTCGTCCAAAATTTGCAAAATAAAGAACCGCACTATGTGAGATGTATAAAACCCAACGAAATTAAATCAGCATCTGCCTTTGATGAACAAAGAGTACGGCATCAAGTTAGCTATTTAGGACTTGTAGAAAATGTGAGAGTAAGGCGAGCTGGATTTGCTTACAGACAACGATACGATAGATTTTTGAAGAGGTAAGTGTTACTGAAAGATATTTTTACAAATAGTGATTTTTTCGTTTCCGGGAAAAATGGATAGTTTTGTCGCATAATTAAATAATAATAACACTAAAGTAAATAATATTGTTAATCATAATTAAATATCAAAGGCTTCTAAATAATCTTTAATTTTCAATAAAAAAACAACAATAATTAATATTTAGTTGCAATATGACAGATTCATAAAACAAATTCAAGCAGCTAGAATTAGACAAAAATCTGTTATAATAGTTGTCCCATTTTTTATTGGCCGCCACTGTACTTAAGACATCACATTAGAAACTTGGTTAGATTATTAGTCACTGGGTCAGCGTACGTTTTTTAAAGTGATTACAAATGTGATGGGTCGCTTCATTTGAATGAGTCTACCACATTGTGAAATTATTAGAATACGGAATGGGCCCTTTTCCGCACGCCGAGTACTTAAACATGTTCTAGTACGGTTTCATTTTTTAATGACAAAAAATTAATTTTTTCATTTAATTTGAATGAATACAACATTTTATTGTTGGACAAAATAGGAGACTGTACTGTAGGTCGCCAGAAACAGTCGCCAAAACTATTGCTGTAAAAAAAATATTTTTTAAATTAGGAGAATAGTTTGTTTCCATTATTCTGATATGGATGTTGAAGGGATTGCAGTGCAAAATTACCTACCTAATTTTTTTTCCCGATCACATTTTTTTCCTCTTGAAAATTTCTATATTTTCCTCACAACATTTTTTTGATATTGTACCTCTATTCATTCTCGTTTGTCTATTGACATCAGTTGTCAAATTATTCAAAATATTAGGTGCGTTCTTTTTGACTGAGATCTCACTTCAGTTAAGGTGATCTGAGATAAAGTGATGTGAGTAAGCACCAAAAAAAATGACATCTCAATTGAATCGCGCGATCTTTCGACAAATACGTGAACAAGAAACAAAACATATAAACATAACCTATCTCGATATCTCTGATAACCACGCTTGATTTTGTTATTTTTAGTTTCAAATAGTTCTTTGAGTTAAGATTTGTATTATGGCTAATATTCCAACATTATTAGTTGTTACCTTCCTTCGCCCTCTGTGCATCTTCAAGGGATAGATTTGAACTATACGACATATTCGTATCAGCATCTAATAATGTTATTGTATCCATAATTTGTAACAAAAGAAAAATAGATTTTATGTGTGTTTATATGTCAATGGTTAAAACCATAGATAACCTTGGTTAAAACTACAAATAACCCAATCAAATCAAATATTTCTTCATCCCCTCCACTTTATTTCCGACTCAAGTTCAACTGATACCCTCTTACAACACATTCAGCATCGGTGAAGGAGGAGGAAAAATCCCAGCTCACTTAGAAGTGAGTAAAACAATAAGAATGCTCACATTACTGATGTGAGCTGAGATTATCTGAGATCTCAGTCAAAAATAACGTACCTAATATATAGCCTGTCCAAGCGAGCGAGTGGTTGTTATTACCAGCGGTAATTGTCAACAAATTTCAAAATAAGTCATGGTTACACTGATCGCTTTGATATAGGGGTAATTACCAATGTTTTTATCTACTTTCTGTTTGGTCTAGAAGATTTGTTTAGTTATATTTCCGCTGTTTTGATTTGTTTTTCAGTGTTCATTATCGTTTTCCCGTTTAGAAACTTAAGAACTTCAGTTTTTTAGAATATGCCATAAACAAATGTCCAATATTACATCTGTCAACCGCTATAACTCTGCTCCCGACAGGGTTACTGGTGGTTTTAACCATGACGTAATTTGACATCATGACGTGACGGTTAATACCAATCCGCGCTAGGACGCTACGGTTTTTACTTTTGATATTAACCAACCCTCGCTTGGACAGACTTTATGAGCCTTATTTCTGTTATTTTCGATCTTTTAATTCCATTCTTTCTCGTTTATCTATGGTAATCAGTTGTCGAAAGTTATTATATTAAAAACAGGAGGGGAGAACAGCATTGCGCCTTTCTTGATTGTGGTATTATAATATAATTGTGTTACTCTTCTAGATTTCTACTCGTTCCTCCTCTCTCACTCAGCTTAATTAAATAATAATTAGAAAAAGACAAGGATACTTCTTGTCAGATTTGTTAGCTCTACGAGTTTACTCTCATGCCAAAACTCCTAGTGTCTCACAGAAAGCTTCACTTCAAAAAACAAATGCACAAAGGATCTAAGGGTATACAGGTATTTTACACTATAAATAGTTTTTGTTTTATGTCCAAAAGACAGAAGGGAGAAGAACAAAAGACTTTCAATACATTAGTATGACATAACGACACTGTAAACACTTTGCTACTTAGTTTTGTGAATTGTAGACACACCTAAGTCTTTGAAAATCATTTCTAATTAGAAAAATATTTCCACCAAAGAGAAACGTATCCTATAAAATCAAATATCTAGTACTTTTAGTACTGAAAAAATATTTAATTAAACAAATTACCATATTTATTTACAAGCAAAAGTGATAAAAGTATGATTATTAAAATGTATTTTCCATTTCAAGGTACAAAATGATCTCCCAGTTCACCTGGCCGAACTTCAGATCCGGATCAGACAAAGACGCTTGTAAAGTGATCATGGACGAAAACAGATTCAGTGACGACGTAAAATATGGCAAAACGAAAATTTTCATTCGAACCCCTCAAACACTCTTCGCGTTGGAACGTGCAAGAAACAGTCTAATACCGGGAATCGTTACATTGATCCAAAAAACATGGAGAGGATATGTAGCCAGACAACAGTACAAGAAAATGAAAGCTCTAATGACGATGATCAAAGTTTACAGACAGAAAAAGATTAGGGAGTACATTTGCGCATTGGATAACAAATTCAAAAACGCGAAGAAAATGAGAGATTACGGAAAGAGCATCTTGTGGCCTGCACCGCCTTTATCTTTGAGAGAAACAACGAAACATTTAAAAAATATATATAACAAGTAAGTTTACCCTAATTTTAAACGAAATTCAAATGGACAATTTTATTTGTTTATTGTAGATGGAGAGCTAGCATGATTCTAAAACGTATCCCGCGTAACGAGTGGCCTCAAATGAAGCTAAAGATAACCGCAGCCAGCGCGTTGATAAATAAACGACCCTATTATGGCGTAAACAGAAAATGGGAAGGCAACTACCTCTCCTCACACATAGAAAACAATAACTATACCGTATTCAACGAGGCGGTAAACAACCTCAGAAATACGAAGCATTTCACCAACGTTCTCTTTTCTTCATTCGTCACGAAATTTAACAAATTTAATAAAGTAGCCGAAAGAGTCATGTTGATAACTGATCAGTTTGTATTTAAATTGGATACTCTCAAATTTAGGAATATGAAGGAAGGAACGACGATCGGGGAATTGACGGGAATTAGCGTTAGTCCGGGACACGACCAATTAATTATCTTGCATTGCCCCGGCGGCAATGATCTGGTCGTTTCTCTACATTGTGATAAACAAGAAGATAGGATCGGAGAATGCATCGGGGTTTTGTGTAACAGATATTACCAGTAAGTAGTTTTATAGAATTTTTAATATAAATCATGAAAGCTTTTACCTCAACCAACAACGCTCCCCTCGCCCAAACCTTTAACCTTAAAAACCTTCCCTAAAAATATTCCACCCAAAAGGCACTATGGACCATCCTAAATACCTTCTGGCAACTTCAATAAAACCTCTTCCCAAATAGAACCCGCTTCTTTCCTCAAAAAAATTCAAAACAACACCGGCGAACCCAAAAAATAACACTCCACATCCTTTAGTCTACTCAAAGTCAAATAAAACCAAAATATAGAAATTTTCGAACATGTCTAATAATACTACCAACTAATTGAAATGTCCCTAACTAAGGGGATCAGAATTGAGATACTTCTGGTTATGTACTTAGAAAATGTCTATTTTTGAGTTTATGTACAGAAGACTGTCTTTGTAAGTTGAGTTTAGTTTAAGCATGAACTCTTATATCTTCTTTCTTCATTATTTGAACATTGAATAAAACAGTCTCTAGTGATTATTAACCCTGCGGGCGGGGCGCCTTTGTGTAGCTCATGAGCCGGGGCGCCGGGTCTCTGAGACCCATCATCAAATATCGCATTTTTTTGGCAAAAAAATTAAAAAACTATATTTTAATGAAAAAAATATACCTTAGTTTATTCAAATATTATAATAGGAACATGATTTAAATTTACATAGACAAATTTTATCTTGTTCTAAAATTTGTTGTCAAAAAATATATCATTTTCTAAAAACTAGGAAACAACCGGTAAATAAGTAAACAAAATAAGATTTTCTACTGAAACATTATAAAAATATTATAGAACAACAGTTTTTATTGATTTATGTCAATTTCTGAGCACTCAGGACACCAAGCTTCCATGTGAGAGAGACAAACAAATTTTTTACATTTTTTGCAAAAATATTTCGTTTTTGAATCCTTTTTGCAAAAAAAACATCTTCTTCTGGTACCTGGTTGGATTTCTTCATTTTTCATGTTTTCTTGTGTTCCAGCGACTTCTTGTCTTCTTTCTCTCACCGACCTTGGCACATTTGTTTCATAGGAACGTCTTGCCAAATGTTCCTTAGTCAAAGAAAGCCCAATGTCTCTTAGAAATAATCTTCTTTCGATTTTATATGTTTTGTTGTTGCATGCAAAAATTATTTGTGAATTAACCCCAGCCATGTTCATCATTGAAAAAAATACTACCATTGGCCACCTTCTAGTATTCCTAGCGACATTATAGGTAGCAGATAATTTGTCAAGATTATCTACACCTCCCTTGGTGTGATTATAATAAGTAATTATATCGGGTTTGCATTTTTCTGCCGTAGATGGATCAATTCTATCATCATGGTGCAAACTGGATATAAGATTTACATTTCTATATTTCTTTGGTATGTAAGACACAATAGTCATATCTTTTTGAAAGCCAAATACTGAAGAAAATTCAGGGCGAGCTCTTGTGTTGGAAAATTCAGGTGGCAATTCTCTTTTATTCTTTTTTATTGTACCCACATATGTTATTTTGTGTTCGTCAAACAGTTTTTTTACCAATTCGACACTGGTAAACCAATTGTCACTAGTAAGGTTACGATTAGTCCCGGATATAGGTTCTATTAGCCTCAAAACTATATCGTGTGGCTTATTAGACTGTTCATATGGACCCTCAGGCTGCTTACCTACGTAAACTTCAAGATTTGACGCATAAGATGTAGCCGAGTCAACTAAGGCGAATATTTTTATACCATACCTGTTAGGCTTACTTGGAATGTACTGTTTGAAGGAGCATCTTCCTCTAAATGCCTCAAGCTTCTCATCAATTGTTGTGTTTACTCCAACTGTATAGGTGTTTTTACATTTTTCAACAAAAAGGTCAAAAATAGGCTTCTTATTGGAGCTAATTTGTCAAATTTTTTTCGTTCATCTCTTGTTGTTAGATCATCAAACCGAAGGCAACGAAGTAGAAAATGAAATCGATCGTGAGACATTACCAGCCAAAAACGTTCAATTCCAAGTTCGTTTCTTTGCCACAGCTCTTTTGTGTTTAGTCGTCCACTTTTGAGAGTACCCGCCAAATATAACAACCCAAGAAAAGCTTTTATTTCACAAATGTCTGTGGGCTTTCCTCTTCTCTCTCTCGCATAATTTTCCGCTAATCCAGAAATATAGTGATTTGTGTTCTCCACTATAATGTTGAGCATTTCATCAGTAAAAAATAACGACCAACATTCAACGGCTGTTTTGGCGTTTTTCCCACAGTTTCTGACGCCTGGTAATCGCACAATAATATTTTCCCTTCTCGTTCTTACTGTTTTGTTTGGGCAATGTTTATGCCACCGCGTTGTCCCATCTTTTCCAATAAAAGTTGGAATTCTTGCTAATTTTGCAAGGTTTGCAAGGGGTACATCGTCGTCACTACTATCAGAACACTCTTGTTCGGATTCACTATCGGTGCTTCGAGTTTCAACATGATTTTCCTCAAACACCAACTCCTCTTCTTCATCATCAGGCTCTTCCTCTGATTCAACTTCCTCCCATAGACGACGCAGTTTTTCTTGCTCTTCTTCATAATAATTAGACATTGCTGCTAAATAAAACAAATATTTATAAAATCTATAGAATATAAATGATATTTACCCTGACTTACCATAGAAAAATATATCCTGCCAGATGTAGAAAAAATACACTGAACCGGGGCGCCGGGTCTCACAGACCAAAATCAAAATAATTCAGAAACTAAAATACTTGCGCATCCACGAATTACTGTGCACGTACTGAGTCTAAGCATAAACAGGTAGATAGATCGCCAGGCCATTACGACGATTTTCCGAACATTGCCGATCGGTTTTCGGAGCGCCGGGTCTCAGAGACTAGGCGTCCCGGCCGGAAGGTTAATGTATGTACTGTTAAAGTTTTGCCTAAAATAATTCTCGCAATCCTGATATTCTATACAGAGTGTCCAGTACATAAGTACCATCAATTAGGGGAATAGTAAATCGTTAAAACATATTTAAAATAGATAGATAAATTTTATTGTGCATAAGATACATCTTTTCACAAGGGTTCGGTACATACATTACATTTATTACAATGATCCATACGGCATTTTCAGTAATTATTTACAGTTATTTGAGTTAGAACATATATATATATATATATATATATATATATATATATATATATATATATATATATATACATCTTACTATCATTTCTGCATCCTTTCAAAACTCATACATTTTAGCGTCCACGAGAATGAAGCCAAATAGAGAACTGGAAATACGAATATATTGTTGCTCACTTCACCCCGATCCCGGCAATAGTCTCAATTTTCAATTATCTTTTAAATAACCATATACGTTATTTTTACATTTTACTATCATTTTTACGACCTTTTAAACGTAAGTTAATGTTGCGTCCCTTGTATAGCTTACTTTCAAACTGCTGTTAATTTTTCTATCAATGTGACGTCCTGCAGTGTTGCCATATTTACTGCTTAACTGACAAAGACAGAATAACGGTGATCCTTGTCGAAAAAGTGAGATGTAGATAACATCATACTCTCTACAGATAATGATTCTTTTTTGGACACCTACTTTTACTGCGGAATAATTCTAAAATGCTTTTAGATATTTTTTAAGTTACTGTCTCAGGTATCTCGTTACAAAAAGTTCTATTCATCAATATATTTATTTAAGTCTTATATACTGGCTATTTTATTATGTTAAGCATTTTTTTATTTCACTTTTTATTCACTTAAAAAGTTAGCTATTACAAGAAATTTCACTTGAAAACGCGAAGTATGTCTATAGGTATGATATTATGTTCTTTTCAGGAAATGCTGTAGCTTTCGAATCGCTCATGAAAACAGTGCTTTTATTAAGCGTTACTCATAGCATAATGTCGGGTCTAATGATAATTTTTTCTGAGGTATCTTTTTCTTTATGGGGAAGAGTTTATAATAGTAGATAAATCCCATCTTCAACGTCGATTTACTAGTTATTATTAAACCTCTTCTTGGTTGTGCTGAAAAACCATATAGCGTTCTTACAAGGAAGATGCAGAACGTGTATATAAAAGTCGGATACGATATGTGTAACGGTTTCGTCGAAATCATTCAGCCGGAAGAACAAGATCATTTACGAAATATATGAAATTAGATTTTTCGTAGGCTGATTAATAAGGGTACTTAAACACGGGATACCTTTAAAATAGTTTGATAACTATTTTATGGCGTCTTTTTGCCTGGCAACAATCTTGTGTTATAGCTTGTATAAAAAGATTTGAGTCTGACAAAAAAAATCGATTAACCGAAAGTCGCGGGTTTTTAAAATCAATTAATATAGTCGAAAATGCGATTAGTTGATTAGTCGAATAATCGATTAGTCGACTAAAAGAATAGTCCAATAAACGGTTATTGGATTGATAGAATAGTCGATTAATTAATTAGTCGCCTAATTTGTTGACTGTTTTAATATCTCCTCATCAACACAGCAACTTTGAATAAACTGCTGCTCTTGTATGATATTATATCTGCTTTACCCAAGCGCGTGCCTCTTAGTGCTTCGCATCATCGATTTATTGATTGATCGGTTAATGGAATAATAGTAAGAGCAAATAAGAAAGGGTTGTCTTTAGGAACAACATGCGTTCAGGCTGTGCTTAAAATTTTTATATGATCTTGTACCTCCGAACTAAACAAAACAGGAACACAACGGCCACGTTTACCTCTTGTAACGAATCTTTTAAATTTCTTCAGCAAAATTCTTTCTGTAGGGGAAATTACATCATCAAATTACTGGTAAGTAGCTTGTTCGCTGTTTGTATTTTCGTATGTGTAAATAAGATAACGCGACTAAAAATTGTTTCTAGCAATGTTAAATATGCAGCTTTGTTTGTATTATCTGCGGAAAGAATTGACGCAGATACCGAAGCCTTTTGATACAGATACTCTTAATATTCTTAAGTCACTCGCTAAAGGCATTATAGTCACCTTATTCCACTCTTGTAAATTAAGATTACTTGCAGCATGGCTAGAAATTTGAAATTTCCAATTTGCGGTAAAAAGATAAATCATAGTTTTTAAATTGGCTTCTGCCTCAGCCGAAGAAACCTTGGCATAATGGCTTCTTTAAAGCAAAATTAATTGCTATGTCGCAACACTGCTTTAGAGTAGTGGCAATATTCATTGCAAACGTAGGGGACTCAAAGACATATTTGTCCTTATTGTACTTTGCAATATTTTTAGATGCCTCCACGAACAAATCAAAATGCTGTGGCTGTAGAGCATCAAACATAGAGCGAATAGATGGTTCTAGTTGCATGACTTCCAATAACATTTTTGCAAGTTCTCGTATTTTCCGTTGCTTAATTATTGAATTATCAAATGCTGCGGTGGTCGATTTACTACAATAAAATTAGAGAAAGTTCTAAGAAACAGCTTGATGCATAATAAACATTTTTGGTACACTATTTACCTAGAGATTAATTTGCCACTTCTGTAACGATTTTGACATCAGAGAAGTTGATTTCTACTCTCGGTCTTAAAAAAAATCATCATTTTACAAATGCCAAGATTTTTATGTTTTATGAAGTGGGATATGATGTACGCATTCATCGACTGAAGCCGACAAAATTAAGAAGCTGCATCTGAATTATATTTGCAAAGGTATTCCCATCGTTTTCAACCTAATCCAACTCTATTTTCACAAGATTCGGAAACATTTAAAAACGTTTGGATAATTATTGTAAAATAATATTAATATTAAAATTAAAAAATAAAGTTATATTGAGTGTTATGTGTTTTAACAAAATGGTAAATTCGTATATTTGATACTGTAGTCGCCAGCCTCCTGTGTATATATTCAAAATAAAATAAAATATTTAAAACCCAGTAGCAATTTCCACTGCACGGCCGAGAAACTATTGTGAATGTTCAAGTGAAGGTCGTGTCGGCAAAAAAAAGTATAGCTAGAGATGTGAGCTTTTTACAAGAGATCATATGTGTTCGGCCGATGTCCGATTATCGCAGTCCATACGAAACGAATTATTTACAGATACTATTAAACTATTTCAAAGCCTATTTGTCAAATGTTTTCCGCCTATGTTTATTTATTTATTCCATAATTATACAGAATGCCTTTTATTAATTTGTTTTCGAAAATAAATAACTATATATTCTTGAAAAGCTTAAAAAATCAGCAACTTAATAGAATTAAAGCCAACTATATATTCTATTTTAAAAAATACAAGTTAAGTTTATTGCGTTTCCACCGTTGAATTTGTCTCAAGAAAAATTGGCCTGAGAGTATAGTATCAGTTTCTCTCTAATGCCGCTGGTTTCTAAGAGGCACTAAAAACCCACGAAAATGGGCCAACCTGTACAAATAATAGGACGCGACCAAAAACAAAGTTTTCCATTTTTTTTCATATTGCACGGTTAAGACGTTCATTAATGTTTATTTGACACTAAACTACCCATGCTATTATAGAAGTATTGGTAATTTGCGATTTAGATTTTCGTACATACGCTTCCCGCCTTTTATATAACACATCGGCTTACTAACCATAAATCGTAAATAAAGTTCAGGCTGATATTCAAACTTTTTACAAATCACTACTACTAATACGGACGTAACGTTTGCCAAAGTTGTAACTATACTATACTCCCGCAAACTAAAGAAATGACTTTAGTTTAAAATATATTGTTATCAATACCAGACACTACGTTGCCAAATCTACTGGACGTTAGAATGTTACGAAATTGTAATTTTATGTATATTAAAGTATATTCTGGTGCGCCACCAACAGAAATTCGTTGAACTAAAACTATACCTTTTTCGTACATTTCCTATCAACTTTGCGTCCATTTGACCTTGGTTAATACTTAAATATAGAAGTATCTGCAAAAGATGACAGTTTGACACCCGTGGCTAACCAGAGTACTTTAGGTGGTCTATCTTTTCCATATGTTTTATGGGACAAATATTCATCAGAAATTGCCAAAAACGAAAGATGTAGTCTTGCGTCCGATATACGGACGTAAGTTTACAGAGGATGCAGGATTAAATGCAAAAGTCATTCTATCGGATGCAGAAATGATAGTAAGATGTATATATATATATATATATATATATATATATATATATTTGTTTTTAATTGCTATTATTATTTTGTATATACATATTATAAGGTTATTATTTATTCTCCGCATGCGAAAGCTCTTAATTTTAAGATACTAACAACACTATGGGCCAGCATAGAGAGCTCAGAGAGATTATCATTAATGGCATTCAAATAATGTACCAGATCATCAACATTATCCATACTATTAAAAAATCTATTTTGTCTAAGAGGGCTGTAAATGGACATTTGAAGAGAATATGCTCCAACAACTCTGGTGTATGCATATTACAAACGGAACAGATTTCCCCACAATTAATTATATAGAAGTTTCCTTTAAAGAAAAATTTCAGTATCTTTTTACTGGAAGTTCTGATTTGTACCACAATTCTCATTATGTATATAGATGCGGGTATTCGCAAATAATTTCTCCCAGTTTCACCAATTAATAGTTGAGAGTATAACATAGAATAACTAGACGTAACCTTCCTATATACATCAATTTCGTAAAGTCGTTTTTCAAAATTTTCTAGAATAACCCCATCTAATTTACCTGAATATGTATTTGAATAGTTTGTCCATAAATGTTCACACTCTGCAAAGGTAAACCATTCTTTAACTTGAGTGACCCAATTATATTTAGCGTTCTCTGTAGCTAATTGTAAAAGTTGCATATAACAGATTTTAGACATTCTAGAATTATTCATTATTTATTTAACCAACTTAAAGCATGTTTAAAAATAATCAGTGATAAATGGGTCGAATTTGTTTCAAGGCGTACAATATAATCTGGAGTATTCTGACAAATTCAACAGTTTTTTAAAAAATTTAATCTGTACCCGCTCAATAACATCAGTATAGTGTAGTCCAAAAGAAAGACAAGATAAAATGATAGAATTATACAATTTGATTCTGGAATCCCATGTATTAATTATTGATCGACACATAATATCCATAACTGCTCCAATGGCACGACAAGCTTTAATTTTAGTAATCTTAGCCATGGTACAGAACATAGCTGTAGAAGAGAAACCGACACCTAGATACGTATATTGCTTTACTATTTCTAACCTAAAACCATTGTTATACAACTTTTGATTATAATTAAGTTTGTGCCCTCCTTTTGCAAATGTTAATACTTTTGTTTTATCAGTGTTAACTGTAAGTTTATTGGTAGAACAATAAGTATCAAGTATTCTCAGTTTGCGTTCTACGTCTATTGGGGAGTCCCCCAGGATTACTATGTCATCTGCATATTGAAGCATTAACACATTATACCATCCTTACCTGGTGATTTGCCATCTTCGCACAGTTCTAGAAGTGATATGGGGGTATTTAGAAATTCGTCTCTGACCCCAAAAAAACATACCTCATACTGAGCTTTAATTGAAGATATGCTATCGTAAAAATATTCCCACTCCCTGATTGATATAGGACAACTTCTATTTTTATGTCCAAATAACCTTAAGGTTTTCCAGACACTCCGAAGGATTTTTTGTGTTGGATAGAGCAGTTAAAATATCTTTTTCATAATCATTTTTCTTCCTTAAAATTAATCGCTTATATTTTTTTTTGTTGGAAATATAAGTTGTCTTGTATATTTCGGAGAATCCTTGTTTTTTACATATTTTCAATGAATGTGTTACTTGACGTTTAGATTTCTTACAGTCAGCATCAAACCAATGCTTAGATCGTACATGGAAAGAAATTTTGGATACTATTATTCCAGTAAGGTAGTATTACAATCAAATTTTTGATCAATATAGCGCCAATCCAAATTTAGATTAATATCGATAAATGATTCAATTGATTTATTTGTCAAGCTAAAATGTATCAAACCATGATAAGTAGCAGTAAACGAGTTACATTAAATAACAACAAAAATTTGATTAATATTAGCAAAAATAAAATTTAATTTCCCTATAATATTCCTGTATTTCTTAAATTTAGCTAAGTGTTGAATTGTGTTAGGCAATTTTTAGATCAGTTTAAGTTAATTGTAGACAATATTTGCTAAATATATGATTGCTTTTAGAAAAAGATATGACGAAAGATAGCAAATTTAAGAATAATTAGGAAATTTATCAAATCATTTTATTACTTTTTGCAATAATTTGATGTAATATAGCAAAAATAAAATTTAATTTGCCTATAATTTTCTTGAATATAATTTATATCTTCTTAAATCTAGCTAGGTGTTGAATTGTATTAAGCAATTTTTAGATCAGTTTAAGTTAATTGTAGATAATATTTGCTAAATATATGATTGATTATAGAAAAAAAAGTGACGAAAAATAATTAGGATTAAATTTATCAAATGATTTTATTACTATTTGCAATAATTGGATGTAATATGTCTAAATTTTAAGTAATAAATGAATCGGATTTATCTAAATCTCGAATGTTTTAATCTAATAATTAAGTTAAACTTTTCTAATCTTTTGATTATTTGTATTCAATATTTGATTGCTGGCTGTAATATTGATTTTCATTATTAGCCGTGGTGATGGTGGGGAAATATTACCAAAAAAAACGAAGTTTCCGTTTAATTAATATTTATTTGAAATAATTGTACAAATCTGAAGTAAAATGAAATAAAAACTAAATTATTATATTCTAGCTACTAGTAATAACCTAAATAACTTATCAAAAGGCAGTATAATATACAATTTACCTAGTAGTTTGTAGATAAAGAAATGATAAGTTGAGGGTTAGAATCTTTGCATAAAAATTAAAAAAAAAACAACTCCAAAAACCCTACTGTTTTCGCAGGTTTACTTTGCATACTTTCATACTAAAGATACCTTTCCTTCACAACTTTGCTACCATCTGCTAGGGTGTAAATTTCCTAAGTTTTGCCACTGTGTTCTTATAAACATAATATAGCATGTTTTTCTCGTCCTTAAAGTAGTATGTGCCCTGTAAATGTCAAATGATATTTTTAAGTTAATTAAACTTTTTGAAATATTTACCTTCGATTCCAAAGGAAAAAATTGGCAAATTTCTTCTGTCAATTTATTGAAACCAACTTCGTGCATAAACAAATTTCGATTAACATAGTGACGTACTATATCTTGTATCAACGTGTCTCTACAAACGCCACACAAACCTCCATTGTTTTCATTTGCTGATTTTTATATCCTGGACCCATCGTTTTTTAAATATGTGTTAAAATCCTAAAATATATATTTTTTGGAGAAAAAAATTAATTAATTTAAAAAGACTCACAAATGATACAATGATTTTGTAGGAGAAATATTATTGCTTCTTATTACCGAGCAGAAGGATATAACTATTGGAAAGTGATCAGACAAATATTGATCATCTGGCACACTAATTTTTTCAATTAATTCAAACTTATCAGTATTGCAGAAACAGAGATCTATTACACTTTGCCCTGATGTATTACAAAAACTGAAGTTAGCAGGTCTGTCTGTTTTTATATGACCATTTGTTAACGAGAAGTTTCTATCTGACATAAATTCCAAAAGACGATGACCCTTATAGTTACTGACTTTATCATAACTTAGCATATTGGGGAAAAATTGAGTATTTGCTACAACTTCTTCTGGAATTTCACTTGTCTCGCCAATTCTACTATTAAAATCTCCAATTATAAGAAATAAACAATCAGGATATTGTTCTAGTATAGCATTAAGTGACATTCCAAAAGCTTCCAACAATTCATCATACTCACATTTAGATGAAAAATATATAACACAAACAATAAACTGAAAAGAAGATTTTTCAAACTGATACATTAGCCACCAGGGAGAAGTTTCCAGAACTTTTGAATTGTAACAATTTTTGTAAAATATTGCTATACCACCTTTTGCATGTCCTACTGACTACTCCCGGATTGCTTCTGAGTAAACAATACTATAGTTACTACTTAAGGCGTCAGGCACTTTTATGCCCGAATACAACCATGTTTCACATAAACATAAAAAGTCATATTGTTCATATGGGCCTTGAATAAAATTATTAAAGTGTTTAAAGCCCCGCATATTCGAGAATATCATATTAACAAAAGGCAAGTTATTTAAATCATTGTAATTTGTTTGGTTTGGTTGTTCTTATGCAAGTTTCGGGTTTTTAAAAGAATTTTCACTAGTTGCATCTTCAGATGCTGGAGATCTCTCGCTTACTGTTCTTCCTTTTGTTTTCTTGGACGTTGTTGATGGTTCTCTTTGCAGCTTTTTCCACCCCTCAGCATTCCTTACGTCATATTCCTTTCCACCGACTACAAGTTTATTATACTTTAAAAATGCCTTATGACCTTCAGTTCTAGCTATTTTCATATGTTCCAAAAGTTGTTTTCTTTGCATTTGAATTTCTTTTGGGAAGTCTTCGTTGACACTCCACTGGGTATTTTTTAAGTTTTTAGCCGATTATAAAAGTTCAAGTTTTTTTGTTTTGTTAACCATTTCTATTAGTACTGTTCTACTTGCATTGTCCCTTTTCTTCCCCAATCATCTGATATTCGTTATATCGTGTTCCATTTTAAGTTGCACCCCTAATTTATTTATTTATTCGGTAGATGATTAGGTTTTTACTTCGGAATTCTCTTTCTAAAAATTGGATTCTCTTTTCTGGTTTCTACAGATCCCTTTTAAGTTCTTCATTCTCCTGCTTCCTCTCAAGTTTTCTAATGTTAGGGCATATCATTCTCGCTGAATTTCGTCCAGTTTTTGATCCATTCGAACATTTCTCTCATCCATAGTGTTCAATTTCTCCAAGACTTTCCATTTTGCTACTTATTTAAATTGCTCTGTTATTTCCTAGATACAATCCTGTGTTTTTAGTTTTAACTTCTTGATGTCAGGTAATTAGCTAAATCACTTTATCGATTTAGAACAGGTATTGTTACAATTTTTGAATGAAAGAATCTGGTTTTCAAATTGCTGTATATGGTATTGATGACATATTGTATGGATATTTGGGTAATCTCTAAGCTTTGAAAGATATTCTTTCTACATACCTCTCATTAACGCAGCGATTTCATAGCACTATTTTATTCAATCGTTTGATAGAGAAAATACGAATTTAATGAGAGCCGATATAATCAAGTCTGGTTTAATATCTCGCCAGGACCAAACATATTTAAAATGCCTGAATATAATACCAGCGGTTCGTAAATTTTCATACACTTGAAAAAACTGTTATCAAAGGAATTTTCAAGAAACTTGTTTATAGTTACAGTAACTAAGGAGTTTCAAAAAGCTGAGCTTATTTTTTAGTCTAAGTAGTTTACCATATGTCATGGATTTATTCATGCAACAATGTTATTAAAGGATTACTGGTTTTTGTTTACAAATTCTGCAAGGTAAAAGTGCTAGACAGAAAATATTTTAAGTAAATTTTTCAATTCATATGTAAACCGATAGATTCATGTGGTTTTATAAAAATAGTTCCTTAAAATTATGCTTGAAATTAAATGTCGTTACCCTGGAAAGAAATATTATTATAGTAACCTTGTTTCATTACAGTGAAACCTGTATTGACGGACACTTCTCATATATGACGTTGTTGTAAAATGTAAAAGAGGGCTTTGGTTTTATCTTTCATATACTAGTGATAAGCAATTTCGGAGAAAAGGAACTTACTCCAAACTTTTGTTGGTAGGTACCTATTTCAAGTTTAAGAGTTGTAAATACTCCAAATCGTTTCATATATTTTAATCCACAAAACTTCTTTCCCTTTATAGATTACCTACATTCTAAATGGAAAAAAGGTCTATTCATTTTTTTATCAATTTTCTCTCCTAGCCTTATTTCTAGTTCTCTCATTTTTCTCAGTGACCTCATTTCTTTCTTATTTTCTTTTCGATATCTCCCCCAATTTTTCACGCCTTTTATCGATATTAATTTTCTCTACCTTCCAGTTTCCAACTTTTTCTACCTCCTCCAATTCACCATTTGATTTAATCTTTTTCAAATATTATTTTTTGTCTTTTAAATCTCTCCACCATAAATGGGGATAGTTATTCTAAAAATTTCGTATTGTAGATTTCAACAAATCTTATTTTTTAAATCCTATGAAAACATGTCTTTTTTTTTCTTTGGTCGCAAAAACTCAAAATGCAGCAAATAATGTTTTTCAAATTTGACTGCGGAAAACCCTAAAAAATACACTTTTGTCAGTTTGCTTACACTCCAAAAAAATATTAAATATATTCTAAACCTTCAATGGCCATTAACCCTATATTGCATGAATTTACAAAAACGATACAAAAATTACCATATCCATTTCTCAGATATATTTTGTATTAAGAAAACTTATTGAACACCTCAACATAATTTTTTAATTTGTTTTTTAAAAATTTTGGAACGTTGCCTTGTGGTAACAGTATGCACAAAATAAAGAATAGATGGTAATATTGAACGTTATATTTAGCGGCATTACAAATGTAAAAAGTACTACTATTCATTATAGATATTATTAAATGCAGTTACTGGAAGTTGTGAAACATAAGTAAGTTTTACATTTGACACATTTTACTTTTGGAATCCCCCTTACATCCCGGAAGCTTACACCTTTTTTCATCAAACACAGGAAAGCGGCCTATCTGGTCCTATCTGATTTTGTGATTTGGGATCGGTGCAGTAGAGTGATACTTCCTTTTTTTTTCTCTTGAAAATCATTGGTGATAGAACTAGAGCTAGGACGGCTTCGTTTGCTGATAACTGTTTTACCCTACATGCAGAGACTGAGCAATTTTTGATTTGAATTCCAAAAGAGGTAATTGGTATTTTTTGTTTGTTTGCAATGAAACGCAGTCTCTTCTATACATAAGCCAAGCTTGTACAACTATTAGGTCTACAAAATGAAAAAAGAACTTGTGGTACCATTTTTTAGACCGTATTGTGATTCGATATAAAGCAAGCAGAGAATTGAGAAGGTCTACACTGCCCATACTTTTATTATACAGTTGTATTACAGAACGGCGTTGTATCTCAATGCGCTGTTTGTATGCTTGATCCCATCTCTTTTTTTGTTCTGCAAGGATACGCACCTACATATGAACTAAGAACTGTAACTCCTTTGTTGGCAAACCATTTTATGGCCAATAGTTGACACCCATCTACCTTAGTTTTGTATTCTTTAAACGATTCTTTCCCTCTTTTTTTTTAGGATTTTGTCATCAGAGAACTTGCATCCACCTACTCTGTCTGATCTTACTGATCTTACTTATTTAACTCAATTTGTAAGTCAATTCCATTAAACCAGTTATCGAAGTAGAGTTTGAAATCTTTATTTTGAGGTATCAGTTGCGCTAATCTAAGCACGACATTTCCTGAAGCTCCTGTCAGGTAAATTGGAATGTTCTGCAACTCCGCTATATACCTCAAACCCATACATCAGACCACAAACATCTGCCAACACAAATATTTTATGACCCCATTTTCGCGGCTTTCTAGGGTTGTATTGTTATAAGCTACTTTTACCTTTGAACGGGACTATTTGTTCATCGATCAATAAAAACTGACCCATCGCGATTATTGAAAACTTTTCATTTAGTGTGGTAATTACACTTCTCAACATATAATTTGTCATAGTTTTTTGTACCTCTAGGGGGTAGTTTTTGATTATCACTGATATGAAGATTTCGTTTTATTGTTTCCCATCTGTTGACACTCATGACATCAGCAATTTGATCAATCCTAGTAACAGAATTCCGATACATTCTTTGTTTCGGTAACTTGTATATAAGCATAAAACATGCAATCCCTATTAACTGTTCTATCTCATACTGTTTCACACCAAGAGGTTTATTTGGATTCGTTTGAACGGAGTAAAGATTTGATTGTTCTACCAGTAACATCAAAAGTTCGTCATCCAAATAGTCTTTGAAATATTGCAGTGGGGTTCAAACTTCTGTGGACATAGGAAGAGACCGTTTCAAAACAAGGATAGGGTATGCAATTTTTGTTTTATTTTGTGACCATTCTAATTTCCTTTTCGCCTTCTTTTTTTCTTTGAAGCAGTAGCTGCCTCGTTACCCTGTTGCTGTTCATCTTGAATTTCCAGATCGCTATTTTCGTCATCTGATTTTATATTTTCCTCAGCTTCCACATCATCAGACACTACGTTTTCCTAAAATCAACAAAAATTGTATTGGGAATAATATGTATAAAAGTAAAAAAAAAAACTTATGTCATCTGATATTGGTTTAAATGTAGGATCATCTATGTCAGTATTCTCGTCGTCCAGCTGACTATCATCTGATCCCTCTGGAATTTCGCGAATAATTATTCTATCAGCAAGTAGTTTACCACCATAAATAGTTTTGGCGGGAATAGTTGGAAATTATATGACGGTAATGCATAGAATGAGTTCAAAGCAACATCTACTTTGTCTTTTGATATCACAAAAAGTTTTTATTTTTCTCTTTGAAAAAGTTAATAAAACGTAAATTTATAGCCTATTGAATGCAACAGATATCACAAACTTATAATTATGATGGTTTTCTACAAATTACTAACGCATATTTACTCCGATACTACTCCTAACCTCAGATTAACAAATAAAATAGATAAGTTTGTTTTGACTTTTTCCTGTCCCAAACATTGAGTCACATTCTAAGCACACTTGAGGGACACTTCCACTGCTTTGCCATATTTACAAATCCTCTTTAGTTGCGGGAAAAAAGAAATTAGAGGCTTAATTGAAAATTTGTTAAATAGTTATGCAAATAAAAAAAATCATACTAATTTCTGCATTTGAGTCGCTGCTTTTAAAATTAATTAATAATACTTGAATTTTATTTAATAAAGGCTTAATCTTATATAAATTTTAAACAAGTATTTGTTGTATCCTTAGATACCTTTATGGTTATAACTAAAAGTGGCAACATTGCTCAAAATTTCAGTACCTGTTTAATGTGTCAATAGTAATCTATTTAGTAGATTGTGCTTGTTTAATTGCCATATAAAGAGAGATGCAAATATCGTCAGAGTGTGATCGACGATCATTTCGAATAGGTCGTAGTATTGTAGTAAATAATGTCAAACGGGGTTTGTTTACACGAGCGCCATTACGACTAGAGACTAAACATTTAGTTCTTTCGTTTTGATGTGTTTTTCAAAACTTTTAGTGACAAAATAAACTTATAAGTTAATTAATTTAATGTTTTTGGATTATCATGGTTCGTCGGTGTCAAGCGTAGCCGAAACTACAAAGGCCATGTGTCTACAATACCATCCCCACTCTTTGCAATTCATTCATTATTTCACTACTATCGTTTAGGATTGTTGGCCGCAAAAATAAACATGTTTATGAATGAATAGCCCTCTTTATGTTTATTATTACTCTAAGCTCCTAACAATCACACTACAAGACCTCAAGACTAACAGGTTCAAACAAAATGTTTAAAGCGAAGTTCCAGTGTGCAGTGTAGTCGTGCGCTACTCGATCATGTTTCCTACAACATACTTCATGCAACTACGGAAAGTTTATAGCATCTCTAACTGACATAATATGCTATAGACGTGGACGTTGCTTGATGGCAATGGTATGCAATATAGGGTTAAAAGATGTTTATTATTATCATACACACACAAACACATAACTACCGACATGAGATAAAAAGTTCATAAACGTCTTTAGAAGTTCTCAAAACGTAAATATTGGTTGAAGCCCATATTGACATTATCCAAATACTATTAACTTAACCTTTGACAGGGAAGTTAAAAATTTTATTTTTCACTTGATCGTTACTGCTTTATAATACCATGGCAACGGTTGCTATTAACAGATCCATAACGCCTCCCGGGGCGTTATGAATCATAACGCCCGCTAAATGTTTTTTTCTGTAGTTCAATCAATTAATTACTCAGAAACACAGTTTCATTTACGGTATTCACTCTGTTTTCATCTTTCCATTTCAGAAAATAGTCATACTCCACCTCGTATAAGTGTTTGGATTTTACATGCATTAAATTTCCTAACACTTTTCAGCTTTGAGCGTCACATTCTGTGGGATCTGCTGCATAATTATTATTAACGCAACCATTTTTCGTTCCCTCCACTAACAAGCTTGTCAATTCTTACAAAAATGCAGCGTCGTTATATTAAATAAACAACCCTTAGCAACCTCTTCAATGTTTCCGTGGCAATTGCATAGAAGTTCACTTGTGCTCAGTTGCCGACCAGAACGCAGTAAATACTATGAGAAGAAATTTATGAAGTAAACAACGTCGTTTAAGATAATTTTTTCGTGAAAAATAAAATCTTGTATGCACCACGAGCGTTACTAGATCCTAACGCACCATAAATAGCTAAAATACTATATTTCGACGTCGGTAACCGTCACGTTTTTCAACTATGTAAATATGTAGTTGCAAATAGTCTAACACATCTATTGACTGATGTTTCTTCACTTTAAATTGACCCCGTAACCTATGAATTCAATATTACCAGTTAAAAAACAATGTATTTGTATGCGCTAACTAATCTCAGCAATCGATATTATGTCGTATATTTTTCAAAAATCTCTGCTACAAATGAAATATTTTACAATCATTCGCCGTCAATATTATTGCTACACAATTCGCAAACTATGCCCTCACAAGTACTTTGGTATGGTATGTTGCTATTAGATGAGTTTTTAACTCAAATGAGTTCAATTAGAAATTCAGAGTGTAGAGGTATCCCGGTGCCGAGTTGCCCCGGTGCCGAGTTGCCCCGGTGCCGAATTGTCCTGGTGCCGAGTTGTGTCGACGCCGAGATATCCGGCGCTGAAACTCCCAGCACCGACTTAACCATCACCTAGTCACCTGGTACCTAGATGACCGGCGCCGAGTTGGCAGTGTTCGTTACCACCTTCAGACATGAATCTATACTAAATAGAGTCTCAAAACACGTCGAAACCTTTTGACGTTACTCGAACACCAAAACTCCAACTGTCGCAAAACACTCCAGTCTTGAAAAAGTTTGCTAAAAGTTGCAGTTTTGTTTTATTCGACATGAGTTTCTGTTTTTTTTTGTTACAATTTAGATTATGAAACGTTCTTTTTTGTAGGATAAAAAACGCCGATTTACCCGTTAAAGTATCGAAAAACTTATCGTGTAGCCTGGGTAAGAGACAGAGACAAATCAATATTCAAGTATCAGCAGCTGAACAACGACCGACGTTCAACAGGGAAGGCAACGATATCTTGTATCTTATTCCTTCGACGTATTCTATACTTGAAAATGGCAATAACCATATCAAACATTAGGTTAAGTATAAAAATGAGTGATAATAAAAGTTATAGCTTTACTATATTGTTCTAAAACGCTACTTTTAGGGTTTAGTTAAACTACTTTCCTACCAAAACCAAAAGCGGATATATATTTTTTATTAATTAGTGTTTCCATTCCTCTATGGATATGTGACTAGTATTTGATTTGGTTGTTGGTAGGTAGTCTTGTAAAAAATGTGTCATAGTATTTTTTTTTGGTTTATACATTTTATTTTAATGGCTTTTCCACTTGCGTCGTTAATGATAGTAGTAAAGTTTAACTGTGAAAAACTAGTAAATACGCATGAAACTTCAAATACATTTAACATAATTATTAATCAAATTCATACATAGTGCCTTGTAATAGTGTAACTGAAAAGTAATGTTAACAACAACTTTTTGCGTCCAACGGACTAATTTTCAAGACACTAACTGTCTTAAATAGAGGATTCATTTTTCATCTCCAGTGATCAAATGACCAAAAAACATTTCTGCATTGTGCCAATGAAGCAATAAGTTATTTGCTCTGTGTATTCCAAATGATTGACGATTTATCCTCCCCATCAACTCTTGCAACATATTCAAGGTTATTCCCACGAGTAGCCTTTTTTAAGGAAGCTTCTGTAGGAAATTTGCAGTTAGTAAGTATATTTCTTCGTATTGTACCTAAAGAGTAAATACCATCTTTGGCGAGGTGCATCATAAGTTTGAAATATGTGTATTAGTTATTGTGGTATAATCTGTAATTCTTATGCCATGGTATAATCCTTGCTAAGTGTAAAAATAATCTGAGGTCGAATTCACCATCCGCTAACTGCTCAAATTTCTCTTGTCCTGTGTACTTATCAACTTCTAAGCAAATCAGGAAACTCCTGCCAAAACGAAAAACTTGAAACCCCACACATTTGCTCGTCTGTACTTAGGAGCTGTTCCAAGGTAATTGATTAAATTTTTCGTTCAAATATGTAACAAGAGGTTTTATTTTATGTAGTCTACTGTGTACGGGTTGATCGCGAGGTATAAAAGTTTGATTATCATTGAAATGGATATATCGTTGAATTTTTTCAAATTTATTTACTGGCATGATATCAACAATTTGCGAAAATCTAAGTTCTTCACTCACGAATGGCCTAGTATTTGGCATATGGACTATTGATATGTACATTATATCTATATCCTGTTTTATGTTGATTTCTGTAAAAACGAGAGGTCTTTCTGGGTTTTTCTGTACAGTGTATAAGTAGTTTCATGAACTATTATTGACCCATGATCAATGCACCACAGTGTGTTGTCACTCTTTAGTTAAATAATTGGAATTTTCAACTTTGAAGAAGAAGAATGCACCTTTTTTTTTAAACATGAATTTTGTACTCCTTTAAATTATCCAGGGCAAGTACCCCGATTTGACCCCCCCCCCAGATCCGGGGCAGCTTGTCATTATTTAAACATATGTCTTCTGGAGCATAAAATGCTACTTTGTAGTACACAAGAAGCTAAGGAATATTGACATTACTTATCGGTCCCTCACAGTATTTAAAAATTACTAATACAATATATAAATGATTAGATTTATAATTTTTTTTGTGAAACCTTTATTGTTACAAATAACAAAATGAGTTAAAACGTGATTATCAAATATTTAAACTATTTTGTTACAATTTGCTCTTATTTTTTTTTAATACTAGAATGAGCCTAGTATACAAGTGCCTATCCATAGAGCTTAAAATATTTTGGTAGGTTTTTATTTATTTCTTTTTATGTACCTTTACATACATAAAACATTTTAATGATAGAAAAATATCATTGTGGGTCTATTACTATACATTGATGAATAATACTGTAGAATCTTTATTATATTACCGATTCTTTATACACTTTGTTACATTTCTGTCCAAGAGGATGTGTTTTCTTATACAACGATTTTCTTTTCTGCCTTTTAACGAGATTTTTTTTTATACACTATTATTTAGTATCATTTGTTATGAATTGGGTATGACTTATAAATTTAATAGTGGCTGGTAAAGCATTAAACATATGAGGTAATCTTATTTCTTCTATAGGTGCCATAGGCAGTCTCTATCCATGTATTATTTAACTGATTTCCAGTATATATTCTTTCGCTTTCCTTAATATTGTTTCTGAATACACTTTTTACTACCACCAATATTCACACTTACTCTGTCTGACGGGTTGTGTTTCTATAACAGAGACTGAAGATAAACGGTTCAAGAAATTCCAACTTAGTAAAGAGGTTCTATTTATTTTTATGTCTCTCTGCTCTTTCTGTAGTGCTTCTTGGAAAATCCTTTTTATATAAATATTAAATATGATTAGGGAGATAATCTATCCTTGTCTAACTCTTCTTCCATAATTAACATTTTGTTAGTATATGACGTGTTATTTTTAATATTCTGTTCATTAAATTGACAAATTTTCTTTTTGTTGACATTTTTCTCTAATAACCACATTTCAAATGATTGTACTCAATTTAGAGCATACTTTAGTGGCGTGTGGTGTCAAATGCTTTCAGTAAAAAGAAAATGTTTCACGAAAACAAACTAGCAGGCTTTACTTTGGTGCTGGTACATCAGATTAAAAAAAATTTCCTTCATTTTTGTTACGTCATTCAAATATTGATTGAGAGTTACGACTTCGCACTGGCATATAAACCATTTTTACGATGAAAATACTGTCTTTAAAAGTTTTCCATAGTTTCAAGATATTTTAAACTTTCCAGGGATAGCATATCTCGTAGCATATCTCCTTTGGATGCTTTCCCATTTTCGCCTGTCTCTGGCATGTTGTTCCCAGTTTCTTCCCGCCGTTTTTCTAATATCCAGCACCCATCTGTGTTGTGGTCTAACTTGACTTTACTTGGTTTCTTGTGGTTTCCATTGAAGTGTTCATACTGTCTATCTCTCCGGGTTTGGCTAAATGGCCTACTCACCTACATTTAAGGCGGGATATGTCCTCCATTACGTCTTTAAATCCAGTTCGTCTCCTCACCTCTTCATTGCGTATCTTATCTCAAGGAGTTATTGAGCATTGCACGTTCCATCGCTCTATGTGCCACTTTTAAACTTATTTTCGGTCAGGATAGTCAAAGTCATTGTTTCCATCTATGCCAAGCAATAGGTAAACATTTTTGACAAAAATCCTAGTAGAAAACGTATAATGCCATCATATAAAAGACATTATGTAGTATAATTTTGATATGTTTTGGACTCGCAAATGTTTTTCAGTAATTTGTTATAAACATTTAAAACGAAAAAAGCCTTTTTTAGTTTTTTTTCATATAACGTAAAACGTACTGATGCCATCTCAATGGTATGTAGAGATAAATTGTGGATAATTAAAATAGGAACAAAATGAGTGGTCGAGCGAGTCAATCGGATAATTAGGAACCGAGAAAATCAGGAAAACCCGGAAAATTAGTAATTTTTTTGAAAATTCATATCTTCGTCATTTTGCAATTGCAAGAGCTGAAACTTGGTACAAAAGAAGTTCTTCATATGCCCTTTATATGCGCGAATAGCAGACGCCAAGCGACGGTTACTTTGATCGCAATTGCAATTTTAATTTTTTCATACGATAATTTTCAACGTGTCTGGATGCATTGTCGATTGTCCGATTTTAAATTTGAAAACGGTTTTGAAAAGTGTAAATGTAGAGCAAAAAAACGTGTATTCTCGATTTGAAATCATGTGACGCGATATCGTTCAAAAACGCCAGGGAACATCGGCGAAAATGGCCGAGAGCTGGAAAGCGGCGGAGTATTGGGGGAAGCGGCGACCGAGGAGAGGTGTAGTATATAGATATACGAGCGCGCTGACGCGCGGTGTGGCTATATGCTTTGGGTTTGATTGTTTTGGCGATATCAAAATAATAAACTGTAATTTAAATAAATAGAAAAAGATATCTCAGTGTTTTTATTATCACAAAATTGTATTTCTTGATTATTTATAAAATCGGAGTTCCTAGTCGGTTTTGTCGACTCCAGGTACTTGAAAATAAAAAATAATGGAATAGCTTTATTATTTGCCAAAATAATCAAACGCAAAGCATATAGCCACGTAGCCGCTTTCCAGCTCACGGCCATTTTCACCGACGTTCCCTGTTGTTTTTGGCCGACTTCGCATCACTTGATTTCAAATCGAGAATATACGTTTTGTTGCTCTAGATTTACACTTTTCAAAACCGTTTTCAAATTTAAGATGGGTCAATCGACCACGCATCCAGACACGTTGAAAATTATCGTATGAAAAAATTAAAATTGTAATTGCGATAAAAGTAACCGTCGCTTGGCGTCTGCTCTTCGCACATATGAAGAACTTCCAAGTTTCAGCTCTTGCATTTGAAAAATTACGAAGATTTGAATTATCAAAAAAATCACCAATTTTCCGGGTTTTCCTGATTTTCTCGGTTCCTAATTCCTTATAATTTATACTTATTAGATGGATATTGTAAATCTAGTTTTTAGTAGTCTTAATCATAGTTATTTTTTTTTAATTTAAAAGTTAAACTGTTGTTAAGACTGATTACAAGTAAATAAAATTTAATTTAAACTTTAAAAACTCCATGGACTTATCAGACTTATAATATATACTAGATATGTAGAGGTTGTATATCCTCTAGTTCTTATACAAGTCTTAATCATAGTTACTTTTTCTATTTAAAAGTTAAACTGTTATTAAAATTGGTTACAAGTTAATAAAATTATAATTTAAAAACTCCAAAAATAACAAAAACAAAACTACCCATATAATCACCAAAATTATATAAAACTTTTTTCTTTTTATAGATGCTATGACGCACAGAAGTATTGTATAATCTAACTGAAAAGGGACTGTACCTTAAACAATGTTTATAATCAGGCTTATAATTTCAAGGAAAACTTGAACATTGAAACAAAATAAATATCACAATTATTTGTTTAGAACAATTGTCGCCTTGATGACACTTTCAGTTGCAAAGTTTCTGGTTTTTGCGAAAGCTGCATTTGTCAGACTTACAGCCACCTTTGCAAGTACAACGACTGTATCCTTGCCCGCCACATTTGGACGACAGTCTTACACTCTCTCTCAATGAAATCTCTGTCTTCCGAACATCTGCAGGCGAAATAAACTTTTCCTTGCACACCATATACTGGTTTCTAGAATAAAGTTGATTCAAAACACCATGTTTCGTTCCCAATTTATAAAGATTAGCGGGTGTTATTTCAATTACAGTAGCAAGTATATTTCTTCCGTCACTACGAACTCGATCGACATCTGGAACCCGGACCCTCACTGTATCGCCAACATTAGTTACGGGATATTTAGCATTAGAAGCATCCAAAAATTTTTCGGCTTGTTTCTGTAAATTATTAAAGCTGATTTTCTAAGAAGCATAACATTTTCTGTCTTCCGATTTACGTTTAAGTTCAAAGTTTCTTCATCCTGTGCATAGAAACTAATAGGTGATGAACATAAATGTATTGCATTGTCGGTGGATTCGACATATTTTGTTTTGTTGGACTCCACTTTATCATTTTCAATGGAATCTACTTTTTCATTTTTATTGGATTCTCTATGGACTGTTTCATTTTCGATGGACTCAATTTGATCATCTTTAGTAGTCTCTACTTGATTATTTTCGTTGGACGCAACTTGCTTATTTTCGATAGCAGTACCCTTGGTGGATAAGAGTTTTTCTAATTCTTCTTCTGAATTAATATCAACCAAGGGCTCATTTGGTATAGAAGAACTACTTTTAAATTCGTCCCAAACATGGCTTCATATGGAGTACAGTTAATGCCTGTGTGATGCGCTGTGTTTTTCATTAATTGAACAAACCTTAATCCTTCGAACCATTTATTGGTGTTATTATCTTCCAACCACGTACTGAGGATATTCTCTATATCTTGGTGGGCTCTCTCTACCGACCCTTTGAAAGTGCCTCAGTTTACCATGTACAATATTAAATTCGGGCCACATGCTACAAGCTTCCTGGACAATTTTATTTGCAAACTCTCTGCCATTATCGCTTTGAAGAATGCTAGGTGCACCGAATATTATAAAAATGTCAAGGAGTACATATGCTACTTCTTCGGCCTTTTTGGTCTTAAGCGGACGCAGCTGAACGAATTTCGTAAGATGGTCTTGGTATACCAATATAAATTTATATGGACCATCTTCTTGGGTCTGACATCTTGCATTCATTTCGCTGCTAAGAATAGGTTTGACTACTAATCCTTTCTTCGGAACGTTGTGTTTTTTTTCACAATTGTCACATAAGTTTAAATAAATTACAATCATTTCTCTCGTAATATTTTTATAGCGCAAATTCAATTCTTTCTCCATCCGGTTCCTTCCACAATGTCCAATTTTTAGGTGGGTCTCGTGTAGAATAATACCTGATTATGTTGTCTTCTCCAATAGTCATAACATCGAAACTCCGCAAAAGCAGATAATTTTCTGGTTTTTTATTTGACACTTTTGATTTTGAAGATTTCACCTTATTAATCAATTCTGTGTAAGTTTCGTATCTGAAAAACTGAATATTTTTTCCTTTGAGTGAAATCAATTCTTTTAATCGTTCGTCAAATCGACGATTCATGTCGACTAATTTCGATTTATCAATTGCAAACTAACAAAATAATTGCGAAGTAACAAGTGCCTTTTACTATAATTCAACACAGAATCACGAAAATATAACCTTTCACGTTTGTCTGTATTCGCTTTGAATGCAAAACTAAACTAAACATGACGTTTGCTCGTAACCGTCTGCCGTCGCGGGCTCTGATTGGTCAGCGCGAGCCACGTGTTTGTTCACCCGCCCGCACCCCATGCAGTGTCAAATACACAGAGTATTATTAGATTGCCCGAAAACTACATGACAATATTCACAATGTCCAGGCAATGTGATAAATAAGGAACTTCAAATTATAATTAATTACTTCGCCCTAAGTAGCTTGTCATTGTTCATGATGCCCGGGCATTAAGAAAAATGCCCCAATTTATTATTTGGTCCATAACATATACATACCATCGAGATGGCATCAGTACGTTTTACGCTATATGAAAAAAACTAAAAAAGATTTTTTTCGTTTTAAATGTTTATAACAAATTACTGAAAAACTTTTGCGTGTCCAAAACATATCAAAATAATACTACATAATGTCTTTTATATGATGTCATCATCCATTTTCTACTAGGATTTTTGTCAAAAATTACTAAACTCGCATGCTCCATTGCTTGGCCTAATCCCATAAGTGGCACCAGATAGAATGCAAGAGTGATGTTTTCCTTTTTCAATGTATAGAAACATGGATTTTTAAATATATGTGCCAGCAGTCAGCGCTATTCTTCTTGCTACTTCCGCCTTATGGTTTACTTTCTCCAGGGGGATGTTGTATCCCAGATAGATATAGTGAGTGACAACTGTATATTGTCTTAAATTAGTAAGTGCGTAAGAAAATAGATTTAATGACGTGGGAATTATAAAAATAGTTTGTCACTCAAGGACCTTATCCATGTACTTTTTTTAATAAAATCTCTCGTTAATGGGTACTGAAATAATGAACCTCAGTGGCTTAAGAATCATACTTCACAATTATCTTATTTTCCATTAAGTTTCAATCCCGTTATTATGTATAACTTTATTTTGGTATTGCTTGGATTGAGTAGTACCATTTTATCTTTGTTATTGTTGATACTATAAAAAATGATTTGCAGTAAATCTTGGATTAAAATTCTTCCATATAAAATTTTGATGTCCTAACATTTCGAACCATACACTATATTTAATTATTTATAACTACATGTACTTATATATTATTTAATGCTATATTATCCAGTATTTGTTTGTTGGAAAAAAAGAAGAGATGCCATATTTTTGTTTTATTACACTAAAAATGTCATGAAAAGTCAAAGAATACAGGGTGTGGCTATTAAATAACTGGACTGAAGTCATAAACTTTTTATTTGTCACCAATTACAGCAGAAGTTTTATCGCCTTCAATATACTCCCCTACACCGCTCCATACAACGTTTTTATTATCGAAAGTAGTCCTATTCTGTCAGCTGGTTGAAAACCACTGTCGCTTTTTGCTTTAAACGCATCCACACTTGAAAATCTGATCCCATTCAGCGCCGACTTGACCTTGGGAAATAGAGAAAAATCAAAGGGGGCAAAGTCTGGCGAGTATGGTAGACGTTCCAACACTGTGATACTGTATTGGAACCGAATGCGCTGGTGCAATGCCTTGAAGTAAGATACAGGACTGGGTCTTCCACAAATCGGGTTTCCTGTTTTTTTTTTTTAAAACCCTGGGATGCTCAGATGACGATCAGCGTGAAGCAATTTACTTTCACCGTTTGAACCACTCAAAAACTTGTGTGCGGGATGAAGATTCATTCCAGTAGACTTCTTTCAACATTGCATAAGCTTCTATGGCAGTTTTTTCTAGTTTCACAAGGTAAACCTGTTGCTTTGTGCTTTGCCTAACATCTTGATATAGACGAATTCAGTCAAATTGAGTGACCAACTGTGTTGTCTAGCAAGCATACGGTCATGTTACGTTCGCAGTTTGCTAGGAGCAGCATCAGTCCAGTTATTTAATATCCACAATTTGTATGTTAGGATTTAGTAAAATTCGTTTTCTGACATGATTACATGAATTATTTTTTAAAAGCAATTGTAGAATTATTAAGTTTCATATTATTTATTTTAATTGGGGGGTTATTTCTTTCAAATCGACAATGCTGTTGACAATTTTAATAACAAAGCTTCTATAATTTTGTAATTCAATTGAATATTATGTAAATTTTGTTATAAATTGTGCTCCTGCAAGTACAATCGACGTTAATTAGTAGGTTTTCGGTTCACCTCATTTCCCATAAAAAACTAACAAACATAACCACACTCTTTCTGCAACTTTTCTATATATTATAAGTATAGATGATTGAAATAGGGTTGAATTATTGTCCATATGTAGAGACAGAACTAAAAGATCAATTCAAATATCTCTTTTCTGGAATATTAATCCCTTTTGTACACCACTCGTAAAGATTATCTGAAGTTAATGCAGTCTGTTTTGGTGGGATTTCATAAAAAACGAAGAACCAGATATCGTGTTTTTTTATATCTTTATTGCATAACTTCAACTTATTCCAAAAACACTTACTTCACTAAATAAAAGTACATCTTAAACTTTATAAATCCGATTTCATGTTACACCCCAGGTACCAGAGCGTTAGTCTGTTTCCGAGGCCTACATGTTTTCAACTAACTGTCTAGCTTACAATTCTTTCTAAAACTTCTGCAATTGTACATTTCTTCCCCCTACATAATATATGATGCAGTGATATATTTATCTGACCAAACCCACTATGTCACTTCATTTTATGAAACAAGGCCCATTAACAAGCATGTGTTTGTGAAGAAATAAAATATTCTCATGTCCAAACTATTACAAGTGGTGTGCCTGGACAATTTCAAAAGTAGGAGAGTGGTTCGACCGTTTAGTTACCCTCTTGATACACATATTACTGACTCAATCATATCATTTTTGATCAATTTATTTTGCAATCTTATTTCCGCTTGAATTGCAATGAAGATACTCCTCAGTGATGCTTCCTTAAGCGTAGTGAAGCATTAAATAATTGTTTGCGATAAGAGATTTCAAGTTCTGAGGGTCTATGCACACGGCGCTGTAGATGACCAAATAGCATATTGTCACATTTGTATCAATTGAAACGCGCGTTCATAGCAATACAAACGCATGCGATAAGCACGTTCCAAGCTCGTCTGTATCGCGTGTTTTTCTTACGTCAACGTTATAAGTAAACGTTCTGCTGATATTCACGATTTCATTATTGAATTTTGACGACTGTGGTTTTATAATGAAAATAAGTTATTGGAATGACGAATATGACATCTTTTATATTTGACCAATGTTATATTAAAATTACCATTCAATCTTCTTTCACTCGTGAATGGGACTATCCAATAGAGTCGCTTATTTTTATTTTTTAATCAGTAATAAATCCAGTGTAAGCAGTGTTGTCGCGAAGGACTCCATTTTACTACTGTTGAAGAGTCTTGTAAAATGTTTCTGTATTACAATATACACCACCACAAAATTTTTGATCGTGTCCAAATGTTTACTGTCTGCGTCTAAAGAGCGTTAGCGCGAGTCATCTTCATGCATTAAAAATACGCCGTGTGCATAGACTCTAAGGCAACATATGGACATTAAGATTGCAGAAATAGAATGTTTTCATATTTGATTTTAGAAAAACTGGGATATATGTATAATTGTACTCGATGAAAATATTTTTAATTATTTACAATCACACATTAAAGATATTCTAATAAATATATAAGCATGTAAACTGCGAAAGTATGGCTAACTTCTGATCTAAATTGTTGATGTACTTGTTTTTGTGCATTTAAATAGTTTATTGAAAAAATAATATCACTTGATAGTACTCTGAAAATAATTGGTTAATTTTTACAATTTGGTTTCTATTATATAAATTTATATTGTTGTTTTTTAATAGTTAAATACTTACATATTTGTTTTCATGGTACTTAATGAATAAAAAAATTAATACTTACATATTTTAAAAACATAGTATTGTATTTTATATATTTTTACTTAGAAGTAAATCGAAAGTGCTTTCAATGTATTTTATATATAAATTATCATGTTACTTAGTGCCATTATTTATATTTGTATATTGTTTGTACCTGTTAGGAGCATATTATACTGAAGCTAACATGTGCCTTAATAAAAATAGTTATAAAAACATTAGACTGCAGTTTTTCTTACCCCAATGAATACAAATGAAATTGCTAAAGTTTTAAATCTTGCATCTGCTTTTTATATAACTTGAGTCAACACCACGGTAAAATCATACCAAACCCAACTAACAATGTAAGTTTTATAACGGCTTCTAGAACGTTTGCAGAGCGTATTTTATAAAACAGCCACTGTTTTATAAACACTTCACAATATTCTTGCAGCTCTTATAAGCATGGAATTGGCGCAGATTATAAAACAAATCGCCCGTTAGACATGCTCTATAGATGTTGATTGTTGCTATAATAAAACAGTTTTTAGAACATTTATAAATGTCTAATAAGAATTTAAAAAAACATTTATAAAACTGTTTTATAACACCTCTGTTACTAGGATGCAATGAGACATTTAAAGTACTTTTTTAAAGCCGTTACAAAAACGGTTTGTAAATGTTTTATAAAGCTAGCAACTTTAGCACTTTTACTATAAGCGCCGATATTTACACGATAAAAAAGTTTTTTTAACATCCCTATTTACACAAAATTGTTTGTGAATATGCAATTAGACTCTTTAGTTGTTGTAGATAGATACTAAAATCTGTTAACATGGTAGCAAAAATAAAATAAATAACAAATGGCTGATTCGGTATAAAAAGTACTTAATAAAAATAATGATTTAAAAAAATTTCACCCATGGAGCAGATGCTGCTGCGAAATTAAATTTACTGTTAACTATATGGTACAATCCCAATGAATATTTAACGCGCCTCCCGAATTATGATAATTAAGGAAATTTGAAGTATAATTCAATTAATGGAAAATACATTATATCTATTTTTGGTAAATAGTTTATTAGGACCTTCTGCATTATAAACTAGCCAGTCCAGCATATTTATATTTTATGAAAATCTTACGATAGACACACAAATATAATTTAAATATATGACCTGTCACTTTAATGCCTCACTAAATGGCCACTTTCTTATACGATCCTTATAAATCAAAATTGTCCGAAACAAGACAATTATGCTCTGTATGTAGCTGTTATAAAAATCCAACAGGATTTGTCTAGACAGAGGTGTACTTCACATATGTTTTACCTACAATTAACTAGTTTTTTGAAGTGAAACTTTTTATGGGACACTACAGAGGTTTTGGTTACGAGGTAATCTCGTAAAGGCTAACAAGTTTTGTGAAGCTCTAATTATCATTTGTACTTAAACTTAGTGAGATAAACGCAGCGCTGTTCTCCCCTTCTGTCATCACTCGACTCGATTTAAAATCAAACGAAAAACGCGGGTTCGATACCCCCATGGGCGGCCAGAACTTTTCTTAGGTATTAAAAAGGAAGGATACGTAATATGCATTCAAATTTCTTAAAAAGAATATTTACTTTTGTTTGTCTTTTATTGTAAATAGTTTTTTATAGTCTATCCGAAAAATTATTGTTTTTATTTTGGAAATAATTTTTGTTTTAATTTTTTTAAATTATAGTTTTTTATGTTGTTGATATTTATGAATTCTCTTTGTACACTCATTGGCGGTTATTGCGTCATAAAACATAAAAAGTTTCACTTCTGACGCTGTTAGTTTTCGACTGACGCATAAATCTTGTTTTAGTATAATGTATTAATAAAAGGCAATTATTTCCTTTTTACCACGAACGCCTCCTGCCTAAGAGCACAGGATTTTGGTTTCTTGTAAAGTGTATATTAGTAAATGCAGCGTGTTTCTAAATTCATGCGACAAAACTCTGGAGGTTATTGCTCCTATGAAATTAAAATGGGTCAAAGTGACAGCAGCCTACTATTCTATACTTTGTAATTAAATCAAGGTAGAGGTCGTCATTTCTAGTATTTATTATGAATCATATTACATTTTACATCTTTACTGTTTTTCACTCAATTTATTAAAAAAATTATAAATTATTGTGTTTATTTTTTTTCTCTGCAGCTATTGGTTTTGGGAAAAAATTTAAGAATAATTTTTTTTAAATAAAACAAGGATTTTAAGTTATAATTTTATTTCATTAAACTTCATCTCGAAAAAAAGTTTTGATATGAAATAAAGTAAGGGTTGCTAATTTCACTCCCGTATAATGTAACAGGAATATTGAATAATACCCGTGGTTAGTCCTTTGCGAGTGCACGAAAATTACCGAATTTCAAGTTTATAGCTTCACTGAAACTTTAGAAAAAAAATGAACAACTCAATTTTAGTCACCACCCTTTAAGGGTAATAACTCTGAAAGGGGTTAGCTGAGGAAATTTTGTTATAGGAAAGACCCATCATAATTTCATACGAGCAATCACTTCCTGAATTTTGTCAAATGAATTTAGAAACACCCTGTATATACGTAAAAACCACTATTATTGTGTTTCTGTTACATATGTTTAGCTCAAGTTCTTCCAATTTCAGTTTAACACACTTTGTCTTTATTAGTTTGTGAAAACCGATTATTACTTATTTAAAAAGCCTTATTCAAAAAGAAATTTTATAATGGTTTGAGGCAAAATACCTCGAATTATCGAATATCGTTTGAAATAATGTTTTATTGTTTTTATTTTTTCTTTCTTTGTATATCAAAAAGCTGCTTCCGACTTTAACTAACTGGTTAAACTTAATATGGTAATATGTAAAACGAAAGAAAAATAAACTTAGATTGAAGTTTACAATATAGTAATTTACCTAACAAAATTACTAAAAATTATACTTTATTATCTGTGTTACCAAAATAGTAGCTACCCTGTATAATCAATGTATTAAAAAACAAAATAAGGTAAAAAGCTACGAATGGTCATACGTTGAAACAAAATTTGATAGAAACTGGTATAAAAAATAATATACAAATTAATTATGTCCGGTCCTGTGAGCACGCGCCATAATGCCTAATGATTGTTGTTACGCGCGTAATCTATAGGTGGTGCTGTCCATGTAATGAAATATTTATCGAACCGTTAACGGATTTTAACACAGCAGTTTTTCATTTTTGTTCTATAAAAACTTTTTATGAAGATCTTATAAAACAAAAGGCTCCCATAGCTGATTTATTACTACCTTTAATAAAGGCCCTGGCTGGTGAGTCGCATATAAAAGAACGTATTTTGAATGCAATTTTTACTTAATTTATAATTAATCCTTTATTAAGTAAAATTTTGGCTTCTTCTACAAAGGGTTGTAAATATGCAGTCAGATCAGCTGGTTTTCTCATACCGTAGTATTATGCCGATTATCGTGGGCCTTACAATTGGCATCTCATAAATATTATAAATTATGGGCCAAAACTCGTTTTTGCTGCTCTTAAAAATTGGGAGTCCATTCATATTAATGTTAATTGAAATAGTTTTTGGAATGTCACTTAGTTTGTGCAGTGCATTTGTTAAACTTGATTCCAAACCATTATACCAGTAGTTTCCCATACCAACTTTCGTTAAAAAAGTTGTTTGTTTGGTTTTTAAGAGAGTTTGAGGATCTTGAGGTAGACAATTTGGTATACATTCATTAAGTATAGTAAAAAGTTTCTTTTGTGATAAATGGGAAATGTTATTTGATACTGCCCATGACCGAATGTCTTCTCTTAGCTTTGCATTTTTTTCTATCTCGCACAAACTGCTTGCAGAATGATGTTGATCGCCGGGAACAGAATCTAATTTGGCAATCCAACTTTATATTTCAGCTTCCCGTTCAACATCATTCAGTGCTATTTCCAGATGAGAAACTCAATTAATGTTGAGTACATCAGTCTCCTCTGTTGTAATATAGTCATTTCGATTGCTAATCTTCAAAGTCTCTGAATGATTGTTAGAGCTAGTGCCACTAGTGATACAATTTTATAATTACTCGCTTTTATACCAATCTGCTGCAGAAAGCAATTCACTTTTATTAATAACAATTAAAAACTATTTTATTATTAGTAAATATGTTCATAACAAAACAGTTTAATTATTGTTTTTTATAGCAATAAATTAATCCAAAAAAGTACTATTATAAAATGATTTTAGAGCAAAATATCATTCAGAGCTAATATGCTCTATAAAAAGTATTTTATAATTTTGCTAAAAAACGTTTTCAAAACAATTTTAGTGTCAGAATAGTTAAGCGCAACAAATTTATCGCGAATTAATACTTGAAACATAAAAGTTTTTACGAAGCGTGTGTCAATAAAACAATTATAAAATATATTAGTTCGCTAACGATGTCGAATTGCTAGTTGGGAAATAGTAACAGTAACCACCATTATTAAATGCACTTTCTTTTCATTTGTGGTCAAATGGTTGAATAGACGTTATGGTTTACTTCGAAGGTTGTGGCTGTAATATCGAGAAAGGACATCCTGCACATATATATTGTCCTAAAGTACAAAATCAAACATTTGGTAATAATGCATAATTTCAAATAATAAAATATATTGTATATCAACTTGCCCTCAGTATAACGAAAACTAATAATTGTTAAATAAAGTACATCTGAAATGCAATAACTGTTTCGGAGAATGAAAAATGTTTTTCGTTACATATGAAAGGTTACAAATTACATGTAAAAAGTATTATACAAGCAAATCGCCCAAAACTGGTATTCTTACCTGAAGGTCCCGGACGATCTTCTGCGGGGTTGCAACCCTTCTTCGAAGTGATATAATGGACTGTATCAGGGGTTCAACGGGTTTTATTAAGGTCTTTGGCACTAGCGCGGTAAATACACTACTTTGAACTGTTCACTTCGACAACTGTTCTGCTTCTCGTTTTGAGAACTGGGTTTTTTAAATTAAACATAATGTGTATATACCGTGTGTCCGCTAGGTATAAAAATACCACCAACGATTTGCTTGAGATTTAAACATTTAAATTTTATTATTAAATAACCTTACATATTAACTATATATCATAACTAATTAAATAAAATTAATGAATACTTAACATACCCCCCACCAAAATACATAGTATTTTAACTAACTTATTTAGAACATGTTGGTAAAGGACATAACTTTACCGTTGGTCTTTGAAGAAGACCCTGAGTGGTTCTGACATTAGCAACTCTTGCAATACCATCAGAACCCGGAAATAACTTCACAATTCTTCCCAATTTCCAATTTAAAGATGGGACATTGTTATCTTTAATAATAACTAGGTCGTTAAGTTTGAGTGGAATTTGTTGATTTAGCCATTTATTTCGCTGTTGGAGTGTATTTAAATATTCACTATGCCACCGTTTCCACACATCTTGCTGTAGTCTTTGTATAAGCTGCCATCGATCCAACTGGTTCATATTTAAATGGGAAAGATCTGGATCGGCAACTGCCGTTGGCGGCTCTAACATAAGAAAATGACTTGGGGTTAACACGGATAAATCATTGGGGTCTGAACTTGAAGAATAGAGCGGCCTGGAATTGATAATAGCTTCAATCTGAGCTAATAGGGTGTAAAACTCTTCAAAAGTTAAAACTTGAGAGCCAACAACTCGAAAAATATGAGTTTTAACAGACTTTATTCCCGCTTCACTAAGACCGTTAAAATGGGGACCGGACGGAGGAGAAAATGAAAATTTTATTTTTTCTGATCCACAAGCCTTTTGCATATATTCATGAAGAATGCGAGAAGCCCCTACAAAGTTGGTTGCATTATCACAAAAAATATGGGTGCATCTGCCTCGACGGGCAACAAACCGACGCAAAGCAGCAATAAACGCATCCGAAGAGAGACTTGATACTAACTCCAAGTGTACGGCTTTTGTGGCGAAACACACAAAAATACAAATATAGGCCTTTTGTGACTTAATTCCACGTCCTTTAAGGGGAGTGACTAAGAAGGGACCTCCATAATCAGTGCCTACACAAGAAAATGGTTTAATTTGGTTGACGCGGGTAGGAGGTAAGTTTCCCATGAAAGGTTCGTGGGCCACAGGTTTCAGTTTAAAGCATCGAATACAGCGGCTCAACACACTCCGAATTGCACGTTTGGAAGAGAGAATCCAAAAATTCTGAGCAATTAGGAAATGTAAGTGCTGTAAACCTGGATGAAAATATGTTTTATGAACGGACTCAATTATTAAATCTGTCAAACGATGTTGACGGGGTAGAATTGCTGGAAATTTTGTATCATAAGACAATCCTGAGAACTTCAAGCGTCCCCCCACCCTCAAAACACCCCCGCTGTCCAGAAAAGGACTCAACTTTCTAAAAGGTTTTGATAAGGTGGTGCCTGCTTCCAAATTTTCAATTTCTTGGGCGAAACAAATATGTTGCACTCGTTTTGTGAGAACCATTAAAGCTTTGTGGAGTTCTGAGTCAGTGAAATAATCCAATGATTTATTTTGAGGATTTCTTAAATTTGCTACAAAGCGTAGCGCATAGGCAATAATTCGTTGAATTTTACTCAAGGATGAGTATTTGTCCAATAGAAGATCTAATGTGTCCAAAGACATAAGTGTTACAAGAACTGAGGGTTTTTCTTCCGGACAGGAAACTGGAGAAAATTTAGGATTGGACCATAGGGGCTTTGGAGACATTAACCAAGGAGGCCCCTCAAACCACAACGGATGATTAAGAATTTGACTGGGCATAAGACCACGAGAGGCACAATCGGCTGGATTATCGGAGCTTTCAACAAAATGCCAACGGTCAGGGGGAACCTTTTCTTGTATGTGAGCTACACGATGACCGACGAAAGTTTTCCAGCGGGAAGCGGGTGATTTAATCCATGATAGGGTTACCATTGAATCAGACCAAGCAAAAATTTCACTAATTTGGAGGTTATCTCGGAATGCGTTAAGGACAAATTCTATTAAATTGGAGAGTAGAACAGCTGCACACAGTTCTAGTCGGGGAATTGAAAGAGTTTTAAGTGGGGCCACTCTAGATTTAGCGGCAATTAGGCAGATTTTGGAAGCGTTATTCTCTGAAGTAAATTTAAA
The DNA here is from genome assembly GCA_963921935.1 of Galeruca laticollis. Lineage (NCBI taxonomy): Eukaryota > Metazoa > Arthropoda > Insecta > Coleoptera > Chrysomelidae > Galeruca > Galeruca laticollis. The sequence continues at coordinate 149,238,507 of OY998179.1, read as the reverse complement.
ATATATTACACTGGAGTACCCTTTCTCTGAACTATCTGCAAAGCCATGCAGTTCACAAGAAATATATTTATTAGGTAAGCAGCGAGGAATATTAATATGTGAGAGGAGCGGAAGTTCAGTTTTATACTGATTCCATTTGTCGACTATGTCCGAAGGGGGTATTTGATCCCAATCTAAACCCAAACTCCAAAGTCGTTGTAAGAGATGTTTAGCTAGGAATGAGAGTGGAGCTAAGAACCCAAGGGGGTCATACATTCGAGCAACTTCTGAGAGTATTATACGTTTAGAACAGAATCTGTCAAGGGGTTGAATATCATAAGAGAAAACATCTAAGGAGTTATTCCACCGCAATCCTAAAACTTTTACCACAAGGTCATGGGAATCAAAAGAAGACAAGGAGTGTTGGCAAACCTCAGCAGGGAGACACTGCATTAACTGGGGATTATTACATGCCCATTTTCGAAGAAGAAAACCTCCTCTTTCCAGCATCGAAATTAATTCTGATTGAAGAAGTTTGGCTTCCTGGAGAGTTGAGGCACCTGTGATAATATCGTCAATATAGATATCAGAGGATAAACACTTTGCAGCTCGAGGAAAATTTTCCCTTTCCTCTTGTACTAACTGCTGAATTGTACGAAGGGCCAGGAAAGGAGCGGACGATACTCCATAAGTAACAGTAGTAAGCTTAAAATCTTGGACGGGATCTTCCGGAGCGAAGCGCCAAAGAATTCTTTGGTAATTCTGGTGCTCTTCCGATATTGATATTTGCCTATACATTTGCTTAATATCAGCAATAAAAGTAAAAGGATGAAGTCGGAATCGCAATAAAATTTCGATTATATCCCTTTGCAACTTTTGCCCTATGAAAAGAGTGTCGTTCAGCGAAAAACCTGCAGGAGATTTGCAGGAAGCATCAAATACAACCCTAAGCTTGGTTGTAGCACTATTAGGATTTATGACGTAATGATGTGGGATATAATAGATTTTGTCGAATGAAGAAGTAGGAGAGGTCTCAACCATGTGACCATTGGAAAGATAATCTTTCATAAAGCTGTTATATTCATTGTAAAGCTGGGAATTTTTCAAAAGACGGTTTTCCATATTTTTCAATCTCTTTAGAGCAGATATTCTGGTATCTCCAAAAAATGGATCCGCGGTTTTGAAAGGAAGAGTAACACTGAAACGACCCGTAGATATTCTTTTATGAGTTTTTTGGAATATCATTTCACATTTTTTATCATCATCAGAAATAGGTAAAGACCGAGGAATACTTTCAAGTTCCCAAAATTTTTGAAGGGTATTGTCGAGGGATGTAAGACACGATGAAAGAAAAGAATGTGAGACCAATGGTTTATTAGCGGTATTTATTTTCCCCATCAAAATCCAACCAAATTGAGTGTTAACAGCAATCGGTTCCCCTTTTGCTGTTTGAACTTTGTCAGGTTTAAAGATTTTTGCAAATATATCGGATTCCAGTAACATATCTATAGGAGATGAAATGTTAAACATCTTATCAGCCAATTCCAACTTAGAAATACAGGGAAATGTATCGACTGAAAATGATTGGACGGGCATATTGTTACAGATTGTTGACACTATTTGAGCATCCAAATTGAATAAGGGAGTTGACTTATTCAAAGGTTTTAAAATACAACTTAGAGACTTGTTAGAGAAAGTTCCAATATCTTCGACTCCTCCTATTTGCATAGGAGTGTTACATCTGGGCAGACCCAATCTGCTGGCACATTTATCAGTAATTAAAGAAACTTGACTACAGCTATCAATTAAAACTCTAACCTGTTGATAGTTTCCACGGCAATCCAGTACCTCAACCCGGGCAGTAGGAAGTAAATTAGTAGAACGTACTGACGTGTGTAAGACAGAGGCGATTTTAGGATCAATAGGATCTAAACTAGAAATCTGAGTTGAATTGGAAGAAGAGGGAGCATCTATAGCAGTCATATTGCTATTTACTAAAGGTTGTTGATCGAAATGTAAAAGAGTGTGATGTCTTTTATTGCAAATTCTACAACCACCATTAGAAGTACAATTCTTCGAAGTATGTTTGGTACCTAAACAATTAGTACACCACTTGTATCGTTTGGATATCTCGTATCTTTCCTTTGGGTGCTTGGCACAAAAATCAGGACACTTATAAATTGAGTGATTATTTTTACAAATCACACATTTAGTTAGATCTGCAACATTAGCAAGACATGCAGAATTGTACGGTTTAACATTTTTTATTTGATATTTACTTGAGTTAGTTCTCTTAGGAGGTTGGATTAAAACAACTGAATCGTAAGCATCGCATTGCTTTTCAAGAAATTTATATAAATCATCATATTTAGGAATTTCGGATGCAAAAGTGGCATTTTCTTGTTCGAATCGCTGTAAAGTTTCCGAATCAATTTTTTTGCTTAAAAGGTGAAATAGTACAAAATCCCACTCTCGGACCGGTAACCCCAAATTTTTTAGAGCTTCCAAGTTATCAAAAAAAAGTGCCAAAAGCTGTCTAAGATATTTTGGGTTCTCCGAAGTTAATTTTTGAGAATTATAAACCTGTTCCCAATAAAATATGGCTAACGCACGCGTATTTTGATAATGCTTAATCAATTTACTGAAAGCTAAGTCATAATTAGCTTCTGTAAGTTCAATATTTTTAATGAGAATTAAAGCGTCGTCCGACAGGGACGACATTAAATATCTAAATTTTTCAATTTTTGTAAGAGATTCATTAGTATCTATAAGAGACTTGAAAAGATCAAAAAATGTTGGCCATAATTTTAAATCTCCTGAAAAAACCGGTATATTCAATTTTGGCAGCTTTACATTTGAACCTTTGTTCTTGGAATGCAAGGTAGAGTTAGTATCAAACAAATCAGAATAAACACTCATTATATGAAAATATTTATTATCTACTTCCTGTCTGATCAATGTTTCAATATTCAGATCTGCCTCCTCATTTGCAGCGAGAGCAGTAATAATTGTAGAATGCTGAAGGTTAAAGTCACTGTAAAATGTTTTTAATTCAGCATATCTAGCTTTAAAATGGTTATGAGCACTTTGATCCCCCTCTGCCTGTATGGCAAGATCATGCAGTATCGAAATTCTATCAGAGGCTGAGTCTCTAAGAGCTTTTGCTTGACGCAATCTAGCTGCCATTGTGATACAATAATAAGATTGATCAGATTCTAATATATAAAACTATATAAAACTTTCGAACACAGAAATAATGAATTTCAATTGATAAATATATTATGTAGGCACATACAGATTAAAGTTATACAACTCAAGCTAAAATACCTGATTTGAGAAATTAAATTAACGTGTCTAACGAATATTTCACTCAATCTTTATACTACCTAATAATCTGAGACACCTAAATTATAAGACCAATACACAATAGGTATGTATCTAATAAGTGAATAGAGAGATAAGATTCAATCTTTAATTCAATAATTATTTTCTATTGAGTTGAATCCAATAAATTATAAATATTTAGTACACTTGAGAATGGATCTGTTTAAAGAGAATAAATGGGCCAAACTGTATTAATAAAGTGAACTTATTTTTATTTAAACTAAGTATATTATGTTTAAATAGTCAAATTTCGAAAAAAGTAAAAACTACTAATTATCCAGAATGCTAATGCCAGTTAACCTTGAAACTTATAAAAAGTTGATTTAAAATTTATATTTTCAAATTTCACAAGTTTGAAAATTAATATCCCGGGAGAAGTGACCAAAAAATGTTTCGGAGAATGAAAAATGTTTTTCGTTACATATGAAAGGTTACAAATTACATGTAAAAAGTATTATACAAGCAAATCGCCCAAAACTGGTATTCTTACCTGAAGGTCCCGGACGATCTTCTGCGGGGTTGCAACCCTTCTTCGAAGTGATATAATGGACTGTATCAGGGGTTCAACGGGTTTTATTAAGGTCTTTGGCACTAGCGCGGTAAATACACTACTTTGAACTGTTCACTTCGACAACTGTTCTGCTTCTCGTTTTGAGAACTGGGTTTTTTAAATTAAACATAATGTGTATATACCGTGTGTCCGCTAGGTATAAAAATACCACCAACGATTTGCTTGAGATTTAAACATTTAAATTTTATTATTAAATAACCTTACATATTAACTATATATCATAACTAATTAAATAAAATTAATGAATACTTAACAATAACAATGATAGTTTATTTAAGGAGGATTTTGTAAACATTTATCATTATTATAGGTATTGTTCAATAAACTTGAAAACATATTCGATACAGTCGATATGTTATTTTTGTAATAAAAGAAATTACTTTGTCACTTGAGAATATGACAAATAAAGAAGTGACCATTAGTTCATATTTATCGTCCGTGTCCTGTATCCCAGCATCACATGGCGATCCTAATACTAAGAACCAATCATATTTAAAATTTAAAAGCATAATTAGGAAAACAATCGGGCAAAAGAGAGTCAACAAATCAAAAAGTATAAGAAAATGGAGTGGTAAATTCAAGCTTTATAATCCAAAAAAGCGCAATCCAAATCAACGGTGATGTTAGAATTATCCTATACATCTATGCAGTGATAATGATACTTAAATTTATAATATTTTTATGAAAAAATCATCGGAGGCATATTCTTAGATGAACTACGTGTTCCTTTCGTAGACCATGATTTGTGATGTTTAGTTTTACGAGAATGAAGAGGAATTGATGAATTGAAGCACCTGATAATTTTATTAATAAAGTCTAAAAATTTAGAGTTAATATCTTCAAAAAGATCAATCCAATCATTTGCTAAGCATAAGTTATGAAATTTGGTGAAGTTTTCTTGAGAGAAGATGCTCACCAACTGAGTGTTCTTCTTAAGAGATTTATGAGGTAATACAAATTCAGCAAAAAACTGCTTCATGGTCAGAAAGGCCTGAGTAAATTACTGAGTGATTCACATCATGGGGTAGAAAGTCGGAAACTATGTAATCTAAAATTGAAGAAGTTGTTTTAGTACTACGAATTGGTGAATCCACGTGCATTTTTAGATCAAACGACTCAAAAATATTTACCAAAGACCTTTGAGTGGCACAATCATTAGTAAAGTCCATATTAAAATCACCGCATAAAACTTTCTTGCTATTAACAGGCAGAACATCAAGTAAATTTAGAAGATTCTCAAAAAAAGAATGAACATTTGTACTACTTGTAGAAAATCATATTTTAATACAGCCGAGAAGTCCTCGCCAGAAGATAAAATTAGGGTTCCACCGTGAGCTGATGATAAAATAGCCAGTTCTCTTAATCTAGAAATAATATGATTACCTCAAGTAGATGACTCCTGTGTTAATCTGACAATAGGAGAAGTCATCTGATCCAGCGAAAAGTTAGTATCATTGTGTGAATCTATTGTAAACTGAAATGATTTATCACATGAAAAGCTGTTTGATTTACATAGGGCTATAGCATGTTTGTTAGATGTGATGGTTACTACTACGGGACGAGAAGGGTCAGAACTTTTACTTACAGGCCGTATTACTTGATTAACTTTCACAAGCTGAAGAGAATCTATCGTCGGAGGAGGCGAGGCTTCTTGGGATAATGAAGATGCAGTCACTTGAAAAATGTAAGACAGTATTCAGTAGTAGAACAACAAAAATTAACGTCAGGAATATTTATTGCGAGAAGCAGACTTTCTAAAGAAAACCCTTAGGTCAGAATACTAAACACAACAAGTGAATGCGTAGAACTTTCAGTTACCAAAATAAAGATAATAAATAGGTTTAGATTAGTTTCATATTTATAGTATTCACGAAGAGAAAGATAATGGGGAAAAAGAATTGTATCAATCAGTAGATAAGAATATGCTAGGCTACGTAAAGAAAGACTTATTAAATTTGTGCGCCGAGTTTTTAGATGTATTTGCTTTGAAAAATGATATATTGACTTGCAACAATTTTTATACGCAAAAATTCAGATTAAGAGACAGCATACCAGTTTATATTAAAAACTACAAAACTCCACATGCACACATTGCAGAAATTAATGCGCAAGTGCAGAAACTAATAAAAAAATTGCATAGTCGAGCCATCAGCATTCGAATAGCACAGTGCCGTTAGTGCCAAAAAATCTCAACCAGGAGATTGTGTATCGATTTTAGTCAGTTGAATAAGAAAATCGTACCACATAAATTTCCATTAGCAAGAATTGATTCTATACTAGATCAATTTAGCAGAGCCAAATGGTTATCTGAAATCGATCTAATTTCAGGATTTCATTAGATGTAGAGTCTACAGATTTCACATCTTTCAGTGTAGAAGATGGATTCTATAGATTCACTAGATTACCGTTTGGAATAAATGTTAGTCCTAATAGCTTCCAAAGAATGACAGTAGCATTCACTGGACTGACACCAGAAAAACCATTTCACCGTTTCTCTACATGGGAAATTTAATTGTCATATGTTGTTCAGAAAAACATTACTTGAGTAATTTAAAAAATATTTTTGAAGCCTGTAGGAACTATTATAACTTGAAATTAAATCCAGAAAAATGTAAATTTTTTAGAAAAGGAGTCACTTATGTTGGTCATACTTTGTCGGACAAGGGTGTATTACCAGGCAAATCAAAATATAGTGTAGTTTAAAAGTACCCAATCCCGAGGACGCCTGACGAAGTTAAGCGATTTGTGGCGTTTTTTAATTACTATAGACGATTTATCCTACACTTTGTAGAAATTTGCATATCACTAAATAAACTTATTAGAAAAAAAGTAAAATTTCCTTGGTCAGATGATTGTCAAGATGCATTTGACACCTTAAAGAACGCACTCATTAACCCACCAATTTTGCAATATCCAGATTTTAATTCATAATTTATTTTAACGACTGACATGCTTCTAATACGGCGTGTTCTGCGATACTTAGTCAGAATTCTAATGGGAGAGATTTTTATACTTAGCATTTGCATCACAAAGTTTTTCGTAAAGTGAACTCAATAAACTGATTATTTTGAAAGAGCTTACAGCTATACATTGGGGTGTAATAAATTTTAGATGTTACCTATATAGATAGATCATAAACCATTAGATTAGATCTTGAGGAATATGATTTTGAAATTGAATTCATAAAGGTACCCACATATGTGGCCGATGCTTTATCTCAGATAACATTAACAGATGTAAAACAATTACATCAAAACAACTCACAAATTTTAGCAATTACTAGATCGATGATGAAACAAGAAAGTAATCTAGTAAAACCAACTATTCAAACTAAAACACCAGTAATTTTTATAATTTTAATCAGTTTTATTGCTATTCCCAGTTGTGCAAGAGCCTCATATAGCGTTTCTCTTATAATGGTGTCGTAGGCCTGTTTAAAATCTATGAAGAGCAAGTGTAACCGAGATGATTTTGCTCATAGCTATTGTTTTGAATACTTTTTAATGTAAAGATCTGGTCTACTATTGATCTGCCGGATCTAAATTCTCCCTGGTAGTCTCCGATTACTTCTTTGTCATAAGTTTCTGTTGCATATTATTTTAGCTAGGATTTTATATGCTACATTCAGTATCCAGTGAAGCTATCTCCCTGTAATTCTGGCAAAGTGTTTTGTCACCTTTCATATATATTGAGCATATTAGTATATTATTCCATTGGTTTGGCATTTTGTTTTCTCTCCATATTTGTATTATCAGCTTATAAAGCCTCTCTTGTAGTCTTTCCCCCTCTTATTTCCAAATTACGTCATATGTTACTACTTTTTCATCTGTCAGTTCGGGTTCACTTTTCTTGTTTAGCAGTTTTTCAAAATGTTGCGACCATCTTTCCAATTTGTAGGGTAATTCTCCAAGAAGGAAACCATCTTCATCTATACATTACGCTGTTTTACTCATTGGTTGTTTCAGTTTTTGTGTTAAATGTTTCTTGTCTCTTTAGTGGTATAATAGTTTTCCGCTTCTATGAGCTGGTTTTCTAGGTGTTCTCTTTTTTCCGCCTGCAAAGCGTCTTCACTGCCTTTTTGGATTCACTGTAATTTTTTATCGTTTCTTGAGTTCAGTTTCTGTCCATCTCGTTTTTAGCCTTGTTTGTTTATTCTATGGCTTTTTTGCCTTCTTCATTAAACCATCTATCTTTCTTTTTCTTCTCTACATTTTCTAGAAAAATATCTGCCGACACTTTATGAATGCCTCAATCCCTTCCCATTTTTCTTCCATAGTTAGGGCTACACTATTTTTTTCAGTTAGTCGGCTTTTTCATTTAATTTTGCATCTCTTTTTCACGTTCTGGTCTTTCAATTTATTCAAATTGTATTTTTGCCTTTCATTTTTACTTTTCTTTCTATTGGTATGTTTTGCCCCAATTTTGTTATTACTAAAAAATGATCAGTATTTGCATCCGCTCCTCTCTATAATAGCTTTGGCATGTTTATTTTCAATCATTACGTGGTCGATTTGGTTAGATACTTTATGGAGACTTTTCCCTCCAGTTAAATTCTTGATTATCCTCTTCTCTGCCTATCTTCGAGTTGAAATCTCCGATTACTAGCAATATAAGAGTAATAAACATATGGTAACATGGTAATTATGGTCCTCTCCGGATTTTTTCTTCTTCTTGACACTGTACCTATATATGCGACGTTGTACAGGCGCAGTATGTAGTAATTTTATCAGAGAATTTAAAATAGCGTTTTTCAAACGATTCGATGTGTTAGGCCTTATTTTTCCACAAGAACAACGTTTTGTGTAATGAATGCAAGCGGCTAATGCTTTTATTAGAGTGGCATACCTTTCCCCTTTTAACAATTCTTCCTTGTTCCACCAGTCGCTTTCCTCTTTCGAATTCCAACATTATGATTGAGTGGTCAGGTAAAAAAAGCATCAATACAAATTAAAAATGGTTCATTCTCGGACAACGACCCAGGTCGAAGATATACATTTTGTGAACACACTTGCACTATATGACACAATACATCACCCAATAGCCTAATCAATAAAACAACTTTTCTAACAATTATTTCTTTGATATTTGCAAACAGCCAGTAATAAATGAAGATCAGATCTATATGGCGCATGATACGGATATTCGAAAAACAACCCGTTTAATTTGACCATCGGTTTCATCGACCTGTGTGTGTGTTTGTGGAAAAAACTCTTTCTTTGATTCTTTGCTCAGTCAACACAATAACGACTTTCTCAAGGTAATCAATAAACAAAATTACATGCGCATCCCAAAATATGAAAGTCGTAACTTTGTCAGCTAACATTTGAGTTTTTGATGCTTTGGAAGGATTTCACTAATTCTTATACGTTCAGATAACAACGATCTTTTTTATTAACACCTGTAGTAATTGTTCCATGTTTCATTAACTGTCACATATGACGCAAAATCCTTATTCAATTCATTCCTCTTAAATAGTTCCTAGCATAAAACAATATTTAATAAGCACACGAATTTGAATTTTTTCTCATTCATTGATTATAAACGTTTTTTTAATAAAACCTGGGTTTTGAAAAGTTGGAAGGTTGTATCCAAAACCATTCAACTAAAGATAGACTACCTAAGATCCAAATAGCTGCGATCAAACATAAGGTGAACAATTCATCAACGTTGCCACATTATCCTAAATAACAATCAGAAAACTCCCTAATTACTGCATATTTAAAAGTTAAGTAATTGTTCACAACACAGGAAGACATATTAATTCTGAAGCCGCCTTCTATTGAATGCGTATATTATTATATGCTAGTAAAAAATGAATCGAATTTATAGATTTATCAAGAAAAAATTATCGTCAACGTGACAACCCTGCTATTCTATGATCAACAAAATGTACGCTATTTCATTCATTATTTAGTTTTTTTTCTGATTTAGCGCTGTTTGTACAGTACTTGTTGAAGAAAAGTGTAATGGCAAAGTGGAAATTACTAGTGCAAACCAAACATTCCACAGGTTAGTGATTATATATTTTTGACGCCATTTTGCTTTTGCTCATGGGCGTACACATACTGTAAAAATAAATAAAAAATTATTCAATAAAGGAAAGGAAAATATCATTCGCCCTAATAAAATATGTAAACAATCTGCAACAAAGTAGAAACATTTAAAAAATTATATTTTATTAGTTTTTTGCTGAAAAATCTACTCTCCAAGACTCCTGTTGACCTGTTTTTATCAACATGAGAATTTTAACTGAGTACGGCTTTGATATATTGCATTTAATCACATTAGTTTACAGGGATAAAAGCGATTATTTACGAAACAGTGATATTCATGCTCATGACACAAAGATATGACTCAAATTTCTCTACACTTTACCAGCATATAGGAATATGTAAGAAATCACCTGTAGTAATGGGAATTAAATGATATAATAGTCTCCCAATATGTTTCAAATATATTGCCTTTTTGTATAAATTTATAGAGAAAACTAAAAACCAAAATCATTCAACTGAAGTTGAATGTTTTTGCTAAAAACTATCTCATTGACATATGTCTATATTCAGTTTAAGAATATTTTCAAAATACTTGTTGAATTATATCTAAACTACAACATATAGACTTTGTTTGATCTTAATTTTCAAAGTATCATATTTCTATTGTATTACTTAGTTCTAATATTTTAAGGAAAATGTTCTAGTTTTAGCAAGTCTTATGTTATTATTTGATATTGTGAGATCAATAAAGTACATTCTATATGTTCTCGGTGTTACAGACTACTACTAGATGTAGAAATAAGGTTTATAATATTTATGTCACTAACAATTATTGTATTATTATTATGTGATCTACATGTACTTTATATTTTTGGGTGGTTAATAAACATAAATAAAACATTGTACAACTTTTTATTTAAATATTTTACCCGATGATCAATATACTTCTCCATACCTTATATTTCAAATTCCTGATATTAATTCACCTTTATTTATAATGAGCCGCTCAAGATAACCAAAATTTCAAGCGAGAAAATATTAAAGTGGAGCCTAGTGCAGTGTTGAACAAAGAATTATAAATGACTTTCTCCCCAAACCTAAAGATTGATGGCATTTACTATGGATTTATGAATGACTTGTTTCAACTATCTTTAGTTCAATGTTTTTGGCTGTATGATATCGTCACTCTTTTGCCAGAGGCACGAAAGTGCAAATTAGTAGTTTTGAGTTAGAGCCATTTTAAAGTTTAAACTGTTCTGAAAAATCAATTTTAATGTTTCCTATTTCTTTTGATTATTGCTGTATAATTAACACTTCTCATATGATAAATGTCTCAGTTGTTGAAAATTGAAAATGAGAAAAAAATGCACTTTTCGTGTTTATGGCAATAAATCAAATTGTTCACATCACACTTTCGCGAAACTTTCGTGTTTATGGCATACAATCAAACTGTATTAAAACAGACTCGTGAAATGGGAAAGGGGAATATACAAAAAAAAACTTACAAAAACAGTTTTAATATTTGTTATTTAATCGTCTTGATCAGATTCCGCTCGGTTCTTGAAGGCAATTCCTTACGTTTCCATTATATTTTAAGTTTTTATAAAATTCGTGGTGCTCCTTTGGTATAGTTAGATCTATGCACATTTTTTGAAGATCTTTATATTTTGCCACAGCGATGGAGATCTCATTGCTATATGTAAAAGGTAGAGCTGCGGGAGATGGTCTCCCTCTCCTTTTTTCCCCTATCTCCTGAAATTCTTCATTAAAGTTAGTTTTGAAGCCAACTTGGGAACAATTTTTTCTGTATTGAAGGCAGCAAATACTGCGAAAGGGTATTTTTTTAACTCCGGGACTAGCCACGGCTTTAAAATTAAAAAACATGTTTCTGACGATGAATGGAGCAGGGTTTTTCCTAGCAGCATGAATGACCTGTGCCCAACCTTCTGGGACGCACACTGGTATAAACTTAGCACATCTTTCAATTTTGGAGTGGATAGAGTCACACTCCATTTCCGTGTGACCAGTTTCAAAATATTTGTGATTTATTATTTGGAGTATAGGGAGTCTCTTTACAAGTTCGAGACACATTGCTGAAAATATATAATTTTTTTGCTGGCCTCCACAGCTGTCTGACATCATTCGAATCTCTTTTATACCAGATTTTGACATTACATAGTCAGTCTGTTTCCATTGGATTCTGACCATAAATAGCAGATAGCCTCTTTACTTCCTAAATTGTATATAGTCAGGTTATACTCTGCAAATTTTCTTAAATAAAGTATTTGTCCAGCTGACCCTTTCAGGGTATTTAAAACAGCCTGGATATCAAAGTTGAAGCTCAAGATAGTTGGATCTTCCAAGCACTTCTTGTCAGCATCTCTGGCCTCCCTCGCTAAAGTTTTTCTAGTCAAGTGTTGATTGCGAGATTCTTGAATTTTATGTTTTTCATCTGGTGTCATGTGTTCGAAGGCTTCACATTTTTTACACTGATCTTTTTTTGGCTTAAAAAGCTAAGTTTGTACTCTTTAAATATTCCATAATACTTTTGTAAGAAAGCATGTTTCCTGCCTTCACAAGCACACTTTTCCCTATACAATTCATATAAAGTCATGTTTTTAAAGGACGGAACTAAATATCTTGTAGAAGACGACTTTCCAGTGTAGTGTGATTCTACAGCAGGAAAAGACAAAATGTGATCCCTGATAAATTTGTAGTCATTATCGCTCAACTTATTATGAGAAATGTGTTTTCCCCATTTATCTTTTCTTATGACACCATCTTCCAAAAAATTTAAGGGGGTTCTTGTTTGAGCGTCAGTGTCATTTAAAGTCGCCATAAAAAACTCACGACACACTGTAACTTTTTCATTTCCTACAGGTAAGGTATATAACGAAGTATGCAACCTTCTAGAATTAATTCGATTACCCGGTGTCCTTTTCTTAGAAGACCTTGTTATGTGTTTTCCTATAAACTAACGTAGGGCATCAGTACTCAGTAAGCTTCTAAACTTTGAGTAAATGAGTTGCCTCTGAGCCTCGTCAATCTACCGACAGGATACACGTTTAACTTTATCAAGACAAGGTGAAGGTAACATTGGACATGCTTTGCGAGTATTTCCCTTTTCATCGACATACTCCTCACCCTTAGCTCTTTTCCCTTTTCTAATATTTTTCTTCCATTAAGATTCGTCCTTCTTTCTCTTTTTGCTAACAGGGCCGGAAATTTCAATGATATCTTCCATTTCATTTTCAGTTGCATTTTGTTCGTGTTCACTAGATGTATTTTCAGCGATGGGTTCTGGGCTAGGACAGTATTCTGAACCGCTACTCTCATCAAAATCAACTTCACTATTTTCACTGCCACTCTCAATTTCTCCTAAATTTGAAGGTACATTTCTGTCCGGGGCATTCAGATTAGGAGCAGTTTCAATTTCTTCAGCCTGGTTTACATTTTGTTCACCTGCAAAAAACAACATTCGTACCCACTAAAAATAGTACTTAATATAGTGCAAATGAATTTTTTTAAATATTACTTATTTTGAGTGAGGTTACTAACCAGACATTTTTATTGATTGAATAGTAGATAGTTCTATTAAATCAGGAGTTGAACTTATTTTAGGGACATTTAAATTCGGAACGATTCCAGTATCTTCAGTCTGGTAAATCATCAAATTATTATTACCGTTTACGTTTTGCTCCCCTGGAAAAATAATCATTTTATACACTTTTAAGGAAGAATACTCACCAGACAAATTATCATCGTGAATACTGACAAATTTCTTTTCCTTTGCAAGCATTTCTAAAATATTTTTACTCCTGCTGTTCATTTTGCAAATCACACAAGTACACAAACTAACTAACTACCTTTTGAAACCTAATTTCTATATAATAATAATTATCATGAAAGAAAAAACAAAAATAAATTACTACTAATTGTAGTGATAAATAGGTGAATGAAATAAAAGTGAATAAAATAAACAATAAGGTTATCTGGTATGAGAAGTCTGAGAAACTAAGTTCCAGACCAGCACGTAATACGTTCTTTGGAAGAAACAATCCGCGAATGTAGCAAATTCTTATCACTCAACTGACCAAGAGCACGAATTAGCACATTCGTGTGTTTGGCACTCAGATAATCAAATGTTATTTACTTTCGTGTTTGAAACTTTGCATTTTTATGTTATTTCACTTCAGTTATCACTTTCGTGCTTCTTTGAACCATTTTGTACAAAAAATCACATTACTTTAAAAGTTAAAAATTTGCACTATCGTGCCTCTGGCACAGGGGTGACAATATATAATTATGTCAGCCCTATCTTATTGAGAATTTAAATGAATCAACACGTAATAATATTATTGCTTTATTGCTCACTTCAAAATTAAAATACAATAGATTGATTTTTTAACAGAATCATTCTTACTTCGGAACCATTAAACACTAACACAAACTATTTTAATTTCATGTTACTTAAAAAATTTAAATAACAACAAAATGGTTGTTTTGTTACTGTGATTGTTCTTTTAAAACAACATTTATATGACTATTATAACGTATATAAGGAGTAATTCGCCCATGAGCCCTGTAAGTTCTTCTGGTAGAAACAGGAGCTTGATTCACTTGAATGTGATAAATGAAAAAGTCACATGGATCTTTACCGAAATACTCGCAATTGGCAGCAGCGTTTTTCAACAAATCTATCATACATTTTGCAGCTTTTCTTGGCCAGCGACCCTAAGAATATCAAAACTGATTAATAGCCCTTTTATTACTTTTTTGCCCAACTCTAGGTATCTAAAATGCGAGAAAAGTATTGCCCCAAAAAAAGTTGGAATTTTTTTTTAGTGATTAAATTTTTAAGACAGAAAAACACAAAAAACGGGTTTTTAGAGAAAAATCTTCTGTGTATGTAGTGGTTGTCGTCGCCCACACTTTTTGTATCATGTTTTGTTAGCATGATACAGCCTCTGGAGTGCATACAAGTCATCAATTTTATGACTGGATATTGTTCAGGGCATCTCACAGATGAACCCAATTGTTTTTCAGCTTAGATCATCAGAGCCAATACAACGGGTCCCATAAATCCAGATATACATTTTTGGTCTTGAAGAAAGCCTCCGGAGTGTATACAAGTGATCAATTTTATAATTGGATACTGTTCTGTGAGTCTCACAGATGAACCCTATTGATTTTGAGCACCCAGTACAACAGGTCCTATAAATCCAGATATACCATATTTGGAGAAATTTCAGTTTGTTAGAACGATACAGCCTCCAGAGAGTATACAAGTGACCAATTTTATGATTGAATATTGTTCTGTGAGTCTCACAGATAAACTCTATTGATTTTGAGCTCACCAGAGCTAGTAGAACGGGTCTTATAAATCCAGATTTACCACATATTTGGAGAAATTTCAGTTAGTTGGATCGATACAGCCTCAGGACAGTATACAAGTGACCAATTCTATGATTGAATATTGTTCTGTGATTCTCACAGATGAACTCTATTGATTTTGAGTTCACCAGAGCCAGTACAACGGGTCCTATAGATACAGATTTACCACATATTTGGAGAAATTTCAGTTTCTTAGCACGATACAGCCTCCGGAGGGTATAAGTGCGGAAATAGTATATTGTGCAACAAGTGGGGAAAGTTCAACTTTTCTCACAAGTGAGAAAAGTACTTTTCCCACATGTAGCACACACTATACTTTTTCTACAACTGCACAAATTTAAAGAATACAAGTAAATAGTTTTGCAGAAAAAGTCTAGGCATCGAGGATACCCTGCTGAAAGTGGCTAGGCTTCGAGTATCCCCTACTGGGTTCTCCATATAAATGTATGTAGTGTGGGCAAAGTGCCGTAACAAATAATATTTCTCACAGTATGAGCAACATATGGTTTTGAAATTAAGTATAAGCTATAATAAATACGCTACTTTTCATATCAGTTGTAGAAAAAGTTAGTTTTAATCTTCAAAACCGTTTATTTGTATTATTTTATTGATGAAAATATTAAATTATCCTTTTGCTTATCGGTTATTAATTATACTTACGATTCCAGTTTTGAATTGTTTTGCCTGGGCACATTTTCCTACCCCTCCATTATATTTCCTGAAAGGAACACATTCCTTATGATTTAGAACGTTATTCAAATACAGGTTAGCTCTAACTAGCGTCATTTTTCGTACAGCCGCGGCAACTTCAACAAGATGCTTAAACTTTACAGAAATATTTGACGCCTTTGCTTTTATGAGCTGGTCTCCAGCAGGTTCGTTGTTTGCTATTGAATAATGGATAGAACCCTTTCGTACCATCTTTAAATATCAATATATGTACTAACAGATTGTTAAATTATTAATTGGTTTTTAACACTTTCACAGAGGTTTTTAAAATTGAATATGAAACTTGTTTGACAGGTACCACGAAACACGAAACGGAAATCTCTTTTCAAAAAGCAAAAGCATCACCAACATCGAACACGAAAATGTAACTGCCGGAATATATCAAGTGTCATCATCTTTATTATTATTTATCCTTGTTTTAGCGTATATATAAACAAGGTTATTTATTTCCCCGATGAAATAAAAATATTTAAAATAAAATTAGAAGGAATGTAATTAAATAAAACAATAATTTAATAAGTCATTTTCAAAATTATTTAGGATTTCGATCATAGATATATAATATCTATGATTTCGATTAAATGTAAATAAAAAAGTGGCATAAGCCTTAGAAGTTAGACAGCATATTATACATCCACAAATATCCATACAGTCATTTTATGATTCAATTCAAAATTCCTTAAGTATATTTACATATTATGGAAAATAAAATACCTAATTAAATTATTGGAATTATAGCTGTTATTGTAGGATTTAGGTTAATAATACAATTACTTTCAAAAATCATTCACAATATATTGCTGACAGTTGACGTTAGTATTAAATAAGAGTTATATGGGGTACAGGGGTTATAAATTCAAATTTATTGTTACATGTTCTAAAAGAACTTAATAAATTGCAAAATCGGCTTGTTTGTATGGAGTAATAGTATATTCGTCAACGAGCGTATAATGACGGCTATTGTTTACGAGGATGAGGCGCGGGCGAGTGTTGTAATTATCCGAGTGCATAATAGCTATTATATACAAGTAGAAGAATATACTTTCTCTACGACTGTACAAAAAAAATCGCTTTTTTAATAAATAATTGATCATATTTTAATGTTTACTCAGTCTTTTCATTATAACAAAATCATATAAGTAAAGCGGGTGGGGGGGGGGGGGGCGTGGTGGTAAGGAGGGGCGGTATATAAAAATATTTTTAAAAAACATCTATCATGGTAATTATAACAATTTTAAGTATTACAACATAAAATCTAATCGCGTTGACTTTAGAGCAACGTCATCAATTATTTCTTCAGTTGATATATAACTTATTTTCTATGAACTGACAGTATGGCTAGTCCATTGAGGTTCACTTTTGGGCAGTTCGTTCGTCGTCCGTAAACCCTCCGAAGGGGTGTGGTAAAATCACGTATTCTGTCTCTATCTTGGGTATGGTGTATTGCAGCTTGCCGGATTTCTTCCGTTATATTTTTCATTTGATATATTCAACGCGACGGTGATGCGTCCCATTGGTCTTAGGCCCTCAACCTTTCCCTCTATGATCAGCCTCTCCATTGTCTCTGATCGTCTGGCAAGGTGTCCAAAGTAGTTTAAATATTAAATTAACTGTCTCGACCCTTACTTTGCGGAATCTACTAATATTAGTGTTTTAAATGAAACTTACTGTTTCTCGTTAACTCCACAGTAAATTGAAAAATGTTAAAAATTCTAAAAAATTGACAATTGTTTCGATATTAAATATTATCGTCAGAATGACAAAGGTTACATTTCATTTGATGCCTGCCTGATGTTTAATTTATTTTTGGCTAGTCCGAGAAGTGACCTATCTTGTGATCGACTTAATATATATTAATAGAAAAAACAAGATATGATATTACAAATATTAAAGCTTAGATATTATTAGCTCTATGGGGATATCCTGGATATCATTTTTCCCAATTAAGATCAGTATAACTGTGCAATGATATAGAAAATCAGGGAAACTATATCTGCTGATCTTTACAATTATCACTTAAGAAGACAGTTTAAAAGTGGAGAACTCCCTAGATCTATCTGTTCATTGTCGACTTCATATTGTGGGTCTCTTAAGTGTCTTCTAATTTCCAATTCTTCAAGGAAATCCAGTTCTTGTTTCTTATCACAAATATGTAGTACTTCTAGTTCTGTGTTAGGTGACAATGAATGATTGGTGTTAGTAGATGTCTGGCGTAGTGGGATTTATCTGGTTGTTTTAATCTGTATGCCGTAAGTGTTTACTGTATCGGATTTCAAAATTTCTAAGGGTCTAACCGAAATAGACAGCATTACATTCTGGACATTTAAGTTTATATGTACCAGATTTCTTTAATGGTGATCAGCACAAAATTTAATAACTTGTACGTAATATGTATTTGTTACCTTTGTTGCGAGGTATACATAATCTGTAGCTTCTGTGATGAATTTATTTATTCCTTGTAAATAGTAAATGTTTTGGTTTCTTTGGTTGATAGCCGTCTCCCTTTCGATTCAGGAAAGCACGCTGTTTCGAATATTTTTCTATATTTATTTCATTATTTAAGTTTGGCGTGCTCCTTGACATTGAGTTATGATATGATATTACTAATCAATATATCATTCATCATATCTATTCATTATTCCATTCTCTACACAAATATCAATTTTAACCTCCCTTTATAAAAAAATTATCTTATAACTTTCTAGTCAAGAATAAATTAAAAACTTATCTACTCTTCTTCTGTCTTAAAATAACCGTTATACGCAACAAATCGTGTGATTCGGCACGTACACATTTCTCAAATCCATCACTCTACGTCCCCTTCCCAACGACACACTAGAATGTTCTACCACCCTATAAATAACCTTCAAACCTACGAATCTCTCTCTTCATCGTCAGACAGTGAAACGAGCATGTGATATTCAATTCACTCCTCTACCGGCAAATAACCCGGCATTTCAATAATTAATTAATATAAGAGTACTCATTAAGATTAAAAGTTAATTCGACAATATTAAACAGTGGTAAAGTCTTCATTGCCATGCAAAAGTAATAAAAACCTTAAAATGAAACAATTACAATAAAAACCAGGGAAAAGTGTAAACACATTTAATTAACCATACCCAACAAACTCTAATGAAATCAAACAAATCTCGTCACATCAAATACAGTGACCGGTCCTTCGATAAACACAATTTAATTAAACTCTTTCCACAATTCAAACCCACAGAAAAGTTTGATTGTGTGAGACAATATTTCTCCATTCCATGAAAGCCATGAATGTTCGATTGTAGTATTTTCTTGATTTTTTGGGTAATAAATTTATAAATGCTGCTTTTGCAGTTTCCACAATAGGCATGATGACAGTACTAATGAATCAAAAAGTAAATGGTTTTAGAGAAAGATATTTGATGAAAGGATTCTGAAAAATGACCTAGTTTTAATATAAACATTTATATTAATAAGATTTTCAGGAAAATAAAAGTATAAAATACTGCAATCAGCTATGTTGACCGAAACAGTGCATGACGTCAAGCCTCAGTAAATCAGTGATGACAACCTTTTATAAAAGCCATCCCTACCAACTCAAAAAAAATACCTACAATTTCCCTATGCATAAAATTAAATTCCACTATTTTTCCCCTAAACTAAAATTTAAAAAATGAAAATGCGTTTTTCTTAAAATTAATTTTGATAAAAATGTACTGTTATTATAGTTGACTCTATTTTCTGCATTTTTATTCTAAAATAACTATTAAGGTGATATCGTTTTTTAACTAAAATTACTTGCTACTTACTGTTACTTGACTTTATATTATAGGTTAAAGTATAAAACAAAACAGTCTAAGCCTCTAATTACTATGAACGAATTTCCCCTACATATTGTAAATTTCTGTCCCTTTTCCCTACATACCTGAAACAAATAGATGTTGCTACTACAAAAAGATAAATTCCCTACAGGTTATCTACACTGTAGTAAACATGAATTACCTTAGTGAGTGTTGCTTGAACTTTTGTTGTGATTACGCATTCGGATCTAATTTGACCACAATTTATTTGTTGATGTTGGGAGAGTTTCTTGTATCAAATAAAGAGATTTGCTCGTCTGAATTTCGAAAAGTGAAAACAACCTTGTAAGTACAGTAGAACCTCTATTATCCGTGCTCCACGGGACCGGAAGAGACACGTATAATTGAACAGCACGGATAATCCGAATATCTATTTTTCACATGATATGAATGTACGTACATACATACTAAAAACATAACAGAAAAAAATATATATTTCATAAGTTCAAACTAACTTTTAAATTCCAAAAAAATATAAAAACACAAAATACATAGAATTTAAACTTTTACACTAAATAAGAAAAAGAAAAACTATATAGGCTGTTAACTTGCATTTAAATAAAGCGGATATGTTGTTTAGGTATGTAGCTATGCTTTTCAAAAAGTCGGTCACTATGGTCTGTGTTAAAATTCTTCGATCTTTTTTAATCGTGTCTGATGTATTTTGGGCAAGTTCAAAATATCGATAAGGTCGAAAGGTTCTCGTTTCTCAAAATAGTCTAGTAGAACATTGGCAGCTTCTTCATCCTCTCTTAGTTAGTTACTCTTTTGACTGTCTCATCATCACTTTGTTCGCTTTAACTCTCATTTTCGGATGAATCAGGTTGTGACGTACCGGGTTGATTCAAAACTTGTACTCCAATATTGTCCTCATTGAGGAGTTGATAACCTCCTATTTTTGTCACACTGAGTGCATCTTTCAACTTCAGTTTAATCATTTTCTTTGAATTCACTGGTGCTGCGCACTAATTCAGCTAGTAATAGTAATCCGCAACGGCACATGTAAAGTACTGTTCTAATCAACCCTTTTTTACGTGGGCTATTAGATGGAATGAAAGTTCTTTGTTGTTATCTGATGTACTCGAAGGACCAAACGATTGTTTTCACTGATGTATGATGTAATGATGAAATTAAACACTTATGTCACTTTCATTTTTATATATTGCATGAATTTATAATTTTATTTATTTTTGCGTAGCCAATTAAGAACTCACTTGTACATACGCGTTAACTGAGATTATTTTGCACATAATATGATGGTTTAATGGATGATTGAAGGTTAAATACACATGTTTGTTACCGTTGACTGGGAAATGTATGAATGACGAATGACGACTGGGAAATTTGTGAGTGACGACTGGCGACTGGGAAGTATGAATGCTAACTGGGAAGTATGAAGGCCAACTGGGAAGTATGAAGGCTAACTGGGAAGTGATTAAAATTGAGGTTCGTATTTATACATCGGTTAACGTGGTTGCGAGGTAGGAGCAAAATATTAGGATCTGGCCAATGGGAAAAAAAAATTGAAACGTAACGGTCAGATACAGCGAGTGCAAATTTGCAGTTGGGGTGATTTTTTATGGCCTGAAAAGGTTTCGTAGATACAGATAACAGAGTTTGGAAGAGAGTTTTTATGAAGCGATAAGATGTCGGGTACTTTGAAATATTCATTGGAATTTCAGAAAACGATATTTATCTGTATTTCTTATGTGGTAGTAAATTTAAAATGAATTTTTTGTTGATGTAAGGAAATATTAAATGTTGAGAAGAAGGATATATTTAGTTATATGTTTTGAGCAGAATATTCGAATTGTATTATACAGGGGAAGTTGAAAATAAAATCACAGGAGAATTTGGTAATGAAATCAAATTCGAACAAGTACACACGTGATTCCCAGGGATTCCCGAGCACTGGTGCTATCGAAATTGTGTCATGTGTCGAGAGTTTCCGTCAAGTGATTTACGGTAACGCTATTTCGATAAAACTTCAATATCCGCCGCTCGGGTGACCCACTCACGGATAATCGGGGTTCTACTGTACATTATTGTTAATCTTTAGCAATAAGTAAAATTTAATTCACACAAGCCATTTTTAAACTTATCTCATAAGTTATGTTTGAGGTTAACTTATAAGTTTATTCAAATATTAGTGGCGATCGATTTGCTCGCTCGAGCAAACTCGAATGTAACGTCGCGTTATTTTTGACTTTTGCTTGAAACCCACAGATGCGCCCAGACACACAAATTTTCTTCTACTCCTTCCCATCGTGCACCAACAATTTAATTTGTGTTTCATGAACATATGCACATTGAGGTTATACTTCGTTTGTGATTTGTGTTATTATAGCAGTATTGATAATAATTGCTTCAATAATTTCATTCTTGTCAGAGGCATAAGAAACAAGAAACCAAAAATCACAAATTTCAAAAAACTAACGATAGAAACAATTTTTTGAGATTATATTGTGCACATGCAAGCGTTCTGTTTAAATTTGTCGTGTCACTATCGAATACTCAGTCTGAGCAGTGTGGGCTGTGGGCTGCTCGAGCCTGCAAATCCAATACCACCATTATAATATTTCTAATGTCATATCTTCTTCTTTTTTCTATTCATATTTTTGACACACGAACAATGTATTGTTGACGTTCTTCTCGTCAAGCATAAAGAGGCGTGTCGTAACATGCGTTTTCGCGTATAATACTTTGAATTGAATAAAATGTAATAATTTTCGTTAAAGATTAGTTGAAATTGTTGAAATACTATATTTTTCGGAAATAGCAGACGTGCACCTGTATTGTAGCAGGGGATTTTAAAATCTGTCATCATGCCTATTTCGGGCGGCGTAGAGATTTTATCATTATTATCACTTTCACTGTCATAAAAATTTCATTTTTGGAGTCCGGTTCTGGCAAATAATATAACAAGTTGTTTTAACCTCGCTCTTATATTTTGTTAATTTTATAGTAAAAACACAGTGTAGTTAAATTTCGCTTTATTGCCATAGTGTTTTTAATTAGTTACTTCCTATTGTTCACCTGTAAGTACCCAAAATTTAAGATTTTTCTCGAAGAAAATAAGAAATTCACCATTAGTATAAACTTAAAATACGAAGTAAATATCAAGTCAAGGTTTTTTCCGTACCTAGGTCCTGGGATGGACAGGGTCAAACCTGCCCAATACGACCTAGTATAATTAATTAAACATATTCTAATATGCCACTGTTAATTCCCACGCAGACCACTTCTGACTACAGGAGCTCTGAAACTGATCAACTACCAACACATTCCAATACCAACAACACAATGATCAATAGCATACCATTATATTCCTCTTCTCAAATCCTATCCAACCAAACAAAATCCTATTCTAACGCTGCGAAACAAACAAGATATCCTAATAAAGAACAAGCTATTATTTTTAACGCATTAGAAGGAATTCCTATTCAAGACTATTTAATTCCTTTGGGAACTGTTATACAACCAAAACATATCACACATATCTCTAAAATAACTAATAACAGAATCTGCGTATATTTAGCCGACAAAAATATAGTCAATAAATTCCTCGATGATATTGGAGAAATAACGGTAAATGGTGAAATACTTAAGGCCAGAAAACTTGTTACACCAGCAGAAAGGCTTGTATTATCGAATGTATGTCCTACCATACCGAATGAACTTTTAATAAATGAATTACAAAATATAGGTCTAAATCCAATTTCACCTATGTCAGTACTAAGAATCAGTACAGCTCTTCCGGAATTTAGTCATATTCTTAGTTTTAGAAGACAAATTTTCGTTACGCCTCACAATATCCAAATTCCTGATGCTATAGTGATCAATCATGATAATACATCATACAGAGTATTTGTAGCACAAGACGGAATGACTTGTTTCAAATGTCGCCAGACAGGACATCTTGCAGCACAGTGCTAAGTTTCTATCTCAGCTAATTTAACTCAACAACAGACTTACACAACTCCTGCACCTACTACATTATCAACCAATAACGCCACAAACTGCACACCTTCTCCTATTATCGATATAATAAAACCCTCCACCATTGGAGCGATCAACAATCCCAACACACCAATTCCATCAGCAACCAATACTCCAAAAAGACCCGCATCTGAGAGCCCCACTATAGAAGAAACAAGCTCAGAATCAATTTTCCAAAAACCTAATCATCTTAAAAAAACAATAAAAAAAGTTAAGACAACCTCAGCAGTGGTACCAGCAATTCCTGTAAAAATTTTACTTCAACCAGCCAAAGCATTTATAACAAACAATTCTGAAGGACTGCCATTAAACTACGACCAACTTGTAGACCTATTTGAGAATACTCTTGGCTCTCATAATGCCCTGGAAGTAGTTAAGGACTACACAACTGACTATGGATCTCTAGTGATCATGTTAAATAAAATTTACCCTCTTCTTACAGAAAGACGAATTAAAAGCCGTATCACAAAACTTCAACAAAAAATATACAGACACCTAGGAGACGAAATCAATTATGAATCGATGGCTACAGAAAGTGACTCGTCCTCTCATGAATAGAACTCCACTATCATTTATTTATTATTATTTTTTTTTCAATCCAATGCTATTTAAATCAATAATTCAGTGGAACCTGAATGGATACTACGAGCGTCTACCTATGCTACAAAAAATCTTATCAGAACACCTTCCTGACATTTTATGCCTTCAAGAGACACATTTTAAACTAGATCATTATCATTCACTAAAAAGTTATCAGTGCTTCTTTAGGAACAGAACAAATCGTCAACATGCCAGTGGCGGAGTTGCGATTTATGTATCGAACACATTAGAAGCAGAAATTATTCCGATTAATTCCAACCTGGAAGTCGTTGCCGCAAAAATTAGGAGCTCGCACCCAATACACATATGCAATATGTACCTACCGGCAGGTCCATTGGACATGCAAGATATTTGTGATGTTATTAATCAAATACCAACACCAAGATTAATTTTAGGTGATTTTAACGGTCACCATATATTTTGGGGCTCCGATTCTAATGATAATCGAGGTCGAACAATTGCGAATGTTATTGACCATTTTAATTTTAATATATTAAATGATGGTACTAAAACTCGCTTCAATTCTGCAACAGGAGAATCATCCGCAATAGATCTATCCTTTTGTGATCCTACGGTCTCGTTATCGGTATCTTGGGAAGTAGATCCTTACTTATATGATAGTGATCATTACCCGATTATCATACGAAATACCAATTTCGAAACTAAAACTACTTCACCATCTTACATTTGGAGATTAAAGAATGCAAACTGGGATGCCTTTTCTGAAAATATTCAAAAGAAAATAGAAAACCTTACTACGACCGAGAATATTGATAAGGATTTAAGAAATCTTGAAAATATTATCATATCTGCCGCAGAATCTAGTATTGGTAGAACAAAGCTTGTTACAGGTAGAATTCCAGTTCCATGGTGGAGTAAAACATGCGAAGACGCCATAAAAACTAGTAAGCATGCTTTCAACGTTTACAAAAGACACAAAACCACAGAAAACCTCGTTGAATTCAAACGACTAAGAGCAATTTCTAGACACATAATAAAAACAGCAAAAAAGGAATCATGGAGACAATTTGTATCTTCAATTAATAGATCCACTCCAATATCAGATGTATGGAAAAAAGTCAAGAAGATTTCTGGTAAAAGCTCCATTCAAAAAATAACATCTCTTGATCTCAATGGAATGACGGTTACAGACGACAAACATATTGCAGATATACTCTCTGATACATATGCTAGTCACTCCAACAACAATAATTATGATAACGCCTTTATTACCAAAAAAGTCTCACAGGAAGCAAATGATATTGAAATTTTTAACATACTCGATCCATTAAATCATAATATAACTGAAAATGAATTAAATGAAGCACTAGAAGACTTAAAAGATACATGCGGAGGACCAGATGACATTCCTGTAGTATTATTGAAGCACTTACCTCAAAATTCCAAAGATTACTTGTTACACCTATACAATAAAATCTGGACTAAACACCTATTTCCAGAAAAATGGGGTGAAGCTATTGTCATACCAATACTAAAGCCTAGAAAACCTAAAACAATCGCTGCATCTTATAGACCTATCTCACTAACTTGTTCAATGTGCAAGCTACTCGAGAAAATAATTAACAAACGACTTTTATGGACACTTGAAAGCAGAAACCTTCTGATCCCGGAACAAAGTGGCTTCAGAAAACATAGATCAACTTTAGATAACATTGTTGAATTAGAAAGCTTTATTCATGAGGGTTTCGCATTGAACCAGACGTGCATGGCCATATTTTTCGATATTAACCGGGCATTCGACACGGTGTGGCGATATCATATATTGAGAACGTTGAGTGAATGGAACATACAAGGCCACTGCTTAGCTTTTATCAAAAACTTCCTCCAAAAAAGAACTTTTGTTGTCAGAGCAAATACACAGATATCTAAAAATAAATTACAAGAGAATGGGACACCGCAAGGCTCCGTAATAAGCCCAACATTATTTATTGTAGCCTTGAATAGCATCTTGGAGAATATAAAAGCACCCCTTAGAGCAAGAATATACGCTGACGATCTAGTTGTTTTCTTAAAAGGTACAAATATGACCACAATGAATAATTTTCTCCAAGATTTTCTTACAAACCTGGAAATTTGGTGTTCGCAAACAGGAGTTCGTTTTTCAACATCCAAAACTCACTGCATGTTATTTAGCAAAAAAAATGAACTATTTCAACCTAATTTGATACTACATGGCGAAAATCTAAAGATCCTACCTTCTGTAAAATTTTTAGGTATGCACTTAGACAGCAAATTAAATTGGAAAATACACATCAACAATCTAGCCTTAGAATGCCAAAAGAGATTAAACATTCTAAAAGTGGTAGCTAACCAGAAATGGGGTGCTGATGGACCAACTTTATTGTTACTGTATAAATCTCTCATCAGATCAGTATTGGACTATGGCTCTATAGCATATGATACAGCAAACAAAACTGACACCGACCAACTCGAAGTAATCCAAAATTCCGCTTTCCGGATTATACTTGGAGCTTTTAGAACTACACCGGTAAAAAGTCTACAGTGGGAATTAGGAGAACCAGCCTTAAGCCTAAGGCGAAAATCTCTTAGCAGCAATTATGCAGTTACTATTCTTGCCAATATGTCAAATCCAACTTATCAGTACACACACTCAAATAAATTGGAAGGATTTTTTACTGGGAAATCGAGGACACCAAAACCGTTTTACGAGAGAATTAGAACATACTTTCAAGAAATTGACTTTTGTCTGCCAAAAGTTTACCCAATTGCCACTTATTATAACATAGAACCCTGGATGGTAAATATACCAAATTGCGACAAAAGCTTAACTAAATATGATAAACAAAATACTAACCCAACTGTTATAAAAGCCAAACTGTTCGACACTTTGGGAAAGTATCCAAATTACCAAAAGATATATACAGATGCCTCGAAATCGACCATAGGCGTAGGAGCAGCTGTAGTAACTGACTCGCAGAAACTTCTATATAAACTTTCATCCTACACAAATATCCTCTCGGCAGAACTATTCGCTATATATCAAGCTTTAACACATATCAACGAAAGCAGCCACCACAACTCTTTCCTTGTCCTTACAGACTCCCTTACTTCCTTACACTCGATACAAACGATTTATTCTAAACATCCTTTGGTTCATCTCATTAAGAAAGAACTCTACGTTGCCAGAGAACGGAACAATGATATCATCTTTATATGGATCCCATCCCATATTGGTATTAGTGGAAATGAAGAAGCGGACAGATGTGCTCGTAATTCCATCACAGATGAAAGTGCGGTATCGATTTCAAAGGTGGTTAGTTCGGATCTAAAGTGCATATTAAATAGGAAAGTGATCGCTTTGTGGCAATCTCAGTGGACTGAAAGTGACTCAAAACTTCGTGAAATTAAACCTCTATATAAAAAGTGGTTTCCATTTTCTAACAACAGACAACACCAAGTGATTATTTCACGTCTACGGTTGGGGCATACTAGACTAACTCACACTTACCTAATAAAACGTGAAGAACATCCAGTATGTGAACTGTGTAATGTAGATGTAACAGTGAAACATATCCTCACAGAATGTCCTAAATACTACAACCAAAGAAACATTTATAAACTACCCAACACATTTCAAGCCTTATTTCAGGATAATAATTGTGATAGACTAATAATATTTTTAAAATTAATTAATGTGTATAATTCAGTGTAATTATGTTATTATCTATTGTACCGTCGCTAATAACCTACCACGGTTGATGCGACTTTCTGTCGAAATAAAAAAAAAAAAAATTTCATTTTACGAAATAAACTATACAAACTTATAATGCGAGATATCAGCAATGATATTTGACGTTTTAAATTGTGACTTGTTTAGGGGTTGCTATGCGACGTGCGACTTTCTGTTTTCCGTTTGATTTTGACGATCTGCCCGTGCAAGGCCCATGGATTCCGAATACACGAAGGATGCGATTGGCCATGGATTCCAAACTGGAATCCACGGGTCTAGAATTGATATCATTCATCAATTTAAGGGATGTATATATTATTACATAGTCGTGGAGAAAAATATATTCTACATCAAGGGTGGAATAATCAAAATTTTACACGAGTAGAAATATTTATTTCCCGAGCCGTAGGCAAGGGAAACGGTTCTACGAGTGTAGAATTTTGAATTCCACCTGTTTTTTAGACTATAATTATTCTATGACTATCAGATAAAAAACAAAACATCTCGGTTACACAGAAGTTCCAGGAGGAACTTCCTTTTAAGGAGGGGGTAATGTTACGAAATCGCACACTGGTATAGTGTCTGAATCCGACTCTGTCTACGCTATATATGTAAGTTAAAATTTTGGCGAATACGCCGGGATTTCTTCGAACTGTTTAACATTCTTTTTTGCGACTATTCTTATCTAGAAATTTCCAGTGAGTTACATTGTTTTTGTGATTAATCTTATTTAGAGATTTCCAGGTAGGCCGTTTGTGTGTGAGCCGCATTCTAGAATGATCTGGAATAAAAAGGCACTAATATATAAAGGACCGACCAGCGGGAGAAGTTTAGTTGATAAATTGATCTCGTGAAATAAACAGTAAGCAAGTAAATATAAATTAAGTAGTGAAGTGTTTATATGAATTACTGTAAGTGAATACATTGTGTATCTAGTATAAATTATATAGTGAATTGTGTATCTAGTATAAATTAGTGAATAAATAAATTAAGTGTGTAGACATACCGTGTGTATAAATTTATCTCACCCTTCGAAATAAAAACTTTAAATAAATAAGAAAAACATTACAATATATTGAATTGCTAACTCCTCAATTTCTGGAGAAGTTGTGGTAAATCATCACTGCTGTCAGTATTAAACACTAAAAAGGAATGAAGCCATGTAATAGCTATTATTTAAATGAAATTATATAAATTTACTGACTTTTTATGAAGTATTAATCAATTTTAATATGAAATTTTAAAAAATAGATAATAATTAAACAATTTTGACAATCGACATTTTTGACAGTAGACAACTGTTGTTCTTTTTTTTAAGTGCCACAAAATACACTTACGCTGCTCTAACAATTATTACTCTACGACCATTTTACGTTCACTGATCACTTTACAGGATTAAACAAAACGGGTTTAGCTGAATTAGGTTTATGATCTTAAATAAAAATTATATATATTATTATATATCTATTTAAGTAGGAATCATGCGGAAAACTTTTTTACCATTAGTTTTATGAAAAAGGGCACACAGACGTTAAAATATGAAGTCTGGCATTCATTAATGTTGTGTAAACAACAATTTTATAAAAAATCTGGAGGTGAAGCCCCCGAGTATTCTTACCTCTACTGTAGGGAGAATACATACAATAATTTCCAGCCGCTATACTTTATTGTATGTCGGTAGGCCCTGGCTCTAAAATCGCCATGGAAACTAAAGTCTATCGATTAAGCTAACAAAGCAATAGTAGAAACGGTTCTAAACATTCCGAAGAAACATGGATCTTTCTTTTCAATATCAGAAAAAAAGAAGTGAATTCGGCAGACAGTGCTTTTTTTCCGACAAAGGACCCGATATTATCGATAATTATCCTTCAAATAAAAAATTATATAAAGAGTTCATACTAAGGTAAGTTTGTGCTTGGAGTATTTTGAATCTATTTTTATTGTATCTCAGTTGTTTTTTAGAGATCCAGTTTCACGATCTCAACAATGCGCTCCAAATTTATCAGAACACCATCTGAATACCATGAGAGCAGAATTTACAAACAGCGGCGTGAATCATTTCGAAGGTGGATGGCCCAAAGATATCAACCTAGCCGACGAAGAACAAACTAAAAGATACAGAAGAAAAATCGAAAAAGACGAACAGTTTTATCACGTGATGATGGCATTATTTAAAGTATTTTTTTTCTTACAGTTCTACATAATAAACCTACAGATTTTTGTTTTGTTCTAGAATATGGAAAGCTGCATTTTACAAAACAATTCCGTCAATATTTATCAACAATACTTTTCTGATATCGACCCGACGCCTTTTGTTGAAAGAAGCTCAGCAAGAACGGTTAGTGTATATCAAGATCAAAGTACTCCCACTAGACCCGTCACTCATATTTCTTGGTCTCCGGATAACCAAACAAAACTAGCTGTATCTCATTGCAATCTAGTATTCCAATCCGTTGTATCAAAGCAGGCCAACGTTTCTTATATTTGGGAAGTAGGTTAGTAAAATACGTCAATACTATCATATATACAATCCAATAATTAAAAATAATTTGAGTAACATACATTCTAGATTGGAGTATCATTAGATTTTTAAATGATGTTAAATCAAGATAAAAGTAGAAAATTATTTATGATAAGTTTATATTTATTTATTATTATACTCCTATAAGAGCTGGACAAACTAGTGGAGTATAACTGCTAACTACTTAATAAAAAAAAATGAGTAGTTAACTAGCTACTATTTTAGGCAACTTTCTGTGAAAGAAAATATTTGAGTATAATTACTGTGACTGTTAGAACAAAAGTAATTAAAATATTATTAAAGTAAAAGTAGTTAACTACTGCCAGCTCTGTAAATACAAGGTGCCAAGTAATTACGTATAAGAGTGCTAAGTAGCACTTGTGACTACAAAATTTAAAATAATATATCTAATATTTCATTTCCACTTAAAACACACATCTTTAATTCTTTACTAGAAGTATTAAGTAAGTCTATATTACAAGCTTAAACCTAGTATATTGCATATTTGTATATTTCTACAATTAAAAGCATTCGGTTCTTCTGAAACCATCGCATAAGACAGTTACTCTGCAGCTCCTGGCAGTATATGATTGTTAAAACGTTTCTTAAGGCTCTTAAAAATCCCACCGTCTTGCGGAAGTCCTTTCTCGTTTCTGGTTGAGGTTCTACAAGTAAACAAACAAAATAACAACAATAAATAAGTAAACACACAAATATGTTTCAAAATTTATATCAACAAAAGAAAACATAATGCGCTTACTATTGTAATAATAAGTTCACATTTTTTTTGTACTAAGCCAAAAAAATATGAAATTTTTTTAAATTTTTTTGGGTTTTTTATTTTCATTTTTTGGAGTTTTTTTATTTTATTTTGGAATTCTTGATATTTTTGGATTTTAAATATTTTTTGGATTTCTGAAATATCTTTTGATTTATTTTTTTTAATTTTTTGTCTTCATTGGATATTTTGGATTTTTGGTTACCGCTAGACCAAACACTTAGACATAATGGCTCAACAAAAGTTGATACTCACTGTCATTTCCCATAAATTGTCATACCATGGGCTATATATGAAAATCGATAAGGGCTCAATACCTTCCATCCCATAGCTGGTGGAAGGAATATCTTCCACATGTGGTGAAGGTGGCAATAGCTCAACACCTTTAGTGGTGGAGGGAATAGCTATAACATAAAATAAAACCCAGATTATTATTTTTTCAATGGGTGCATTTTAAAATGACCAAAATTATAGCATGCTATATTGAATACAATAAAACTTACCATCAATTTTTGTTAATTTCCTCTCATATAGGAAGGCAAATCAAACTGTCTTAATAACCTCCCTTCGTCTTTCTTAAATCTAAAGAAACACCGTTTTTGAAAATGACGGGGACATATCCTCCATTGTTTCCTCGTCGACAAATTTAATGATTTATTACCACTGCGTTCCAGCCATATTAATTTTATATCTTCCTGGGTTGAAGGAACAAAACTGTATAAAGAAATGTTTATTTTACTAATGCAACAATTTTCAGTTTAGCTAATGTAAAAACAACCATGATCTCTAAAGTTGTCGATTAAATTAGTAAAAATTCTGTATTTTATAAAAATAAAGAAAATGGTTGTTAATGTAGAAAGAAAAAAATTGTTTAATAAAACTTACAGAGTACACCACTTATTACACTCCTTCACAATATATTTTGACATTGTATTAAATTAAAAATAATAAAATAATATTAAAGCAACGAAACAACAACAAACAACACCATAGCAATCAAAAAATACACCAAAATACCGAAACCACATAAGAACCTCAACACTTGAACTAAGAATCGATAACAGATAACCCGAAACGATTTCTACAGGATAAACGAAAATGATTGGACGAGCAATGTGGCATCGCGCATACGCAATTATAAATATCAATAAAATTTGATTACTAACGACGTTACGGTTTTCGTTAGTTTTTGAAATCTACAAATTTTAGTTACTCGACAAGCTCTATAGATGGCACAGTCTGCGGTGTCCCTACTCTGGGACTGATTTGAATTTAAGTTGGCAATTCTGTTGATTCCCGATTGGTCAGATCTCAGCCGGTTTTACTCAGCACTTTCAACATAATCGATCAATTGTGTAAATTGTAAAGAAACAATTTTGTCCATTTTTTATTAATGGCGTTCTTGGTTGCGTGTTATTATTTTATTAAAATATAAAAACAGTCTTAGGACTAATTTGAAAATGGACTCGGATACTATTCCAAGTACCAGCAGACTTTTTCATTCGCCACCAAAAAGGAGTTCTGTAAGTTTAGACTACTTATCATCTACAGAGAAACAAAACATTGTAAATCTGTATAAACAAATCTTATATGATCAACTAAAGATCACTGGCATATTGTTTAAAATTATAAAAACGTTGGATAAGTTATAGAAAATAGCACTTTTGTGTGAAATTAACGTGTACAAATTTTACTCTTTACCATTAGCTAAATCAATGTACTATCAAAAAACATTGAAACACTGGATCAATTGTTTCTTCTAACCATCGCGGAAGTCGTCCAGAAAACAGAAACTGTTAAAAACATTCGATAACACAACTAAAAATATAATTGAGACATCATTGAAAGTTTCTTTTGTAAAAATTAAATCCCAACTTAGGAAAAAATTTGGACTCAAATAAAGGAAAGCCCATATTTACCACAAATGTCTCGTTCATTATCACATAAAGTTATGAGAGAAATTGATTTTATCTACGACTTTATAATAATGCACAAATTATTTTTACATATTTAGCTAAATAATTATATAAATTTTTCACACTAGTGAAGAATGAAAAAGAAATCTTGTTAGCCAATCATATTCGATGATTATCAGAAACCACGCTAAAATGAATAAATCAAATCGTCTCTTTTAAAACGTCAAATGCCCAACTACGCAAATCGCTTCTGAAGGCGCGTCGTTTGAAACGTCAAAATAATCATAATTTTACGTATATATAGAGAACAAAATGGACAATAGTAGCTATAGTGAAGATTTAATATGTACGCCTCCCGAAATTGAACAAATTGCTCAATCATCCACAATGAATTTTCTACCGGAGAGGAATTAAAGTCTGAAACACCTATTATATGCAATGATTGCAAATGATCATCCGATAAATTTGACCTGTATTTATTTTTCAGATACTTCATACTGAAAAAAGTTTGTTCACACATATAGGTAGTGCTACACAAAGAAATAAATTTACAAGCAAATTACTTTAAATTTGGAAACTCTTTTCAATCTAAAAATTTGTAAAAATCGACCAAATTTCCTTCCTTGTATTTATCCTTAATTTGATCGTTAGCTTGAAGATCAATAATTTCTATATGCAATTGGCTTGAAACGTCGGCAACATTGCAATCAAAGGGATTTTGAAATTGCCGAATTTCCTTTGAATTCGGGTCAAGGTCAAAAAATCGCTTTTGTAATTCTTGTTTTAAATTCGTGATGACTTTTACTGCAAATCTGATTGGAAATTGTTCATCAGTTTCTTTATTAAATTCTTGACAGCATGAGAAATAAGTAAAATTACATTCATTCATCTGACTTTCGAGCAATATCAGCTTTGCTCTGAATGCTTTAATTTGCGGGAATAGCTCACAAATTAAGTTGTTTTTACCTTGGAGCTTTAAGTTCAAAATATTCACGTGTGTAACATCTGCAAATAAAGCTAATTTCCAGAGCCATTCAGCATTCGATAAAAGTGGTTCAGGGCGATTTTTGTCCACAAGAAATAAATAAATTTCAATTCTGAGCCTAAAGAACTGCGATAGCACTTTTCCACAGCTAAGCCATGGAATTGCAGTATAATACTACAAGTCAACGGACTCTGATTCAATTTCTTCGAGAAAAGATCGAAATTGGCGATGATTGAGTGCATGTGATCGAATAAAATTTACAACAGATACAACTGGTTTCAAAACGCAGCTCATGTCGACATGTTTTACACATAGAGCTTGTTGATGGATAATACAGTGCATAAAAATTGGTACTGGTGCTCCTGCAACTTCACAAGCTTTTCTAATTTGGCCAACCTCCCCGATGTTTGCACCAGACATATGTCTTCCTCCGTCAATTGTCACACCTTGGAGTCGATTCCATTCCAAGTTATATTTTGTCAAGGTGTTTTGTACTTCTTTGAAGATATCTTCTTCATTTGTAGTGCCGTGCATGTTGTTAACAGAGGCTAATTCTTGTGACATTAAGTTCGTCGTCAACACCACGAACAAAAATTAATAGTATATTAAGTACCAAGTGTCAAAAAGGTTACTTTAGTCACGAGTTTCACTAGGCACGAGTGGAGCGAAGCGGAACGTGTTCCTTGTGAAACGAGTGGCTAAAGACGTTTTTGACACGAGGTGCTTACTATACTTTTTCTTCGCCCGCGGGAAGGAAAAAATTATATTATATTTGAATTATATTCATTACATGACGGACGATGGCTGACAGCTGACTGACAAATCAAATGACGCAGAATAACAAAATGATCACGGAACATGAAATTTAACATACAAAAGATACACTTGATTTGACGTTTAAAAAACAAAAGATAAACATTTTAAACACTAGTGTTTAAAGAGTCCTTTTGTGCATGTCAAACCCGTATTGAAAGTGCGGTTTTAGTAGCGGAAGTAGAAAAAAGTTATGAAGTGTCACTAACATCAGTTGATTCATCCATCGCGAGAGAATACTGAGTGAAACGCTGTGCATTTCCAATTTGTGTACTTGTAATGGGTCTAAGTGCTGAAAATTGTGCAAAAGCTGTAGCTTTAGTGGATGACGGAGGAGATTATGGGTATGTGGCCATAGTACTTAATACCAGCCGCTCAACCATCAAAAAAGTAGTTAACCACTTTAGGGAAACGGGCAAAAATACACGAAGGCCGGGTAGTGGTGGGCAACGCAAGACTACAGCAATTGATTACCGGTTTCTTGTTCTTAAAACCCTTCGCAATCGGCAGTTGACTTCAGTACAGGCGAAAAATCAACTTAGATAAGTTAGGGGTAATAAAATCAGTTCTTGGACCGTCCAAAGATTACAGGATGCCGGTTTAAAGTCTTGCCGACCAGCAACAGGCCCTAGATTACTTCCACGTCATAGAGTAGCAAGATTACAATTTGCTCGTGAACATGTGCATTTGTGTGAGAGTGAATGCATGCATTGACATGAACCAAAAAACATAATGTAAATAATAGATGACTCTAAATGAAAATTGGTATTTTAAAATCATTTTGCTAGTTGGTTATTAGGGAAAAAACAACATTTCGATTATCCTTGTATAATATGCGGAATAACCAACGTTACTAAATATTAATAAAAGACAAGTTAAAGTCGATAGTTGTACCTACAATTCTATAAAAAATCTTTCAAATCGGACTAAAAATAAAATAGTTATCAAGCCTAAAAATGTTGAAATGACCGTTTCCTGTGCACATGCACATTTCTAGAACAAAAAAATATTTGTTGTATTTTTAAATCAAACAAGTTCTTACAATGGAATAACTTCTGAAATCATATCATACATAAAGTTATTAAGTAATTTAAAACAAATTTTTTATTCATGTGATTTTCATTTCTCATGTACCTATAGCTTAATTTTTGTTTCTCTGCTCTTTCAATAACTCTATTTTCTTCTATGGTGGTCCTTTCATTCTCAATTATCTACATTTGATCAGAAACGACTCAAATCGTATAATTTTTTTAAAATAATACAACAAAACTTTTTGAAACTGCATGTTCCACCAAATTTGACAACTGTTATTAACCTTCCTACAAAAGTAGTTGTCGACCTTGTAATTCTTTATAGATTTAATGTTACAATTATTCGTTGTATTTTTTTCGTTTTCAATAATATGCATATGTTCTTTTACCATATGTCTATTAGCTCAATTATTATATAGTTTGTGGTTCATTATTTCCAGACTGTATAATTTTAGTATGGCTAGTATTTTATGTCATCCATCCAAATCTAGTAACTTTTTTAGCGATTTCTAGTGGTGCGATTCAGGTTTTTTAAAATGGTTCTCCTAGTATAAAAACAGGGATTAGTGAAATGTGATCTTATGAGCGTCACCTAGCAGTTGGCAATTATTGTTTGAAAGATGTTTCCGTCCAATTTTGCATATATTATTAGTAAAAACGGTTCTTTTGAGAACAAATTGGTTGCGAATATTCACAATAATTAATTAACTCTACACATTGATTGATTAGCATTAATAAAGTAACTTGTTTTTATTGAAAACCTTTTGTTTAAGTGGAATTTTGAAGTTTTATCGCAATATACTACGCTATAGACATGATTATCCATTATATAGCTATTTGAAGATATTTCAACTGAAGCAGCTTGATTGAATCAGACGAAACGTATTAATAAAATACACAAAAGTTACAATTTTGGATGGGTGGAACAATAATATCCAAGCCTCCAATATGTGCTGGGTGGCAGAATGGCTCTCGGAAAATGATTAAAATTTACACTTTTTTTATATCTCAAGATAGAGAAACGATATCGACATGCGGCTCTTGCTATTCTGTTGCTAATTAAGTCTACTGTTATAATCACTGATTAAAACTGCATAATCCCCGATTAAAACTGCATACTCCCATTTAATATTTTCCAAAGATAACTAGATTTAAAAAACAAATTGAATAGCGCCCTCTAGCATGCATGTTACTCATCAGGTTATGCCGATATTGTTACTCTTATGTTGGTGGAACAGATCTGTTTTCAAGATAGAGAAATCGGGTAAATAGAACCGAAGGTTTGGGCGTTTTTCATAACAAAGTTCCCACTGTCCCCCACCCCTTATTTGAGTAGATAAACTAGAACTTGTAATATTAAATATACGCAGAATTTTTTGAACAATGATATTATTGTTTTTGTTGTGCCCCTTAATTAGTTTAATTTTCTAATATTTGGCTTTTTAATTTTCTTTATTCAATTACGCCCTCTAGCGGCAGACATACAAACTTAAAAATAATTTATAAGTTTTTTATAAAAATGCCAACATTTTATAATTGTTTTTATCGTAACTTTTGTCAACAATAGGTACGATTTGGTATAGGTTTTTAAAGTTTTTTTCGAGGTCA
Organism: Galeruca laticollis; assembly: GCA_963921935.1. Classification (NCBI taxonomy): domain Eukaryota; kingdom Metazoa; phylum Arthropoda; class Insecta; order Coleoptera; family Chrysomelidae; genus Galeruca; species Galeruca laticollis. Next base: position 149,200,646 of record OY998179.1, on the reverse strand, counting down.
CTTTTGTAATACATTTTTCCCTGCAGCTGTATTATAAACTGTTTCTGATATACGGCCCGGTACACACTTTCTTATAATCGAAATAGTAGAATTTATTCATAAGTAGACTTCGATTTCAATATTAGATATAATTCGTTAAATAAGGTTTGTTTTGTTTTAGAGATAGAAAGGTTTAAAGTTAAAAATAGGAATAGCGCTATGGCAAGTTCAATCGTAGTGGAAATTCACACAAAAATACTTTTAAATAAAATGAATAATATCTATTACTTCTACATCATAAAAATAAATTTTACAGTCAATTTTATTAATTTAAATCACAAGTTTTAAACTTTTCACATAATAATTCTTTATTTATATTTCACGCCACTGAAAAAAAAAAACAGTTTTGGAGGTATTCTCAAATCATTTAAACAAGTAAATTATGTAATTTCGTCACACTTTCCATATACTTTGGTGATGTGGCCCATGAAGGCTGTAACCGGTTATTTTGATTGCAGTACACAAGGGATGGGGTGACTCGATAATAAGGTCGACGAATGTCGGACTTTTATACACCTACCGGAACGAAAAAAGGGCACTCCTCTAATTTTTTATAAAAATGCCAACATTTTATAAATGTTTTTATCGTAACTTTTGTCAACAATAGGTACGATTTGGTATAGGTTTTTAAAGTGTGCTTTGTTCAGAAAATACTTTGGAAAGCCTTTTTAAGAGAATCATATTTATGAGTATTAACACACAATAAAGAATTTTTTAATCATCATAAACACAAAAAACAATAAAAGACCAGTAGCAATCACTTCTTTGTCTAATTAATATCTCGCAATATCCATTATAACGGTAATCATTATTCTAGGCATACTGCGAATAAAGTCGAAAATTCATTTTGTTGAATTGATTACCATTCCTCTAAAAGAGCAAATCTGAGCTGATTCAAGGTAAGAGGAGCAGATACCCGGCATCTAATCTTTCTACCAAGCATGCCGCAAACATGATCGATGGGATTTAAGTCGGGACTGCGGGCTGGCCCTGCAATTTGGGAAATGCAGACTTCGTTTAAATATTCTGTGACACGAGGACGTGCATTGTCATGTATCAGTATAAAGTTGTTTCCAATAAATGGTGCATATATGACAACATAATCTTGCAGTATTTCATTTATGTACCTAACCGCAGTCACAGATCCCCTAGGGACCATGTACAATTCTGTTATGCGCCTCTAATGATATTCCAGCCCACACCATAGCTGAACCCCCTTAAAAACTTACTCTAGTGCTAAAAGTGCACTCGGACCTTTGTCATAATATTACCCTCTTGATTATATCCATGACATTGTCAGTTATGTTACAAAGTTGTCAATAATTTTATGTCAGTTATTTTCTGTAGAATAATGCTTTATTCTAAAGGTAATCCATTGTATTCACTACCATTTATTCTACAGAAAATATTAAATGGATAAGCTACTTCGCCCCGATCGTTTAGATATAGATGTTACACTTGGAAACGCAGGTCGGAATAAATGCAGTTTACGGGCATTCGTCTTTTTACAATTTTTTTTGTTTTTCGTAACTAAATAAGCCTTCTGAACATAGAAATGGAAAAAAACTCGGCGGTCTCATCAAAATTTCCCCCCCTCCATTAATTTTTTTTCCTGAAAATCGGCTTTTTTATATTTTTTTCATTTCGTAATTAAATAGCCTGTATAAACATAAAAAGAACAAAATACTCCCCTCCCCCAAACAAAAAATAATTTTACGACTAATCGGCGTTATTTTTTAATTTTTTAAGTAAATAGACGTCAATCTCCACATTGAAAATATAATAAAACAATAAGCATAACAAAAATAAGGAGTATGCATCTTTTCACATTTGACCAGGTCCTCCAATTTTCGTTGCCTTGGTTATAAATGCGTCAAAGACTACTTCTCTGCAAACATTGCCCCAATCCACTAACGTATGTTGCGCGAGTCTTAGCTCGTTTTGCATTCGCAATAGCTGGTCTTTATTGACCCACAGATGAATAAATCCCAAAATTTCCCAAATGGACAAGTGGGATTCATAAAAAAACTCCTATAACGTAAAGATGTTCTAAAAAATTTAAGGGGGTAGGTTATTTCTATATAATGTATTTTTGGTTTCCATGGTAACTAATTTGCGTTACAAAGTAATGGGTATTACGTCATTCAAGAAGGGGAATGGGATATAATCATTGGATTCACCCTTTCCCTTCCTGAGTAACTTAATGTGCGTTACAAAGTATTGGATATTCAGTTATTCAAGAAGGGGAAGGGAATATAATCATTGGATTCACCTTTTCCCTTCTTGGGTAACTTAATGTGCGTTACAAAGTATTGGATATCAAGTTATTCAAGAAGGGGAAGGGAATAACCTGATGTGAGTTACAAAGTATTGGATATCAAGTTATTCAAGAAGAGGAAGGGTGAATCCAATGATTATATTTCCTTCCCCTTCTTGAATAACTTAATGTGCGTTAAAAAGTATTGGATATTAAGTTTCCAAACGGTTGGCGAAACTACAATATATTATTGTCGGCTGTCCAGTATGACATTGACTTTCATAAGTATATTTGCATGGAAAATAAATGTTTTTAATAATTTTTAATATTCATATTTCGAAAAGTATTTGTTTTCGCAACTCGTGACTTGGTATAAAACGTTTCTATAATAATAACTGTATGTAAAAAAGATATGAGACCCGAACCGGATTGGAGATATTTTAAAATTGAAAATGTGTCTGCATGACAATACAAGTAAGTTTGAATAATTTTGAAAATTCATATCTCGAAAAGTAGTTGTTTCCGCAACTTGTTATAAAACGTTTTTATAATAAGACCTATCTGTAAAAAAAATTTGAAGCCTGAACTCGATTGGTGATATTCCAAAGTTTAGCCATAATGGCCGGCTCATCACTGTAGCTATTTCTGCTACTTCTTTTTTTTATATGATTTTCGTATATTTTCCAAAAAAAATGCGATTTGGCAATATCAATAAATACCGGAAGCGTCAAAAACAGCGGAGGCATCAAAAACAGATTTGAATAATAAACTAGAATTTTATACTTACCTTTTATTACGTTTCTTTTTATTTTTTTTATATGTCCATTACATTTCCAACGAAAACAATCTATGGAATCTGTCCGTCGCAAAAATTCACCGGACACTTAATTTCATTATTTGCGGATATTAAACCCAAACGCTGCGCTTGCGATATAATCTCATTATTACTTCGTCAGGTATAAATATCGTCTAGATTAATAAAATTCATTTTTGTCGGAAATCAAGAAAATCTTAAATATAGAAGAGCAACAAAAAGAAACATACACACAATACCAACGGCAACAAATAATAATGACAATAGTTTGACACTTTTATGACAGTTAGAAATAAATTTTTTGTTATTGCCATTGTTGTATAACTTCCAAAAGTGAACCTTTTAAAAGTGAATATTTCCATTAAAATAAGAGACCGCCAAGATTTATTTTTATTTTTATGCTTTTACAAACATAATCAACCCAATAAACCAAAAATTTTAGTAATACAAGAAAAGCCCGTAAACTGCATTTATACCCGCAGGTCAACTTTGGAATCATTGGTACATATCGTTCGTGAATTTTCTGGAAGCGACAGATGCGAAGGACAACACGAATAAGCTGAATCTACTAATAAAATACGTGAGTCCAGTCGTTTTTGAGTCCATTAGTGAAAGTACAACGTATGAAGATGCCATAAAAACCCTTGAGAGCCTCTACGTAAAACCCAAAAATGAAATATTTTCTCGATATTCTCTCTCATTAAGAAGACAGCTAGCGGGTGAGTCAATTGACCAATATTTACAAACTTTGAAGCAGATGAGCAAAGACTGCAAATTTAAAGCTATCACGGCTGAATAGAATAGAGATTATTGTATCCGAGATTCATTCATCAGTGGTTTAAGTTCACCACAAATTAGACAGCGGCTTCCAGAGCACTCTTCTTTGAGCTTAATTCAAGCGTTTGATACTGCAACAGCAACACGAAGAAGCTGAATCTACTAATAAAATACGTGAGTCCAGTCGTTTTTGAGTCCATTAGTGAAAGTACAACGTATGAAGATGCCATAAAAACCCTTGAGAGCCTCTACGTAAAACCCAAAAATGAAATATTTTCTCGATATTCTCTCTCATTAAGAAGACAGCTAGCGAGTGAGTCAATTGACCAATATTTACAAACTTTGAAGCAGATGAGCAAAGACTGCAAATTTAAAGCTATCACGGCTGAATAGAATAGAGATTATTGTATCCGAGATTCATTCATCAGTGGTTTAAGTTCACCACAAATTAGACAGCGGCTTCCAGAGCACTCTTCTTTGAGCTTAATTCAAGCGTTTGATACTGCAACAGCGTTAGAAATAGCCAAGCAACATGCTGAATCATAGTCATCAACTTTTTATTCAAGTGTTACCGTTTTACAAAACGCAGAACCGTCACAAAATTCTGAAAATTCATCAACCAGGCAGTTAGCGGCTGATCCATCTTCTCAGAAATGTGTCTTTTGTGGCAGAGATAGACATCTGCGCGAACACTGTCCTGCTAAAAATGTAATTTGCAATTCCTGCAATAAAGGATGTCATTTTTCAACTGTGTGTAGATCAAGTAACGCCAGAAGAACTTAGAAAACATCTGCTGCTATTTTGTCTACAATTTCTGCTGTTTCTCCTAGTTGTTTATCCAAATCTATTATTGAAATTAAAATAAACAACATAATCACACATGCACTAGTCGATACAGGGAGTTCTGATAGTTATATTTCAAGTAAAATTGTTGCCAGTAGAAATATTTGTGTAATTCCATCAAGAATTAATGTTAAAATGGCTTTAACATCTCTCACGTCGCAAGCTCTTGAATACTGTATTGTACGCCTACAAATCTTGAATAGCATTTATTCAAATGTAAAGCTTTTAGAACTCTGCACTGAAGTGACCATTGGTCATGATATTCTGAAGCAACATTCCCGACTCGAAATTATTATCAATATGCAATTTAGCAGTAGCAAATGTTGAACCATTCAGTCTATTTTCAAATTTGACGTTTAATTGCAAACCAATCGCAATAAAATCCCGTCGATTTACAACTTCAGACCTCAACTTTATTGAGCAAGAAATCAAACATCTTCTAAAAGAAAAGATCATAGAACCTAGTATCTCCACTTGGTGAGCTCCACCTCTGGTAACTTCAAGTGAAAACCACAAGAAACGTATGTGTATTGACTATTCTCAAACCATAAATAAATATACATTATTGGATGCATACCCATTCGTACGAGTAGAAGACATTGTAAACCAAATTTCGAAATATTCCGTTTTTAGTACAATTGACCTTCGTAGTGCCTATTACCAAATTCCAATTAAAGATGAAGAAAAGATCTACACAGAATTTGAAGCTTGTGCAAATTCGTACCGATTCACTCGAGTTCCGTTTGGTGTTACTAATGAAGTCGCTTGTTTCCAACGAACCGTCGACAGTATCATCAAAAAAGAAAATCTTAAAAGCGTCTATGCTTATCTGGATGACGTCACTGTTTGTGGTAACTCACAAGAAGAACATGATCAAAATTTACAAAAATTTTTAGATGTCATTAAGAAGTACCGTTTTACAATGAATGAAACAAAATCAAGATTTTCCCTCAAATCGATTTGCATTCTTGGTTATTTAATATGCGACAAAACTATGAAGCCGGACCCAGAACGACTTAAGCCTCTCTTGAATTTACCAGTACCTGATACTACAACTTCTCTTCGAAGAATTCTAGGAATGTTTGCACACTACTCTAAATGGGTTCCTAAATTTTCCGAAAAAATTCAGCCGCTAGCATACATCACAAGTTTTCCATTGTCTGAAAAAGCAATTTTGGCATTTAGACAGCTCAAACAAGACATAGTCAACTCTTCGATTTCTTCAATTGATGACGACGCTATGTTAGCTGTTGGAACCGATGCCTCAGAATTTGCGATAGCTGCTCAATTATCCCAATCAGGAAGACCAGTCTCATTTTTCTCAAGAGCCTTGTCCTCTCAGGAACAAAAGCATTCGTCAGTTGAAAAAGAAGCGTATGCAATAGTAGAGCACTGAAAAAGTGGCGACATTTTTTAATTGGTAGACATTTTCAGCTCATTACGGATCAGAAGTCAGTGGCATTTATGTTTAATAACAAGTCCTCTTCCAAAATCAAAAATGAAAAAATTCAACGTTGGCGTTTGGAACTGTCATGCTACAAGTATGATATCGTTTACAGGTCAGAAAGTCAAAACACGGTAGCTGATGCATTTTCCCGTATTATTTCTGCAATCATGTCATCGGCTGATCAAAAGAAATTATTTGATTTACATTCTTCTTTGTGTCACCCTGGTATTACCCGGTTTTTCCATTGGATATGCTGCAAAAATCTCCCTTATTATGTGAAAGACGTCCGTAATTACCTCCTCATGTCCTGTTTGTGCTGAAATTAAACCAAAATTTCATAAAACTGAAGGAACGTTAATCAAAGTCACCATTTGGACGTCTTAATTTGGAGTTTAAAGGTCCTTTGACTTCATCTTCAAGAAATAAGTACTTACTAAAAGTTGTTGATGAATTTTCCAGATTCCCATTCGCATTTCCATGTTCCGACATATCATCCTCTACAGTTATCCAATGTTTGCCTCAAATATTTTCTACATTTGGCACTCCGACATATGTTCATTCTGACCAAGGTACTTCTTTTATGTCCCGTGTACTTAAGTCATTTTTAGAGTCTCATGGTATTGCTTCAAGTCGAACGACTCCATATAATCCTCAGGGTAATGGCAGTGCGAACGATTTAATGGAATTATATGGCAAACCATCCAGATGGCTTTAAAATCTCAAAATTTGAAAACAAACCAGTGGGAGCCGGTTCTAGTGGATTCTCTTCACTCTATTAGATCTCTTTTATGTACTGTTATCAACTCGACCTCACATGAACATGGATCGTCCGTTCCTACATGGCTAGTTGCACCAGGACCAATACTATTAAAGAGATTTGTCCGTTCGAATAAATACGAACCCTTAGTTGACGAAGTCCAACTCCTAGAAGCCAACTCGGAATACGCCCATATCCGACTGGAAAATGGAGAAGAAAAGACAGTTTCAACTCGGTATTTAGCTCCTTGAGGAGACATATCATTAATTTGCTGCGATGAAAATTCTGTCAATCAAGATCAAGTCCATTCAAATCAAGAGCATCAAAATCAAGACCTAAGCATTCACGAAAGTCGAGACCAAAGCATTCCAGAAAATCGAGACCATCTGATTCAAGACAACTCCATTCAAGAACAGAACAATCAAGACGGCAGTACTGAATATCGATAGGCCAGTTAGGACACGAAGGCGTCCTCAATATTTAGAAGACTTCCTCGGGAGATAAGAAGGCGGGAAGAATGTCATAATATTACCCCCTTGATTATATCCATGACATTGTCAGTTATGTTACAAAGTTGTCAATAATTTTATGTCAGTTATTTTCTGTAGAATAAAGCCTTATTCTAATTGTATTCACTACAAGCTTCTCTTTTCCAGACTCTTTCGCAGATCTGGATTCATCAGTAAAGAACACACATCTCCAGGCGTATGCATTCCAATTTTAATGATCCCTAGCGAATTGTAACCTTGCTACCAGATGTTCTGTGGATAGTTCTGGTTCTTGTTCACTAACATTTGCGTTCCTGATGTTCAAGGTTGTTTCTAATCTCTACAGCAGTTAATTCCTTAGTGCGGAAGATACAATGTCACCCCTATGAGTTGTTCTTTTCTGGGGACCGGTTCCACGACGTCGAGTGTAAGCTCCCGTCTCTATAAAACTTGTAAATACATAGTGCACGGTACTGCGTGAAATATTGAATATGTTAGTCACGTTCCTTTGATTTCTTCCATCTTTAATGAGAGCAATAAAAGATGCAAGAGTTTCTGCGCTTAAAGATATCATATAATCAGTGGCGTAACTACGGGGGGGATAGAACCTATACTTCATTCAAATGTACTAAAAGCTAGGAACTGGTAGGCTACAATTTTATAAGAAACACAAAGCTAAAATGCAGTTTTAGGTGTTCAAAATTTGAAAAAATTTCCGATACCCAGATCTCCCGGTAGGTCATCCCCCCCCCCAGAGCTTCATCCTAGTTACGCCACTGCCTATAATTAGCACTAATTGACATAAGCAAGTAATAAACACTTTTCGTAATCCCATACTGTTATTTTGATTTAACGGTATTCAGATGACAATTGAAAAGCTAATGTTAACAGCCTCCGTCCGTTAAGATTTTTTAACGCCCGGTGGCCGTTAAGAACTCACTTGTTCAAATAGTCTTTTCAAAACTTTATTCTGCTATTTCTATAGGTAATATTCTAATATGGTGTACGATTTAAAATAACTAACCTAGAAATGTTTTAATGTTGTCATAAACTTTCAAAGCAACTTTCAACATTGAAATCTTGGTCCACGGCGAGAATAAACCTCTGGTCTTCCTTTCGTATAGGCTAATAATACATATTTGTTGCAATCAGCCTTTGATTTCAACAATAAAGTAGGATCGACCTTTCAATTGTCGAAATTCAGTTGACCATAACTCATTGGTGCCGCTTAAAATTATTCTTCTTCTTTAAAATTTTGCGAACAAAATTAAACCCTACTGATTTTAATAACAAATATATTAAATGAAAACTTCTGAAACTACCTTTTAATCACATAAACAATAACTGTGACTTTACAATAGGTTTATGCTAAAACACACATTCATCCACAGGCCTGTCATTAACCCTTAATTAAAAACTACAACAAATAAATTATATTATTTTACATTCACCAGAAATATACAAAGAAATTGAAATGAGGAAAAACTATGAAGGCCCTATCTGTTGGTGATGAAGACAAGTAACCAAATTATCTTGTGAAATTGTTAGCACCTCTGTAACAATTTTTCAAACATCTAATAAACCATTCTCCATTTTTTTCTGGTGCGCTGGTCAAAGGTTCCCTTTTTGTCAATTATTTATCAATATAACTTATTTTACAGACTCAGTCAACATTGAATTTCCATTAATACTTTTTGTTAACTTTATAGGGTGGGACCTTTTTAAGAAAAGAGAGGTGTTGTAACCTCTATTTTCTTAAAAAAAATTCAATTACCTTTTTTGAGTACTTTAAAAAGTGACAAAAATGTCATTTTTTATAGACTACTTTTTTCTAATAAAAATATACTGAAAGTATTTCATTAATAATATGGCAGACGCCAAAAACAATATTCAAACGAGGTTAGATTATTAACTATTCCAACAATATTCATTAACTACCTTTACATTCTTGGTTTTACGCCACTCTTCAAAATTTTCATATTTTTTTTGATATCGCTGTTATAGTATATTAAAGTATTAGTGGATAAAGAGGTCTTTCAAACACGCGCGATTTTTCGAGAACGACGGCGCAGCCGGAGTGCTCGAAATAGAGCAAGTGTTTGAAAGACCAGTTATCCACGAATACTTTACGCTATTTTTTTTTATTGGTGCACTTTGAAATCATAAAGTTATTTTCGTTAGTAAATCAACACTCGCTGCACATGAATCCTCGGAATCAAAATGTAATCTTTCAGTGGAATTACGAAAAGTCTTGAACGACACACGGCTGATACGCAAATAACGGACTCGGTTGTTATAATCATCGGCTGCACCTCGGATTGCAATTTTCAACCTCATCCGTTATTAGCTACATATCGGCCTTGTAACGTTAATAACTATAACCTAATCTGACATAACCAATACTTGACCAAATTGTTATCGCGTAAGCATTTAAAAATACATAGCCCATAGGGAATACTGAAGTAAGGGCATGATGATAACTATAACATATTTTCGTACAGTATCTGAAATATGATCAATTTGGAAAACATTTAATGATCAAAAGTTTGTTGACTTATTGAGCAGTGTGAATAAAAATTCAGTAAAAGCTAAAACTTACATTTTCCTAGCAAACGCTTAGTTTGCAGTGAATAAAAATAAGTAGTAGCTTTTCCTAAAAATGCAATTAGCAAAAGCCAAAGTTTTTAGCATTGTCTAAAAATGGTGTGAATGAAAGTAAGCAATTACTTACTAAGAATATTAAGGAAAAGCTTACATTTTTGCAAGCTTGTTAGACCCTGGCTTAAAAATTTAGTATTGTTAAACAGCTCGGCAGAAATGGCTGCATTTATGAATATAAGATCTGTAAAATTTTATCCCGAAAGAAAAGGAAGTCGTGCCGAAGAATAACACGGTTTGTATAGATTTAGTGAAGAAAATGTTGAGTGGATAGCTAACCATTTTTTGGAGCCAAAAGTGGAGACTAGAGGTGGCGCGTTGAGTCCAAAAAAACAAATACAAATATTTTTGCGATTTGTAAGTGATCCTGGATTTTAAATAGGGATCGGAAAAGGAGTTCATAGAACAACAATATGTAAAACGATATCTCACGTTTTACCAAAAATAGTTGAAAAGGCAGGAATTTGGATTAAATTTCCTACAGAAAACTCGACTGACCAGGCAATCAACGAATGGGCACAGTTGTATAGATTTCCCTGTGCTTTTGGTGCAATTGATTGCACTCATGTACCAATAATAAAGCCATCGCTACATGGTGACGAGTATATCAATAGGAAAGGCTGGTGTAGTATAAATGTGCAAGCAACTTGTAACGGAAAAGAAATTGTTATATACGTAGATGCTCAATGGCCTGGCTCGGTGCACGACAGTCGTATTTTAAGAAGATCAAATATTTTTGGTATGATGAAAAGACGTCAACAGAACTATGGACTTATTTTAGGCGATGAAGGGTACGGCATAACACCATGGCTATTAACACCGTATAGAAACCCCACCACACCTAAAGAAATAGCGTATAATAATGTACATAAAAGAGAGCGCGTTATTATAGAACGCTGTTTCGGACAACTAAAACGTCGATTCCCTGTTTTGCAACATCAGATACGATTGAACATTGACAAAATTCCGTCAGTAATCGTCAGCGCTGTGGTTCTGCATAATGTTGCTAAGTATTTAAATGACGAAGAAGAAGTAGCCGCCGAGGATCACGATGGTGAAGAAGTTGTGGAAGGTAATGATGAACTGAATAACGACCGTCAGCGTGGTCAACAGAGACGAGAAGAAATAAAAAATATAATTTTTCAATTGCAGTTGTAAATATACTACTAAGTACGATACCATATATAGCATAAGACAACATGAGTATTAATACGTAATAAGTAAAATAAACAAGATACTTGAAGGAGGATTTTTTCGACAACAACTTTTTCAGGCGGTTACGCCTTCTAGAAAGTTTTCAATGGGCCACACTATATAATGTTATATTTTATGGTTTTTATTATTTTGAATTACTTTTTAAGTTAAGTTTAATTAATAAGTAGATACCTTAACCTGAGTCAAGTTCATTAATTTATTAAAAAAAAACGTTAACAACGAAAACAATTTATTCATTTACTTACAACTTTCTGAATACCAATTTATTTATTCCTTCAAATTGGTTTCTATTTTCTTTTTGTATTTTTTCCAACAATAATTTCTCCTTTTTCTTTTGAACCCTTATTAGTTCCAGCTGTTCCAACAATACCAGTCGTTGGAGCTCTGTATTGGACAAATTTGAGGCTTCGTCTGTTTCCTTAAATTTGGTTCTTATCAGGTAAAGGCCGAACATGAGGTGGAAGTGGAATAAATTCTTCAGTTTTGGACGTTGATGGCTGAGGTTGTTCCATCACAGATCCTATCGATATTTCTCCTGAAATAATGTTTTGGATCAAATAAATGGCAGCAAAACAGTAATTTATACTATTCGGCGAAAAAATACTTAATTTTGCTTTTACATCTTCATACCATTTATTTGTTTTTATAGCCATACTTTATTACCTACCTGGTACTTTTTGAAAAACAGGGTTTTCTTGTCCTTCCATTAGCGCCAAAAGTTGTTTTTCCCACGCGTTTAAAACAATTTTCTGATTTCCCGTTGCAGTTTTGTCCGTCTTTTTCTTCAAATCGGTCTTCATATTTTGGATTTTCTTTTTTAATTGTTTTTTAGTTAAATCCCTTCCAATTTGTAAAATATATTTTTGGTGGATTTCTTTGTATGCTTGTTCTTTTTTTCTTTTATTTTAGGAACTTGCGATTTATTAAATATAATATTATAGCTTTCCAAAATTTCCATCAATTTCAGGTTGGACGAAATTTTTGCAGGAACTTCCTCCGTCAAAAAATCACTTGTAGAATTTTCTGAATCACTACTCATTTTGAACGTAAACCGTTAGCACTCGTTAATGATACTGGATTAAAAAGTTTTCATCTGCTCGATATTTGCCTTTGTCGATTTGCACATCGGCGGTTAAAATTTGTCCATACACATACAGTCTATCGAATTTCACGGCCGACTGATTAGTCATAAAAATATAAATATAGTCCTTATCAGTATAAAAACATTTTTTTTTGGATGGTTCACCAAATAATAACTTTAAGTAAATACTTAAAATATCTAGCTTTTGCTAGTAAGTAAAAGCAAAAGGTTATTCACTTCAATTTAAGCAAATGCTATTAGCAAAAGCTAAATCTACCTAGTAAAAGCTAAAGCTTATACTTCATACTAAAAAGCTAAGTTTCTATTCACTCGCGCGAATGTGTAAAGCCAAATTATAATACAAATTAATTAATTAAGGCTTTTTTATTCAAAATTAAGGGGGTGTTCGTTGAGTGTATGTTTCAATATACGGAATTTCTAATTGACATATGTTTTTGGATCACTTAATAAAATAATTGCTTATTTTCCTTAAACAGAAAATCCAAATAGACCTCTGTTTACCTTAAAACCTGAGCAATCCATAGTGTGTCTGGAATACAACCAGAAAGATCCACACATACTTGTCAGCGGTCAAATGAATGGTCAAGTAGCTCTGTGGGATATCCGAAAAAGTATGGAACCGGTTGAGATGAGTGCAAGAGAGAGTAGTTTCATAGATCCAGTATTGAACGTACTCTGGATAAATTCCAAAACTGGAACCGAATTTTTTAGCTCATCTAGTGACGGACAAATAAAATGGTAAAATACACCACAAAAAGCATATTTCTAGAGCGTCAAGTTTTTTAAATAGAAAAAAATAGATCGAAGTGTTTTGTTAATCAATTGTAATTGTTGAAAATTACATTTAGTGTAAAATTGTGTTTAACAGAAAAAGCATTTCATTGTGAATCAGAGTAAAGAATATACCTATCAACTATATACACGTTCTTGAGCTGATATGGCATTATTTTGCTAGCAGCTAGAAGAAAATTGAACTTTGGTCAATAACTAGGTCATTCAAAGTCTAGCTACTCTGAAAGCAAAAGATGCCAAAAACTTTGGTATCCATATATCCGAGATATACCGTGCTATGAACGGAGCTACCTAGGTCAGTGGGGGATCGTGATGTTTGAATGTGGTAAGGCGACATCCTATATGACACTTCAATTTAAATATTAGAATATTTTTGTAGTAGGTTGCTTTTCATCATTGTATATAATTATTTCTTGCATTTTTTTCATAACGTAAAGTTAGGTCTTATAAATTAAATTTATTAGCCGATCTTTTAATAAAACAGATTAATTGATTATTGAATCTACAAAATTATCAGCCTTCTGAAAAGTACAAAATAATTCTTCTCTAGCGAAATTAATGCAAGCGATGACAATAGATTTTAATTCGTTTTAAACCAGAAAAATGTCTTTCTACAGAAACACTTGTAACTGGAATGGTAAAAGTTGATATAAAAGTTTGAAGGCTTCTGGAAATAATGAAGATTATTATTTAGAAGTGTTATAACATTATTTCGATGTTTGGAAATTTAAAAAAAATCTGTATCCTTATTAATTACGCTTAGTTCGCTAATTAATTTTTGTTTGAAAAATTGAGTGAGGTTATCTACTAAATTAGCTGTAAAATTATTGATGTATTCCTCAAATCTTGTAGAATCTGCTAGAGAAGAATATAATGTTCCTGTAGATCGTTTTTTATAGAATTTTATGATAAACGATCTACTGCGACATGGTAGCTGAACGTGGTTTTCCATCAGCTGTCCATTCCGCACATTGCTTGACTATATAACTACGCTCTGCTATCATGTTGCTATAAACAAAAATATGTCGCTCACACAATTCGATGTTTGTACTGCATTCCTCTATGGTGAACTTGAATAGGAAATGTTTATGAAGCAGCCTGAGGGCTACGAAGATGATAGAGGTATGGTGTGTCGACTTCAACGCAGTTTGTATGGATTAAAACAAGCCCCACAATGCTGGAACAAACGTTTTACGGACTAATTTAATTCCTTGGCTTTAAGCGTACTAATGCTGACCCATGCTTATTTGTGAAGAAGAAAGGTCAAGACATGCTTCTTATAGCCATATATGTATATGACAGACACTGGCAGTTCGGATTTCTGCCTTGTGCTGACAAGGTTGAAAATAAGTTTTTCTTGATTTCTGCAATGTACCAAATATTTTGTAAAGTGAGTGGCCATTCGCTGTCATAACTCTGCGACTATCTGGAAATGGTTTGTAGGTATCAAGACCCTCACTATTATTGGTGATATGGTTAGTAGCACCATTACCTACATACCAATCCATCTCACTCTCACAAAACAGCCTCTCATTGGATACAGTCAGCAAACTCGCCCCTCCCATCGGAATTTTCAAATTGTGTGCTTTGCACCATCAAGCGGTTATAATGCACCGTAATTCTTCATAAAAAAATCCTTTGCGCTCTTCCCCTTAGTTAGTAGTATCGTATTATTGCCCCTCCCCCCTTCAATGACAATTTACAAAACAATATACTGCAACCGAATCTACTTCTAATGCACTCATATGCACCACCAAGAAGAACAAAATCTCCCTTACTCTACTTAGTTAAACCTGAATATATGAAGTACATTCCCCCCCCCCCCAACGATAATTTAAAAAAAATAAATGGCATCGGAACCTACTTCAAATGCACTCCTATGCACTACCAACAAAATCCCTTCTCCCCCTTATTAGTTAAACCTCATTATACAAAGTAAAGTTGCCCCCCCCCCCCATCGACAATTTCGGAAAAATGTAAAGGGCAGTGGAGTCCACTCCTATACATCACCAACAAAAACAAAAACCTCCTTCCCTTAGATAAACCTCGTTTATTAAAGTAAAGTTGCCCCCCCCCATGACAACTTCCGAAAAAATATACAGGGTGTACCAATCTTACGACAAACTTCGGTATATGGGTTATTCTGAGAGATATCAAAAAATGTTATCAACAAAAATAGTAATGTCTTTAAGGTCCATATTTTGAAATTATCTGGAACTATACAGAGTGTTGCATAACTCCGTTACAAACCAAACATATGATTTTTTAAATGAGAACCCCTGTATATTATACCGAATTCAGATATCTAACTTTTTTTTGAAACTTTTGATATCAGGTTTCGCTACGTTTTACAGAGTCCTTCAAAAGGTATGGATACGTTTATGTCAAAATCGTAGGTAAATCAACGCTCTGTAGCTTATTGTACGTTGAAAAAAAATTATTTTCCCTAACAGAGTTTCGTAATATGATGCAATATCTCCGTATTCTATAAAATTTTAGTTATTTTCCTTTTTGAATACAGGGTGGACGGAAACTCAACTCAACTCAACTCAACTCAACTCAACTCAACTCAACTCAACTCAACTCAACTCAACTTTCATTTTCTCTCTTCCTTCAAATGGAACACCCTGTATTTTTTAGCGCAAATAGAATCTTCGATCATGTAACTTTAATTTTTGCTAAGTATTCCCTATACCCAAAGTTTATAAAAACAGAGTTATTTTGTAATATCTATTGTAAACCATAATTATTAACCTATTATGTGAAAGCAATAAACGTTGAGCGTAACAAAAAATCCTAAATAATAATTAATCTTAATAAATTATTTTTCTATACAAAACAATTCACCAAAAGTACAATCCTAACCGTGATATTAAACTAAATGTTCAAAGTATTCCCCGTTAACATCAATGCAATGCTGTAAACCATTACATTTCCTCAGTAAGCGTTGACAAAGTTTAACACAAATGTCAGTCGTTATTTTTTTTTATAAATAGCAGTAATTAAGTGTCACCTGCATTTTATAGTTTTCTTAAATAAAGAAACAATTATTGAGGATAAATAGTGTATATTTTTTCACTCAAGAAATGGTGAACATGATTTGGGTATTGGGTGAATGTAACAAAAATTGTTTGCTTGCGTCTAAAGTTTATCGTCAAAGATTTCCAGACCGAAAGGCATCCAACAAAAGACCATTTGAAAAACGAATGGATCGTTTCAATCGCATTGGTGAAGTAAAATACAAAAAAAGCCGTAGCAAAAACAGCTTTAACTGAGGAAAATGAAAATAAAGTAATGCTAAGTGTTGCAGAGAATCCGCATACAAGTGTGAGGAATATTTCATAACAGCAAGACATAAGTCATGGCACAGTTCAAAGAATCCTTAAAAAACATAAAATGCATCCCTAGCATATCCAACTTCATCAAGAGTTACTTGACCGTGATTTTCAAAGAAGATTAACGTTTTGTGAATGGATCCAATTTAAAATCAATCGCCAGAGAATTTTTTTTTGATTTTGTGCTTTTGTATTCAAATCCAGTTGAATTCTGATGCCAAGCAAAGACATAACAATAGACAAGTAGATATGCTAGGAGGGTTCGGGGCCATTCCTTATGTAAAATAACATGGTAAATCGCTAAGATCGATTCTGCAGTTTATTTACCAAACTAAGGTCATTACGGCTGTGACGTCATCAACCCCCAAGGTCATTAACCGCACTGTTGCTTTGCGCATGTCATTGGACTGAGACACGTTCGATCATTATTCAGGATGTAGTCATAAAGATGCCATACAGGCACTAGCATATATCTCTGTTATTATTGGTTCGATTGAGGTGGAATAAACGACATTATGAAGAAGAGAGGATATGGATGAGAGGTAAACAGGTAAAGCCGTAAGACACTACCATACATCTCTGTTATTATTTATCAGATTGAAGTCGAACAAACGCCATTGTGACGGGTAAAGCATTTTTATATACAGGATGTAGTCATAAAGATGTCATTAGGGCACTAGCATATACCTCTGCTATTATTAATAAGATTTTCATCGAACAAACGGCATCGTGATAGGTAGACCTTTTTTCTTATACAGGATGTAGTCGTAAAGATGCCATAAGGGCATGAGCATATATCTCTGTTATTATTGGTCGTATTGAAGTGGAATAAACGACATTGTGAAAAAGAGAGGATATGGATAAGGGATAAACAGGTAAAGCCATAAGGACACTATCATACATCTCTGTTATTGATCGGACTGAAGTCGAAGAAACAGGATTATGAAGGTGACGGGGTATAGACAAGAGGTAAAGCCATAAGAGCACTAACATGTATCTCTGTTATTATTGATCGTATTGAAGTGCGACAAACGTCATGAGGAAGGTGAGGAGGTATATTAATAAACTAATTTAACAATACTTTTTATTCTCATACTTGTATAATATAAACTTAAATTATATAAAGTATGAAAAGGTATAAAGAATATTCAAACAGCAGAAACCCCATCAACATCCTTAATTAATTGAATAATGTCCCCATGGTAAAATTTCATCGGAACCGGAAACATTAAAGCATTTATCATTCTCCGCACTGAGCGCTACTTTATTCTGAACAATCGAATGAACAAGGTGATTTTCAGAGCGAATGAGATTTTGGCTAACAGTCATTGGTTTCCAACTATCATATAGGTAAAATTTTAGATTACCTTACCTTCCACGATCGAGTTGTAGAGCAGTAGGGGATAGAACGTTTGACTGGCATAATTGAAATCGCCAGCGGTCTGAAATCTGTGTTACCAAGGTAATAAAATTATATTGGCATAAGCAGCACCCGTGGTTAAAAATATTCATTGATAAGAGTATTAAAAATGAAAAATAAATAAATTGGTGAAATACTTAAGTATCTATTAATAAAAAATGTACTATTCATGAAAGTTTTCCATAATAGGAGCCGCCTATCTTTCCTACCCCGACGGACCACCACTGACCCAGCTTTTTGGGATACAAGTATGTTAGCCGATCACTGCTGGAATACTTATAAAGAAGTATGACACCAATTTAGATAAAAAATGATTCGTACCACTATTAAAACGTATAAAAAGTGACGAATATAATATTTGAAAAACTTGACATTCTATTTTTGTCTACTTCAATATTTGTAAAGTAAAATGATTTATGATTATGTAGACTAAATATATTTTGTTTAAAAACATTAACATTTATCTTTTAGGTGGGACACCAGAAAACTTTCTGATCCAACAGACACTCTTCTTCTAGATTACTCTAAAGACGATGAGCAGCACCTTTCTAACGCTCTAGGAGCTTCCGTTTTAGAATATGAGAGTACCATTCCTACTAGATTTATGGTTGGAACTGAGCAAGGTGTCGTAATATCTGGAAATCGAAAAGGAAAAACGGCATTAGAAAAACTCGCTCAAAGAATTCCTAACGCTCATTTGGGACCTGTATTAGCTCTTCAAAGAAACCCAGCTTTTCCTAAAAATTTCTTGACTGTAGGAGATTGGACTGCTAAGATTTGGTCTGAAGATTGCAGGGAAAGTTGCATCATGTGGACAAGCTTCCACAAATCTGCGTTAACTGATGGAGCTTGGAGTCCCACAAGGTTTTACATATACCTATAAGGGTGAACAGTACAGTTCTTGGTCATTCGACAATAATTGGTTACATTTAGAAAACTATACTCGTATTTCTCTGACAAAATCATTCATTAATGCATAAAAATTCTGCATACCTTTCTGGACTAGATATAACTTGTAGTTTTCTCGAAATTTGAAGATTTATGAGTGTATGAATATCTGATGGCGCACATCATGAGAAATCCTCAAAAACATCGACTGCTTCAACAGATTCTTCAGGGAAAGGTAGAGGGAAGAAGGGTTCCGGTAAGAAGAAGAATCTCCTGGCTGGCTAATTTCGGAAATGGTTCGGTATATTCATTGAGTTATTCAGAGTTGCAGTCAACAAAACATTCATAGCTATGAGGTTAACCAAAGTCCGGAACGGATAAGGTAGAAGAAGAAAACTTTCCGATTACAGTAGAACCTCTCATATCCAACCTTCCCACAACCGACTCCTCCCGATATCCGACCTAGTGTCGGACCGTCTGTGATTCACACACGCCTGTTCAGGCTTGAAAGAGTATCTTATCTACATTATGCTTTGTTTTTGTGTCACAAACTGTCAGTTCAGCCGTGATTATTGATCTGAAATGTGTTCTGGCTATAATCTTGTACTATACGGCTCTATGTTAGTCACGAGAGTGTTGCCGCTCAACCATTAATTAGGCTTATTGTGCACCCCCTATCGCAGGTGCTAAGCAGAGTCCATTCTAAGTTATTAGTGAACAATCAAATTCCTCGGACTATACTTTTCTGCAATCCCTCCTGATTTGTATCTAAGAAGGTATCTAAATAGGAGGCTCTCCTTCAGCTTAGAGCAGGACAGTCGAAAATAACATTCTTTGCATTTTCTTCTTCCTCTCCGCACATCCTGCATTGGGGGTTTGTTACGTTAATCCCCATTTTCGCCATGCATACCTGGGCCTGACGACGTATATGCCTGTTCCTGTGCCCGATAGGGTCTTTGACCGATCGGTGTCCCAGGTGATATTGTTTGACATATGTTGAAGTTATCCTTGAGCAGTTGGCATTTCAAGGACGTCGCACCTCATAATGTCGTGTATTTTGGTGTGTTACAAAGCATGGTGCTTAAACCACTTACTATTACACATTATGCAGCCATTTTGGCCTCCCTCTCTATGTATAGGTCTAGGGGTGGAATGTTCAGCAATGCTGCGGTTGAAGTACGTTTCATGGCACCTGTGATGCCCAGACACGCAGGTCGCTGCACTTTGAAAAGTGTTTTAGCGGCTGCGCTTTGCTGGACTTTAGGCCACCACACAATTGTGCCATACACCATCATCGGTCTAATTACCCTGGTGTACAGCGGCCAGATTACCATTGACGGTGTTAAACCCCAAGTGCATCCAATCGCTTCGTTATTAATGTGATATGAGAACGGCTTGTGATGCTTACTAAATGACTGCTCCAGGTTAACGTGTCATTTAACCGGTTTCCTTGGTATTTTGCTTCTCTGGCAGCCTGATAGTCGAATAGTTAAGGCTCCCTAGTGATCTCCACGTTTCGTCGTTTCATAAATGGTACCATGATGGTTTTCGATGTGTTAACGGACAATCCCTCTCCAGCAGTCCATCTCTCCACCACTGGCAGTACTCTCTGAATTAGTTCCAGGTAGATGCCCATGCGTTTTCTCTTTATTAGAATAACAATCTCATCAGCATATACTTGAGCATACCGTCCCTGTTCATTTGGTGCAGCAAGAAGGTCGTCGGCTACCAGATTCCACAGCCTTGGTGACAGAACTCCACCCTGTGGACATCCTCTTTCTGTCTTCACCTCTCTCATAACACCAAATAAGGATGCTTGTGCTCTCCTGCTGCTTAACATTTTCGCTATCCATCGAATTAATAGTCCTGTCAGTGCCCCTGGATTCCAGCTTTGGCACTATTGAGTGGGTGCTCGTGTTGGTAAATGCTCCTTCGATATCTAGGAACACAGCCAGTGCAAATTCTTTATTTATAAGTAATGGCTTGCTCAATCTTACCCACCAAGACCGTTTCGCAAGACATAACATTTTGGTAGGCCTGCTGGTTAGGGTACAAAGGCTGGTTACCTAGCACCATAACCCTTAGATGTCTACCTATCATATTCTCTATTGCCTTGAGAAGAAATGACAAGAGGCTTATCGGAAGATGAGACTTCGCAAACCCCAAACCGTAGGTTTAGCTCCCATGGCTAAGCTTAGTCTAGAAAGACTAGATTAGATTAGATTTGAACGGGGTTACAGTGCACTGAAACCAAAGGTTTATTGTGCCCCCCCCCTATCAGAGCTGTTCTCGCTACTACTACAACTCGCCTTCCAGTTCCAAGGTTCTAATGAACTCTAGTATTTGGGACGACTTCAACGAGGCTAGGTCCTCACTCTTACAAGTTTCTTGTCCAAAGCATTTCCTGCGTTGGCTTGCAATGGCGAGGCATTCCAGAACTAGGTGATCAGGAGTTTCATCCTCCTCCCCACAGAATCTACACTCGTCAATCTCTGCTAGACCTATTCTCATTAAGTGCTTCCTAAGGTGGTAGTGTCCTGTAAGAAAGTCCGTGAGGAGATGTAGCTTATCTTTACTGAGGTCCAAATATTTTTTGGATCTAGCAGTGTCAAAGTTCCCCAGGAACTTTTTGGAATGTTCCAACCCGGAAAGGCACCGCCAGAGTGCTTCTCTTTCGGTTTCCTCTTTCTTCCGAAACTCTTTCTTGTAGGAGCATTTTGATACACCACAGAAAGGCTCCGGGCCAATAAAGGGCATTTGTGCTCCTTTCCTGGCAAGTGTATTGGCCTCTTCATTTCTCGTAATTCCCGAGTGGCCAGAAAGCCAGACTAAACAGACCCTGCTATTCTTGCCTAATTCATCAAGTTTTCTTTGGCACTCCCATGCCAACTTTGAGTCAATGACATGGGAGCTCAATGCTTTGATAGCTGCTTGACTATCAGAATGGATCGATATGTCACATTTCTGGTAGTTTCTTTCTAGGTTCATTTCCACGCATCTTTCGATCGCAAGTATTTCTACCTGAAAGACGCTCGGGAAGGAGCCTAACGATAATGAGTATCTGGTGCCAGGCCCAAATACTCCAGCGCCTGCTCCATTGGTGGTTTTTCAACCATCCGTATACCATCTAATGGTGTTTTCTTTGAGAGTTTGGGTGGTGGATTCCCTTTCCCAGTCTCTTCTCGTATTTAGCATCGTGGTGAAATTCTTTTCGATGCTTACTTTCCTGATCATTTCGTCACTGGGAAGATTCGCTAATGAGGTGTATCTTGTCAGAGAGGACCAAGCTCCCTGATTTTTAATACTCTCATTGCCTGAACCTTCCTTAGATATTCTAAGAATTGCCTATTGGGCAGATCTTTCTATCACCAGATGTAGAGGTGTGAGATCTGTAATGATCTCAAGTGTCCTAGTTGGACACGTTCTCATAGCTCCAGTGATGCACACACAGGCAAGCCTTTGAACTTTATCGAGGGTTTTCCTCGTGCTGTACTGACTTGCTTTTGTGTGCCAAATTATTGCCCCATACGTAATTGCTGGTCAGACAATCATGGCGTACATCCATCGCAGTATTTTTGGGTTACAGCCTCACCTCTTACCAGCTAGATTTCTGCACGCCATCAAAGCTCTTATTGCTTTACTAGTAGTTATTTCAACATGATTATTCCACAAAAGCTTACTGTCTAGGGTTATCCCTAGATATTTAACCTCTGATTTCCATTCTATGATTTCCCCGTTTAAGGATATGGGTTTCATGGCTGAAAGTGTTCTTTTCCGTGTAAATGGAATTACTATGGTCTTGCTTGGGTTAATGTTTAGCCCCACTGACAAGCACCATTGCTCAATGATTCTGAGGCCCTTTTGTAATAAATCACACAAGGTGCTCTCGAACTTACCTCTGACTATTAAAACAATGTCATCGGCGGAGCCCATACATTCGAAGCCAAGCTCCGTTAGCCTGTAGAGCAACTCATCTACTACGAGGCTCCATAGAAGGGGAGATATCACTCCCCCTTGAGGTGTCCCCCGAGTGGCTTTAACTGAGGTGGTTTGATTCCCCACCTGTGTCTCAGCTAACCTCGTTGTCAACAACTCATACATCCATTTTACAATGGTTTCATTCACTCCTCGCTTTTTTAGTGCTTCTTTGACAGACACATGAGTTGTGTTGTCAAAAGCCCCTGATATATCCAGGAATGCGCACATTGCGATTTCTTTGTTGTTCAGAGTTCTCTGGATGACTTCTGTCAGCTGATACAGAGCCGTCTCAGTTGATCGACCCGCTCTGTAGGCATGCTGACATTTATGAAGTGGTATATTATCTGTTCTTATGTAGTTATCCACTACTTTCTCCATCGATTTGAGTAGAAACGATGTTAGACAGATGGGTCTAAAAGATCGGGGATCAGTCCCATCTTTTTTCCCTATTTTTGGTATGAAGGTTACCCTTGCCCTTCTCCATTTTTTAGGTATTAGACCCACTGCTAGACTGCTTCTTGTAATCTTCAGCCGGTGAGGAAGAATCTCCTCTATCCCTTACTGTAGGAGTGCTGGAAATATTCCATCCACTCCTGGTGATTTATATGGTTGAAAGGTACTTATTGCCCATTCCAACCGTTGTCTGGTAAATACTTTCTTAGCAATGTCCCAATCTTCCTTACGGGATTTTTTGGTGTAGTTCATTGCTATTTCGGTACTTGTTGCTGGTTCACTACCTGGGAAGTGGGTTTTAAGAAGAAGAATCGATCGTTCCTCTTCACCTTCCGTGTATGATCCGTCTGGCTTTTCAAGCGACATTGTGGGGTTAGTTCCCCCATTTGCCATGACCTTTTGTAGTCTGTCGCAGTGTGAGTGGAAGTGATCTTTTCGCAAAAGGCTTGAAAATTGAGCCTTTTGGCCTTCCTAATCTCTTTATTGTACTGAGCAAGCTTCTCAGTGTACCTCTGCCAAATGCCGTCACGTTTGGCTCTATTAAAGAGCCGACGGACCTCTTTTCTGAGATTTCACAGGTTCTTATTCCACCAAGGAGCATCCTTTTCTGAACGAGCTTTTGAGAGTGGGCAACTGGAATGAAAAGCTTCCATTATTGCCTGACTGATCTGTTCGACTGTTTGTTCCAGGTCGTAGTGCGGGTGATTTACCCCATTCACTTCGACGTGTTCCAAATTGTCCTTCAGATTGGTCTTGTAAAGAGACCAATCAGTATTTCTAGGATTTCGAATTGTAGGAATCGAGGTGGTATTTCCCTCTATCCTCGATTATCCTATGGTCGAAAAGTTATGGCTCGCTCATCACCCTCCAATCTTTTACATTTTTCCTAGCAGTAACATTAACAATTGTTACGTCCAGGACCTCTTCTCTTGCACTCGTGACAAAAGTGGGGGTTGTCCCCACGTTTAAGGTCTCAAGGTTATTTGCTAAGAGATATTCTAATAAACACTCATCTTTTGCGTTGTTATTGGTGCTTCCCCACACGGTATTGTGTGTGTTGGCATCACAACCAATTATAATTGGCAGCCGTCTGCTATCGCAGTGTCTCACTGGCTCTTGTACCTCTATTGGCGGTGTCATCGGCCCGTCTCCAGCGAAGTGGGCAGAGGCAATGACGATGTCTCGGTCGATACCCCCAATGTTGAGGCGAACCATGATTGGAACAAGGTCCCGTGACACGTATTCTGAAATACAAATATATTTTATGTTATTTCTTATGATTACACAGGCACGCGGAGATACTTGCCTTTGATCATAAATCAATTTAGAATCCTTACACGCCAAACCTTTGATTTGGCCTTCTTTGTTGATCCATGGTTCTTGGATCAGTACAATATCCAGTTGTAGTCTAGCGAACAACCTTGCAATCACGGCTGAAGCTCCCTTCGCGTGATGCAGGTTAATCTGAGCTACATTCGTGAACGTGAAGGTGAATAATTATGGATGAGAGAGGCCGAGTTACTCAGCCTCTATTCATCCCCCTCCTTTCTCTTTCCCTGACCCTCCTCGACCACCATGACAGTATCTCCCTCGATAATCGAGCAGGTTTCTTGATCTCGAGTCAGACTCTCGACCCCCAGGCTGCTCCGCCCAGCTTCCCGGGATGCAGAGGCAGTCTCCACATTCCCAGTCATCCCAGCAGAGCCGGAGGAGATCTCGGGCAGACCCAAGGTCAAGCTTTCGCCTTGTTTCCCCTTTCCAGAGGTTCCGGATGTGTAGGGTATCTCTATGTCCTTTGGATCCTCCGCGGGATTCTTCTTGTTTCCCAGCCTCGAGACAGGGATACGCCCAAAACGGAAGTTTAGCGCGTAACCTCCTGCGTTCAGAGCCTCCCCAGATTGGTGATCGATCCCAATCGTTCCCAGTCCCTCTTTTTTAGAGTTTAGGGTCTTCCAAGCCTCAGTACTGAGGTTGGAGTTCTGAACCTCGACAAGTTGGAGGATCTTCTACAGTTTCATGTCTTGGCTTCTTGGGAAGAACACTGTTATGGTGACCGGCTTTGGGATGTCGTCTCCACTTTGAGCCACCAATTCGGGTCCTTCCCAAGAGTTTAATTTCGGCGCTGACCTCATAAGCCAGTCTGCCGATTCTTGTGATCCACAGAAAGCAAAGAGAAGTGGATTCCCTTCTCTTTGCTATGGCACAGCTCTTCCACCAGAGTGTCTTCCAGTGTGGAGATCCGCTCCGCTTTCAGGATGACCCCAGGATAATCCTTGGGCATTATTGCCACCCTAAAAGCTTTCTCTGTTTTGACAGCTGCTGCGTAACCAGTGGCTTGCCCGGTTACCGTTGCAGCTGTTTTTGATTTCTTGCTTTGAGGCCTAAGCGGAGGAGTAATATGCCCCGGGCCGCTTTTAAGCTTTGTTTTCCCCGTTGGTGATTCTTTCGGGGGGGTTGGGCGCTGAGTTACCTGCTTCCTGGCCTCTTCAGGGGATATTCCCTGATTGAGGAGTCGCAGGTATTTCCGCACCCTGCTCCACTGTGGCTTTTTCTCAGTGGGCCGTCTATGCCGCCCGGTTCTCCCGGTTTTGGGAGGTCGAACGGCATACGACCTTTGTGCCGTTTGGCCTTTTTTCCCTCTGTGAGGTGCCCGGATGAAGAGGTGGAGGTTTTCTCCACTACTTTTCCGGTGAAAGTCTTACTTTTTCTTTCCATGAGTGATCCCACGAGAAGCTAGGGTCATTACGGTCCACCGCTGCAGAGCCCCGCATGAAGAGGTAAGGGGTTCAATACAATGGAGTTCCCCCCGGTGCTCCAAGGTTGAAACCAGTAAGGACTATTCTTCTATATAGCCACGCATTCTTCGGCCCGGTTTCCCACCTTGAATTTAGGTTTTTAATGAGGTTGTCTCCTATTGGTCCGGGCAGTAAAGCCAAGACCCCCTCCTATCCCACTGGCCCGCGATACTAGACCACAGACAGCCAGGAGACATTGGTATAACAGGTGATTTCGAGGTAAGCTCGAAATTTTACCCGGCATCGTAACCCTGTGTGCAATCCCTTAGCCACGATACTAAAGCTGGGACAGGTAAAGTTGGTCCGCGGCAGAGTATTCGAGGGCTGCCAGTTGAGTTTTTAGACACAACGAGCCCCAGGTATTTCCCCGCAGACCTCCTCCTCATATAAAATCATCTCAGAGGCACTTCTCCTATCCGCCACCTGGAGACGCGCCGGGTTGGTACTTCACCCCCTCCACATCAATAAATACCCCGACCGAGACTAACAAGCCTTGGAGTTTTTCTGGAGCAGCACTGGGAAAACTCTACTCCGGCCGCCTTCAAGGAATCAAAACATTGGATAGCTCATGTCCAGATCTATATGTGACTACGCATTTTGCGCAAGTCCAGTTATCACGAGATGCCAGACTACGGACAACTTGCCGTTCTTCTCTGGCCTGACTTGTTGCTTCGACTTGTAATTCGGAGGATCCCGGGAAGTGTGTGCTAAGCAAGACTTCGGGCTATCAGTGTGTGAGTCGTCTTCTTTGAGTGCGGTCTCTAAGACGTTAACTGAGTTTTGAGCCATGACTTTGTGGAGTTTCGCACAGTTAGGACACTCTTAATGTCCTGACAGAAATTTCTCCACGAGCTTCTGTTGGCTTTCCTCACTGCTTTGTTAAATTCAGTGAGCACCTTCTTCTGACAGTCCCAGTTTCCGGTACGTTTGCACTGATTGTACAGCCTGCGAACGTTACACCTCAGAGATTCTGGCTTTCTGTTCCACCAACATGTATTTCTGTCGGTCGTTCTGACCGTTTCAGGGCAAGACTCATTATGAAGCCAGAGGGATCTCAAATTCCTTTCGGAATCCTTCCCAATCTGTGTTCTTAGGATTTCTAAAAGTCTCTTTGAGATGGTCGATGTTTGCTTGTGGCTCCTTGTTCCAAGCAACTCGAACTTCGTGGATTAACTGCGCCAGAGTCTGTAGAATATGGTGCAAATTGGACAGTTTCCTCCCCATCATATCCCCCCACACATATTAGATGAGATTTAAATCTGGTGACCGGGGTGGTCACGGTAAAACATTAATACCAGCTTCTTGGAGAAACTCCATAGTTCAACGTGTAATATGCGAACGTGTATTGTCTTGTCGAAAAATTACTTGAGGACGC
This sequence comes from Galeruca laticollis, assembly GCA_963921935.1. Lineage (NCBI taxonomy): Eukaryota > Metazoa > Arthropoda > Insecta > Coleoptera > Chrysomelidae > Galeruca > Galeruca laticollis. Next base: position 149,173,213 of record OY998179.1, on the reverse strand, counting down.
CCATTTAGATAAGTCAGTAAAGTGGTATGTAGGACATCATCCACATAACACCCAGCTGTCATATTGCCTCGAATAAACACAAGTGGTGATCGGCTACCATAAGCAATAGCCCCCCCCCACACCATGACTCCAATAGTCCTGTGCATATGCTTTTCAACAGCTAATTTACGTTTTTTTAGTCACGAGGGGGTTAGGGCTCAGGTGCCCTAATTGTTGCCGCTCAGCCATTGATTGGCTTATTGTGCACCCCCACTCACAGGTATTAAGCAGAGTCCCATCCTAAATTCTTAGCGAACATTGAGATTCGTCGGACTATGTTTTCCTGCATTCCCTCCTGATTTGTGCCTAGGAAGATATCTAGACAGGAGACTCGCCTTCTGCACAGGGCAGGGCAATCGAAGACCACGTGCTTTGCGGTTTCTTCTACTTCTCCACACATCCTGCAAATGGGATTTGTTATTTCAATCCCCATTTTCACTAGGTGTGCGTTGAATATCCAGTGGCCAGTTATTAATCCTACCACTTTTCGCAGTTCTTTCCTACCCAGTCTAAACGCATTTGCTGCGTAGGAACTCGATGGTCCTTTTAGCATTCTTTTGGACTGAGCATGTCCCGTGATTCTGTTCCAGCGCTTTTGGTGTTCAAGGGACACCCTGTTGGAAACAGTTTTTCGTACGGCGCTGTATGAAACGCCGTATGCTGGTTCTGGTCCCATGAGGGTGAGATGAGCTCCTTTCTTGGCACACTTATCAGCTCCCTCATTTCCAGCTACCCCTGTATGGCTTGGCACCCAAGTAAGAATTACTCTATTGTCTTTTGCCAAGATTTTCAAGGTATTGTGACAGTCCCACACTATCTTCGACGTATAGCTGTGGCTTGCTAAGGCCGAAAGGGCCGCCCGACTGTCCGTGTTCACATATATGGTATTTTTGTTATATTTCCTATTTATGCATGTTCTGCCGCATTCGATTAGTGCAGCTATTTCTGCTTAAAATACGGTCGTCATTTTGCCAAGGCAAACACTTGTGCTTTGCCTGGGTCTGACGCCGTAAACGCCTGCTCCTGTACCCGTTAGGGTCTTTGACCCGTCGGTGTACCAGGTGATACTGTTCAACATGCGTTGAGGTTCTCCCTGGGCCCATTCGGATCTGCCACTCAAGTTGACACGATATGGTATCTCAGTTTCCACGACCTTGGGCATTCTGTCAGGTGGCATTTCGATGATGTCGCACTTCATGTTCTCGTGTATTTTAGTATGTTTCATAGCACGGTGCTTGCACCAGTTGCCATTGCACTGCATTCTGTATGCAGCCATTTTAGCCTCCCCCTGTATATAGAGATCTAATGGTGGGATGTTTAGCAGTATTTCCAATGCTGCGGTTGGGGTGCCCTTCATGGCGCTTGTAATGCTCAGACACGCAGCTCGCTGCACTTTTGAAAGCGTTTTGGCGGCTGTGCTTTGCTGAACTTTAGGGCCACCATGCGATCGCACCATACACCATCATTGGTCTGATTACTCTGGTGTACAACTGGTTTACCATTGTCCGAGTTAGTCCCCAGGTGCACCCAATTGCTCGTCTCATCGTCATTAGCGTAATCTGAGAACGGCTTGTGATGGTCGCTAGATGGCTGTTCCAGGTTAGCTTGTCATCTAACCGGATTCCTAGATATTTTGCCTCCTTGGCAACCTTTATCTGATTGCCGAAGAGTTTTGGCACACTAGTAATCTCTGCGATTCGCTGTTTTGTAAATGGTACCATGATGGTTTTCGAGGGATTGACAGACAATCCCTCCGCATCACACCATCTCTCCACTACGGACATTGCCCTCTGCATTAGTTCCAGGCAGATGCCCACGTGTTTACCCCGTATTAAAATGATGATGTCGTCAGCATATCCTTGAGCATACCACCCCTGCTCGTTTAGTGAGACAAGAAGGTCGTCGACTACCAGATTCCACAGCTTTGGTGACAGAACGCCTCCCTGTGGGCACCCTCTTTCTGTCTTCACCTCTCTTGTGACACCACACAGGGATGCTTGTGCTCTCCTGCTGCTTAGCATGTTCTCTATCCATCGGGCGATTGTCCTGTCTGTGCCTCTGGATTCCAGCTTTGACAATATTGAGCGAGTGCTCGTATTGTCAAATGCTCCTTCGATATCCAGGAACACAGCCAGTGCAACTTCTTTGCAAGTAATGGCTTGCTCTATCTTGCTCACCAAGCTATGCAAGGCTGTTTCGCAAGATTTGCCACTTTGGTAGGCATGTTGATTGGGGTGCAGCGGCTTGTCGCCCAGCACCGTGACCCTCAAATACCTATCTATCATCTTCTCTAGTGCCTTAAGAAGAAATGACAAGAGACTTATCGGACGATGAGCCTTTGCAGTATCGTAAGAGGGTATTCCAGGTTTTGGTATGAATACCCCCTTGGCTAATTTACGTTGCTCTACACGGTGGCATTTTACCCTTCTACGGCCGTCATGCACACCTAAATAGAATCGCGATTCGTCGCTGAATACGATATTACGCCATTCTACCTCCCAGTGCTGCCGTTCTCTGCACCAGCTCATGCGTTGACGACAGTGGTCCGCAGACAAAGGAAGTACTAATCGGTGATGGAATGAAAAAAAAACCAAAGGCTCGAATGCGGCGATATAGTGTACGCATAGTAACAGGTCTACCTTCCTCTCCAAACGATTGGTCAGCAATTTGTGGCGTAGTAGCAGTACGATCTCGCAGAGCTAGTTGCCTGAAGTACCTATCTTGACTCTCGGTGGTACGCCTGGGTTGACCTACTAGTCTTCTTCGTGTTCCTCTCCCTTCTGCCCACACACGCATGACCGTCATTGCGGTGCAGTTAACCCGACGGCAATTTCGCGATAGTATAAACCAACATCCCGATAGCCACAATTCAACCCCTGTCAAAATCGCTAACATGGCGGTAATTTTGACGTCTTCGAAATTGAGTCAATTTTTTAAAGAAAATAATTAAAAGAAAAAATGTGTTTTTGTAAACATGGTCAAAGATAAAACGTTGATATTGTTATCATAGCGTGCTCTAAATGTGGTCATGATGTTACCAAAAAATAAGGTCAAGAAATTATTTCATCTGGGTGTAATACTTCTTATGTCACGGAGTATATTTTACTTGTTTGGTTTCTAAAAGAGCCAATCACTGTACTGTTTCCCCATATTGTTTTTAGCTAAAATTATTGTGAGTTTACTTTTATTTCAGACTCTCCGTATTTTTTACCACTAGATCAGACGGTACTTTTGATGTTTGGGACATTCTACAACAACAAAAGCAATCGAGTCTCAGTGTTAGAGTATGTGATGTAAAACTGACGTGTCTAAAGGCACACGACCAAGGTAAACTCATAGCTCTTGGTAACCAAAATGGTACAATGTATTTGGTAGAATTAAGCGAGAATCTTTCAGCATCAGTTAAAAACGATAAAATGTTATTAACATCTGTAAGTACTAGGGTGCTGAAAAATGTTGTGTTTTATTTCAATGATATTTCAGATGCTGGATAGAGAAGCTCGCCGAGAAAAAATACTTGAAGCTCGAAATCGGGAAATTCGATTGAAACAAAGACAAAGACAGCCTTGTCCAAAAGATGATAGAGAAGAGGGAGACGGTGGTGATGGAGATAACGCAGATTTTGGAAACGATAGTTCAGTAAAAGCAACAGAAGCTGAATTTTATCATACTATCGAAAAAGAGATGGCAAAGATGAAAGGTAAAATATGACTCGAAATAATTGGAGTGAGTATTATTGTAAATTGTTGTTTCAGGCATTGGGGGTCAAACAGAAGAATTACTTGGGGAAGGAGAAGAAGATCAATATAACAACAATGTTCAAGGAGATGGAGAAAGACGAAATAAGAGAAGTACTACTACAGAAGAAGCCACAAATACTCACTGATAGGTGTACAATTTTTAAGTGTTTAACGTTAATAAAATATATTTTATAAATAATAAATAAATTGTAGAAAGCAAGCTTATGTTTTTCTTAATTATGAATAAATCAGTCAGTTTTTGTAATTATTGCTAAATTATGGCCAAGCAACAGAGATCATATAATTTGCCATACTACAAACTTTAGTAGAGTAAAATTTTGATCAAGAAGATATACTTACTTCTTTGTTAACGATTTATTCCGAAAAATTGCCTTTTTGTATATTATGTACAAAAGTAATTGTGCAATCTCGATAACATCAATTATTAATAAATAGACAATTAAATTACAAATAAAATGAGCCATCGCCCGAACTTATGGATAAAACTAAAAAAATTAATGTTAATTTAACTAATTGAAACCTCCGTTAATGTCTATCTCTCATATCCGTGTTTTGCTACAAGAATAGCGGTGTCTCTTCTCTGCTATTTTAAAAATAAAATTAACACTGTAGCATTATAGTTATTGACGTAATGAGCTCGTTTCATGAATTTCAATAAAAATGTAACAAGATATATTGGATCTGAACTAAGTATTTGCAACTAATAACGTCACTCTACGATTTCAAATAAAAATGAAAAAAAAATATTGAAATTTGAATTCTTGTGGTAGACTATGGTAGGCTAGAGCCAATGGCAAACAAATAAATTTTGCGCTGTTGTCACGATGGAAAACTTTATAAGTAGACTAGCCGCGTTGTAGAGTGCCTCTTATTAAAAAAGGTAACTCTCGCGTAGTCAACGAAATTTGGAAATATATATATATATATATATATATATATTATAAGAGGGGCCTCCTCACAAATATATAAACACACGAAAACCTACAAAATACTAGTTACTAATTTAGTGATTATTTGGTTCAAAATATTTACGATAGATGTCGGTCGATAGTAGTACTGAATCGGCTTTTACTTATTCAACATATTTTCTCTCTCTGTCTTTCCACTCTTGACGGTTCAAAGAAACGCATCTCTGTTCGAATGTTTTGATTTTAAATATTTCGACTTGTTGTGAGCACAGAAACCTTATCTCCATGGGTGATTTTTGCTTATCTCTGTTTTTTATGTTGCATCCAAACCACAGCACAGCTGTGCATAGATAAGAGAATATTCTATACACGGATCTAAACAAAATTTGTTGACATAATTTCCATTTGAGTGTAACAGCCCGCACAGGTCCAAATAATTCTCATATAGCAGTTTTCGCTACAACTATACTGTAAGTAAAAAATGGAATAAGAAAATCAGAAGGAGCTTCTGATTTTCTTATTCCATTTACAGTTCTCATTATGTAATTAAAACTAAGCCCGACGTAACTGCCCCGCAGGTCCATTAATATTTCATAAAACAGAGTCTCCTTATACCATTCCGTAAGTAAAAACACTAACAAGACTTATTTACAAAAATAAAATTTCTATTCATTGTCAGAACTGACAATTTCATTAAAACGGAACCTGATGTAACAGCCCGCACAGGTCCAAATAATTTTCATATAGCAGAGCTCGCTATAGCTATTCAGTAAGTAAAAACTAAAACTAAAATGTAGCCTGATGTAATTGTGAGGGATAGTTTATAAACTTTTTGTTTTTTTTTGTCTGAGGATTAAGAAAATAGAAGATGCAGCTCAGTTGCCATGTATGCATAAAAATAAAGAAAATGTATTCAGTACTTATGTATATCAAATTTGTAATATGGATTCCAAGATAAAATGGATTACTTGCATACTTTTGCTGAATAGGGGGAAAATAATTTTGTAAGTAAAAATATTATTTATTTAAAGAAAATATTTAAACTATATTTTTTCAGTCTTTATAACTACGTGGATCCAGACTTCAATAATGTGGATGGGGGGTCACCACCCCTGTGAGTATAGAATCATAAAAAATGGATATTTTTATAAGCTTTTTGGTAGAGTAGGGGTGGATTCATAAATCAAACATTGTTAGATTGAAACCATTGAAATTTTAATTTGTAAATCACACATATGATCCTTGCACGACCGAGTGGTACCCCTTGGTGTTTACAGGTAAGTTTAAAGATAAATCGATAATAATGTTTGAAGTAGAGGTTAGTTAGTAATGTATAACTTGTCGGAATTATGTTAAAATTTCAGGTTCAGATGCTTGTCCTTCAGATAGCAACCCTCTGTAAATGGTGAATGTAAATATAAATCGGAAAGTTCTTACTTGTATGATTGGCCGTAAGTTCAACGTCAATACTTGCGGTAGTTGGGTTGACTCGACCTGGATCCTCCTAGGTTTCAAATCTAATGAGATGAATCGCCTGGCATGCATCAAAATTCATGCAGTACGGGGTTACTAGTTACATCTACTATTCTGCTACGGATGAATGATGTAATGTGGAAATGGTTAGACAGCTTAGAGGAAGCGATACTTATGAAAAGCGGTGAGTGATACAGCGAAGTTCAGCACATATAGTAAGCGAGATAGAAACAGACAGAAGAAAATTAGAAGAGAAGGAGAAGGCCTAAAAAAAAGTAAGAAATATGTGAAATATTAGCTATGAATTTAATAAAAGTGAATGGTGGATGATTTTTACTTACCCAAGTTGTAGGGTGGCCTTAAAGAGGTTTTTAGATTTTGGTCCAGATCCAATATAGATAATTTTGTCTACACTGACAATTATGACCAATAAAATCTAATAAAGTTTACTTTTTTCCAGCTTATAAGATCCGATTTACAATCGAAAATTAAGGAACCATGTGCTCCGAATCAAAGCTGATATAAAAAGAAGGAAGGGTCAAAGTCCAATCAAGTAGGTTTTGTAGGCCATCCACAGAACTCAGGTGAAGTCACAGAACACAGAACATTCAGCGAAATAGTAAGTTGGATTGGTATGAAATAGTAAAAAAAGAAGAATAGATTGTTTTCCATGCATATGATAGATATCAAATATCAAAATATAAAATGACAATTCAATTTGGAAAGAAGAGATTAAAACAATAAATTGGAGTAAACAAAAGTGCTTCGAGTTTTAATTATATTTTTATAACCAGGTAAATTAGAGTTTTCAACTTATAATGATAAAGGATACGATATCTTATTATGATTTAGTTAAATAAAGCTCTGTTGTAAATGTAAATAAACCATTGATTTTTGGTTAATGTTGAATGTTGAAGTTATTGATTTTACTCTAATCATTGAAAAGGTGAGTTTCAATATATTTTTGAAAGAAATTATGATGTCAACCATTTGTATATAAGTGCATGATTACATTCCCAATAAATTTTATACCAATGTTTTTTTTAAAACCGTAACACTCCCCCCTTTCCCGGAAAAGTGTTTTTCGACAGAGAAACACGTTAGGATCTAATCTGTTCATCATGAGTAGGGATATCCGTAACGACTCACAAACTAAAACTGAAAACTAAATTTAAATTTTATCCGACCTAACTTGATTAATCCTCATTAGTTGGGAAACAGTTCCTATCTAATCTACAAAAAAAATGAGATACCCATACGAAATTTAAAACTAATTAATTTGTATCATCAAGATCAGGTGGGTGTGCCTTCAGGTCTTTGGCATGCCAAATACCTATGCTACGTCCGTCGACATCTTGGAGCTCGTACGTCCAAGGAGATACAACAGATATGATCTTATAAATCCCTTCAAACTTTGGTGATAGTTTCGCCGAAAAATTCTTGCTAGCATCAGATAGATGATGTGACCTCTTCCATACTTTTTGTCCTAGATGAAATTTTTCGTCACGTCGTCTGAGATCGTAAATCCGTTTACTTTTTTCGTAAGCATTCCCTAAGCGTTCCCTAATTTCTTGATATAAATTTTGCAAACAGTCATTTTTATTCGATGTATCTCTATTTCTGTCAAAGTCAATATGTTAGTCTTTAATAATATTCGAACTACCGTCGATAGTGATCTCTCGTCCAAATATTATCATATTGGGCGTAGTACCTGTTACCTCATGTTGCGCAGATCGAATAGCCCATCCAATATGCGGTAGATACTTATCCCATGCACGATGGTTATCTCTAACGTACGCGGCCAACATGGTTTTAAGGACTCTATGAACCCTTTCGACTGGGTTTGATTGTGGGTGATAATTAGCGGTAAATATATGTTGAATCCCATATTGTTTCATCAATCTCTTAAATCCATCGCTTTTGAATTGAGGTCCATTATCGGTGAGTAGTCGTTTAGGAGCACCAAATATAAGAATAACTTGTTCCTCTAATGGTTTAACAACAAGATTTGTCGTGGAATTTCGAAGAGGGAAGAAAACGCAGAATTTGCTAAAAGCATCACTTACAGATAAAATAAACTTGAACCCTGAAGAACTTGTCGGTAAAGGGCCAACTAGGTCAACATAGAGGAGATCGAATGGGTTAGAAACAGACGAAGACTTACTAAGCATAAATCCAGCTGGCTTTTTCTGTTCAGGTTTGGTGGCTAAACATACTTTACATCTAGATATGTAATTAGCTACATCCTTTTTCATCTTCGGCCAATAATAATAAGTTGATATACGGCCAAGAGTCTTATAAATTCCTGCATGCCCACAGACCGGTGGATCATGATTCAAACGAATAACCTCAGTTCTTTTATTCTTGGGCACTACTAACAGCCATTGTCGACTGGGATCCGTCACTAGTTCAGGATGTCCCAGATTTGATCTTTTATAAAGTTTCCCACTCTCATTTCTCCATAGCGGGTACTGAAATGGTTTCTTCTCAACTAGATCCAACATTTTGTTATACCATGGATCGGCGTCAGTAGTTATGTCTATTAGGGAATTATATTCCACCTCCGGAGCACTCCGAGACAAAACATCCGGAACTACATTATCTTTTCCTTTACGATGTACTATCTCAAAGTCGTACTGTTGAAGCCTTAATGCCCATCGAGCTATGCGGCCTACCGGATCCCTTATACTAAATAGCCACTTGAGACTCCAGTGATCGGTTACTACTTTAAACTTAGTGCCTTCAATATATGGTCGAAATTTCTCAATAGCAAAAAGTACCGCTAAGCATTCCTTTTCGGTGGTTGAAAATTTTATTTCTGAATGGGTGAGAGTGCGACTGAGGTAGCATACTACCTTCTCTCCTTCGCTATCCTCTTGCGTTAAAACAGCCCCAAGTCCGCTGTTAGATGCATCAGTCTGTATGATGAAGGGTAAGGTAAAATTTGGACAACACAGGACAGGTGCAGATATCAAGTGGTTCTTGATTTCCTTTAAGGCTTCTTCGCATTCGTTGCTCCAATGAAAATGTGCATTTTTCTTTAGTAAAGCTGTTATTGGAGCGGTTAAAGTGGAAAATTGAGGGATGAAGCGACGATACCACGATGCGAGACCAATTATACGGCGTACTTCGGTAACATTTCGTGGCGAAGGGATTTCGATTATTGCTTTGACTTTTTCTGGGTCAACCAATAATCCAGAGGAATTAACAACGTATCCTAAGAATTTTAATTCAGGTTTACACAGACAACATTTGCTTTCATTCAACGTTAACCCCGATTCTGTTATGCGCCGTATTACTTCTTTTAGAACCTCCATATGTTTTTCGAAAGTAGGAGTGCAAATTACAATATCGTCAAGGTATACAAACACAAACGCCTCTAAATCAACTCCTATTACTCTATCGATGAAACGTTGCCATGTCGCAGGTGCATTGTGCAACCCAAACGGCATTCGTCGAAACTGGAACAATCCTCTTGTAGGCACTACAAAGGCAGTGAGGGGACGTGAAGCTTCCGCGACCGGTATCTGCCAATATGCCGATTTGATATCTAAAGTGCTGAGATATCGAGCGTTGCGTAATTTATCAAGGGTTGCGCTTACGAATGGTAGAGGGTAGGCATCCGGTTCGCTTACCTCGTTCAGCTTTTTGTAATTTACGCAAAACCTATATGTGTTATCTGGTTTTCTAACCATGACTATTGGAGAAGTCCACGGTGACGTAGAAGGCTCGATAATTCCTTCTTCTAGCATGTTTTTTAACTCAGCATTGACATAGTTTTGTAGTGCTGGACTCAAAGGGTAATGTCTTTGTTTGATGGGTGGTGAGTTTGTCCGTATTACATGTTCAACAGCTGTAGTGCAGCCAAGTTTATTCTCCTTGTTTTTAAAAGTACTAGAAATCAATTGATTGAGCTGTTCACGTTCAGCGTCTGTAAGATGATCACCACTCTCTAAACATCCTATATCCAGCGGAGTGTCCTCCGACATAAATTTCCATTCGCCGGAATGGAGATTCGGTACTATTTCCATTTGCTGCCAAAAATCTATACCTAGAATTAGATGGTGAGATATTTCTGGGACCACTAGAATTTCCAAAAGTTTGACTTTAGTTTGTAACTGAATAGGTACTTGAATAGTACCGATAGCTGAACACTTGTTTCCATTAGCTACAGTACAAGATCTATTAGTGCATGGGTTCAAGGTACACACTGACTTAAGAATATCCCAACCAAATTTTCCCAAAATGGTCTTACTACATCCCGAATCTAACAAACCAAGAAATTGAAAACCGTACAACTTAACTTTTAAGTAAGGACGATGATCATCCTGAACATGTTCTAAAACGTAATCTACAATATACCTAAATCGATCGGACAGAGTATAGGAAACCAGATCCCGACCTAATTCCGATTTCCGCTGCCATTTTTTTGACAATCCGGGCAATTATTAGTAGAAACATTTTGCCTACCACACTTGTAGCAAAAGAATCGCCTTCGTTCTGAGCACTTCCGAAACCTGTGCCCACGACTTTGACAATTCCAACAAAGTGGACCGGATTGAATAACTGAATTTGTTGTCTCCGAAGGAGAGTTAACCACTGAAACTGTTGTTGATTGAGATGACGAATCAGAAGTTGTGGATCCACTTAGATCAGCCGAATTAAAAGTCCTTCCTGAGCTTAGATTCGCCGACAATGCCGTGTTCGCTGCGCGTGATGAACCTATAGAAGTGACATGGTTTGGAAAAGAGGTACCTCCTGGAGGCTTTCTGTAGGCCAGCTCCGGTTCAAGAAGATTACGATGGTTGCTAGGCGGAGGACAAAAGTTTTGTACTCTCGTGGCTGTCTCTTCTACGGCTCGACCAAAGCTTATTAAGTCTGTAATAGTGTTAATTTTGTATAAAGCCAATTGCATTTGAATTGAGGGCAACATGTTTCGCCTAATCATATTGACTCTAGTTTCCTCCGAGGGTCTGTTAGAACATAACTTCTTGAAAAGGTTTTCCATGGATGCTACGTAGGTAACTATTCTTTCCTTAGAGCCTTGAGTACGTTTGCGGATTTCTTCCATTAGGTCATACTCGTAATCATATGGCTGAAATGATTCTCTAAGTTTAGTTTCTAACTCATCCCAAGATCTGAATTCTTGTGTCCTTAACCAAATAAGAGCCTCTTTGGTAAAAAGCTCCGGGGCTGCTCTCAACAACCTTTCTTTAGAAATTCCCCTAGCTATTCGTAATTCTTCGATTCGCTCTAAAAAATTGTTTACGCTGGATTGACCATCATACTGGACCTTCCAACGGCTGACGTCTAAATATGGTTTATAATGAAATGTATCATCTGGAAAATCGGTGCTAGACATATTGTAATGAATCAGAGTACTTCTCCTCCCAACATTTGGAAAATTCGAAACAAACGAATACTCATTGGGTAGTCCTCGAGCTGCATCAACTTCCGTGTTATCCGTATGAGTGTACGGTTGTCGTAAAGTTAATCCACTTCCACGAGCGGGTTGTATATCAGGACTTCGCTGAGAGGTGGTGATAAACGGTAGTCCGGAAACTGCGCTTGATGCTCCCATCGGAGGTCGTGAGGCGGTTTCTTCATTGAATCTGACCCTATTTGCAATATTAGTACAACCAGAAACAGGATCTGATGGGTGTAATGTCCTCGGTAAAGTTCCTGTAGAGTATGAAGTTGGTAGCTCTTTCTGAGGTCTATTGGATGGTGCTGTCGTATAATATCCGTCGGATGACCGATCTCACAAAGTTAATCTATTCATAGAAGCTAGTTCAAAATTGTGGGTGGTATTTTCGTCAGTTCGAGTATATAGTGTGTTAGGGTGCGTACTGGCCGTTCCCATACAGTAACTATTGCCCCGTTGAGATAGAGAGTCTTCACCTAAATTTGGCTGTTGTAGTACAATTTCTGGGATTAACGCATTTGGTTCGTCTAACAAAGAACCCTCGACCACATTTTCCGTGTCTATTGGGTTAACCCTTGGTGAGTTGTCCTCCATCAATTCCCGAGTCGAATATAAAGCGGTCATACTCTTATTAATTAGCAATTGTCTTATTTGTTCTAAGTTGGATGCGCCTTCGAACTGGATCCTCTCTAGTCGTTGTTGAAGATGAATTAATCGAGATGTGATCCTTCGGTAATCATTATCGGGATTATTGGTATTAAAATTTCCTATGGCCATTTCCAGGTCATTTAGTCTTCCTTCACAAATTTTTAATTCTTCTTCTGGTTCTAGAATCCCGACATTTATTGGAGCTACAGAAGTTCCTTCACGCTCTCTTCTTAATGCTGTCCGTAACGTTGCGCGGTCCTCGCTAACGGTTCGTCCCATCGGGAGACCTCTAATCATAAGCTCATACCTTAGTTCACTGCTTAGGAGTCGGTGAACATCCATTATCATCCCCTGGTATAAAGACCAACAACCGATTAAATAACTGTAGCTGTTAAGAATCAACAACAGTCTACTACTACAAACAAACGTATTCATTGGTATCAGAGTATTCTCAAAATACAAGAAGTATCAAATGTACCTATCAATTAAACACAAAAAAAAACTGTATATACAAACCCCTCCCTCACCAAGAGAAGAAAAAGAAAAAAAAAACGACAAAATGTATCAAGAATACAATAAACAACGTATAACGAAAGTAGGAGGCAAGTTCCAAACGAAACACCAAAGTAGGTGTCTATACCTTACTACTAAATGAAAACGTCTCTATGTACACACATAAAAGGAACGAAAAAAGAAAAACAAAACAAAAAAAAATACTCAATACTACCCTTTCAACTTTCTAATATACCTAATTTTAACATTCTACACTGTCGCTGTATATAAATATTTCGGAATAGCCCCGTATATAAAAACGGATCAAGCAAATACCAAATCAAATGAAACAATTAAGTATACTTATCAAAAAGTATAGCTATATTTTCATATTCGTTATTTAATAATTTCCATCATAGAAATTGTATTGACAATATTTATAGTTTGTTTAACTAAGTTTATCTATAGTTTGGATAACTGAGTTTATCTATGGGTTCTATGGTTTGGATAACACAAACTGTGCGATAACGTTCGGTATCCGAAAGTTAAAAATCAACTCTGTGGATAATGATCACTGAACACAAATTCTAGGACCCATAAAAGAACGAACCTCAACTGTCAAAGCTGTCATGTCATATCAGAAATTACGGAAATATTTAACAATAGAAAGTAAACATTGAAGAAATAATTTATCTTTTAGTGCAAAAAAAACCAATGAAAAAAATTACCTGGACCTGATATTCCTAAAAGCGGATTGTACAACATTTACATGGATCAAAATATGTACCCCAGCATTTTAACCTTCCGTTGGTCGCGCCTTAATTTATGAGTCAAATAGTCGCGCCGGTCTCCTAGACCGGGTTTAGTTAAATTGGGAATTAGTGAAAATAAATGTGATTTTTCATGTGAGCTATAGAAAAACATGCTATATTTAGATTTTTTAATATAAATCAAATAAAAGTATTCTGTTGTTACAAAGAAACATTGCAGGTATTACATATTTAAGTAACGTAACATAAAATAAACTACATGGACCTTAATTAGTACAAAAATAATATGAACTTTCCATTTTATATAAATAAATGTTGAATACATGGTACAAAAACAACTAAACTACATTGTCGCGGCAAGTTTGACAAATAGCGACAATGTGCTCTAAACACATATAAGTACTGCATTTAAAACAACAATACTTGGTTTTTCGGTTTTTTCTCCAATCGCAATAAGCGCATCTACCTGGTCTAACATTTTCTACTGGTACGTCGGCTGGTGGGTCGGAAAAATCTAGCAAACGGGCCCTTAAACTTCGCGGAAGATTAGTCTGGAGAGCACGGACTTTCAAATGGGGGCGAATAAGTTCTTCGGACAACATTTTCAAAAAAAATCTTCTGGCATATTTGGTATCTGGATGATTGGAGAAGTAAATTACTTGCGAGTTAATCCCAGTGACATTTAGAATCAGATAGAGTAAAACCATTGGCCATCTCCGCGTAGTTCTTGAACAATTATAAGTCGCGATGAGTTTGTCCACGACGTCCACACCTCCTTTTGTTGAGTTATACGTAGTGATAATAACCGGTTTCTGATGGTCTCCTGTACTTTCATCTATATCATCGTGGTGATGCATAGTAGAGAGCATAATGACATTCTTCTTTTTTTTAGGTATATATGAGACGATGGTACAGTCTTCAGTAAAACCAAACATGCTAGTATGTTCGGGTCTTTTTGCAGGCTTTGAAAATTCATCGGGTAATTCCCTTTTGTTTTTTCTAAGGGTTCCAATGGAAGTCAGTTTATAGTCTGTAAGTAATTTTCGAGCTAAAGGGACCGAAGTGAACCAGTTGTCCATGGTTATGTTTCGATTGGAGCCCGAAAGGTGTTGACAAGTTCTAAGTACTATATCTTCTGGCTTATTAGACATTTCATATGGCCCTTCTGGCTGCTTTCCAACATAAACTTCGAGTTTTGATGTATAAAACATCTTAGCATCACATAAGGCGAATAACTTTATGCCATATTTATTGGGCTTTGATGGTATGTATTGCCTAAAGCTACATCGCCCTCTAAAACCAGGCAACATTTCATCAATCGTAACAAACTCAGACAAGTGATATCCGTTTTGACAGTTTTCTACAAACATATCAAACAGACTACGGATCGGAGCTAGTTTGTCAGTTTTTCGCCGTTCTTCACGTGTATTTTTATCGTCGAATCTGAGGCACCTTAGTAAAAATCGAAACCTTTGCAGTGACATTCCAAGATGTAACATTTCCACGCCATAACCATTCCTGTCCCACAAATCGGCGGTATTTGTCTTGTTTGAGCCTGTAATTCCAGCCAAGTATAGTACTAAGCCAAATAAGGCTCGTATTTCTACGGAATTGGTGGGAAGCGCATCTCTATCTCTGGCATAGTTTGATCTGATCGACTCAATGAACGTGTTTGTTGAATCTACAATTAATTGAACCATTTCCTCATTTATGAAGTAGTTAAATATATCAAAAATTTCTTTTAGAGGTTTAGTTACTGAAGTACATCCGGGTAATCTTTTTATTATGTTCTCTTTTCTTGTTCTCACAGTTTTACGACTTGGTGGATGTTTCTTCCATACCGATCCATCCTTTCCTAAAAACAAAATATAGTAGAAACTTAACTAAGAATATATTTTAAAATTAATACCCTTATAATATGGCAAAGGTTCACTATACTCTGCTTCTTCCGTGTCGCTAATTTCTTGTTCGGTATCCGTGTCATGATCTGATTGCTGCTCGTGATCAGATTCATCACAATCGGATTGGTCATCGCAAACATCTGCCACACTTTCCTCGTCAAACGCTTCTTCCATCAACTGCCTAAGACGGGCTTCTTCTTGCTCATAACTCGCCATTCTTTTGAAAATTCGCTTTCAGAGTACACATAAATAATGTATCACTAATAGTCGCGCCGGTCTGAGATTACGGGAAACGCCCTAACACATACCACCTTACTCCCACGGCGCTCACTTACGTACTGCCGCTAAAAGAAAGCTGCGTTAGGAAGGTAGACGATCCCCGCTATCTCTCACTCCGATATTTAGAAAAATAGGCATTAGTTTATTATGCCCCGGTCCCTGAGACCGGGCGCGACCAACGGAAGGTTAAAGTAACGCATTTGAATTTGTAAATTGTATTGCTGATTGTGATTTAAACTAAAAATTATATGCTTAAAGAGCTTCCGAATTATATACTTAACAGAGATGGTAAAACAGTCACAAACTGGCAAATATATTATATAAAGATTCAGTAGAATTCATAAAAATTAAGCTTATGTGGAAACCAAATACTATTCAGGTAAACAAATAAAATTATTGTGCAGAAACAAATAGAACAACATTGAAATCGTTGGGTGCCACTTTTACGTTTTTATCTTAAATGTTTTTCACTGATGGTGAAGAACCTCGATTCCAGCTAGCTCAAAAGAATCGAAAATGTTATTCAACGGTAGAGTAGGGGTGGATTCATAAATCAAACATTGTTAGATTGAAACCATTGAAATTTTAATTTGTAAATCACACATATGATCCTTGCACGACCGAGTGGTACCCCTTGGTGTTTACAGGTAAGTTTAAAGATAAATCGATAATAATGTTTGAAGTAGAGGTTAGTTAGTAATGTATAACTTGTCGGAATTATGTTAAAATTTCAGGTTCAGATGCTTGTCCTTCAGATAGCAACCCTCTGTAAATGGTGAATGTAAATATAAATCGGAAAGTTCTTACTTGTATGATTGGCCGTAAGTTCAACGTCAATACTTGCGGTAGTTGGGTTGACTCGACCTGGATCCTCCTAGGTTTCAAATCTAATGAGATGAATCGCCTGGCATGCATCAAAATTCATGCAGTACGGGGTTACTAGTTACATCTACTATTCTGCTACGGATGAATGATGTAATGTGGAAATGGTTAGACAGCTTAGAGGAAGCGATACTTATGAAAAGCGGTGAGTGATACAGCGAAGTTCAGCACATATAGTAAGCGAGATAGAAACAGACAGAAGAAAATTAGAAGAGAAGGAGAAGGCCTAAAAAAAAGTAAGAAATATGTGAAATATTAGCTATGAATTTAATAAAAGTGAATGGTGGATGATTTTTACTTACCCAAGTTGTAGGGTGGCCTTAAAGAGGTTTTTAGATTTTGGTCCACATCCAATATAGATAATTTTGTCTACACTGACAATTATGACCAATAAAATCTAATAAAGTTTACTTTTTTCCAGCTTATAAGATCCGATTTACAATCGAAAATTAAGGAACCATGTGCTCCGAATCAAAGCTGATATAAAAAGAAGGAAGGGTCAAAGTCCAATCAAGTAGGTTTTGTAGGCCATCCACAGAACTCAGGTGAAGTCACAGAACACAGAACATTCAGCGAAATAGTAAGTTGGATTGGTATGAAATAGTAAAAAAAGAAGAATAGATTGTTTTCCATGCATATGATAGATATCAAATATCAAAATATAAAATGACAATTCAATTTGGAAAGAAGAGATTAAAACAATAAATTGGAGTAAACAAAAGTGCTTCGAGTTTTAATTATATTTTTATAACCAGGTAAATTAGAGTTTTCAACTTATAATGATAAAGGATACGATATCTTATTATGATTTAGTTAAATAAAGCTCTGTTGTAAATGTAAATAAACCATTGATTTTTGGTTAATGTTGAATGTTGAAGTTATTGATTTTACTCTAATCATTGAAAAGGTGAGTTTCAATATATTTTTGAAAGAAATTATTATGTCAACCATTTGTATATAAGTGCATGATTACATTCCCAATAAATTTTATACCAATGTTTTTTTTAAAACCGTAACACTCCCCCCTTTCCCGGAAAAGTGTTTTTCGACAGAGAAACACGTTAGGATCTAATCTGTTCATCATGAGTAGGGATATCCGTAACGACTCACAAACTAAAACTGAAAACTAAATTTAAATTTTATCCGACCTAACTTGATTAATCCTCATTAGTTGGGAAACAGTTCCTATCTAATCTACAAAAAAAAATGAGATACCCATACGAAATTTAAAACTAATTAATTTGTATCATCAAGATCAGGTGGGTGTGCCTTCAGGTCTTTGGCATGCCAAATACCTATGCTACGTCCGTCGACATCTTGGAGCTCGTACGTCCAAGGAGATACAACAGATATGATCTTATAAATCCCTTCAAACTTTGGTGATAGTTTCGCCGAAAAATTCTTGCTAGCATCAGATAGATGATGTGACCTCTTCCATACTTTTTGTCCTAGATGAAATTTTTCGTCACGTCGTCTGAGATCGTAAATCCGTTTACTTTTTTCGTAAGCATTCCCTAAGCGTTCCCTAATTTCTTGAAATAAATTTTGCAAACAGTCATTTTTATTCGATGTATCTCTATTTCTGTCAAAGTCAATATGTTGGTCTTTAATAATATTCGAACTACCGTCGATAGTGATCTCTCGTCCAAATATTATCATATTGGGCGTAGTACCTGTTACCTCATGTTGCGCAGATCGAATAGCCCATCCAATATGCGGTAGATACTTATCCCATGCACGATGGTTATCTCTAACGTACGCGGCCAACATGGTTTTAAGGACTCTATGAACCCTTTCGACTGGGTTTGATTGTGGGTGATAATTAGCGGTAAATATATGTTGAATCCCATATTGTTTCATCAATCTCTTAAATCCATCGCTTTTGAATTGAGGTCCATTATCGGTGAGTAGTCGTTTAGGAGCACCAAATATAAGAATAACTTGTTCCTCTAATGGTTTAACAACAAGATTTGTCGTGGAATTTCGAAGAGGGAAGAAAACGCAGAATTTGCTAAAAGCATCACTTACAGATAAAATAAACTTGAACCCTGAAGAACTTGTCGGTAAAGGGCCAACTAGGTCAACATAGAGGAGATCGAATGGGTTAGAAACAGACGAAGACTTACTAAGCATAAATCCAGCTGGCTTTTTCTGTTCAGGTTTGGTGGCTAAACATACTTTACATCTAGATATGTAATTAGCTACATCCTTTTTCATCTTCGGCCAATAATAATAAGTTGATATACGGCCAAGAGTCTTATAAATTCCTGCATGCCCACAGACCGGTGGATCATGATTCAAACGAATAACCTCAGTTCTTTTATTCTTGGGCACTACTAACAGCCATTGTCGACTGGGATTCGTCACTAGTTCAGGATGTCCCAGATTTGATCTTTTATAAAGTTTCCCACTCTCATTTCTCCATAGCGGGTACTGAAACGGTTTCTTCTCAACTAGATCCAACATTTTGTTATACCATGGATCGGCGTCAGTAGTTATGTCTATTAGGGAATTATATTCCACCTCCGGAGCACTCCGAGACAAAACATCCGGAACTACATTATCTTTTCCTTTACGATGTACTATCTCAAAGTCGTACTGTTGAAGCCTTAATGCCCATCGAGCTATGCGGCCTACCGGATCCCTTATACTAAATAGCCACTTGAGACTCCAGTGATCGGTTACTACTTTAAACTTAGTGCCTTCAATATATGGTCGAAATTTCTCAATAGCAAAAAGTACCGCTAAGCATTCCTTTTCGGTGGTTGAAAATTTTCTTTCTGAATGGGTGAGAGTGCGACTGAGGTAGCATACTACCTTCTCTCCTTCGCTATCCTCTTGCGTTAAAACAGCCCCAAGTCCGCTGTTAGATGCATCAGTCTGTATGATGAAGGGTAAGGTAAAATTAGGACAACACAGGACAGGTGCAGATATCAAGTGGTTCTTGATTTCCTTTAAGGCTTCTTCGCATTCGTTGCTCCAATGAAAATGTGCATTTTTCTTTAGTAAAGCTGTTATTGGAGCGGTTAAAGTGGAAAATTGAGGGATGAAGCGACGATACCACGATGCGAGACCAATTATACGGCGTACTTCGGTAACATTTCGTGGCGAAGGGATTTCGATTATTGCTTTGACTTTTTCTGGGTCAACCAATAATCCAGAGGAATTAACAACGTATCCTAAGAATTTTAATTCAGGTTTACACAGACAACATTTGCTTTCATTCAACGTTAACCCCGATTCTGTTATGCGCCGTATTACTTCTTTTAGAACCTCCATATGTTTTTCGAAAGTAGGAGTGCAAATTACAATATCGTCAAGGTATACAAACACAAACGCCTCTAAATCAACTCCTATTACTCTATCGATGAAACGTTGCCATGTCGCAGGTGCATTGTGCAACCCAAACGGCATTCGTCGAAACTGGAACAATCCTCTTGTAGGCACTACAAAGGCAGTGAGGGGACGTGAAGCTTCCGCGACCGGTATCTGCCAATATGCCGATTTGATATCTAAAGTGCTGAGATATCGAGCGTTGCGTAATTTATCAAGGGTTGCGCTTACGAATGGTAGAGGGTAGGCATCCGGTTCGCTTACCTCGTTCAGCTTTTTGTAATTTACGCAAAACCTATATGTGTTATCTGGTTTTCTAACCATGACTATTGGAGAAGCTCACGGTGACGTAGAAGGCTCGATAATTCCTTCTTCTAGCATGTTTTTTAACTCAGCATTGACATAGTTTTGTAGTGCTGGACTCAAAGGGTAATGTCTTTGTTTGATGGGTGGTGAGTTTGTCCGTATTACATGTTCAACAGCTGTAGTGCAGCCAAGTTTATTCTCCTTGTTTTTAAAAGTACTAGAAATCAATTGATTGAGCTGTTCACGTTCAGCGTCTGTAAGATGATCACCACTCTCTAAACATCCTATATCCAGCGGAGTGTCCTCCGACATAAATTTCCATTCGCCAGAATGGAGATTCGGTACTATTTCCATTTGCTGCCAAAAATCTATACCTAGAATTAGATGGTGAGGTATTTCTGGGACCACTAGAATTTCCAAAAGTTTGACTTTAGTTTGTAACTGAATAGGTACTTGAATAGTACCGATAGCTGAACACTTGTTTCCATTAGCTACAGTACAAGATCTATTAGTGCATGGGTTCAAGGTACACACTGACTTAAGAATATCCCAACCAAATTTTCCCAAAATGGTCTTACTACATCCCGAATCTAACAAACCAAGAAATTGAAAACCGTACAACTTAACTTTTAAGTAAGGACGATGATCATCCTGAACATGTTCTAAAACGTAATCTACAATATACCTAAATCGATCGGACAGAGTATAGGAAACCAGATCCCGACCTAATTCCGATTTCCGCTGCCATTTTTTTGACAATCCGGGCAATTATTAGTAGAAACATTTTGCCTACCACACTTGTAGCAAAAGAATCGCCTTCGTTCTGAGCACTTCCGAAACCTGTGCCCACTACTTTGACAATTCCAACAAAGTGGACCGGATTGAATAACTGAATTTGTTGTCTCCGAAGGAGAGTTAACCACTGAAACTGTTGTTGATTGAGATGACGAATCAGAAGTTGTGGATCCACTTAGATCAGCCGAATTAAAAGTCCTACCTGAGCTCAGATTCGCCGACAATTCCGTGTTCGCTGCGTGTGATGAACCTATAGAAGTGACATGGTTTGGAAAAGAGGTACCTCCTGGAGGCTTTCTGTAGGCCAGCTCCGGTTCAAGAAGATTACGATGGTTGCTAGGCGGAGGACAAAAGTTTTGTACTCTCGTGGCTGTCTCTTCTACGGCTCGACCAAAGCTTATTAAGTCTGTAATAGTGTTAATTTTGTATAAAGCCAATTGCATTTGAATTGAGGGCAACATGTTTCGCCTAATCATATTGACTCTAGTTTCCTCCGAGGGTCTGTTGGAACATAACTTCTTGAAAAGGTTTTCCATGGATGCTACGTAGGTAACTATTCTTTCCTTAGAGCCTTGAGTACGTTTGCGGATTTCTTCCATTAGGTCATACTCGTAATCATATGGCTGAAATGATTCTCTAAGTTTAGTTTCTAACTCATCCCAAGATCTGAATTCTTGTGTCCTTAACCAAATAAGAGCCTCTTTGGTAAAAAGCTCCGGGGCTGCTCTCAACAACCTTTCTTTAGAAATTCCCCTAGATATTCGTAATTCTTCGATTCGCTCTAAAAAATTGTTTACGCTGGATTGACCATCATACTGGACCTTCCAACGGCTGACGTCTAAATATGGTTTATAATGAAATGAATCATCTGGAAAATCGGTGCTAGACATATTGTCATGAATCAGAGTACTTCTCCTCCCAACATTTGGAAAATTCGAAACAAACGAATACTCATTGGGTAGTCCTCGAGCTGCATCAACTTCCGTGTTATCCGTATGAGTGTACGGTTGTCGTAAAGTTAATCCACTTCCACGAGCGGGTTGCATATAAGGACTTCGCTGAGAGGTGGTGATAAACGGTAGTCCGGAAACTGCGCTTGATGCTCCCATCGGAGGTCGTGAGGCGGTTTCTTCATTGAATCTGACCCTATTTGCAATATTAGTACAACCAGAAACAGGATCTGATGGGTGTAATGTCCTCGGTAAAGTTCCTGTAGAGTATGAAGTTGGTAGCTCTTTCTGAGGTCTATTGGATGGTGCTGTCGTATAATATCCGTCGGATGACCGATCTCACAAAGTTAATCTATTCATAGAAGCTAGTTCAAAATTGTGGGTGGTATTTTCGTCAGTTCGAGTATATAGTGTGTTAGGGTGCGTACTGGCCGTTCCCATACAGTAACTATTGCCCCGTTGAGATAGAGAGTCTTCACCTAAATTTGGCTGTTGTAGTACAATTTCTGGGATTAACGCATTTGGTTCGTCTAACAAAGAACCCTCGACCACATTTTCCGTGTCTATTGGGTTAACCCTTGGTGAGTTGTCCTCCATCAATTCCCGAGTCGAATATAAAGCGGTCATACTCTTATTAATTAGCAATTGTCTTATTTGTTCTAAGTTGGATGCGCCTTCGAACTGGATCCTCTCTAGTCGTTGTTGAAGATGAATTAATCGAGATGTGATCCTTCGGTAATCATTATCGGGATTATTGGTATTAAAATTTCCTATGGCCATTTCCAGGTCATTTAGTCTTCCTTCACAAATTTTTAATTCTTCTTCTGGTTCTAGAATCCCGACATTTATTGGAGCTACAGAAGTTCCTTCACGCTCTCTTCTTAATGCTGTCCGTAACGTTGCGCGGTCCTCGCTAACGGTTCGTCCCATCGGGAGACCTCTAATCATAAGCTCATACCTTAGTTCACTGCTTAGGAGTCGGTGAACATCCATTATCATCCCCTGGTATAAAGACCAACAACCGATTAAATAACTGTAGCTGTTAAGAATCAACAACAGTCTACTACTACAAAACAAACGTATTCCTTGGTATCAGAGTATTCTCAAAATACAAGAAGTATCAAATGTACCTATCAATTAAACACAAAAAAAAACTGTATATACAAACCCCTCCCTCACCAAGAGAAGAAAAAGAAAAAAAAACGACAAAATGTATCAAGAATACAATAAACAACGTATAACAAAAGTAGGAGGCAAGTTCCAAACGAAACACCAAAGTAGGTGTCTATACCTTACTACTAAATGAAAACGTCTCTATGTACACACATAAAAGGAACGAAAAAAGAAAAACAAAACAAAAAAAAATACTCAATACTACCCTTTCAACTTTCTAATATACCTAATTTTAACATTCTACACTGTCGCTGTATATAAATATTTCGGAATAGCCCCGTATATAAAAACGGATCAAGCAAATACCAAATCAAATGAAACAATTAAGTATACTTATCAAAAAGTATAGCTATATTTTCATATTCGTTATTTAATAATTTCCATCATAGAAATTGTATTGACAATATTTATAGTTTGTTTAACTAAGTTTATCTATAGTTTGGATAACTGAGTTTATCTATGGGTTCTATGGTTTGGATAACACAAACTGTGCGATAACGTTCGGTATCCGAAAGTTAAAAATCAACTCTGTGGATAATGATCACTGAACACAAATTCTAGGACCCATAAAAGAACGAACCTCAACTGTCAAAGCTGTCATGTCATATCAGAAATTACGGAAATATTTAACAATAGAAAGTAAACATTGAAGAAATAATTTATCTTTTAGTGCAAAAAAAACCAATGAAAAAAATTACCTGGACCTGATATTCCTAAAAGCGGATTGTACAACATTTACATGGATCAAAATATGTACCCCAGCATTTTAACCTTCCGTTGGTCGCGCCTTAATTTATGAGTCAAATAGTCGCGCCGGTCTCCTAGACCGGGTTTAGTTAAATTGGGAATTAGTGAAAATAAATGTGATTTTTCATGTGAGCTATAGAAAAACATGCTATATTTAGATTTTTTAATATAAATCAAATAAAAGTATTCTGTTGTTACAAAGAAACATTGCAGGTATTACATATTTAAGTAACGTAACATAAAATAAACTACATGGACCTTAATTAGTACAAAAATAATATGAACTTTCCATTTTATATAAATAAATGTTGAATACATGGTACAAAAACAACTAAACTACATTGTCGCGGCAAGTTTGACAAATAGCGACAATGTGCTCTAAACACATATAAGTACTGCATTTAAAACAACAATACTTGGTTTTTCGGTTTTTTCTCCAATCGCAATAAGCGCATCTACCTGGTCTAACATTTTCTACTGGTACGTCGGCTGGTGGGTCGGAAAAATCTAGCAAACGGGCCCTTAAACTTCGCGGAAGATTAGTCTGGAGAGCACGGACTTTCAAATGGGGGCGAATAAGTTCTTCGGACAACATTTTCAAAAAAAATCTTCTGGCATATTTGGTATCTGGATGATTGGAGAAGTAAATTACTTGCGAGTTAATCCCAGTGACATTTAGAATCAGATAGAGTAAAACCATTGGCCATCTCCGCGTAGTTCTTGAACAATTATAAGTCGCGATGAGTTTGTCCACGACGTCCACACCTCCTTTTGTTGAGTTATACGTAGTGATAATAACCGGTTTCTGATGGTCTCCTGTACTTTCATCTATATCATCGTGGTGATGCATAGTAGAGAGCATAATGACATTCTTCTTTTTTTTAGGTATATATGAGACGATGGTACAGTCTTCAGTAAAACCAAACATGCTAGTATGTTCGGGTCTTTTTGCAGGCTTTGAAAATTCATCGGGTAATTCCCTTTTGTTTTTTCTAAGGGTTCCAATGGAAGTCAGTTTATAGTCTGTAAGTAATTTTCGAGCTAAAGGGACCGAAGTGAACCAGTTGTCCATGGTTATGTTTCGATTGGAGCCCGAAAGGTGTTGACAAGTTCTAAGTACTATATCTTCTGGCTTATTAGACATTTCATATGGCCCTTCTGGCTGCTTTCCAACATAAACTTCGAGTTTTGATGTATAAAACATCTTAGCATCACATAAGGCGAATAACTTTATGCCATATTTATTGGGCTTTGATGGTATGTATTGCCTAAAGCTACATCGCCCTCTAAAACCAGGCAACATTTCATCAATCGTAACATACTCAGACAAGTGATATCCGTTTTGACAGTTTTCTACAAACATATCAAACTGACTACGGATCGGAGCTAGTTTGTCAGTTTTTCGCCGTTCTTCACGTGTATTTTTATCGTCGAATCTGAGGCACCTTAGTAAAAATCGAAACCTTTGCAGTGACATTCCAAGATGTAACATTTCCACGCCATAACCATTCCTGTCCCACAAATCGGCGGTATTTGTCTTGTTTGAGCCTGTAATTCCAGCCAAGTATACTAAGCCAAATAAGGCTCGTATTTCTACGGAATTGGTGGGAAGCGCATCTCTATCTCTGGCATAGTTTGATCTGATCGACTCAATGAACGTGTTTGTTGAATCTACAATTAATTGAACCATTTCCTCATTTATGAAGTAGTTAAATATATCAAAAATTTCTTTTAGAGGTTTAGTTACTGAAGTACATCCGGGTAATCTTTTTATTATGTTCTCTTTTCTTGTTCTCACAGTTTTACGACTTGGTGGATGTTTCTTCCATACCGATCCATCCTTTCCTAAAAACAAAATATAGTAGAAACTTAACTAAGAATATATTTTAAAATTAATACCCTTATAATATGGCAAAGGTTCACTATACTCTGCTTCTTCCGTGTCGCTAATTTCTTGTTCGGTATCCGTGTCATGATCTGATTGCTGCTCGTGATCAGATTCATCACAATCGGATTGGTCATCGCAAACATCTGCCACACTTTCCTCGTCAAACGCTTCTTCCATCAACTGCCTAAGACGGGCTTCTTCTTGCTCATAACTCGCCATTCTTTTGAAAATTCGCTTTCAGAGTACACATAAATAATGTATCACTAATAGTCGCGCCGGTCTGAGATTCCGGGAAACGCCCTAACACATACCACCTTACTCCCACGGCGCTCACTTACGTACTGCCGCTAAAAGAAAGCTGCGTTAGGAAGGTAGACGATCCCCGCTATCTCTCACTCCGATATTTAGAAAAATAGGCATTAGTTTATTATGCCCCGGTCCCTGAGACCGGGCGCGACCAACGGAAGGTTAAAGTAACGTATTTGAATTTGTAAATTGTATTGCTGATTGTGATTTAAACTAAAAATTATATGCTTAAAGAGCTTCCGAATTATATACTTAACAGAGATGGTAAAACAGTCACAAACTGGCAAATATATTATATAAAGATTCAGTAGAATTCATAAAAATTAAGCTTATGTGGAAACCAAATACTATTCAGGTAAACAAATAAAATTATTGTGCAGAAACAAATAGAACAACATTGAAATCGTTGGGTGCCACTTTTACGTTTTTATCTTAAATGTTTTTCACTGATGGTGAAGAACCTCGATTCCAGCTAGCTCAAAAGAATCGAAAATGTTATTCAACGGTAGAGTAGGGGTGGATTCATAAATCAAACATTGTTAGATTGAAACCATTGAAATTTTAATTTGTAAATCACACATATGATCCTTGCACGACCGAGTGGTACCCCTTGGTGTTTACAGGTAAGTTTAAAGATAAATCGATAATAATGTTTGAAGTAGAGGTTAGTTAGTAATGTATAACTTGTCGGAATTATGTTAAAATTTCAGGTTCAGATGCTTGTCCTTCAGATAGCAACCCTCTGTAAATGGTGAATGTAAATATAAATCGGAAAGTTCTTACTTGTATGATTGGCCGTAAGTTCAACGTCAATACTTGCGGTAGTTGGGTTGACTCGACCTGGATCCTCCTAGGTTTCAAATCTAATGAGATGAATCGCCTGGCATGCATCAAAATTCATGCAGTACGGGGTTACTAGTTACATCTACTATTCTGCTACGGATGAATGATGTAATGTGGAAATGGTTAGACAGCTTAGAGGAAGCGATACTTATGAAAAGCGGTGAGTGATACAGCGAAGTTCAGCACATATAGTAAGCGAGATAGAAACAGACAGAAGAAAATTAGAAGAGAAGGAGAAGGCCTAAAAAAAAGTAAGAAATATGTGAAATATTAGCTATGAATTTAATAAAAGTGAATGGTGGATGATTTTTACTTACCCAAGTTGTAGGGTGGCCTTAAAGAGGTTTTTAGATTTTGGTCCAGATCCAATATAGATAATTTTGTCTACACTGACAATTATGACCAATAAAATCTAATAAAGTTTACTTTTTTCCAGCTTATAAGATCCGATTTACAATCGAAAATTAAGGAACCATGTGCTCCGAATCAAAGCTGATATAAAAAGAAGGAAGGGTCAAAGTCCAATCAAGTAGGTTTTGTAGGCCATCCACAGAACTCAGGTGAAGTCACAGAACACAGAACATTCAGCGAAATAGTAAGTTGGATTGGTATGAAATAGTAAAAAAAGAAGAAAGATTGTTTTCCATGCATATGATAGATATCAAATATCAAAATATAAAATGACAATTCAATTTGGAAAGAAGAGATTAAAACAATAAATTGGAGTAAACAAAAGTGCTTCGAGTTTTAATTATATTTTTATAACCAGGTAAATTAGAGTTTTGAATTTATAATGATAAAGGATACGATATCTTATTATGATTTAGTTAAATAAAGCTCTGTTGTAAATGTAAATAAACCATTGATTTTTGGTTAATGTTGAATGTTGAAGTTATTGATTTTACTTTAATCATTGAAAAGGTGAGTTTCAATATATTTTTGAAAGAAATTATTATGTCAACCATTTGTATATAAGTGCATGATTACATTCCCAATAAATTTTATACCAATGTTTTTTTTAAAACCGTAACACAGTGTACAGGTTCTTGGAGGAACCAAAAGGCCCTGATATGGGGATCAATAAATATAATGCACTTATGAAATCACTAGCAACAGCAAAAAATATTTGTGGATTATTTTATGTCTAGGCTACACTAAACACAATCTTGTGGAGTAAATATAAATAGTATTTACGAAGCACAAATTTACTTTTTTAGCATGAAAATTACTTAATTATAATTACTTACAAGTACAATACACACTAAACTATAAATTTGGGATATTTTTATGAACACAAAACATATGACAACAGCATTTGACCCATAGAGAAAGTTATAATATTATTTGTCTATGAATTGACCTTCGTCCTCTGTCATTGTTCTATACAGCGCCATGCATCAAACCGGTGGAGCGGTTGAACTAAAGTAAAAAGATGTTCGTTTGCAAAAATTTACGCACAACAAATCTCAAAAAATACAATGATTTGACATTTCATATTTTCAGAGTCGAATTCTCTAGGCTTCCTTTTGGGCATCAGGTTTTGGTGTCCAGATTGGTGACCACAAATTGTCAAAACTGTCAAAATCACACCATCACTTAATGTCTTATATCTTTTTTATAACAATATAAAACTCAACCAAAATACCTGATCTCCAAGACAAAGGTCCAAGTTATATTGTGTTAAAATTTCAACCCTTAATTTCCCTGCGTTCTTTAGATTTGTTGTGTACAAAATGACCTAAATTTTGTTGCAAATCACGGGTGCCAACTGTTTTCAGGTTCCTAAAACGTGAGGCCCCTCCTAAACATGTAACACAAATTGCGTTACCCCAGAATTCCGAACTCGATTTAATACCGGATCGCTTATTCTTCTTCTGTTTAGGGGAGTTCGAGTGTACTAAGACACCATGTCCACATCCACTTGAGAAAGATTTGTCGAAAAAGCTTTGGTGAAACATGGATCGATTTTAAAGATGCCTTTTAAAAGGCAATCAAACAAACACACTTTCTACTATAAAATAATATAACTCAAAACAACTAAAAAGTCGGCGAGGTTGATATCTGTTTGAGGTTGGTTGTGGATATTGATGTCAATTGTCAAATTCTTCTAGTTGACTTTTACTTTGTCTTAATCAACTTGGATAGTCAAATAGGATTTGTCAACAGAACGTACTTTCTATTTGGCAACAAGGGCTTCTGCCATTGGTCGACTTACAGAGGTTTATTTAAATCTAATAAAATTTTTAAATCTAACGTTCGAAGATATTTATAACTTTTTGAGATAAATATCGTTATCATAGAAAAATATATTTTATTCTTAATCCTTCTGATATGATTTCACTTGTTAATTCATACCCATGAAACGAGCCCATTGCCATTTCAATAAATTTTGATACGTTTAATTATAAAATGTCTGTAAGCCGCATATGAGGTCCGATTTAGAGTTTTAAAACCGATTTTAAAAGTATAAAAAGCACAACAAGAATGTATTATGACTTAAATAAAACCTAGCAAAATACCATAAAAAAAGTACAAACAGGACTCTAAAACGACGATCACTTCAAAATGGCGAAATGATGGTAGTAAATGGACAATAGGAGAGGCATGTATATATAGCATATGTTAAAGTTATTAACCGTGAACCTGACTGTTTATTTTAATTTATTAACCCTTTCAATGCTGACTTAAATAGTATGGTATTGCCCTTTGCGGGAATACTTTTGGCAATTAAACCTTAAGATTGTTAGTTTGCTGAATAGTAGACGCTAATAGAAATTTAATCTACCTGATGTTATTCTTGTTTTTTGCAAAGCGCACCTGTGCGTCCTCCGCACATTTTTATAAATTTTCACTAAAATGCGGAGGGCGCACCTATGCGTCTTGATAAATAATGAAAAAATGAAGAAAATAATGTGTTTTTAATTATAATACAAAATAAAAACGTGTTTCCGATAATAACTAAATTAATAAAATTTACCTACATTTTCAGGTAAAAAATACATATCAAAGAAAAATGACACAAATTCTTAGGTACACGCATAAATTATTGTTGGTGATATTATCGGAAGCAAACTCCTAAGCAAAGCCCGGGTTTTTCTGGACATGCTGGGCAATGATATGGGGTATCTTTTCGTATTTTATTTTTCGAACATGTACGACACTTTTTTCTCAAAATTTTCTGGTCATCATTGCGAACATCTATTTTTGTAGGTAAGTGATCTAAATCGTCATGTTGTTCCCTCTGTTGCGGTTTTTCTACTAATAATTTTTCTAAAATTGCTAGGCGAAACTTATATAGTGTTAATTTTCTGCCAGAATACTTGTTAAAAACACAATGGGCATTTAGTAAATATAGATTGATAATATATCTATTCCTCCCATATATTTGTTATACTGAACAATAGGCAATGGTTTATGATTTTCATTCCCTCTTCTATTCGTTACAGTTTCTATTGTGTTCTGAAATTCAGTTGAAATATACGGAATATCTCTCTTATCTCGCCATTTACCTACCAACACATTTTCATAGTACATACCTTGGGATTCACCTTTTTTCAACTTTGCGTCTATGACTTCACGTGGATTACCGACCCTGTCCTTACGAAGTGTTCCTGTACAAAAGGTATTATTAGATAACAAATTTTTGGCGAGGCTGTAACTATTATAATATTGGTCCATATAGAGCGAATGCCCGCTATTTAGAAAGTTTTTCATCAACAACAATACGACTTTTTCGGTATGATTTTTACCACATAGAAGAGCATCGTTTGCCCCAGCGTATACAATAAGATTTAAGACTGTTCCATCAGGCTCGGTCAACATATATAGCTTTACACCGTACTTGTGCTTTTTTTTCGGAAGATATTGTTTAAAAATAAGTTTTCCCTTCCAAAGGACCATCGATTCGTCCAAGGACAAATTTTTACCAGGATAATACACTGTCTGCATTTTACTAGTAAAATGGTTTAGCAATGGTCTTACTTTATACA
This sequence comes from Galeruca laticollis, assembly GCA_963921935.1. Taxonomy (NCBI): domain Eukaryota; kingdom Metazoa; phylum Arthropoda; class Insecta; order Coleoptera; family Chrysomelidae; genus Galeruca; species Galeruca laticollis. The sequence continues at coordinate 149,142,305 of OY998179.1, read as the reverse complement.
ACCGATCTGCTGGGGGTAAGTCAGTTGGCGGTAGATTTTCACAAAAATGTATACATCTCATTATTAGTAAATATCTGTCTCTACTCATAAATCTCGGAAAACAAGTTGAAAATAACCTATGCGTCTTCCAATAGTCTTCTATATGAGGTAATTGTATTGTTCCTGTATGTAAAGTTAATCCTATAAAAATAAGTAATTCAGAAGTTGTGATGTTTTTCCACTCAGAAATTCTTGAACGGGGTCCGCTACTATCAACAAGTACTTCTACAGCATAGTTATTAGTCTGCATTACTATCATATTTAAAAGTTCATCATCTAATAAAAGCCTGAACCAGTCGTATGGTTCTTGCCCGGGAGGATCTACTAATAATTCATTTATTTTTGTGAAAGTAATTTGTTTCATACCTTCAGTGGTTTCTGTCCAGGTGTCTACGATAGGACTGCTAGTAATGTCTTCGTCTTCACTCCCCGATGTGTCCAATTCAGAACTATCTTCAACAGCAACTAAAAAAGCGAATTACTTGTGATCAAAACCACCAAGTTTTAAGACATTTATTTACTTACATTCAGATCTGTTGTCTAATTCCTGATCTTCTTGTTCATTCTCTGTATCTGAATTATATAAAAATTCCATCTGTTCCTCGACTGTAAGGTTTTTTGGATTTTTTACCGTAATAATTTTAAGTTTTTTTACACCCGATGAACCAGGTTTACTTAAGTCTGCCATTATAACAAAAATAAATTCACACAGACACTCACTAAACAAGCTTCAAACGATAGATAAATTAGGTTATATTTACAAACTCTATAATACTTATCTGTGGGAATCTCCGACAAACGGTTGCAACATACCGACAGTTTGCATGTTTACGTATGTGCGGATCATGTTTCGTACACTTCTAACAACGCGGCATTCTCAATTACAAATTTAGAGAGCAATGTGTCGAGAGCGCACCTGTGCGCCGCCCGCATATTCTAAAAATCAACAAAGCGCACTAGTGCGCTTTCCGCATTGAAAGGGTTAACTTTACCAAGGAAAAACTGTAGTAACTTTTAGAAAAATACTTTTATCAAAAATGTGACATTTTTTATATTATTTTATAATCCACCTATCTAGATAGAGCTTAGAGCATTTCAACAAAGTAACTATAATGTAAAAGCTTCAACACCTTCCCTCATTAAGTACTTTTGATATTAGTGCTATTCAACGCGCCAAGCGATTACAATCATTTCCTGTCATTTAAAAAACAACATGTTCAACAATACATTTTCGATATCAATCGATCACTCTGATTATAATCGGTCTAAAATTATGATGCTATTGAAAGCAATCGTAAATCGGAAGCATGTGATTGGTCGAAAAATTTAAATAAACTACCGTTTGTCTATGGGTTATGTAATGTGAGTGATATTTTGCAATTTTATATTACATTTTTAGTTTCACAGAACAGCTTCTATAAAATTAAACGTGATTAAACTAAATGAACTTGTAAACAGTGTGAAATACACGTGAAATGAACTAAAATAATGATGAGGTTATGTCACTGAAGATGACAATTTTTTTTTGGTCGTTCAACAAACATCAATCCGTTTTCGATTTCGATTATAAACTAAATCGGAATCAAGATCGAAGTGTTGAATAGCACTATTCACTAGTCCAATATTTTTCAAAATATAATCCATTATTCGCTTTAATAATGACTTTGTCAATACATCTGCGAATTGGTGTTCCAAAGCAACCTGTTCTATATCAATACATTCTTCAGTTACCAATTCTCTTACAAAGAAATGCCTGATTTCAATATGTTTCGTTCTTCGGTGATATTCTGGGTTCTTTGCTAACTTAATAGCAGCTTCATCAACTGATAGTGTAGGAACATTTTTTAAACCTATAATTTCCTGATAAAGCCTTTTTAACCACATCAGTTCTCTGGCTCCTTCACTTGCAGCAACTATTTCTGCTTCTGTTGTTGAGAGTTCTACTGATGACTGCCTTTGACTAAGCCATGAGATTGCACCTCCAGCATATTTACAAATAACACCTGTAGTTGATCTTCTGGTTGTAGGATCTCCTCCATAGTCAGCATCGCTAAACCCTTGAAGATGTTTCAATTTGTTACCAGACTTATAGATAATTCCAATATCGATAGTATTTTTAAGATATCTAAAAATACGTTTCACACGAATCTAATCATCATGAGATGGATTTTCTAATGTTCTTGAGGCAACTCCAACTGCTTGCCTATAAGGGAAAATTTCTTCTACTTTTCCAGTTTCTTTCCCTGATTGGTCACTTTTAATAATTGGTGTAGTCACAGCCTTACAATTTTGCATTCCAAAATGTTCCAAGATTCTTCTTGTATAAGCTGCCTGACTCACTGTTACAGAACCGACATTACTAGTGTCAATTTCCAAGCCCAAAAAATAGGTAGCTGGTTTTGCAGTAATTTTAAACTCTTTTTCCAAATTATTCATAAATTCATTTTCCGGAATTTCGTTACTCTTGGCTAAAAGTCTATCGTCAACATAAAGTGCCAATAGAATCATATCATGTTCTTGTTTCTTGATAAACAAGCATGGATCTGCATCACTTGCCTTAAAATGTTGGTTTATAAGAAAATCTACGAATCTTTTATTCCAACTCGGAGCTTGCTTAAGTCCATACAAGCTACGTTTGACACAGCAAACTTTACTAGTACCATCTTGATACCCCTCCGGTTGTTTCATATATACTTCTTCCTCCAGACATCCATAAAGATATGCAGTAGAGACATCAAATTGGCTTAAATTAATTTTCTCACTAGCAGCTATACTCAACAAAGCTCTTATTGTTCCAGATTTAGCAAAAGGACTAAAAGTTTTTTCATAGGATTCACCATATATTTGTGAAAATCCCTTGACTATCAATCTAGCTTTGAATTTATCTATAGAGCCATCCGGATTAGTTTTAATTTTGTACACATATTTACACGAAATTGCTTTCTTCCTGGGTGGTAGATCTTGTAGAATCCATGTTCCATTTTCTTTCAAAGATGATATTTCTTTATTCATGGCTTCCAGCCACATGTCTTTATAACTACTATCAATAGCTTCTTGGTAAGTCTGTGTCTCCATTACAAAATCTTTAAACTTCCTAGGTAATTTTATTTCTCTATGTTTTTTTAATATATTCTCTACTAATTTTGGCTCTTCTTCAAATCTATCTTCTAAATCTTCTTTGTCTATGTCTTGATTTTCTGGTAGAATATCGTCTTTAGATCTATCTAAACTCCTTTCATCTTCAGTTTCAGTACTTTTCTTATCTTCAATGGGTGAATATTCAGTCCATCTAGTTAAAGGTTGTTCCTCGAAGATAATATCTCTGGATCTTATGCGTTGTTGTTTTTCTTTACACCATACACGATATCCATCATCATTATCGTAACCAATTAAAACTCCTTTTACCGCTTTTCTGTCCATTTTCTTTCGACATTGTTTGGGAATATGTACGTAACAGGTACACCCTATAACTCTCAAATGCTTGATGTTAGGTATTTTCCCTGTCCAAACTTCATAGGGAGATTTTTCATTAACACCAGATATACCTGTTCTATTCAAAATATATGCAGCAGTATTTATCATCGCAGTCCATAAAATTTGCGGTAAATTGTTTCTTGCATACATAATTGATCTTGCAGTTTCAACAATAGTTCGAATATCTCTTTCTGAACACCCATTTTGCTCTGGTGTGTATGGCATGAACAATCTATGCTTAATTCCATTCTTTTGTAAAATTTGTCGAAAAATGCTGCTGGTAAATTCACCTCCATTGTCTGAAAGTAGCTCTTTCATTACGTGTCCCGCTATTTCAATTCATTCTACAGGATTTTTAGTTTTTCTGCAACTTCAGATTTTTCTTTCATAAAATAAACATATCTGAATTTACTAAAATCGTCCTTGAAAAGTACAAAATAGCGATTTCATGAGCTTGAAGTTTTGAAAGGTCCACATATATCCGAGTCAATGAACTCTCCAGGTGCTTTGGCACGTTCTCTAGTTCCAAATTTCAATCTATGTGTTTTTCCGTAAATACAGCCTTCGCATATTTCACTATCTAATGGAACTTTTATATTTAAAACTTTTTCAATGATAGATTTCACGTGTCTTTTATTTTGATGTCCAAACCTTTCATGGTATAACTGCAACAAACTACTATCGGAAACAATATTCACATCCAACATGGTTTTTTCAGGGATAACATTTTGAATAGCTAGTTTGTACAAACTTCCGTATCGATGTCTATGGCCTATTAACTTGATTTCTCCATCAATTACTAGAGATTTTTGTCTTGTGCAGCCAATACAGAAAAGATATTTTTCTTTATACCAGGAACATACCACACATTAGCTAATCCAATAAAATACTTTTTACTATACCTATACAAAAGCTTCTATTATTATTTTGCCAATAGCTTCAATGGATACTCCATTTGCGGTTGTTACTATGTATGTTTTATTGAAGTGCTCAAATGTCTGGAAAATATCGTTTCTATTGCAGATATGATTAGTTGCTCCATTATCTACAAACTAACTGTTTTGATCACAGTCTACATTTAAGATTTCTTCATTAAGGGCTAATAGTGTTACATTTGCATTTCTCTCTTCAGATTTATTACTATTATTGTTAACTGTATGCTTTGGAGGTCTTCCATCGGCTTTCCACTTGACACATTGACGAACTTTATGACCCACTTTCTTGCAATAGTGACATACTCTTATATTTCTTCTTCTCGAAATTACATCTGTCTGATTTTTTTTCTGTATTTAAAGTCTCTTCATTTCTATTCTCCGTTTTATTAGATAATTCTTTTTCATAGGCAGATAGCTGGTTGGTAAGATTGTCTACTGTTCTATCTAATTTCGACATTAGCACCTAGCTAGAGTTGAATGAAAAATATTCTTCTGGCAGTGTATCAAGCATCATTACATATTAACAGTACTTCAAGTAAATCACAAGAACAATTATTCATAAGAACTAACTTGTCTTTGGTGATTTCTTGTTGAAGTTCTTGCCAAAGGTTTTTCAGCTTTGAAGTATGTGTTGCAATGTCATCACCTGCTTGTCATTTATAATTGAAAAACTCAGTACATAACTCATAAGTTTTATCTTCAGTTTTCCCATCAAACAATCTGTGAAGTTATAACCAAACATTTCTTGCTGTAGTAAATATCATCACTTTTTGAAGAGTTTCTTCAGTCATATTAGTTGTGAGTACCAGTAATGCACTGCTTTAGTAAAATACTCAACCTTCTTATCACAATCCATTCGTTCTTCTGTAGATGCTGTAGAAGATACAGGAACTGGTCTGAGCAATTTACCTTCTATAACATCAGTTGCACCTGGTTTCCTCGTAGTAGAACACACACCTTATATGTCCATGTATTCCAATTTACTTTACCGTTCAGGAAGCCTATTTGAACTTTCATCGTTTCCATTTCTGTACTTCAAGAAAACTCTTTACAACAGGAACAAAAAAAATCAAATAAATTATTTCTAACAGTTGCGCATTTCTGGGCCCATAACCTGTTAAAGTTATTAACCGTGAACCTGACTGTTTATTTTAATTTATTAACTTTACTAAGGAAAAACTGTAGTAACTTTTAGAAAAATGCTTTTATCAAAAAATCGTTTTTGACATCAATCAATTATATATCAATCTGACATTTTTTATATTATTTTATAATCCACCTATATAAGTAGAGCTTAGAGTATATCAACAAAGTAACTATAATGTAAAAGCTTCAACAGCATACACACTGTGTTATTTATAAAGTACCACTTAGGGATTCTTGTACAAAACTGCTGGAAGCGAGCTAACTTTTTTGACCCAATATCGTTCATAAAAAATAATAACAGATTTGAAAAGTTCGTTAAAAAATAAGTCCAAATGTGCATTTAATTTTTTAAATTGCCTGAATTATTTCATTGAATTGAATCATTTGTCGAATTAGTTGATGTTTGTTGAATATATTTTAAACTGCAAGTAATAAAAATTTGATATTTGGGCATGTGTAACTTGATATACCCTTCCTGAATAGAGATAAAAAAATTAGGATTGGAATTTAAAAAAATTGTCGATGACGTCTTATCGCAAATTTGGGACACGCTGTAAAAATGTCCTTACATCAAAAAGATCGCAATTTAGAACAGTAATCGATCTGTCCGAGCATATTTTCAACAAAAGAACTGTCTTCGATTTACTGATTTTATTCTAAGTTAGAGACTCACCTTGTTTATGTATTAGATACATTATTTACTGTCTTACTTCACGGGCTACGTTTCCACTTACGGGAACTAGCAATGTAGGAGTATTAGATATAATGATATTTTGCAATACAAACGAGCATTATGAAGTAGGTACGGTTCTTTTGATGGCTCAGTTACAGCAAATTCCACAATACTTTGTTAGAATATTTTAATCATAATTTTTAAGATGTGAAAAAATATGCAAAAAACATGCGAAATCCGTTTATGATCGGAAATTAATTATGATTTTGACCTGACAATTAATGAACAGGAAAAATTAATGGAATTCTCTTGTGATAGCACATTAAAAGATCAATTCAATCCGAATGATTAATGTAATGATTAGCTGGTTATTGGTTATGCCCTCTTTGTATTATGGGCTAGAGCAAATGACAGTGTTGACGCTTGACAATAATTTGTCAATGTAGAAGTGTCAATGCCATCAAATCCAGAAAATGTAGTGGAGAAAATTAATAATAAATATATAAAATGAGATAACTTTTGCGCATGCTAAAGTGTTAAGTATAATTACGAATATGTTCAATTATGAATGCTGAACTGCAATGACAGCTTATAAAGGTTCTACGGCTAATTTCAATTGTTGATTTGTTCACTGTGAATGTATCTTTAGGGTTTTGTTGACATTAAAACTAAGATTGAAAATAGTATGTTACATAATATGGGCGAATCCGACGGCAGTTATATTAGACCGGAAGGGATTACACTAAATTTGCTACGTGAAAAGTCAGAAGGAAAATATAACCAAAAATATAAATATTTTATGGATTCGTGTTTATATTGTATTGTACTGCAGGCGCCAGAGGGAGTTGAGTATGCTATGCTCAAATTCTTTTACTTGCGACACCGAACAAAAGAAATGCCCATGTTGCCGGCAGCTGTGATGGTCCCTTCCCATCGTTTCTTCTTTTTTCCGCCCTTCTCCTCATTATGCGCGTCAATGGTTATAGCGCTCATAATAGTCAGTAATCAGTAAAAATAATTTACCATTAGAGCAGTCTCAGTAGTTACTGGAGATTTGATTGTCATTACTAAAAATGAAGAAGATATGATTCTTCATCCATTGAAAAACAGCATTCACAAGGCTCTTTCTTAACATCTCGGAATACAAACAGACTCTACAAGTGACATCAATTATCATAATGAATGGACGCAATCCAGGATCAATAAAGACGAAAAATATATTCAAAATACCTATCATAAAGTATTTGAATGCCCACAATGACAAGGAGAACTGCGCGCTTCGACATATTTACTTCGGTGAACTTGCTGATAAATCTATTTCGCAATATTTACTAAACATATTAGAAAATGCAGAAACTAAGTGCTCCGCGTGCAGGACGCTTCAATTTTGCACAAAAATACTTACTCAACGAATCCATTTTAAAAAATTCACCATCTTTGGCCATTTTGCTGAGACATTTTTCAAACGAATCCATGGTTTTTTCTTGCAGCCAAATGTACGAATATATGTATATCGAATTTGACAGATATGTTGGCGTTTCGTTAAAATATTTATAATACTAAAATTTTATAATTTCAAAGGATCATACAAAAATGCCAACTAGGTGGGTAATTATAATAATTTCTTTTCAAGCACTGAAAATATGCCAGCCCGTTCGATTTATCTGTATTGCTGCTCCTTGAGTAAAAGAAGTTTGCGAGTTATATATTTGTGGAGGGTTTAATGATCCAACAAAATCTTTCAAATTACAAGGTTCTTCATTTTTTGAAGTACATGTGTTAAACTCGAACTAATTAGAAGCCGATTCAAGAATGTTTTGTCATATATTTCACGCAGTAAAAATTCAATCTGCCCATATCATAATCCTTATGCCGGGTCCAGGCCAAGTAGACAAAACGAAAACACAATTCTGAAACAAAAACACGACAAACTGGCGACAAACATTGTCGCCAAAAGACAGAACAAAATTGAGACACACTGTCCACACCAGATCGACAAAATATAAAAACAGGTTGTTGTGATTAGTGTTGGGTAACCATGTGGCGTTTTAATCAGGAAAAAAATGAAACTGAAGATTTATTGCTAGCCGCAAGTTGTTTCTTTGCTCTCATCATCATCCCAGGTTGCTAAAACAAAACGGAAACGTTTTTGAATTATACCAAGTCTAAAAATGCGAGACAGTTGTTCCATAAACAAATTGTTAGATCAGCTACGCGCAGATGATATTGGACTAAGTGGTGAGATTCGATCAAGCTTCAAAATTTTTTTAAGAATGTCCACCGAAGATTTTGAGAATATAATATGCCTTGTTGGTCCTGCAGTTGCAAAAAGACATACTAACTTTAGAAATGCTATAAGTGTAACAGAAAGGTAAGCAATCACTTTAAGATTTTTAGCAACAGGTGATTCCTACCACAGCCTTATGTATCTTTCAAAAGCAATCAATATCTGTAATAATACCTGAAGTATATAAAGCTTTAATTGACAGTCTTAGTGGTTATGTACAGGTATGTTTAATTTTGTCATTACTATTTTTCTGTTAATACCCCTCAAAATAAACTCCATATTTATTGGTTAAATATTTAATATAAAAGAAATTTACGAATAGGTACATACTACATACAAAAAATGATGAATCTACTTGTTTTTTCATTGAAAAAGTTCCTCATCAATTTCGTTCGTTTTCTTGATCTGATAAATACTGAGAACGTTGTGTGTCAATACTAGATGGATGTGAAAATAAAGGTTGTGTGTTGGGTGGATTTGAGTATAAATGTGTGTCAATGCTGGGTGGATTTGAGTATGAATGTATGTCAATGCTGGGAGGATTTAAGTATGAATGTTGTGTGTCAGTGCTGGATGGATTTGAGTAAAAATGTTGTATGTTGAAATTGGATGGAGTTGAGTAAAAATGTTGTATGTTGAAATTGGATGGAGTTGAGTATACATTTGTGTTGATACTAAGAGGATTTGAGCACGAAGAACCAGAAAATCCCGTGGGAAATCGAAGAAACTCTCCCATTTGGCGTTGTACCTGGGATAGTAGTTGCTTCTTGGGTTCATTATACTTGCCCATTTCAGCGTCATATAATAAATTGTGAATTAGATGTTCTACTGTGGACTGGGTATAGGGTGTGGGTAGACTCCTCAACTTTTGAGCTACCAATTCATCTATTATATTACATTTTTCGGGCTTATTGTGTGATCTTTCTAGCCAATCCTTCTGTAAACATGTCACTATGTTGTAGACTTCTTCACTCCTACGCTCTATATTTTGTGATATATCCTTCTGTTTATAAGTTTTGTTTATTGTAGCCATCTCAGAAGTTTTTTATTGTCCTTTACTTTTCCTTTATCGTTATAGAAGACGTATTAAGTTCATCAGTATTCACCTCAGTATGTGCTTTTCCCATATTCTGCATTGTTTTGTGACGCGTTTTCCTCCCTAGGGTGATGGCTGCGCGCTGCACTGCGCGTGGTTTATCGGTAGCGGCCTCTTGCTCTACCTCTTAACGCCTCGGAAACGTCACTTCTGACACCTTTGAAACCTTACACTTTCTCGGGCGCCAGATTTTTAACGTGGTTGTCTCCACGGCCCCTCGACTTCACTCGTCGAGAGTTCCAGGTAGCCTCAAATGGAGGTACGGTAAATTACAGGGGTCTATTGTCGTCAAAATTCGGGAGGTTGCTAAGTATATAAAACAAATGTTCTCGCTAGTCCTGAAATAAATGTTATTATCCTGATCCACACTACGGAGAAGCTAAAATTCGTGCTGCCAAACAAATACTCTACCATAAGGAAATACTAGTCTATAATAGGCCAATAAAACACAACACAGGTTTATTTCAGTTTTATTACAGTAATAATTTCTACCCAGCCGTTATATATACAAAATAAACAATACTCAAAAGCACATATGTATTATTAGCGACGAAGCAGGCAGGACATAAGCGAGAGTGGTTTGTAATAATAAAATAGCGTTCATGCAAATAAAAGAAGCGGTAAAAAGCAAGCAAAACTATTTTAAGTTTGGTGGTCTTTTCATTCAAGTATTTGATAAACTCTTATGTAACGAACGGGTCCGGCGTTACTAAAAGAAAACTATCAGATCGGGAAAACAATACTAGAGATCGGAACTCTAGAATTAAACTGTCAAGAACTCACTAAAATTTGAACAAAGTCTAGAAGGGTATCAAAGGACGGAACTAATCTCAAGAAAACCCACTAAAAGAAAATTCGGGGAAGGTAATGAAAACGGGGGGAAATTCTAGAATTAATCCAGATTCTCCCTAAAATCGGAAAAGTTATCAAAGAACGGGAATCCTAAATTTAAAAGATAAATCGGGAAAGGTATTGCAACTGGGAACTCTAGATTTAAAATATCCGGGAGCCCTAGCGTCTATGTATGCCTGGCGCAAACGGATATTTCAATCAGGAATTTTCTTTGCAAAATCGAAGAAAATTGTATTAAAGAACGGAACTGATATTAACCAAAACCGTATTAAAAAGAACGGGGTGAATATCAACCAAACTCACTAAAAGGAAGCTCGGAAAATGTATTGCAACTGGGAACTCAAGATTTAAAATATCCGGGAGCCCTAGCGTCTATGTATGCCTGGCGCAAACGGATATTTCAATAAGGAATTTTCCTTGCAAAAACGAAGAAAATGTATTAAAGAACGGAACTAATATTCTGCCAAACTCACTAAAAGGAAACTCGGATAAAGTATTGCAACTGGGAACTCAAGATTTAAAATATCCGGGAGCCCTAGCGTCTATGTATGCCTGGCGCAAACGGATATTTCAATCAGGAATTTTCCTTGCAAAATCGAAGAAAATGTATTAAAGAACGGAACTAATATTCAACCAAATTCACAAAAAGGAACCTCGGAAAAAGTATTGCAACTGGGAACACAAGATTTAAAATATCCGGGAGACCTAGCGTCTATGTATGCCTGGCGCAAACGGATATTTCAATCAGAAATTTTCCTTGCAAAACCGATGAAAAATGTATTAAAGAACGGAACTAATGTTCAGCCAAACTCACTAAAAGGAAACTCGGATAATGTATTGCAACTGGGAACTCAAGATTTAAAATATCCGGGAGCCCTAGCGTCTATGTATGCCTGGCGCAAACGGATATTTCAACCAGGAATTTTCCTTGCAAAATCGAAGAAAAATGTATTAAAGAACGGAACTAATATTAACCAAAACCGTATTAAAAAGAACGGGGCCAATATCAGCCAAACTCACTAAAAGGAAACTCGGAAAATGTATTACAACTGGGAACTCAAGATTTAAAATATCCGGGAGCCCTAGCGTCTATGTATGCCTGGCGCAGACGGATATTTTAATCAGGAATTTTCCTTGCAAAATCGAAGAAAAAAGTATTAAAGAACGGAACTAATATCAAGAAACCTACGAAAAGGAAAATCGGGAAAAGTAATAAATCAGATACGATATATAAATGGTTTACCACACTCTAATGTACAAAATATTTCAACCTATTTTAAAATGAAAGTCAACGACATAAATATTTTAAATTGATAATTGAAAAGACCACATATTTTCGGATTAATTATTTCTAAAGTTCTTACCTTCACAGCAATAAGTTATCAAGAAAAATTTTTTTACAACGCGGAAAAAACTCAATAAGAAAATCGGCAAAAAGCTAAGCAATTTACGGCGGACGATGCACAGTTTTCAATTCTGGTTCGGTCGGCAGGCACTTCGGTACTCTCTGTTCGATTTTTAAAATCTAATTGCCTTCCAACCTTACGGTTCTACCTCCCTCTTGACCTGCGCGCTTCTATCAATATCTACCTCGTTGCAGTGGGGAGACCAGTACATTAAAATGTTGGGTTTTAAAATCGAAATAAATACTTTACCCAGAAAAAAATGATTTCTCCATCGCAACTAGGAAGGAAATAAAAATATCGGAATTTTGAATAAATATTAACCTGTTACAACAATTGGTTCTACCCCGAGACCAGGGGATAACATAAAATAAAATGTTCACGGAGATTTACAATACTTTACACTAATTATAAGTCAATATACAAATGATTATATATATTCGTCGACATAAACTTTAAAATGAAAATATACTCGGTGACATAAACTATCAAATGAAAATACAGTCGGCGGCATAAATTAAAAAAAGTTTTGTATATAAAGGAACGAATATGTAACGGGTGATGCATAATAAAAATGAATATATACTCGGCGACATAAACTATGAAATACTTCAAATTAAATATATACTCGGTGACATAAACTATCAAATGAAAATACAGTCGGCGGCATAAACAAAAAAAATGTTTTGTATATAAAGGAACGAATATGTAACGGGTGATACATAATAAAAATGAATATATACTCGGCGACATAAACTATGAAATAATTCAAACTAAATATATACTCGGTGACATAAACTATGAAATAATTTAAATTAAATGTATACTCGGTGACATAAACTATCAAATGAAAATATACCCGGTGACACAAAATAACCTCTTGGTAACGAAAAACTCAATACATCCCCCCCTTACTTCGGTCAAAAAATTAAGGGACGCGAGCATCGCTTTAAATTTTTTCTTAAACAAACTATCACCACTACAATTTTCTTACTCTATTACAGTCTTTGTTCCAAACTCCGGAATTGTCTGCTATGATGCGATCTACTGCGGTCTGGTCTTTTTGAGTCTGTAGCCTCTGCTACGGACGTTAGAGCAAGGCCCAAATCCTCGGACACTGGTACGTTGACGCAGACGGGAGTATCTCTCGTGTGGACGGTTAGTTAATGGCGGCGGTGGCACGGAGCAGCTACCTAGGTCGCATTGTATAGCCTTCTCCTGGGTTACTCGTCGCTGACCGGGACTGGAACGGGACACCAGGTGCACCTGAACGGCAACAGACTTCATCGGCCTATTTATTTCCACGCGAACCCTCGGCGGTCTGGTCACATGGGCAGTCTCGTGACATTCTTCCCACTCTACCACATCGGGAGCAGAATAGGATAGACGGGCGGTTACAAGCATGTCGGTTGTGACCCGAGGTTCTACATCTCCAGCAGAGATCGTCGGTGATTTGTAGACGACTCTCCGATTCCGGGTAGCCTCTTTTCCGGTCGTTCCTCGAGGAAGGAACAGCGGTCGGGGAAGAGAAAGCAGCTCGTGTCTGTCGTAATCGGAAAACTTCTGTGGCTTCCTTACTTTTCTTGGAGTCACTCCGTAAGGGGTTGAATTCATCGAGACGGGTGGAAAGATCCTCTGGATCGTCGGATAGGCTATCGGCGGTGTCATAAATGCTCAATTCCTCAAAGGATGTTTCCGAGTTAGGGTCCATTCTTCTTTTGTTTATGGACTTACTCTACAACAGAATAAACATATTTCTATTACTCACCCAGTAATGTGGGAGGATCGCTACTGTCCTGACTTAGTTCGGTTTTACCCCCCTCTCTATCTATCGAGGAGGAGAAAAAGAAATAAATACTATACGCACGGTTAACAATAACGGGGTAGCTCAACTTAGAACTCGAAGGAAAGAAATAAAAAAAATAAAAGTGCAATCCTTTGTCAGCGGCTATAGGACGACACCCAGCGGAAAATAAACTTCGCACTCTTTCACTTGGAAAATAAAAAAAATAAAAATGAAATCCTTTATCGACGGCTACCGGACAGCACCCAGCGGATATAAACTTTGAACTCTTTCCCTCTTCGGGAAAAGTAAGACAAAAAAACTTAAACGGTATCACCGATAGTTAAGAGCCTAACGAACGTCACACATTCAAAGGAGAACAACTGTTCATCCCTCTCGGGGAGGAGGGGGTATGGATATATTATGCCGTCGACCATCCGGTCCAGTTATCCGTAGTGTGTACCACTTCATGGCCGGGGCGGTACTCGGTCGGAAACGGGCGGCTCGCTTCGTCCACTCCATTGGCCATGGTTCAGAGCGGGGATGTCTCAAGGCGAACTCCAGGATTTCTAACCTCTCCGCCTGGCGACCTCTCGGTTTTGGAGTCACCTGTATTGGGGCTTCCGGGGGTCCTTCAATTGCCGGGATTCTGGTGGGCGTCTCAGGGATCTTCCTATCCGGGACGAACGTGTGGTATATTCCGGAGTGGTATTGGGAGATGGTTTCCGTCACGTTCTCCGTGACCCGACAGTTCTGGTCCATAGCGTGCACGGTCGTCCTTTCAACCAGCGAACACACTAAATAGCATTCGTGGTGCATCCCAGTCTCCGGCGGTGAGGGCGATGGTGGAGGTGTGGCTCCCGGCACATAAGGGTCGAGGTCTAATATCCCTAGGTCGAATTCCTCCTCTATTTATCCTTCTGTGGGGATGTAAAATTCGGACTCCTCGAGATCGAAGCTCCAGTCCAAATTGGTGTCTCCGTTGTCGGGGTCGGAAGAGGCGGTCGGTGAGGGCGAAGCGGTGAGGTCCACGACCTCATATTCTTCAAGGCCAGGTGACTCTCTGAGTCGTCGGGCAGCCTCCTTAGCCATTTTCGTTCGTGCTTGCTCCTTTTCTTGGCGTTCTGCCCGGTCCTCGCATGGGTTGCGGCTCGGAAGCGGCTCACTCCCACGGGGTGGTGCATCGCACCGCAGTTTCATCCTAAAACAAACTAACAATTTAACGGTTTTAAATCCTTAATATGGATTCGGTTATGTCGCTTGCCGGTTTCGTCTCTTAAGTCATACACTACCGGGGAGACGACTCGGACCACTTCGTAGGGCCCAGAGTATTTTGGAGCTAATTTTGCGGCGACATGATCAACGGCTGAAGACAAAGTATGCTCTTTTTTCATAACCTTCTCCCACAGGGCGCATTTCCAATCTCGACGGCGTAGATTATAATAATGGCTTTGACTGGTAAATGCTCTGGACAAATTTAAACGGACGAGGTCAAAACACTCTTGCAATTGATCCAGTCTCGAGCGATGCGGTATTGTATCTTCCTCCTTAAGATTTTCAGTTACGGTACCTTCTTTCGTATTGCTCTCCGGGTTGTCTTCAGTTTCCCTCCTAGTCCCCAGTCGAATCGTGTTTGGAGTTGTTCATCGCAAACTTCAAGTCGGCTAGTCTTATATCCCAATCCCGGTGATCTTGCTCGCAATATTGCGCAATCATCGTCTTCAGAGTGCGATTCGCGCTCCCTACCGGGTTAGCTTGCGGCGTGTACGGGGGTGTGAAGCGGTGTCGGATTCCCAATTCTTTCAGCATATTCTTAAACAATGTACTATTATACTGGGATCCGTTATCGGTTAAAACGGTACGGGGACATCCAAATACGGTCAGTATCTGTTCGTGAAATGCGGTACCGATGCTACTGGCAGTAGCACTCCTCAATGGTTTGCATTGTACCCACTTGGTAAATCGGTCCTGGAAAATTACAATATAGCAGTTCCTCTTCTTACTCCTCGGCAATGGTCCAATGATATCGGAACTAACAGTATCCCACGGTCGTTGATTTGGGGATGGCTGCATTTTCCCAGGAGGCCTTTGTTGTGATAGCTTGTACCTCTGGCATTGTAAACATCTGCGAACGTATTTGGTGATGTCTCGAAACATTCCAGGCCAATAGTAAGATCTGGCGATACGAGTGATGGTCTTGGCGATTCCCAGTTGTCCAGCATGAGGGGCATCATGGTTTTCTTTGAGAACTCGGGTTCGGTCGGATTTCGCTATGCATAGTTTCCATGGATCACTCATCTCTGGTTCTCTTAAGTCATTTATATCCCAAAAATGACGGTACAAACGGCCTTCTTTGATGCAGTAGTCAGGGAACTTGTCTGGATCCTTCAGGACTTCTTCCTTCTTGTTCCGGTACCATGAACATTTGGCGGTTACCTCGGTCAGACAAAGTATCGATGGTGGATTGGTTTCAGCGGTCATTGGTAGCGGATTTCTGGACAACGCATCAGCCACGCGATTTAGAGCACCTTTACGGTACTGTATCTCGAAATCATATTGCTGCAGAAAAATACTCCATCGAGCTAAACGTCCGGACGGACTCACTATGGAATGCAGCCATCTAAGAGATTGATGATCGGTAAGAACCGTGAAATGGTAGCCCTCTAGATAAGGACGCATCTTTTCAATCCCCCAAACAATGGCGAGACATTCTTTTTCAGTGACGGAGTAATTCTTCTCGGCAGGACTCAGTGTGCGACTAGCGTATGCTACCACATGCTCCTGGCCATCCTTCTGTTGTGTAAGGGCTATTCCCAAACCATACTCGGAGGCGTCGGTCTGTAGGGTGAACGGTACGGAAAAATCGGGACAACTTAAAACGGGAGATTCTGACAGACATGTTTTAATCTCAGCAAAGGCAGCTTCTTGTTCTTCAGCCCACTTCCATCGCTAGGATTTGCGGAGTGATTTCGGTAACGGGGCCACCTTTTGTGAAAACGATGGCACAAATCTCCTATACCAGGATGCGACTCCCAAAAATCTTCGTAACTCTCGGATATTTCTCGGCGCTGCAAATTTAATTATGCTCTCGACTTTTTCTGGATCGGTACGGATTCCATCTCCAGTGACTACATGGCCTAAATATTTCATGGACGGTAAACAGAAGTGGCATTTCTCCGGATTCAGTTTCAACCGTGCTCCTCGTAATCGACGGAACACCTCAGACAGATTTTCCAAATGCTGTTCGAACGTTTCCCCTAGAACTATGATGTCATCCAGATAAGCAAAGGCGTGCGGATCTAAATCTGGTCCTATTAGTCTGTCAACCAATCTCTGGAAAGTGGCAGGTGCGGAATGTAAACCAAATGGAAGGACCGCGAATTGGAACAATCCATGAACCGGTACGGTAAACGCGGTAATGGGTTTGCTCTCCGGTGTTAATGGAACTTGCCAGTACCCATTCTTCAAATCTAAACTGGAAATATATTTGGCTTTTCGCAGTTTATCCAGTATATCATTAATAAATGGAAGCGGGTAAGCATCCTTCATCGGAACTTCGTTCACTTTGCGGAAGTCGATGCAGAAACGGTTCTTTCCATCTTTCTTCTTCACAATTACAATTGAAGAGCTCCACGGACTGGTAGAAGGTTCTATCACTCCTTCATCTAACATCGCGTCTATCTCGGTATTGCACACTTCCTGCATTTTTGGATTTTGCGGTCGGTATCTTTGTTTGATCGGACGGGACTGTAGCAGACGGATTTCATGCTCGATAAGGGTAGTCGGACCTCTTATCTTCTCGAACAGCGGAAGTTCCTGGTTCAAAAATGTATTCAACCTCTCTTTTTGATTTTTCGTCAAATTAATTTCTTCACTCGGAATGATTGTTTCTAACGGGCATCCTATGTAGCCATAATTGGTATTGTCTCCGAACTCCTCCGGGGATAGCTTCAATTTTCCAGGTCTATTATCATACTCATTTTCTCTAACCCTTACCAGAGACGACGAAAAGACTTCGGCATTAGATTGCTCCTTGACAACCCCTAACAACACCGGGGAAGACGCAGAGACGTCAAAAACAGACTGCTCTTTGTCAACCCCTAACACCAGGGAAGACGCAGAGACTTCAGAAACAAATTGCTCTTTGTCAACCCCTAACACCAGGGAAGACGCATAGACTTCAGAAACAGGCTGCTCTTTGTCAACCCCTAACACCAGGGAAGATGCACAGACTTCAGAAACAGACTGCTCTTTGTCAACCCCTAACACCAGGGAAGACGCAGAGACTTCAGAAACAGACTGCTCTTTGTCAACCCCTAACACCAGGGAAGAGGCAGATACTTCAGAAACGGATTGCTCTTTGTCAACCCCTAACACCAGGGAAGACGCAGAGACTTCAGAAATAGACTGCTCTTTGTCAACCACTAACACCAGGGAAGACGCAGAGACTTCAGAAACAGATTGCTCTTTGTCAACCCCTAACACCAGGGAAGACGCAGAGACTTCAGAAACGGATTGCTCTTTGTCAACCCCTAACACCAGGGAAGACGCAGAGACTTCAGAAACAGACTGCTCTTTGTCAACCACTAACACCAGGGAAGACGCAGAGACTTCAGAAACAGACTGCTCTTTGTCAACCCCTAACACCAGGGAAGACGCAGAGACTTCAGAAACGGATTGCTCTTTGTCAACCCCTAGCACCAGGGAAGACGCAAAGACTTCAGAAACAGACTGCTCTTTGTCAACCCCTAACACCAGGGAAGACGCAGATACTTCAGAAACGGATTGCCCTTTGTCAACTCCTAACACCAGGGAAGACGCAGAGACTTCAGAAACAGACTGCTCCTTGTCAACCCCTAACAACACCGGGGAGGACGCAGAGACTTCAGAAACACGATCTTCTGAGAGACACTTGTCGGCATTGTCCATACTTAGTGTCGGTTTAGCAGCATCGGATTCTTTCGTGAGCGGGCTCACTACTTCCAACATCTCAACAGGACTGGTTGATGGTGAGTGCATCACTAGTTTGTCTTCCATATATATTTTCCCGCTTCCTAGCTCCAACCGGAAATTATACTTTTGAAGGACATCGTGTCCTAACACAATATCAGTTATAAGACCAGGAAAATGTTCGAATGGCCTTTCCATAATGACGTCATGGATCTTCAGTTTCAGCTTGTATGTGTCGGTGATAGGGACTTAAATTACATTAGCTAAACGGGCTCTCGCAGCTTGACGGGCTTTTGTTTGCTTTCTTTGGGAAAATGTCCTAGCTATCTGATCACCGATGTATGATTTAGCAGCTCCAGTATCCAATAGGGCTCTGAACTTACGGTTTTCAATTTCAACGTCGATGTGGCGTCGGGAATCGGTCATTTCTTCTGGCGTTTCGGCATGAGAGGCAAATATCTGCGGAAGCTGTGTCGGCCTCTCATCGGGACAGCTTCGGATTAGTTTTTCTGCCTCTAGCAGGAACAGTCTCGGGAAAATACTCCTTCCTTATGACAACGGGAACAGAATCTCTTCTGAGGGTTCTGGCAATTGCTTCGGTAGTGTCCGGATTCACCGCAGCGGAAACAGGTTGGTGGGCGTGAAGAAGAGCCAGACGGTCGTTGAGTATTATCACGCGTCGGACTGTGATAAGTATCGTTCGGTAACGGACGGCTGGTACCGGGGATGGCTTCTCTAGCTGGACCAGACGGCGGGTTATGGGACTGTCCATATCTAGGGGTACTCACTAGCTGCGGACGGTTCGGTCCACTGCGGTTGGGTGCATTTTGGAGTTCCTTCCTCAGGAGCTCATATTCCCTTACTACTTGACAGAACGTAGGAAAATCCTTGAAGTCTACTTTTCGGATCTGCAGCCGGTACTCGGGTAGAAGATTACGGTACAGCCATGCTAACTGTTGTTCGGATGCCTTCTCATCAGGGTCTGTAGTTCGGTAATGTACGTTGCAGCGGATTCATTTCGTCTTTGAAGGCTTCCAAATCGACTTCATAGTTGATTGGATAAAAGAAAATTCTGAATTCAGCTTCGAATTCGTCCCAGGTTGTGAACCTACTACGGTTGTTGCGGTAGCAAGATGCGGGTTCATCTGATAATAATTCCGGTAATACCGGAAGCAAGTTGTCTTTCTGAACATTCTTTGCAGTACAGATTTCTTCGATTCTTTCTATGAAAGCGGCAAGATCTCCTCGGTTACCAAAAGACACCTTCCAATTGTGTACATTGATCGGTTGGGTTGCCATATCGGTCGGATAATCCACAGGATCCCCTTGGTTTCTAGTGGGCGGTGGAGAAATATTTCTTCGTCTCAAAAAGTTAACGAGCCTTCTTCGTTTGTCAGCAACGGTTCCAGCAGTCGATAAATTCCTCTTTTGTAGTTGGGCAGTAAGACACTCGTTTTTCAGTGAATATACCCAATTTACGCGATGGTCTGTAGCTTCTTCTACGGAATTTACAACGGGTAATTGGGTCGATGCTGACGGAACGGGTAGTGTTTCCTCTGCAGCTTCACGTTCAAATGGTAAAGCAATGTCCAATTCCTCGGTACTTCCTCTTGACATCTATTTTTGTCTCTTCTTCCTGTATCCCCCGTAGTCGCAACTTTCCTGTCTCTCCTCCACTTCTTTACAGCAACAGTCAGTTTTACAACCAATCGGAGTCCTTTTACAGCAACGGAGCTTCTTCCTCAACCTTCACAGCAATAAAGCTTCTTCCTCTACCTTCACAGCAACGAAGCTTCTTCCTCAACCTTCACAGCAACGAAGCTTCTTTCTCAACCTTCACAGCAACGAAGCTTCTTCCTCAATCTTCACAGCAACGAAGCTTCTTCCTCAACCTTCACAGCAACGAAGCTTTTTCCTCAACCTTCACAGCAACGAAGCTTCTTCCTCAACCTTCACAGCAACGAAGCTTCTTCCTCAACCTTCACAGCGACGACAAGATAATTCGAAACGAGATACAAAGTCCTTGTTTTAATAAACACTCAACAATAAGACGGAAAACAGTCAAAACAGTATATAACGGTACGCCGGGAAAACCAAATTATCAATCGGACTCCTTCGAGAATCTAAAGGTCCCTACACCAATCTTCACACTGAAACAATAAAATTACACAACCAAATACAACGGTTCCGGTTTTAACAAACAGCCAGTGTCCCTGCTAAATCAGTAAATCAAACAATACGGGAAAAAATATTATTCAAAAATCTGCGAGTACGGAAAACCTGAAAAAGAATAAGACAGTTCGTATTCAAACAATAATTCCAGGTCCCTGCTCAATCGATAAATCAGTAATACGGGAAAAATATTATTCAATAATCAAGAATACGGAAAACCTGAAAAAGAATAAAACAGTTCGTATTAAAACAACAATTCAAGGTCTCTGCTCAATCAATAAATCAGCAATACGGGAAAAAAATATTATTTAATAATCAAGAATACGGAAAACCAGAAAAAGAATAAAACAGTTCGTACTTAAACAACAAATTAATATCCCTGCTCAATCAATAAATCAGTAATACGGGAAAAAATATTATTCAATAATCGAGAATACGGAAAACCTGAAAAAGAATAAAACAGTTCCTACTTAAACAACAAATTAAGGTCCCTGCTCGGGCGCCAAGATGTGACGCGTTTTCCTCCCTAGGGTGATGGCTTCGCGCTGCACTGCGCGTGGTTTATCGGTAGCGGCCTCTTGCTCTACCTCTTAACCCCTCGGAAACGTCACTTCTGACACCTTTTAAACCTTACACTTTCTCGGGCGCCAGATTTTTAACGTGGTTGTCTCCACGGTCCCTCGACTTCACTCGTCGAGAGTTCCAGGTAGCCTCAGATGGAGGTACGGTAAATTCCAGGGGTCTATTGTCGTCAAAATTCGGGAGGTTGCTAAATATATAAAACAAATGTTCTCGCTAGTCCTGAAATAAATGTTATTATCCTGATCCACACTACGGATAAGCTAAAATTCGTGCTGCCAAACAACTACTGTACCATAAGGAAATACTAGTCTATAATAGGTCAATAAAACACAACACATGTTTATTTCAGTTTTATTACAGTAATACTTTCTACCCAGCCGTTATATATACAAAATAAACAATACTCAAAAGCACATATGTATTATTAGCGACGAAGCAGGCAGGACATAAGCGAGAGTGGTTTGTAATAATAAAATAGCGTTCATGCAAATAAAAGAAGCGGTAAAAAGCAAGCAAAACTATTTTAAGTTTGGTGGTCTTTTCATTCAAGTATTTGATAAACTCTTATGTAACGAACGGGTCCAGCGTTACTAAAAGAAAACTATCAGATCGGGAAAACAATACTAGAGATCGGAACTCTAGACTTAAACTGTCAATAACTCACTAAAATTTGAACAAAGTCGAGAAGGGTATCAAAGGCCGGAACTAATCTCAAGAAAACCCACTAAAAGAAAATTCGGGGAAGGTAATGAAAACGGGGGAAATTCTAGAATTTATCCAGATTCTCCCTAAAATCGGAAAAGTTATCAAAGAACGGGAATTCTAAATTTAAAAGATAAATCGGGAAAGGTATTGCAACTGGGAACTCGAGATTTAAAATATCCGGGAGCCCTAGCGTCTATGTATGCCTGGCGCAAACGGATATTTCGATCAGGAATTTTCTTTGTAAAATCGAAGAAAATTGTATTAAAGAACGGAACTGATATTAACCAAAACCGTATTAAAAAGAACGGGGCGAATATCAACCATACTCACTAAAAGGAAACTCGGAAAATGTATTGCAACTGGGAACTCAAGATTTAAAATATTCGGGAGCCCTAGCCTCTATGTATGCCTGGCACAAACGGATATTTCAGTCAGGAATTTGCCTTGCAAAATCGA
Source organism: Galeruca laticollis (assembly GCA_963921935.1). NCBI lineage: Eukaryota > Metazoa > Arthropoda > Insecta > Coleoptera > Chrysomelidae > Galeruca > Galeruca laticollis. Next base: position 149,119,752 of record OY998179.1, on the reverse strand, counting down.
AGACAATGTATTAAAGAACGGAACTAATATTCAACCAAACTCACAAAAAGGAAACTCGGAAGAAGTATTGCAACTGGGAACTCAAGATTTAAAATATCCGGGAGCCCTAGCATCTATGTATGCCTGGCGCAAACGGATATTTCAATCAGAAATTTTCCTTGCTAAATCAAAGAAAATGTATTAAAGAACGGAACTAATATTCAGCCAAACTCACTAAAACGAAACTCGGATAAAGTATTGCAACTGGGAACTCAAGATTTAAAATATCCGGGAGCCCTAGCGTCTATGTATGCCTGGCGCAAACGGATATTTCAATCAGGAATTTTCCTTGCAAAATCGAAGAAAATGTATTAAAGAACGGAACTAATATTCAACCAAACTCACAAAAAGGAAACTCGGAAAAAGTATTGCAACTAGGAACTCAAAATTTAAAATATCCGGGAGCCCTAGCGTCTATGTATGCCTGGCGCAAACGGATATTTCAATCAGGAATTTTCCTTGCAAAATCGAAGAAAATGTATTAAAGAACGGAACTAATATTCAACCAAACTCACAAAAAGGAAACTCGGAAAAAGTATTGCAACTGGGAACTCAAGATTTAAAATATCCGGGAGCCCTAGCGTCTATGTATGCCTGGCGCAAACGGATATTTCAATCAGGAATTTTCCTTGCAAAATCGAAGAAAATGTATTAAAGAACGGAACTCATATTCAAGCAAACTCACAAAAAGGAAACTCGGAAAAAGTATTGCAACTGGGAACACAAGATTTAAAATATCCGGGAGCCCTAGCGTCTATGTATGCCTGGCGCAGACGGATATTTCAATCAGGAATTTTCCTTGCAAAATCGAAGAAAAATGTATTAAAGAACGGAACTAATATTAACCAAAACCGTATTAAAAAGAACGGGGCGAATATCAACCAAACTCACTAAAAGGAAACTCGGAAAAAGTATTGCAACTGGGAACTCAAGATTTAAAATATCCGGGAGCCCTAGCGTCTATGTATGCCTGGCGCAGACGGATATTTCAATCAGGAATTTTCCTTGCAAAATCGAAGAAAAATGTATTAAAGAACGGAACTAATATTAACCAAAACCGTATTAAAAAGAACGGGGCGATTATCAACCAAACTCACCAAAAGGAAACTCGGAAAAAGTATTGCAACTGGGAACTCAAGATTTAAAATATCCGTGAGCCCTAGCGTCTATGTATGCCTGGCGCAGACGGATATTTCAATCAGGAATTTTCCTTGCAAAATCGAAGAAAAATTCATTAATGAACGGAACTAATATTAACCAAAACCGTATTAAAAAGAACGGGGCGAATATCAACCAAACTCACTAAAAGGAAACTCGGAAAAAGTATTGCAACTGGGAACTCAAGATTTAAAATATCCGGGAGCCCTGGCGTCTATGTATGCCTGGCGCAGACGGATATTTCAATCAGGAATTTTCCTTGCAAAATCGAAGAAAAATGTATTAAAGACCGGAACTAATATCAAGAAACCTACGAAAAGGAAAATCGGGAAAAGTATTAAATCAGATACGATATATAAATGGTTTACCACACTCTAATGTACAAGATATTTCAACCTATTTTAAAATGAAAGTCAACTACGTAAATATTTTAAATTGATAATTGAAAAGACCACATATTTTCGGTACTCTTTGTTTGATTCTTAAAATCTAATTGCCTTCCAACCTTACGGTTCCACCTCCCTCTTGACCTGCGTGCTTCTATCAATATCTACCTCGTTGCAGTGGGGAGACCAGTACATTCAAATGTTGGGTTTTAAAATCGAAATAAATACTTTAACCAGAAAAAAATGATTTCTCCATCGCAACTAGGAAGGAAATAAAAATATCGGAATTTTGAATAAATATTAACCTGTTACAACAATTGGTTCTACCCCGAGACCAGGGGAGACAATACTTTACACTAATTATAAGTCAATATACAAATGATTATATATATTCGTCGACATAAACTTTAAAATGAAAATATACTCGGTGACATAAACTATCAAATGGAAATAGTCGGCGGCATAAATTAAAAAAAGTTTTGTATATAAAGGAACGAATATGTAACGGGTGATGCATAATAAAAATGAATATATACTCGGCGACATAAACTATGAAATACTTCAAATTAAATATATACTCGGTGACATAAACTATCAAATGAAAATACAGTCGGCGGCATAAACAAAAAAAATGTTTTGTATATAAAGGAACGAATATGTAACGGGTGATACATAATAAAAATGAATATATACTCGGCGACATAAACTATGAAATAATCTAAACTAAATATATACTCGGTGACATAAACTATCAAATGAAAATATACCCGGTGACACAAAATAACCTCTTGGTAACGAAAACCTCGTTACAGTTTCAATATCGGTTGTCTCTCGCTAGGTATAGTATTAGTGTCATCTGGTTCAGTTTCATATACTGAAGACTGTGAAGAGTCAGATTCCTGGAAAAAACATCAAAGTAAATTTTCTATGCAAATTCAATCCAAACTTTGCAATTTTATTTTTATTTTCAGATACCCACAAATGAAGCCGAATGGAAAAAGATTAGTGATGATTATGAAAAGATTTGGAATTTTTCTCACTGCCTTGGTGCCATGGATGGCAAGCATGTAGTGATCGAAGCACCTATACGTAGTGGTAGTGAATTTTATAATTATAAAGGTACATTTAGCATTGTATTGTTTGCAATCGTAAATGCAAACTATAACTTCCTTTATGCAAGTGTGGGCTGTCAGGGACGTATTTCAGACGGAGGTTTATTTAAGAGTACATCTTTTCATAAATTGATGGAGGAGTCTGCGTTAAATCGCCCACAAAATTGGAGGCTACTTGGTAGGCAATTATCTGTACCCTATGACCTTGTAGTGGATGATGCCTTCCCCTTGACAACTGCTATAATGAAGCCATATAGTGGGCATCAAGAAAAACACTCAAAAAATCGAGTGTTTAATTATCGGTTAAGCAGAACACGTAGGGTAGTTAAAAATGTTTTTGGGATACTTGCAGCTGTTTTTCGCGTATTTTGCAAACCGATGTTATTACAACCAGAGAAGGCCGAAAAAATAGTATTAACATGCGTTCTGCTTCATAACTACTTAAGAAAAAATTCAAAAACCAGAAGTAGTTACAATCCCCCAGGAACATTTGATATCAAGATTTGGAAACGGGATCGATAGAACCAGGTTCTTGGAGAAGAAATCCCCAACCGAGTGCTTTTTACGTCTTATGAATATTCCACGAAAAGCATCTATGGAGGCATGGGTCATCAGAGATGAGTATGCTGAGTATTTTATGACAAATCAAGGCCAAGTATCATGGCACTTACAATACTGTTAACTTGTATAATACTTATACTATAATATATACTATATTAATATGTAGATGTGGGTAAAATTAATAAATATTATTGAACTTACGTGTGTTTCTCCCGAACATCCAGGTTGCAAGCTCTTTCGAGGCTTATTTTTGTCTCGCAAGAAACTTAGCAATTCATATCCAAACCATTCTAAAGTGAAATGTTTTCCTGCTCCAGATTTTTTAAGTTTCTTATAATTTCTCCTTTCTTTAGCATACTGGTTGTTAATATTCTTTATTTTTTTGTCAATATCATTCAGTGGCACATTTAACGATAAAGAAATTTCGTTTAATGCATTGGCTTTCTTGTAGCGGTTTTTATAGTCTTTATTTTTAGGGTCCCATAATATCGGATGTTCCCTGTAAAGTTCTATCAGCTTGCATGTATTTTGTGTATTCCACATTTTTCACTCAACGATTCCACTTTTTCCCCCGACATGTTTAGAAAAATACACTAGTAATTAATAATTACTACACAACAGAAAAATACACTTAATTTTGATGAAATTGTCTCCTTCTCCTACTGCTTAACTCGTTTTGACATGCACACGCGTCCACACTGCGCCGACAACTTGTGGTCAAATACACAGACCTTTTGATCCTTACCGACCTGAGACGGGACTTGAAAAAGTTTTCAAATTTGCAAACAAAACAAAATTGTCGCAGAAATGTCTCACAAATGTTTTCAATTTGTCGCCACTTTGTCGCGAAACATGAATGTTTTTGTTTTGTCTCCTTGGTCTGGACCCGGCATTAGCGCTGATACAGATGTTTTTATTCTGGAAATTTATTTCTGGAATAATCTAGCATATCTAGGTTATTTAGGTTAATGGTTCGACGGTTCTTATAAAAACAAAAACATTTCCGGATATCAATTGGGTGCTTAATCCTTTGGCAAAAACGTTTGTCGTATTTTGCCAACATTACACTAAGTGGTTGCGATTTGACTAGCAGATTGGACTCTAAGGCATTCAGGAAATCCATACCCAAGTGTCGAACAGTTAATATAATTAAAAATCATTTGCACCTATATATTTGTCAAAAAAAATTAACTTCGCTATAAATTAATTTCTCAAAATTTCGGATTCGGCTTAAATTTTTATTAAAAGTAATTTGTACATCAGGTGCTCTACATTTATATTTGTTAAGAGCTTCAGCACAAACATATGTATAGATTAATGCTGACCAAACACTATTACAGCCTATTGATTACACTTTATTAGGGTATGAAAAAAGAGATGGAAAGTTGTAAGTACAGCAAATTGTCAGACAAAGGCTTGTTCTTGCAAAAAATTACAACTTAATTCTATTTCGTTGTGCAAATGTATTAATAATGACTGTCAAAATAGAAAATATTGATTATTTGTATTTTTTTAAAATTATGTTAAAATTTGCTTTTACGTAGTAAATAATTTTTTTATCTACAATTATTGTTTTTATTTTTAACTATTTTTAGGCTTATTTCAGAATGAAATAGGGCTATTGTAGAGAGTAGCATGACGCGACTTCGGAAAAATTTCAATGCAGATTTTCGTTTTGGTGTTCCTAGACGCCAAAATCACCCTGCGTTCCAAAGGTTATATATATATATATATATATATATATATATATATATATATATATATATATATATATCAAAAATCGGTTAGGCCACAATCTTGGACGAGTTCGTTAATGAGCGAAATCGGCCCAGTAAAAACAAAATGGGGGCCTGTCAAAGTAGAAAAAAAATCGTATTTCCTTTGTTTTCTATTTGACGCAAAAAAGTTACTGAGCTTTTTCATAGACCTTAATACGTTCTACAACTTTTGTGTTCAACATTTTTCTCTAAATCGTACATTAAAACATTTATTTAAAAAAATTTACAAATTTACCAGAATTTTTTATTATTTTTTTGTTTTTGATTTGATGCCAGAATGTTACTTTGGTTTTTTGTACATCTCAAAATATTCTATTACTTTTGTATCTAAGTTTTTATTTTTTATTTTATTTTATGCAAAAATGTTACTGAAATAAGCCTGTCCAATTGGTCCTATGCCATTGGGATTTTTATTTTTTAATTCACTAGCTATAAGTATCGTTAATCATGACAAACAACTGGATATTGTCACTTAAACAATCATTGCAATGGTTACAAATCATTTTGTTCAGTCCATTCACTTGCTGTCTATGGGGCAGGGGTAGCAAAAATAAATGGACCAACAAACTTCCTGGCAACATTCAGAATCATAATCTGCAAGATTTTCTGAGTTCAAAAATATTTACAGCATGCGGTCCTCACATTTCGCACACTCAACTCCCTCCAGCGCCCGCTCTATAGCAAGGTACAGCGAAAATGTTATTTTCAACAAATCATTTGCCATTTTTTTATGCTTCGTTCATCTCAAAACATTAAACGGTACAGTCAAAATATTTCCCACGTGTCTTTTTGTCATTTTAGAACCTAATCATTTGATGTGTAGGATAAAAACTATTGTGTGTTACACGTCGCAGAAGTTGCCAGGCTCGGCTTTCTGTCGGCCCGGAAAACTAGCACTTTCGCGCCTAGGTACAAAAAATAGCTATTAATGGAAGTAAGGACATATTAACATGGTTATACGCAATGTGGAATGTTACAAAACACGTAAATTGTAGTATTCCAGTTCAATCTCCATCAGCGATCCTGCCTCTTTCAAGACGAGATCACGATTTTCGTTTCTCATCAACTGAAAATCCATAATCGGTTATCAAAAAACTAGTCAAAATACGAATTTAACCTCACTTTTAAAAGTGGTGTATAATAATCAGTAACTGCATGTGCTTGAGAGGACGTGCATCATCTGAAGGGGAAGGTAGACTTCATCACTTTGCAACGGGTGAAAAGAACACGTCAACTTTGTGATACCAACTGAAGTGAAGTGATATTCGTGTAGAAAGGAAAACCAAAATTCTTTCGCCTTTTGAAACGACATATATGTGCCAAACAGGATTTTCCACATTCACTCTCATCAAAACAAAACATCGAGCACGATTAATAGTAGACAACGAAATAAGAGTGGTTCTATCTTTATATAAACAACGATTTAACGAATTATGTGAGAAGAAACAAGGCCACTCCACATTAAGCTGGTTTAAGTCGATAATAAAATGTATGCTCATGTAATATGGAGAGTATAATTGTTTTTTAAATAAATTATTGTAAAATTCGTGATTTATGATATATATTTATGATTATTTTTTAAGTAAAGAAATTATTTAGAAATTGTTTATACATTTTTTCATAGGAGGGGATGCAGCATATTGTTTAGGGGGCGTAAGCACACAAAGGTTTGGAAACCGCTGAACTATACTGAACTCTGATAAATGATAATAATAAGAACAGAAACTTTGGTTCAATAAAAAAGAAAATAATTAAACTGCATAGTAATAGTAATCATTCTTAAATATAATCCGACGAACCCTACTTCTCCGCCTTTGTTGAAGAGGGTCGGTATTGATTTTATGCTAGCAGTCGAGGGTGAACCTTTTTGATATCGACTTTGAAAATCAGTTGATATCCGCGAACTAGAAAAACACGTAACACGTCAATATCATTTCCGTAAATTTCGTCAACTACGAAAAAAAACATTTAGTTATGATTTCGTGACTCGAAATAGCCACCCGTCGGAGACGACGTCCAAAAATGTCGTCGATATCGGCACAAGGAGTTGTGGAAAGAGCATCTGCAGAACTATCTAAACGGATAAATGGACTGGGACTCCGGAGTAGCAAACACCATGCTACCAAAGGTAGCGTTATGGAAAGGGTGACTAACGTTTTTTGCGGAGGAAGCACTAATTCAGTAATAGGTAGGTTTTGTTCTATAATAAATATTCTTTTGGAATTGTTTAAAAATTTGAGACAATGTTCGAGTGAGATATATTCATATTAGAAACATATTATTTTCATTGTAAACAATGAGAAGGAAGTGCGAAAACATCAAAAGTTCACAATTTAACTTAAAAAAAATCCGGAGATCAATGGAAGTAAGGCCGGTGTCTCATTTAACGAAAAATTCGATATTTAGTTGCAAATTTGAAATGTTACAACATTTATTTGATTTTACGATATATGATACAAAGCTCTATTCGCGGGGTATATCTTCCATAAATAGACCGTGCATACAGAAACCGTGGATATGGAATAGTAATTAGTATAGAATCATAAGGTATACGTTCTAAGTTTCCAAAATCAAACCAAATTAAAATTAATTTATTGGGAAATTCGGAATTAAAATTAATCGTTATTGTCAACTTAAGCAAGGGTTTAAAAAATTCTGTGATTTTTTCTTGCTTTGCCGCTTTTAAAAGGTCTTTAAATTCAAATTGATATATTGGGCTGTAGAAATAATAATGTGGCTTTTAAAAATAGAGCTCCTCTCCATAGATGGATCAATATTCATGAAGAAATCACAAGTTTATTCGCCATACGTAATCCTTCACTCCGATTCAAGTTAAAGGACTGTTTTAGTATGAAATTAGTCTACTCGGTTAGGTTAGGTCATCTTTCATAAAAGCCGCCTTGGCACGTGCGAAGAGTATACATACTCAAAAGATGCAGATACGTTAATAGATGACACCGAATCCTTTTCTGTTTACCAATTGCACCCGCAAATAAAGACATTTTTAACGGCGAGGAGCTGGGTTGAAATTTTTTCACCCGCGAATAAGGAACTTTTACTGTAGGTACTCTTACTATGTTATTAAAATGAATAAAAAATAACATTGTGGGACAATGATAAAAATAAAATGTTTATTTATATAAAACAATATGCACAGAAATATGAATTTTCATAACTTTCTAAACTTTCCATGATCCCGTAACTCGTACTATAGTGGAATCAACGTAGTCGAAAAGGGGTTTTATTAGGAATTAATTAGGGAAGTCATGGATTTGAATAAAATCTTTTGAAAGACCTTCAAATATATTTGTATTTAAAAGGCCGCAGATTGATAAACTACGATTTTTTATATTGAAAAACTAATTTTTGACAGGTCCCTCAAGCTGGCCCCCCCGGTTAGTTTTTTTTACCAAAATGCTAGCATACATAAAGGGCACCTAGCACAACCTAGCACAACAATTTTCATAGCTAGCACACCAACAGCTCACAATAAAAATGCTTTTGAATTCGGGTGGGGCCAGGTTAACGCTAGACCCCCCCCGGTTGGAATTTTTTCGCCAAAATGCTAGCACAGATAAAGGACACCTAGCACAACCTAGCACACCATATTTTATAGCTAGCACTCCAACTACACTTTTGATTCTAGGGAGTGGGGGTCAGTGAAATAACGCTATACTTACTCGATGAATTAATAAATGGATAAATGAATAGGCTGAATATTTATGTAAAACGGCTGGTTTAATTGTTTCTTACTGTAGTTACGAAAAATTTTCGGAACATTCCACTCATATGGTAAAAATTCCAAATGAAGCAGGATCTTTTCGGAGATAACTCTCCGGCAGGGCCGATAATTTCCCTTTTAAGTCCCTATCTAAGTAACGTTTAAGTAACAATTGCTGTTATTATCAGAATTTTAATTTAAAATATTATAAAAATGTCACGGTTTGAAAACGATTCTTCAAGTTTAATCCAAAAATAAGTGATTGAAAATGAGTCTAAAAGGGTGATTAAATACCATGTAATGTTGTTTAAATAATATAAATTTCGCATTAATACTGTTTTATGTCGTCTAATCGAGAAATATTCTATCGAATTACATTCGTGAAAATAGTTAGATCATTAGTTTTACTTATATAGTCCATGTTGCTTGTAATATTATTAGAAAGAATACATATTATTACAACCATTAGCCTTCGGGGAAACCCTTTCTTAACCCAAACATCTGAATCGGCCAGTTTGGATGTACCTACAAGAGCTTTATTTACTCTTAAGACCCATAAAAACGGCATTATAAAAATGATTCAAATTTGAACGATAGACTTGGTTTAACGACCCTTTTAAAAAGTCCGATGAGAACTTCAGATGGATTATACCTAGTTTTTAGAAAAATAAAAATACCTATGTCATCAATTTTGCTGCCTTCCATTTCATACACATATTGTAAGAAAGCATAAAAAATTAGTCCACTTTCTTTAGTCCGCCAACTTTAGTGATCCGCCATGTTGAATTCAGAATGACGTCACATACCTAATCATGGATTGGCATGCAAACTAGACGTATATACAGAATTTCAGCTCAATCGGTTGAAGATATCTGCTTCAAAACTGAGTTGCAAGATTGTAACCGAACAAACATACATTGCCAGTAACATACTAAAAACTTTGAAAAATACATAGTAGTGTTGGTATTTAAGTGTACTTGGGAATTTAAAAAAAATCTGATAGTGAAATGCAATATTTATGTTATCATTACAATGGTTAATTAACCATCAACTTCGGCAATAAATATTCTAGCAAATTTAAATATAAAGTTTGAGTGTTTCTTTTGAATAAGGACTACAGTGAATCACGATCAGTCTAAAACATGTATTCTCAATATATTGGAACATTTTTAAGGATCTCAGCCGCCCCTTCCCAGATTGCACAATTTGTCCAAAGGACATATCCAACGGCTTCGCTTTTTTGGACATTTATTTATCCAACATATGTCTGTACGCAAACGTTTGTCGTTGACTTTATTATAGTCTGACGTAATTTGCAACTTATTTGTGCACGGATTGTTTCTGATTCCGTGACTAAATGGTTCAATTTAATTATTTTGTTTTATTAAAATTATTATGATTTTAACAAAATTATTTTTTAAAGTGAAGGTTTTTTGTATTCTTTCGTTTTTTAGCATTAATTGAAAATAAATAGATAATTATTAATTAAATAATAGTTAATTATTAATTAATCAAATACCCTGCTAGATGGGAAAATATAGATATCACGCACAATCCGGCAACAGCTGATAACAATAATGCTGTTTAGGGGCCAATTTTTGTAGGAAAATGATGTTTAGGAACAAATACATTCAACATTTTCATTCATTCGTGTAACCATAGCGTTATTTTGCAGACACCCTCCACCCCCTGAATTCAAAAGCATTGTTAATGTACTAGCTATAAAAAAATTTTGCTAGGTTGTGCTAGGTGTCTTTTATTTGTGCTAGCATTTTGGCGAAAAAATTCCAATCGGGGGGGGGGTGGTCTAGCGTTAACCTGTGCCCACCCTAATTCAAAAGCATTTTTATTGTAAGCTGTTGGTGTGCTAGCTATAGAAAATGGTGTGCTAGGTGTCCTTTATCTGTGCTAGCATGTTGGCGAAAAATTCCAACACAAAATGGTGCCTAGTTAAAATGAAGTTGAATGCAAGAATGATTAAAATTCCATGAAATTTTTGGCAGAGATTTATGAAAATTAAATTGAAAAAGTATCTTGAGATACTGATTGAAGATTTTTTTTTCGAAAAAACAAGACAGATATTTAGACTATCTACATATAACAGGGTGTCCCAGGAGTTGATACCAAAAACTTGGGAGATTATAAAGAGACTAAAATAATGATGGTATTTCATATAAAAAAATTTCCTTACGCTCTTCGTTAACGAACTATAGAGATCTTAAGTTGGAAATTAAAAATGGTTTTTTATTTATAACTATTAAATGGTTGGTTGGAAATTAGTAAAATTTTAACCGTGTATAAACAACATAATTGCACACTTTTTGGCGTGATAATCAAGTCTACACTATAATTGTGAACTCAGGTACGGACTAAGTTCAAAGGTGGATGCGGCAATTTTTTGATAAATATGTATAACTTTTTCAGTTATAAATGCAACAATTGACTTTTTTAAATAGCAATAACAATTTCTCTTGTGACACCTCGATAAAATTAACGGTTTGAGAGATGCGAGCAATTTTATGTCCCACTGCACTTATTTCAGAATGAAATAGGGCTATTGTAGAGAGTAGCATGACGCGACTTCGGAAAAATTTCAATGCACTTTTTCGTTTTGGTGTTCCCTGATGCCAAAATAACTCCCTGTTCCAAAGGTTATATATATATATATATATATATATATATATATACACAGCGTGTCCACAGATGGGGTATCCTATAGGTGAAAAATGTTTAAATATTAGTTTTAGTGAAAAATGTCACTCTTGATAAAAAGTTTTGCTTGTTCTGAAACCGCATAAAATGAAATAGAATCCAAGTTTTTCAAAACCCGTCTCATTCTATAGTCAGTTTTATGAAAACCGTATGAAGTTCGAAAATAATGTATTAATCTAGTGAGTGACGTTTACGAAGTACCAAGTAACTGTCAACTTTTATAAATAGTTTTCAAATTGCCATTTTTTAAGAAATGTTTGACAACAATGTCAACTATTCAAGAATTATAATCACTATCAAAAATAACAATACAGAATAATAATGTAAGAAACGCTAAGTAAACAAAAAACATATATTCAGTATATCCTCTCTCAGCTTCAAAACATCTCTCAATTCTGTTTCCAAATTCTTTGTAGTATTTCGCAGCATTTCTGTGGTAATTGTGTTAACGGCATCAATGATATAGCTCCTTTCAAGTATTTAATATTATGGTTTAAATTATTTGTGTAAACTTTTTGTTTTAAGTAGCTCCATAAAAAAATTTAAAATCGTGGGATCGGGACGGAAAAAATATTGGTCCATAACGTCCCATCCATCGCCCAGGAAAATTTTCATCCAGCCTTCCTCTAATTAAAAGCTATAGAAGTACTTCAAAAGAAAGTTTTAAAAATCATATATAATAAAAAAATGGACTATGCCTCTGACTTCGTAGTTCAAGGTGATAACCACGTTCTTCACATCGCCTCTGTTAAACTGAAGAAAACTGTGAGTAACTCTTATTCTAACTTATTTGATTCCACTAAGTTGCTCAAGAATAATCCTACCCCAGATATAATATAAAACGGAGATTCATAAAACAGTATTTAGTTCTCGAAATGAATATTTATGGCTGGGAACAACTAGACCTCACGAAATTTCTATGTTCAGAACTGGAAATAACTCATTAAGTTTTTATCTACAAGTAGTATTATTTACGATAATAAACTAAAGTAAACTACACGCTATTGAATTTTTAATCTACACAATGAATGAATTGACTATTAAAAAAATATTAAAAGAAGCAACCGAAAAAATACTAGAAGAGCTACAAAATACAAAAACTGAATTGAAATGTGTCATTGATGAAACAGAAAAAACTTTTGTTAAAAATTGAAGAACATAGCACAAGGATCAGACGTGTGGAAGAGGAGGTCGAAATTATAAAAGAACAGATAGATAGGAAAAAACGACTTAACAATATTGTTATATTCGGTTTAAGCAAACCAATTACAAACATTAAAATTGATGATATCTGCACTGAAATAAATGAGAATTTAAATACTAATATAAATGAAAGTGACATAAATAATTTCTATCCGCTGGGAAAATCAGAGTCTGCTCCAGTTAAAGTAGAATTTGTCATATTTAAAGAAAAAGTCCATTTTTACAAATATTAAAAATCTCAAGGGTTTGGGACTCTCAATGTCCAATGACCTAACACCAAAAGAGAGAGAAACAAAAATTTAAAGTCGTTCCTCATACATTTTCGTAAAACAGGGGAATACTCTGAATGTTTTATTAAAAATAATAAACTGGTTTTGGATTACAAGTCTCACACTCTTGAGGAATTGACAAAAGTATCAAGAACAGAAACCATCAGCCAACCCAATACTCTTAATTTGTCTGAAGATCAAAAAACAAGTGAGGTAAATCCACAACGACTGATAGTTAACGCTTACACTAAGAAGCCGAAAACTCGCTCAGCATCACAGACTAAATAATGCAAAGAAACTATACTACCTAGATCTTTATAATAAATTTTAATTTTATTAATTAACTCTAAATAGTTTAAATTTTATTCTTTATTATCTCGTCTTTCTGCTTTTTAATTGCAAATTTTATCTGTATATTAATATATGTAATTAAATTTCCTTGTCTGAGTTCGGGATTGTCTTTATCTATAATTCTTGTTTAATTAGTGTGTATCTTTGACATGGAACAATATATACGAAATTTCGAAGTACCGAATATAGAGACATATAAATTAGAAACTATTGAACAGTGTACAGAGGTTTTGTCCATCAACCAATTGAATTCAAATTTTAAAATAGTACTTAATAATATTTGCAGTATCAAATATTTGCAGTATCAACAAAAATCTAAATGAATTCAAAATTTTCCTCACAACATTAAATTCTGATATAGACTGCATTGTATTAACTGAAACATGGAATATATTGGATACAAGTCTACACGATATTGAAGGTTATTATATCATTTATAATGAAAGTAAATACAACCAAAATGATGGTGTTGATATGTACATTAAGAGTAATTATAACTATACTTATAAAATAATAGAGACCTACCCAAATATTAACGTTCTACAGGTTAAAATCCAACTTAATAAAAGTAATAGCGTAGTTATATCTGCAGCATACAGGTCACCCGATACAAACGTGGCCGCATTTGTAACATGTTTGCAAAATTATTTTGAAGCAAGTGTTGATAATGATGAAGATATGTACCTTTTCGTTGGGGATTTAAACATAAATATATTAGAAAGCAATAGTATTTCAACTGAATATAATAATACCCTTAATGAGTTCGGATATAGCTCTACAATTAATATTGCCACACGAGAAAAATCCTGTCTGGATCATATATTCTTAAAACCAAAACAACATAGTATAGATCAAATTGTGCCTATAGTAATCCAGACGAATATAACTGACCATGCAACTACTATCTTGCAAGTAATGCTAAACTCAAAGAACGCATCATGTACGAATAAAAAACATTATGCTGAAAGTATTATAAATAAATTAAACAATGTCCTAAAGAATACAACATGGGATTCAATTTATAATACAACCAATGTAGATATTGCAACCAATAAATTTGTGACTATACTTAGCAACACTATTGGTAATTGTACTGAAAAGCGACTAATAAAAAGAAAACACAAAAATTGCACTCTGGCTCACCAACGCATTGCTAAAATCTGTCAATACAAAAAATAAAATGTTTAAAAAGCTACAAAAAAATCCCAATAATCTACTACTTAAAACGCAATACCGAACTTATAAAAATAAACTTAATTCTTTGATAGCAAAAAGAAAATACGACTATTACACCACGGAGCTCAATAAAAACCATAATAATCCAAACAAATTGTGGGACATAGTTAATAATATAAGTAAAAAGAAAAAAACAAAACACACTACAAATTCTGTTTACAATGATAGCGACCAATTAATTACAGATAAAAAAAGTATCGCTAATGAATTTAATAAAATATTTGCCACAATAGGCACAACTTTAGCTAATAATATAAATAAAGATATAAATTACGTACCAACTAGGAAAAGCATCTGTAATTCGTTTGCTATAACACCGCTTGATTCCAACGAGTTACTATTATCCACGATTTAAAAAGTTAAAAAGCAGTTGGAGCAGATAATATTAGAGCGGAAACAATCACATCAGTCGCGGAGTACATAGTCGAACCATTAAAATTTTTAATTAATGAGTGCTTCCAACAGGGCGTATGGCCCTCAACTTTTAAAAAATCAGTAATAATCTCAGTGTATAAAAAAGGTAACAAAAGTACGATTACAAATTACCGTCCAATTTCTTTATTACCTCATATCTCAAAAATATTTGAAAAGGCTCTCAAAAAACGATTAATTTCGTACCTAGATAAATATCAAATACTTTCTAAATAGCAGGAACGTCTACTGAAGATGCGATTTTAGCTTTAACATAAAAAATTACCAAATATTTTAATGAAAACAAAGCTTGCTTATGTATTTTCATAGATCTGTCCAAGGCTTTCGATACCGTCCACCACAACTCCCTCCTCAACTCACTAGAGGACATGGGTATTAGGGGTAACTGCTTGAAATTATTTAAAGAGTATCTACTTGACAGGCAACGAAGCGTTAAGATAGATGGTCTATAGCGAGTACAGGAAAATTCAGTTTGGGGTACCGTAAGGCACAGTCCTAGGACCACTTCTATTTAGTATCTATCTGAATGATATTTTCTCTTTAGGTAGCGTCGGTCACGTTATTGATTTCGCTTATGATACAGTTGTTTTTTATACCGCTCACGCCTGGGATGAGCTTAAGGAAAAAGCAGAAAATGATTTTAAACATATTAGAAAATGGCTGTCTCATAAACTACTTACAATAAATTTAGATAAAACAAACTATATCCCATTTAGCTGCAATAAATCTGGCCTACCCACTTTTAACCATATAAATAACTATCAATGCAGATGATAGTAATTACCGCATCCAAGCTGTGAATAATGTTAAGTATTTATGTGTTACAATCGACTCACATCTTAGGTGGGATGAATATATAAAGTTAACTGTAAAAAAGTTACAAGTGATATTATATAAAATAAAGTATTTAAAAAAACTACTTCCTGCGCGTTCCTTAAAACTTTTATACTATGCTCTCGTCCAAAGTCATCTTCGCTTCGGAATAGTGGGATGGGGAGCTGCATCAAAAACCCACATACACTTATTGGAGATAACACAGAAACGTTTTTTAAAGGTGATTCTGAATAAACCATACCAATATTCATCTGATTAGTTGTATATAGACGCAAACGTGATGGATATATATTATTGTACAATTACTAAATTTCGCAAGACAAAGGATTAATTCCCAACAACTATACATTCCTATAATACCCGCCAGAAAACACACCAACCTGTACCCCATATGACAAAAACAATCACCCAACAATCTTATACTTACCTGGCTCCAAAATTATACAACACGTTACCGGAATCATTAAAAGTATTAAACAGCGAACATTCATTCAAAAATAAATTAAAATTGTATATTTTGGAGAAATCCAGACATAAGTTCTTTTCTCTCGTAAATATATATTGTAAAATGTCAAAAGTTAGAGGTTACATGTAAGATGTTAGATATTAGTTATTTTTTCTTTTTTGTTTGCTAATGTGCTATGTATTTGATTTTTATAATATACATTTTAATATTCTAATATTTCCACTCGAAACAAGTGTTCACTCACTTATCGAGAATACTATACTTATCATTCGTTCTTTTTGTCTTTATAACCTGTATTTTTTTGATTGTAAATTTTTTGATTAAGAATAAACATAGATACATACTATAAAAATAAAAACATCTTACGGAATATAGAATACAACTACTCTACAAGGTTAAAAAATAAAAATTAGGTAGCTACCAATATAAGTAGAAACATAATTGGACACAGGAATATTATATATCTTCAATTACTTGCTCAATATGTATAAAATTTATATAATAACTATTAATTCCTTGAACATGATTAAAAGCTTTCTTATAAGATTTTCCTGAATTCAAACAGACAAGAGCTCTCTCGTAAATATATATTGTAAAATGTCAAAAGTTAGAGGTTACATGTAAGATGTTAGATATTAGTTATTTTTTCTTTTTTGTTTGCTAATGTGCTATGTATTTGATTTTTATAATATACATTTTAATATTCTAATATTTCCACTCGAAACAAGTGTTCACTCACTTATCGAGAATACTATACTTATCATTCGTTCTTTTTGTCTTTATAACCTGTATTTTTTTGATTGTAAATTTTTTGATTAAGAATAAACATAGATACATACTATAAAAATAAAAACATCTTACGGAATATAGAATACAACTACTCTACAAGGTTAAAAAATAAAAATTAGGTAGCTACCAATATAAGTAGAAACATAATTGGACACAGGAATATTATATATCTTCAATTACTTGCTCAATATGTATAAAATTTATATAATAACTATTAATTCCTTGAACATGATTAAAAGCTTTCTTATAAGATTTTCCTGAATTCAAACAGACAAGAGCTCTCTCGTAAATATATATTGTAAAATGTCAAAAGTTAGAGGTTACATGTAAGATGTTAGATATTAGTTATTTTTTCTTTTTTGTTTGCTAATGTGCTATGTATTTGATTTTTATAATATACATTTTAATATTCTAATATTTCCACTCGAAACAAGTGTTCACTCACTTATCGAGTATACTATACTTATCATTCGTTCTTTTTGTCTTTATAACCTGTATTTTTTTGATTGTAAATTTTTTGATTAAGAATAAACATACATACATACTATAAAAATAAAAACATCTTACGGAATATAGAATACAACTACTCTACAAGGTTAAAAAATAAAAATTAGGTAGCTACCAATATAAGTAGAAACATAATTGGACACAGGAATATTATATATCTTCAATTACTTGCTCAATATGTATAAAATTTATATAATAACTATTAATTCCTTGAACATGATTAAAAGCTTTCTTATAAGATTTTCCTGAATTCAAACAGACAAGAGCTTTTTGCTATTATAGACCAAAAATTTGTATATGAAATACCATCATTATTTTTAGTCTCTCTATCATCTCCCCAATTTTTGGTAAAAACTCCGATTAAAGTCTATGTCACAGGCTTCCTTCGCTGTATTACTCCTCAGATTTTCTTCATACACGTTACTCTCGTTATCAGAGCTATAAACTGGTGAGCAGTTTGTAGAATCGTGACCACTACAAAAACCACACGCTGTTGCTGCTGATTTTCTACAACTAGAACTGAGCCACAACCAGTCTTACAGATGCAGAATACTTATCATTTTTATCAAACTCTCTGGAGCTGGGGGTAGGCTCATCATGATCGGACTCATATCCCTTGAATTTCATCCCCATTCTTCTGCTGGTAATTGAATTCCTTTCTAGAGTTTAATTTGATGGTACACTCGATTACTATGATGCGCTAATGGATCCCTCGTTGGTGAAAATATTGGTGGCTTCAGAGTTTTATTTTGCGTAACGGCTTTTAAAAAACGTGTGTACCGCAGTTCGTTGATATCTTTTATTTTCTTTGGAGCAGTACACCACCGGATAAATGCTTTTTCTCTAGCTTCCATGATTTCATTGACCGCAGCTAAGGTCGGTATGAAAAAAATCCAAACCTTCTTATTCGTCTATAAACACTTCACATCCCAAGCATCCTTCCACGTTCTGCAAACTACTGAATTGCTATTGCCCTTGTTGATGAGAAAGGATCGCCATAGGCAACGATCTTGGCCCTCTGCTGTCCTGCTCACTCGTCCTGTGCATCTGGCTCTTCGAATTCGGCCTTCTTGGTGCCATCCCGATAACATCTGACAACAGTATCCATATTACTGTTTATTCTACCAGCAATTGCCCGAAGCGACAGCCCATCTTCCCAAAGACCAATAATTCGACCTCTCGAGAATTCAGTTAGATGCCAATAATTTGAATTTCTTCGCACTCTAGGCATGGTAAACAGCTGTGAGGCACTTATAAGGCAACGTTATAATTTATTGAAAAAAATGGAATGTTCAACTGATAACGCTCAAATTCTAATATTGCATTAAGACTTTTATGTTAAACATGTACCTGAAATATGTTTGAAATTAAATATTTACTAGGTGTTCGAGTTTCTCTGTCACTGAGTATATTTCGACATCTACGAAGCAGTTTTTAGCAGCATTGAATGTATAATTTCTCTTTGCATTAAAATTGCATTTTTCTTGGATACCTACAGGTGCTCCAGAGAAACCTTCAAGACTATTACCGACGCGTGGTATTGTGAAAAATGCAATTTCTGGTGTTCCCCATCCAACAGGAAGTACTTTGGTAACACCTAGAAGGCAACGTATTTTACCTCCATACCTAACATGGGAACAGCTTCTAATGGACGATAAATTTCTAACAAACTTTTTTTTGTACTTTACCCCACGAGAAATATGTATCTTAGCACAGGTAAGGAAAAATCCAGTTATTTTTAGAAATATTTACGTCATTAATTATTCAGTGGTCACCGTTTTTTTAATTAAGCTCATCATATAGAAACGCTGAGTCTTTTCCATCACGTGACTGATACGACATCAACCATATGCATCTTAATCAAAACAATACGACAAACGCTGCTTGTATTTTTTTTTAATTCCATTTTTATTGTCTCATCATCCATGTCGGTTATTAGCGACAAAGATTATTTTACAAGGTTTTGATTACATTAATTTCAGTAAGATATCGAACTAATACATTTATGTCACAGTTTTGTCCTAATACCGATTTCAATGTGTTTGGTATATTGTTTTTCACTCGGGCGTCCTCATATCTGGGGCACTCAACCAGAATATGTCTTACTGTTATCTGCTTGGAACATGTAGTACACTGAGGCATTTCTGTCCTGGCAAGTAAATGTTGATGCGTCAGTTTAGTGTGTCCTATCCTTGTCAGTAGTACTTGGTTGGGCCGCCTGTTTGGTATTGTATTCCAGGGTTTCACACTGGGTTTCACCTCGCGTAATTTTTCTTTCGAATCAAGCCACTGATTTTGCCACGCACTTATCGCTTTTTCTTTCACGGTATGCTTCAAATCACTGATGGTCGTCGCGTTTACAACTACCGCACTATCACTTTCTGCAGCTTGTTTTGCCAGTTGGTCTGCTTCTTCATTACGCTGGATTCCTATGTGGGAGGGGATCCACATAAATTTTAGTTCCTTCTTTATTTCCATAGCAATGGGATGACTACTATAAACTTGCTGGATGGATTTTAATGAACTGAGGGAATCTGTGATTATGAGGATGTTGGAAGCATTCGCATTTCTGGACAGTTTAAGGGCTTGTAGCAATGCATATATTTCTCCAGTGAAGACTGTACTGCAGGTAGGTAATTTAAAAGATAAGTTATGATTTGCCGTAACAACCGCGACTCCGACGCCAGCTGTAGTTTTCGAGGCATCCGTATATATTTTGAAATGGTCATTATATTCAATGAGTTTTGTTTGGAAGATGTTTTTTATCAGCAAACTGGGTAGTTCGTATTTTTTAAAAGAGGTAAGAGTGGTGTCAATTATTGGTTTGGAATTTTGCCAAGGAGGTTATGTTTCTTCAAACTTGAATATAGGAACATGTTTGATTTGAAGATCTGCTTCATATTGTCTAAAGCGATTACAGAAAGTTGGACTCGGTTGTTGTTGTGCGATATTGTCAATTTCATCTGTATGAATTTTTGGGTACATTGGATGCTCAGTGTTATCTAATATAGAGGTAGCGTATGACAATGTCAATATTTTTCTTCTCGTAGATAAAGATGGTTCCCCTAATTCTGAATAAAGGCTTTCCACCGGTGATGTACGATATGCACCAGATATTATTCGTAAGGCATTATTGTGAACTGTATCAAGTTTCTTTAAAATATAGCTTTTGGTGGATGCATAGACAATAGATCCATAATCGAGTTTGGAACGTATAAGATTTTTATATATAATATGTAGTGTTTTTTGATCTGACCCCCAGTTACGGCTAGAAAGTATTCTTAGAAGATTAATACCTTTCTGAGAAGATAATATCAACTTTTTTATATGATCATTGCAGCTCAGTTTCTGGTCAAATATCATACCTAAAAATGTCGTGGAAGTTACATATTGCAGTTTTTCTTCATATAGTGTAAGCGGGGGTGTCTTTTCACAATGTTTTTTCGAAAATAATAAACATTTGGTTGTGGATGCTGAGAAGTTAAAGCCCGACTGTTTTGACCATTGCTGCAGTTTATTAAGTTGTCTCTGTAGTATATGTTGCATTGTATCGATGTTTTTACTTTTCATGTATACCACTAAGTCATCGGCATATAGCCTTATTTTAATTGGTTTAAGTACATTTTCAGTAATGTTATTAATAGCGATTAGAAACAATGTGGGACTAATAACAGAGCCTTGGGGAGTACCATTTTCTTGACATTGTTTGGTCGATAGATTACCATTTACTCTTACTCTAAAAGTCCTATAGCTTGGAAAATTTTTAATGAATGCCAACATATGTCCATCTATATTCCATTGCTTTAACAATTTCAGTATATTTATTCTAAATGCAGTATCGAATGCTTTGTTGATATCAATAAATATGGCTAAGCATTTCTGTTTATTTGCGAAGGCTTCGTGTATGTCACTTTCTAGATCAATAATATAGTCAATAGTACTTCTCTTCTTCCTAAATCCACTTTGTTCTGGTTTAATTAGTTTGCGACTTTCAAGTTCCCACCTAAGACGATTATTAATAATTTTTTCTAAGAGCTTACACATCGTGCTAGTCAGTGCAATAGGTCTGTATGATTCTATAATTGTTGCTTTCTTAACAGTCTTTAGAATTGGTATGATTGTTGCTTCAGTCCACTGAATTGGAAAAGTTTGTTGTATCCAAATGGTGTTGTAATTATTTAAGAGTACTTCTCTGCCGCTCTCCGATAGATATAGCAGGAATGAAATCGGTATATTATCAGGACCTGGACTCGAATTTTTAAAGTCTTTTATCGCTTCATCTAGTTCTGATAGTGTGAGTGGTTGGTTGAGGTGCGATGTATTGTTTTCATTATTGATTGGGATTTCTTCGATTGATACTCTATTTTTTAGAAAATCTTCCTTAAATTTGGCATCGCTCGAGTTCTCTTGGAATGCTTCCGCCAATGCTTCAGCTATATCTTTTGATTTTGTTATTAAGATTTCGTCTTGTTTTATACCAGTGATTTATTGTATGATTTATTGCCGGATATGGTATTCACTTTTTTCCATACAGATGTTAAGCTAGTAGAGCTGCTTATATTTTGCACATATTTCATCCATGAGTATTTTTTACTTTTTCTAAAAATATACCTAGTTTTGGCCCTTAGTGCTTCGTAATTGATTATCAATCGTGTTATGCTTTTTATAGATATGAAATGCATGTTTACTTTCTTTAAGTGCCTCTTCACATTCTTTATTCCACCATGGTACAGCCGTACGGTGTGTTACGTTTTTAGTTAGCCCTATTATGTCTGCAGCTGTTATCAATTTGTCATTGAAATTGTTTATTGTTTCATTTATGTCCTCAGTTATTGAAAGTTTTGATAAAGATGCGTCAGTTAAAATGGTATATTGTTCCCAGTCTGCTTCATGTAGCTTCCACTTTTGTATAGGCGTTGAATCGTCAGCACTTCTACGTTTATCTACTACAAGGATTGGGGAATGATCACTGTCATATGAAAAAGGTAAGACATCCCATGTTAGGTGTTGATGTAATGAAGGATTACACAAAGTTAAATCTATAGCCGAATAAGTTCCATTATAGGTATTAAATCTAGTTTTACTTCCATCATTAAGAATGTTAAAGTTTAAGTCTGTCATAACCTCTTCTATTATGTTTCCTCGATTATTTTGTTTCTCACACCCCCACATGAAGTTGTGTCCGTTGAAGTCACCCATGATAATTTTAGGATTAGGAACCTGGGAGATTAGATCAGTCAGTTCCATTTTACTTAGGTTTCGGTCGGATGGAATATATATGTTACATATATTTATTTTTGTAGGAAAATAAACGCATACAGCTATTGATTTAATATTGGTATCTAAATCAATTTGACTTGAATGAAGGTTTTTATTTACATATGTTGCAACTCCCCCCCCCCCCAACTTTTTATACCAATTCTGTTCTTGTAATATACATTAAAATTTTTTAGTTTGTGTGTATTCTGATTATTAAAGTGTGTTTCTTGTAAGCAGATAACGTTCGGGTTGTATTTAGATATAATAGTTTTCAACATTTCCAGATGGAGGTAATATCCATTTAGATTCCACTGTAGAATACTCATTGTTTTATTTTAAATTTATTGAAGTAGAATGTATGTCGTTGCTGTCTGATGAGTCACTGATTGGCTCTTGTTCTATGGGCCCTTCAGCAATATATCTTTCAAGTCTCTTCCTAATTTTTGTAAAGCGCGTCTTCGTTGCTTTGCTCTGTAGTGATGGGTAATTTTTTTTAATAGTATCTACTAAGTCTTCAAATTTCGACGTGTAGGTTCTAATCACGCTTATTGGATCTGGGTTTCCTTTTATATTTGACAGTAAGTCCGTCAATTGTTCGAAGGTAAGAGCATAGTTTTTAGGATCTTTTTCCATTAGCTGTTTTACAGGTTGCATTTGCTCGGATGTAAATTCAACACTTTTATATTTTTTCAGTGTATCAGGTATTTTGAATGCCGAGTCTGATTCTGCGATGGGAGTAGTAGTTTCGGATAAAGGTCGTTTATTACAGTTTTCTGTATAATCCATTCGCTTTTCTAAGTCATCTTCAGTTGATCTTATGGGGCTTTTTAACAAAGATAGGGAGATGTTAGCAGTTTTACTTGTGGATTCTGTTGGGTTTACTTGGGATGGGTTTACTTGTGGATTTTTCTCTCCATCAAATATATTTTGGGAATTATTGATTTCCGGAAGATTTTGTAACGAAGTGTTTTGTTCAGCGTTTGGGCATTTTGATGCAATGTGACCAGTTTGTTTACATTTGTGACAATTCTGATTATCAAATGTGAGGATGATCCGATAGGAAGTGTTGTCATCTTGGATGATAATACTATCTGGAATATTTAAGTTGTTGGATGGGGTTACATATACTTGGCGTCGGAAACTGAGGATGTGGTTGTATTCTGGTTTTGTCGTTCCAACTCTTAGGGGCATTATTGGGGATATGTTGTTTATGCCTAGACCCCGCAATTCTGATAGTAGTACATCATTAGGAATCGAGGGACAGACATTTAATAGTACCAGCCGTTCAGAAGGTGTTTGTAATCTACGGGTTTTAATAGAGTTTCCATTGATAGACAATTCTCCTCCCTG
Source organism: Galeruca laticollis (assembly GCA_963921935.1). Taxonomy (NCBI): domain Eukaryota; kingdom Metazoa; phylum Arthropoda; class Insecta; order Coleoptera; family Chrysomelidae; genus Galeruca; species Galeruca laticollis. Next base: position 149,095,589 of record OY998179.1, on the reverse strand, counting down.
TTCACTGAAGAATACGTTTACTGCTTGTTTGGATGATAGATATATGCATATTCTGTTGTTTGACATTCGAGAGGCGTAAAGGATATTTCGAGGGCCTACAATGTCTCCGATTTGATATAAATAATCTTCAAGCTTAGGACCATTTAATGAGGTAAACATAATAGCTTGATCTTTGGAAGGGAGTGTGGGTTGAGATGGTTTTGATACGGCAGTTGAATAAGACATTGTGGTAGCTTGAGATTGGTTCATTTTTCTATTTAGTAGGCGTTCTGAATGCGGTCCTGTCTTTCAAGGTAAGGTGCGTAAGGAACTGGTTCCCTTATCGCTCGCCTCGTTTGTGATTTATATGTTTTGATTTGTTTTCAGACGATATTTTATCAGTTGATTATTATTTACTGGTAAACTTTTTACTTACAGTTATTTGCGTGAAGCACTTTGTATTAATGTAAACGATGTAATTCACAGTCTTGAAATTATCATTCACTTTTTCCACTAAATTTGTTATTTATTCGGGACCGATCACACAAAGGTGTTTAAACCATAGTTGCCAGGTCCGAAGTCTGCTTGTATTTAGTTTCGCTCTTTTTCTCTTATTAGAAGAAGACAGTACCAACATAGTATGTGTTGAATAATATCGTCAACTAAGTCACGTGATGGAAAAGCTTCACCGTTTCTACTGTAGACAGTTTTTATTCATAATAACAAGAAATTTGGGCATGCGGTCTCTATCAAAATTGTGTCAAAAATATTGTTCAATAAAAAACAAGTTTTCCTGTAACTTAGACATAAAATCAAAAGAATATATCCACTAAGATACAAATGAAAAGGTCCAGGAATGAAAAAACTGGAGATTTAAAATATTTAGTGGGCTGCTCGAGTCTGCAAACCGAACGCCACTATTATAATATTTGTAATGTCATATCTTCTTTTTTCGATTCATATTTTTGACACACGGAAAAGTTATTGTTGACGTTCTTCGTTAATCGTAAACACCATGAACTCTATACTTACGTATAGTACGTGCAAAACATATAGTGCAGAAACGTAATGACATATCCCCTTTAAGTTATGTTGCGGAGCTAGACTCTGAAAGGTACAGGTTGACAAATTAATTTTGGCAGTTGACAATGCGCAAGAAAGTCATACAACTTGACAACGTTGTAAACGCAGTTACCGGGAAGAGCAGGCGACGTACATTCCGCATGCAGTTTTAAAGATTGTGAGACTGCTAATACGTACGAGGGTAACACAATATTTTGAATTTGGATTTAAAAATCATAAATTGTGGCACATGTATAATGCTATATAAAATCGAGTTTACAAAACAAAATAACATTAATGTGTTTTTTATTATTAATTAAATGAATAAGGAAATAAAAACCATTAGACTTTTCTAAGAAAATTGTTTTTTTTTTAGTACAGACATAATTATTTATTGCTTCTGTGGTGGTTACTTAGTAAGGGTCCCTCGTATACTCGACGTTTACCATAAAGGCATATTATTATGGAGGAAACCACTTACCTAGCAACCTGTATTCGGGAACAGAATAAACAATAACACATTTATAAAAGCACTGGGTTCAAGTTTAATACATTTAAAAATACACGATTATAAATATCAAAACGACTTATTCAAAGTATTAATAACAATAATATCATCCTGGTTCGTTCACACCCATTATATAGGAAACATAGTTGTGTTTTACTACACATCCGACCTCCGTCTATAAACTGTACATGTCTGTTTATAAAATAACAAAAACAAGCTTTCCTTGATAAATGACATTGACCATAGCCGACCAATGCTCCCTAAATACTATAATTAATATTAACCTGAATTTAAATATTATTTCTAAGTTAGTGTCCTTTTGTCTTTAATGTCTTTTAAGGGATCACTACATCATCCCCTCTTGGAAGAGAAAAATTATCATTTTAATTTTTCGATATCACTTATACCTATAACTGTTTTTATGAATGTTTTTGTTTTGTCTTTGTTTACTAAACACTACTTGTTCGCATATCAACATAGTTCACTTATTTACAATTGTTTCCTATCTTTGTATACAAACAATCGATTCTTATGAACAATTTGTTGCTTTTTGTCTGGAGATGTAATCTCACAATTTACCCCCTTGACTCCCGTTATTTTAAACGGACCTATATAATGTGAATCGAATTTGTTTCTTGCTTCATTTTTTAAAATAACTAATTCCCCTATTTTGAAATTTACGGGTGAAGAAACATTTTCGCTATTATTAACTCTACTTAATTTATTATTTATTAAAAACTGTCTGGCCCTTTCATTAGCGTATTGTAATTTATATCTCAATTCATTATCATATTTTTCAAAATTGTAACACGGTTCAATTTTTACGTTTCAAAATTCTGGCAAATTGGGTTTTCTCCCATATAATAACTCAAAAGGAGTGTATCCGTGATACGTATTTGGTGTTGTATTATAACAATATGCGAACATTCTTACAAACTCACACCAGTTATTCCTAGAATCTTTGATAAAATTTCTTATATATTCGTTAAATGTCCTATGTAATCTTTCGCAACTGCCTATTGTTTCGTGGTGGTATGCTGTTGAAAACTTATGTTTTATATTTAATAGTTCTGCTAAATTCTTCATTATTTCGTTCTTATATTCCGTCCCTTGATCTGTTCTTATTTCTTTCATCAATCCGTAATTTGGTATAAAGTTGTCGAAAATTGCTTTTGCTATTGTGTGTGCTTCTTTATTCTGAACTGGTATCATAACTGCGTACTTAGTTAATTCGCATAATATCGTAATGCAATAACGATTCCCGTTGTTACTCACTACAAACGGACCTATTGTGTCTATGTAAATAATATCAAACGGTTTTATAGATGTATCTGTTATAACAAATTTTTTTTTGTGACTGGGCTTTGCCTTATTCACTTGACATTTATGACAATTTTTTACGTATTTCCTTACGTCTTTCTCCATGTTTTTCCACTTGAAATTTGCTCTTAGTTTCCTTAATAACCCATTATTTCCTACATGTCCCCCAAACATTGGATCATTGTGATATCTTTCTAATATCTTTTGGATTTCTTCTTTCTGCTGTACCGTTTTTGGTACGTCGCATATACATACTTGAATACTTTTTAATCTTTGATTTCCTACTTCTATAAATTCTTCTACTGTGCACTTTTTAAATATATCATCATTTGTATATATTTTCATTCTTTTTACTTCATTTCTTACCGATAGCTCTTCAAGCTTTTCCAACGTTCGTCCTAGGTCGAAGTTGTGTAATCCGGTATTTAAGGCTTCACTAAATTTCAATTTATTTTTGATCCGGATGCTCATCCTAAGTGAGATACGGTTATTTTCAAAGTGTAAAATTGGTAATTTATGTGCCTCAAGGTTATTTAAAACTTTTACTACTGCAGGTTTTTGTATTCTTACTTCTTTTGTTTCCACTTTATTCCTTTGATCATTTGCTGTTTGTACGTTTTCTTTTTGCGTTTGTGCTCTTGTGATTGCTAAGACATGTGAATTATTTATGTATAAATCCTTAAGTTCTTCAATGGATATTCTCGATATACTGTCCGTGTAATTCTCTATACCTTTCACATACTGTATTTCAAAATCGTATTCTTCCAAATCGATTCTTAGTTTCTCGTTAGTTTCGACGTCGGGTCTTTCATTGCAAATAAATGCGTTAGTGGCTTATGATCTGTTTTTACTATGAAATGTGGTGAACCATATAAATAACATTTAAAATGATTGATTCCCCAATGAATTGCTAATAATTCTTTTATGATGGTGGGTTTGTTAAGCTCACTTTTCTTGAAGCTGCGTGGTGCGAATGCGATGGGTAGGTCAATCCCTTCGTAATTTTGACTTAAAATTGCCGAACATGCGCTATTCGAAGCGTCTGTAGTTAATATGAATTGTCTATTAAAATCTGGATATTTTAAAATTGGTGGGTTGATTAATGCACTTTTTAAGACCTGAAATGCGCCTTCGCACTCTTGTGACCACTCGAATTTTACATTTTTCCTCGCTAACTTATTTAAAGGAATACATATTTCTGCAAAATTTTTAGTGAACCTTCGATAGTAATTGCAAAATGCAACAAATCTCTTGACTTCGTTGGCATTTTTTGGCACTGGGTAATGCTGAATGACTGAGTATTTTGCTTTATCCGGTGAAACACCGTCCTTTGATAAATTGTGACCTAAATATGTGACTTCTCGCCTAAAGAATTGACATTTTTGTGGATTTAATTTTAAATTAAATTTACGACATGCGTCAAATACTTTTTTAAGGTTGGCTAAGTGATGATTCTCTGAAATTCCTATAACAACTATATCGTCCATATAAAGAAATGCTTTTTCCGGCGTGAGGCCTGAGAATGCTATTGACATCATTCATGAAAAACTATTAGGGCTTATGTTTAACCCAAAAGGTAGTCTTGTGAATTGAAATGAGCCTTTTTCGGTACTGAACGAAGTGTATTTTCTAGAAGATTGTTGTGAAGGTATTTGATGAAAACCTGACATAAGATCTAAAACTGAAAACCATTTTGCTCTCCCTAATTGATCTAAAATTGCATCTATCCGCGGTAAAGGAAATTTATCTGTGACTATTTTCTTATTTAGCTGTCTAAAATCTATACAAAGTCTCCACGCCTTATCCTGATTCGACGACTTTTTTGGTACTAATAATACTGGACTATTATATTCTGATACTGAGGGTTCAATTATTCCCTGTGTTATAAGTTTTTCTACTTGGCTATTTAATTCTTTTGATCGTGAATGTGGTGTTCGATAATTTTTTATGTATATCGGTGTATCATCCTTTACTGATATCTTTTGTTCATAGAAGTTGTTGTGTGTTAGTATATCGTTCTTCAAAGCGAATATATCCTCGTAATTTTCACACAGTTTCGTTAAATCGTTTCTTACATATTCCGGTACTTCTAAATTTAATGCTTTCCTTAATTCTTTCATTCTATTACTATTATCAGTCTTAATTGTATATATATCGAATAAATCTAAATCTAAAGTTTCAATATTCTTAGTTTTTACTGAAATACTTTCATAATTTGTATTTAAAATTCTAACGTACGGGTTTTTCCCTGATATTATGGATCTGGCTACAAATACTCCTGGTGCTATTTCCTGTTGCTCTACTATTGTATCCTTTCTCAAATTCTTGAAGTTCTCTATTAGCCTGTATACCTCACATCTAGGTGGTATTGCTAAAGTATCGTATTCTGGACTACCAAAAATTTGTATGGTTTCTGAATTGTTAAACTTGCAATTTATATGTAATTCTGATTGTGAATAATCTAATACACAATTATTTTTTGTCATGAAGTCTCTTCCTATCAGTCCATTTGTTGGTATTGGAAAATTTTCTTCCACTACGTGAAAACAGTTACTTAATATTATGTTATTGATATAGAGGTTTATGTATATTTGACCTAAAGTTTTAGCTGAGCCTTCGGTTATCCCTATAATATTTATTTTATTCCTTGTTTCCATCAAATGATGTGGAAAATTTTTAGAAACTTTTATTAGAGAAATGTCTGCTCCTGTATCTAATATAAAATTGTAGATATTATCAGATAAACTTGTCTGAATTTCTATAAAGTTAGAAAGTGATAAATCTAAATAATATGCTGAATGTTTCTGTAATTTTGCTTCCGTCACTTGGTTTTTTATTCAAAACCCCAATTGTTTCTGATTCTCTCTTGCTTCCTCATTTTCTATTTCACATATTCTTACGTTATTTTTAGCTTGACTATTGTAATTTCCATTATTATTGTATTTCCTATATTTATTAAAATTTTCGTATCTGCCGTAGTTGTTTCCTTGATTATACTGTCTAAATGTTCCTCTTGAATGATTACCATTATAACATCCTCTGTTGATTCCTCTCCGATGATTATTCCTAAAGTCAAAGTTTGATTTCCTGAAGAAATTCCTGTTATCTTTCATATGTAAGACTTGTTGTTGTCCTACTATACCTTCTACTGAAACCAATTTTGATAATACCTCTTGTGTTGTTTCAAAACTTCCCGCTGCAATTATCGTTTTGCTTGCATCCGTTGTGGCATTCATAGTTACTGCCTTAATCGTTGCTTCTTTCGTATATTTCTCAGCTAGCCGTTCAGGCATCCCTTCCGATATGTATGCTGCCTGTAATCTTTCCGCCAGTTTCTCTATTTCTGTTGCATACTGTGTCACATCCTTTCCGTTCTGTCTTATTTTACCAAGTTTCGCTAGGAGAAGGCTTGGATTGTCTCCTCTTATCCCTGCTTTAAGTTTATCTTTGATGTCTGCAATGGAGTTTTCCGTTGTGATTAAACTTCTAGCTTTTCCTGTTAATCTCGTTTTTATCAATAGGATAGCATTTTCCTCATTACCATTCGTGTTTGTCTGTAGTAAATCCAATGAGTCTAAGAATGACTGTAATTTACTTGCTTCGCCGTTAAACTCATTCGGTAAAACTTTACTCGCAAAATTAAAAAAATCGTTCATATTTGTCGCCATGTTCAACTGTTTGCTTATTGCTTGTAATACAACAGTATTAATTTCCTCAAATATAGAGGTAGGTATGTCTATAATACAATTTAACGCTTGAAATGCCCTTTCAGCTTTATCCCTAATCCTACTTGAATAATTTTTACAAGTCTCCTGTTGTATTGAACCTAAATTTTTCCAATTTTTGGCTATTAACCTAGTAAAATTATTGTAGCAGCAGGATGTTCGTCGTAATGTGTGTCCAGTGTACTCTTTCAAGTTGTCCAACTTCAAAAATTGTTCTATTTTTTGCGGGACGCTACTGATTGTATGAATACCAACCACCATTCGATGACACTTTCCATTAAGATATCTGAGAAATAATCGACGTTTTTTCAATCCGGTTGGATGTAAAGCAACATATTTTCGATAGAAATTCAAATAATTGTCTCCCAACACAGTAAAATAACGTGATTTCTTAGTTTTAGCATTGTATACTATCTTTATACAATGGTTTTAGTAATTTTTATAATTAAGGCGGTTTTCACATCTTCAACATTATCAATTGTTAAATTGACTAATTCATCAGAGCGGCATGTGCCTGCAACCCCCAATATTAGGACGACCTATAAAGAAACTTTTTGAAAATTTTGTTCGTTTATTTTAAAAGCGTTTACCTTCATCATCAAATATAGATTATCAGGTGCACTATTCAAAAAGCGATCAACTTCCTCCTTTGTAAATACTCGCGCTTTTTTCCGTAAATGTCCCTCACTTTGAATATTTACTGATATCCATCCCGTTCTTTATATCCAACGTTGTCCGCAACATTGAATATTGTGACCAAAGCGTCGACGCCTTCATTATATATATATATATATATATATATATATATATATATATATATATATATTCATACATTTCTCGAGATTTTGGTGGGAGAAGATTTAAAACAATTTTTTTCGCACCCTTCTGTATCTCTTTAGTACACCACAATCTTCATTAGATTCCATTTTTACAGAGTTTTTAACACATTGCAATGTGGCTATTAATGTTTGACAAAGTATCCATGACTACGTCGATATATCCCACTTACCTACTTTGTTTTATCATCTCAATGGTTTGAATAATTTCAAAGCACAAATGAATAGATAGTTAAATGCAAAATGCGCGATGCGGTTGGAGAAAAAATAGCATGTCTCATTCGGATTAAAAATAACTTTGTTTATTGAGTCGCAATTTTGCATTCGCTCGGCTCCGTTACACTACGCCTCGCAAATGCAAAGTTTGCTTGTCAAAAAAGTGTCATTTTTAATCCTAATAAAACAATATACTATTATATATTTAAAAAGGTTAGTTGTTGGCAAGTAAAAACCGTTATTATAAACGTATGAAACTTTTTCGCATCAGAAAATACCAAGTTTACTTCCATACTTTTTAGTGATTCCTAAAACCAAATCAAATTCACGTGGACAATTGCACTCAGACTAATTTTTAATCTAAAATTTGGATTTATCAACCTATTTTAGTTATTAAATGCTTACAATGGAATCGTTATAGGAGAAAAATATGGATCTTGATCATTGCGTTAGATGTAAAAAGCCCGATAAAACCGGATATAGATGTCTAAAGTGTAATCGTCTGTTTGAAGATTGTGAAAAACGTACAATTTTTAAAGGATAACATGGTTATTTGTTGCGGTGAATCTGGAGGTACATTTGATTATTTATCAGGTGTTGCTTCTACTGAGGTCGAAAACAGGTCCGGTCTAGCTCAAGAGCAGGCTGTGGACATTGATAAAATAACAATACTGGAAGAACTATTAAGGCAACAGGGGGAGACTATCCATCATCAAAAAATTGCTATAGATTCGCTATATACACCACCAAATATCTTTGTTGAATGAAGAAACAACAAAATTACGGGATTCCATTGTTTTTCCAACCCTGCAAAATAGTCAGAAGCCAAACCCAAAAACGAGTTTTTCAGTGCGACCGAAGTCCCATGACGAACAACAAGCACCGCAAAATGTTGCATCTATGTCAGATCATACCATTGTAACAAAAAGCAATGTCAAAAATGCCTTACATGATGTGGAATCCCAACTTCAATGTGAAAAATATATTGGCCTCAATCAACCTTCTTATAGAAATGCAAATGCGAGTATTGGTAGTCCCTTTGGAAACAGAAAACCAAGACAGTTGCTAATTGAAAACAACGAGGATATATCTGGTCCACTGAAAGCAGCATATCAAACCATGGACAAATACTATCATTATCACGTAACAAATTGACGTTCAGAAGTATGTGGCGACGAGATATTGGTATATTTAAAAAGCTTTGCTGTCACTGTAAAGGTGGAGAAGCTAAATTCGAGAAACCCAGACTTATATGCATCTTTTAAAATAAGTGTATTGTCTAAAGAATCTCAAAACATGTTAAAAATTGAAATCTGGCCTAGTAGAGTTACTTTAAATCAGTTTTTTCATCCGAAAAGAGTTGATGCACATTCAAGGTGATATCTCGAATGTAATTGATAACAGTGATGTATTCAACAAAAATTTTCAGAAATTTCAACTTATCAATTTTTCACCTAAACGTTCAGAGCTTACAAAACAAAATAACAGACCTGCAAGTTTTTTTAAATAGCAAACCATTTGATACGTTTTGTGTTTCGGAGCATTGGTTAGACATCAATAGCTTAGACAATATTAAATTGAACCAATATTCGTTAGTAGCGTCCTTTAGTCGCCAAACAAAAGAAATGCACGGTGGAGTGGCAATATATTCAATATCTAGGATTTCTGTCAGAAAAATTGATATTGGAAAATTCTGCAGTTCGTTTGATGCAGAAATCTGTGCAATTGAAGTTAGACACTGCAGTCTAACTGTTATTACTGTTTATCGGTCTCCTACCAAAGGAAATATGTCAGTTTTCATTGAAAAACTAACTGATTTAGTTGAATTCTTGAATAACAAATATAAAAAATTTATTATCATGGGTGATATAAATCTGGATCTCGATGGTAATACGGATCACGCAAAACATTTGTGCAATCTCTTCAATATGTATAGCTTGAGCCACTTAATCCGCCAACCTACTCGAATAACTATCTTGTCAAGAGCATGCCTCTGGTGTACTAGAGCCACTTGTATCGGATCATAGTGGCATCTGATACCGGATAAATATTTTTCTGCAAAATTGTTTACAATTGACAATTTTGTTTCAGGCCAAAGAAATGCCACTTTTAACGCCACAGCAAAATAGGTAAAGTTGGGCTAAAGATCATACATCTTAGACATCTCAATAATGGCGTGCAGTACAGTGGAGCGATGAGGCCCGATTTGAAGTGTGTGTTGGGGACAATAGAAATATAGTTATTCGCAAAAAACAGGAAGTTTTCCATCCGGATTGTTTAAAAAAAAGTCAAATTTCCTGCGTCAGCCAAAGGGGTAGGGAAACTCCATTTTATCCAAGGATTGATGAATACAGTAAAATAGCTGGACATTTTAGAAGAATCGCTGTTGCCGGTTATGGAGAAATATTTGACATTAGGGCAAGATTTTGTGTTCCAACAGGATGGCGCCGCATGTCACACTTCAAAAAAAAGCACTAAAATGGATGGAAAACTACAACATACCACTTTTGGAAGGGATTTCTAGTAGCCCAGATTTATATCCGATCGAAACATTGTGGCATGCGATGAAAAAAGTGTTGCGGACAAATCCTGCCAGAACAATCCCTGAACTAAACGAAAGGCTTCATAAGCTACGTGATTCGTTTAGACCACAATTTTATGAAAACTTGGTCAATACTATGCCACAAAGAATTTCTGCAGTTATTAAAAATAAAGGCGATGTTACCTAATAGTAAACTTTAAAATTGTTCTGTATTTGTTCACATTTTTCTATTTGTTCTCATTTTGTATAAATTTATTGATTTTTATGTATATATTTTGGTAAATAGAGTCTAATTAAGTAGTTAATAAATTTAACAAAAAGTTCACGAAGTACTTTTATTTTGTCTCCATGGGACAAGTTTCTAAAAAACAAAGGTGAGCCAACTGAAATGAGAAGGGGCTCCTATAGTTTTTGAGCTATTAACAAAAAGCTGAGGCCTTTTTACTTGTTTATGTTTTTTGTTAATAAATAATTGAAATTTTCATCACCAGAAAAAAATAAAAATATTCATTTCTCGAAATTTGATTCCGCGTCGAATGAGCTATCACTCATATTTTTGGCACAATTCTAACAATTTTTCACAGGAAACTCACTTCTCGACTAGACTACATAACAGTGTTCTATTAATAATACAGTATACAACAAGCCATGCAATTTTTAAAAGTTTCGAATACATTTTGTAACGTCCTTGACTGCTCAATTATCTTTGTGGTAATCCTATCTATTAATTCCTGAATATTGGCATGGCACTTTCTACAAGAATGAGCTCCACCTTACTTTCTTCCAGTTAGACAGTGGCTAAATGATAGATTTCCTGGCAGATGGATTGGTCGAAGAGGAGCAATAGAATGGCCACCATGATCACCCGACTTAGCACCGCCAGATTTCTTCATATGGGGGCATCAAAAGGAAATTGCTTATAAACACAGACTCAAGTTTTGGAAGATTTGAAGATAATAATAGCTGCGTGTAGAGAGCTTCAAGCAGAAGGTTTACAAAATGTTTTTGATCAGGCTTTACCATATTTTAAAAAATAATGGACATTTCTAAAATTTAACAAAAGAACTTATTTTTTATTAATGTTTTATGTTCTATTACAAAACACTTGATATATAAATATCTTCATGGTTTTACATGATTTCTCCAAAAGTACCCCGAAAAGTACTAAAAATAAAGGTCAAGTATTTGATACTTTTGAAAAGGTAGTTAAACAACCTTTAAAATAAGCTATCACAGAACCCTCATTTCCATTTAAGATTTTAGGGGTTGTGTCCGCCCCCGCTAGAAGGTTGACGTAATTTAGTTGAAAACTGTCCACCTTAGGTAGAACGCACATGACTGACTATCGGCGAACGACTAATTTGTAGGTTAAAATGCAGAATCATGCCTGTAATTCAGTAACGCACATGACCTTCTAAAAAGACGGATCGACAAAAAAGTTGTAGCATGATTCATTTTTGCACCGACCCGACAGCCGGTGGGGCAAATAAAGATATAGGTTTTGTTTGTTACAAAGCACACGACCGTTAGTTTAGTCGATAGCTGTTGGGTGCGTAGTGCTCTTGAAAATGGAAATAGATATTGAAAAACTTATCTGCGAGATACAGAAAAGACGACATTTATATGACACAACAACAGCTGAATATTTGGACAGAAACGTAAAGAAAAAACTTTGGGAGAACGTATGTGTACAACTAATAGCAGATTGGGATAAACTGGAAATTCAGGATAAAATAAAACAAGGTAAGTTTCTTATGTCGCATATATTAAAACTTGAATTTTATCGTATTGCCATTATAGTGACCCTTGTGGAGACGTGAAGTATGTAGCAAAATAATCTCGAGCTTGTATTCCTTCTGTTGTGCCCCGTACGCCTTTAACCGGTAGCTTGTCAAGTGACTCTTGATACAAGTGCTCAAACTTATATCCATCCCTTTTGCGTACGAGGTCATGAAGAACACATGCTGATTTTATAATGTCTATTGCAAAATCGACCTGAACATGTAAACTGCGTTGAAATAGTCTCCACTTACTTGCAAATATGCCAAATGTACACTCAATCATTCGTCGGGTCCTGCATAGCCGGTAATTAAATATCCTTTTTTTGCGGTTAAAAAACGATTGGGATATGGTCGCAAAACGTGAGAAGATACCACGAATGCTTCATCGCCTACACAAACAAATGGCATGGGCTCTCCACTTTCGTCAAACGGTAATTTTCTGTGTTCAGGAATGTTCAACTTATGTTCTTGTAATTTTTTTCCCAAGGTTGAATTTTGGAATATATTTGCGTCACTGAATTTTCCACAAGCACCAATATCGACAAATGAAAAGCAGTAATCGGCATCTGCCACTGCCATAAGTACAACAGAAAAATAACCTTTATAGTTGTAGTAATCTGACTCTGAATTAGGAGGCATAACTATACGGATATGTTTTCCGTCTATAGCTCCTATACAGTTAGGAAAGTTAGTTCTTGCGTAAAATTCATTGCTTATTTCTAGCCATTTTTATTCAGATAGTGCTGGTATACAGATCGTTCTTAATCCTACCCAAATAGCGTGGCATGTTTCCCAGACTATTTTCCGAATGGTCGATGCGCCTAGCATATACTGATAGTGTAAGGATACAAATGAGTGCCTGGTTGATAAATACCTGAAAAAAAAACGTAATTATATGTAAGCAAACACCAGTTCCAGTTTTTTCTATTTTATTTTCAGGAAAAGAAATCCAAAAAAAATGGTCATCTCTGCGGGATTGCTTTCGGCGAGAACTCGCTCAGCAAAAGAAAACACCTTCCGGAAGAGCTGCTAAGAAACGCAGGAAGTACATTTACTTTGATCAGTTGCTCTTCTTGCTACCTTTCACGCAATTAACGCAAACTTCTTCTTCATTAGACAATGAACAAGATATACCATCTCAACAAAACAATGCGGATGAGTCTCAGCTTGATCACGCCGTAAGGTCCTCCGAAAGTGAACCATCCCTGATATCTCCAATCCCACACAAAAAGAAAAAAACGCAGAAAAACTATGATGGAGAAATACTGCAGGTTCTAAAAGAAGGCAACAAGGGACCAACTCAAGCAGAAATATGGGCTTCGGTAAAGGAAAGCAATGAAAAGAAAGACTTGGATGAAGATGAGTTATTTTTAATGTCCCTGTTACCGGCATTAAAAAAATATGACGAAAAGAAAAAGTATTTTTTAAGAATCGAACTTATGAATACAATTCTTAGGTTTGATAGGACCCACAGACAAAGTGTTACAACAGAGACATCATTTCAAAATTCCGAATTTCCGTTGCAAAATTCAACTGTTTCGTATCAGTTTCAAAGTGATGGAATAGCAAACCATGGAGATAGACGATATGGATATTATACGGCTCCGCAAACAAATATTGCAACAAACTCTTGGGTCCAACGATGCAACCAGACTTCCACTGCTTTACCGAATGAACAAGTACAACATACAATCAATTCCCCCTTGGAGTCGCCAGGTTCATACATGTCTGACAGGTATGGACACGACTCGGACTTGCTTTCGCTAGGGAATGATGAAGACATGTTATCTCCAGGTTCCAAAGATCTGCCATAAATGTTATAACCTTTATTAATACCTAATATTACGTAAACTAATAAAAATATCAAACAGTAAAGTGTTCTTACCTTAATGTAACTGATAATCTCTCCTCAAGCGAAATACACTTCCTCATATTAGTATCTTGGAACGATAATTGTGTTTTCAAGACAACCAACAGCTCATTAAAAGAATTCAAGGACATTCTATGATAATTAAAAAACTTATCTGGGTGTTCCTGTAGAGACTCAAAAAGGGTATGGAATTGGCCTTTTAAGAAACGCTGACTAATTACTGGATGCACCCAAAATGCTCTATTTCCCCTTTTTTTTCTTCGGTATCTTAATAATACCGCAACACATCTCAACGTCTGACTATTCATTTTTCATTAACAATCGTCGACTAACTAAACGTTCATATGCGTTGTTCACCTACTTGTCGGTCGACTGTCGGCCGTCTGTTTACCCTCACGACAAATAAGTAGCTGAGCGACAATCTGTCGTGTGCGTTCTACCTTAAAAATAAGTGTGACGTGGCTTTGGATATGTTTGAATTTTCTATATCGGCAAAAATATAGAGGGTGGTACTTTATTAATAAATTTGACCATGCTCGTTTCGGATTGACTGAAACAACTAGTCTTCCCATTCTTTAGAAAATGCCATCAAAACTGCCAAAAATTACTTACGTAATATTAGAACTTAAACGAATCAGTGTCCGATTCGACACCCTGTATCTTTAAAAGTAATAATAGTATAAACATTTCGTTTGGTACAATGTTTCTTCGTATTGTATTTTTTAATAAACATTTAACATTGTGTCGATAAAATAGTTTTTAATGTAGAAGGTGATTCAATTTCCGTAAATGGATCACACTGTATAGCACCGAGCTTAATTAAAAAATTTTATGTGAGGTTAATATTAAACCAACTATAACTTTTATCGATTTGACTATTCAATTGCTCTCGATTTTATAACAGGAAAGTTATTGGCATTCAACTTTATCCTTATTGTAAACAGGTCTGCACTCGATGGAGGGATGTTTTGTATAAGTTTCCACGTTATTGGACGGGGCTAGTGCCAGTTCTGCAATGCCGAGAAATGCGCGACATTAAAGGAATCGCGCTAGCTAGGTTTGTTAACTTTATAATTGATTTTAAAATATTCATTAACATTAATCTATAAGAATACAGGGTATTCCATGAATAAGTACCGTAACTAAGAGAAAATTTAAATTATTCTCTTTAATTACAGAACTATGAATTTTAGACCCATATAAAACATGTGTTTATTTCCTTATTTTCATATCATAGGCACATAAACATTTATTTTGTTACTAGAGACAAATCAAATTTCTAAATCTAGCCCTAGCATTAGAAGCCAGCCTACAAGGGTTATCTAAAAAGTTTCTGACTTAACAAATAAACAAGACACTTTTTCTTAAAGTTTTAATTTTGTATACGCTATGTCTAAGCTAACAAGGTGACGTTACAATGTGTCAGAAAATAAAACTTAAACGTTATATAATAGTTATTTGTAAAACAAGTGTCACAGTGACTCGTTTTGTAATACGAGTGAAGTTTGCTTCGCTTCGCGGTTCGTTGCGCAAATCACGGGTACTACAGAAAGTCATTGTGACACAAGTTTTACAAAATATTTTTTATAATTCGCATTTATTTAATTTTTTAAATAAAATAGAATTACATAATCCCTGTTTTCATACTCGGAGGAGTTGGCAATTCTGTAGATTCCTGATTGGTCAGACCACAGATGGTTTTATTCAGCAATTTTGATTTTTGACATATTATGATGGACTAGTTATGTAAATTGTAAATAAACATTTATTAGGGCAAATAGAGGATGATTATTTGTTTAAAAAAGAGTTTTTTCGTATATGCTTGCGATCTATTTATATTATATCATGAACAGAATTATTTCTATAATACATCTTCACATAGATATCTGGTAATTTATACCAAAAATCGAACGTTATGTATACCTATATATTGATCCTATAGAATATAAAAATAAACAATTGACAAATCATTGATGCATAAACGTTAACGTACTTTATTCAAATTTACCTTAAAGACTATTTAATATAATAATTTGCTAGCTAGGACAACGCTAGACAATTTTATAATTTGTTTCAAGGTTAAAGTCAAATGACAAATAAAAATACATTCTACATACAATCACCAACTGTATGACACTAAAAATTACTAAAAAGTGTTCAAAGAGACTTTATTGTGACACTGTAAAAAATGTTATAATGAAGTCTCTTTTATACGCGAATTATAGAAAAGTTAATGCATTTTCTGGTTAGTTTGATTCAATCTAATATTCGCTTCCAGATTTCTCAAATACTCCCTTTTTTAAAGATGTCGCCTTCGCATTTTGATTACCATAAGAGCCTCAATTCTTTATGATCCTGCAGTTAGCCCTGCCCTATGTTTCCTCTGACTAATTTTTTCCTCATAATTCGACCTCGTTTATTTTGTTTGATTTGATTTAAGAAACATAAGACTTTACCAGTTGAAGGGCTCAGGAAATGAATGAGCTCATTAACATTCTCATTGTTTTGAGTAGGTAATCAACGAATTAAACCTAAAATCCCAATTTAAATAATTACACATTAACTGGAATGTGATTTGTATTTCTATAAAAAAGGAACAGTTTAAGGGAAAAGTGCCTGAGATGGCATACTTTTCAAAAAATTCATAACAAAAGTGTCTCCTAAATATGTTTCTTTATGTTTCGACACCCAATAATAAAAGACATTGTAGAAAAAACTTGTGTTTAATATTTTTTTAAATTTAAGGATAAACAAAAAGAATATTGTTATTTTTTAAAATTATATTACTATGTCGTCTCGCCCACAGGGTAACGACGAGTTGGCATAGCATGAGGTGATGAGATGGCAATGATGGCATACTCCTCTTTAGTCTCTGCACAACTCACAAACAAAAGTTTTCACACGAGGTGACACATCAGCACATTCACAGTGTGGCCATTTTTTACATAGAATACATCTAATACATTTTTATGCAGATTTTGATGTATAAAAGAGACTGTTGCAGTAAATACCCGCTGGATCATCATCATCGTCAGTTTCAATTCTATCTTCGTCGCTGGAAGAATTACCCATTTTTAATACGGTTTTTACTTTCTTTGCTGCCATTCTTTATTCTTTTCTAGTTTTTTCTGTAGTTTTTATTTTCTGTATTTCGATTTCAGGTGTAGTATTCAAAATTCCAAATTTTCCACTGTTTCCATTTCTTCTCTTTTTTCTCATTTCAACTTTTGGCAGTGGAGATATTTCAGATGGCTTTATAAGAAATTTATCGATACTCAAATTATTCATATTATGATCTTCACTAATCTTCTTTCCATTCTCAAGTGTTAGGAAAACCAAGTGACTTTCTTGCGTATTTATTACCCCCTCCTTCTTCTGTGTATCGTCTTGTTCGTTTTCACGTTCTTCATATTTTATTTGAGTGTCACTTTAATATTCAACTTCCATTTCTTCTCTTTTTTCTCATTTCAACTTTTGGCAGTGGAGATATTTCAGATGGCTTTATAAGAAATTTATCGATACTCAAATTATTCATATTATGATCTTCACTAATCTTCTTTCCATTCTCAAGTGTTAGGAAAACCAAGTGACTTTCTTGCGTATTTATTACCCCCTCCTTCTTCTGTGTATCGTCTTGTTCGTTTTCACGTTCTTCATATTTTATTTGAGTGTCACTTTAATATTCAACTGGTTCATTCTCCACATATTCTTGATTTTCAACTTCAATTGTCTCTACGATACCGTTGGCTTGCTCTGCTCCTATATCTGTAACTTCAGTAGCATGGAACAGATGATCGGGAATTACGTCTCTATTGAATGTAAAAATACCAGTTATTGCAAATCCACTTGTAGCATTTTTCATAGTTGCAGCTTTCTGGTAGGCCTCCCTAAAGATTCCATCTACTTGAAAATGGGTAACCACTCTTCCAGGATGTAATTTCAGCCATTTCTGCAGTTCTTGGTTATAATACGTCGTAAGGGGGCCAAAAAACGAAACATCCAAGGGCTGCACTCTATGTGTATAGTGTGGCTGAAAGAAAAACAGAATTATACCGTTATCCTTGGCGTATGTTTGTGCCTCCAGAGTTTTATGGCTTGTATGGCCATCAAGAAGTAACAAAACATTTTCTTCACGTAATGGCTTTATCATTCTTACAAAATATGTCAGCCACTTCAAGAATATTTCGGCATTAGTCCATCCATGTTCTTGAGCAAATGTAATTGAATCTGCTGGGGCGTTATCCATTAGTTCATTTTTCATATTTTTTCGAGGAAATATAAAGCATGGTGGAATATAGTTTCGCCAAGCACTCATCACACATACAACTGTGAAGTGTTTTCCCCTTGTCAACCGTCTCACCTGTTTTCGCCCTTTAACTGCAAAAATTCGACAGTTTTTGGAAGGAACTGTTGAAAATCCGCTTTCGTCCATATTATATATTCTGGTTGGATCGTAGTTTATTTCAGTCAAGGCATTTTCCAACAGATCGAAGTATTTTGAGATCTGTTGCTTACTAAATGACATAGCTCGAGCTGCTGAAGTTGATTCGGGCATCCGTAATGATATTTGAGGATTTCTTCGCCTAAATCCTTTCAGCCAATCATTACCTGCCTTTTTTTCAAGGTTGAATTGATGAGTAATGCGGTTCGGGACAGCCAAGTCGAATGCCAGTTTTTTCACGTCCGAAGTTGTCATTCCAAAAAATCTTTCTTCCATGTTCTTGATATGTTTAACGATTTCGGCTTCCGTATCTTTATTAAAAGCTACTCGTTTCCCTCCTATATAACCTTTGACAGCACCCACACTAAATTGGTTCGTACCTTCACAACGTCTTCGTAAAGTACTAAAAGGTACACCAAATGTTTTTGAAGCGAGCAACCAACCCATTCTTTACTCTTGAATTGCATTTATGGCCGCTTCCATATATTCTTCTCTCCACAGCAACCGATTACTTTTTCTGTAATATTTGCCTACCATTTTCTGAAATGATTAATAAAAAAATAGAGATCATTTATACTTTCCAAATTCACTACATTCATTGAATAGTGGCTGACAGGGCCATAGATAAATACTTTTAATACGGGGAAGAATTGAATCTCCTGTACTAAGTCCGAAGCTACAAAGTTTTGTCGAGTGCTGCGCCATCTATTGTGGTGGAAGGTTATTATTCACCAACAGGGAAAAAATAAAGAGACCTGCATGATTAGTCACAGTTTACTAGCTACTACTAGATGGCAAGCCAAGCAAATACTGAAGGTTTTTTAAAGTATGCCTACATTGTTTTTTCTTAAATAAACAAATAAAAAAGGTCACACAAAGTTTAAACACTTTTTCAAACAACCTGTTATTTTCTTTTGGCTTAAAAGGAGGATAGGTTGTTTCAAAAAGCTGTTTAAAGCTTTTTTCCGTTTTTATTAACCAGGATAGTTTATTAAAAGACGAATGTCGACAAATAGTTTCAAAAATTTAATATAAAATTTTGTGGTAGTTGAGTTAAGTAAAGCATTTGTCACCCAAGGGGCGATCTTCGTGTTTTTCCTTTTACATTTTGTTGTATATGTACAGTCGTCTATATATTTCTGAAGTGTCAATGAAAGTATTTGTTGCATACTTAGGATCTGGATTCAAGTATAAGAAATCCCAAGATTTTTGTCTGATTGTATTAGTTTTGTTTCATCTATGTATTTCACTATTCCTCATTCCTTGGGGCACTTGGTCCTTTCCAGTACTATCTGTAGTATTGTTGAGAAATGATCTGTAATGTCGGTTTGCAATACTAGGGACAGTATTTGATCGAGTACGTTGAATTTGCATTTTAAAAATATGCGTCGAATGTCGAATTACTGGAGTTTTTTCATATAACGTTTTCACATTATTTTCAAACGATGTTACTTACAGGTTACTCGGAATTCTTTGTGTTTTCAAGAGAGTGCGAACGCTTTCAATTAAAGTGTTGATTTTTAAATTTAATTGAGATATTTCATCTATCATCAACCTTTTAAATTCTAAAATAAGTTTAAAATATGATTAAATATAAAAATTAATTAAAATTATTTAGTTTAGTCACCTTGATCATCAAGTGTATCTATTTGTGGTGATGGTTTATCTCTTTTGTGAAGTGTTCATCTGATTCCACTGCCACAAAGTTTTCACTCTAAAAAAAATTAGAAGAAGGTACATTAGAAAATTAAGTATTTTTATACTAAAAGTCAAATTTAATATGCAAACTTTAGGTTATTATAAATTATTATTCAACTTAAGAAACAAATTACCTCTAGGAACAGCAAATCTCGCCATATCATTTGATTCTTTATTCTCAAGGGAAATTCCTTCAGCTTCAGACCTCATAGTTTCGGCAATAGATTCCACTTGAATCTTTGGAGAAGTACTACCCGATTTATAATTCCCCGACTTTTTGTACAATACTGAAAAATATATTATTTGCACAAAACATACTTATTAATTTCTTTAAATACTTACAATTTGTTTGTAGTGTAGGTTTAAAAACAGGATAAATGTTACGATTTAATGAGGGACTCTCGTCTGAATCAGAACTATATAGAGTGATGGGACATATACCTTGTATTTTTTTCCGTATCCTTGATCCCCGTCCTTTGTAAATATCGGAACTAGACGAAAGGTCTGTTGTAATTAAAACTTTTTTGGCTTTTCTTTGTGCTACAGTAAAGTCATCTACAAGTTAAAAACTGATTTCTCTTTAAAAAATGACAAATACAATTGTTCTAAATAACCATTTTTTACGTGGGCTAATAGATGGAATGGATAGTTCTTTGTTGTTAGCTGATGCTCTCGAAGGACCAAATGATTGTATTAACTGATGTAGGATGTATGATGAAATGTATGAAGAAATTAAACACTTATGCCACGTTCATTTTTTTATATTGCAGGAATTTATAACTTTTTTATTTTTGCGTAGACAATTAAGAACTCACTTGTACATACGCGTTACACTGTGATTATTTTGCACATAATATGAGGGATTAATGGATGATTGAAGATTAAATACACATGTTTGTTACCGGGATAAAAAATGCCGGGTGCTCTTATAACTTGAGTACCTTTATGTACCACGGTTAAATGATGAAGAGGGAAAATGTACGAGTAACGACTGGAGACTGGGAAGTGTATGAGTGACGACTGGGAAGTCTATGAGTGACGGCTGGGAAGTTTGTGAGTGACGACTGGCGACTGGGAAGTGTGAATGTTGACTGGGAAATGTATGAATGACGAATGAGAAGTTCACGAGTGATGACTGGGAAGTAACTAAAATTGAGGTTGTATTCGTATTTATGCGTCCGTTAACGTAGTTGCGAGGTAGGAGCAAAATATTAGGATCTGGCCAATGGGATAAAAGAATTTGAAACGTAACGGTCAGATACAGCGAGTGCAAATTTGCAGTTGGGGTGATTTTTTATGGCCTGAAAAGGTTTCGTAGATACAGAAAACAGAGTTTTTTTTGAAGCGATAAGGTGTCGGGTACTTTGAAATATTCATTGGAATTTCAGAGAAGATATTTATCTGTATTTCTTATGTGGTAGTAAAGTTAAAATGAATTTTTTGTAGATGTAAGGAAATATTAAATGTGGATAAGAAGGATATATTTAGTTATATGTTTTGAGCAGAATATTCGAATTGTATTATACAGGGGAAGTTGAAAATAAAATCACAGGAGAATTTGGTAATTAAATCAAATTCGAACATATTGGGGGCGCGGGAAGAATGGAAGAAAGGTGAGAGATGGCTGATCTCAGACATCGAATGCTGACGTTCGTGAAAGGGTTAGATAGCGTGAGAGTGTATAGGGCTCTGATGCAGGATTGTGAATAATTGTAAATGTAATTATATAAATAAATGTATAGGGGTTGTAAAAGTAACCTAATATTGATGTCAGAGTGTTGTAACGACTCTGACGTCATGAGAGTAAACGAATGTTTAGGTTTGATGTTAGAGTTGTAAGGACTCTAACGTCATGAATGTAACGAATGAACAAGAGTTGAGGTTAGAGTGTTGTAAGGACTCTAACGTCATGTTTGTAACGAATGAACAAGAGTTGATGTTAGAGTGTTGTAAGGACTCTAACGTCATGTATGTAACGAATGAACAAGAGTTGATGTTAGAGTTGTAAGGACTCTAACGTCATGGATGTAACGAATGAGCAAGAGTTGAGGTTAGAGTGTTGTAAGGACTCTAACATCATGAATGTAAGAAATGATAAGGATTTGATGTTAGAGTGTTGTAAGGACTCTAACGTCATGAATGAATGAAATGATAAGGTTTGATGTTAGAGTGTTGTAAGGACTCTAACGTCATGAATGTAAGTAATGATAAGGACTTGATGTTAGTGTGTTGTAAGGACTCTAACGTCATGAATGTAATGAATGAACAAGAGTTGAGGTTAGAGTGGTGTAAGGTATCTAACGTCATGAATGTAACGAATGAGCAAGAGTTGAGGTTAGAGTGTTGTAAGGACTCTAACATCATGAATGTAAGAAATGATAAGGATTTGATGTTAGAGTGTTGTAAGGATTCTAACGTCATGAATGAATGAAATGATAAGGTTTGATGTTAGAGTGTTGTAAGGACTCTAAAGTCATGAATGTAAGAATGAACAATAGGCCTAGATGTATGCTAGTTCTTGTTTTGTAAGGGCACAAATGTAAGCAATATACTCTAGAAATAGACTAGAGTTGTAAACGATAAGAATGTAAGCAATATACTCTAGAAATGGACTAGAGTTGTAAACGATAAGAATGTAAGCAATATACTCTAGAAATGGACTAGAGTTGTAAACGATAAGAATGTAATCAATATACTCTAGAAATGGACTAGAGTTGTAAACGATAAGAATGTAAGCAATATACTCTAGAAATGGACTAGAGTTGTAAACGATAAGATAATAATACCTTTATCCAGGTATTCACATTAAAGTATATGTAAATGAAGTAAAAGAACGAGAATGTTTAAGTAGATTCTAGTTCGACAAGTGTGGTACCAGTTTGTTTTACGAGAACGGTCCAGGAACCTCGGATTTCTCAGTGTTTAATGAGACAATGAGAGCAAAGAAAGAGAATGTTTAAGTCGATTCTAGTTCGACAAGTGTGGTACCAGTTTGTTTTACAAGTAACGGTCCAGGAACCTCGGACTTCCCAGTGTTTTATGGTACGAGATATTGAGGCTGTAATGCATATACAGCGCAAGAGAGGGTATCACTAAGTGTTCAAGTGTAAGCAAGAGTATGGGTATAAGAGTGAGTTCAAGTTTAATATTTCACAAGTTTGTATGAAATTATAATTACAAATGTAAGTGAGTGCTACTACTAGTGCGAGTAGAATTGGAATGAGGTTATGAATTCAAATGAGAGTGTAAGCAAAATGGGAATACATTGAGAATGCATTGAGTGCAATGTATATTAAGAATGTATATGCGAGTAAGAGAGTGTGCTCATGAGACTAGAGCAAGTGCGTGCGACAACGAGTGAGTAAGAGTGAGTGCAAACGAATGTGAATGCAAATGTAAATACGAGTATGTACGAATAAATGTAAAAGTATTATGAATGTGAGCTTTGAGTGCCAATATGAGTATGACTATAAGTTTGATTAAGGTGCAATTGTATGCGAGTGCAAGTAATAATTCATTTGTAATGTGTTAGGTAGCGAAAGTAAATGTAAGGTAGTGACCACGAGTGTATAAGTATGATGAAAGTTTTTTCTAACTCTTTTGAGACTGTTTTTATATGTTTTATGATTATAGACATTTGTCCTAAGGGGGCCCGGCTCTTTTGCGGGTAAGAATGAGTTTTTTAAAAGTTTTAATTAACGTAAAGGAGAGTTATTTCTGTTCTCGTCAAGAAAATGAGGGTAAGATATGTATAATGTTTTTGTCAAGTTGTTTTAAATTTAAAGTGTCGTCAATGTAATTTTTTTAAGTGATATATGAGTGAGGGGGATGACGTTTTGTTCTAAACGTCACCCAAATGTTTATGTTATCCAAGTATCTTTTTAATCGAAGTGTCCAAGTATCTTTTTAATACCTTTATCCAGGTATTCACATTAATGAATAATACCTTTGTCCAGGTATTCACATGAAAGTATTTTTTTCCAATACCTTTATCCAGGTATTCACATTAAAGTATTTTTTCAATAATACGTTTCTCCAGGTATTCACATTAAAGGAATTTTTTTAATAATACCTTCATCCAGGTATTCACACAAGTATTTTTTTTTCAATAATACCTTTATCCAGGTATTCACATTAAAGGGATTTTTTTTTCAATAATTCCTTTATCCAGGTATTCACATTAAAGTATTTTTTTTTCAATAATTCCTTTATCCAGGTATTCACATTAAAGTATGTTTCATGTCAAAGTGTCAAAAGTTTTTTAATCGTCCAGGGTTGTAAATGTTTTTCAATGTCCAAGCATATGTCTAAGTTTTTCATAAAGTCTTATGTTTTTCTTAAGTGTCAAGTATATATGTTTAGGGGTTAATCATTATCTTCTTCTTGAGGAAGAAAGGTTTGGTTTTCTTGACGAGAAAGAGTTGAAGTAGTGAATGAGTGCTATCCTGCACTAAAAGGGCGTTGAGTAAAAAGGTGAATCGTTTATTCGAGTGTAAGTGTTGGTTTGAGAATGACTTATGAGCAAGAATGTTTTAATGTGAGAGTAAGTTTTGATTTATAAGTGTTTTGTGATTTAAGAATGTGTGTGACGGTAAGTTTTTATTAAAAGTGGTTTGGTCACACCGGAAGAATGAGTCTTATGAGTAAGAGAGGGGTTATTCGTTAGGTATTGTGAATGAGTTGTCCAGAACACTATGTTTCTTGGCGATAATATTCTGGGGATTGTTGCATTGGTTGTGAATGATTAGGGTTTATGTCCAAAGGTCTCAATGATGTGTTTTGTTTGTCGGTGTGAGGGAAGTGAAGTAAAGTGTGATGTCTTTTTTGACATATGGAGCAAGATTTTACCGAAATGCAATTGGATATTGTGTGTTTAGAACCTAAACATCTGAAGCACAATGTGTTTGCTTTAATGTATTTATTTCGATCAGGGATAGAAAGCCGTCCGAATTGGGCCTGTTTCCTTACAAAATGAGCATGTTGGAGATGGATAATTGGAAGCAGGGGATGCGCTAGACGAAGGTTGATTGCGTTGACCATTGTTATGATGTGGGTTTTGTTCGGGATGCGAATGCTGGTTTGCTAATAATGCTACTCTGTTGGTTGGTGTGGTCACATTAGAAGACTGGTTACGATGATGAGATGTATCGGGTTTGGGATCTTGGGTTAACAAGTTTTCTAAGACCGTACATTTTTTTCCAAAAAGTCAAAAAAAGTATCACTAGCAATTAAATTTTGATCAGTCTCTTTTTTTCTTCAAGAGATCTTTTTGTATTATAATCTAATTTTGTTTTTAATATGTGAACGATTAGTGCATCAAATACCTCTTCCTTATTGATATTTAGATTTAACAATGACTTTACGATAGATCTAGCTTCGGACATGAATGTTCTTAATTGTTGAGCAGTACATTTTGAGATGTTATTACAGGCTGTCAAACGGTTAAAATGGGCAGTAACAATCTGACGTGTATTATTATATTTAGAATTCAGTAAATCCAACGCTACATCAAAATTGGTTTCATTTACCGGTAATTGAGAAATTAAATTGAGCGGGTCACCTTTCAAGTATGATTTCAAATAGTAGAATTTTTCAGTTTTGGATGTAAGCCGGGTGTTATTTACTATTAGTGCATTAAAAAGATCTATAAAGGCAGTGTATTTAGTGCTATCTCCTGAGAAAATCGGTATTTCTATGGAAGGTAATCTAATATGAGTTTCACTCTGAGAATGTACAGTTAATTGATTAGTTTGATTAAATTTAGAATTTAATTTTTCGAAAGAATTTTGTAGTTTGCAGTGTAATGAGTAATATTTTTCATCAATCTGACTTCTATTGTCAAATTCTAATTCAGTATCTACGGCTATGGTTTCAATTTGGTCTTGAATCTCAGAGTATTTAGAGTAATATTTCTCTAAGTTGTCTATTCGGGATTTGAAAGCATACTTGTCTGACTCGTCCAGATTGTTATGGAACCAGTTGTAAATACGAGTAATTGCTGCTTTGCAACTAGCACGTTGCGTCTTTAATGAATCCATTTTGTAAATGATGTATTAATTATATAGTTAACATGAAATGTAAATCAATGGCTATGTTTGAACAATGTTTATTTTGTATCAGCGTAATATGTTTTTTATATATTTGCTACCAGCCGTGCCTTTGTTCAAGTTTTCTAATATGTAATTGCGTATGTTACATAAAAAATATCAAATCACTTTTTCAAATAGTATAACTGTATAATTATTAATGATCCTGTCTTTTATGAATGTATGTTATATAAGAAATATCAACGGTGTTATTATAATCAATCAATATTCAGGTGTAATTATTTAAATCACAATGTTTCATGTAAATTTCAAAAGTTCAATAATCAAATACAGAGTATGAATGTATGTTTTATAAGAAATATCAACGATGTTATTGTAATCAATCAATACTCAGGTGTAATTATTTAAATCACAATGTCTCATGTAAATTTCAAAAGTTCAATAATCAAATAAAGAGTATGAATGTATGTTATATAAGAAATATCAACGATGTTATTATAATCAATCAATATTCAGGTGTAATTATTTAAATCACAATGTCTCATGTAGATTTCAAAAGTTCAATAATCAAATAATGAGTTCTTGCTTTAGTAATAAATACCTTAGTTGCTTCTGCTGACTCACTGATTTAATCCGGCTTCGAATGACGATGTTCTAATTAACCCTTTTTTACGTGGGCTAATAGATGGAATGGATAGTTCTTTGTTGTTAGCTGATGCTCTCGAAGGACCAAATGATTGTATTCACTGATGTAGGATGTATGATGAAATGTATGTAGATAATTGAATTTTTAATGTATTTAGTTAGTGTTATTGTTGTGATTTTCTTTTAACGTTTTATTGAAGTTTTACTTATTTACATTTAGAACACTTGATGAGAATCATGTTATGACCTTCAGAGTTTTTGGTTGCCGGGGATTCAATAACGGAGACGAGAGAATATTGTGACGGAAAACTTCAAAAAATCGACTTGGACTGTAAATTTAGGTATTTTCAGAATAAAATTGTTATATTCACCTCTGGGAATATTATTCAACCTAGACAAACTGAAACAAACCTACATTTTTGGGGGCTCGTCCGGGATTCAGATAAAATTATAGTCGAAGCGAAAACGAGTTGACATTTTCCTGACGTTTGGGATAACGAAAATATTATTGAGAAAAACGATTTTGAAAAAGTTATTTACGACGGTGAACCTAATTTTGAAGGAGACGGAACTGAAGAAGACGGAATTAAGAATACTTCGAGCAAAGTAGCATAAGACGTGAAAAGACGGGAGTAAGACGACTTCGAATACAAGCAGACGAAAAAGTAAAAAGACGGAAGTAAGATACTTCGAACAAAGCAGCAAAAGACGTGAAAAGACGGGAGTAAGACGACTTCGAATACAAGCAGGCAAAGAAGTAACACTTGTGGAACGGAGTAAGAAGACTTCAAAGAAATTCAGACGTAATTGCATATTATTATTTTGGAATAAACAAGGTACGATATATTTTTCCAATAGACGAGCTAGATAATCATATTACACCTGCTGTTAATAGAAGATATAATTGCTTTAATTAGTTTGATTGGATTACGTTATCAATTATTTTGATTTATTAATTCATTTTCGTTCCATATTTTGTAAACGTCACGATATTCAGGTTCATTTTGATAATTTCCGAATAAGAAATAAGTTGCAACTTGACTTGTTATAAATTCATTAGAATGTTGGGGCATAAGGTGATTTCTGTTTGTAGTATTAATTATTTATTTTAACATATTTATTGATATCGTATTTATTTTAATTGCGTACAATGACTAATTTGGGAGATATTCCAAGAATCGGAAAAAATATTTCCAGTAGTTCACTTAAGGCAGTACTGGCTTTACATGTAGTCGCCTTTGGAATCGAGGGGGAAGGTAGGAAAACGCGGAAAGAGGTACGTGAATTTTCTGGTTTCCATTTAGACAGAAAGTCTTCGGAATATGCACAAAAAATAAATGAGGTAAAACAAAAAGTGCAGTTGCCTGATCTTATTGCTATTTGTAATATACTTGATCTTGATTATTCTGGTAGTGATGAAGAAGTAGTTGCACGCATTTGTTCCTTCATGAATGACCTGCAGTCAAATGATGAAAATGAAGTAACAGATGATGAAGTGGAAGAAGAATCGGAAGGTGAGGTGAGTTCCGATGAAGATGAGAATGAAAATAATGGAGTTAACAAGAATAGCGAATCTTTTGAAAATATGAAGCTAAAGAGTTCGTTTTCATTGACATTCAAAGACGTTGAGGATAATATTAGAACTTTTGATGGAAGAGACAATTATCCAGTTCGAAAATGGATTGAGGATTTCGAAGAAATTTATAAGCTGACAGGATGGAATAAATTGCAGAAGTTGATATTTGCGAAAAAATCATTGAGAGGACTTGCTAGGCAATTTATTCAGTCAGAAAGAGGAATTACAAAATGGATGATTTTAAAAAAAAAGTTAATTGCGGAATTTGAAGTGAAAGTTAGTAGTGCTCAAATACATAAATTACTGATGACAAGAAAAAGGCGGAGGGAAGAGTCAGTACAAGAGTATGTACTAATAATGCGAGAGATCGGAAGTAGAGCAAATATAGAGTCTGAAGTTTTGATTCAATATATAATTGATGGTATACAGGATGATACATCAAATAAACTTATTTTGTATGGTGCAAAACGTTTGGTGAATTCAAAGAAAAGGTTAGGCTATATGAACAAATTAAAACTTCTAAAACTACACAGTTCGAAGAGAGAAACCGAGAGGGAAAACACATAAAGGAATGGAAAACTGAAACTAAGAGAGACAAAGACGAGAAAAGGAATAAGAAAAGTAACCTGCGATGTTGTTTTAACTGTGGAGGCAAAGGTCATTTGTCCAACGAATGTCCCGATAAAGCGAAAGGACCAAAGTGTTTTGTTTGTTCTGGTTATGGGCATGTATCAAATAAATGTCCAGAGAAGAATACTGGAAGTGGAAGTTCAAATATGACGATATTTGAGATGGTTCCAATTAATAGCGTTAAGTTGAATATTGATAATATTCAATTAATAGCACTTCTGGATACAGGAAGTGATATCACTGCGATACGACAAGACGTATACGAAGCATACTTCAAACGAAGCATACTTCAAAGATATAAAAATAAATGAAGAATTTATTACTCTTAGAGGTATTGGGTCAAACAAAGTAATAACAATGGGATCTTTCAATAGAAATGTCTTCATTAATGGAGAGGAGTTATTTCTGAAAATCCATGTTATTCCTTCTGAAGCGTCAAACTTCAAGGCGATTGTGGGAAATGATATTTTAGCTCAAGTAGATGTTATCTTTAGAGATCGTGAAATTCTTGTTTTTAAGAAGGAAAAGCACAATTTTTTGTGGAAGATAACAATAGACGAAGAAGCTGATAAAAATACTGATATATTTGATGTTACACATATAAACAATGAAAAAATTCGGGAATAATCAAAGAAAGTTATAAAAGAATATTATCCAGAGAAGATTATGGAAGCTGATGTTAAAATGCATATTCTATTGAAGAATGAAGAGCCAATATACCAAAGTCCGAGAAGGTTAGCTGTACCAGAAAAAGAAGAGGTTGAGGCGCAAATAGAAGAATGGCTAGAAGAAGGAATTATAAGATGTAGTTCATCTGACTTTGCTAGTCCAATAGTTCTTGTTAAAAAGAAAGATGGCAGTACTAGAATATGTTGTGATTACAGGAAACTTAACAAAAACATAGTAAATGATAGATTTCCTCTCCCTTTAATCGAAGATGTGTTGGATAGATTGCAGGCTGCTAAATACTTTAGTACCATCGATCTGAGGAATGGATTTTTTCACGTTGGAATAGAAGAAGAAAGTATAAAATATACCGCATTTGTTACACACCACGGTCAATTTGAATTTCTAAAATGTCCTTTTGGATTATGCAATAGTCCATCAGTTTTTCAGAGATTCGTGAGTACTGTTTTTAGACAATTGTTGCTGAAAAATATTATGCTTTATTATATGGACGATATAATAATAATAAGCTCTACAGAAGAAGAAGGACTTGAAAGGTTAAGAGAAGTTATTCAGGTTGCGAAAGACTATGGTCTAGACATAAAGAAGAAGAAATGTCAATTACTAAAAACGCAGATAGCATCTTTAGGATTTATCATTGAGGGTGGGAAAGTCCAACCCTCAAATGAGAAGACTTTGGCAATCAGGAATTTTCCACTACCAACGACTCTTAAACAAATTCAATCTTTTCTAGGTTTAACAGGATATTTTCGCAAGTTCATCTCCTCATATTCCATTTTCGCGAATCCTTTGAGTGATCTTTTGAGGAAGGAGCAAAAGTTTGTTTTTGGTGACGAACAGAAAGAGGCGTTTGAGAGACTCAAAAAATTACTATCTTGTAAACCAGTAATAAACATTTATAAGCAGGGCGGTGAAACGGAATTGCATACAGACGCGAGCAAATATGGTTATGGAGCCTGTCTGATGCAGAAGTCGAGCAAAGATAATAAATTCCATCCAGTTTACTACATGAGCAAAAAAACTACACCAGCTGAGGAAAAATACAGTAGCTATGAACTCGAAGTGTTAGCCATCATTCAAGCAGTGAAGAAATTTCGATATATTTACTAGGAATACAATTTAAAATTGTTACTGATTGTTCAGCTTTCCAGAAGAAGGATTTGACCACCAGAGTTGCTAGATGGGCTTTATTATTGGAGGAGTATTCATCGCAAAGGGAGCAGGATGTCTCACGTAGATGCTTTAAGTCGTTATCCAGTTGTTATGGAAATTACGAAGACGTTTATTGAAGAAGATGGTGTTATAGAACGACTTAGACAAGCACAAGAAATGGACGAACACATATTAGCGATAAAGAAGATATTGAGTACAGAAGATTATGAAAATTTTTTAGTTAAGAATCATATACTTTATAAATTTGAGAATGGAAAGAAGTTGGTAGTAGCTCCAAAAGCAATGCAGATGGATATAATAAAAAGAGCACACGAGATTGGTCATTTTGCACTCCCGAAGACAGAAGAAGTGGTAAGACGAGAATTTTATATTCCAAAGTTGAAAGAAAAAAATAAAAAATGTTTTGGAAATTGCATACATTGTATATAAGGTAACAGAAAGGAAAGAAAGAAGGAAGGGATGTTACATCCCATACCTAAACAGGAAGGACCACTGCACACATATCACATCGATCATTTAGGACCAATGCCTTCGACTAATAAAAATTATCGTTATATATTGGCGATTGTTGATGATTTCTCCAAATTCACGTGGCTATATGCATGTAAATCTACAACAACTAAAGAAGTTATTAGTTGGTTGGAGAAACAAAAACAAGTTTTTGGAAACCCAGGTAGAATTATAACAGATCGAGGAACTGCTTTCACTTCTGAAGAATTCAAAAACTATTGTACTGATGAAGGTATACAATGCTTAATAATAACCCCTGGAGTTCCAAGAGGAAATGGTCAGATTGAGAGAGTGAATCGTATTATCATTCCAGTTCTTACGAAACTTACCTTGAACGATCCTAGAAAATGGTTTAAATATGTTGAGCGCGTACAAAGAGCATTGAATTCTACTATTCAGAGAAGTATAGGGACTACACCTTTTGAAATTCTAACAGGAGTAAAGATGAGAAATAAAGAAGAAATAGTAATCAAGGAATTATTGGAAGAAGCTACAATACAAAAGAGAGAAAAGAACTCAGAGCAGAAAGCAAAAAACAGATTTCAGAAGTACAGGAAGAAAACAGAAGAACTTATAATTTAAGAAGAAAAAAATCAAGCTTATATAGAAAAGGAGATTTGGTAGCCATTAAAAGAACCCAATTTGGAGTAGGAATTAAAGTTCATAAAAAATTCCTAGGACACTATGAAGTCACAAAGGTAAAACCCAATGACAGATATGACGTAATGAAAGTGGGCCATCATGAGGGACCAGTGCGTACTTCTACATGTGCAGAGTTCATGATACCTTGGGTTGATAACCAAAGTGAATCCGGGTCGGATTCATAATAGGATGGCCGAATGTAGATAATTGAATTTTTAATGTATTTAGTTAGTGTTATTGTTGTGATTTTCTTTTAACGTTTTATTGAAGTTTTACTTATTTACATTTAGAACACTTGATGAGAATCATCTTATGACCTTTAGAGTTTTTGGTTGCCGGGGATTCAATAACGGAGACGAGAGAATATTGTGACGGACAACTTCAAAAAATCGACTTGGACTGTAAATTTAGGTATTTTTAGAATAAAATTGTTATATTCACCTCTGGGAATATTATTCAACCTAGACAAACGAAAACAAACCTACATGTATGAAGAAATTAAACACTTGTCACGTTCATTTTTTTATATTGCAGGAATTTATAACTTTTTTATTTTTGCGTAGACAATTAAGAACTCACTTGTACATACGCGTTACACTGTGATTATTTTGCACATAATATGAGGGATTAATGGATGATTGAAGATTAAATACACATGTTTGTTACCGGTATAAAAAATGCCGGGTGCTCTTATAACTTGAGTACCTTTATGTACCACGGTTAAATGATGAAGAGGGAAAATGTACGAGTAACGACTGGCGACTGGGAAGTGTATGAGTGACGACTGGGAAGTCTATGAATGACGGCTGGGAAGTTTGTGAGTGACGACTGGCGACTGGGAAGTGTGAATGATGACTGGGAAATGTATGAATGACGAATGAGAAGTTCACGAGTGATGACTGGGAAGTAACTAAAATTGAGGTTGTATTCGTATTTATATGTCGGTTAACGTAGTTGCGAGGTAGGAGCAAAATATTAGGATCTGGCCAATGGGATAAAAGAATTTGAAACGTAACGGTCAGATACAGCGAGTGCAAATTTGCAGTTGGGGTGATTTTTTATGGCCTGAAGAGGTTTCGTAGATACAGATAACAGAGTTTTTTTTTAAGCGATAAGGTGTCGGGTACTTTGAAATATTCATTGGAATTTCAGAGAAGATATTTATCTGTATTTCTTATGTGGTAGTAAAGTTAAAATGAAGTTTTTGTTGATGTAAGGAAATATTAAATGTTGAGAAGAAGGATATATTTTGTTATATGTTTTGAGCAGAATATTCGAATTGTATTATACAGGGGAAGTTGAAAATAAAATCACAGGAGAATTTGGTAATTAAATCAAATTCGAACAACAATAAAACTCTGTCAAAGTCTCTAATATACTGATCCATTTGTTATTGTTTGATGTATTACTTTGACGGTATTACAGCAATCAGTAAAATAAAGTTCGGTAGTAACCTTCCAAGCGAATAGATGGCGTTAAAAATACAGTTTAGCAGTGGCTATAAAAGATCGCAGGGCATGGACAGGGCGAGATGACATCTCGTCCTACTGCTGTGTATGCCATCTAGGGCTGAAGTACGTGCACTAACTTCATTACTATTTTCTTCTTTTTGAGACGAAATACTGAGGATTGCATGCGACCAAAGTGTGAGGTTAGAATAGATAATTTGAAATGTTAAAGACAATTTGTAAGAAAATTACTAAGTATGCCCACAAAACACAACTCACGAATACTCAAAAAATATTTCTTACCTTTAGAATCACAGAATATTTCGTATAAGTTTGGTATATCGAGGTAGATTTACAGGCACTTTGTGAATATGCACATAATGCAAGTTAGTCCACTGCACTGAGTTATTAGCGGTAAATTCAAATATAACTATGAGATTTAACTCATATGCCAACTCGGCCACTATGCCCATCTCAGGCACTTTTCCCCTATATTTAACACAATAGATTATTATTTTTTTGTCATTGATTTAGTAAATACATAATAGATTAATCTTTTATTGCTAAAGTCCCAAATGTAATTGGAAAAAAATGCTCATTTGTCACAATGAGCTCCTTTTTGTATTTTGCAACTAAAATGGTGTCTACACATTAATAAACAGATTGTAATTCGTATGAAATTTTATTTATGGGATAAATTTTTATAATATAAAATTATTTTTGGGGTACAAAACTATTTAATGACTGAAGATCAATACATTTTTCAGCAGAAATTGGCAACTTGTCTGTATACAACCTTTAAGGCAAAACAAATTCATTGCGATGTACGACGTTAACCGCACTGGTTTTCTTCTTCTTTCCGCTGTTGCACGTAGATTCCCAGGGCCCATTATAAGTTGAACGGAAGCCTATTTTGGAACTTGACTTGTGAATTTTGAGAACTTTTATAAGGCGTGAAGGAAGACTTTTTAGCATAAATTTTGTCCAAAAGGTCTTATCAATTGGAACACTTCCAGTCTTTTTCAAACTTCCTTCTAAATATTCGATTATTTTCTCGTTATTTCATGTATTGACATAAAAGCCTTTTTGTATATAATTATTTCTTTTATTTCCGAATCAACCATAGCAAGTACTCTGTACATGGCATACATGGTATATCGCCAAGAATTTCAGAGCGGTTACTTTGGGTTAATTTCATTTCAAGTAACCTACTTTATATATACGGACCACTTGTCACTAGTCAAAACAATTATAATAAACATACGAATAATAATAATACAAATTTAACTTCCGAACCCTTTATAACGATTCGATATATGGAAAAAATACACCGAAATGACAAGTGAAAAGTGGTTACCAAACTTACCAGAATACAACTACGGTTGCTCTGGTGACAGATAACTTACCGAAGTTTCAGGAAATGGTCACCGCGTTTTCAAGATATTGATATATATACCATTTACTAACTACAGTAACCAACAATAGGCAGTTTTCGAAGGTGTCCACTTTCTGACGCTTAACATAAACATATACGTTAACTTAGCCGCTATTTGACAGATGCCCAAAAAGTGTTTTCGAATGTACGTAATGTTAACCGTTCCGTAGCCGGTAACTACCTTAACCTAAAAAACGTGATTATTAATTAACTACTTTTTCTGTTTTGTTGACTTATTTTGGTTTCAAGTTGATTTTTTCGTTCCATTTAAAGCATAAATTGGCCAAGTAGTTGCTGAGAAGGGATACAGAAGAGTGCACTTCACTTCTATTCTATTGAAGGAAGCAAAGGTGAACAGGATGTTAAACGAGGATTTCGCAGCCCTAGAATCCTCAGAGTCTGACAGCGACTTGGAAGATGCTTTGCTATTAGAAGTCTTAAACCAGCCAAATAATGCGAACAGTGCTGAAATGTATGGAAATTTCAGTCTCAACGATCTTTCGGAAGCAGAGTGTAAATTATATTTTCGTTTTGAGAAGAATGATATTCCCAGATTGGCACGAGCACTAGGAGTTCCAGATGAGTTCACGACTGATAGTGGACATAAAACTTCTCGTCTAGATGGACTATGCATACTTTTGAGGAGGCTAGCGTACCCAAATCGACTAAGCGATTTAGAACCTTTGTTTGGAAAATCAGGTCCAGCATTGTCAAAAATAGTTGATTATATGAGCAACCATATATATAATCATTTTGGACAAAACCTTTCAAATTTGAGAAATCTGCACTGGTTGAATCTTGATCGGTTCAGATTATATGCTAATGCGGTACATGCAAAAGGAGCACCAATTCCAAATTGTTGGGCATTTATTGATGGGACCACTCGAGGTATTTGTAGACCAACTGTAAATCAGGAGGCATATTACTCTGGACATAAAAGATATCATTGTGTGAAATATCAAGCACTCACTTGTCCAGATGGTATGATAGTCAACTTGAAAGGTGCTTATGAAGGGAGCAAACATGATGCTGCTATTCTGAGAGAATCTCAGCTTTATAATCAATTAGAAGAAAGTGTCAGGTTTCCTAATGGAGAAAATTTTATCATTTATGGTGATCAGGCTTATGGAATTAGGGAGTTGCTTTTAACCCCATTTCCTAATCGAGCTGGTTTGACTCCAGAACAGCAGGAATTTAATGCGAGAATGAGTGAAATTAGAATTGCAGTAGAGTGGGGTTTTGGGAAGGTGATTGCAGAATTTGCATTTTTAGATTTCAAAAAAAATCAGAAATTGCTTCTGCAAGAAGTCGCCACCATGTATAGTACTGCAGTGATTCTTACCAATTGTCACACCTGTTTATATGGTAGTCAAACGGCACAGTCATTCAATATTGATCCGATAGAATTAGAAGAATATCTCCAGTGATTCTGCACTCAATATTAGGTCTATTTGTTCACTGAGAAATCATAAACTGATATGTGCAATAATTTAGATACTTGAGAAAATTTTAGTTATTTTTGAATTTTGTTCTGTGTACTTGGTTTTTATTTTAATTATTTAAAGTTTTTTTGTTATTGGAAACAAGGTTTACTTACTGATGAAGTAATAAATATGAAAACACTTGATGAAGTTGAGTTTTTATTTATTCAATAACCAAAACTCCATATAAACATTATAATGCAAAAATAAGTCAACAATTTATGTTTTAAACTAAAAACTTTTCATATAAACAAAGATAAAAAAAATATTAACAATTTTAATTGTAAGCCTCAAACTAAATACTTTTCATATAATAACAAAAAAAAAACAAATATTCCTACCTATAAATAAAATACATTGAAAATAAACCCTAGATGAGTTCCTACCTAAAACTGGAACATTTTTGTCGATTTGCAAACAGGAGTGGAGTGAGACATCCATTTTGTTTGTTTTCTATGCACCAACTTTTAGCAAGAATAAAATTTTCTGAGAAATCAATAATAAAAAAGTTTCCCATATGTTGCACACTTAAATGACCACACCGTATATACATGTGTGTGCGCTACCAGTACAAAAACATCACAGATTATAAAATCACATAAATGAGACAATCTCATTTCATAGGAACATTATCTAAAACACTAAATATAAAAGAAGCATAGTAATGCTATTCTTAGTGTCCTTTACTAACTATGCATTTAGTCGATAAGCTATCGCCTAAAAATTCTGCAATAATACTGTTTCCATTATAAAAATGCAACCAGAGGGATAAAATTATGGATTTGAAGTATATTACAATGAGAGTACATAACTAAAGAAATTAGGTACCTAAGACATTGACTCATTAGTAATGTAATTTTTTTAGGAGAACTTCATTAATTAGGGCTTGTTGAGTTTTAAGTAAGTCAAGTAGAGATTGCCTTTCTTCTTTTTCCATGAGAAACTTTTCCTTTTCAAAAGCGAGTCGTTGTTTCTCCATCTCCAATTTCTCAGATTCTATTTGCTGTCTTTTTTCTTCAATTTCTAGTTCTTTCATCCTTACCTTCAATTTATCATTATTTTTTTCTTCCAAATATTTTAAAGTTGTCTTTTTCAAATTTTTTTGGGCTGTTCGGCATTTTCTTTTTCTGCTAGGGCCTGAAAAATGCAAATTACATTCACAAATGCACTACTCTGTTTGCACTAAATAAGATCAAATAATCATAGTAATCCCAATTGATTATTATAGGTAAGTGTATTTACCTTGAATATTTAATTGAGCCTCTCCCTGCTCCCTTGGAAGTTTGTCATTTGTTGGTGGGTCAGTTGGTGGATTTTCTAGTTCATCCAGATTTGCAGCACTGACACTACTATCATCTAGAAAGAATATAGTTCCTGTAAGTCTATAGTATATAAAAATAAATTATATATTGCAAAAAATATCATAAAAAACAGGGAAACCAACATTCTTATCTGTGTATTAACAAGAAAAAAAATATACATACCAAAAACATATTCAATATTAGGAGTGTGAGTGTCCTCATCAAACTGAAACTGATATGGAGAAGGCTCGTTAGATTGTACTGGATTTAATGCCTGGTTCGTGTGCGAGTGAAAAACTGTTTGGGCAAGACTCTCCCTCAGCACTTTGCCTTTCTCCGAAGACTTGTGCTCACTTTTTATAATTTCTTTTTTTTTCAGCACACTATTAATCAGTTCCAAAACTTCTTGCAGCAGTTGGTCTAGAGCATTATATGGCTCCTCAACTCCCGATCTAAAACAATTTGAAAAAATGTTGCTACTACAATGTTAAATTTTGTATAGGTAAACTTTTAAACTATTTCATTATGAGATCATGTTGCCAATCTTTTAGTTGGTCAAAATTGTCTGTACTACAAAAAATTATTGATTTTACCACAAAACATATTTCCAATCATTTCTTACCGGGCTCTATTTTCTCTGTCTCTCTTTTCGAAATTCTTAATTATATATTGGACGTGTTCCCTCACTCCTCTTAAAGTTATGTTTTTCCCGGTTGCTTGACAAAAATTACTGTGTATAATATTCTATTTTGTAGGGTCAACATAGGGGTTATTTGCAATTATCTCCCCGAGAAGGATTTGGTCGTCTTCATCGGTAAATCGTACCCTACTCCGTTTGAAATTTATTAAAACACTAGTAACATCCATTGTAAAATAAATCAAAAATAAAATAATGGAAAAACAAATGTAACCTTCAAAAACAGCAACAAAACAAAACAAATAGAGAAATGTCATTATGAAAGTCCCTTTCCAAAAAGAAAAGGATAGAGATAAAATCAACGGTTTTGCGCATGCGTTTCGTTACGGATATCACTATAGCTACCGTCCGTAATATAGCGGAGGGTGCCGGTAGCGTTATACATTAAATGACATTTCAAATGTCATACTTGTCAATTAGCGGTTACCGGTGATCATTTTTATACGCTTCGAAAACTGTCTATTATATACGGACCGCATGCTTGTATACAGTGTCGTGAAGCAATGCAACTTCTTTCTTTGAAAGCCTTTTAACTGGTAGACTAAAGATTAATCCAATTAAATAGCTATTTTGGACACTCGTCAATTTCTGCTAAACTTATTCTCATTAGGCGGCAGTGTCCTGCGTGATGACATGTAGGTTATTTTTACTGAGATCCAAATAATTTTTGGATCTAGCATTGTCAAAGTTCTGCACGAACTTTTTGTAGTGATCCAGCCCGGGAAGGCACCGCCAGAATGCTTCTCTTTCGGTTTCCTCTTTCTTCCGAAACTCTTTCTTATAGGAGCATTTTCCTACACCACAGAAAAACATCGTGCCAATTAAGGGGGTTTGTGCTCCTTTCCTGGCAAGTGTGTTGACCTCTTCATTTCCTGTGATTTTCGAGCGGCCAGGAACCCAGACTAAAGAGACCCTGTTATTCTTGCCTAGTTCATCAAATTTTCTTCGGCACTCCCATCCCAACTTTTAGCCAATGAGATAGGAGCTCAATGCTTCGATAGCTGCTTGACTATCAGAATGAATCGACATGTCACATATCTGGTAGTTTCTTTTCCACGCATCTTTCGATCGCAAATATTTCTGCCTGAACGACACTCGGGCAGGAGCCTAACGAGAATGGGTATCTGGTGCCCCAAATACTCCAGCGCCAGCTCCTGTGGTGGTTTTTGAACCATCTATTGGTGTTTTCTTTCATAGTTTGGGTGGTGTATTCCCTTTCCCAGTCCCTCCGTGTATGTATCCCCCTTTGCAATGGGGGACACATATATGCCCAGAGATATGTATGTTTTTTTTAATTCTAATTTGGAATGTAATGAGCCCGTTTTATTCTAGTGTAAGATTATTTTACTGGGGTGCAAAATCAGCCCCTTTTATTTTTAACATAACGTGGTCCGATTGGCCATAGAAAAACCACTTGAATGTTATAGTTAATTCAAAAAGGTTAAATTGTCGATGAGCTCCTTTTTTTCTTGTGCTCTTCAGTTGTTTTTAATTTATCCATAACAGTGTTTACTGTATTTATAGCATTGGCTGTTTCTATCGAATTATTGCCCTTTAGAATTTCAACAACTTTAACGAAATTTTCAGAAATGTGGTTGATAGCAGTGTCAGTAACATTTTTAACAGATTATTGCCCTTTGTTTGATACAAATACCGAAGGTAAATCTGTAGGGGTGACAATTTCAGTCCCATCATCGCTTACAGTTGTTACCGCTTCGTCGATCATATCTGAACTCATCATATCCCCCAAAAGTTAGTTTGTATATCTCCTCCATGAACAATGCGTGCAAAGTCCTTTTCATCTACACACGATAAAGGAGGAGCTGTTTTAAAACTAATACTGAACTGGACAATCGCAATTGACCGTGTCTGTATGCATAGTGTAAATATATACATCAGAAGAGACAAAGCTGGGATCATTACACAGCTTGCGCGGTGTCCATTGCAATATAACCAAATAAAAGAAAACAGCGCAAGTTCTCTATTGCTGCAAACTATAGAATATAAGTTGAATGGTTCTTCCCTGTACAAGGACATTCTTCCATGCCGGCTGACCGATCCTTTGGTCTAGTTGAATATATATTATTTCCGCATGAGTATGACGATATTGTTATGGAAACTGTTACATTAAATATTATTAATGAACATTTTCAATGGTTGAAGTGTCAAAAGTCTTTAAAAACCAAGAAATATATTAAAATTAGTGAAGCAAGGCTCGTAACAATCGCCCCTACAGGACGTATAGGAAATAAAAATAAGCACCTGCTATTTCGGTCAGCCAATATACGAGCATATAATTTTGAATCTGGGGTTAAAATACTTGGAAACAATAAACAAGTAATTCCATCCACTAATTGCATTCGAGCGAAAAAAAGAACGATGTGAAGGAACTGCTTCATGCAACCGGGTAGGTACGCTGTAGAAAATATTGGCTACTACAAGGATGTACCCAACAACAAATTGGAAAAAGAGATTGCAGAGGGAGATTTAAAAACAAAATAAAGTTTTGTTGAGTTTACCAGTTATCCTTTTTGCTACCAGTTAATAAAGTTGGTAGATGACAAATTTTATCAATTATTTCAGTTACAAAATATCCCAAATCCATTTTTATTGTGAAAAGTACCAAATCCAAACACATTTTAGGAAAAATCTAATTTTCAATTCCTACTACAACTTTGAAGACATCACACACATTATATTATGCAACAATTTTCAGAAGTGGTTTTGTTATTTTTCATTCAAACGAAAACAAAAAAATGTATTTAATAAAAATTGTTTATCTGAAAAATCACATCGTAAGGATTTGGTACCTTTTGCAATTAAGCTTCTCAATTATTAACCAAATTACAAGAAAGTTTTGACGATGTGTGGAATTGGTGGCCAAGAAACACGAAAACAATATAAAAACATCCACATCGTTGTTTATGCTAATCGAAAAAGCAATTTATAGAAGTTAAAAACTTCCTCCTTTTGCTTTCAATATTTTTCAACGTTGACTTCGGTTTTTTGTCTACATAGTATAAAACACAGTCTGCCTGTTTATCTGCTAACTCCTCCAAAACGACACAACGGATTCTGATGTGGCCAGAGACTCTTTGATGTGGCTAACGTGTAATCACTACTCCCGTTCTTGTCTAGAGATAAAGTTACATTTTTGTCAATATGTCATGAGGCCTATAACTGATAACATTGTGCTAAGTTTTTGTGTGTCCTGAGCCAAGGCTTGGTTTAAATAAAGATAGTTTCAATAATTTCTTTTTCCGTAAATCGCTAGGAAATTTTGACATTCCTGTCAAAATTTCTTGAAGAAAAAGTCAGGACTTCCTTAGTGTAAGGAAATGTCATTTCCTTACTGTAAGGAAATGATATTTCCGTACAGTTGTTAGTGTTCTACATAAATGATTGAAAACACATTGCTTATAAGGAGTTAATTTATATTTTGAAAACATCAAGTCATTGCTGAATACATTTTTAAGATCAATTTGTTATATTTACAGTAATTTGACAGTTAGTACAATTATTGAACATTGGAGGAACACTCTTAGAACTATGAGAAACATTTTGGACAACATGCAGGGTGGTAGGGTCATTTTGTTGAATATTTTGTACTGTGAAAATTTTATTTGCCACCTCAACCTTATTGTTAAGCGATTCTTCGATATATCCTTCAGCAACGTTTGATGACTTCCATCCGTCATGCCTCTTTAAATTAGTTATGTCGGCACCAGAGTCAACCAATATTGTTGCAGAAGACCGACGAAAGCAGTGACCAGTATATTCTGTCGGATTTCCCAAGTTCAAATAAGTAGCAACTATTTTGGGCATTTTTCTAAATTGATGAATTCCTACCACTTGTCTACAACCCTTTCCGCTTTGATATTTAAAGAAAAATCGGTCACTGTTCATATTTTCTGGTCTTAACGAAACATACTTTCGATAAACATTCAAGTAGATCTGATTAATTACAAATGATCTTGGTTTGTTGGTTTTCGAATCAGGTATGCTGATTAAAAGCTTAGATTCTAAGTCTTCTATATCGTGTACAGTCATTCGGACTAACTCATCCATTCTACAGGCCCCAGAAATACCAAATATTACAGCCACCTAAAAAATAAATAAAGGTATAATCTAAATAGAAATTAAAACCTTGTAAATTACCTTAATCATTAAATTTTCTTTATCTGGAGCTTCCTGGATAAATTTTTCAATTTCTTCCTTCGTTAAAACCTTAGATTTCTTTGCCCTATAACCTTGAGCTTGCCGTTTCAATAAAGAACGGAGTTTTGAGTATGTAGATATATCTACATTGTGTTTAAGTGCAAGGGTTGACTTCAGCATTGAATAATTGGCCCATAATGTTGAAGATTTCATCTTTAAACAAAGGTCTAGGAAGTATGCCATAAAACGTCTGCATGCATTTTCGTACTTTTCTCTTGATTTCTTTGGCAATAATTCTAATGAAGCAGTATTCACTGCCTCAACCAGCTCTGGAGGAGTCCCAGGAATGGAAATTTCATCATCACTTATCATTTTACTTTCGAGAACACCAGCAATTAAATTTATAAGCGTCAAGTTTGACAATTCAACCTCAATACGTTTCCATAGTAACCCAAGTAATTTTATTAGGAATTTAAAAGCACCATTTATTTGGGAATAAAATTATCGCGTTTTTTTTAAAATCAATCAATATCTGTCGAATTTTAAACGATTTGCGGAAAAATAGTATGTTTACCTCGTAGGAAAAGCCACATTCCTGGACTCTGTGTTGCTAAGTCTCGGCTTGCGCCTCGACTTAGCAATCTACACAGTCGTCCAGGAATGTTAAGCTTTTCCTACCCGGTAAACAATGTACTATTATTTACACTTAAATACAATATCACAGTTACATACACAGCCATTATAATGTTACCTTTTCAACGGTCAGTAGCAGAGCATAGACAAAATGATTTAGCCTTCGCCTAAAGCTAACGCATGTGCAACAACTTATTAATACTTACAAATGAATTGTTGGTTGCGTTACTGCACATTGTTGCCAGATTTTTCTTGCACAGAAATTAAAAATTCTTATTGGCTGTGTCCTACATTCTTTTTTTAGAAGAGGCAAATTTTCTTTTTATTTTTTTTAAATAGTACCCACCTATTGCAAGAGGTGCAGGTATTGATATATGAAGCCGGTAAAATAGTAAAATATAGATGAAAGTACCTACAAGAGATGCAAACAGAAAATGTTTACTTGTTAATGAAGGAAGTTCGTCTTAGTCCTTCTTTTTTTCTATAAATTACACCCGTACAAAGCCGGGGCTTGTCGGTAATTCATATTATGAATTATAACTAATTTTAAATTCTAGGTTCTATCATACATTTTCGCGAAGAGGCTTCCACAGTCTGTCATTAATGGGTGCA
This sequence comes from Galeruca laticollis, assembly GCA_963921935.1. Classification (NCBI taxonomy): domain Eukaryota; kingdom Metazoa; phylum Arthropoda; class Insecta; order Coleoptera; family Chrysomelidae; genus Galeruca; species Galeruca laticollis. The sequence goes on along the minus strand of OY998179.1, from coordinate 149,051,936 downwards.
TCGGACGAAGATGCTATGAATTTGGTTAATATATTTCTTATAGCTTCGAAATGTATACAAACGCTCAGTTTAAGATGTTCCAGCATTACCGACAGAGGATTAGAAGCACTTCTTGATCATCTCAAGGTATTCAGTTATTACTCTTTAAAATATCAACTTTTAAACTACACCATGTATACAATATATCACATGACAAACTTACAATTTAGACATCCAAGGTTACAATAATTCCCATAAAGTTGAAAATTGGCATGAATATTTAGAATATATAGAAATAAAGTAATAGTGAAAAATCCCCATCGATCAATCTTGTACAAAAAATTATATATTCATATTAAAAGTTCGCAAAAATGGGTTTTTTGCATTTTTCTCCTAAACTATGAACTTTACAACAAAAATAGCTTAGGCAAAAACTGTAGGCCATTCAATTATCTACAAAAAATATTTTCATACTTTTTTACGTAAAAATCGACAATTTCGTAATATACCGATTCAAAGAATTGAAAAAAAATTCCTTCGTAATACGTATGTTACTATACTTTTAAATTAAATTCGTAGTTTATAAAAACTACTTTTTAAAAAATAACTTTTATTTCTACAAACTAAAATGAGACTTTACAACTAGGAAGCTATATAAAATCTGAATGCGATAATAAAAAACGTTATGAAGAAAACAATCCGTGAGATTGCAATTCAGCAATCTAGCGGTGTCCTATTACCATATGCGTTCCAATAACTCCGCCATTAGACAGAAATTCGAGGAATTTGTTGAATTTCAGAGTTCCAAATTTTGGGACCCATTCTAGATTTCTTGGCCTTGGCTTTTTCTTCGGGTTCTTGCTAGAATGAATTTTACAGTCCAATACAAAATAATTATTAATATAATGAAATACATAAAAATAGTCCAAATATTAAATTTTGAATGGCTGAAGCACTTTGAACACATTTAAAGTCGTCTAAATTGATAGAATTTAATTGATTTGGTTCCATTTGAAAATTTGCTATTTCACTTGAAAATGTTAAATTTGGAAAGTTCATTAGTTTCAGTTCGGTTTGATAATTTTCAAAATGTTTAATTTTAATACCATCAATGTCCACTTCGCACTCCGAGTCAAGTTCTAGAATAAAAGTTCCCTGAATTGGAAAATTGTCTTTGTTAGATCCCCACTTTTGATTAACTACACTTAATTCAGGAGATATTAGAAGCCAATGATGCGTCTCTAATGTTTGGATTCGTAATTTAGGCATACGAACAGTTAACTGCTGGCATGATGAGACGTTCTTGAAGTAGCGAAGCATCTGGATTTCACATGGGATTTCTTCTTGGATGATAACGGGTCCATTCTGGTAGCAAATGTACTGTTCAGATGAAACTTTTTGACAATTCTCGTCGAAAAACATATAGGAAAGGTCATTTAGGATAAGAAAATTCGCTTGAGGTAGAATTACTTTGAAGGAGTTTTGTGTGGGTACAGGCAATGAGTATATGTGGAAATAATTGTACGTTTCGCTTTCTACTATAGGAATAAATACTATTTTGTATCCTTTGGTATAACATTTTACTTCTGTGACCTTTTCATATAAAAGAATATTTTCTACTTTTGGTTCAAATGGAAGCTTATTGCATTTCAATTGTTTATTTACAATCATTATTTCATTAAAAAGTTCTCTAGTTTCAATTATTGAATTATGAACTGTATTTAATTTGGAAAATGTGATAGCTACTTCGATTTTCTCTAGAATATTATAAATTAATTGATAAGTTGGAGCGATTTGAGAAACCCGTGTATCCGTGACATAAAGGTTTGTAATAAGTTTCAATTTCCTCTATTCGTTTCAATAAAGTTTGTTGATTTTGTGCCAATGTGTTTGTATTATTTTTTAAAATATTAATAGAATTTTGAAGAAGTGTTATTTGTGAATTGACTATATTCTTTAATTTTGATTGATTCTCAGAAATTGTGTTAATTGCTTTATCATATTTTTCTGCATCGTTTTGATCTAGAGGGCCCGTTAAAACTTAATTATTGAACCAAGTCTGAATTTATCTGATTTGACTGGATTTGTATTTTTTGTTCTAAATTTAATATTAGGTTGCACATACTTTCAAATTAATTAATTAACACGGAATTATCTTTATCTTTTGGAAATGTTTGCTGAATTCTTTTAAAGTGATTTTGTATAGCTTCAAATTGGCTTACTATATCTGAAATGTCGAAAGTTTGAATAAAAGACCACAAATCAATTTTATTTTGAGCATTGCCTAATTTATAAGGTAGAAGACCGGGGTTATTATTTAAGTTATGGAGTCTTGGGTGGTTTGATCCCTCATGGATGTGGACGGACAACCTGTAACAGTTGGAGCTTGTTTTAGTTCCTTTAAATCTATTACCTCCTTTTTATTTTGATGTTTCTTGGAAGTTATTTCTACTTTATTCCTATCTAAAATTTCGGTTATTTCATAAGATCCTATAAATTTATTATCTTTTTTACTATGATATTGCAAGTTTCTCTTAAATACTATTTGTCCTAACTTAAAATCAGTATTAGTATTGCCTTTTTGATTATTCTTATCTACAATTTTAACTTTTTGTTTTTCTATTGTTTCTTTTACATTTTCATATACATGTTTAAGTTTTTCCTTTTCAGCATACTCTGAGTAAAATACTGCGGGGATAAAAAATTCATTTGGATTTCGCTAATTAGTGTGTCCGAAGGTTAATTCGGAAGGAGTAAATTTAGTGCTAGTAAGTATTGAGCTATTGTAACCTAAAATTGCATAGTCAATTAAATCATCTTCATTCGGGTGCATTTCTTTTAGAATTCTGAGATGTTCTATTAGACTGGAATTGAATCGTTCTGTTACACTGTTTGATTCGAGATGTCCTACAGTGCCAAAATGTATTTTTATTTTATGTAAATTCAAAATTTCTTTTACAGTATCATTATTACATTCAGTACCATGGTCAAGTCAAATCATGAGGATCGGTAATTTCGTCAGAATTATTAATCATTGAATCATTTTCGAGTGCGTTAATAACTACTCTAGAAAGTGCATCGTAATTAGAATTTAAAGTACCTTTTTTGTAAATTATTTCATAGTCAAATTCTTCCAAACGTAATCTGCAGCGTATTAATTTTGAATTCGGTTCTCTGAGATTAAATAGCCAAATTAAAGGACGATGGTCACAATATATTTTAAATCGTTTACCGTAGAGATATGGTCTAAAGTATTTACAAACCCATACTATGGCAAGTAATTCTCTCTCAATAGTACTATATTTTTGGTCAGAGTTATTTAAGGTTCTTGAAGCGTATGCAATTGGTCTATTCGAACCAATTGGACCTTGAGATAATACTGCGCCTAATGCTACGTTTGAAGCGTCCGTGGTTAAAACAAAGGGCTTAGAAAACTCTGGATACTGAAGTATAGGTGAATTGATAAATAGATTTTTACAAATGTTAAAAGCTGAGATAAAATTTTGATCGTGTTCTGCTTTAGCATTCTTTATCAGACAAAGTTAACGGTTTGGTTATTTTAGTAAAATCTTTAATGTATCGTCTAAAATAGCCTAATAGTCCTAAAAAGCTTTTGATTTCCTTTTGAGTTTTTGGTATTGGATAATTTTTTATTGCACTTATCTTGTCAGGATTTGGCTTTACTCCGTTTGGTCTAATAACATGCCCTAAGTACGAGACTTCTTTTCTTAGAAAAGCAGATTTATCAAGTTGGGTTTTAACCCGTAACTACTACTATCGGGTCCTAAGGACCCAGCGACATCTAAATTCTTGAAAATAGCCCAGACATATCAGAGTGGGGAAATCGTGCTTCCAGTTATTCTCAAGTCAAGTAGTTCTTTGTCGAATGCTGTTGTGAGTGGTTGTCTATATTGTTTACTTTCAGAGCAATACGATATTTGGGTCCGTGGGACCCGATAGTAGCATAAGTGTTAGTTTGTAAACTTGGATAATTTAGGTAAGTGGACATGTAAATTTATGTATATTGCTAACTAGTTCCTTGAGTATGGTTATAATGAAGCAATATTATATTGTAAGATACTCTTACTTGCTATTTTTTATAGTTATGAACGCCTCAACCAATGAGCTACTTTCGGATCGCCAGTTGGCGGAATTATTAGACGATGACGCTTTTTGGACAGATATGGACAATGATAATAATGCGCAGAACGTTGAAGACGTACCTATACCGGAAGAAGAAAAAGGCAAGGCTTTTGGTCAAACATTGAGTGGCGGCGACGAAAGTGATAAGGAAGAAGAAGATAACGAAATTTTTAGTGACCATGATTCAGAAAGCGAAGTTGAGGCTGATTCAAGTGAATATGATAACCAAGAAGAGCATCTAACATATTCTTCCACTGATAGTAACACCGCTTCGACTTCAAACGCTTTACCACCTCAAAAAGCGTGGTACGGAAAGGATAGAACTAAATGGTCCAAAGAAGCTCCTTCTCGTAAAAAAACTTTACAGCACAATATTATGAAAAATGTGTTACCTGGTCTGAAAGACCCAGCTCGTGCAAATCGTTTGACAACTCCGTTGGAAGCATGGAAGTTACTCTTTACCGACAATATGATTCAAATTATTGTTGAAAACACTAATTTAAAAATCGACGAAATGAAAGCTCATTACAGTAAATTTCAAACATGCAGAAAGACATTTTTGCCTACGTTTGTACAAAACACAGACGAATTGGAAATAAGAGCTTTTATAGGGCTTCTATACATGCAAGGACTGTTCAAGTCAGGTCATGAAGATCTGAAATCTATGTGGGCTACTGATGGAACCGGAAGGCCACTATTTCGATCCACTATGTCATTGGCACGGTTTTCATTTTTATTGGCCTGTCTTCGTTTTGATGATGCTACAACTAGACCTGAAAGGGTAAAAAGCAACAAGTTAGCTGCAATCTCCGATCTATTTGAACAGTTCGTAACCAATTCCAAAGAAAATTATGCTTCGGGATTTAATCTCACCATAGACGAGATGCTAGTTCCGTTTAGAGGGAGATGTTCATTTCGCATGTACATCCCCAACAAACCCTCTAAATACGGGATAAAAGTGCAAGTATTAGCCGACAGTAAAACCCACTATATGGTAAATGCCGAAGTTTACACTGGTAAATATCCAAAACCTACGAGTGTAAAAAGTAAATTGTCGCATCCCACGCAAGTAGTGTTACGTTTGATTGCACCCGTTGCAAATAGTAATCGTAACATTACGGGAGACAACTGGTATTCTTCTATTGAGTTGATTGATGAACTAAAAAAAGTGGTCTAACATATGTGGCCACAATGCGAAAAAATAACAGATCCCTCCAGAGTTCCAACCAAATAGAAACCGAGATATACAATCTTCATTATTTGGGTTTTCAGATCAAACCACTATTGTTTCTCATGTTCCAAAACGAGGAAAAGCAGTTATCCTAGTCTCTAGTATGCATGACGATAATTCCGTAGATGATGCTAGCACAAAACCCGAAATAAATTTATACTACAATGGCACTAAAGCAGGTGTTGACGCACTTGACGAAAAATGTGCTAATTATTCGACGTCAAGAAGAACTCGCAGATGGCCAATGTCATTATTCCACGCCATACTAAATATTGCTGGAGTAAATAGCAGGATCATATACCAGTTCGCCCAACAAGAAAAGAAATTTCCAGGTACAATTTCCTCAAAGAGCTAGGACGTGAATTGTATACTCCGTACATGACGGCTAGAATATACAACATGCTTGTACCTCGCAAACTTCGTTCGATGGCCGCTGATATTTTAGGAATTGTCATGGAGGAAAAGACCGAAAAACAAATTACTGCGCTAGGTGTAAAATTCCCATATGTTTAAAATGTGCGGCCACAATGTGCCCAAAATGCATTTAATTATTATTTTTTATTTTTATTTTATAATAGAAGCATAGCTTGGTTAAATAAATGTAAGAAATAAAGTTTTTGACAAAAAACATTATTGCCATGAATTTTTTAATTTTTGGGTCCCTGGGACCCTCCAGTAGTATTTACGTTGCGTATTTTGAGTTGAGTATTTGAGTTACGGGTTAAAATTTGATCGTCGTAATCGGTCAAATACTGTTTTAAGTCTTTCTGCGTGTTCTTGAAAGGATGTAGAGTAGATTACAATGTCGTCTAAGTATACTAAACCTATTTCGTTATTTAAACCTCGTAAAATGTTATCCATAACTCTTTGGAATGTAGAAGGAGATGAACGTAGTCCCATTGCTATACGTTTAAATTCCCAATGTCCGTTTTGAGTTGAAAATGCTATCTTCGGAATTTCCTCTTCATGCATTTGGATTTGCTAGAATCCGCTAGCTAGGTCTGGAGTACTAAAATATTGACTTTTGCCTAATTTGTCTAAAATTTTCGTAATTTTTGGTAATGGGTATTTATCAGGTATGTTTTTTTCGTTCAATTTGCAGTAGTCTATTACTAAACGGAATTTCTTTTTGTTTGATTTGTCTGTCTTTTCTCGGTCAAATGCAGATAGGAGATCAGTAGGGAGAATTGGAAGGTTGAATAATACCCTGATCAAGCATTTTGTTTATTTGCGTTTTGACTTCTTTATAAATTTCGGGGTAACGATATGTCTTAGTAAAAATTGGGGTATCGTCTGTTAAATTTATTTTGTGTTTTATTTGATTAGTGAAAGAGAGCGGTACCTCTTCACAATAAAAATGTCACGATAGTCATAACATAATTTTTTGATAACGTCTTTTTCTTCTGGATTGCAATAATTTAGATCAATGTTTTTTAAATTTGTCTTTAAAATATTGTCATGTTCTTCACTAATTTCATGATCAGTTTTCATTTTTTCAATGAAATTAGTTTCGTTTATATTTAATTTCGATATCGATTGGTTCGAAAAATTCGATTTTATCTGATTTACTACAGCGACCGGCATCTTGATATGAGGTGTAAACTTTTTATACTTTAAAAGCCCGGTGCCTTGTTTCATTTTTACTGGTATTTTAACTTTTTGTTGAGATCTAGGCGGTATTATTAATTGATATGTTTGATATTTAGGATTTTGATTAATCGATATTTCATTCTCAATTTCGTATATTATTGGAATTTTTGCAAATGGAGTTACGATAAATTTTGAGTTCATATCTATTGCGACTTTTAACTGCTTCAATAAATCAATGCCTGTAATCCATCATATTTATCGCTAAAGTTAAACTCTAAAAATTTAAAAAATTGGTATTTGTATTACTTCGTTATGATATGTTATATTATGAGCACTTTGTATTTGAAAATATTCTTTAAAAATTTCATTTGGATAAAATTGATAAGCTAAATCAGGTTTAATTAAACTATGAGTACTACCTGTATCGATTACAAAATTTGCTTTTAGTACGGGAATGTAAATATGTGGTAAATTTGCTCTGGATATATTTATAGTTGTTAGGGGGAATTGTTCTGTGAGGCTTCTTGTTTAAAATTTTCATTTGGGTCTTGAGAAATTTGATAAGGATCATCGAATTGATATTGTCATATTCTGGATATGTTTCATCGGTTTCATGTGGATTAAAATAATCAGATTTTCGGACATCATGGGTTTGGTATGAGCATTCACCTTGTATTTGATTCTGAAACAGGTTATCGAGTTCATAATTTTGATGATTTACATCATGTGCAAATAGTTCTGTGGACGTAAATTTTCTCTGAGGTGCTAACGTTGTATTACCTGATGATGTGTCCATTGGAGTAGGTTTATATGGTTTGTTGGGATTTGATTGATTTCTGCTTTGATTTGAGGGTGCTCTCAATATCTGGCTTTGTCTGGGTTGATTAGAAAATGGTTGTCTCTGAGTTTGAAAATTATTATTGTTCCTCCACTGGGGTTGTGAATTTTGGATGAAAGGACGATTGAAATTATTAAAATTCTGTTGGGGTTGCGAGAATTGATTATTAGATACACCTGATTCCCAGAGTCCTCCGAAATGTGGACTTTTGGCGGGAATAAAATGCCATTTAAGTTGTTTTGATGCCAATTCATTTGATATAATAACATGATTATCCTTTAAAAAATTATACATTGCCAAAAGTTCATTATTCGCACCTACGAAATTCGAACCATTGTCCGAAAACAAATTTGCGGGGGTTCCCCTTCTTCCAATGAATCTTCTGAGTACAGCTAAGAATGCGTCAGAGCCGAGTTCAGTAACAATGTCTAAGTGTAATGCCTTTGTATTCATACACACAAACAAATATAAGTATCCTTTTATTAATTTGGGAAAACGCGTCTTTCTGTCTTTTAGTAAAAAAGGTTCTCCAAAATCTACCTCAACATTTAAGAACGGAGAATAGACATTTATTCTAACATCTGGAAGATCTCCCATGAGATAGTGCAAACCTTTAGGTTGAGCTTTAATACGAATTACACACTTTTTAATAATTTTCTTACAAGCATTTCTAGAGGAAATAGGCCAATATTTTTCTCTGACCGTACATAATAATTGCTGCGTTACACAATGAAGGGATTCTCGGTGAATATGAAATAAAATCTTATCAGTTAAAACATGAGATTTAGGTAAAATTATGGGAAACCTTTTATCAAACGGCTGTTTTATCGCATTATTCACTTTATTCACGAGCTGTGCTGTTAAGAGCGCCGCACATAATTCAAGCCGAGGTAAAGGCAAGTTCTTAATCGGAGCGACGCGAGACTTTGAGCAAAGTAGATTGGAATGAATTCGTCCGTCTGATTTGACGCATCTTATAAACACGCAAGAGCCATATGCTTTTTCGTACGCATCGGAAAATGCATGAAGTTCTATTGTGACACTATCGTTATATATAGCTTGTCGCGGAATACTTATTTCATTTAAAAGTAATAATTCCCTTTTGAAATCTGACCATAAATTCTCTAAATGTTGTGGTATGGGTTCATCCCACGAAATTTTCAGTAGCCACATTTCTTGCAGTATAATTTTTGACCTGATAATAAATGGACCTAAAAGACCCAAGGGGTCAAAATTTGACATATTGCGGATAAAACACTCCGTTTTGTTTCCTCTTTAATATTAACACCAATGGCGGTAGCTGCATACATTATAGAGTCTGATCGCGCATTCCATAAAATTCCAAGAGTTTTGTTTGGCTCGTTTTCGCCGAGCTGCAGAATATTAACATCAAGATCTTCATCGATTTCTATATTACTTAAAATATCATTACTATTACTTAACCATTTACGAAGGTCAAATCCAGCGCTGCGTAAAATATTTGAAGCATTCTTTTGAATGTTAAGTAATTCAATTATTGAATCCGCCCCCGTAAGTAAGTCATCGATATAGAAGTCGTTTTTTCTATTATTTTCTCACTTGCAACAGGATAATGTTCGCTATTTTGTTCAGACAATGTATGTAAACATTTTAACGCTAGGTAAGGCGAGCAGGCTAATCCATATGTTACGATTTTAAATTCGTAAATTTTATGTGTTTCCGACGGAGAAGATCTCCAAATTATGCGTTGAAGGCGCCATTGCTCTTCCGCGATTAGTATCTGCCGATACATCTTTGATATGTCCCCTGTCAATACGTAATAATATTTGCGAAACCTTATTGTGATATCAAATATGTCGTTATGTAATTTGGGCCCGATAAATTGAATATCATTTAGCGATACCCCGGTATCCGTTTTTGCCGAACCGTCGAATACAACGCGTAAACGCGTAGTTAAACTAGACGTTTTTACCACACCGCGATGTGGTAGATAAAAACAAGGTAATTTATTTGTATATGAAGATTTTTCGTTGTCTAAGTTTACTTCAGCCATATGTCCTAATTTTAAATACTCATTAATAAAATTGTGATAATCTTTTTTCATTACGGAATCTTAGTCAAGTTTTTTTCCAGCGAATTGAATCTTTTAATCGCCACTTGTAGCGAATCTCCTAGATTTTCTAAGTTTTCGCGAAGCGGTAATTTTACTATAAACCTACCCGACTCGTCCCTAAGTGTTGTTTGGTTAAAATTATTTTCACAATACAGTTCTGCGGCCGACAGGGGTAGTTGTTTCGCGTGGTTAATTTCTTCAACGTTCCAGAATTTTGTAATCTGTTCACTTAAGATATCCACATTAACATGGCAAATCTATTTATTTTCAGAAAAGCTAGGACTTAAATCTCCTCCAATCACCCATCCTAATTTTATTTTCCTTAAACTGGGCATGTTTCGGCCTAATTCTATTTTTCCCACACATAATAATGACCAAAACCAACCGGAACCTATTAATAAATTGACTTCTCCGCGTTTATTAAAATTTTGATCAGCTAAATCAATTTCGGGAATATTTAGTATACTTTTATGAAAAGATATCAATGGTAATTTTTCCGTTATTGTAGGTAAAACTAAATAGTCGATATTAGTTTCATAATCATATAGACATGATTTCAATTTAATATTTATCCGTTTACTTATATTTTCTAAAGATTGACCCACGCCTTTTACTAAAAAGCTTACCTGTTGTGCTTGTATACCTAATTTTAAGCACATTTTTTCGGTAATAAAATTGCTTTGTGAACCGCTGTCTAGTAAGCCTCTGCAATTAACATACTCATTATTAATATTTTGTATTTTTACTATCGCAGTTGAAAGTAATGCCTGATTTTGTACCTACCACGTGTTCAACTAATGAAACATTATTTGTTTCATTCGTAACCTCGCCACTGTGTAGTGTGTGGTGAGATTCCCGATGTAGCAGATCCGTCGCTATGAGGGAAGTTGCCGGTTGTTTCGGCAGTGCTCGAATCTATTCCACCAATCGTTTTATTATAATGTAATAGGACATTATGAGATTTCTGGCATTTTGAACATTTTTTAGCTTTGCAATTCCACGAAACATGATTCGGTTTTAAACAATTAGTACATACTTTCAATTCTCTCATTTTCGTCCATCGTTCTGATAATGATAGTTTTAAGAATTGTTCACAGGTATAGATTGTATGTATATTTTTGCATAGTATGCATTTTTTATGTTTAGCTACATTTTCTGCGGAGGTTAGAAAATATGTAAAAACTTTTCTATTTGGCATTCGATTATTTACTTTTTCGAAGGATATTTTGTCTAAGAGTTCGCACTTATTTTTAATAAAGGTTTCTATATCTTTAAGAATCGCTTTCTTTTCTGCGCATTTATATGATTCCCATTCGCGTTTAGTAGTCATGTCGAATTTTGACACCAAAATATAAATAATCAATCTATCCCAGGTATCTACTTCTTCGCCTAATGCCTTAAGGGCTGAAAGACTATTAGATGTTTGTTCATGTAAATGACGCAATGCTGCGGCGGATTCTGTCGTTATTTGAGGAGATTCAAAAATGTCTGATATAACTATTGATAATAAGATTTTCATTTTCGTAACGTTCTACCATTTTGTTCCATGCAATGGCATAGTTGGTGGACGTTACTTTTAGTGACTTTATTGTTTTTACAGCTTCTGGGACCAATGCTTGCCTCAAGTAATAAAATTTCTGATAATTTGTTAAATTAGAGTTTTTATCTACCAACCCCAAAAACGCATCCCTAAATTCGAACCAGGAACTGTACTGGCCGTCAAATTTGGGCAACTGAATGGGTGGCAGTTTTACAGTATCATAAGTTGGCTGATTAGAATTGTTTGCTACTGAACCCACCTCTGAGCGTCCGAACGAAGATCGATTTTCATTATTATATGTATCTATTACAGATTTAACATTTCCGATTAATTCGTAATAACATTTTAAGTTTGACTTTTGAACTGTTAGCAAGTGAAAGAGCGAATTGGAGAGAATTATTGAATTTTCTGTAATTGTCAGTCTGATACGCATAAAATTCAAAACATCGTATCAACTAAAGAACATAAAACGGTCCACAACCGTCTTCAAGCACCAGTTTATTTTTAAAATTGTAGTAACCTTACAATAACATTTAATTACAAAAATAAATACTATCTCTGCGTTTTTTATGCTCCTCGGAAAAATATCGTGTATATTGAAAATTCGATTTCACACTCGTTTGTTTAAGCCACACGCTTATGGCTCAATTCTACAAACTCGTGTGAAATATTTCACACTTGTTATACAATATAGTATTAATAGAATAGGGTTACAATAGATTGTGGAATAGGCCACCTGGGGAAACCACGTTAAGAAAAAGCTTCGAGCGCAGTCACACTATCTCATAGGTGATGTGGAAACCTTTGCGTATTACGAAGAAACATTTTTTTTCAATTTTTTGTATCGCTTTATCACGGAAATGGCGATTTTAGCGAAAAAAAGTAGAAAGACAGAGAGTTGAATGATCGATAATTTTTATCTAAACTCTTTTTGCTGTAAAACTCATAGATTAGAAGAAAAATGAGAAAACCCATTTTCGCGAACTATATATTAGCATGAATAAAAAAAATTTGCACAAAGAAGATCGATGAGAACTTTTCACAATTACTTTGTAATAGTATTCTAAATATCCACGCCAATTTTTGACTCTTTGGGAATTATTAAAACCTTACCACTATTTTTTGAGCTAATTGACTGGATTAATAATTATATTGAAAATTACACACACATACTCATCAAAATTATACAAATTTAGTCCATACACTTTGTGGTACACGATCTAAATAATGTCTGTCAATAGGGACTACAAGAGTTGGAATTGGCAGGCTGCAATGAAATAACGGAGGCCGGTCTTTGGGCATGTCTAAATCAAAGAATAGTTTCCCTGACTCTAACGGACTGCATAAACATAGCAGACGAAGCCGTCGGGGCGGTTGCTCAGTTATTACCGGCGCTCAACGAGTTCTCATTACAAGCCTACCATGTTACCGATGCTGCTTTAGGTTATTTCTCGCCAAAACAGAGCAATAGTCTCAACGTGCTCAGGCTTCATTCTTGTTGGGAAATTACCAATCATGGTGTTGTAAATATAGGTAAGAAAGGAATAAATAGCTTTTTAAATGGAATTTCTTATAGTGGATGATGAACATGTTCAGACTATCCGGAAAAATTTCCCACTGCGGGTACGATTAAATCTTCTGAACATGTACACTTATTATACAGTGTGAAAATTACTTATGGGATAAAATTGTTTGTCTCCGTATTTTAGAAAATTATAAAAAATGCTGGAACACGTCAACTTTTAAATTCAAATGTGTGCTTTTGAAACATAGACTTAAAAGTACAGAGTGATTAATGAAAATATAGATAGTCCATACTCTTTATTTCTAATGAAACATCCTGCATATTTTTTTATTTTTGAAAGCTCCTCAACAACCTGATTTCAACTAACTATATCATGTATGGTCTATGCTAGACTTGCATAAATCACCCAGTACTTTTAAGTTATTTATAAAAAGCGCACATTTGAATTTAAAGGTTGACATGTCCCAGCTGTTATTTATGATTTTCTAAAATAAGGACACAACCAATTTCATTCCGTAAGTGGTTTCCACACTATACCTATATGCCATTAAGCAATTCGACATTTTTCTTGATTCGATAAAACATTCGAATCAGTAGGTATAGCTTTCTGTGAATATCGATAAATATTTATGTTCTATTCAAGGTGATGATGGTAAATAAAGTTTCACAGTGAAATTTCAACGTTCTTCATGATTACACATGAAATAAGTTTCTGGATAAGTGGCAGTAAAGTATGGAACATTGTGATTTTTATTTGCTCAATAAAAAAAATTACAAAAATATTAAGATACGAGTTTTTAGTATTGTTTTTTGAACATTTTCACAAGTTACGAGGTATTAATACCGTAAAAAATATTCAAATAAAAATGTATTGTAATCTTGAAAACGTCGTTTTAATGTTTTAAATAATTATAAAAACCATGATAGTCCTTATGTATGATTTTTTAAGTGACTGAAGAAGTTCAAATTTGTCACCCTCAAGAGCTAAAGGTGTATCATACATTTTTGAAATTGTTCCTACAGTGTGTGTCATACGCATGGGCAAATATAACCATTCATTATCCAAATCTTGTTTATACTGTATTCCCGAGTAATGAGACCAGGGCGAATTGACGAATAGTACTTGATTCCATTGAAGTTGTTGAAAAAGTCATGATCTACATACTTGACCTTGTATGGCCCTTTTGATTTTTTTCGTGACCGGTGAATCAACTGAATATAATTTGTTGGAATGTGTATCTCTTTGTTCTTATTGCATGCTTCAACGGTGGAATGCACGCTATCGCATTCCATTTGTGAATATCCCTTTACTAAGTATTTTTGAATAATAGTATCAGCAGTGGTAATACAATGATGGAGTAAGGCGTTAGCTAAGGTCCTATTTCGATTATCGTCTTCTGTCACTTCAGTATCTATAAAATCTCTCAAACGAGTAGCAAAATAATGTGCGTTCATTCCGTCCTCGCCTTCATGCCAAACGTAACAAACTACACTATCATTGACCAAGTTATAGGTAGTAAAGTTATGACACTCTAATTTTTGTTTGAAATAAATCATTCCCGCCGGCAAACAAGGTACCAGCTGTACTGCTTGTACCTACATTCATTGTAAAAGCGCATACGTTCCCAGTAATAGCTTTTTGTTTATCATTTCGTGTCTCTAACCTAGCTCTGTTTTTTCATTTATATGTGACTGATATACATCAACAGCAACATTTCCCTGCTTAAAACTAAAGCAAAGATCACATTGATCTTTGCGTGGATGGAAAATATCGATGTTCCCTTTTCTCATTTCTGATACAAAAACTTGTTTGCTAGCACGCTCTGTTATTTCCTTTCTATATAGATTGGAAATTTCTGTGTATGATTAAAAAATGTTTTCCAAGTAGATTTTGCTTGAGCTGGATCGGCAATAGTGCGATGGCATCTTAGACAGTTTTTGAAAAAATTCTCTTATCTCAGTCCTGCGATTATTATTTTACTGTTAAAAGTTACAGTAGAATCGATTCCAGAGTGATGACTTTGTTAGTTTGAAATGGTCCTTTCTCCAAATGCAAAGATATTAAGAAACATGTTTTTGCAGACAGGAATTAACGTATCATTGACTTTGAGGTGATAGAATAGAGTAGTCTTTCGTCAAGATTCCTTATTTCTCGTTGTTTTCTGAATCGTCTCAGAATTGTTAATCAATGTTGCGACAAATATTTTGCGTTACATCCAGTCCAGTTCAGACCAGAACATATTAAATAAATCTTGTCCGACACCTTCAGTAACTAGAGAATATTTCCGTTTTTATTTCGACTTAGCACATTTTTCGGAATTGTATCGCTCTTTCATAATCCTCGGATTTTTCTCTACCGCTGTTTTAGTCCCATCTCGTGCCTTTCTATTTCCTTCATATGCTTGTTCCTTTTTGCGATCAGTTTTTGCTTCTGAATATTTTCCAAGTATTTCTGTCGCATTGTCCTCTTTTGCTCGTTTTTTTTTGGACTCTGCGGGTTTGGCATCAGCATCGTTATCTCTTTTATTGTCTTTGAGAGTTAGGGACTCATCTGAATCAACAATAGGACAATAGCTTGACCCAGAATCTTGAAAGGGTTCTTCGAATTCTGCATCTTCCTCTGCTATATAATTTTTCTCATCCTCAACATTGTCAGATGCATTCAAAACTACAGCTTCTTCGAGATTGTCTCCTGTAGAAATCAATAAGTTGGGATTTCTTGGACAAGGAAAATGATTATTATCTTTG
Source organism: Galeruca laticollis (assembly GCA_963921935.1). Taxonomy (NCBI): domain Eukaryota; kingdom Metazoa; phylum Arthropoda; class Insecta; order Coleoptera; family Chrysomelidae; genus Galeruca; species Galeruca laticollis. The sequence continues at coordinate 149,036,250 of OY998179.1, read as the reverse complement.
GTTATGTGCCTGCCAAGATAAAGATCCCGATCAACGTCGGTTATAACTGGAGTATCAACTGTAAAAATGTTAACTTCGTTGGTATTACTCTCAGCTTGCTTAATAACATCTTTAACAGGCAAATTGTTTATCTTATTGCCTGTTACCATAGCTAAGATTTTAGCAGCTCTGCTTGCCTGAAAAAGGAATTTATGCTAATTAAAATCCAAGTCATAATGCAGAAAAATGTATCGCTGCAGTAAAACTCGTAACTCAGTGTTATTATTGCTAGAGCCAGAAAAAAATACATGCACAAACCTCGTATCTCACAATATTTAGATTAAATTGATACACTTTAGGGTGCTAATATTTCAGATCATTTACATGTATTGTTTCTCAAGGGCATTAGTATTGCATGCTTGCAATTTAATAATTATACATTATTATCCACATCAAAAGTGAAGAATGTTGAGCCTAAACTCACATATTTTGAAGTCATAAACAAAAAACCGATTCCATTTTCGTCCTACAGGTTATAACTATTATTATTAAATAGTTTGATTAAAGATCATAACTACTTACCATTTTCAACAACTTGAGTTCGTGTAAAATGCTTTATTTCTAAGAAACAAACTACCACATTCACAACAATGATATGAACTTTCTTGTAACTCGAGATACGTGGTTTTAACACGCACGAATTTAGAAGTTTCAGATACAACTTTTTGGGTGGTATTAATAAAAATCAGTAGATACTTAATACTTACGGTTTCATAAGTTAATACTGAAAAGCATATTATTAAAGTTTAAGTACAAACTGATACTTAAAGTATGTACTGAGAGAGTATAAGTTTGTACTTATGCTGACTAGTTCTTACTTAAATCTATATTAATAAACGATAGGTTATACTTATTAATTTAAGTATGTTCTTATACATTTTTAAGTCTGCTTCTTAGTAAACTGATAGTTCTTGCTGAAAGTGTATACCTATTTGTTTCAATAATGTTTGTCGTGCAACGAGCTCCAAAAGTTTATAAAATCAGACGAGAAGATCCTCGTGATCGAGATTATGTGAAATATCGTTTTAACCCCGAAAATGTGGGTGGCATGGTTAACAACACAATTTTTTGACATTGATACCGGGGAAACCAGAGGAGGGGCCATAGACAATATTACCAAAATGAAAATCTTTTTGCGATATATTGCTGATCCAGGTAGGTCTTTTACTTTCCTTAGTACACTGGCAAATATTAATATATTATGTTATTATTTAACTTTTTGTTATATTTGCCTTTAGGCTTCCAGATTGGTGTAGCAGAAGATATTGGTGTAAGTCAACCAACGGTATCAAATGTGAGCCAAAAAATTATTGAAAAATCTCATATTTGGATAAAAATTCCTCATGTATGGTTGTACTTTTTTTGTTATCTATTTAATTAATTTCCTTTCCTAAAGATGCTTCGGACAGTTAAAGCAACGATTCCCTTTATTACAAAATACAATTAGACTGCCATTAAGAAAAGTGCCATCCATTATTATAGCATGTTGTGTTCTTCATAAAATTGGAAAATATTTAAGATGAAGAAGTGTTTGAAATTGAAGAAGGCTTACATCCAGACGATGAAGATGAAGAATCTGTTGGACTTATTCAACTTCGAAGGGAAGGTCAAGTCACACGAAACCGCTTAGCTACAATTATTTACCATAATCAAAATAACTAAGATAATTTTTATTAAATTGAAAATACATATTTAATTACAAAATAGTGTAATTTTTTTCTGCTTCTCTTACAACATGATCTTTATTTAACTCTTTCTCCAGCTTTGCCTTTTTAAGGTTTAGAACATGCAGTTGCTTCAAAAGCACCAATCTTTGTAGTTCCATGGTGCTTAAAGTACGTGTTTCCTCCGTTTCGTACTGTTCTATAATTTTTTGTCGCTTTGGACGTGCAGGTAACGGTGGTGGCAGTGTTAAAGGAGACACTGAAGCGACTGACGGACCTGCCACTTCATCGGACTGTTTTTCTTTTTGTTTGTCAGAAGGGATTCCAACTGCAACATGTTCCGAAACGAAATATTACACTAGCTTATATACATATAATAAAAATTAATTATTTTACCAGGTATTTTGTTAAGAATAGGATTGCACTCCTCTTGATCCCCCTGTAGTGCCGTGTACATGAATTGTTCTGCTGCACTTAGCTTTATCTTTCTATTCCCAGTTATGTTGGCATCAGTCTTTTTTTTACTACCGCCTTCAGGTTATTAATTTTTTTTAATAGTTTTTTGAAATCGGTAGGTTTTCCAAAATTATCTACAACGTTTTCATAGTAACTTACAACATTTTATAATAAGGCATGATAACTTACTTTCATAATGTTTAAGCGTGGCTAAGACGTGTTGTTTTCTTTTATTTATTGCGGGAGTTTTCCCTTTATTTAAAATAATAGGTGTATCCCGAACAAATTTCGCCACAAATGTTAAATCCGTCTCTTTAGTTCTTGAAACAATACTCTCATTGCCACTTTCTTCACTTCCAGACAAAACGAACGACATGATGGTTGATAAATAAAGTAAATTCTTTCAGGATTGTATACATCAAGTGTAGGTAAACTGATTTGAAAAAGTGTTAACATGAGTTTTTTGTATTTTTTTCTTGTAAATAAATTTCGACTAAATAAGAAAATACTTAAGAATAATCAATAGATACTTCTAAGTATTAGCATTTTTTTTAATATACATTACAGTATTTACCTCAAATTAATAAATAAAATAGATATGTTTATTTTGACTTTTTCCTGCCCCAAACATTGAGTCACATTCTAAGCTCACTTGCGGGACACTTCCACTGCTTTGCCATATTTACAAATCCTCTTTAGATGCAGGAAAAATGAAATTAGAAGTTTAATTGAAAACGTGTTAAAAAGTTAAGCAAATAAAAAAAAGTCATACTAATTTATGCATTTGACTCGCTGCTTTGAAAATTAATTAATAATACTTGAATTTTATATAATAAAGGCATATTCTTATATAAATTTTAAACAAGTATTTGTTGTAACTAAAAATGGCAACATTGCTGAAAATTTCAGTACCTGCTTTGTTTGTCTATAGTATGTACAAAAAGTACGAGGAGTAATAAACCCTAATTAAGTATGCAAAACCTTTACAGGGAGCACCATGAAATTTTTGATAAATCTCTTACTTTAAATTACATTTCTTCCGTAAATCTAAAAACCAGGTAGATCGACCCCGTATTTGTTTCAGTTGTAGCAAAGTTTAGGGTTTATTCATTGTTAAAGGATTAGCAGATAAGCAATAACGCAATGCAGTGGTGTGTATTTTGGGGAAAAAATACGTTTTAAATTATAATATAATAAAAAATGAAAAGAAATAATTATTGGAATACATTTATTACTTACATTTTATTCTATATCCGACTCGGAAGAGGAAGAATCGTTGTTGACATTAATAATAATAGGGTCGATTAAATCATCACAAATATTGTCAATTTTCCACATATTTGCCTCTACTTTGATAACATGCTCGATACAGTTTGTCCAATTTTCCTTACTCACATGACTTACAGCACTCTCAAACAATTTCACAACATCGTTTATTTTAAAAGTAGTATTTTTTTTTCCAACTTCCCCCTTTACCTGAGCCCATATTAATTCTATGGGATTAAGTTCACAATGATGAGGGGGAAGTCGAAGAACTGATATACCACGAGAAGAAGCCATTTCTTCTACAATGTAGGTTTTGTATTTATTCTTGTTCATTTTTGCAATTCTGTAAAGTTCTTTCCTTAGTGGATCTTTTGGAAACTTAATATTTTTCGAAATAAGCCACTCCAAAAGCTCTGCTTTACGCCAACGACTTGTGGGCAATATTTCTCGTAACCGTGAATGGTAACTTGCGTTGTCCATAACAATAACAGCCCCTTTTGGAATCAGATCCAACATTTGAACAAACCATTCCTCGAAGACATCCCCATTCATATCTTCGTGATAGTCCCCCGTGCGTTTTGAAATAAAAGTTAATAATCCACCATCAACAAAACCTTCAGAACTTCCAACATGGACAATGATAAGTCTTTTTCCTTTTCCAGATGGTGACTGCAAACCTAACGACAAACCTTCCACGAATGCCTGCCTTCCGCTTTTAATGTTTTCATCTTGCCAAGATTTGGAAACTGTATATCCAGCATTTATCCATGTTTCGTCTAAGTAGAAGATTTTCAAATTTTGTTCTCTGGCATGTCGAATGCTTCTTAAATAGTCTCTTCTCCAAAAAACTATTTCCGGATTATCTATCAAGAGAGATTTTCTATTGTGTTTTGTATATCTGAAACCCACATCTTTCAAAAGTTTGCATAATGTCATTCTGGAGAATTTTGGATTATCCGTATCTTCTTGCACTGATGTCATAATTTTGTCAAGTGTTGGAATTTCCTTTCGTAAGTAAAATCCATGGACTTTACGCCTTAGTCTTTGTTTTAATGACTCATCGATCTCAATTGGTTTTCGGCCTGAAGGAGTTTTAGGGGGTTGAAGAGTTCCTTTCTTGCTTTCTTTTAGTAATCTATAAATTGTTGATTTAGCAACACACAACATAGCAGCCGTTAATTCCACAATATCATCAACACTTGCACTTGGATCCTTGTTTTTCAATGATATATAACAATTCAATATCAGAGTTTTTTCATTTAAAGATAATGGACCTGTTTTTGGTCGTTTATATGGTCCTTGGCTTATCGACATTGTTTGGTACTTGCACAATTAACATTCAACAAATGTTTTAAATATATTCCAACTGTTTACAATATTATGACAACCATACAACTTCATAAAAACTTTACTCAAAGAACTAATACTAAGTACTGATTTAATGTACCTACTTTCTTTTAAAATAATATTCCCGATAATGTTTCTAAGAAAACTGGGTTGTTTGGAAAATCCCTCTCAATAATCGAATAATCTGTAAATAGGTGTAATCGTATTAAGCCGATTACAGTAGGCCACTTGCCATTTAAAATTTCTGAGAAAAATTCCCCAAACACTACATATAGGAGTAATACAAATAAAAAATATTATGAATAAACGGTCATATCCGAACTCTGCCACAAAATAAAATTTTACCTGACTTGTATCAATTTGAGGATTACTGAAATGTTCGAACTGTGCCGCAACCATTTAGTTTAATCCTATTAGAGTCATTAGGGTTTATAATAGATAAAATCGGAGGCCCATAGAATTATGTATATTTCTGAAAGGTTTCAAAGATTTCTTGAATTAAATAGTTTGAAGAAATCTTGATTGTTTTGATCGATATTTAGGGGATTAGGGGAAGGATGTTGATGCACTTACACTATTGCCTAAAAATCAGGAAGAAGTATTTAATAGTGTTTGTGAATTACAATTACGTACGAACCGAGAAGAGGAATTTCTATTAACAGCAGACCAGGTATTTAAAATTATTGTGTTCTCCTGTTTTTCCAACCTTAATTTTTTATGTAATACGGATTGTATTTTGATGGATGGGACTTTTAAATACTGTTCAACTTTTTTTTACCAAATGTTTACCATTCATGGTTTTAAAAACGGCTATTACGTACCTCTTGTTTTTTGTTTGCTGCCGGACAAATCAAGTCAAACATATTCAAATTTGTGTTTAATTTTAAGACAAAAATGTAAAGAAGTAGGCTTAAATTTTCAACCTAAAGAAGTCGTAGTAGATTTTGAACTAAGCATTCATAACGCTATATATGAATGTTTTGGCAGAGATCAAATTCTTTTTGGTTGTAAATTCCATCTCTGTCAAGCTTGGTTTCGTAAGATTCAGGAGTTTCATTTGGTACAAGAGTACAGACAGAAAGGTTCTGTAATTGGCGAATACTTAAAAGTACATTTCGGTATTATGTATCTTAGTCCTGAGGAAATTGTAGAATTTTTTTATAATGAACTACATTTTTTGCTTCCGAATGACCTCTACCTCTATCACTTTTTTTATTAAAATTAGTACATCCCGTTACCTCTGACCTAAATCGTATATTCTTTAGCATAGCTGCAACTCATTCGTTCAATACAAAATGTACCTTACGGTATTCCCTCTTAAAATATATTTTGGTACGTCTATGAAATCTACTTAAATGAATGATTTATTACTCCTTGTCCTTTCTATATAGACTATAGTATAAACTATTTAGTAGTTTTGTCTTTGTTCAGTTACGATATGAAGAGAGATACAAATATCGCCAGAGCGTTCTCGACTAACATTTCTATTGGATTATATTATTATAGTAAATACTGTCAAACTTGGTTTGTTTATTACGAGTGCCATTAGGACTAGCAAGTAAAAATTGAGTTCTTTCGATGTTATGTGTGTTTTTCAAGACTTTTAGTGACTAAATTTGGTTTTCAGTTAATTAATTTAGTGTTTTTCATTATCATGGTTCGTCAGTGCCCATCTGTCGGAAAATCGGCCGAAATTACCTCGAAGTCTCATTCCACAGGTATGTAAGTATTTGAACGGCTATCCAGTGGCGGCGACTTTTATTATTCATTTAAATGATATTTAAAATGCTTAAAAGCTTTTAATTATAAAAAGCAAATTTCTATTTGGCGTTGTTTTATTCTAGTTTTCCCACCAATTTGGAAACAAGAAGAATTTGGCTTGCTTTACTGGATCTAAGCGAGACTCATGATCTACCAAAACGACCTGAAATTTGTTCGGAGCATTTTAAACAATCTGATTTTATATATAAGAGTAGTAGCCGTAAGTTTCTAAACAAAGATGCTTTTCCCATGTCAGTTTTTGAATTTAATCCACCAGATGTAATGTAAGTACCTACACATTTTCTTGGTACAATGGGCCCTTAAAGTAATGCCCATAATAAAAAAGTCACTGTCCTGATAAACAAAATTTCCTTTTAACACAATAAGTTCTTTTTATTACAGCTGATAAAGCGGCCATAAAAGACAATTTTTAAACAGTTTATTAATTATAAGTCATTACTTAATTGGGCGACTGGTGACACTCTGGGCTGTCTAGATAACTATAGTTCAGTTCCACTATAGTAGGCACTAAACTAAACTACAATTGTTCTTGGTTTAATTCAATATTTCTGAGAATTTAGTGCCTACTATTTTGGAACTGAACTGTATTTAAAAATTAAATTATTATTTTAATTTTTTAAGAGGTCATTTTGTCACATATGATTCATGTTATTCAGTTAGCAATGATGACTGAGTTAGTTGACTTACATTAATTTGTTAAAAGAATATGTCTATTTTAGGTCTTCAACAAATAACTCAGATTGCCATCAAAAAGATTTATCAGCACAAAATGTGTCTGAGGCTTCTAGTGCTACTCTAAGTGATGTCGAAAGGTAAATATTTAAGTAATTTATGTTGAAATTAGGGAGTATATTTTTTTAAACTGCTTTTTAATAAATGAAACTGTTTCTAGATAATTCCACAATATATTGAAAATATGTTAAAAATTCTAAGAAATTGACAATTAGTTTCATTAAAAAAAGTAATGCTTTTTAAAAGTTTATTATTAAAACAAAAAAAATGTTAATTGTGTTTTATTTTTAGTTTACCAGTAGAAGAAGTTGTTGATGATCTAGTAACATTCATTTATGAGTGGTGTATCATTGCTTACTTCATATTCTCGTATACTTGCATATAGGTTAGTTTTTTAGTTAGGTTCGTTGTAGTATATATTTTCTCCTAAATGTTTAAAGGTTTTTGTAATAGGCAATACAATTTATTTACAGTTTGTTCCAGTGACTTGACAAACACTATATTACAATTAATTATAACTTATTATCAAAAAAGATAGACGAGGCTAAACAATTCAAAATTATTCAAATTTCATTATTAACTGTACCCACGTTTAACTAATGTTTCAATATTCATTTTCTAAATTATTTCTGTTCAAAATTTTAATAAAACACCTATATAAGTTACTTTTTTCTTTGATTAATAAACGTGATCGTTGAAAAAGTATTGTGCACAACTCGTACGCAAAGCTCTTCTCTCGCTCCATTGATTTTCAGCTCTCGCCTTGCAAGTCGTGCCACAAACTTCTGCGCCCGTGGAAAAAGTAAACGATATAGAAGTTGATATGCTGACCTGTTGGGAAGGAAATCTCAATGTCAAAACCCCTTTTGACAATCTAATATTATATTTATAATGAATTTCGGTGGCAGATATTAATATTAGAAATAATTAAAACTTATTATTAAAAAAAGATACACCAGGCATAACAATTCAAAATTGTTAAAATTTCACAATTAACTATACCTAGGTTTAACTGTTTTTCATTTTTTAAATCCTTGCAGTTCATTGTTTAAATAAAATACTTATATAAGTTACTTTTTGCTTTCATCAAAAAAGTTGGTCGTAGAATAAATATTGTGTACAATTCGTATGCAAGGCATCTTTTGCACTCCCTTGATCTGCAGCACTCGCCTTACGGCTCGTGGCACAAACATTTGTGCTCCTGGAAAAAGTAAACGATATAGAAGTTGATATTGCTGCAACGACCTCTGGTGGAAAGTTACAACAAAATGGATAGGAAATACAAATTCTGCATAGGAAAATACATATATATGCCAATTTTCATGATGATCGGTTGAACGGTGTAGAATTTGATATGCTGCAGCGCTACCTGGTGAGAAATTACAGCAAAGAGAATAGTGTAAAAACCTTCTCCGTGAAAAAATACATATACATGCCAATTTTCATGATAATCGGTTGAACGGTGTTGGAGTGAAGAGCGAACAAATATATACAAACATTCATTTTTGTATATATATTGATTAGATATGTAGATTAATTAAATTAAATTAATTAAAATCAACAAACTTTAATTTCATCAAATGAAATATTAATAAACACCAAAAGTCCAATAATATAATTTTATATTCGTTGTTTTTAAATAGATTTGGTACGCCTATGCTTTGACGATGACGCCAAAGCGATGTATCCACAATACAATCCCCACTTTTTTGTAATTCATTCATGATTTTACTACTGGCGTTTAGAATTGTTGGCCGCAAAAATAAACGTGTTTATGAATGAATAGCCCTCTCTATGTATATTATTACTCTAAGGTATTTACTTAATACTGATGCTTATACTTATAAGAAAAGTACTTATAAGTAAATACTGATTTTTATTAATACCACAGAATAACCCTCTATTGCATGAATTAATTCTAGTTTTCGAAACTGCTTCAAAAAATCAAAATTTAGTCTTTTCTGTTTAAAAAGTAAGAAAATAACATAATTGGCACTTATTTGTTTTGGGAACTCACCAATTCCTCCATTTTTTACTTTTCCCATTTGGGTACACTATGCATTCGAATACAAAAAAACATATTGGTATTAAGAGATATTTGAAATAGTTGTGTGCAACAAAAAAAATACTCACTGATTAAACTGCATAAAACATTTTTTTTTTTGGATGGAAACATAAATGAACTTGGCACTTTTGGCATTTCACCCGAGATTTTCCATTGCATCCAAATACTTTACACTTTTCCCTTTCGACTGTTCACACTGGCCGATGAGCTATATTATTAGTCTGTACATAAGGATTTGGTCTGGGTTCTATGCATCTTCTCTTCACTGCTGGCTCAGGAGTTGACGACCTTGGCCGACCCCGCTTCTGAGAGGTTGTGAACCCTTGGTTGCATAGCTCTTCAGCTAACATGGTCTTGAACGATAACAGAGGTATTACTTTATCCGTCACTCCAAGTGGTCGGCTTATTCTTGTATAAAAGAGGCAGAAATTAATAACAACCACATCTACCATATGATAAAATTTCCTATGATACCATTTTCGGCTTTTCAATTTTATTGGATAAATTCCTATTAGGGAGTCCTGTAAGTCAACGCCACCCATATGGCGATTATATTGTTTCACTATGTCAGGGCATTCTATCTCCGTGTTGGTGTTTTCAAATTTGAAAAATCTCTTTACTGTTGTGATGGGATTAGTTCCACAGTAGTCAGAAATGAGTGTAACAATTTTATTGTCATACCATTGCACACTATGGATATCAACACCATCAAATTTAGAGGATACTTCATTTATTGTATCTCTTCCTTTATGCTTCATTACTTTTTCTGATAGACCTTGATAATTAGCCAATGTATTTACACGAACGGTAGCAACAGAATGAATTTTGCGCTTTGCCATGTGTGACATAAGTACCAAGGAAGAAAAGTAATTATCATAAAAAAGTTTATGCTATATGTCAGATGGAATAGGTTTACTCAGACGAAAGACCACGTTACTAGAAGCACCCAAATCAGGCTCATTTTTGTGAATTGTATAACCTTGTTTTCCTGAAAACAATTCAAAATTATAAAACAGGAGTTCCACTAAGAACCCACATATTGTAACCCCATTTATGAGGCTTCTTAGGGTTATAAGTTTTTAGGTTTATTCTTCCCTTGAATGGAAGGTAGAGCCAAGCAAGCTTTTCTAATAGTTTCTATTACTGGCATAATTTTATCCAAGCTGCTCTTATTTTCTGTATTATCACTGAAGGGTAAGAAACTTTTGATCAGTTCGAAACAATTCACTGGCATAACATCTGAAAGTTGTGAAATTCTAGTTTTAGGGGACCAAAAGCGTCTAGTAGTAAGTTGTCTAATTACTGACATTCAAAGAATTACTCCTACAAATCTTTCTATTTTCTCCACACTGATACATATTGGTCTATTGGGTCGTATCTGAGCACTGTATATACATGTTTGGCGAACAATTTCAGTAAAAAATTCGTTTGATAAAAAGTAAGAAAATATCTTGTATGGAGTATTCAGTCTTAAAATTTCTTCAGATAGTAACTCACTACCTTGAAATTTATAATTGATCTCAACTCTTTCTGTGATTTACTTTTTCCAATTTAGCTTGAGTCTTAGCTATCTCTTGTTTTTTGTGACGTGTTTTGCTACTTTCAGGTACTTGGTTTATCGGAGGGTTCTCATCTTCTTCTTGTATCAATAGTTCCTCGGCGTACTCCTCCGCCCTAGGAGAGAACTATGGGGATGGACCAGAGTTCGACATGATGGGAAAATTTTTCAAAACATCTTCTTCACTTGTTGTCGTCCGTTTGGATTGACTTTTCTTCTTTCTATTCTTGAGTACTAGGTAGATAATGCAGGCTGTAACTATGAAGTAGAACAAAATTGGATAAAAGCTTATACTTTTGAAACGGATCGGTGACCAATCTACCTTCTCGGCTAAAGTTTTATCTTCTTGAATGGCACTGATGACATTGTTCATTTCGTTAAGATCAATTGAATCTAAATACACAGGTTTTAGCTTAACGGTATCTAAAGTGTAATTATTTTTATTAATTTGTAATTCCGGCAAATCAATGTTTTTATATTCTGGCACTTTGGTCTTAAAAGTTCTTAAATAAATATTGTCTATTAAAATTTCACATTGGTTATTAAGTTCGACTAAGTAACTACCGTTTACAGGAATGTTCGTAATGTCTTTGTTACAATTTTGTCTGTCTATAACACTATACGGGGTGATCACAATCCAATGGTCAGTTTCCAATTTCTGCACTTTAACTTCACTAATGGTAGATGGAATTTCTCGACAACTGTTTGTAGATTGGGAATATTTTAGAAGTTGGACTTCGCAAGGAGCTTTCTGTGAGATTACTCTTGTTTGTATCTCTCGGCAGATGAATTCTTCTTGAATAATTTCTTCACACTTCAAATTTGTAGATGCATAGCTTGGCTCATTTAAAAGGAGAAATTTGGTTTGGGGTATTATAAGTTTAAAATTTTGGTTTGAAGGTGTAGGTATGGGATATAGATGATAGTAGTTATATTCACTAAGTTCTACAATCGGTACTTCTAATATGAAAATAACACTATTGTAACCTACTCTTCTCAACTTTATCAATACAACTAGATTTGTAAAAAAAATTGGTTCTTATCTTCTTGAACTTGAGTTACAAAAGCTAACGACAGCTTTTCATCGGAGAGCATAGATGGGAGTGAATCAAGAACACATCACATAACCTGTGGCGCCATGCAATTTTGTTTTATATAATAAAAAATGGAAACAAAGAAATAAGTAATTTGAAGATTATAGATTTTACCAAATTGCAAAACATAAAAAATCTATAGTAAGATGTGGGACCAAACACTAAAATTTATTTAAAAAAAGACAAAGATCAGCCTTTCATACAAATTTCAATATAGTAATTTTTATGACAATCGGAATAATACTTAATAGGTTCTTGATAAAATATTCAAATAAGATATTGAAGTCACTTAATTCTTAATTGGTAAGTTATTCAAGACCTTAGATATGTTTACAAAAATTAAATACAGTGACCTTTCGGCACTATAGTACTATAGTTTACCTTTTTAAAAAAATTATAAATTTACATATTGTATTGTAGGAACGTAAATTATTTCTGTAGGGATTTTAATTAATGTCCGTTACTAAAAATTGAAAAGTATCACAATAAATTTCTCCGGAATTTCACAATTAACAATTGGAGTATTGAAATTAGAATTAAAAAAAATCTGGCCTGATTGTCTCTATAAATAGGTCCCCCGATGCTCTGGAAAACTCTGTACACTGTTCTCCAAACTTTCTTGGTCTCGCGAATAGCTTTGCGTGCCTTGCAGAGATAAATCGGCGACCACCCCGAATAAATTTCCTTTTTGGACTTTGGCGGGGAGTGTAGATTAGTATTCAGCCCAAGCTCTCAAAACAACACATAAAATCGTATCTTGCCCAACAAAGGTTAACCTAAGCTACCTTAAAACCCTAAAAAGAGATCTCTTTTTAATAAACAAAAAAAACATTACTGATTGGGAGAAGACAAAAAAAGGATGGACAAATCTACTTTGAAAAGTGAAATCTTAAGGAGGCCGCTCACCTTATTAGAAGGGTTTTCCACACAAATCACTAATTGGGAGTGTCAAGAGTTTTTAATCGACCACCAAAAAAAATGTCAACAGGTACAGGTAAAACCTCTCGTTTCTTCGATTCGACCTTAGCTACTTCAAAAATATCCTATCCAAAGAAATTAAAAATCACTTTGTCTCACTCCCACCAACTAACATATACCCTTCCTAAACCAGTATTATTGGTGGCCTAACTACTAGGTACCAATAATTCAAACTGATACGATTTGCCAAAATACAGTGGCGTATCCCAAAACCAAAACGTTACACTATTATATTTACTGTAACTTTTAACTTTGATAATTTTCTCAAATAATAGAATATTGTTTAAAGATGTTTCGAAAGGAAATCTGTTATTTTTGTTAATATTTTTCTTAACTGTGTTTATCTCTGAAAGTATTTCGCTTGGGTTTGCTATAGAATTGTGAAAGGTATTTATTTTTGCGAAGCTTATAGCTACTTCTATTTTATCGAGCATGTCATATATTATTTGAAAGCTAATAGAGAATTGAGAAACGATCTGTTCTATTGAGAAGAAATGGAAAGTTTCTATATTTTCATTTTTTATATTTCGTAATTCTTTTTATAAATCGTTAATACGTGAGCCTAATATTTCTTGGTTTTTTCAAATATTTTCATTGATGATTCGAGTAATGTTACTTGGTGTTCAAACAATGTTTTTATTTTATTTTGATTATCAGATAAGGTTTTAATAGCTTCGTCATATCGTATTGCATCGTCTTGGTCTAGATTAGATTAGATTTTAACGGGGTTACTGTGCACTGAAACCAAAGGTTTATTGTGCCCCCCCTATCAGAGCTGTTGTCGCTACTACTACAGCTCGCCTTCCAGTTCCAAGGTTCTAATGAACTCTAGTATTTGGGACGGCTTCAGCGAGGTTAGGTCCTCACTCTTACAAGTTTCTTGTCCAAAGCATTTCTTGCGTTGGCTTGCAATGGCGAGGCATTCCAGAACTAGGTGATCAGGAGTTTCATCCTCCTCCCAACAGAATCTACACTCGTCAATCTCTGCTATACCTATTCTCATTAAGTGCTTCCTAAGGCGGCAGTGTCCTGTAAGAAAGCCCGTGAGGAGATGTAGCTTATCTTTACTAAGGTCCAAATCTCTTTTGGACCTAGCAGTGTCAAAGTTCCCCAGGAACTTTTTGGAATGTTCCAACCCGGGAAGGCACCGCCAGAGTGCTTCTCTTTCAGTTTCCTCTTTCTTCCGAAACTCTTTCTTGTAGGAGCATTTTGATACACCACAGAAAGGCTCCGGGCCAATAAAGGGCATTTGTGCTCCTTTCCTGGCAAGTGTATCGGCCTCTTCATTCCCCGTGATTCCCGAGTGACCAGGAACCCAGACTAAAGAGACCTTGTTATTCTTGCCTAATTCATCAAGTTTTCTTCGGCACTCCCATGCCAACTTTGAATCAATGACATGGGAGCTCAATGCTTTGATAGCTGCTTGACTATCAGAATGGATCGATATGTCACATCTCTGGTAGTTTCTTTCTAGGTTCATTTCCACGCATCTTTCAATCGCAAGTATTTCTGCCTGAAAGACGCTCGGGAAGGAGCCTAACGATAATGAGTATCTGGTGCCAGGCCCAAATACTCCAGCGCCTGCTCCGATGGTGGTTTTTGAACCATCTGTATACCATCTAATGGTGTTTTCTTTGAGAGTTTGGGTGGTGTATTCCCTTTCCCAGTCTCTTCTCGTATTTAGCATCGTAGTGAAATTCTTTTCGATGCTTACTTTCCTGATCATTTCGTCACTGGGAAGATTCGCTAATGAGGTGTATCTTGTCAGAGAGGACCAAGCTCCCTGATTTTTAATACTCTCATTGCCTGAACCTTCCTTAAATATTCTAAGAATTGCCTCTTGGGCAGATCTTTCTATCACCAGATGTAGAGGTGTGAGATCTGTAATGATCTCAAGTGCCCAAGTTGGACACGTTCTCATAGCTCCAGTGATGCACACACAGGCAAGCCTTTGAACTTTATCGAGGGTTTTCCTCGTGCTGTACTGACTTGCTTTTGTGTGCCAAACTATTGCCCCATACGTAATTGCTGGTCTCACAATCATGGCGTACATCCATCGCAGTATTTTTGGGTTACAGCCCCACCTCTTACCAGCTAGATTTCTGCACGCCATCAAAGCTCTTCGTCTTGGTCTAATTTACCTGTCAAAAATTTTATTGCTGAGCCAAGTCCGTCGAAAAGTGATCGTTTTTATTTGATTGATTTGTGAAGATATTTTATTTTCTAATACTTGAATTATATGATAGGAATTATCGAAGTGTTCTGTAAAATTAAATATGCTGGGGTGTTTTGAAAGAGAGTCGTGTAGATTGTCATATTGGTCTTTTAAAGTTAATAAGTGATCTGTCAAGTTTGTAATATCGTAAATGTGTATGAAGGTCCAAAAATCTGTTTGTACATATGCTGTTCTTGAGGCCAGGATTATCGTTTAGGTTATGGAATTTAGGGGTATTTTATCTTCCTTCGGTGGTCCAACAGAGGAACCTGTAATGGGAGGTTTTTTTAGTTCATTAATGTGAATAATTTCTTAACGTGCTTTAAGTTTTTTATGTTTGATTAAATTTCCAGAAATTTCAACACGATTCCTGTCAAGTATTTGAGTAATTTCGAAAGGGCCTAGAAAACGTTTATCTTTTTTATTTCGTTTCTTGGGATTGTGCTTGTATACAATTTGACCGATTTTAAATTCGTTATTAGAGTCACCTTTTGTATTACGTTTCTCTATAATTTTTTCTTTGTTTTGTTTCAATTTCTCGTGTACATCTTTATAAACATGTAATTTTGATTGATGATTGCTTACATAATCGTTATAGAAAGCTTGGGGTATGAAAATTACGTTAGGATTTCTAGAATCTGTGTGACCAAAAGTAAGTTCAAACGGGGTAAAACTTGTAGAACTATGTATAGAGTTATTGTAACCTATTATTGCGTAATCAATTAAATCATCTTCGTCGGGATAGAGTTCTCGTAATAATCTTAGATGTTCAATTAAGGTTGAATGTACTCTTTCGGCTATAGAATTGGATTCATGATGACCAGCTGTGGTAAAGTGTATTTTAATTTTGTGTAACGCTAAAAGTTCTTCAATAGTTTCGTTATTAAATTCTGTAACTTTATATAAAACGATTAATTGTGGTACTCCAAAAGATGTGAAATATTTTATTAAAGCTTTACTTATAATAACAGCTGTTTTAGAAGGAATGTGCACTGCTTGTGCAAATTTTGTAAATGCATCTGTTAACGTTAGATAAGACTTTCCATCGTAAATAAAAACATAAATGTGTACAATTTGAAACAGTTTGGACGCGGTTTCAGTTAGCATTAGCGGAACATACGGATTTTGTCTAGCATATTTATTTTTCTGGCAAATAATACAAGAATTTATGTAATTAGTTATTGTATTCTTCATATTTTTCCAATAATAATTTATTTTTAATTTTTCTAAAGTTTCGTGAATTCCTCTGTGTGTGGTTTTGCTTTCATGGTAATTTTTCAATAAAATCATTTGTTCTTCCTTATCAGATACAGTGTTTACTAATTTAGTGCATTTAATGAGTCTTGGTTCGTTTGAAGAGAAATGTTTTAAGTAAACTTTATTGAAATCGTTATATAAATTTTCTTTGTTAAAATAAATGTAAAACGTGTTATTAAGATCTGTGTATTCTACTAAAAATTCAGATATGAAACGTTCATTGTCATTTTCAGGAATTTTAACTTTTATAATTTTATGATTTTCATAAGTCTCTTGAGAGATATCTATTTTTTGATATAAATTTGAGTATACTCAAATTTGGTGAACTTTGTTATTTATAATTTCGTCTAATATAGGAATACCTTGGTTAGTGGTTTCATTATTAGCTATGGAATGAACAGTCGAGGAATTAGATTTGGGAGTAGAGAGTTTCGTCCAGTCAGGTTGAGGTGTATTGAGTTCGTCTCTAGAATTTGTAGGTATATCAGCGGTATTATTAGGAGGCTGTATTTGTATATCTGAAATACTGTTTATTTTTGATTGGTTTTGTGCACACGTAGAAGATTTTTCTTTTTCTAATGAGCTTTCAAACTCATGTAAGAATTCTAAAATTTCTTGATTAGTGTCACCAGGCTTATTAATATCAAGTTTAACCGGATTCTCATTAGAATTTATTATTGTAGTTATTGCAAAATTATCAACTATATTTACTAAAGCTTTTGGTGTCTCGAGTTCATTACCTAACTTCTCGTAATCAAGTATTCCAATGCCATTTTTGTAATTAACGGGTAATTTAACGATTTGTTGAGTACGACCTGGTATTATTAATGAATAATTTTATATACTTTGCTCAGTATTTGAACCAAATATTAGAGGAATAACTGTGTTAGGGGTAACAATTTCCCTTTTACTAACATTAACGCTAGCATTTAATTGTTTAAGCAAATCTACGCCTATGATACCATCAAATCTTTACCTAAACTTGAAAAGATAAAATTTATGAGTTTCGTTCAAATTAAAGATATCAAACAACGGAATATGAGCTACCTCATCGTGATACGTGATATTATGAGCAGTTTGAATGTTAAATTTTTCTTTAAAAATGCAATTATTATAAAATTTATACGCAAGTTCCGGATCTATAAGTGACTTTGAACTTCCTGTGTCAACTAAAAACTTTGCACTTATTTTTGGAATTTCTATGAATGGCAAATTCGTTTTCAATGCGTTTACACAGATTATGTAACTTGGCTTGGACATGTGCGAGTATGAAAAATCCTGAATATTATTATTTGATATTTCTGTAACGTGAGAGTCTACATGAGAATCTCTGTAAAAATCATTGTAACTTATCGGATCATTTACGTGAGGATATTCTGTTCCGGCGTATAATAATTGTCAGCATTTTCATCAGTTTCATAATTATATGAATTTTCGTAATGAAATAATTTTTCGTAATTTTCTGTATCAAATTGGTTAACGGTTTGAAGGGAACTATTGATTTCTTGATTTTGATAAGGACTGTCTACAGTTTGATTGAAAAGTTCTGTTGATGTAAATTTGGGATTTGATCGGGATTTAAGTATAGTGTTTCCTGAAGAAATATCCATAGGTTCTGGTTTGAAACTTTGAGAATTATTTGGACGATTAAATTGTTGATTATTATGGCGAACATTTTGCTGGTTTAAATTTGGAATTGGCTGTGAGGTTCGTTGTATTGGGTTGTAAGTTTGATTTGTGAAAAATGGATGCCGTCGAGTCGGATAATCGTTATTTGGACGCCAATTGTAAGATTGATTTGGAGGAGAAGGTTGTGTATACCTCTGTTGAAATTGTGTTGGTGATTGATGTGGATGTATATTATTATAATTTGGGGTAAATTAAGGATACTGATTGAAATTTTGATTCCTTGTAGGTGTTACTCTTAAACTAAGCTTAAATGATACATTAGAATTTAAGTTACTTAATCTTTGAGTGGAATATAGAAAATTTTCTTCTTCTACAACTAAACTCATAGCTTTTTCTAAGCTGTCAGGTGATCTTAAACGTACGTTAGTTTGTATTGTTACAGGTAATCCACGAACAAAAGTTTTTAAGGCTAAATTGTCATAATTTTTAAGCTAACCTAACCAAAATTATAAGGACTTTCATTTTTTAAAGGTTTCAAATTAATAAGATCTTGTACTAAACAGTCTCCAAAACTTAAATTTAAAGCTTGTTTAATTTCATCCCACGTTTTTAATTCTGTGCGGGAACCAATTAATATTTGAGCTCTACCTATTAATTTACCTATAATAGCTCTAAGTAAAAATGTATTTAAAGAAGCATTTGTGTTACTAGCGAACGCAGAAATAAAACTTTCACAATTACCTATAAAAATATTAAGTGTATGAGGGTTTCCATCAAAATTTGGAATTGAGTCTAAATATAATCTAAGTAGTTGGTAGTTTGTACCTGATGAAGTCATTACTAAGTCTAAATTTTCTAAATTATTTTCAGTTATATTATTTTCAAAATGATTGTTTTCACTTTCTTGTAAATTTAAAATATTTTCAAGTAATGTACTCATATTCTCTAGTTCAGATTCACTCATCAAATTATATTAATTATTTTTTTTTTATATATATATATATATATATATATATTGTTTATTTTATATTCTTGGGATTGAGGACCATTTTTAAAGACATTTAACTAGTAGTTAATATATTTTTATTTAACGTTTCGGTCTTTCCATGACCTTCATCAGAAATAAAAATTTTTGTTAAAACTAAAAGAAATGGTACAAGTTACAGAAAGAATTTTTAAAAGCAAAACAAATAAATCTTACCTTCGACAGAACGTTCATTTGATTATTCAATATATTTTATAGATGTTTTAGGACGCATCACATAACAGAATATAACTCACACCCAAACAAAACGAACATTTTAAAAATATGACATTCATTGATGAACATTTGTATTGGAATATACGAGTATTTGTTCTATACAATGAAAGCAGCCGTAACGAGGTTTTAACGTGTCGTTTTGTGTTGACTGGTATTAAAATGGATTTTATATTTATATAGGGAGTGGTAATAAATGGATTTTATATGTATATAGGGAGTGGTAATAAATTTATTATATTTGGAATGTGCCACGTGTTTCTCTATATTTCTATGTTTTTATAATGTCATTATAAATTTTACTAAGATTTTTTGTGTCAGTCTTTAAATTTACGGAACTGGTTTTTCTTTGTATTTCTATCATTTCTAGAACTTCGCGTTTTTTTGCGTGGTTTTCACTTCGAAGAATTTTTGTGTTTTCGAAATCAAACTCGTGTTGGTTTTCTGAAACATGGATAGTGAGTGCCGTTTTGTTTCGTTTGTCATATTTGTGACTATTTATTCTGTTTTTCAAATACTGACTTGTTTGTCCGATGTAGACCCCTTCACAGTTTTTACATGGTATTTCATACACTATATTGCTCTTTTTTTCTTTTGAGATTGAACTTTTTAGATTGGTGTAATTGGTTTTTAGTAGGTTGTACCCTTTATGAGCAACATGCAGTTGTGGTGCGAAAATGTCTTTTTTAGGTTTTCTGATAAATTTGGTATATATGGCAAAGTGAGGAATTGGTTTGTTTTATTGTCTATTTTAGTTTTTGTATTATTATGGTTATAAAATATATGTAAACGTTTTTTAAATATCTTATTTATCAAATTTGTGGGATAGTTGTTGAGTATAAGGGCATCTTTAGCTTTTATTATTGCATTCTCCCTGAATTCGGGGTCGGACAGATTTATTGATCGATATGCGAGTCCTATAATGACAGTTTTTTATGTGTTAGAGGGTGTTGTGATTTAAAATTTAAATATAGGGAAGACCAGGTATCTTTTGTGTGCCATTCCGTTTTTATGGTGTTAGTTGTATGATGGAGGGTAAGGTCCAAAAAGTTAATTTGATTATTTTTTTCTAGTTCAATTGTGAACTGTAGTCTGTCATGGTAATTGTTGAAATCTTGCAAGACCAAATGTTCTGTATTTTTTTGGAATTGCTAATATGCAGTCGTCAACATACCTGTAAAAAAATAGTGTTTGAATTGAGTTTTTGGTCAGTATTGTTTCTTCAAGGTCTTCCATAACTAATTGGGCAATGACACTAGAAATCGAGGTCCCCATGGCACATCCTTCAATTTGTTGGTAAAACGTCTCTTCATACAAAAAATAGGTGGAATTCAGAGTGAGTTCTATAGCTTCTAAGAAGTCACTCACAGGTATATCAGTGTATGTTTTAATCTGATTCCATTTTTTAATTATTATATTTTTTGCTAAATTTATAGGAATACTCGTATATAATGATTTAACATCTAGGGATGCTAGTATATAATTTTCTGGTATGGTGATGTTTTTAATCTTATTTTTGAAATCCATCGAGTCTTTTATGTAGTATTTATTCTGGTAAACAATGTTTTCAAGAATTTTTTTAAGATATTTGGATAGTTTTTCGAAAGGTGATTGGATACATGAAACAATCGGTGGAAGTGGTATTCCTTCTTTGTGCAGTTTTGGTAGGCCATAGATTATAGGTGGAAGCGAATTTTGTATTTTCAAATTTTTTGCTGTGTTTGGAGAAATATATGTTTTATTTTCCCAATTTGTTACTAATGAATTGTTTTTCTTCTGGTATATATTTGTAGGATCGTTCATAGTTGTTTATAAGTAGTATCATCTCTGAGTAAGTTATACATTTTTTCTTGGTAGTCGTGTTTGAACATTATTAGTTTTGTTAGTTTTATCAGGTTTTAATACTATTATATTTTTATTCTGCCTTAGAAACGATTTTGTTTTTTTTATTTTGTTGGTAAATTTTTTATTTTGTCTATTTTGAATGCTAGATTTTTTCTTAAAATTATTTTTATGATTTGTTATGGTGTTGCAACATTGGGACCGCAAATTATCTTTTGTTTCCGAATTAAGATTTATGAGGGAAGTCTCGATGTTGCTTATTATTTCCGGGATAGGTATATCGTTCGCATTTTCTAAAGGAGCAGCAAAATTTGGCCCTAGACTAATATATATATATATATATATATATATATATATATATATATATATTGAACTAGTTACCTAGTTCTGGAAACAAATTTACACAAATAATTATCATAAAAAGTATAGATTATCACGGGAGGTGTGTCAGTAGACACAACCATAGGCAAGAAAATGACAATTTAAGTATAAAGTTATATAAAAATTAGTGAAATATGTATCAATCTTTAAATATGAATGTGATTATTTTAAAAAGGATTATGAGAACAAATACCAAACACAATATTATTTAATTAAATACAAAAAGTTACCTGCACAAGTAATTCCGAATATATGTCAAAGTCAATGAGTTCCACAATGTGCTGAACACTGCTGTAGGAATATCTGTAGATATTAATTGCCATATTATAACTTGAAACCTAAAAGAATTAAAAAAAAGAATATTTAGTCTAGTGTTTGATTAGCATAATTACACATGTTCCAATAGTAAAAGTTTATAATTTCATAAAGAGTTGAAAACTGTATATGAAAAGATAGATGGAACGCAGCTCAAACTTATGAAAGGGAAATTAATAAACAGGAAGTAATGAATCTTAGTAAATTTATAATTGCCAACTTAATTTTATTGATTATTTATTGCATACTGAAAAATAATATCAAAAACAAAAATAATCAATAGTTTATATGATATAAATATAAAATAAGATTGAAAATTAAAAAAAGGATCAATTACATATAGGTAAATTAATAATTTAGGTTGTAGTTTTTGTAAAAATAATTATTTATAAAAATATCTAAACAACATGTTTATATGTAAATTAGCTATTGTATTATGGAAAAAGGACATGATATATATTCCGTAATACAATAGAAATAATAGTGAACTAGTGTGAATATCCTCCAGAACAATTAAATTAAATAATTCAGATTTAGAACTAAAACACTTCGAAATGACAATTTTTTATTCAAAATAACAGATAAGTGAGCTTTGGATTAATCAAGCGAGGAGGTTGTTGATTTTGAAAACAAGAGAAGAGAGTTTTCGGGTGATGGAGAGGAAGCGTCGATAGAGAGACTCTTTGTTTAAAAATTTATCAGAAATTGGTATAAATGTTAAAAAACACAATCAAAGGTAAATCAAAGCATTTAACTATTGTTTATAATCCTGTGTAAGGATGAAGAAGTGTAGAAAGTGAATATCTCCTGAGAGATATCTACAAGAATTTGGAGATGCGAGTTGCAGCCCGGCAGAGAATTCAATATTAAGGTCTGTGTCTTTACAATTACATTCATTGGAATTCCATATAATTCTTTATAAAGAAAGTGAACATTAAAAATTTATCAGAACGTTCAAATTGAATAAATTCATTAAATGGCCAAGAACATTTATCATATGATGCATCATAATTTTATCTCAATTGAGAATTAAACAGTTTTAGTTAATAATAATAATATTTGTACTTACTTGATATAATTCACTGTATATGTTCACGAGCATCATGAATTTTCACATAACCTCTCATTCTTTCTTTTATCTTCAGCATGAATAACTATTTGCCTATTACTGTCTTCACTTTCAATTCACTCACATAATTTTAATTAAGTATACTTATATGTAATTGATTATTTAAATTTTATATCATTAAAATTGTTTCACCATTATAGACGCGCTGGTAGTGTGTTTAACAGTAAAGCTATTTCTTATAGAGGGGAGAGTATCCTCCTATCGTTTCAATTATAACAGCACATGCGTTCAGATTTATGCGCCGACGCACTGATAGGAACATTCTTATACTGAGAAATGTATCTGATATAGGGTGGAACAAAAACACAATTTTCAATGTTTAAATCTTATTGCAAATTTTCATAATAATTTATTAAATTGTTTACATTTGAGTGTTGGTATTTTATTCTCATCACATCCATCAGAAAATTTTCTATTGTCAACATATTTCAATAATTTTATATAGGAGAAACTTCAGAAATTAATTTTCATAAAAAAAATTTTACAAGGAAAAAGGTAAGGTTTGAATTAAATTTGTCAATTACTGGTATTAATGCATCCTGAACTCAAAGGGAGGAGTCTCATACTTCCGACTGAGATAAATAAATATAAATATAACAGTTAATAAAAAATTAACATCTTGAGCTAGCCGAGGTAAAACAAATACTATATTAAATAATACTGTATTAAATAAATTATAAATTATTCATTATAATTAAATAATAATAAATTGTCGGCCCAACGTTGGGGCAAATATAAATAATTAAATTGCTTTAATTAATAACAAACAAAGAAATCATGGACAAGAAAATGGTATTGAGAGATGGAAAGCAGGTCGGAAACGATAGCGGATCGGAAGAGGAAAGAGAAGAGAGGAGCCATGGAATGGGAGATTTCCAGGTTCAATATTTGATCCAGGGACAGCAATCAGAAGGAGGTGCATCTGAAGAAAAAACAAAAGGAGATGAAGAAGACGTGGAACAAGAAGATACACAAGAAAGAAGGGAAACACAAGGAGGAATAAATATAAATGAACAATGGATGCAACAATTATTTGCTATGTTGAGGGGAGAAATAAACAGTATAAAGACAGACATGAACAAAATGGAACTAAATATGAGAGGAGATATTAACAATATGGATGGAAACATGAACAAAATGGAGCAAAATTTGAGGGGAGACATGAACACAATGAAGGACGATTTGAATGAAAATATAAATAGAATAGAGGGGAGCTTAAACGGGAAGATGGATAAAATGAATGGAAACATGAATAAATTGGAAAAGAAGATAGAAGCGGTGAAAGCTGAAAGTATTCAAGAATTCAGGAAACTTCGGGAAGAAAATGAAGAAAGCAGATAGAGAAGGTGAAAGAAGACATTGGGGATCAAAACAAACATCTGAGGATAGAAATCCAAGAAAATGGTATGAAAATTCGGGAAAACATAGAAAAGATCATAGTAGAAGAAGTATCAGAATTTAGAAGAGATATAGAAGAGAATTTACCAGAAAATATTAAAGTAGAGGTATCAAAACAAGCTAAGCATATAACAAAGGAAGTGGAACAGATAAAAGAAAATGTAAATAGGAAATTTAAGGATTTAGATGGCAGGATAGAAGAGAGAACGGGGATGAGTTCAGCAATTAGTGAAGATATAAATAGACAAGTAAGTCAAAACATAGATGAAGTAAAAATAGAAAGTTTCATGGAAATCAAGAATATCGAGAAGAATGATCAGGAATTAAGAAAAATCACAGAGGGGACAGAAGAAATTAAGAAAGAAACTGAAGAAGTAGGTTGCATAAAATTACAAGGACAAGCAAGTGAAGAGGCTAGGAACCATTCTCAAGAAAAAATGAATGAAGAAATTACAAATCTAGATGACAGAATTAAAAAATCAACAGACAAATGCGTTAAAAGAAGTAGAATCATGGGAAGACAATTTAATAAGGAAATACAAGAGATGAACCGAAGATTAAAAGAAAATACAGTAGAAGAATTAGAAGATAGCATAAGAAGCAATGAAAGAGGTATAGGATGCTCAGGAAATTTTTATAATAATAATGTAGTAGCTGGAGTAATATCTAACAACAACATGACGATAAATTACATAAAAGCTTTCTTTAAAATTATAATAAATAGTAAAATGAATAATATGGAAGAATTTGAGACGCAGATTTTATGGGATTTATTGGAAGGAATGAATGAGATACGGGACTACAAAACTAGAAAAGATATAATGGAGAACGGAAAGAAGCTACAGAAAAACATTGAGACTCAAACAACGAGAGATGAACATAAGAAAAAAGTAAGAAAAAGAATAGCCAAGTAAATAGTATCACATGAGAATTAGAATGAACTTTGGAAACGAAAAAGCAATGGAATGGACAGGAAAAGGATACAAAAATAGATTTACATAGAAAATTTATTATAAACAGATAATACAAGTATAGTGAATTTAATATAATATGTAGATTTTATATATTTTTTTTAATTTTCATATGCAGTAGACTTGTAGACGTTTTTCATTATTCATAGTGAGCAGTAATCTGAAACAGAAAAGAATATATAAATAAATAATTATAGTATAGGTAGATGTAAGGTTTTTCCATTTTGATTCATATGTAGTATTCTCATGTAGCAAGATAAGATAATATCATAGGTGTATATAAGATTTTCAATTTTCATATGTAGTGTACTTATAGGCAGTATCCATTATCCATAGTTAATATAATCTAAAAACAAAAAAATATTGAGATACAATCTATGAATGATAAATAAATAATACCAAAGATATATGGCAAGTAAAACTTCAATATAATATGAAAATTTTTATGAGAATTTATTAGATAGAGGGGATAATGAAATAGAGTGTACATCTATTAATAAGAACAGGTAGGAAATAGGAAGGACAAGCTAGATAATATTTAAATAAACAGTAAAAGAGATGGAAAGGAAAGAAAGTTTTAAAACCAAGATATAAAATAGGAAATATTCATGTTAAGTAAAAATTTTATAGGAATCATGGAGATAAGTAAAAATATAAGATGGAAGTAAAGATTTATATAGTATATGATATGATTAATTATTATGAGATAGGGAGATATGAAATATAAAATATAATGTAAAGAATATATTGATGAAATGAAGTTGATGAATTATAATTAAGAATTATGCAAATGAATATAAATAGGTGTAGAAAGCAAAGAAAAAGGTTAGACTATAGGAGCAATTATCTTTACATGAATATGGGTTGAGAATAGGTTATGAAAATATATGAAATATTGAAATAATAATAATTTCTTAGTTGAAAAGATAATGTAGGGAAATGAAAGCTTAAAAAAGGATTGAGAAGTAAAGGAAAGGGGTGTAAATAATTATTGTAGAAAAAGCAAGAAACAGTTAAAGTAATGAAGATTCTAAGTGTGGAATAATGAAATAATAATTGAAGTAAGAATTGAAGCAACTCAATATCATAGATTGGTATTAAAAGAATAATTAAAAAAAAATATATAAGATATCAGAATCAGAATAAGGTTGTCTCATATTTGTAAATATTAGAATAGGATAGGATAGATTTGGATAATGGAAATTAAGTATAGGATAAAGATATATAAAAATATTAAATATAAGATTCTTCAAATTTGATTTCTGGAGCATTAAAATTAATAAATTAAGTAGAGGTTAATGATTAGTTTAAAAATTGAAATTGAAATTTAAAAAGGCAACTTGAAAGCTTCCTTTTGAAATTTAAATTTGAGGGGAGTTGAACTAGTTACCTAGTTCTGGAAACAAATTTACACAAATAATTATCATAAAAAGTATAGATTATCACGGGAGGTGTGTCAGTAGACACAACCATTAGCAAGAAAATGACAATTTAAGTATAAAGTTATACAAAAATTAGTGAAATATGTATCAATCTTATTAAATATGAATGTGATTATTTTAAAAAGGATTATGAGAACAAATACCAAACACAATATTATTTAATTAAATACAAAAAGTTACCTGCACAAGTAATTCCGAATATATGTCAAAGTCAATGAGTTCCACAATGTGCTGAACACTGCTGTAGGAATATCTGTAGATATTAATTGCCATATTATAACTTGAAACCTAAAAGAATTAAAAAAAAGAATATTTAGTCTAGTGTTTGATTAGCATAATTACACATGTTCCAATAGTAAAAGTTTATAATTTCATAAAGAGTTGAAAACTGTATATGAAAAGATAGATGGAACGCAGCTCAAACTTATGAAAGGGAAATTAATAAACAGGAAGTAATGAATCTTAGTAAATTTATAATTGCCAACTTAATTTTATTGATTATTTATTGCATACTGAAAAATAATATCAAAAACAAAAATAATCAATAGTTTATATGATATAAATATAAAATAAGATTGAAAATTAAAAAAAGGATCAATTACATATAGGTAAATTAATAATTTAGGTTGTAGTTTTTGTAAAAATAATTATTTATAAAAATATCTAAACAACATGTTTATATGTAAATTAGCTATTGTATTATGGAAAAAGGACATGATATATATTCCGTAATACAATAGAAATAATAGTGAACTAGTGTGAATATCCTCCAGAACAATTAAATTAAATAATTCAGATTTAGAACTAAAACACTTCGAAATGACAATTTTTTATTCAAAATAACAGATAAGTGAGCTTTGGATTAATCAAGCGAGGAGGTTGTTGATTTTGAAAACAAGAGAAGAGAGTTTTCGGGTGATGGAGAGGAAGCGTCGATAGAGAGACTCTTTGTTTAAAAATTTATCAGAAATTGGTATAAATGTTAAAAAACACAATCAAAGGTAAATCAAAGCATTTAACTATTGTTTATAATCCTGTGTAAGGATGAAGAAGTGTAGAAAGTGAATATCTCCTGAGAGATATCTACAAGAATTTGGAGATGCGAGTTGCAGCCCGGCAGAGAATTCAATATTAAGGTCTGTGTCTTTACAATTACATTCATTGGAATTCCATATAATTCTTTATAAAGAAAGTGAACATTAAAAATTTATCAGAACGTTCAAATTGAATAAATTCATTAAATGGCCAAGAACATTTATCATATGATGCATAATAATTTTATCTCAATTGAGAATTAAACAGTTTTAGTTAATAATAATAATATTTGTACTTACTTGATATAATATAATTCACTGTATATGTTCACGAGCATCATGAATTTTCACATAACCTCTCATTCTTTCTTTTATCTTCAGCATGAATAACTATTTGCCTATTACTGTCTTCACTTTCAATTCACTCACATAATTTTAATTAAGTATACTTATATGTAATTGATTATTTAAATTTTATATCATTAAAATTGTTTCACCATTATAGACGCGCTGGTAGTGTGTTTAACAGTAAAGCTATTTCTTATAGAGGGGAGAGTATCCTCCTATCGTTTCAATTATAACAGCGCATGCGTTCAGATTTATGCGCCGACGCACTGATAGGAACATTCTTATACTGAGAAATGTATCTGATATAGGGTGGAACAAAAACACAATTTTCAATGTTTAAATCTTATTGCAAATTTTCATAATAATTTATTAAATTGTTTACATTTGAGTGTTGGTATTTTATTCTCATCACATCCATCAGAAAATTTTCTATTGTCAACATATTTCAATAATTTTATATAGGAGAAACTTCAGAAATTAATTTTCATAAAAAAAATTTTACAAGGAAAAAGGTAAGGTTTGAATTAAATTTGTCAATTACTGGTATTAATGCATCCTAAACTCAAAGGGAGGAGTCTCATACTTCCGACTGAGATAAATAAATATAAATATAACAGTTAATAAAAAATTAACATCTTGAGCTAGCCGAGGTAAAACAAATACTATATTAAATAATACTGTATTAAATAAATTATAAATTATTCATTATAATTAAATAATAATATATATATATATATATATATATATATATATATATATATATATATATATTACCCCCCAAGCTAGCTCAAGAAAAATGCTATGTGTTTTCGGTAGAGTAGGGGTGGGTAAATGTAAAGATGCAAGAATGCTTTACAGTGTAAAAGTAATACTTTAATATCACCAATTGACTCTTATGATGTGATTAACAAAAATAAATCAGTTACCCCAAATGGTACCAGTTGGTTTCCAACGAGTATGTATAAGCAAACTCATGTGATATATTATTATTATTAAATGTAAATGTCAAGTTTGTGGAGTCCTCAAGGCCAATAATTATTTGGAAAGATCTTACTTGATTGTCTAGTGCTTCTCCAATTAAGGGTAGAATTGCTACCAAACAATATCAGCGCATTGCCTGTGTGATTCAGTGCTGTAGAGATGGCTGACTGGTGGATAGGGATGCAGTACAGATAATGTAATGATGAAAGTAAGAAGAAGGTGGGAACTTAAAGGCCTAAAACAACAAAATCCTATGTCACCTACCGTGAATCAGTTAGTCAGTTACAGTGTTTACTCACCGATGATGTTGTGTGGCCTAGATAGAAGATTTTATTAGTTGTTTATATTTTCAAATCCTCTAAAGAGAGTGTTTTCATCAGCGAAATACAATTTAAAACAACTAAAAGCGTTTCTTTTCTTTTTAGGTATTAATCCTAGATTTCCTAGAATGTTAAGCTCTTGCTTAAAATCAGAAACCCAAAAGAAAGGATGTAAAAAAAACTCCAAAAAAAAGTTGAAATGTTGGAAGTTGAAATTCCATACCAAGGAATTTCAAATATATCACCTGACTAACCTTAAAACATACCTAATCATAGACTTATATGTGACATAGAACCAGATTAGATTTTCAGAATTTAAGAACACAATTATAAGTTCCATGAAAATTTTATGTCAATTACTACCTATAACCTGTACTCATAAACAATATAAACATTAAGAACATTAAAAGAATATACTTTAAATAATCCATCTTAATCTGATTCAATTCTATTTATTTATTTTTTATTCTGGCATGATCTGGTAAGTAATATAACAAATAAATGTAAGGACTGTTACTTTTAATTCGTAACAATATACAACTATAACTACTAAAGAAATAGTTATGGAAAATAAAGGAAATAATAATGAGCACTTACGTTATAACTAAAGCTATCATATTCTAGGGTCCTAAAGGTTGGAACGATGCTAGTTCTTAACCCAGGTGGTTTGTGGTCTTCGTTTTTCTTGCTCATCTGAAGTTCTTTCTGGTGTCGTCCACTGGAACTGCTGGAATCGCTCGATGTCCACTCGAACTATCTGCAGCTTCGATATGCACTCGAATACAGTTTCTGAACACGAATTCGAATATTTCGGTTAATCGTTGAAACGAACAATTTCCCGTGCGATACGTTAAACTTCCGAAATATCCTACTGACTGCGCCAATGATGTTTTCGAACTTCGAGAAGGCCTTTTTAAAAAACGAACTACACAAAATGAGACGTTTATTAAGTGAATTTTAACAATACAATCTGATATTTATTTTAGTGAAACGATATTTATGTTTTATAATATGCTTATTGTACAAAATACATTACTGCATAGTATACAATACCCATTGACGTAACTCGCGCAAAATTCATTCCAAAGGCGAAGCTCGCCGTTGCCAGTACATTTTGAGTGTTCCCAAAAGGGGCCAGCATGAATGTAATGAAGCGGTATAGCATTTCAGAATTATTAATACTTTTCAAAGTCGGTGTTCCTCCTTGGGCACAAAATGCAATAGAGGGTTCAAACAGTTACAACGCACGCTTATTTCTGCTAATATTGAGATACGAGTATTTCCATGCTCTCCGGCTTACTGCACTGATTTATAATACACATTATCTCAAAATCGTCACAAACTGAGATACGAGGTTTTGACTTAATGGCGACGATATATAACCTGAAATTAATCGCGTGCAGGTGCTGAATATCAACGCCTATAATTATGCTACAAAATGCGTCCAAATAATTATTAAAATTACTAATCATGCGATAAATATTCGTAAGAATCAGTAAGGTATTAAAAAATTTTGTACATGCCAATAAACAACAAGCACCTCTTTCAGCTACGGACCACAAACAACTGCGGTGCGCTCATTGCAGCTGATTAATTGTGGCGTATTTCACAGCAGACAAGTTTCAAATTAACCAGATTTAAATAAGTGGTGCGAATATTTGAAAGATGTCATCATATCCACATTTCCCCTATATTTGCAGGTATACGTTAAAAACTATAGATAAAAATACATCTCTTATTTTTTTGTAGTTCATTCGCTACCGAATTTAACGATATTGAGCTTATCAGGCTGTAGTAAAATAACTGATGATGGAGTAGAACTTATAGCTGAAAATTTACAAAAACTCAAATCTTTGGATCTGTCTTGGTGTCCTAGGATCACTGATGCTGCCTTGGAATACATAGCATGCGACCTTAACCAGTTAGAAGAACTAACTCTAGATAGGTAATGTATTATATTCATTTTTAGATTTTCTTTAGTCCTGTCCTAACGAATGAGGCAGAAGTTATTTTTTTTATTGTATCTGTTTTGTCGCAACCTCTTCGAAAGTCATTTTGTAGTTATGCCCATTAAAAATATAAGTGGGCGTGTGAGGTAAATTTGAAGCAAATTGTGGTATGAACTCAGCGTAGAAAATTAGCAAATTGAGGAAAAATGGGAAGCTCCATTAAAGAAATTTACATTACTCGAAGATATTCCCCCTGTATACGACAAAACGGGACTTCCTATTGAAAAATATGGCTCGTAAAAGTTGTAGAAAATTAAAAAATCTACAATTTACATCAGTTGCTTTTTACACCTAACCTCAAAATTTCCGAGAAAATGCGAAACCCCTTTTTTGGTTTTGGTGAAAAGGAATATTGTTTTGTCCTGAATGAAATCATATTTCCTATTTTGAAAAGTACATCTTCTAGATGAAAAAACTAACTAGAAACAACCACAGAGGCAAAATTAAATTGTCAGAAATGGGGTATTGAGATACACATATTTTCTAATAAAAGAGCTAGAGCAGTTAAAAAACATTATGACGAATTATCAGTAGATCATCGATTTAATAATGCTGAGGATATGTACAGAGTAAACGTTTTTATAGGGTTGTGGATATTGTTACTCAGCAATTAAAAACTAGGTTTGAAGGAATGTTTCATGTAAGCGATAAGTTTATGTTTCTTGAACCTCAGCGCTTATCGCAACTAAATGACTTAGAAATCATAGAACATGCTAATAAATTAAAAGAAAACTATGAGAAAGATATTAGTGAAAGATTTGCTTTACAATTAGTTCTTTTAAAAAATACTTTTAAATCCGAATTAGATTCAATTTTTATGATAAGAGAGTTACTCAATTTAATCTTAATTAAACATGTGGAACTTACTTCTAGTTTTACTGAAGTAATCTCCGTATTAGTCTTATTTTTGACGTTGCCTGTTACGGTAGCCAGTGCAGAACGTTCGTTTTCAAAGCTCAAACTTATAAAGAACTTTATGCGTTCCACCATGTCACAAGTTAGACTAAAGGCATTGGCGTTACTTTCCATAGAAGCTATGGAAGCTAGTAAAATTAACGTATCTGAATTAGTTCAGGCATTTGCCAACCACAAGACCCGAAAACGAGAATTCTAGGTATTGATATTTTCTTTATTTGACACAGGTTTTTTTTTCTTTTTTAAATATTTTCTTGTTCAGTTATGTAAAGAATTTGATTTGAAATACCTACCCTTTGTCATTGCTTTGTTTCTCTTTAAAATTGTGTTATCATGACAATACAATGGTAAAAAGAGACAAAAGTACCTAATAACTAATAAAGGTTTTGCATAGGTATACTTTTTCTATGCACAATATGATGTTTTGTTTGTTTATCTCAATATATAAATATGTACTCGTATTAAATGTTAGATTTTTCTACTTTTGTTTGGTATTTCCAACACATGAATATACCTCGTTTTGTGATATTTTTTATTTTTATTTTGGAATGTACACATTTATTTTCCTATATGTGCCTTATTGTTTCATTTTCTAAATTATATAGTTATGTATGTCTTTTGGGTTATTATTTTTAGAAAACGCTGGTTCATGACTACCCCTTACCCTTTACTTGTAAATACATATACTTATTTGTTCATTTATATGATGGGCCCCGGTAAAATCCTTGCGAGGGGCCCCGGATTTGAAGTTACGCTACTGATCAAAACCCTGTTAAACTTTTTCCACACAATCGATTTTTTTGCCTTAGTGGCATACCAATCAAAGTCAATGATCTTAATTTAATAATTTATTTATAAAATTTTATAATTTTTCAGATGTGTACATATAACAGATATAGGAATTGGTTATATATCCACGATGTTGTCGTTGCAATCCCTATATTTGCGTTGGTGCTCCCAAATAAGAGATTTCGGACTGCAACATTTATGTGGAATGCGCAATCTACAAATACTTTCATTAGCAGGTAAGAATTACTATCAAAAAATTGTTATACAGTACTAGTCAAAAGTTCCCCTCGTCACTAGCAGTGGTAACAGGTGACGTAATAGTACTCGATTGTTTAACGATTTAACCACACGTATGTATATTATTTAAAACTGACACTTATATTGTCAAAATATTTTCCGGCTATCAATAATTTCTTTTATCGAAAGATGAATTTATTTACTTATTAATTATTATTATTCTCTTTTCTCAGGGTGAGTTCAGTTAATAGTTATCAAAGTATTGCCCCAAACATTGAGTTACATTCTAAGCTCACTTGCGGACACTTCCACTGCTTTGCCATATTTACAAAGTCTCTTTAGTTGCAGGAAAAATGAAATTAGAAATGTAATTGAAAATGTGTTAAAAAGTTATGCAAATAAAAAAAAGTCATACTAATTTATGCATTTGAGTCGCTATTTTTAAAATTAATTAATAATACTTGAATTTTATTTTATAAAGGCATATTCTTATATAAGTTTTCAACAAGTATTTGTTGTATTCTTAGATACCTTTATAGTTATAACTAAAAGTGGCAACATTGCTCAAAATTTCAGTACCTGTTTAATGCGTCAATAGTAATATATTTAGTAGTTTTGTCCTTGCTTAATTATCATATAAAGAGAGATGCAAATATCGTCAGACTGTAATCGACGATCATTTCGAATACGTCGTAGTATTATAGTAAATAATGTCAAACGTGGTTTGTTTATACGAGCGCCATTACGACTAGAGAGTAAACATTAGTGTTTTTAAATGAAACTCAAGGTCTCTAGTTAATTCCACAATATAATACAAGTTATTGAAAATTCTAAAAAATTGACAATTGTTTCGATAAATCAATATCATCGTCAGAATGACAGAAGTTACATTTCATTTTATGCCTACCTGATGTTTAGTAGTTATATTTTTGGCTAGACCAAGAAGTAACCTAACTTGTGATTGGCTTAATATATGTTTATAGAAAAAGAAGAAGATGTGATATTACAAATATTGAAGCTTAGATATTATTAGCCCTATGGTGATATCCTGGATATCATTTTTCCAATTAAGATCAGTATAACTGTGCAATGATATAGAAAACCAGGAAAACTATATCTGCTGATCTTTACAATTATCACTTAAGAAGACAGTTTATTAGTGGAGAATTCCCTAGATTTAACTGTTCATTGACAACTTCATATTGTGGGTTTCTTAAATGTCTTCTAATTTCCAGTTCTTCAAGGAAATCCAGTTCTTGTTTCTTTTCACAAATATGCAGCACTTCTAGTTCTGTGTTAGGTGTCAATGAATGATTGGTGTCAAGTAGATGTTTTGCGTAGTGGGATTTATCTGGTTGTTTTAATCTGTAAGCTCGTAAGTGCTCACTGTATCGTATTTCAAAATTCCTAAGGGTCTGACCCAAATAGACAGCATTACATTCTGGACATTTGAGTTTATATATACCTGACTTCTTTAATAGTGGTATTTTTGTTTTTACATTTAACAATTTTGTACTAACGTTACTTTCTGTTTTAAAAGAAATTGTTGCATTCGTTGCTGAAGATATTATCTTTGAAATATTATTAGAAATATTTCCTGCATATGTGATGGTTTTATAAGTTTTAATTTCATCAGCTTGCTTAGAATATATTAGTTGTAATGCCACTTTTTTCTCTTTTTTACTAATTAGTTTATTTATCATATCTAATGGATAACCGTTAGATGTTGCTATTTGACTAATTGTATTAATCTCTCTATCAAAATTACATTTGTTCATAGGAACTGAAAAAGCTCTATGTATCATTGAATGATATGCTGCTAGTCTGTGTGAGACAGGGTGGTTAGAATTGAATGGAATTGTCACATCAGTCTGTGTTGGTTTTCGGTAAATTGAATAATCAAGTACATTATTAACTCTTTGAATTTTTAAATCAAGAAAATTGATTGAGCTATTTTCTTCAATTTCTAATGTAAATTTAATTTTCGGATGTAAATTATTGATGTGGTTGAAAAACACATCTAATTGTCGCTCACTACCCATAAAACAAGCTAATATGTCATCCACATATCTATACCAAAATAAAATATTTTTCGAAATATTACTTTCAAAGATCTTTCTTTCTAAATTGTCCATAAAAATGTTTGCTAAAATAGGTGATATAGGGCTTCCCATTGGTAAACCTTCATTTTGAATATATATCTTGTCAAAAGTGAAATAATTCTGATTAATGCATACATCAAATAAATTAAGTATATCTGATATTATTCCTGGATTAATATTTTTATCTTCTAGTAATTTTCTTACAAGTATTAGACATTCTTTAGGAGGAATTTTAGTAAACATATTAGTTACATCGAACGATATGAGTTTATAGTTATCTTGCAAGTGGATTGATTTCAACTTTTTGATTAGTTCTATTGAATTTCTAATTGAGTACTGAGATTCATATCCGTAAGTATTGAGTATATTGTTGAGCTTTTTTGCCAATATATTATTAGGAGCATTAACATAAGAGACTACAGGTCTAATTGGTTTCGTTATTTTATGTAATTTAACTGTTCCATATAATTGTGGACAATGAGGATTCTTATGTATGATAGACCTCTTTTCGCAATCATTTAAAAGATAATTTGAATTATTAACAATATCCCTTACATTATTAGAAAACTTCTTTGTTGGGTCTGCTTTAAGAACTTTTACATCGCTGGATTCTATAAAGTTATATACTTTGGAATTGTAATTTTCAGTCGTCAAAAGTCAAAATGACAGTAGCATTCCCCTTATCGGATTTTGTAACTGTTAGGTTATTGTTCTCTTCTTCTCTTAGATTTTTGGCCTCCGCCTTGACAGTACTTGGCCAGAACAGGTTTTCGCTTTGTATTTTACGTTACAAAGCTGTATCTTGTTTCTACAGGAGATCTTTACTTTGCTTTCCTTTCGTAACCACTAGGCTAGACATGTTAAAAAGAGACAGAACAACAGAGGTTAAAAAACTTTTCTCGCTTAGGGGCAACAGCCAAGCATTTCACATTCCCGAAAAGTTGCCTCGGATTTGATAGTAATAGCACCCAGGTAATAGAAAGAAGGATTGGTTATGTCATATTCGATTAAATTTCAATTTTAAAAACTTTAATAAATTTCATGAGGAGCTCTATACTTTTATAATTAAATTCGTATAATATAGAGGGCAATGATATAGGTGTCGGTATTTTTAGTTTAATGAGTTCTACGTACAAATCAAAATTTGGTACTCGATTTATCGGACAGCCAAAGAAGGTGTGATGCAAATCACTTAGTTGTCCGCATATGCATATATTACTTTCCTTTATCCCAATTTTGTATAGGTGGTCAAGGCTTAAACAATGTCCCGTTCTTAGTCTGGTAATTATGGTAGCAAGTCTTTTATCAATGTGAGGTATTTTTGCAAATAATGGTGAATTAGGAAATACTTTCTGAAAAAGTTGATACCATCTCCCCTTATTTTCAAACAAGGAGCTCCAGTAGTTTTCAAATTCCTTGATTATTTTATTTTTAAAAAGGGGAAGAAGGTCTACAGCTTCATTTTTGAATTTTTCTGCAGGTATTCTAAGATTTCTTCCAATTTCCGCTAGTTTATCTGCCATTTCATTTCCTTCTATACCCTTGTGTCCAGGAATCCATGCTAACACTATATCGTAGTTGTCTTTTATTGCATCCAGAATCATTTCCTTGGTATTTAGGGCATGCTTACCAGATTTTCCAAATTTCTCATTAACAATTTGTTCAATCGCCCTTTGCGAGTCCGAAAAAATAACACATTTCGTTAGTCCTTTTTTTTTACAAATTTCTACTGCTATTTGGATTCCAATTACTTCCGCAGTGCAGATCTGCATATAATCATTCAATCTTGTAGAGTATCTGTAATTGATGGATGGGATGTAAATACCACACCCCACTCTGTGACTGATTGGTTCCATTGATCCGTCTGTATAAACCCAACAATATTCATTAAAGCTTGGTGAAAATTCGTTAAGGAATTCCTTGGGGCCATACCTATCGCCTTTATTAATTTTAGCAAACACACATTTTACCGACGCTACCTGGTATAATATTTCTGTTTGGTAACAGGGTTTAATATGGAATTTATATAGATTAGGATCTTGCTCTGCCAATCTTTTCTTTGCTTCTATTAGGTAGGTCCAATCTTTATTTTTCCAAAATCCTTGTTTTCTACTGCAGAAATGCCAAAGTGTGTTAATGTAGTCATTTAAGGGATTGTTTATATCTTCAATAATTTTTAAGAAGAATTTAGTACTTAATATGAATCTTCGATAATCTAAAGATATTTCACCCGCTTCAGCCAAAAGGCAATTTGTGGGTGTGGATTGCATTGCACCTAAGACGATTCTTAAGCTCTTGTATTGTATTTGATCTAATTTTTTCAAAATTAGTTTATTACTGGGTTTATAAATAAACGCTGCATAGTCTAGGTGTGATCTAATTATCCCTTTATATACCAAAAGAAGAGTGGCTGGGTTGGCACCCCAGTAGGTACCACTAACCGCTTTCATTATGTTCAGCCCCTTTTGCGTCTTATTTTCTATATCTTGTACCTGCGAAGCCCAATTCAGATGTTGATTAAATATCACTCCCATATATTTTACTTGAGATTTTATTTCTATGTTCTTATTATTCACTTTAATGTTCGTCAAAGTTCCATTGTTTTTTCTTTTTGGTTTAAATAAGATTGCTGTTGACTTATCAGTTGATATATTAAAATTCTGCAATTTGGTCCATTCGTAAATTTTGTTGAGATTTCGATTCATTTTCCTAATCATGTGGTTTGCATCATCACCTTCAATCATTATAATGAAGTCATCAGCGTATTGGATTATCTTCATATCCTCTTCTACTACCTGATGTAAGGATATGGTATAGATGTTAAATAGTAATGGACTCAATGGTGATCCTTGAGCTAATCCTTGAGTGTTGTCTTTAGGGCCTATTAATGTACCATGTATATCTTTTACGTATATGTGTCTATTACTCAGTAAGTTGAAAACGAGGTTCACGTATTTAGTTGGAATATTTAGTTCTATCATTTTGTGGTATAATACATATAGGTTAGCATTGTCATAAGCTGCTTGAAGATCTAGGAACACTGCCAATAATAGTTTCTTGGAGCTAAATGCATTTAATACAGCGCATGTTAGCATTGCGATTGCATCTCTACTTCCTTTACCTTTGCGGAATCCAAATTGGGATTTTGGGAAATATTTCCTATTCTCCATAAGCCATTCGATTCTGATTTTAATTATATTTTCTAATACTTTGCCAACGCAGGATGTTAAGGCAATAGGTCTAAAATTTTTGAAATAGTTAGAATTTTTTCCTGGCTTAAGGAATGGTAATATAATCGTTTCTTTCCATTCATTAGGTATTTTGTTGTTGATTAAAATATTATTGAATATTTTGATTAAATTATGTTGGCCTATGGTAGGTAGATTTCTGATCATAGAGTAGGTTATGTTATCCTTTCCAGTTGCTTTATCCTTTTTATTGGATATGACATTATAATATTCTTCATGTGTAATAGGTGCCACTTCTTCATTTGGACAATCAATTGTAAACTCAGGATCTATATTACATATTGTTAGAGAGTCCAGGATCTGTTGTGCAATTTCTTTTTTCGGGAAGTTATTATTATTACTAGACATGTAATTCTTAAATCCTTTAATCGTGTTCCATATTTTCTTAATTGGTGTTTCTCTATTCAGTGTTGTACAGAATTTTCTAAATGACATTTTTTTCTTTAACTTGAGTTTAATTTTAACCATTGCCTTGATTCGTTTATATTCGATATAATTTTCAAGATTAGGCAAGTTTTTAAAAATCTCTATAGCTTTTCTTCTTTCTTGAATTAACTTAAAACATTCCTCATCCCACCAAGCAGCAGATTTCTTTTCATTCCCTCCTGATTTACGAGTCGGTATGCTAATATTAGCTGCATTATTAATTATCTTGTTAAAGTCTTCATATTCCATCAGGCCTTCCTCAGTTTCGTAGTAATAGGTTTCTATTAGTGTTGAGTATTGTTCCCAGTTTGCTCTCTTACAGTTTCTTTTCTTTTCCTTGAGCGGTCTTTGAACGTATTCGTTGATTGTACATATTGTTGGAAAGTGATCACTCCCTCCAGTATCATCATACGTTTTCCAGCTACATTTACTCGCAATTTTACTAGAAGCTATGGCTAAGTCGATTGCTGAAGACCTCTTGTTCCATTCTCCTAATCTTGTTGGAGTTCCATCATTTAATATCACCAGTTCTTCTTTTTCTAATGATTGTTTGACAATTCTTCCGTTAGTGTTCTTATCAGTGCATCCCC
Organism: Galeruca laticollis; assembly: GCA_963921935.1. Classification (NCBI taxonomy): domain Eukaryota; kingdom Metazoa; phylum Arthropoda; class Insecta; order Coleoptera; family Chrysomelidae; genus Galeruca; species Galeruca laticollis. The sequence goes on along the minus strand of OY998179.1, from coordinate 148,996,433 downwards.
ACATCGGATCGTGGGCATTAAGATCACCCATGATGATGAAAGGTTTAGGCGTATTTTTTAGAAGATCATTCCATTTATCTTCTCCTAAGGTCTGTCCTGCCGGGTTGTAAATATTTACAATATATATATTTAAATTATCTAGGTAAATCGTTAAAACCTGTAAATTTGACGGATCAATTATCCTATTGTCTCTTAATTGATGAACAATTTCATCTTTGACTATTGTGCAAATACCCCCATACCCGTCTATTCTGTCTTGTCTATATATAACATAATTTTTAATTTTGAAATAATATGTTTCATTAATCCAAGTTTCATTTAATAAGATAATATCTGGGTTTTCGTCATGTATGATGAAATTTAGCTGATCGTATCGCGCTTTTAAACTGTGAATGTTCCATTGAATAATTTTTAGTGCATAATGATTGTTTAAGTTGTTTATATTATTTTGGTCTTCATGCATGTGATTCATTGTAGAAAGTTTTGTCTCCTGGTTTACTGTACAGCCTTGCCATGAATTGTAGTACGTATTCTTTGTCATAATGATTAAGTTTATTAGCCATATTCATAATATCTTGTAGTGTATGAGCGTCGCTCTTCTCAGATCTTTTAGCGGGTTCGTATGGTCCTTCGTCACTATCACTGTCAACTACTGATGGTGGCACATAGTATGTGCTTGACGTGGAGGCTGGAGAACACCTTACTTGTCCATTTTGGTTAATAAGTAAATCTTTATGTCCCTTTTCATCATAACCTACGCTGTCACTTTTTCTTTTCTTCGCTGAAGCTGCTTTTACATACGTATATTTCCGAGGGGAAGTCTCCACGTGTACTGTTCTTCTGTAGTTAATTGGGGTAACATTCTCGATGGCATTTTCTTTCCTTGGTAAAGGCGGAAATTCTTCTTGGTTCCTCAATATTGGTCCCTGGTTGTTGTTTCTATTATGTTTGGGGTACCTTTCGCCTGCTTCGAAAAACGATATGTTGTCCAAAGACATTGCCTCCCTAATTAAATTTTGTCTTTTCCTCTCCGGGCAATCTCGACTAGTGCTTAGATGCTCTGAACTATCGCAATGAATGCACTTAATGTTGCAAATAGTTTCTTCTTCATGTTTCTCCTTACCGCATCTATAACATTTACTTTTGTTTGATTTGCATTGCTTTTTGATATGTCCGTAATTTAAACAATTGAAACATTGAAATACCGGCATAATATAGGGTAACACTCTATGTTCTATCCCACATATCATTACACTTTTAGGTAATGTTGTTCCAGAAAAGGTATAGCGGATAGTTTCAGTGGGGACTAAAACCATATTTTCGGCTTCCTCATTTATTTTTTCAGTATTTAAAGCCTTCTGATTTCCTTGACCACCATTTACATTGAATTTCTTTCTCAAAAATCTTTTTGTTTCCAGAATTTTAATATTATTGTTTGTTGTATTCGAATAATTATTTATCGTTTCATCAGAAATAGATGTATTTATATATTTTACTATGCCCTTACATGAAACATTTTTACTCGGAATAAACATATCATACCCCTTATTTTGAATTTTTTTATTGTTCAATACTTCATTTGCATCTGTATATGAATGAAATTCAATGCTAATTCTATTTTTACCTTTTTTATTGATTTTAGAAATGTTATTAATTTTCAAATCAAGAATTTCACGAGCAATAGCTAAGTAATTATAATTACCAATGTTTTTATTGTTGTCTGTATTGGCTTCAATATATATTTCAAACGGTGCCTTGTCAAACTGGTTATATTTGTTGATAATTATTTGGTTACCTTTTTGCTAGTTTCTTTGGTTACTTCTTTTAAATTAGACAGTCTATCACTAATTTCCATATCGTTATTATTCATAATAATATCATTTTCTATTTCAATAGGTGATACAGGGGGGCCCGGCCCCCCTGCCCTATCACCCATATTAACTCTCTTGATTTATCGAGTATTAAAAATACTTTCCCAAATAACAAAATAAATAAATAAAAAATTGACTCTATGTATTTAATAGGAAACCTAAATTTAGATGCTAATATTCAATCGAATATAACAGTTTTCTCTTTATTAAATAGGAAAATGATAGGTTTTAATTAAACAAAGGATTAGTTAGTAACTTAGCCTACCTCCTTACTTTGCTTTTTAAATTTCGCACTGACACTTGTTTTCACTTCAAGCCTCAAACATCGAATCGGTTATTGTTCTCTATCTTCTCTTTTATTGCGTTTAAAACTGAAATGTCATTTTTTGTTTGACGTTTAACTTTTGAAGGTTCAATATTTTTGATTAAATTGGCAATTTTTAATTTCTCATAAAGAAAATATCATTGCACAGTTATACTGATCTTAATTGAAAAAATGATATCCAGGATATCACCATAGGGCTAATAATATCTAAGCTTCAATATTTGTAATATCACATCTTCTTCTTTTTCTATAAACATATATTAAGCCAATCACAAGTTAGGTTACTTCTTGGTCTAGCCAAAAATATAACTACTAAACATCAGGTAGGCATAAAATGAAATGTATCTTCTGTCATTCTGACGATGATATTGATTTATCGAAACAATTGTCAATTTTTTAGAATTTTCAATAACTTGTATTATATTGTGGAATTAACTAGAGACCTTGAGTTTCATTTAAAAACACTAATATGAGCATATTCCACGAAGTAAGGGTCGAGACAGTCAATTTCAGAGAGTAAACATTTAGTTCTTTCATTCTGATGTGTTTTTCAAAACTTTAAGTGACAAAATAAAGTTTAAAGTTAATTAATTTAATGTTTTTGGATTATCATGGTTCATCGGTGCCAAATTTGTCGGGAAAACAGCCAAAATTACCATGGCCATGTAGCTACAATACCATCCCCACTTTTTGTAATTCATTCATTATTTCACTACTGGCGTTTAGAATTGTTGGCCGCAAAAATAAACGTGTTTATGAATGAATAGCCCTCTCTATGTTTACTATTACTTAATTTATATAATTTTTAAGTAATGTTCCAATTAAATATCAATTGTTATTCTTATTCTGGATTATTTATCCAGTTATATCCTATAACTGTAAACTCTCAATTATACAGGGCTATTTAATTACGTTCTGAGATTTACTATATTTAACATTATGTCTGTCACCACTAATCAAAAAAATGTCACAGTCAAATTAAAAATTTTATGATGGAATTGAGTTAATTTATTCTACAAAATAATTCAAAATCTTTCACAAATTACCTTTTTTTACAGTTTAATTCAATTATATCTATCTGTCAAATTAACAAATCACAAAATAAATAGCTTTTCTTTTTTAATACAAATTAAAATTAAGTACACTACGAAGTAGAATACTATTACTAACACTTTCTTGCTTTTTTAAAAAAAATTGGTTTCTGATCTATTATTTACTTTCCATAATTTCTATATAAAATGAGATTTGTTTTCTTTTATTATAATAAAATATCTACAGTGACATTTGCTCTTAATTTGGAATATTTCTTTACATTATGACATGACTTGTCTATTATTCAATATATTCTGTGTAAATGTCATCTGAAACTAATAGCGAATTCCTTTGGCAAAAATAGTGTCGTACTAGAGTGGCACTCACACTTATTCAGAGCAATTTAAACTGTGCACTAGTGCAACTCCAATGGTGTTCACGCTTGACCTTGAGGTTAACATTTGGGGTTATGTTGGGATGGTATCTGTTTAAATTCATGTTTGGATTTTTAGAGAGAAAATATTGTCTCAAAATGGGTGATTCAACTGAATCCAATATCCAGATACAATTCAAAATTAATGAAGAGATATTTACTCTGCTCGAACCAGTCGATGGATCTGAACATTTATTCAAGTTAACCAGTAAGTAAATTATTCAAGTCTACAGAAAATTGCCAAATCAGTCTTCCTTGGTAAATAATCTAGCTAGAATAAAAGTTAATTTTTTATATTGAAAGGCTTGTAGATTGAAATTTAAGAAAGATTACCAAGCCTGAAAACAGATCAGTTATTGAATTTAGTTTTAAAGCTTATGCTCATTTTAGATTATATTATTTGATTTGTAAATTAAACCTGAGCAAATAATTAATAATACTTATAATAGTAGATCCCTTTGGTAGGTTATAGGAAGTAGGTATCTATTCTAAGAATTATTCTATAACTAACTAATTATTTTAGATGATGATGTCTACACAACAAAATATTTAATTCAATTAATTAACACTGGGTTTATTTCTTTGGATCAACCACTGAACAGCATTTCTCGTATAGAATGTGATGGAATGTAAGTACTTATAATTCACACCTTTGTACCTAAAATATACATAATTTAATGTTCTTAATAATAAAATACCCATTTAAAATGGAAGGAGTATTAATAACACATTATTTTTCTCTTAGTGAATTTCCTATATATCCAAGACGCATCTTAAATAGTATTGAGAAACCTGCAAGTGAACAAGACAATACTTTGGGGTCTCAGGGTGAATCTCAATCAGATTATAAAGAAATATGCAGTAAGTTTTGTTAAGAAACCTTTATAGTTTTGTTCCAGCAAGAAGAGAAAGCATCATTGTTCAATTAAACATATAAAATAGAGGTATTTTTATAAAACAAGTTTCCGAACTATTTTTTAATAAGGATCTCATAGGTTCTGTCTGATTTCTTCTTGGAGCAAACGGTCTAGTTGCAAAGGTTCAAATTAGAAGTTTATTTTATAGTCTTATAGTCAAAAACATAAATCATTCTTAAATATTGTTTTGTTTTCAATTTCTTGTTTTTTTTTTAGTTTGGACTGACGATGAAACTAAGTTCTTGTTAGACCTATATGAGCACTACATGACCAGAGTAGGCCCAATGAAACAATTTAAAACAAAAAAATCCATGTGGATAAAATTATCTGAGACTATAAATAATAAATTTAAAACATTGAAAACTGCATTGCAGTGCGAAAACAGATATAAAACTGTGCCGAAGAGGAAAAAAGCTGCAGTTGAAAACAACAGCAAATCAGGAAATTCCAGGGAAGTAATTCCATTCGAAGAAGAATTGTGTAAAATAGCCTCTGCAGATGATTCAATTGAGCCAGAAGTGACTGGAACAGTAAACGGCATTAAAATTTTAAAATCTCATAGAAATGATGAACACAATGATTCAAGTCCCTCAGCATCAAGCTCAACAGTAAGCGAATTGAACAGTATATCTACACCAAAAAGAAAGAGAACAATGACAGTTCAAGAAACACTGTTAGAAATATATGAAAGAAAGGAAGCTGCACGCGAAAGAAGACACAAAGATAAAATGGATTTAATACAAAAACTTTTTGGTACTAATATTAATAATAAAGAAAATACATCATGATAATATTCCACCAAATTTTGAGAAATAATTGTATTCTATTTTAGGTAATGATACTATTGCTATAATGGGTAAGAGTTATAATTTTTGAGGCTCACTAAAAATGTATTTCTGTGAGCTTTTGAGAAATATTTTACTGTTTTCGATTTAGCAATAGGGACATCACCTGAAATGGATACCCAAAATATTTTCATTTTTTAGTAGGTACAAACTGTTTCTCTACCTAGCTGTTTTTTGCCAAATAAAGCTTTTTGAAAGTAAGAATAGTTTTATTAACTTTTCTATCCTATAAATAATGACAACTTTAGAACACACTTTTATTAAACATATTATTTAACAGAATGAAATGCAGTCACGGGGATTCTACATATAATGAAAACTGTCTTTAATGTGATTCCTTTTTTCTTCGCCTTGTTTCTTGAGTTGATAATCATTTTCTCTGTAGTATTCTTCTACGTTTTCTTCTTCTACATATATGTCGGACTGTGGCAATATATCTTCGCAGTCAATACAAAAATTGTGGAGGATACAACATGCTATAATGAATTTAGTCATATTCACTACATTCAGCATCTCTAATTTAAGTAACTGTCTAAATCTACCCTTTAAAATCCCAAATGTATTTTCAATTAAAACACGTGTTGCTGAAAACTTTTTGTTATAAACAGTTTGATCCCTGGTTAGGTTGCCATAATCTTTATATGGAATTAGTAACCATGGCCTAATGCTATATGCTCCATCCCCTAAAATATGATACCTGGTACCACAAATATCAGGCAAATGGTTATATATGTCTGATAATTTAAAAACTCTGGCATCGTGGACTTTTCCAGGTATACCAGTAAATACATCAATAAATTTTCTATTGAAGTCACATATTCCTTGTAGAATTATGGATGGAATATCATGTCTATTGACATACGTCGATTTTATTTTGTGTGCTGGAGTTCTTATATAAATTGATGTGCCATCAATGCAGCCTAAAACTCCTGGGAATCCAGATATCTAAAAATATATTTCAATTAATTTGAGTAGGTACTCAAGTAGTAAGATTGTACTTTATCAGAAGTTTAGTAATCTCGCATGCTTACCTTTTGAAATCCCACAGACAACTTTTCTTTCTCTGCATTAGTACTTGGCATTTTTATTGCCGTTGGGCCAATTTCTAAAAGAAATCCAAACATTCTCTCCCTGATTCTTTCAAAAGATGATTCAGACATATTAAATCTTTGGGCCACATCTTTGATGGTTGCTTTGTTTCCCGCAAACCTATTTTAAAGATTAACACAATGTAAGTATATATTTAATGATTATTAATTATATAGTTGCCAAACACAGACTACTTAGATTTCTAAAATAAATTAATCACCACAGAAATGAGTAAACATGTGTTTCAGCTGTAATTGGTACTCGTCCACCATGACCATCGTTTTTTGGAAAGTATACTGAATATTGAAATTTTTGGATTAGCTTATTGGCCGTTTCCCTCCTCATGCGTAAATATTTCTGAAACTAAAATAAGAAATAGATATTTCACCCATTAAATTTTCATTAGAAAAAATCGTATACATACCTGATATTCATCAAACTTATTAATAACATCTTTCACAAAGTTTTGTATCTTGGGTAAAGATTTTCTTGCTTCAAACAGAGGAAGATACTCTTCTTCATCTGTATCGCTGCTGCTGGAAGATAATAATGATGAAAGCATCCACAATTTTTGTTCTCCCATGTTTTAGTTTTAACTAGTAGCGGAACTAAACAAATATATAGAAAATAATATGGGGTTATCAAAATGGCAATAAATAGCAAAACAACACTTATGTCAAATTGCACTAGTGCCGCACGACCTCAAGAAGCTCGTGCGGAACTGATTGCACTCAGGGCAAAAAGTGTCGCACCTCTTTCCCAATGGGATTCAAAAACCCGCACTAAAATGGCCAATGGTTGACAAATATTGCACTAGTGCCGCACCAGTTCGTCCAATGGAATTCGCTATAAATCATGCTAAATTTGACATATACCGGGTAAATCAAACATTTTTATTATCGTATACAATAATGGGTATACCAAAGTATTGCAACATATATTGATTGATTTTTTTAATTTTTAAATAAAGGAACTGTATTAAATGCCCCTAATAAAAGAATAACAAATCGAGTTTTCTATACTCTTATAAATTCATCTTTTAACATTAATCCAATATATTGTAACGCAAAAGAAATTATAAATAAAATTACTTATCCGTGTCCAATTCAGTTCATAGATCACATAATGTATTCCAACTATCCATTTCAACCATCGTATTTCCAATTTGCATATGTTGTAATGCGTTATTTTGGGTTATTTGTATATTGTTTACCTCTTTCGAGGTTTTAATGTCGTCTTTTCAAGTAACTTATTAATTTTTACTGTTAATTTCCATTTTAGGTTTTCCAAATTATCAAATGTCTGCTTTTCCTTTCAAAAAATATTTCTCGTCTCTCAATTGTTTCAATAAATTTCGTTACTAACCTCCGTTGCTATGAAACTCTTTATGACTACTAATAAGTTTATACAACATATTGGTGTCTTGATTTTTCTTATGAAATTTTTAAATTGCTTTGGTATTGTTATGTCATGGATAGCCAATCAAGGATAAGGATTTTATATTATTGGTTCATTATTCATTTTTCTGGCAAATCTTTACAATATCACTAGTTACTTAAATTTACGCGCACTTTCAAAGATAATTATTTTAAATGATGTTATGTACAGTGTGTTGTATGACAATTACAGTTTGTTTTCAATTGCTCTAGTCCTTTATTTGAAATTGATTTTATTGATGTCTATGTGTTTAGATCATTGAAATAGTTAATATGATAATGCTGTTTTACTACATAACAATAATATACTGTTTGTTTTAAATTAATTCTAGTGCAATAATACCTGTTTCAGCCTATGCTGATTTCCTTTCCCTTGATGGATTATTTTATTAAAATATATTATATATTAATCCAATATTATTGTATTATCTGCATAATGTATCCCATTATTTTCCAAATAGTTACTAATATATTTATACTATACTCTAAACCAATATTAATCAATTACCCTGAATCCCCATATTAACACTATTAATTCTACAATATCTATTTCTAAAATTTCATACTTCATTTCTGTGATTTCTATTTTCATTTTCATAATTCCTATTTACATGTCTATAATTTCTTCTATTGTAAACTCCTTGTTTCTATAATTTCTATTTTCATATGATTTTATATTATTTGTTAATGATAGATTTTCTATATATACTTCATTTTTATATCCTTTCCTTACCATGCAATTCCTTTTTCGTTTTCTATATTTCGTTCTTATACTCCTGTCTTATTCAATTTGTTTTTCTTTTCCTAGCCTTCTTTTTATTCTCATCTCTTACTGTTTGATTTTCTCCTCGTTTCCTAAATTTCTTTCTATTTTCCACTATGTTCTTTTTAAAATCTTTGTCCCATATCTTACTATTTTCATCATATAATTTTGTTTCAAAATTCTCCATATCACTGGTTCTACTTTTTATTATTTTTTTCTCCATAATACTCTCAATTCCTTCCATTTCATTTTTAATTATTTTAATGAAAACTTTTGGATCAATTATATTCATATTTCTATCAAGTTTTAATCCTATTTCTACATTTTCTGTATAAATTATTCGTCTTCCATTTTATCTTATGGTTTTTTCTATTTCTTCCATAGTTTCTTGTAATCTTCTATTCACTTCTTCCAATTCCCGATTAAATTGTTTGAACATATCATTAGTTCTTTTACCATATGTCACTGTTTGTCCTGCTATCCTACCATCTAAGTCTTTTATTTTCCAATAAATATTTTCTTCATATATTTGCATACCTTCCTCGCTTGCTATTTCCTGTAAATTATTATTTACTATTTCGTCAGTTTCCTTCCCAACATTCTTAATCGCCATTAAACTTTCTATTTTTACATCATCTACTTTCTTTTTTAACATATTAGATGTTTTCTGTTCTACAGTATCAACATTTATATATCTAGTCTCATCATATCTACATTAATCTTGCCCTGCCCCTTTATTTCTTGTATCATGCTATCCATGTTATCCAACATATTATCACTCTTTTTATTAATGTTCTCCTCTATTTTGTTAAAATTTTCCACCATCATGTCTGATTTAAGTGATTTACTACTTATTTTCTTAAAATCAATTATTTCTTCAATCATTTTGTCCAATTTCCCACTTAAATCTCCACTCATACTATTCATATCTCCCCTCATATTATTGATATCTTCTCTCATATTATTTTCCATACTACTCATATCTCCCCTCATAATAATGAAAAATTTCATTCACCGATCTTCTTGTTCTTCCTTTCTCTCCTGTCTAATATCCTCTTGTTCTTCTCCTGTCAAATCCCCTTCTGATCTTTGTCCTTCCTGATCTAAACATTGTACCTGAAAATCTCCTCTTCCATGACTCCTTTCTTCCATTTCTTAATCAGGTCCACTTTCTGTTCCTACTTGCTTTGCATCCCTTAATGTCATTATTCTCTCCATTTTAAATATTACTAAAGTTTCCAAAATTTTATAAGCCTTTTTATAATTCGTGCCCCACGTTGGGCGCCAATATTGTACACGTGACTTAACCACGCGTATGTTATATTATTTAAAACTGACACTTATTGTCAAAATATTTTCCGGCTATCAATAATTTATTTTATCGAAAGATGAATTTATTTAATTATTAATCATTAGTATTCTTTTCTCGGGGTGAGTTCAGTTAGTTATCAAAACAATTTATATAATTTTTAAGTATTGTTCAAATTAAATATTAATTGTCACTCTTATTCTGGATTATTTGCCCAGTTGTATCGTATAACTGAATACTCTCAATTAAAAGGGGCTATTTAATTACGTTCTGACATTTACTATATTTAGTAATATGTCTGTCGCCTCTAATCAGAAAAAAATGTCACTGTCAAATTAAAATGTTTGATTGAATTGAGTAAATTTATTCTACAAAATAATTCAAAATCTTTCACAAATTACCTTTTTTTACAGTAAGTTCAATTCAGTTATATCTATATGTCAAATTAACAAATCACAGAATAAACCATGGTTTTACTTTTTTTTAAAAATTGCAACATCTTATCTATACTAATACAAATTAAGTACACTACGAAATAGAATACATAATACCCTCTTTATGAAATTTTATAACTTTATCGAAATGTTCAAGTAATTTTCGAATTGTCAAATGATTTTACAAATCTCAAACACCCGATCACAGTTCTAATTTTGTTCAATATAGTCTTTCCAATTATGATTATTTAATACGTATACTTCAATTTCTTTTTATTTTGAATTCAAAATTTATATATCGAATATTTTTAGATGCATCTATGATTAATAATTTAAGGCTTGATGTGTTTCTTAGAAATAATGCATTATTTAATATGATTAATACTTTGGTACAGACTCACCAATAGTCTGGATTATGGCACTGCAGTCTGGAACAATTCTAAATATTATTCAGAATTCAGGATCTTCACTTTCCGGATTACGAATAACTTTTTTAAAACACGCACTGAATTTATGATGGTTGGGTGCCGAATAACAATTTATACTATTACTAACACTTTTAAAATACTACATACAACTTTTTGAATGTATTTGGAGAACTCTTTAATTTTTAGATGTTCTCCGTCCGGGATGTGTAATCAGACTGAATCTATTTTTTCAAACAACTAAAAACATTATAATTTAGCAACACCTTTCTTCCTTTTTAAAAAAAAACTCAATTTGTTTTCTGATCTATTATTTACCTTCCATAATCTCTATATAAAATGAAATTTGTTTTATTTTATTATAGTAAAATATCTACAGCGACATCTGCTCTTAATTTGTAATATTTCTTTACATGATGACATGACTTGTCTATTATTCAATATATTCTGTGTAAATGTCATCTGAAACTAAATCATGCCAAATTTTACATTACTGGGTAAATCAAACATTTTTAATATTGTATACAATAATGGGAATACCAAAAGTATTGCAACATATACAAATAAATGATTTTTTTTTATTTTTAAATAAAGGAACTGTATTAATACATATATATTTTTTAGGGTGTCCGTTACTGACTTCAAGTGGCCTGTCCAGTTTAATACAATTGCGGCATATGAAAGAATTAGAATTAACAAATTGTCCAGGAGCGTCAAGAGAATTATTCGATTATCTTAGGGAACATCTTCCCCGTTGCCTCGTTATAGAATAAGCTCGCCAATTTGTCCACTTGTTATATTTGATACTAGACTGTGCAATAGTACTATACCTGTACCTTCAAATAATGTTTTGTATTACTTTTTTATATTTTTATTGCTTTCTTTAGAACTGCTCGTTTTTTTTCTATAAAATATTTTAGAGGTTAATTTGCTTCAATATTAAATATTATCAGAGGAATATTTTAGACAATGATGTAAACATTACTAAAAATAATGGAAATATTTAAAAAAATGAAGTTCAATTAAAAAATGCTTCGAAAACTCCAGTTGCTGGTTAATTAATAAACAATTTAAATGATTGAGTGTTTCAAGAAAAACATTTTACTTACCACTATTAAATTGATATGATAAATAAATTGACCCATCATCCCCACATACTTTAATAGTTAAATTGAAATTCTGAACATATAGGATCCCAACATACTTTTACCTCATATAAAGTTGCAGTAGGAATCATCAAATAACTATTAAAAGTATATGCATCCATAGTTTAGCAATATACAGCTCAAGATGGGGATTTCATTTAGCAGTTGGTAAAAAAAATCAATTCTTGACATTTACTGTATACTTATAGATCAACAATTTGGCAACAAAGTCCAGTTAAGACGGGAATTATGGGATTTATATTGTACCATGTATGTATGGTTTTAAAGTTCACAGTGGTTAATAATTCCAATATTGGATATCTAAAATAATTGTCGACCAATTTCAAGATTCACATTAACAGGTACATTATTCTATTATAAAATGAAAATGCTAGTATTTGTGAAAAACTTGGCAACGTGTTAAAAATACTTTGGTGTTTAGCAAATTATTTTGGATATATAGTATAGATATAATAGATTTTAAAATGATCTGCTCCTAGTAACCTGCTCAGTTGGTGCCTGTTTTGAATAAACAAATATGAGAAAAGAAATTTACTGTCTCGATTCTTACTTGTGGAATCTACTCATATTAATGTTTTAAATGAAACTGTTTCTATATAATTCCACAATATATCTATAATTGTCAAATTTCTTACAGTTTTTAACATGTTATCAATATATTATGGAATTATATAAAAACTGTTTAATTTAAAACAGTAATATGAGAAATAATTAAAAATGCATAGAACTAGTGATATAAGAATTGAAGCAAGTTAATCGCACAGGAACAGTTCATTCATTTACAAATCGTTACCAGTACAATCTAACTTAGGTATATCAGCAAGAATTACCAACATAGTAACCATCAGATTTGCTTGAATTACACAAAAATGTAAATTAATAATCAATGAACTCTTCCATTATAATCAATCTATAATATAATCATTTGAAGACCACAAATAAATAAGGATGCTTCTGCCTTTTGCAACTGTTCAACAGCTCATGTTTCCCTCAAAAACCCAACATCTATAACCGTGAAATATTTTAAATGTATTTCATCCTTCTTGTATCGGGGAATGAAATTGTCGTAACAAAAATTATTATAAATACTTTATTCATAATGATATGGCAGGTGAAACTTGACTCACAAAATGGCATGGATAAAAATGATTCATATACTACTGCTAAAAAACATTTTCAAATGTTGTAAACCACAGTTAGAAAAGACCTAAAGGTTGGCAGTATTTTCTCTGTTGAGAATTGCCATTATCCGGAACAACGTAGCCACGGGCCTGTGGGCGAAAATTTTTCCGGACTCCCATTATGATACGGAGTATTGTTAAATATATTAATTTATCAATTTTGGGTACAT